>CM076580.1:785738512-787149254 GCA_034641835.2 Pinus albicaulis | reverse complement strand
TTACATTTTTATTACTTTTGCTTATTCCCCCTTTGAGATATTACAATTTGGGGCACTGCGTTAGTATGGCAGGATGATTGGCACGTGTGGGTTTTGGTGGTCATTGGCACTACTCAGTGCCAAGCAGTCGAAATTGGCAGCGATGGGCCACCAATCTGGTTGTGGGATCTAGGGATCCATTGGGTTGGAGGAATACCTTGTTTTGGGGAGATCATGGGGATGACAAAGACAAGATTGCATCCTCCTTTGGATGATAGGTCAGAGACCTTGAGGATGAACACTACGGGGTGAGGAAGGCCCTTCTCACTATTGTTTTGACAGGAGACTGGGCATGCATTAGTAGATGGTAACTTTGGCAAGGTGCCTTGGCAGTATAGGCATGCGCGCGGTGGAGATTTCTCTTATTGGGTGTGTAGCAGAGGTTTATCAGAGTGGATGACTTTGCAAGAGCACGAGTGGGTCGCAGTTATGACCAGGCTGGGGCAACATCCACTTGCTGGACTCACTTTGAGATTAGTTTGGGACCCAGGAGCTACAGGGCTGAGTAGTTGGGTTACAGATTGGGGAGAGAGGGTTCCCACAGGGGGAGGTCACCCAAATCTGACATTGTGACTTCGTTCGATAGCTGGGACTTCACTCCCTAGAGACCAGTTGAGCCAGGAGAGCACCTCACTTGGGTGGCTACATGACTAGTAGGATGTGGCTGCGATTGGCATGCCAGGTCGAGGGATCTATTTTATGGGACTTGTGTTGTATATTCAGGAGTTCCCCCATAAGGTAACCAGGATCAATTGTCTGGCGGGACAACTTTTTATGGAGTCGACAAGGGTTTAGCAACATCAGGATGCTCTTCTTACTGACAGTAGGTAGGAGGACCTTCACACCCCTACACCTTGGGTCTCTGCTATTGAGATTTTGGGGTAGCATCGGATGTGCTCTAGCTCTGAAATTTTGTGGAGGAGCTAGAGTACATGAGATCTCCAAGACACAGAAAGCGTTTGGAGAAATTCCATTTGGTTTAATAGTTATTCAAAAATTAATCTTTTTAATTAAGGACCCTAAGTCTAACTTAGGAAAATTAAAATATTAAAGTGAAATAAATTAAACATGTGATGAGAATGTTCTAAGTGACGTGGATCAAGCAGCTTCTAATCTTAGCCATTGATTAGAGATTAGATCACGGCCGTTGGTTTGCCAACAAGAAAAGTATAAGAGAAGGGCTTGGGGCCAGTTGGAGAACACACGCATTGGCAGAGCACTGAAGCTAAGTTGAAATTCTCGGGTGGGGTTTGCTAAGAAGTTTGAAGCGAGTTTGCAGTGTAGTGAGGGGTAGAGATTGGCAAGGGATGATCTGATCCCTAGGCCAAGAATACAACAATGACAGAGAGGCAGTGTACCAGGCAGTGCAAAGGCCAGCCAAAGTTACGCAATTCAGCTAGATCCTCGCAGAAGGCAGCGCAGAGGCAACATCAATCCTTCAGGGGTGATGCAGGCCCACCCAGGGCAGCGCAGGGGCAGTGTAAGCCCAGAGAGGCTGACGCATGCACAACCAGGGCAATGTAAGTCCAGAGAGGTTGACTTAGGCCCATCCAAGGCAGTGCAAAGGCTGACGCAGGCCAAAGAGGTTGATGCAGAGGGCTCAGGGACAACGCTGGGGTTTCCGGTGGGCCAAAAAGGGCCTGAGTTCTGTAACCGTTGGAGGGTGTGAATCAGCCATATTTTCTGTCTCCGAGTGAAAGAGGTACTACCGCCGTGTAATTTCTCTGTAGGGCGAACGATTTTGGTGCCCAGATATTGTTGTATTCAGATTCTGCATAATAATAAAACCCTCTAGAGCTAGTTGCACCGGTTTTCCCGCATTGGGTTTTTTCGGGACATCTGTCCGAAAAATCTGCGTGTCACTTTGTAATGTGTGCGTGATGTTCAGTAAATGATCTGTAAATATGTAGGCTGCAATTGTGTTTACTTTGCTGATTTTACTGAATAATTCAGAAAATTAACTTGTAATTTAAATCAAGTAGGAAAAGTATATTAAGACACTGCAGTAGGATTTTTGTTTAGAAATTTTCACATCTGCATAGAGCGATGGGGGCTTCACATTGAGCGAGATGACTTGGGTCCATAGTATTGGGGGACTCCTTTATGACATGTTAGCAAAGGGATTGGGACTGGCTCAGTGGCATAATTGGGATCCCAGTATTGCTAGCAGTGGTAGCTGTGTTAGCATGGAGAGAGCGCTTGTTCTACAGTTGCTTAAGGACAAGCAACGTTTTGGCGGGAGGACTGTGATATTCCCACTTAGCATTATTGCTAAGTGAAATATCAATTTTGGCAAATTTTGTCTTAATTCATGTTTGCACTTAGGGAATGTGGGTTTAGAGGCCCCACATGTATTTTTAACTTTAAGCAAGCTTGGACATTAGAGTTGGAGAGAAATATTGCGGCCTTAATGGAGCGTGGGGGCCACCCATGGAGAATTACGACCCACATGAGGAAGTACGCTCTCATTGGAGTGAAGTTGGTGGGGGAAAGTCGAGCTGGGCCCACATGGCCAATTTGGAGGCTCTTTGACAAAAAGAGCAAGAGGCACTCATTTGGATCATTCATGATCATTTGCAAAATTGTCTTTTGACATAACATGCTTGAGCTGAAGCCAAGTCTGCAAGTGCTGTTCAACACACGAGTGTTTCCTAGTGGAAACCTCAACCCTTGCTTCGGTGGACTTCAAGTGCCAGCCCAAGGAGAGAGTCCTACCAATTCCATATCGTACCAGTGGACAAGAAAAGTACCTCTGGGTACTGCTTCATTGTTGGATCAGGGATGGTTTCTTGGTGCAGCGGGAAGTAGATGTCAGTAGCACCGAGCTCTGCAAAAACAAAGTATATGGCAGCTAGCACAACCACATGTGAAGCCATATGGCTTCTAAAGTTGTTGGTGAGCTTGTTCAAGCAGAGGATAGAGACGACTACTGTCTACTGCAATAATCCGAGTTGCATCAAGATCTCTGAGAATTCAGTGTTTGATGAAATATCGAAACACATAGATATTTGATGTCATTTCATTAGAGATCGTGTACAACGTGGAACAATCTAGCTACACGATGTTCCCAGAGAGGAGCATGTTACATATATACTCCCAAAAGCTCTAGGGAGCCAAGTTTGTGTATTTCAAAGAGCAAATGAGTATGGTGGAGAACCTGTTTTAGTAGTAGGGATAGGCTATTTTGGATACGTCTAAGTTGCAGTAGCAACAACAATAGTGAGAGCGGGTGTTAGTTGGGTTCAAGGTTACTTGGGAGTGGGAGAGGGAGCGACATTTTCAGAAGCTCCTGGTTCGGGAGCAATTTTTTTTATAATATATATATTTTTATATTTTGATGCATATATGTCAACAAAAGGATGTAGAATGATGAATGAGATATAAAAACGCATAAAAACATAGATTGAACCATATAACATCAATCATCTAGAAGTTATAATCTTCATCAACCACGTCCACAAGTTCGTAACATACAACATATCGAATCTCATGAAATATCAATCTTAAAGTTTCAAGCTTTCAAAATAAAATATATAGCATTTATCATCATTGATCACCAAAGTTGTACTTGTAAGCTAAGTGTAACCATTACAACAAAGAATATCTAACATGAAATGAAATGTTATAAAATGAAACGAAATGAAACAACTTTTAGCTTTCACGAAGCATCATATTCATAATTCATTACCAATGAGTTATAATTACCAACTTCAAACTTAAATTGTCATATATTGTTTCCAAAAAATATCATAATAAATATGAAAGTGTCAACAGTTATAAAAACTACTAGAAACTAGAAAAGAAGAGTAAACGTATTATCTATAGCGAATGCTTGGGTCTCTTGCCGCCACGAGAAATGTCTAATTTTTTAGTCTTGTTGGAAAATTAGGATCTTTGTCATTAATATCACCCTCTAAGCATTAATATCCAGAGGTATCTTTGTCATTACCTTTGGATCTGTATAGGGGTCTTTGTCATTAATATCACCCTCTAAGCATTAACATAAGATAGAAAAAACATAGCATGTCAAGTCAAGATTTTGTTTGAGTGATGGGTACATTTTTAGTAGGGTCATGATAGAGGAGTTCGACAACCAATGTCACTAACATCAAGGTACATAGAGGGATTGGTGCTCATGATTAAATACGAGTTCCGTACCCTAATACATGACAAAATCCAATGGAAACATTTCAATCCCCCCAATCTTGAAATCTTGAAAAACTGGTAAGTCTGTTGGATTTTGAATGAGATCTAAAATTCTACTTTCTCCATATGAAATCGAATGAGGTCAGAACCACTCTCAAACGTCCTGAGTCATTTCATGGTAATGTTAAAATTTTAAGTCACTTTTACTTTAAGAATTTAACATTACCATGAATCACATATCAATACTAGGGCCATAGGCTTGATCATTAGGCTGCCCCACTCAGAAATTATTGTTTCTTTGAAAAAAAATACATTTGGAATTTTTTTTGCCAAAAAGGATGGGGAGCGAAAATTTCTCTCCCTGGTTTGCTCCCTTGTGGGAGCGATTTCGGGAGCGCAATTCGAGAGTGGGTTCGAGGGGGGGGTGTCGCTCCCCCGTAACCTTGGTTGCGTTGTAGTGTAGATGCAAAGTTCACAACAATACGAGTTGTACAGTGTAGTGTCAGTGTCAACAACAACACAACCAATAGTAGATGAATCAGAGTTAGCGTAGTGGTTGGTGGACAGTGGGAGGCAACTACAGTTTTCAGATGTCAGCAACATGCATGGGAAGATGATGCAGAGTCAAGGTGTTGTAGCAATGAAACACTAGAACACCTTCCTGAGTAAGAGGGAGTGTTAGTTTTTGTACCATTAGTTGTTGTTCTAGTCTCAAACTTTGGGGAGAGGCTAAAACACTGGAGATCTCCAAAACCTAGAAATTGTTTCTGGAAATTTCACTTAGAGATAGCTCAATTAAATTAATTGACCATCATTTAAATTTTTCCTAAGTCTAACTTAGGAAAACTGGTTAATTAATAGTAATTAATTGAGAAAGGCGAGAATTCTCTAGAAATTCACATGGTTCGACTTGGAGATGATCTGAACCATCAATTAAGTTTTAATCATGGCCGTTGAAGTCTCAATTGGAGATTATAAGAAGAAGTCAATAAGTGGATGGAGAAACACCAGTGCAAATACTCAGTGATCTAGACAGTTTGATTTTCTCATGGAGGTGATTCAGCTGGAGAGATCGAGTAACAAGTGGCAGAGGAGTGAGGCAGTGTTCTGGTGGAGGTTTCTAGTGTCGGAAGAGTCAGTTTGAGGGAGTGCAGATTTTCCCTCAAAAAGACTGCATAGGGGCTGCGCACGCAACACGCACAGGCGATCTAGGCAGAGGAGGGATCGTTTCAGTTACTGGAGGCCGGGAAAATTTCCGGATGGGCTAGCAAACCATATCTAGAGGCATAGACAACAACAACTGCAACAATCAACAGTCGTAGAGGCAGAGCAGAAGGGCATGCGCAAGGCTGTGTGCAGAGGCTCACACAAGAGCTCAGAGGATGACTTGTAGAGCCAATTTTGGGAGATGATTTCTATCGTGGGGTGAGGAAAATTCCTCACAAGAATTTTTCCAGTATTTCTCTCAGATAGAAACACCAATTTGGTGTCCATTTTATTGTACTCATAATTACTGCTGCATAATAATAATAAAACTCTTATCTGCTACATCGGTTTTTCCACACTGGGTTTTTCCGGGGACAATTGTCCAAAAATAATGGTGTCAAAATTTGTGTGTGTGCTAGCATTTCTCAGTTTCCAGCATTTTGTTTTCAACGGTAATTTTGTGGTGAAAAATTGCAGTATGATTATTTGTTATTTGCTGTAGCAAATAAACTGCATAATTAACTTTCAGTTAGAAGAATAAATTTCCAGTTGCTGCATATAGAATTGAAAATTTCACACAATGCTTTTCAAATAGGCTGCTACAAAAATATCTCATATTTCAGCATGACATTGACCTCATTCAGTGTTTGGGAAAGAAAACATAATTGCTGGGGACACTACAGAAGCCTTTGGAAAGCTTGAAGACTATGACTGTATGATGTTGCTTATACCTTATGAAGTTTGACCAAATTCTCTATGTTTTGATTTATTCTTCTTGCAATGAATTTCCCATGTGGAGTGTAGCACCTGTTTTCTCTTTTTTTTTTGACTTGGCCTTAGGGGATAGGCACTAACCACAAATAATTTTGAAAGCACCACACCTCAGCCAAAAATCGCAATCTGTATCAGAGGAGAAGACTGGCCTGTGTAAATTGAAACATTCATCTTTAATGGCTTCTGCAAGCTATTTCTTCTGGATGTTAGCAGCTCTGTTGTTTGGATCCTTTCCAACCATTTAATCAGATCGCTGGAGATGTAGATCTGATGTTTTCATCATGCAGATTATCTGCTATAATGTCTGAAAATGACTCTCATGCATACAGTCTCTCTTGGCAGTGCTCTTGATAGTAATCTTCTACTACTAAATCTCTCTCTCAATTGTAGCAGCATTAAAAAGCTTAAAATCTCTTTTGGCAGATAATGGATTACAACCATTAACATCTTGAGACACAGATGACATTCCACTCATAAAGAAATTAAATAACACTATCGCAAGAAACCATATCTTCTAAAATGATAACGACTATTAGCAGCTCTTCTTGCTTCTATTTTCTGACTCTACCCTGAATGTTGGCAGCTTTTATTCTTCTTTTTCCTGACAGCAGTTGTTTCACAATGATTTAACTATTTTGTCAATGTTGCTCCACCTGTAGGGTTTTCAACAACATGCAGTGGAACAACTTCAGTGAAGGCAAAACTCACATACACCCCAGAACTTGCTTTTATAACTTTGCAATTGCAATTCATGGCGCCTTTACATGCATGTTACTGATACCAAATGTCGGGTTTAATAATCAAAACACATATCAAGTAAGGGACAGCGGGAGTTTACTTTCAAGAAACCTGATAGGGAATTTCTATTCAATTAATCTATTCCCATGATTATTTTTATTGGACAATTAGTCTCTTTATATAGCTTTAGGTGACTTGCCCACCCTAGAAGGTAACCCCTAGGAGAAAATATTTCTCCTATTGTTAAATCTTGCCAGCCAGCAGCACTATGATGATCGAAAGATAGCCAGCCTCCTCTTTGTGCTCCAGTCAGTAGTTTATTTCATTTATCCTACTCACCCGATGAAGGTGGGTCATCAAATATGAGGTACATTAACTGTTTTTGTATTCAGGTGCTTTTATTTAATGTAAGGGAATTTAGTATGGATCACATGTTGAATTGGATGATAGACCACTTTTGTTTGTACTCTTGTTCCCATGCTTCACCTTGGTGGTTATCACTTGTCCCTAGTCCAGTGTGACCGTCTTTGAGGCCTTTCTTTCATTGTGTAGGAGGGGCACAAATAAAGGGTTCTAGTTGATGTTATGTGTCCATGGCAATCCACACTTAAACATTTTCCATCTCTTCCTTGTATCCACATCCCATCTTTAGGTTGATTGCTATTTGTCACCAATATTGGTTCCCTATTTTCTCCAACCTTGAGTGGGGGTTTGGAAACTTTGTCCTATGAGGTTGATGCAGTAGAAAGAAAAGAAAAAACATGCGCCATTATGTTAAAATGCAAAGATATTGGTAGAGATAAATGAAAGTGCATTGAAAAAAGCATACCCTGAGCTGTACCCCCCTCATTAGCCCTCACCCAGCTCCTAGCTAATGCATGAGTTATCTAAATAAAAGGAACTTTGAATATTCCTAGCCTAGATGAGCAATGAAACACCTCATCTTTAAAGGGTCAATGATGAATTAGTAAAAGCTTGTAATCCAAGCTATATCTGCAAAGAAAAAGAAAATCAAAGAAGAAAAATCCGCACAAGACGGGTTGCAAAAATTTCGATGAAAGGGGTAAATCTAATCTCACGATTGTTTCCTCTTCACATCATAGCGCTCAAGGATGTTGGAATTTATAATTGGTACAAAGGCTGTGGCAACCTCCATGAAGTAGAGCTCTACCATGTCATTGACTCCTTACACTCGTTGATTGATGGGTCAACCTAGGAATTGTTCCTCCCCTTTGGGTTGGAAGCATCTAATAGGGCCTTGTAATGACCCTGTTGAGAAATCTACAGAAGTAAGATTAGTAGGCGACTTCTCTTACCTTAATAACTGCTTGTGATGTATTTTTACTTCACTTGATTAGCTTCTTCTTCCATTTGATTATTAATAGTGTTCTCTATCATCAAACAACTGCCAAACAATAAAATCATTGAGACAATAGGACACAAGATGTAGGATATCAGCCAGGGCCAAAACCTCTCCTCTTGAGAGGAAAAACCCACAAGAACTCTTTTCTTCTTATAAAACTTCAATTGACGAATCCCAAGACCTATGATGCTTGATTGAGACCCCTCTAAGACCAAGTCAAACTCTCTTTTTGATGAACTCCTATTCCTCCAAGTCAGCACTGGTCAAACTTTCTTCATGACTTTAGATTTAGGCCCTACTTCAGAATTTTGGCTTGCTGTAGCAGGTTTGCAATTTCGGTCTGTTCTGCAAAAACTCTAGTTCACACGTGTGGGTAAAATATGGATCAATTTGCCTCTTTTCTCCTTCGCTTGGCTTGCCTTCTCTTCCTTGTCAATTCAACTTGTGAATTATTTTCTTTATCACTGAAGTCTCGACTCCTGCAATTTGGTCATAACTGCAGCAAGATGATGCCCTAAACTTTCACGTGTGGAGGAATATAACCCAAAAACAAGCCCAAAAGTACTTTGCTCTTCCTTCCTTTATCTCTCCTTTCCTTCGCTAGGTATTATGTTTCTTCTTCTAGCTTGATCGAACTTCTTGATGCTAGAAATAAAATGCCCCCTTGAATGAGGCCAAGTGTCCCTTTATATAGGCTTCCTTGAGTCCTTTAACCGGCCGACTTGTTGTAGCATCATGATGAGGTTTTGGAGGGTCTTTGACTCTACTTTGACTCAAATAAATTTTCTTTAAAATATGTAACATGCCCAAATGGGTCTTGTTAAATTTAGATAACCATGGTATGTTCTATGCTTGAATGCAATTTTACTTCAATCTTCTTTAAGGCCCAATTTAGATTTAGCAATCACATAAACTTGAAAGTAAAATGCTGATAGAACAAAAAAATAGATCAACAAAAGACAAGCCATCAGTAGTGCCTCTGCCTCATCACATCCGAACCTGAAGATCCCAAACCTCCATAGGGCTGCTCCTTCTAAGGCTAGACTCCCTCTGAGTCTACATGATCTCCACTAGCTCAATCTTGCAAGCACTCATCCTCCTGGATCAAATACCGCTCGTGCAAATCCCTCCAATTTTGTATATGCAACAACACAATGCGATGAGGACTCTAGCCTGGCAATCTGAAGTCCATCACATGAAGCCATTTCGATCAACCTGATCTCGTACAAGCGAAAGAAACTCTCGAGCTGCCCTAACCATCCATGACAAATCAACGGAAGTCCATGATCAATGATTTTCCCTAGAACAAACTGTTGTTCACCAGGCTCACCACCAATCCACCAGAACTCCCAGTCGATCTCGTTGCCAAGCCAGTCAAGACCACATCTCCATGTCTTGAGCTGAACCCTCTGTTCCATGATCTAGACATCGACAACTCCCTTTGAGTTGCTTCGCTGTGCACACTCTGATTCACTGTCCCTCAAAGTAACTCATATACGCTCTTATACCATGTTCTATTTACACAACCTTGGGTCTAGGATAGAGTCTTAAACTTTTTGACGCTACCAAACCAAGAATCTCAACATAACTTCTTCACACAACGGAATATAAACAACAATGAATCACATATGCACAGAATGTAGACAACTTTTTAAAATTTTCAATCCAACTTCGTTATACTAATCCAACAGTCTAAGGCTCCCGTACCAGGGATAATGGCCCTCATACATCCACTAGTACAAGATACAAAACAAGATACTCTGACCATCCGGCTGTAGCATGCTCTCACAACTCCTCTCTGTCTTACCCTGTACCTGCCGATTCTTCGGCTTCTATTCTGTAGCTCTTGCCTCTATCAATGCTCCAAGTCCATCTGGCCACTGAACCTCGATTGTTAATCTACTCACTAGTTGATCGTTCGTCCACCAACGCATCAACACATTGAGACTCCCGTCGAGTTGTTCACAACTCCGTTTGTCAACAACTCTCAATCTGCCCACTGCTGCTGCTCAGCTACTCAGGGACTTCAACCCACTATGGTTTTCTTGTGCTGCACCGATGAAGACCAACATAGGGCATGGAGGGCTGCCTCCCATCACTACAAGATGCCCATCTCCCACAATGAGCACGGGCTAGGAGGATTGCCCCTCATCTGCTGTAGAAGTCCTTTTCTACACACAAGTCTTGGGCTCCACAAATTGCTCCTGGTTGCTCAAACCCTTGAGCTCCAACAACTGCCTCTCTAGCAACTACCTTTGTCCATCAAGGCGTTGCACACTGGGCTCCAACTTGAACACTATCATACTCTCCTCCAACAGACCATAAGTGCCCAATCACGTCCACATGTGGTCCACTCTCACGGTTCCCTCCAACAATCCACAAGTGACCATGTCCACGATGTAGCATCTGCACCTAGTTAGGGAATCCTCACACCTAGGAAAGCCTTACACACGACTGCCAACAAACTTCTCATCAACTGCCCTTTGCTCTACAATAAAGGAACTATTGCATAAATTTAGGCACCAATCTTCATTGTGAAAACTACCTAATGGTTAGGGCTTCTAACATGCCACGTCAACCCTACCTCCTTGGCTTCCATAGGCTACAACAAATCTGTCCACACTAGGACACCTACATCACTCCATAGCAGGAATTTCTCCTACTTGGAGTTCCTTCATGCCCAAGGCAACTCCAACAAATGGCTCCCACAAACTGCAATGTAAACAGATCTAAACACTGTCAACTCCTTTGTCCCAACACTCCTCCAAACGCTGTTGTTCTGACTTGCTGCAATGCTGCAACTCTAGGACTGGTTAGGGCACTAGCCACAGTCCCTAACCACTGAACAAAATAGCCCTGAATTACTCCTTATCGCTGCGACTGTCCTCCAAGGATACGCTGTCCTTCATGTTTCTCTTTTAGGGTAGTTTTTAGCCCAAAACAAGGGACTGTCTCCCTAAAAGTACTGTGGCACCCTACAACACCCTAACTAGGGTTGCGACAACCCCTTGGGAGGATTGTCCACCCTCCAAAACGTCTCCAAACAACCTCGCTACTCCTTCCTGGGCTGCAACCACCAAGAACAGGGCTTCGGCCCTCTAAACAACAGCTCAGATGTCGTTAAACCAACATGTGTTTAGCCCTTAAGGGCCCGTTCTACCACAACAAGGGTTTCAGCCTCCAACAACAGATTCGGCCCCTATTTTACCCTTAAAAACTGTCCCTCCAAGCCTCGCTGTTCCTTGCCTCCTTGCTGCGTCCTTCTCCTCCTCAACGAGCCCTGTTCTTGAGTATGCGTTGCACAAGATGGATGATCAAATAACCTCCATATCACCTTGTATTTATATCCAATACAAGGGCTTCTAAAACGTCATCACAAGGGGCTTGAACAACTGTCTAGGTCTTCTTATCACCAAGCCGACCTAGACTCTTCTTGTGCAACCCCAACCATAAACTTAAAAATTTCATAACTTCATTTCTGGAGCTTCGATTTGAGTGATCTTCGAAGCGTTGGAAGCGGCACGCCAGGCTCTATCACCTCAATTTTTTTCATGCTCAAATTCATCATATGGTTTTGGCCCAAATCCTGATGGGTGCAACACCCAATGCTTGGGTTTCAAGCCCACAAGTGACTCTTGTGGCGCTTTTCCCTCCAATCCCCAAACACTAGAGCTTGGAGTACCTTCCAAGCTACACAAAAATCAATAGAGGTATCTTCGTGGTACTATACATCACTGCCTAAAGTATGATAATAAGGAAGTCAAACTAATTGGCTTCACAGATTTTGATTGGGGTGGCAGTGAGACCGATGGAAGGAGCATTACAGGTGGATGTTTTTGTCTGGGGTCTGCTATGATTTCATGGATGAGTAGAAAGCAAGATCCTGTTGCTTTGAGTAGTGCTGAGACAAAATATGTGGCTGCGTGTGAAGTAGAATGGAGGTTGTTTGGTTATGGAAGCTTTTGACATATTTGTTCGAGAAGTCCCTGGGTGCTACTGTGATAATCAAAATTGTATCAAGATGTCTGGAGATCCCGTGTTTCATGCTAGGACGAAGCATATTGACAATAAGTTCCAATTTATTAGGAACTTGTTGCAGGATGGGATCATGAAGTTGGAGTATGTCTCGACAGATGAACAAGTAGCAGAAATACTGACAAAGTCTCTTCCTAATAAGAAGTTGAATGTCTAAGGAACATGCTTGGTTGAGTAGATATTGCTAATTGTATTGATGATAAGAGATTGGAAGAGATTTGTTGAGGCTTTGTGAGTGAAGCATTGTCGTGGAGGACATCAGGCTGACACTTTGTATTGATGTCTAGATCCCGAAGTAGGGGCGGTGGCATTGGTTGGATGTGCACCTGGATCCCTGTGTTGGCGGTTAGTAAGTAAGCTTTGATGGTACCCAGAGAGGCTGAAAGCTTTAGTCCACCTTAGTCCCACTTGGATAGATTGCCTTGGTCAAGAATCTAGTCCATGGCATTGCGGTGCCTAAACTGTTGAGAGACCATTGGATAGTATTCCTTAGTCAGGAATACAGTCCATGGCATTGCGGTGCCAAAACTCTTCATAGTTCATATAGTTTGTGATCTTCCATTGTACTTGTATATTATGAATACCTCCGTAGTTAAGAGGGAGCGTTGAAGAATGTAACTAGCTTCGGTCTTCATAAAATGTATTTGAGTCATTATGTAATATATTTGTCAAAAGAATAAAGAAGGTAATTTTTATTATTGTAACAATGACTTATTACAGCATGGGTTTCATGCTTGGGTCATCATTATATTAGTTAAAGTCCCCATTGTGGACTCCTAGGATTAATATTGAGTCAATAGAGTCATTGTACATTTAAAGAGACCCTTCTTAGGCTTTTGAATCATGTAAAAATGTTTATTATTGAGTCAAAAATGAATTATGTCACCTCCACACCAATTCGACCTAAAGGAGATCAAGTCGGCCTGAAGGGGACCAATTCGACCTCACCTGGAGCCTATAAATAGGAGGAGATCGAATTCATTTGGAGCATCTCTTCTCAAGCAAGTTTGATATCTCTAAGGAAGCCAGAAGAAGTGCGAAGTGGGTCAAGGAAGCCTAAAAGAGTGCGAGTTGGGTCAAGGTCAAAGAGAAGAAGAAAATCAAAGTTTTGGTGTTACTTTCTCTCCATTTTGTGCACTAGCTTGGGATATCAAAATATTTTTGTTTTGCTGCTGCCAGTTGCTGCTTGATGCGGTAAGTTGCTGCATAGTTGAAGTTGCTGGGGACAAGTTGGTGTTGTTATTGGGTCGAAGATCTGGAAAGGCTGACTTGGTGTGAAGGAAAGGTTTGGTCTATGTCTAGGGTGAAGAATCTCAAAGAAAACTATTGAAGGAAGAGAATTTTGACTGGGTTTTCCCCTAGAGAGGGGTTTTTCCCTGGCATAGTGCCTACATCTTGTGTCTTGTGATTTTGTGATCTTCATACACACATAATTTGGTAGTTGCTTGATGAAAGATAATCTAATAAAGAAGTAAAAGAAGCCAACATAATTCACAAGTAATTATCAAGAAAGAGGAAGCAAACCCTAATATACTTGCATTGATTTCTCAATAGTCCTTGATGATGCAGTGGTGGATGAGCGGTATAGGGTGATGAACGAGGTGATCTACTTTCGGGACCGGATTTATTTAGTGCCCAACACCCAGTTGAGGGAGAAGATCATGCAGGCTGTCCATGACTCACCATTTGTAGGGCATCAGGGGTTTACCAAGACATACAGGGCCATCAGGGAGCGCTTTGCATGGAAGGGCCTTAAAGGATGATGTTCTGAGGCATGTTCGAGAATGTGACACATGCCAAAGGAACAAGGGTGAGTAGACACACCCTGCTGGGTTGCTACAACCTCTTCCTATCCCTAAGGGGAAATGGGAGAGTGTGTTGATGGGTTTTATTACCGAGTTGTCCACAGTGCAGGGCAAGGATTGCATATCCATGGTGGTAGACCGATTGGCAAAGTTTGCACACTTTTTCACCATCTCAGCTCGATCCTTGGCCTCACAAGTGGTCAAATTGTTTTTCAGGGAGGTTTTTCAGCTTCATGGTCTTCCGAAGACCATTGTCAGTGATCGAGACAACAGGTTCATGGGAGGATTTTGGCAAGAGCTGTTTCGACTGGTGGGTACAATGCTCACTCCAAGTACCAGTTATCACCCCTAGACTGATGGACATATGAAGATAGTTAACAAATGGATGGAGGGTTACCTATGCAACTATGTGACGGGCCATCAACGTACATGGATACAGTGGTTGCACTTGGGCGAGTACGGCTACAACACCACGTACCACATGTCCATAGGTATGTTCCCATTCAGAGCCTTGTATGGTTATGATGCATTATCTTTTGCTGATGTGATGTTTGGAGATAGCAAGGTCCCTTGGGCCAAGGATTGGATACAGGAGAGCCAAGATATCTTGCGGGCTCTTGAAGAGAACTTGCAGACTGCGTAGAACCAGCAGAAGGTCTATGTAGATAGGGGTCGAGTAGAGAGGCAATTTGAGGTTGGGGACTTAGTCTTCTTGAGGCTCCAGCCGTACAAACAATCAACACTCGAACAAAAGGGGGTCGAGAAGCTCAAGCCTCACTTCTATGGGCCTTACCAAGTCACTAGGAGAGTTGGGGAGGTAGCATATGAGCTAGAGCTACCCCCAGGGAGCCGAGTACACAACATTTTTCATGTGTCTTGCTTGAAAAAGGCACTGGGACAACAGGTGACCGCAACTATAGAGCTACCACCCATAGATGATGAGGGGCACTTAGTTCTAGAGCCGGAGTCTATTTTGGACACCTGTGAGAGGCACTTGCGGAACACGGTTATAAAGAGTTTTTGATCAGATGGAGGAACCTACCAGATGAGGATGCCACTTGGGAGGGAGAACATATACTTCAACATCCTTCATTGCAGTTTCTTGAGGACAAGCAACATTTTGGCCGGGAGGACTGTGATATTCCCACTTAGCAATATTGTTAAGGGGAAATATAAATTTTGCCCAATTTTGTCTTATTTCGTACTTGCGCTTAGGAAAGGTGGGTTTAGAGGTCCCACATGAATTTTGGAGTTAAAGGGAGGCCCAAACATTGGAAGAAGATGTAGAAAATCAAGTTGCTAGTGGTTAGTGGGTCCACTTATAGAGAAATACGACCCAAAAGGAAGTATGCACTCATTGGAGGGAAATTGGTGGGGGAAAGTCAATGGTTGGGCCCACATGAGCAATTGGTAGGCTCTTTGACAAAAGAGGAGGCAATCATTTTTGGCATTCTTGATCATTTGAGCATTCACTTAGACTAGCTTGCTTGAGTTGGAGGCCAAGTCTGTAGGTGCTTTGAGCACGAGATATTTTCAGGGGGAAATCTCACCCCTTGCTTCGGGGGACTTCGAGTGCCAGACCAAGGAGGGAGTCTCATCCTTTTCAGATCGATCCAGGAGCAACGTAGTGTGAGTGTGGAGGAGTTTCAGCAGCAGCAGCGCATGCACTGTGCAGTCCTTGATAGTGTCACACGTGGGGCTTGAGGAGAGAAGGGAATTTTGGGTTGAAACTTGTGGGGGAGTCCAGGAAGGAGATTTGTTGGGGATCGCAGTCATTTTGGGGGCATTCAGTAGCAACCTTTACAGGTGGATCGAAATACCCAACAACAGAGCCATTGAGGGAAATTGGGCCGAAATTCCAAGGTCAACATTTGGCCAATTCCTTCGTGGGTTTTTGTGGGTATTTGGTGGAGAGCTTGGCGTTAATTTCATGGAATTTTCTGAGCACCAGAGGAGGCCCTAACATCTATTGTTCACATCCAGCAGCTCATTTTCTGGGTAGTTCAGCACAGAGCCAAAGGAAGATCAACAAGCAGACTTGCGAGATTCATATTCTTCACTTGGGCAAACCCAAGTGTACACTTTCCAAGCACTGGTTTGTAACCCCATGTTTTATTAATAAAATGGCTTAGCACAACGCAATTTTTGGCTCTATGTTGTGGTCTGATTTGTGTGCAAATTTCTGTGTGTTTTTACTATGCATGATTTGTTTATGACTGTAAATTTTCTTTAGGGATATTACACTATGTCACTGCTACTCAACTCTCCACATGTAGCTTCACAAAATTGCTGTTCACTTTTTAACATGGTGTCCATCGTCACTACTGTGTTCGGGTTTCCTCTCTGAGTCTTCATTATGGTTGGCTCAAGTCCCAACAGAATGAACATATGCCCCATATGAGGCACATGGACAACTCCCTCATCAATCAAGAACTCCTTAACTTGGTCTGGATCTTGTCGACATGGTTCAACTTCCTCAAATGATCCCTTGCCATCCATTCTTCATTCCCTGGTCCAAATTGTGCTCACGAAGCCTCTTTCAGCTTTGTCCAAGTTTCAATCTTTTTCTTGATGCAACCAATTGCTAAGCTCTCAACTTAGGTTCTCCACCAAAGTTTCGCTATTCCAGTGAGGTACATGGCTGCCGCATTGACTTGTATCTCTTCAGAACAATGCTTCGTTTGTTCCAACATTTGTTACATGTCCCAACAGAAGCTTCCGAGTGCCTTAGTGCTTCTAGTCTTATTATTCCTCTCTGGTTCTTTCAACTTTACATTCATAGATGAACTTCCTGAACTCTGCCCTATGGCCTACTTCAATACTGCTATGGTATCACCCTGGCTTATTATGAGTGCCACAAGTGACTTCACTTTATCTTCTAAGTCCTTCATCCAATCCTCATGATATTGGGCTTGTTTTATGGCATAATAAAGGGAATAGGAACCTACATCAAGGGCTCCCTTAATTTCCTGAAGGTTTGCTTAGAGTTCTTCAAATTCCTTTCCATGGCCTTCCATACCATTTACCATTTGTGCCAAGGTTAACTCAATATCTCAGACCTTCTCAAACAATGCCACCTCATCCTGGTCCACTCAGTTAGAGTCAATGTTCGCCATCGTGACCTTGTTGCACTCACTTCAATTGCAACCTGTACCAAGAACCAACAACCAAAATCCCCTTGCACATCTGGAAATCAACTACACAAGCATCTTCCCCCAATAACCTACTGTAATATCCTAAACGAGATATTTCGCTAATTATGCAGAAGTTTAAATCAACCAAAATTTCACCATAAAATTGTTATTCAATTAAACAAAGATTCCCATGTAAAACATATCAAGTAAAGTGCATGCAATTAATAAGAAGATAATCACAAATAATCTCAGCTTTTTATTATAATAGAAATTGGGGTTTACATGCTGATACAATAAAATAGCTAAGATGGAAAACTGGCCTCAAGAATTTGCTCCGATGCTGTGCTAGCCCTCCCAAAACTGAACGGAAATGTCATTGCTGAGTTCTCCTGTGAATTTTGGATGAATTCACCAAGGGGAGAAGGGTACTCGCCCAATCTCACTGAGTCACCCGAGGGTTTCTATCTTGGGGCTACTGCTGAAGTAAAGAACCGGGTTCTCAACCTCTCATACAAGAAGAAATATCAAATCCAAGATGTTCTCTAATGGCCTCCTCCTCCGCTTTTTATAAATCTGATAGACCCCTCTAGAACCTCCTATTTTATTGTTATTTTAATCATGGAGCACTCTTCCCTTTTTTAGTTCAATTAAAATATTCTTTTTAATGTGAGAAAATGGTAAATTGGCCACCATACTCTCTCTGACCACTGAAAGCCATTTCTCAGCATCCAATCTTGTAGACCTTCTCGTTCCGGTTCGAACGAGCTATTACACTGAGGTGTTCCATCAATTAATCCTCCTGGAATGCCACCTTGAGTATAATTATTTAAGTTATGCCCCATAATAATGCAATTTTATGAAAGTTGTTGGAATGCAACGGAACGAAAGGCAAACTGGGCGGGTGATGGAATATGCCAAGCGAATGCCATCGGATCCCATAAAAACTCCTCAAAACTCCCTTGGGACCCTTGATGACAGAAACCTGCTCCCATGATCTGGCCATCCCGTGCCTTAGAAATCCACCCTGGCTGTACTATGGAGGAAAATAAAAATGGGGATATGACACCTACAAACAGAAAGGTAGCTGTCTCTGCAATCTTCCTTTGGCTCTTGCTTCTTCTTGGTACCACCTGTATGTAGTGTGAGTATCAGTTCTAGTACCACCTCCATGTAGTGCACAGCAACACTATCTTCTTTTGTGTGTGGTAGCTCTGATACCACCTATCACGACCCCAGGGACTAAGAACCAAGGCACTGAGGAGGTCTTCCAGATGTCAAGTTGTCTCTTTAGATCTTCTCAACTGTCTTGATCTCTATTATTGGCATTACAAATCTCAATTGCATTGCTCATGTTGAATGCCATTTCTCTGTTCCGACCAACCCTGATCACCAAGGGAACTACCCTGGCAGCTTGGGCTTTGATGATAATTTTTAAAGAACAAAAAATAGATCTTACACCAATTATTAGAGCAAAAGTAGCTTGTATACAAATTCTTTATTCTCAATCTAAGGTACCAACAACATACATGTGCACATCAGGATTACTAACACATAAAATTGGCTAGCCTACGTTGTTAAGCATATACATGGCTTTCAATCAATTGGACACAGATTTTGTGTTTACCTTATATGAGTATACTAGTTAAATATTCTTTAAATTATCACAGAGGATTATAGTGTATCAAGCGGACAAATGATTTCTTTGACCATGTACACTAAATTCAATTGTAAGTATACCAACCCATTGCAGCCTCCATCAGGCCATACTATCTGATACTCAAGACCACCTATTCTATTATGCATTTTTTCTGCCATGTTCACAGTCACACTTTTTGATTACTTGTGCCATAGGTTACATGGTAGGATCGCTGGTTATAACAGAATAGCCAAACAATGGTGGAATATCATCAACTGCTTATAGAATGATGGAGACACATCATTCCATTTATTGGTTGTCAACTGTCTTGTCGACTTTCATCTCTGTTTACATCTCAGACACATGTTGATATTGTTGTCAGTACTCATTGATGCTGATATCAGTATCACCATTGAGCTCTCCTTAGTGACCTTGGAACTTGGGGATTTGCTAACACTGTAGGTCTTCAACTCCAACACTGAAAAGGTGATGTGCCGATCTGGAACATAGATCATCTTATAATCCATGTAGCCAAAAATCGGGTGTTGAATCCATAGGTTATATGATAGGATCACTGGTTATAACAGAATAACCAGTGATGGCATATCATCAACTGCTTGTAGAATGGTGTAGATGTATCATTCCATTTATTGGTTGTCAACTGTCTTGTCGACTTTCATCTCTGTTTACATCTCAGGCACATGTTGATAACTTGATATTTGTGTCACTACTCATTGCTGCTGATGTCAGTATCACCATTGAGCTCTCCTTACTGACCTTGGAAGTTGGCAATTTGCTACCACTGTAGGTCACAACTCCAAGACTTAAAAGGTGATGTGCCAATCTTGTGATGTGATCAGCTTATAATCAATTTAACCCAACATCAGGTGTTGAATCCATTCTCCCCTGCTAACTTGTTAAAAACCTGTTGAGGTTGTCTATTTGATGAGGTCTTGTTTCATAGTTGACGAGTCTCATCGCACTCTTGCCTCATTGTACTTGTATTGGCCTTTATAATATGATGGAAGCTTGAGTTCTCTCATAATTTGTTGTAGAAACATGACAAAAGACTGCATCCTAAGCTTTATGTATTGGCTTTAGTTTATTGATGTTCTATGTTTTATTTCCTTTAATAAAGGAAGCAGGCTTTAATGTTGTGCCACCATTTTATTTTGTTTGTTTTACTTGTGGCAGGTGGTCATTGCTGGAGAAACACAGTTGCTCAGCTTCAAAGCTTCATCTGAAGCCCAGACGTTTCAAGACATTTGTTACTGCTCTGGTTGGTTTACTGCATTTCCTTGTAGGAGATAATTCTTTTGAAATATTTGTTGCACAGTAAAGTCTCTGATTGATGATATGGCTTGTCCAACTGGTATTGCCCGTTGCTGCTGACAATCAAATTTGATGCGAAGGCTTTTCTTATTTGATTAATAGGGACATCAACTTTTGAAGGATCGCAAAAAGAAAAAAAGAAAAGAGCCTTCCCAGGACAATGCTACCTCCTCTGCTACTGGTGCGGCTACAGCAGGTCCAAACAAAATAGTCAGTGATCCTGAATCAGAAAAAGCGTTGTCTAGTGAGTCTCAAAGCATTCAGAAATCAGGATCTGGAAAAGGGGCTACCGTGAAGCGACAAGGGGGAAGCTGTACAAATCGGACAAAACGAGAGGCTTCTAATACTAAGCCATCTCGACAGCGTCGTAAGGCATCAGGTAAAATTTCTAATAACACCTTATATCACAAGATATTATGAAGGCAAAATGCTTTAATAGTTGGTCTTATAAACTAATTTAAGTGAAATTCATAAAATGTATTCCCTAAAAAATTATATGATGGTTGATGTATGCTCTCGTGGTAACATGAAATCAGTACATCATTGCACCACTTCTTTTGTGACCTCTTCCTTAACTTCTTGTGATAACTGACATGTTTGTGTTTCTGAAGAAACTGGGAAGGTTGGGAAATACAGGGTAGTTAGATGGATCCTATGTGGAAATGAATCTACAGTGTTTATGTATAGTATATACTCTTTTGCCTTCAGGAACAGATGTGTAAGTGGCCTTCCATGATGGTAATGAGGAAGACTAGGTTATGTAAGGATGTCATCAGGTGCATATAAGTCTATGTGGCCAGTAATTAATCTATAAATGTGGAAACACAGCTATTGAAGCTATGTTACTTTTTCTTTGCCAATGTTTAAGTTGTATCCGGATATACTACAGAATATGATAGTTTAAGTTGTTCAATGTTCATCATATCTCAGCTTATCCATCAAAAATGGCTTGAGGGACGTTCTAAATGAAGGTTAGAGGTTTGGCTTTTTTTTTTTGGGTGGCGGAAGGGGGGGGGGGGGGCTGGTGGTGGCAGTTTGTGCTGGTGCTATTCATGGTTAATTGTATATATTGTGGTCCAGTGCTGCTTTATATTGCGATGGCATCTAGATAGTGTCAAATATCATCCTAACAAAGTTCAGCATTACTCGAAATGGATAATTCTGCAGAAATGTGATAAAATGAATTGAAACCATTGGCTTCTTACCTATGGCATGAGAGTGGAATCGTCCAATGATACCGTATATTAATGTTCACAACTGTAATTAATAGAATTATTTATGTTGCCAAAGAGAACCATTGCCTTCCCTGTATCGATATATATTTCAAATCTTCTACAATTACACATTATAGAACCAACATATGGTGGGTGTGATCAAAAGCATAATGCGCTCGACAGTTCCTGCTAAATATTGAACTTAAAGGCTTTTCCCCATTTAGGGAATATATTTTTTCTTCTTATCCAAGGTTCTCAATTGATAATGCAATTTGATATTTTTACGAACATTTTTTTGTGTGTGTTTGTGATTCAACGTACCGGAGATTGATACTAGCTACATCAATGGAAAACCCACCCGTGTCTAGGTGAGATGGTTATCTTTCATGTAGAAATGACTCCCAAGGAGCAAGCATGCTAATCTTGGGACTAGAACCTGGGTGGGGAGGATAATAGCGACTCCTTCCTACCACCTGAGCTACATCCCCTTGACAACATTTCTTCTTTCTACATCCACTGGCGCATTAACATTTTTTGAGTAGATTTTAGGGCAATATGATGTTTTAAACGTATATTGCATGCTATATCCATTGACACCTTAGATGAGATATCAGGGTCATTCAAGTACTTTATAATTGGCTATGTTGTTTGAAAGATGGGAACTTTGGTTAGGTATGTGCTTATCAATTCTCCAGTTGTCATAATGTTGAAAAAACTCTCTAACATCTGTTTGAGAGGGTTTTCTGATGATCTATTCGAAGAGGTGACTTGGTGGATGTTTTTATTTCTTTTCAGTGGAACACAGATGGAACTTGTGCCACTGGATAGATGTAATGCCCTAAGGAAATTATACCCTTAGGGTTGTACTGTGACTAGGGTTTTCTCCAAATAAATCAGAAAGACTATGCACATTCATATAGCAGTAGGTATCTTTCTATGTATCATGAATATAAATATTTGAACAGCAATATGATTTTTCAACAAATTCACAATAAATTAGGGTTGACTTCCCAATCTACCAGTGTGATTATGATTTGCAGAACCAATGTTTAGTAAGACAGTACTTCTACTTATCCAATTCTACTATTCTACATTACTGATAATTTACTGTCTAACACCTAGCAACAACTACAACTCACTGTCTAATGTTGCTCGTCTAGATGTGTCAGTCTCTGCTGGTCTAGCTTGACTGTTACAGGGGGTCCGAAGTTCCAAACTCCCTGTTTTTCCCTCAATGATTCACAACATGTCTCCGTGACTGATTCACTGCCAAAATTAGGGCTGACGGCATACATCTTATGCCTTGGGTGAAAGAGGATCCCATCTGCTGTAGGAATCCAAAGTTTTTCCTTGGGTATTTTAATGCCTAGGCGAAGTTAGGGAGGATCCGACCTGCTGCAGCTTGACCTGGAATTTTGTCCAGGGAGTTCGCTATTCCTAAGTGTATCTTAGGGCACCCATAAACCCGCAATGATACTTCGCTGCTCCAATTAACCACAGACCTTCACGTCAATCTTGGACAGAGAACTTCGCTGTTTGACCAGGGTTTCGATAGCTGGCGAGACCATGCAAATTGGGATTCACTGCCTGGTTAAGGGCTCTGTTGGCCTTGGTTTGACTTTGATGCCATGGGAAAGATCTGTCTGCAAACTGTTTTCCCTTCAGTCAATAATTTGAGCTTCACTGGACTGTGGGCAAATCACAGATGTAAACCCTCGCTGCCCAGGAGACTTTGAGCGGACAAACCTGTAAAATAAATACCAATCACAGATATAAACCCTTGCTGCCTAGGAGAGTGGACAGACCTGTACAATAAATACCTCTGTTGGCTTGGAGGGAACTCGCTGGCCAGATAACTACCACAGGAAACTGCCTCTTGTCCAAAATAGCTCCGAATTACTTCAAAGAAATATGTTATGATAGGACAGAGAGAAAAATGGTGACTAGCTAGGGTGGGATCACATCCCATCAAAACTAGACAGAGGATAAGCTAGGGTGTGGGATCACATCCACCAAAACTAGACAGAGGATTAGCTAGGGTGGGTCACCTGCACTGAAAATGATCAAGAAGAAGGGGACTTAAAACCCTCAGAGCCTCAGCTTAAGACAACAGAGATATTCAATACAAATCAATGATGATAAAATGATTCCCTCTCTCCTTTATTTATAGATTTCCTCATGGGGTTCTCTCTAATGTGAATGGTTGCAAGTGCAACCCCCAATTTGGGCTTTTTACCCCAGCTACCTCAAAATTTACCCAATGTTGCCCCAAACATTGGATAATTAGGTTTTCCCCTTTATCAATGACTATACCCTACGGTGTTGGATAGGCTACATCGTCCTTCTGTGGGAATTTAATCAATAGGGGACATTACAATAGATATGTGGACATCCATATTGCCTATAAGAGAAAACCATGGGATTGCTCCAAGATATGTGGACATCAATGTGTATGAAAATATGAGGTAGATATTGACTGTGTTGAGCAATATCAACAATAATAATATGAATAAAGTTTACCCATAGCTTTTAAATGCCCTTTCTTTCTATATTCATGGACCTTCTATTGATTATTTCTGTGCATGGTTTTACTTCATTGTGCCAACATACAATTATGGGAGATTACATCACCTAAGTCTGTACTAGAAATATTTTAAAACCAACTTGACTTTCCTCAAGGTAGGGCAAGACTCGTGAGGTATCCTAGATTAGGCACTAATATTCTCATCCTTATCAGAATCTGAATTTATGTGTCCGACTAGTTTGAAGATGTCCACCTTAGAGTACTTGAGTCCAAAGTCTTGAGTTTCCTTTAGGTACCTTAGAACTCTCTTTGCAGCACACCGATTTCCTTCACAATGTTTTTGATGAACCCATAAAGGATCCCAATTGCAAATGAAATATCAGGTTTGGTAGTAGTAAGGTAGATTAATTATTAGACTGCCTGCAACCTAACTATATTTTATTGCATCACCAAATTCATTCTATTCTTTTGATGTTAGCTTCAAATTTTACTCCATTGGAGTAGATAGATGATTGCAATCAGCCAGGCCAAATTTGTTCAACAACTATCCATTGTACTTCTTTTGGGAGATGAATACATACTTCAGATTCTGATTTACTTGAATCCCCAAGTAGTAATTGCATCTCAAAACCCCTCAATTCTTTCTTTATGGATGCAATAAATGCTTCATTGTTCCCTGTTATCAAAAGATCATCTACATATAGCTTGAGATGCAATAGTCTTGCCAACTTTCACAAAATTGCATCAGAAAGATCAAAATGTTTGAAATTGATTTTCAAAAGATGCTCAACTAGCTTTTCATACGATGTTTGAGGAGCTTTCTTTAAGCCATACAAAGGCTTGATGAGCCTGCATACTTTATGTTCTTGACCCTTCACAACAGATCCATCTGGTTGAGACATGTAAGCATTCTCTTTCAAGTCTCCATTCAGGAAAAATGTCTTCACATACATGTGATATATCATCCACCTATTATGTGCTTCCAAAGCCAACAATGCATGAATGGTAACCCATTTTGTGATTGGGAAAATGTCTCCTCATAGTCTCTGCCTTCTTTTGTGCATATCCTTTTGGCACAAGCGTTTCCTTATGCTTGTCAAGTGAGTCATTTGATTTTACTTGTTCTTGTAAACCCACCATATCAATTTTATTCATATCTTATTCAATAATAATAGTTATTATTATCTGCAAGTATTCTTGTTACATTGGTATCATGGCCTTGTTTGATCCCGACCTTAGGTCACTGGACATTTGGTTAAAATTTTTCACTCTTGGCAACTTATTTATTGGCTTTTGGCCACACCCAAATTTTATAGGGTCTCTTATAATTTCAGATCCTTGTCCACAATTGGCCTTTGGCCATATAAAAATCAAATTTGTCGAAGAAGAAAATAAATCATGTACTTGGACATACCAAATTGTAAGATGGTCATTAGGAAAAATCGTTTCAGAAATTTGTGTTACGGTTGCAGATTTAAATAGTCAACCATAGAAGCTAGTGACACAGACACCCACTGTCAAGAGCCACCATCCAGAAGTTGCAAAAGGTTCAAATATTTATGTGTATAGAAACCATTCCAAAGATTCATAAAATAGCTGTAATTTCGAAACAAAAGTAGCTGCCATTTGAAGACACCGAAAAACAATAATCGACCATTGATAAAGTATTCTGGCAAGATATGTAAATAGATCACAGCAAAATGAAAAAGAAAAAATCAGTAGCTAATATGCTAGTCTTCCCAGGTTAAAGAAAGTCAAATACAAATAAGACAGCATTATTTTCAAACTAGGAGCCAAAGTTTGTCACTGCACCGACTTCAAATCCATATGTTATTGTCCCAATTTTCCGCATCTGTACCATAACCGAGTTACATTTTTGTGAACTCTGTTACAGCGTCGATGCCAAACCCGCATGCTATCCTCCCAGTCTGCCGTATTGTACAATCACCAGTACATTAAATCCGAACAGTCATACAAAATTTTGTATTGTATTGTTGCCACTGTAATCCATGTCCATACAACAACTTTTGTTTGGCAAGTGCTTTGAACATGAATCGACACTAGAAATGATCATCTTGGTTTACAGATCCGGACAAACTGTGAGACTATCAAGGTTATGACCCTGCATGATGCGACTCTACATAATTGTGGCTGCTCGTGGAAAATTAAGTTGACAGACTTTGCAAAGTTTAATAAGATTATATTACATGGTATGTAACACAAGTATATGTATAAGTTTTATCTTTCAGTGCAAATCCAATATTATAAAATTTTGAAGGGGTTTAATGATAGAGTTATAACAAGTTATTGCAAATATAGGTATATTATTATAACTTGAAGTATCATATATTAAAAGGAAAAAAAAGTGAAAAGGAAGAGGAATATAATTTGAAGTTCAATAAGAAGTATTATTACAAAAGGTATTTTTTATTAAGTATAAAAGGGGATTATTTAATAAAAAATACAAGGGAAAAGTTTACATTATAAAAGTATATTCTTTGAAAAGAAAGTGGTTAAAAAAAGTTTGAACACATTTACTTGTTTGAAGATTGAATATTATATTTGAATATCACAAAAGGCAGATTTTCCTTTAAATGTTTTCCAATCATATATTGCAGATTATTTACAGTAAAAGGGAGTATCCAAGGTAAAGAGATTATTATTATTATCATCATGAGCAGCAAGGAAAATTATATCAGTATTAATTTGGCAAATCAATTATCAATTCCAGAACCAAATATAGGTGAAAGGGAAGATATTTTCGCGAGAAACAATATGAAATTAAGGACTTATAAATGACAATTGATGATAACGTACTCAAAGGTTGTCATACAAACGATCAAAATTCCAGAGATCTAGCGATCAACTAAGCAACATTAATACGTGAAGGAAATCATATACCTGAAGCAAATCAAGAAATTGCCACAAGCATAATAAAGGAAAATCAGGTTACAAGAACCTTTCGACATCCAAATTATAAGAGTAGACACCTCAACCAATTAGTGTATCATTATCACCTAGGACAAAAACAACTGACTTACGTTCTAAAAAAAATTGATGCCAACACAATTAAATCTTATGAAAACAATTAATCTCAGGTACCGAGTAAGTGCAAGGTTCCACATAAGATCGAATCAGGATTGTTAGAGCATTTTTTGGTTTGACAATTTTGATCAGCACTCACAAGTTCATGTCATCTTGTATCATTGAAGATGACTGTTCAAAGTTGGGAAATACACGAAGACATTACGAGACAAAAAATATATCAAGCCTTTTCATCAATATGCTTTGCGAACGAAAGCATTTCTAAAGGGGAAGGCAACGCGATGAACATAAATATCATAAAATAATATAAATAATATGTAATAATTAATAATTAGTATTAACAAAAAGACATTTCTTAAAGGACATGACTTTATGAAAGGGTACTTTTGCATAGGTATATATATGGGGCCTTCATTTGTAATTCTCACCATGTCAATTCATTCATATCTTATTCAATAATAATAATTATTATCTACATTTATTCTTATTACAGGCTTCTTTCCAGTCATCATCACAAACAATTTCCTTAGAGGAAGATGGTTCAATGTTAGTAGATAAATTCAATTCACAATCAAATGAAACAAACACATCATTTACATCACTTGAATCTGAATTAATGACATCACTTCCATCATCTTGCCTTTTTGAGCATTTAGTTGTCTTTCCAACATCATTAGGATGAACACTTTCAAGTGTCTTTATGAGCCACTTTGCACATTTCAGTGATGGTCCAGGTTGCTCCACTGATCGAGATGGTTTTGCATTCCTATCAAGGTTCAACGCTTCATTCCTTTCAATCATATTCTCCAATTGAACTCCCTATTTTGATGAAGTGGTTGGATCTTCTTGATGAATGGGAGATGACGCTTAGAAAGGAGATTCTAGAGATTTATCCAAGATAGGGATATCCTCTTCAAGATGTGGGATCTCATCATGAAACTTCTGATAGGTAGTTACATGGGTGAATCTATCTAGATGATTGAGTTATTGATCAATAATTTTGTCTTCTTGGTCGATTCGAGAAAAAATATTTATCTATAAAGGAATGAACTTCTTGTTTATGTCATCATAAAAACGATATGCTTGAGTACGCCTAGAAGATGCACTTTTGACTCCTTCTGCCTAGTTTGTTTCTTTTCTCCTTTGGAATTAAGGCTCAAAAGGTGGAAATAAAGAACTTGGGATGCATCACCAATGGATTGTGGCCATACAACATTTCATAAGGAGTCTTGTTCGAAAGAGCATGGGATGTACTTCTTTTTTCACATACACTACCCAAAGCATCAAGTTTACATTCTTGAAAAATAACATTGAATACCATGTTCAAGAATGTCTTGTTCATTTTTCTGCTACATCATTTTGCTGAGGATTGAATGGAACATTGGTTTGATGTTTGATTCCATGTTGGTAAAGATAGCTTTCAGCCTCATTAGAGAGGTATATTCCCCTCCATTATTTGTATGAAGAGTGCTATTACTAGATTGTGCTTCATTTTCAATCTATGCATGAAATTTATTAAATGTTTCAAATGTTTGAGACTTACATTTCAACAAATAAACCCAACACATCTTACTGTAGTCATCAATAAATGTTATGATATATTTGTTACTGAAAGTAGATGCAATAAGCACGGGCCCACACAAATTAGAGTGTATTAATTCTAGAGTTCTACATGCTTTCGAAGTGGAATCATGAAAATGTTACTTGCTATGTTTCCCAATGATATAGGTCTCACATTGCATTAAATTCCTTGAAGCAATAATAGTTGATGTGCCCAAATCTAGCATGCCACAGATGATTGGAAGATAATGAGCATAGTCTAATTTGGCAAGGATTTATTGGAATCATAAGTTTCAACTGTGTGATATGTAGAATTCGGGTACCACAAGGGATTTTTAGTGCATTGAATCCATTTATACATTGAAAAATGCATTTTAAACAACTAAAATTCATGATATTGCCAAAAATTGTATTGTCTAATTTTGACAAAAAAGGTAAAAACATCTAATAGTTAGACGACAATGAAGATAATGTACCTTCATCTTAGCGAGAAAGATGTATTGGATTCTATGCCTATGTAGATGTCCCTTTCAACTTCAACAATTTGTTATTCTTCCATCCTATCATGACGACCATGTTGTGGGAAGACCATAGTTCAAGTTTTTCATCGAACATGTGAATGGAATGACCTTGTTGTCAAATCTGTACAAGAGACAAGAAGTTCCTCGACAACTCTGGAAGATAAAAAAACATCATTAAAAAGAAAATATGGGAATCCAAGCAATTTTAGCTTGATGGTGCCAATTCTTACAGGTGGACATTGCACCATCATTCAAAGGAAAATTTCGAAATCCCAACGATTTGAGCTTGATGGTGACAATTCTTGCATGTTTCAGTTTGGATATATTTGTAAAGCACACTACACTATCAACATTGTCTTTCAATTCATCAAAGAAATCTTTCCAAATTGTCATGTGGCATGTAGTACTACTGTTAAGGAACCACACTTCTCTCAAAGAATCAAATGAAGCTTTGAACAAATATTCAATTATACCAATATTGCAATGAGCAACAACAAATGAGTGGATTCAATAGCTTTAACTTTTTCTTCCTTTTGTTCTTGATTGGATTTGATCTTTTCCCATGGGATTCTACATGTGCTTGGTTCATGTCCATTCTTACCACAATGAGCAGAATAAGATTAGATCTCGCATCTTGATCGAGTCTACTCCCTTGTTAAGAATTAGTTGAGCAAGACAAGACAAAAAATGTGGTGGAAAAATCCTTAAGCCATTCTCATACTCATTGTATTGATCTCGATATATGAATTTTAAATATATCAATTGGACCATTCTAGATCTAGAACTCATTAACAACTCATTGGTGGATCATGACTACGCCTCATCAAGGATAAGGTAAACAACTCATGTCTATGTGGTCTTGGACTTTGTGATTGTCAAGGGACGCACAATTTATCTTTCCCCCTCAATGAAGTGAACAAAGTTCGTACTTCTCGTTAAATACTCGAGAAGACTTGGAATATGAAAATATCCATTGAGGATTCAAATATTATTATATATAAAATGTATTAGGAATGATTGAATGATGATATGAATGTTTTTTTTTTTTTTTTAACACAATCGGTTGCTAATTTATATTCCAAAAAGAAAGAGATGTAGCTCCAAGATTACATGCAAGACTGCTTGTGGAGCAGTGAAGGGAATGGCTACAACAAAATGCTACATCCCCTTTGTTTGTAGTATTCGAACGAAACTGAAAAACAGATAAAGCATAAATACAGACAAACTGAGACAGAAGGAAACCAAATTTGAAAGTCATGCTAAGAAGTGGAGAGCAGATCAGTGAATATTGATGTCGCTGATATGGCGCGCTGTGGAGCCCTCTGGGTTTTCTTCATTTCCAGCATTCGTTAAGTTGTTAGAGCTGGAGCTAGGGATGGTGCACTTCTCTAGCATGTATTTCAGAACTTGCACCGATTCTTCAGCATGAGAGCATCTATAAGAGAGATTGTCAAACTGATTTTGGAGAGAGGAGACCCTTGAGAGAAAGACCTTGACATCTACCTCGTGCTTATCGTCCAAGATTTTTACCTCATTTTTAGCTTTGCATCGAGTATCTTTTGATGAGCTCTGATTTGCTCAAGTTCTGCTTGAAGATCCGCACAGTGTAGACAATCTTCGTTGCGAGACATGATTCTGGAGATAGCTGGAGGATGGAGAGGTGAAGAACGAAGACAGGCTCTGCAATAGTTCGAAATAGCTACATAGTACTGTATACAAAAACTGAAGGCACCCACAGAAATTACTAAGAGACTATGGAAAGGCAGAACAACAAGGAGATAGCGCTGAGATGAGAAGGAGGGACAGAAAAAGGAAGCAGCAACTTGATGCGAGGGCTGAATGCGAAAGGGAGAAGGTAGTGGAGATGCTGAGCGCCATAACGATCCACAGATGCAGGGGCTCGAATAGGAGAGGGGGCGGTTCAGCAAAGGGAGGCGAGAAAACGCGAAGGGAAATGAGAGATGCCTGAGTGGGCGGTAGGTGTTGGAATAAATAGGAGGACACTGGGAGAGAAATGCAGCACTGGGGGAAAACCAAGGAGCGATGGTCACGGGTAAGGGTGAGGAGGAGGAACTCCGACTGCAGAGATGTTCAGAGATGCCATATGAAGAATCGAATAAAATTTGGAAAAGATTTGGGACATGATCATGGTATAGGTAAGAGATTTGAGACATCATTACACAGCAATTGCCCTGGGATACGAGCGCAGGCTCTGTTGTCTAGAATATCTGTGTCCTTGTTGTGATTTCGGAGGATATGAAAAAATGAAACATCCTTCATGTCAGCCACGAAATTTCAGCATCTACTGATCGTTTGATGAAGAGCAATGTTGTCAACAGGACGCTCGTTAATCATTAGGCTGATGACGATAGATGAATCCCCGAATATCATTGCATTTGTGATTTTGATCTTTTTTAGTTGGGATAAGCCTTGAAGAAGAGCTAGCGCCTCTGCTTTGTTATTAGTGGGTGTACCTAGACCCCATTCAAAGGTTGAAAGGGTGCTGCCAGTTTCACTTCTTATGATGCCCCCTGCTCCTGCAATGCCCGGGTTGGATTTTGAAGCTCCATCGAAGAAAAGAGTGGGCCTGGCACTGTTCTTTATCCAATCAGCGAAGTCCTTCGCTTTAAATCGGATTTTCCAGCTTACATCAGATCTGTAGTGTTGCTTATGGGAAGGATTGTTGTTGTTGTTTCTATCCAATAAATTTTCGAGAAAGATCCTTTCCTTTGCACAAATCTCACCGAGATCGATCTTACTGTTGCCCTTAGCAGAGATTGCTTCAAGGGTGAGGCTCCAAGTTTTGTTGTACACTTTCCTATGAGAAGGTTCTTTATTTCTGAAAATCTTGTTATTCCTGGAGAGCCAAATGTTCCATAAGATCACATAAGAAAGGGTGTCCCATACTCTCTTCGAGATTTTGTTCTTCTTTTTCTCCCATGGAAAGCTGCTTTTCCAAGAATGAAGGACCTCCGCAATAGAGCGATGGTGCGTCCAACAGGGTTGGTAAAAAGAGGTGAGCTTAGCCCAACAACGGGAAGCAAAGGGGCACCTGATGAAGAGATGAAGGATAGTCTCTTCAGCATTTTGACAGTTTGGGCACACCTCTTTTTTTGAGATTTTCAGAGGTTAAAATTTTTCCTTTCAGAAGAAGCCATATAAAAAACTTAATCTTGGGAATTGCCTCCGATTTCCATACAGCCTTCCAAGATGGCCAGAGTGGCATCGGATATTGCTCCTTGCAGAGATATTGATATGCTGCTTTGATGGTGAAAGCTGCTCCAGAGGGATCCCATCGAAAACCATCGATGCTGTCTTTTTTAAGAGGGACCAAGCCATGAAGATGGGATTGGAGATTTATAAGATCAACTTCAAGGTGGGCAGGAACTTTAGGGAATAGCCACCCAATCCATATTTGAGTTTGTTCATCCCATTTGGAGAACTGGCTCAATAGATTAAGACCCATATTTTTGAAGAAGAGAAGAATGCGCTGAGTGCTAGGACGGTTAATAATGGGCATTTGTCCCATTATTCGGTTAGTTCCAACATTGATGGCTTTACCTCCCATGGGGACTTTGGAGAGATTTTGAATTAGCAGGGGGATGGCTTTTTTGCAAAGGGACCAGATTTTAGAACTGGGTCTGTTTGGGATATCATGGTAGAGGAGTTGCTGTCGGTTGGAGTTAAGATATTTGACCTCCAGGACTTTTTTCCACCATGCCTGATTCCCATTAATGAGCCTCCAGATGATCTTCCCTCCAAAGGATTTGTTCAAAATATTGGGAGAGCGTACTCCAAGACCTCCATGCTCCTGATCTTGGATTACTTGCTTCCATTTGACGAGGTTATATTTTCTTTTTTCAATCTTTCCTCCTTGCCATAGAAAGTGCCTGATGATAGCTTCAATTTTGAGATGAATGCTGGCTGGGGCTTGAAGGAGGGTGAAGTGATAGAGGGGAAGGGAAGACAACCCAGATTTGAGAAGGATAAGGCGGCCTGTAGGATTGAGCCAAGATGAACCCATTGCTGAACTTTCCTCTTCATTTTATTAATCGTAACATTCCAGACTTCAGCGTTCAAAGGACCAATACTTATAGGCATGCCTAAATAAGTGAAGTGGTCCCAATTCAAATTGCAGGGAACACTAAAGATATTAGCAATACTGTGTAGAGTTTGGTTAGATGCGTTCCACCCATATATGCAACTTTTGTGGTAGTTGAGCAGGCCTCCAGAATAGAGCATGAACTTGTCTAAGACATTTTTAAAGCGCCGGGCAATGATGTTGGATGCTCCTCCCTTTAGTAGAGTATCATCTGCAAATTGGGAGTGATTCATATTTTTAACTCCGTTACCAAATTTGATGCCAATGATGAGTCCCATCCGTCTCATATGGTCCAAAGCTTTGCTGAGGGAGTCTACCATGAGCATGAAAAGGTAGGGAGAGAGAGGACATCCCTGCCTTAAACCTCTAGTGGATTGGAAAAAAGGAGCTGGTCTGCCATTGATGAGAGGGGATATCCACGGACTAGAGATGCAAGATTTAACGAGGGCAAGAAAATTTTGGTCGAAGCCCATCTTTTTAAGCACAACAAAGAGAAAGGAATGCCTGACCCTGTCAAATGCATTAGCGAGATCGAGCTTGAGAATAAAGCCTTTTTCATTGCGTGTAACGCTGGAATGAATGGCTTCTTGAACAAGGAGAATAGAGTCAGTAATTTACCTATTGGATATAAATCCTCCTTGGTTTTCCGAGATGAGATTATGAAGATGAGGTTTGAGGCGAGTGCCCAGAATTTTGGTAATGATCTTATAAGAAGAGTTGCAAAGGGAGATGGGTCTAAATCTAGTAAAGGAAGAAAGGTGGTTTTCCTTGGGGATGAGGGCAAGGTAAGTAGAATTAGTGTACCCTCCCCATTTTTTTTTTCAATGGATCCAATGTATCATTTTTATAAGGTCCTGCTTTATAAGTGCCCAGTTATTTCTGTAGAAGGAGATGGAGAAACCATCAGGTCCCGGTGCTTTGTCCGGATGCAGAGTCTAGATAGCATTTTTAACATCTTCCTCATCAATTTCTCTGTTGATAGCATTATTTATCTCTGCTGTGATTAATGTTGGAAGATGCTGCAGCAAATCCGTGTAATCCTCCGGCATATTGGTCTCAGCGAGAAGCTCTTTATAATGCGTTGTGGCAGCTTTTTGAATAGTCTCTTGTTTAGTTTGGAGATGGCTAACATCATCGATGATGGCTGTAATACTGTTTTTAACTTTTCGGACTGTAGTTTGTTTATGGAAGAAAGCGGTGCTTTTATCACCAGCTTGAAGCCATAAGTTCCTTGAATTAATGCGCCATTTCTCCTCCTCTTTCCTGTTAATTCGATAAAGCTGCCAATAGAGATCTTTTTCCTGTTTAAGATTATCTTGACTAAGGCCTTGAATTTTGATATTGCCATGAACTTCATCAAGTTTGCATTTGATTTCTGTTTTGACTTGATCTGGTTCTTTGTATTGGTTTTTGGCCCAATATTTTAATGCCAGCTTTGTTTTTTAGCTTGATCTCCCATATGAAGATTGGAGAGCCTTCCACATGCTGCGTCCAAGTGTTCCACACTAGCTGGTTTGCATCTGGAATATCGTTCCAAAGAGGGCTGTATTTGAAAGGAATGGGGCCAAGAGAGTGCCGATTTCCAAAGGTGAGAGTAATGGGATAATGATCCGAGGCAGAAAAAGATAGCACACCGGTAGTAGCTGTGGAGTAATGAGAAAGGAGCGTGACTGCAACCAGAATTCTCTCAAGCCTTTCCATAATGTTGCCTCTGCCTATCCTTCTGTTGCTCCACGTGTATCTTCTATTTTTGGGTGTTATGTCCACCATCTCATGTTCTTGCATTATATCTTCGAGTTGATTCTTGAAAGGATCATGACTGAAACAACCTCCTCTTTTCTCGTTATAAGATTTCGATAAGATTGAGGTCTCCTCCCATTATAATGTTGTTGTTTTCTTCATTGCTCATGTCCTCCTTTATGGAGCTCCAGCAGTATTCTTTGTGTCTGTAATGATTGTGGCCGTAGACATTGTATACTATGATCTCTTTTTGATCTATGCAGCTTTCTAGAGTGACTTTGAGCCAATTTTGGTTTACCGTGTTGCTTTTTTGTCTCCAAATTCTGTGGTTCCAAAGGGTGGCTAATTCGCCTGATGCTTCCCTTGATTCAGAGAGGGTGCCTTCATAGTGCTTTTCTTTATCGATAATTGTTTTCATTTCTAATTCTCCTTGTTTTGTTTCTTGTAGGAGGATAATTTCAGGGTTCTCCTGATTTGCCAGATCTCTTAGGGCTGTTATTTTAGAGGGGTGCCCTAGACCCCTACTATTCCATGAGAGAATTTTCATCATTGCATAAAGGCTGTTCGGAGAGTTGCTTTCCCTCCTTGCTCCTTTTTCCCTGTGTCTTTACTGTTCTGCCCCAATATGTAGTTTTCAATGGGATTCTGAGTTCCCAGTGCTATGTCCTTTTGTGCATTTTGATCTCGCTGCTGTTTCGTTGTTTTTCTTCCAGGGCCCTGCTTTTTTGGGATTCTAGGTTTGCTCCATGTTCCTTAGATGAATTTCTGGTGATTTGGATGGAGGCTGGTTCTTGGGAGGAGGAGGGAGGGTCCGGGATGGAGGGGGAGATGATGGGAGGGTCAAGTTGGGAGAATGATGAGGGGAGGGGGGGATCTTCATCGGGCAGGGAGATGGCTGAAAAAGGGTTGGATAGATCTAGCGAATTTAACGGGGGAGTGGAAGAAGCAAAAGGAAGGTTGGTGGGATCTAGGTTCTTGGGGGAAGAGGAGGGCAAGGGATTAGCTTTAGGGGGAGGGGCATAATGAGGATTATTCTTGGGGTTTTGATTTGTTTTCTTTTTCTTTACGGTTTTCCATTGCTGGTCTGTGTCTAAACTTTCGACCTCTATTATTTTTGAACAACGATTAGCAGAGTGACCATATTCATGACATACCTTACATTTGAATGGGATCTGCTCATAGTCGATCTGCTGAATGTGTGTCCAATCGTCAACCTTTAGTTTGATGCTTCAGGGAGGCCTTTGCCCAAATGAACTTCTACACAGATCCTGGCGCAGGCTTGCATGTTATCCTTTGGTTCGCTTCGATCAATGAACTTCCCGATTGCGTTTCCTATGGCTTGGACAGAATCATCCCCCCAGCAATGCAGAGGGAGGTGCGGAGGGCGCACCTAGACAGGCACAGCGTTCGGAACATCGAGTTCAGGGTCAAAATCTGACGTCCATTTGTTGAGATACAGACCCCTTGTGTCCATGAAATAGGGCCCGTTTCTGAAGATCAGGTCTTTATCTTCTTTAGTTTCAAAGTGGAAGGTGAAGTATCCTCTTTCGTAGAATCTGATGGAGATCTTGCCATTGATCTTATCTGCCCAGTTGCGTTCAACCCAACGCTGGACCATCTTCGAAGAGGGCCAGAGGCCGGTAAACTGTCCTATTAATCCTTTCTCTGCCAGGGAAAGAGCAGCCATGTGAGGAAGAGGGGGGGAGAACAACTTCTTATAAACCTTCGAGTTTTTTAACAAATCTGGAGATTTCTGGCCTAGGTCGAGGAGGGGCCATTGAGTTGATGAGGTCGGAGAAGGCACGGGCCTGAGAGAGGGAGGCGGCCAACTCTGGGGAGGGCTCCGGAGTGGCCATGAGGAGCCAAGGGGTGATCAGCAAAGGCGGAAGGCCGAGGGGCCGAAGGCCCGAGGGGGCAGCACAGACAGGAAAGGGAGTGCGGGCTCCAAGCGGTGCTTCTCACACCAATTTTGAATGATGATGATATGAATGTTACAAATGAGGCCTGTTTATATACCTACGCAAGTGCCTCTTCACGAAAGGTCATGTCCCATTAGACATGCCTCTTCAAATTAATTACTAATTAACTAATCATTATTAATTGATTATATTATTTATATCATTTTATTCATAACATTGCCTTCTTCCTCAAAAAGCTTTGTCCTCAAAGTTTGTTGATAAAAAGGCTTGATCTCTTTTTCTGCTACGGATGTCTTCTCGTTTTGGAGTAGTCATCCTTGTCGATACAAGTTGATATGATCCTTTAAGTGACAAACAAAATTGTCGCATTGAGAAGGGATCAGACCATCCTAGGTCAATATTTTGTGGAATCTTGCGGTGACTGGAAACTTGTGATGAACTGTTATCACTAGACTGAGTTGTGGGCACTTCAATATTCTTTTGAACGTCAATTTTCTGTTTCTGTTCTAAATACATAGCTTGATTGAGTTGTCTACTATCATGATTCAGATGTCGATAAGGAATCCTAGTGATTTGATTTTCCCTGATCTCATTTGTGTCGTTTTCTTGATTTATTTGAAGTACCTAATTTCTTTTAGTTATGAAAGTTGAATGGTTAATTTCTAGATCTTCACTTGAATCTTTTGTTGCTGGAACTGCAACTTTTGAGTACATAGTTTGTCCTCTTCTTCAGTTGGGATATTGACTAGATTGGGGTTTGGATTTTTTTCTTCAACATGGACTAAATACTTCGATACTTCTTTTTGAGTAATTTTTTATGACTTGACATTAAGTAGCTTCTTGTCACTTTTGAGCTTCTTTATTTGCGTAAGAAGGTTTTGACTATGATTCCTTAGATGGAAAAGCTCTTCGTTTTCTGAACTGTTGACTTTATCCTTAGTATTCTTCTCTTCATCTTTTAAACTTTTGATTTGTTCTAATAAATTTTTATTAAGGTTCTTTAGACGTAAATTTTCCTCTTCTTGTTCTGATAAGTGTTTCTTGAGTTCTTTCTTTGTGATGTTCGTCTTCTTGACTTATGCAATTAATTTTTCAACGTGGTTCTTGAGGCGAGAAATTTCTTCGTCCTTTTCCATTACTTGTTTGTAATGTATATCTGCAAGATCTTCATATTCTTGTTGTAACACTTTCTTGTTTTGCCGAAGTTTGGCTATTATGTCTTTTTGATCTTTCAACTGCAATTTCTCGGTACATGGGATTACATTGTTTTGTAGGGATGATGAGGGGTGTTTATCTTGTAATTTGGATTCTGTCTTCTTCATTTCATTATTAAAATCTGTATGTTGTTTCCCAACTATTGCCATTAATTCTTTTATTTGTCTTGCTAATGTTTGTTTTTCTGTATCACTTAGACATTCAACTAAAGTAAAAGCTTTGTAACATTTTATGCAGACATTTTGATTTCTGAACGACTCGTGACAATTAGGATATCCTTGTGAGCAAAAATGACATATTGCAAAGAAACCATGGTTTTTTGTGGAAATCATCTCTTTACCTTCTTTTTATTTTTCTCCTTCAAAGATCGAATCCCTTTTGTCTTTATGGAGAATTTTATTAAATAATACTTTGACTCTTGGGATTTTTAATTTAATTACCTTAAAATAATCCTTGTTTTATTTTTCCCTTTTCAATATATATATATATATATATATATATATATATATATAAGAAACTCTTTGAATAACCCTTTTAATTATTTCAATGCCTTCTTTTAACTTTCTTATTGATAATGAGTGCTTCAACTTTCTTCTTGATAATGAGCGCTTTGACACTAATTAAACTTTTTTCCACCAACTTGTTATTTATAGAGTCGACTTTGGCTTAATTTTTTTTTTTATAGAGTCCCCCCTTTTAATAATAATAACATTATATTAAATGATTATTAATGTTTTTTGTATGAGTCACTTAACTTTGGATTAATATCACCTTTTGGGTGAACGGACATGTAGGAACGGTACGACCAAAGTTTTTTTGTTGTTTGATTTAAAATTTCAGACTTAGTTTCTGGTATTGTACAAATAAAATGTGGCTGCTGAGCGGATGATGGCATCAGACAATGGTCGATCTAGTGCAAAGAGAAAATTTCGAAGCTCGAATTATTTTTTAGTAAAATGGGCTCATGGATTTTGCTATGGGGACTGGTGTTTCAGACCTCTTGGTGACTTGAGAGAGGTTGGTTGTGAATTCGAAAGGGGAAGGGGAGGCCCTGGTTGCATGGGTTGCTGAGAAAAGAGCAGACAATTAGCTTGGAGTAACTCACCCCGTCGAATATGCGTCACTAGTAATAATCGCATGGTTTTGAACTTTCCTGCAAGGATGCTTCCATACAGGATTCAAGTGCGTTTATGCACCAACAACTTATGCGATTTCGTGGGAGGCTCTGCGATTGGACTTAGACGACAACGAAATGGAGAGGGAACCAAGAGGTGGCAGGTATGTAGCTGTTGCAGCGATGGTGGGTGGTTGGTGCCCAGTAAATAAGTCGTGGATGATTGGCGACGCAGTGGCTGCAAACGTTTGGGTTGCGATGGTGGATGTTAGTTTGGATGTGCGATGGTGGATGGTGGACAGGTAAGTTTGTTTTGTTTTATTTTTATATAATTTTATTTTTTTGAATTTTTTTTGACCCATTTTTTATATATTTTTTTTCTTCGGATTTTTTTATTTTTTATAATTTCCCTTTTTTTTAATTATTAATTTTTTTACTTCCTTTTTATTTTTATTTTTTCTTCTTTGAAAAATGGCCAAGGGCATATTAGTGAAAATGGAGACACTCCACAAGCTTTTAGTGAAACGCTTAAACGACAATGAAGTTGACGAATTTCAATGGTCAAGGACTTGGATCGGAGAACACAACTCTGTGCAACGATTAAGCGGCCGAAGGCTCAAATTGCTCTGATACCAAATGAAGTGAACAAAGTTCGTAATTCTCGTTAAATACTCCAAAAGACTTGGAATATGAAAATATCCATAGTGGATACAAATATTATTATTTATAAAATGTATGAGGAATGATTGAATGATGATATGAATGTTACAAATGAGGCCCGCTTATATACCTACACAGGTGCCTCTTCATTGAAGGTCATGTCCCATTAAACATGGCTCTTCAACCTAATTACTATTTAACTAATCATTATTAATTTATTATATTATTTATTTCATTTTATTCATAACACTGAATCACAAGTTTGAATAATTTTACCTATAACTTTTGTCATCTTCAATATGAAATTGTTGAATTGAGTTCTCATGAAGACATGTTTGAAAAATCACCAATATTTGGATGTTTGAAAGTGAATAGTTGCTATGTTTAAACATTACTAATTGCTATGTTGGAGTTCCGAAATGCTGATTGAATTTTGATTGACATTGAATCTTGAAGCCTGATATTTGATATTCTCCCCTCCATGTCAAGGGCAAGGTGAGAAGCTTTTCAATAGTTAATTTTTGAAAGGATCCAAGCTAGGGCTTTGGATACTTCAGGTGGTGGTTTTGTTGGTTGACCACTAAGCACCTTCCATGGATATTTGTGGTTTATGGTTTGCCACTAACTAGTCTGCTTCGAATAATGTGGTGGTTTCTGGATGTACTAACTAGTCTACTTTAAATAATGCGGTGGTTTTTGGATGACCACTAATCATTTTGATTTGAACAATTTTGTGGTTTTCGATGACCACTAACCATTTTGATTTTGAATAATGTGGAGGTTTTTGGATGACCACTAGTTATTTTGATTTTAAATAATTTGGATCTTCTGGAAGACCACTAGGCATTTTGATTTGAACAATGTGGTGGTTTTGGATTGTTGAAGATCGTAGCTAGGTCCGGTTTTCATTGTAATCACGACATTGTATATTCTTTATAAAGAAGGAAAGAGAGAGAAAAATAAATTATATTTTATTTTTGGAGTATGGGTTTCATACTCAAGCTTGAGTCAAAAGCATGTTCTTCATGGTTTTAGGTTTTCTAGGTCTTTCTAGGATAAAGAATAATATTGGTCATGTGGCATGGTCCCATTTGGACTCATTGTAATGAAGAAAAATATTCATTTTATCGAGAAAATGCCATGGAGAAGCCCAAGACCAAGTTGGCCCAAGAGAAAGATCAAGTCGGCGTAGAGGAGGGGTATTCAACCCTTAAGAAAGGCTATAAATACAAATGAGCTCAACCTCATTTGGAAATACATTTCAAGCAAGTTAGATCTGCAATAGCGAAGGAAAAGTAGAGTAGCTAGGAGGACGAAGAAGAAGAGCATAAGTCGAAATCTTGTCAAGGAAGTTTTTCTCTTGTCTCGCTAGGGGAGGCATGTATAGTCTTCTCGAGGTATACATCCGGCTGAAACAAAGACTTTTGAATCAGGATGAAAATCAGGATCCAAACCCAACAATATCCCACTTGGAGACTGATTGTAGCAACTCCATCGCTGCTTCATTTGCTGGACAATGACTACACTTTGGACCTGGTTGTTTCTCATCTTCATCATCATACTTGAAGACCAATTGAAACTGAGCAGAATCTCAGTTTCTCCTTGGTTACAACTTTTGTTAACATATCTGCAGGATTATGGCTAGTGTGTATCTTTTCCAGCTTCAACTGCCCATCTTCCAACACTAATCGTATGAAATGGTACTTGAGCTGTATGTGTTTAGTTCTGAGATGAAATGTTGAGTTATTTGCAAGATGAATGGCACTCTAGCTGTCACTGTATAACCTTCCCATCTCTTTTTTCTTAACCCAATTCATCCATAAACCTTTGTAACCAAGTCATTTATCTACTAGCCTCTGTAGCAACAACATATTCTGCTTCTATTGTTGAAAGTGCAACAACACTTTGCATTTTTGAAACCCAACTGACAGCTGTTCCACCTACAATAAATACATACCCTGTAGTGCTCCTCCTATTATCTCTATCACCTGCCATATGTGCATCAACATATCCTTGTAGAGCAATGTTTGAACCACCAAAGCATAATGCTTGATTTGTGGTACCTCTCAAATATCTGAGAATCAATTTCACTGCCATCCAATGTTCTTTTCTTGGGTTGTTCATTTTCTTGCTTACAACTCCCATTGCATGTGCAATATTAGGCCTTGTGCAGACCATTGCATACATTAAGCTTCCAACTGCTGATGCATATGGAACTTTAGACATAATCCATTTCTTCTTGGGTCATGGGGCACATCTCCTTACTAAGTTTGAAATGGCTAGCCAAAGGTGTACTAACTGGTTTTGCATTCTGCATATTAAATCTTTCCAGCACCTTTTGTATGTACTCATTCTGAGACAATGTTAATTTGCGATTTTTCTCGTCTCTAGTTATTCTCATACCAAGGATTTGTTTTGTACTTCCCAAATCCTTCATTGCAAATGAATTTGCCAATTTTATTTTGAGCACATTCATTTCTTGCATGTTAGACCTGCAACAAGCATGTCATCTACATACAATAACAATATAATATAACTGCCATCATTTTTCTTTTTTCAGATAAACAAAATGATCAGAGTGACATCTAGTATAACCTTGTTTAGACATAAACCTGTCAAGTTTTAGATACCACTGCCTTCAAGCCTGTTTTAAGCTATACAAGCTCTTCTTTAAGCTGCACACTAATTTTTCCTTCCCTTTGACCTCATATCCTTGTGGTTGCTGCATATAGATCTCTTCCTACAAATCTCCATGGAGAAATGCTGTCTTTAGATCTAACTGTTCAAGATGCAAATATTTCGTTGCTACAAGACTTAAAATAGTTCTTATTGAAATCATCTTAACAACAGGAGAAAATATTTCATCAAAGTCAATACCTTTATTTTGTGCAAACCCCTTCACCACAAGTCTAGCTTTGTACCTTTGTTTTCCTCCATCTTCTTCCTTTAGCCCGTAAACCCATTTATCCTGTAATGTTGTTTTACCTTTAGGCAACCTGACTAAGTTCCAAATTTGGTTATGTATTAAGGAGTCCATCTCTTCTTTCATGGCTAACTCCCACTGCTTCTTGGTTTCTACCCGCATTGCTTCTTCATAACATTCGGGTTCACCCAGAATCAATGAACAATAAATAATATAATGAAGGAGAGTATCGTTCATGGAGTGTACTTATCCTGGTAGATCTTTTGACACCACTTTCAGGTGTTAGAGGTGCCTGTTGTTGTTGATTTTTATTATTTTCAGGCACCTTTACTTTTTCTATGATCTCATCAAGAACTGTGTATTCTTTGTTTTGTTTTTCCTGCAACTGATTCTTATACAAGACCTTTTCATTGAATATTACATCTCTGCTCCTAATGATTTTGTGATTTTCATAATCATATAAGCGACAACCAAAATCATTAACACCACATCCAATAAAGGAACATTTATTTGAGTTTGCCTCAAGTTTTATTCTATTTTCTTTATGAATATGGACAAAGGCCTCACAACCAAAAGGCTTTAAAAAGGAGTAGTTTACTTTTTTACCTGTACATGCCTCCTTTGGAATATCACCATCCAAGGAACTTGAAGGCCCTTTGTTTATTAGATAAACATCAGTGTCTACAGCATCTGCACAAAATTGTAAATGCAATCTTGCATGCAATCTCATGCACCTTGCACGCTCCATGATTGTTCTGTTCATCCTTTCTGACACACCATTTTCATATGGTGTTCTTGGGACTGTCTTCTCTCTGCGAATTCCATGCTCTGAACAGTACCTATCAAACTCTTTGTTGCAATATTTACCTCCATTGTCTAATCTCAAACACTTCAACTTCTTTCTGTCTCAATCTCAACCAAAGCTTTCCATTTCTTGAAAGTATCAAATACATTAGATTTATTCTGAATACAATAAATTCGAGTTTTTCTAGTTGCATCATCAATAAAAGTAACATAATAATGAGAGCCACTGAGAGATGATGAGAGTATGTACAAGCTCTAATTTTTCTCTCTTATTTCTTTCCCAAATCTAAGAAATGTGACTCTCTTCTGTTTTCCATAAATACAATTCTCATAGAAGTCCAAATCAATATTCTTCAAACCTGGCAACAAATTTCTTGAGTGAAGAATCTTCATCCCCTTCTCACTCATGTGTCCGAGCCTATGATGCTATAACGCTGCATCTGCGCTTTTGGAAATTTAAAGCATTAACAAAGTTAGAAATACCATTGCATAAATACAATGTACCGACCTTTTCTCTTTTTGCTATTACCAGGGCTCCTTTAGTGACCTTCTAGGTTTCATCTGTGAAAGTTGTCACACAACCTTCACTGCCTAGCTGCCTTGTTGAAATCAGATTTTTCTTCAGATATGGAACATGCCTTACCTCGTTTAATAACCATTGGTTTCCATTCTGCTGTTTTACAAGAACTTTACCCATTCCAACAATTTTACAGGGTTTATCATCACCTAGAGGGACCTGTCCAAAATATCCTTGAACATAGTCATGAAAATATTTTTTTATCAGGTGGCATGGAACGAGGCCCCTGAATCTACCACCCAGGAATCAATAACATTTTCTAAAGAAAGAATCAAAGCATCTTGTAACACATCACTTGTCACATTTGCTTCATGATTGTTTTCTTGTTGTGCATCTCCTTCTTTTCCCTTCCGAGATTTACAGTCTTTTTTCAAGTGTCATTTCTTTCCGCATTTCTAGCACACTATCCCCAATCTGGACTTGGATCTGCCTTTCCTTGATTTACTGCGATATGCTGAACTCTTTCCTCTTTCCATTTTTCTTCCCCTAGTCTCTGCACTCAAAGCATTACCTGATGTCTCACCGAAGCTTTTCCGTCACATTTCCTCGCTAAGGATAACATCGACAACATCATCAAACTTTAAAGTACTAGATCCAGAGACAGAGTTACTAATGGCCATAACTAAACCATTCCAACTTTCTGGCAATGAGCAGAGAAATAACAGAGCACTAACTTCATCATCAAAGTTTACCCCTATAGAACTTAACTGACTGGTAACCGTATTAAATTCATTTAAATGGTCAGCAACAGATCTACCATCCGACATCTTCGTATTAAATAAATGTTTCATAAGAAGTACCTTATTTGAGGCCAAGGGTTTTTCATATAGTTTCGCCAATGCCCTAATTAAACCCTTTGTTGTTGTTTCCTACGAATTACTGAAGGCTACCAACGCCGCGAGGCACAATTGTATTGTTCCAAGTGCCTTTCTATCTAGAATCTCCCATTCTACGTCTGTCGTACTCAACGACTTCTTTGTTTTCCGCTCAATGGTAGGTACAGATCTTGCTGATACAGATAGTTTTGGCCGTTAAATTTCTCGACCCTAAACCTACCATCTTCCGCCATTGCTCCCACTCGAACCAGGAACCCTTCTTTCCTGCGAGTTTATCAGCGAAATAGACCTTCGGCTTTGATACCAGTTGTTAGAAAAATTATATATGACAGAGCAATCGAACACATAAAATATGCAGAAACACATACACAGAAAACATATAAAACAATAGAGACACAAATATACGTGGTTAACCCAATTTGGGCTACGTCCATCCCGAACAACCAATCCTTCCTTTATATTATCCAGCAAGATGTAGAGACAACCTACAACAGATTCGTTGTAATATCCTCTACTCACAGTCCCCCTTTCTGTTTCTCGCTCATAATACACATACAATGCACAACCGCAATACAATACCCTCATACAAAACAAGGGGTTGCCTTCTAGGGCAAAAAACCCTACATTAAACATAAATTATACTATCAGATCATCCGCCTAATGAACGACCCATATTGACTACGAAATTATAGTATTTTACAAGGCAATTTTACATTTGTTTTTAGCTTCAGGGGCGCTGCCCTCGAAACCCCCACTGGGGGACCATTGGCCCCCAGACCCCCCAGACAAGTCCTCCCTGCACCCCCCCGCGTAGAGGGGTGTACAGTCTTCCTGGGGTAAACATCTGACTGAAATGAAGACCTTTGAATCAGATTGAAAATCAGGCTCCACACCCAACAAGACCAACCTCTTCGGATGATGTGCTAACCTTGATCCTGTCAAACCCAGTCAAATCTCTTCTAGTAGCACCTTTTTGTAGAAATTTGATAACCCAACCCCGGTTTTCAGTTTTTGCTTATTTCTCCCATATAGTTAAATGCCCATTCCCATAGCCATACATTCAAGAAGCTAGAAAAAATAAATATTTTCTGAAAACACTAATTCTGGAAATTTCACAATGCTGAATTGCAGAAATAAAAACTCAGAAAATAAATCAGCCACACACAGAATTTTGACACGCTGATTTTTGGTCAACTTGACCCTGGAAATACCCCCTACAACTCTTGGGGAAAACCAGTTCGAAAGCTTCTTCTTATTTATAGAAAATGCTTTTACAGAGAAGTGAAATGTACAGGAAAAATTCCAGCAAACAAAGTACGGACTTATCTTGTTTTCCGTGCTTGCCTCCACCTTGGAAAACATGCCAAAACAGCAAAAAACTCAAAACAAAAATTTATTACAGCAAATGACAGTCTTGGAAATCGTGCCTAGTACTTAGCTGTACGATCGTATGCACTGTACATACTGTACGGAAAAAATACAGCAAGCTGCCTCCTCAAAATCTGTGCTAGTTGCCTCGAAAATCGTGCACAACCACCTTGGAATCCGTGCCTTTAGCTGCTGTACCTTTGCCTTGATTTTTGTGCTGTCCCTCTCCTCGAAAAACATGCCTAAAGCTGCTGTACAGACTTGCTGCCTCGAAATTTATGCAACCTCTTGCTACCTCGAAAAACGTGCAGCGCCTTGTTGCTGTACAGACTGCTGAATTTGCCTCTCCTTCACCTTCTCAAGCTCAAACCAGAAAAATGTCTCCAGCTCTCTTCCTCCTCCTCTCTCAATCTGCTCATGAAAGAATGAATGACCTTTTTCCTCCTTTTCCTCCTTTAACCCAACTCTAAGTGACTTTAGGGGAATCCCTAAATCCAATGGCTGAGATAGCTTTAGATCTAGGGCTGAGATTAAATGCTCTTTTAAATCTCACTTTCTTTTTTTTAATTCACTCCACTTTAATAAAGACCCACTTCGTCATTTATTTCCAAAGTCACTTTTCACTTTCTAATTTCACATTGACTTTATTTAAGTCACTTTAAAACTTGACTTAGTAACTTTATCACTTAAAGTCACTTTAAAATTAGATTTGACCTTATAACTTTATAAAGTCACTTTAGGAGAAAAATTAAATTCTTTTGGACACTTTTCCCTAGGCCAAAGATCAAAGCTTTAGGGAACCACCTGTCCTCCGGTAACCAAATTTCAACACTTTTGGACCTCCTGTTGCAAGATTTTTGGCCTCCTACTGCAAAAATGAAATTTCGGCCTCCCTGCCATTGCTACTGCCACAGATGGGAACTTCGATCCTCCCCTAGAGCCTTCCGCAGACCTTCACTTGCCTTTCTCTGACTTCTGGAGCTTGAGAGTGACCATTGCCTTCTTTTCTCCAAGATCAAACTTGTAGATAGAAGCCCTAGATCTGCTGCAGAAACCCTAGTCCTCCTTAGCACGTGAGAAAAAAATAGCCCAAACACAAGTCTCCTTTGTCCTCCTCCTACGCTGCCTTCTTCTCCCTCTTCCATCACTAGAATGAGTGGTGAGTGAATGTGCCTTAAGTAGGACGAGTTCTCTTCTATTTATAGGCTCTTCAAGGTGGACGCTTCCTTTTAGGCCGACTTGGTCTTGGAGGGTATTTCGACACTTTTAAAGACAAAAACATTTTCTTTACAAGTTACAATGTGCCCGATGGGGTCTTCAACTTATGATAATGACTCTTTTGACTTCCTGTACTAGCAAACCCTAGAAGCACTCAATGGGTGCTTGACCTATAAAATAAAAGACATTGAGCATAAAACCCATGCTGCAAAAATAATAATAATAATAATAATTTTTCTTTACAATTTACAAGAATTGAAAGTATATTTCATACTTATGAGGACCGAACCTAGTCACACATTTTTCAACTGCACTTACGAGTGAATTTGATAAGGAAATCAATTTGTTATGTGATAATGTTGAAGTTGTGAATGAGATAGTGGTTGTCCATGTTGATTTATGGTAGCATCGGATGTGCTCTAATTCTCAAACTTTGTGGAGAGGCTTAGACACATGCATTCCAGATAACCCAGAAATTGTTTTGTGAAATTCCACCTGTAGACAATTTTATTCAATAAAATAATTATTTTTAATGAGACCCTAAGTCTAAACTTTGGAAATTAAAATAATTAATGGGTATTAATCTGACCGTGGGTGTAACTTCTAGAAGAAGAGGAGGATCAAATCAAAATGATCTTAGTCATTGATTAGCTTCTAATCTGGGCCGTTGAATGTCAACTAGAAGATTATTTAAGGAAGCTTGAGGATCATTTGGAAAATACACTGAGGCAGATACTCAGTCACCCAAGAAGATCGATTTTCTCACTGGTTGAAGTTTGGCACGAGAAATTGATTCAGAGGGAGAGTTGCAGGGTGGAGAGAGAGAGGGGATCAGCAGGAGTTGAGAGTACAAAATCTGACCGAAAGAGGCAGCGCAAAGGAGGGATAAAGTGACGCAGTGACAGAGACAACAGAGGCTGTGACGCTAGGACTGTGCAGTCACTGCGCAGAAGTTGACACAGTGAGACGTAGAGAGGCCCAAGGGTTCTCTAGGGTCAAAAATTCACTTAGAAGCACGTGAGGAAATTGTTTGTAAATTTCTCACAGAAACTCCTCTTGTATTCTGTGGGTTATTTTTTGTACAAGAGATTTTGCTGAAGAAAAATAAAAAACCCTCATCTGCTGCACCGGTTTGCCCCCATTGGGTTTTTCCTGGGATAATTGTCCAAAAATAATTGTCATACTTGTGCTTGTATTTCTTTATATCTTGCTCAGTATTTTATATGTGAAGGCTGTAGTAGAATTTATTTTGATGTTTACTGAAGTAATTTCTGTAAATAACTAATTGCTGTAATAAGTAGTAGAAATAATATTTCGTTTTAGAAATTTTCACAGTCCATATAATTTGAAATTGAAGGTTATTATTAGGAATTTTGACTCAAAAGCGAGATATAATTGTTAAAATGGTTCATGCAAGGATTGCTACAAGAACACAAAAACAAGATGAAGGTGGTGATATCCTACATCATATGAAAAGGTAATAAATCTGGCATTACACATGTTGAAAAGTGCATAAGGTTTTCCTTCTTGATGTAATGATGAACCATGTGCAATAAATCAATTGAGGTTGTGTTCGTAAGGTAGTGTGCGAAATGGAAGTAGGGGAACAAATGAAGGAAATGTAGTTGGTGCACATGTATGCATGAAGGGCATCCTTTATCTAGTTCCTAGATAAACATTTTCGTCGTATAGGTAGCATACATGATCATGATATTTGCAAATGAAGAAACAATGCTTAAAACCGTTAGAATATCAGAAAGGCAGGTTTTTTATTTTTATTTTTAATGTTGACAATTACTTGTGATATTCTTGTATTCTTATTAACTTTATTTATGTCTTTCTTTTATCTTCTTCTCATCAAGCAATCATCAAAATAAAACATGAAGATCAAGGACACCAAGGATAGGCACTCAGCCAGGGCTAAAACCCCTATGAAGGGGAAAACCCAGTCAAACTCTTCCACTAGTAGATTCAAATCAAAATGAGACAATCCAAAACCCTTTTGACCTAGACAAAGACCTCCAATCACCAAGTCAACTCGTCCTTGTAGACAAACTTTTCCAAATCTTCCAAGTGTTAGCTCCTCAAATGCAACTTCAAATAAGAATTTTGGCATCCCAACTTCAAAATTTCAGACTTGCAACTACTTTAGAATTCAGGCCCCCATCTACTCGTTTAGAAACCCTAGAAGACTTCACACGTGAGAGAGAGATGCCCACGTGCATTCCCTCTAACTGGGCCAACTTTTCCAGGACAGGGCCGACTTGGTGAGGAGGGACAAAATGACTATTTTTTCTCAAAAATAAATTTCTTTACACGATACAAAAGCCCAACATGTGTCTATTACAAGATGATATGGACATGGACTCTTGACATAAACCATAGAAGCCTACAATGGAGGCTTTGACTTAGAAATGAAAAAATAAGAGCATGAAACCCATGCTTAATAAATGATTTTCTTTTATAAATAAATTTCTTTTTCTTTCTTTTGACAAATATATTACATTACGACTCAAACATAATTATGAATGTTGGAATAGTACGAAGGAGAGGTGTTACTAGGCATTTATCCCTTTTAGCCTAGTATACACATTAATAACTTTTGTCTTGGTGACATTTATGAGTTATATTAATCTCATGGGTGGAAAATGTACTTAAAAGTGTTGTACCATGTAGTTTTGTAATATTAAAGTCACTAGTACTTTATAAAGTGATTTTATGTGTAAAGTACTAAGTGTACTTTTCTAATATTAAAGTGGGTTGAAAAATCACTTTATGAGAAAAATAGAAAAAGGTACACAACTTGAAAAAGGTGCTAGTAGACTTTTAAGTGATGGGGCCAATGTATGAGGGGGTCATTTGGGAGAAATGAACTAAACCACACATCTTGAAATTTGGAGATTAAATTTCAACCATTGGATCTTAGGTTTAGGGATTCAATCTTTTCTAAGGAGATGAGATGAAAAAGGAGGCTCATTCTTCGCTACACACTTGAGAGAACATCAGGAGAAGATGAGAAGAAAAACTTCAAGGAGAGAAGGGGAAATTGCACCAAAGGAGGCTCGAATTTCTAGGAGAGGGACAGTCCCCCAGCAACATGAATTTCGAGGAAGAGGGAAACTACAACAGGCAAAAATTTCAAGGCAAGGAGTCATGAATTTGGAGGGTTGTAGCGCAAATTTCGAGTGGCTATTCAACATGAATTTAGAGGAGGGTTTTGTTGCTGTCAGGCCTGAAATTCGAGGCACAAATTTCAGGACAACAACCTCTGTCAGCGCAATTTTCGAGGTAGCAGACAGACATTTTTCAAGGCAGTTTGTCTCACCTTCACTGTAGAAATCAAGGCAGCTTCAGCACAGATTTCGAGGCAGAATTCTGGGCACGATTTTCGAGGAGCTGGGCTGTGGGAAAATGCAGAAATTTCTGGGCATGTATTTTGTGGAAATCTGAAAATTACAGTGGGCACAAATTTCCTGAATTTGCAATTAATGCTTCAGCTGAAAAGGGAGATAAGTACTGTGTCTATTTTATCTCAAGAAATAAAATCCTCCTTTGAAGACCGGTTTTCCCCAAGAGGCTGTGGTGTTTTTCTGGGGTCACTTTGACCAAAAATTAGTGTCTCACATGTTTGAATGCTTGCCTAAATTTTGGATTAATTTCAGCTGATAGGAGAAGTGAAAAATAGTATAAGTACTCTTTGAATGTTTACAATTAATGCATTCTGAAAATTATATCAGCATGACAAAATATGTGGGTTGGGCCTAAACGAACACACGCAAACTTGTAAACTGGGTGAAGGGTGCAGATCATAATTTTTCTAAATGGTATCGGAGCAAAGTTGGGGGTTAAGTTTTCATTTTCAGTCAGCTGATAAAGAGGGAAGCAAGCATATAAAGTCTTCAAACAGTGAACCTATACCTTTGAAACTTTGCCATAAACCCAAAGATTTCAGCAGTTCAGAGGGAGGAAGGTTCTAGCTTCCAGATTTGTTCCATTTTGTTGGTTGTCGGGTCATGGCTACTGAGTTGAGAGTAGAGAATAGATTGATGGGGGCTGAAAACTTTGACCCATGGAAGGAGAGGATTATACTTTTACTGGAGGAGGTGGAAGTGTGGGATATTGTTGAAGCAGCTGTGCAAGCACCCACTGATGCAACTCAGTTGGTAGAGTTCAACAAGAAGAATGTGAAGGCAAAGAGGATCCTTCTAGATGTCATCAAGAACCATTTATTCCCTCATGTTTCAAAGATGAGGTATGCATATCAGATGTGGTAGTCCTTGGTCTCTTTGCACAAGAGTTCCAATGAGAACAAGAAGATGGTGTTGAGACAAAAACTATACAACACCAAGATGACCAAGACCGACACTGTGACATCTTTCCTCACCATAGTATGACAAGTGAAAGATGAGTTAGTTGTCGTTGTAGAGGCTATTCTAGAGAAGCAATTGGTTAGGATTTCCTTGGATGGGTTCAACGAGAGTGAGATGGTTTTATCCATGACTTGGTGGCCAAAGAGCACTTTCCTGGCTGGAGGAGGATGTGGGACAATTTCATCCAGGAGGAGATCGGGAGAAGTGTGAGAGGTGGCAACAAGAGTGGTGGGGGAGGTGAAGAGGAGAATGCTGCTCTTGAGACAAAGGGAAAGAAAGGAAAGAAGATCAAGAATGGGTCTTCTAGTGGAACAAATCAGGGGAAGGGGAAGCAAAAAGCTAAGGAGAAGGACATGAGCAAAGTGAAATGTTTTGCTTGTGGGAAGATGGGTCACCATGTTGTTCAGTGTCCCAACAAGAAGGGTAAGAAGTATGAAGGAGTTGCAACTTCAACAATTGTGGATGATTTTGCGACTATTTTTGATTGAGAGTGTGCTTTGGTGGTGAGTTTAGCCACTCATGTCACATCTTCCCTAGCATGGTTCATAGTCAATGGAACATCTTGCCATATGACCGGAGTTATAGAGCACTTCATGAGCCTTTTGGAGGATGACATTGACTTGGAGGTTGTGCTTGGGGACAACTCCAAAGTCAAGGTAGACGGTATGGGGACAACTTCAGTTCAGAGGGAGTTATCACATCCTCTAGAGGTGACATACGTTCTTTATGTTCCAGGGTTGAAGAAGAGTTTCCAGCTTGGAGGAGAGGGGGTATGAGGTACTGTTCCGGAAGGGACAAGTGTTGATATATCCCAGGGGATCCAGTATCGTGATTGCTTGTGTGATTGGAGCTCGCAGTGGGAGACTATACAAACTCATGTTTCAGCCTATTCGAGCTATGGTAGCGCAGACTAGTAGCAGTGAGTTATGTGAGTTGTGGCACAGGAGGATGGCCCACTTGCACCATGGAGCTTTTAGGATGTTGAGGGAGATGGTTACCAGGTTGCTTGACTTCGACATGGAGCATCATGATGTGTGCAGGGGGTGAGCTTTGGGAAAATACACCAAGTCACCTTTCCAGAGCAGTGACAACAGAGCTGCAGGTATCCCTGATTTGATTCATTCTGACGTATGTGGTGCTATGTCCCATGTTTCATTGAGAGGATATGAGTACTATGTGACCTTCATTGATAACCACTCCCGAAGGACCTGGATATACTTGCTAAAGACTAAGGATGAGGTCTTCTGGAGATTCCAAGAGTTTAAGGCTCTTGTGGAGAACCAGATAGGGAGGTAGATTAGGGTGCTGAGATCAGATAATGAGAATGAGTACAATTCTGTGGAGATGAGGGATTTTTGTGAGAGTGTTGGCATCAGGAGGGAGCTCATTGTGCCTTACAACCCTTAGCAAAATGGGGTGGCAGAAAGGAAGAACATGACCATTGTGGGTGCATCTAGAGCAATGTTGCATCATCAAAGTTTACCTTTCTTCTTATGGGCTTGAGGCGTGTAACATTGTTGTTTATTTGCAGAATAGGAGCCCACACGAGTCTTGGGGAGCAAGACTCCTGAGGAGGTATATATCGACATGAAGTCGGAAGTTAGGCACATCAGAATATTTGGGTGCCTTACATATTCACATGTCCCTAAGGAGAAGAGTACGAAGTTGGAACCCATCACAGAGAGAGGTATACTAGTGGGCTATAGTGAGACAACAAAGCCTACCTATATATCTTCCTGGACAAAGGAAGATTTTCCTAAGATGAGATGTGACATTTGAGGAGTAGAGGGCTTTGAGGAGGTCTCAGGAGGTTGATTAGGTAGAGTAGGCTCCTTAGTAGGGGGCCACATTATAGATTCCAGGAGCATGAGGTGGTACATCAGGATCAAGAGGTTCACCTTATTCAGGGTTGACAGGTTCACAAAGTACAAGATAACTTGGTGTAGGTTCATCGGGCACAATATCTTAGAGTTCAGGATCGCCCTTGGTTATTTCAGAGCCTTCCTTGCTAGGAGGAGAGGCACCAGTTGAGGATTTTCCCATACCACCACATGAGGCTACTGCAGGGAAGAGGAAGCCAAGATGGCTTCGGGAGGCCCTGAAGGAGGCTCAAGGGGCAGTGGGGAGACACAAGTGGTCAGTGAGGGAGAGTAGACCGTCAAAGAGGTTGGGTAGCTTTGTGGCAGATGTTGTAGAGACAAAGCCAACTAGTTTTGAGGAGGCCACTAAACAACAGATCTAGAGGGATGCCATGGTGGAGGAGTATGCCTATATTAGGAAGAATGATGTCTGGGAGGTAGTGTGATAATTCCGTTACTCAGAATCCTATTGCAAAAACTGATTAGATTTCTCCTATTTGTTAATTACTGAACAAATTATTTACGGTGTTACACAGTAAATATCGAAATCAAACACTGCTGCCTACACAACATAAAATACTACAGAAAATACAACGTAGGAAAATAGAAGCGCACACAAAAATACTCCGTTATTTTTGGACAATCGTCCTTAGAAAAACCCAACTTGGGAAAAACGATGTAGGAACTGAGGGTTTTATTATTATGCAGTAGTAATCTGAGTACAAATCGTTGGATTCCCAAACTGGCTATCCACTATAGAGAAATACTGACAAAAGAGTTAGTGAGAATATCTCACAATGTCATTGGCGATCCGACACTGATCTGGGCTCAGAATGAGCTACTCTGCGCTGTAACTACGTTAGCCTACTCAATCACTGCGTCACAACTCTAGGAACCGCGTCACCTTCTCCTTCTGATCTTTTGCTCACTGGAAACTTGACTCCCTGGCCCTCCGGACTCACACCCGACTTCTGGCACTGGATCTCGACTGTCTCCTAGCAAATAGCAAAATCCTTTGAAGATCTGCGCCGCCTCTGCATGGCACTGTGCAACCTCTTTGTGGCTCTCTACGTCTTCTCTGCCTTGCACTCCCCGTATTTGCAAACCTTCCTCCGGTCTTCCTATCTCTGCCCCTCACTGCAATGAATTCACTGGATCTCTCTCTGGCAACTCAACGCTGCTACTCTGAGAATTCGATCTCCGAGTAAATTTGATCTCTGCAAATCTCAAGTGTGTTCTCCAAGTGCCCATCGAGTTCCTTCTTATAATCTCTCGTTGACATATCCATGCCTTTATCTAGAAGATTCGCACTCGACTTAATTAATACCCTTTAATTAATCATATTTCCTAAGTTTAAGACTTAGGAAATATTAAAAACTTATTAATTATTTTAATTAAGTCACTTTCGGGTGGAATTTCCCCAAACGATATCTAGGTCTTGGAGAATGCATGTGTCTTAGCCTCTTTGCAAAATCTCAAGGCTAGAGCACATCCGATGCTATAAAAATCAACACCCCCTCTTAGCGAGGAATGTGCTCTATTACTGCTGTCCTCCTGCTAGCAATACTCCGACTCTGCACCCCCTCCTGTTGCGCTACTGATGTTTGGTTACTGCTGCCCACCAACTATTGTGCAACTCTGATACTGCGCTGCATCCATGCTGCTGTTGACCCTGCATGCTAATACCCTGCAAACTATTGCATCTGCACTGCAACTCTGTTGCTGTTGCCATTGCAATATCTGCAACTGTCTCTCATCTGCTGCTGCTGCAATTGAGAAATGTCCATCATACTGAACCAATAGTGTTCAGTCTGATGCATCTGTCACCCTAGTCTTGACTGCTGGTAGTCTCTGCGCTGTCACTGAAGCCTCTGCGCTACTGCTGACTCTGCACTGTGCCATTTGTATTGCTGCCATCTCTGCTATGCGCTGCTCAGTCTTAGATCACTACTAGCTAATGTATTTGTCACTCCGGCTCCTGACTACACCGACTGTCACTGGTCCATCCTGCTACTGTTGCTATGGGCTCCTGTAGCAAGGATTTTATCCAAAAGGTGGAATCTTCTAGGATCTTGCCCATCTTGTAGCTCTCTGGGGCTACAAAACCAAATCACCCCACCTCACTCCCGGAGGGATGTCTGCTATCATGGAAAACTCTTCCTCCAATCTGGAGGACAACCTGTCAATCTCTGTAGATGCAACTTGCTGATCCTGCCTCTCCTCTTTGTCCCTCTTTCTGAGCGAACACTGGGTGCTGTAGTGTTCAAATTCACCACATTCGAAGCTCTTGATCTTCGCAACATCCTTCGTTCTTTTGCGCTGCTCTTGCTGCCCCTTTGATGCGAGGGCTGCATTGTCATCTTCCTTCACCACTACCTTCGTCCCACTGCTACTGCTATTGCTGCCACTGACGATGCTATTCACTAGATCTCGTCTCAGCTCTTCCTGCTGCAAATGTGCCCACATCCTATCTCACCTTAGCAATGTTTCTTTGCCCAAAATACTTTGGACGAACACTTGCCATTCCTCGGAGACAAAATTTAGAGCATACGCACCATCTCTGAAGCCTGAGGGGCTGACCCTACAACTGCCAATTGGTCTCAGACATTCTGAAGCCTGGTGAGAAAGTGGTCTATGCATTCTCCCTTTTGAATACGTGTACATCTCAGTTTTTCCTCTATGTACATCTTTCGCTACCTGGAAGATCCTGGTACAATGTGGCAAGGGAGTCCCACATCTCTTTGGCTGTTCCCATGGCCGCTATGTGAGATACCACATGATACCGAACTCCATCAAGGATCATCCTCTCCACCTTTTCCATATCTTTCTTGTATGTCTTATTCTGATTTGGATTTGTGGGGCAACCACCAGATTATCGTTGTAAGCTTTGAGATCATACTCAACCAAAAGGAAGGAGATCCTTGCTTTCCAGATCACATAGTTAGACGCTCCGTCTAACCGATCCTGATCTCTTAGCCTTGCTGATGCCATCTCGCCAAACAAAAGTCGAACTCTGACTCTTCTCCTCTGCGCAATTGCTGACTGGATTTACGCATTCCCTGCTGGAGTGGGTAAATCTGCTCTTTGCTACTACTGCTCTGCGTGGAAAATTAGAATTTCTTGGCTAGAAATTATCCAAGGACAAAATTCCCTAAGTGTGTGCTCTTCTTCCCTTCTGATGCTATTCTGTCAGCTACTGCTGCAAAATGACTGCGTCCCTGCTAAATATCTGCTCTATAGGAAACATGCTGATGCTCCCTCTGCCTTTGACAATCTTTGATCTACAAATTTTGTTCTCTGTTGGCTCACTCAGAGAAAAAAATTTCTTCAAAACTGCCCTGTTGGCCAATGGATTACACAACCTCTCTGGGGTTTCGAGTCGCTGCCTACACAGTGCTTCGAAGCTCCCTCTTTCTTCCTGCAACTGCGCTCTTTTTGCTTCTTATGCGCTATGATACCATGTGATAATTCAGTTACTCAGAATCCTACTACAACAACTGATTAGATTTCTCCTATTTTTTATTTAAATTATTTATGGTGTTACATAGTAAATATCGAAATCAAATACACGACATCCTACACAACATAAAATACTGTGAAAAATAAAACGTACGAAAATAGAAACACAAACACAATTGTCCCAGAAAAACCCAACTTGGGAAAACAGGTGCATCAACCTAGGGTTTTATTATTATGCGGTAGTAATCTGAGTACAAATCATTGGATGCCCAAACTGGCTATCCACTACAAAGAAATACTGACAAATGCGTTAGTGAGAAAATCTCGCACTGTCATTGGCGATCCGACATTGATTTGGGCTCAGAATGAGTTGTCATGCGCTGTAATTGCGTCAACCTACGCAATCAATGCGTCACAACTCTAGGAACTGCGTCACCTTCTCCTTTTGATTTTTTGCTCACTGGAAACTCGACTCCCTAGCCCTCCGGACTCACACCTCGACCTTTGGCACTGGATCTCAAATGTCTCTCAACAAAATAGCGGAATCCCTCTGAAGCTCTACGCTGCCTTTGCAGGGCACTGTGCAACCTCTCTGTGGCTCTCGATGTCTTCTCTGCCTTGTACTCCCCAGATCTGGAAACCTTCCTCCAGTCTTACTATCTCTGCCCCTAACTGCAATGAAATCACTTGATCTCTCTCTGGTAACTCAATGCTGCTACTCTGAGGATTCGATCTCCCATTAAATTCAATCTATGCAAATCTCGAGTGTGTTCTCCAAGATCTCATCGAGTTCCTTCAATCTCCGTTGACATATCAACGACCATGATTAGATCTTAATCGACGGCTAAGAATAACTTGGACTTGATCCACGCCTTTATCTAGAAGATTCACACCCGACTTAATTAATACCCTTTAATTAATCATATTTCCTAAGTTTGGACTTAGGAAATATTAAAAACTGATTAATTATTTCAATTAAGTCACTTATGGGTGGAATTTCCCCAAACGATTTTTGGGTCTTGGACAATGCATGTGTCTTAGCCTCTCTACAAAATCTCGAGGCTAGAGCACATTTGTTGCTACAAAAATCAACAGGTAGTGCCACGTCTTGATGGGAAGTCAGTGATGACTTCCAGGTGGCTCTACAAGATCAAACAGGTTGCGGATGGCAGCGTGGAGAAGTTCAAAGCTCGGTTTGTGGCACGGGGCTTCTCACAGGGAGAGGGAGTTGACTATGAGGAGACCTTTGCACTAGTTGCTTGCTATATTTCCTTTAGAGCAGTCATATCTATAATAGCTGAGATGGGTTGGAGGATTCACCAAATGGATGCGAAGACCACATTTCTCAATGGTGTTATACAGAAGGTGTACATTGAGCAGCTTGAGGGCTTTGAGTTGTGTTAATGGAGTGTAAAAACTCTGGTAAACTTTATAAGTATATATTATTATTGATAAAAGATGAGAGATGATTACAATGGGGAATCACTGAGGCTTTAAATATAGCCTCATGGTGTCCCTTGGTGAAGAGGCATGATCTTTGATCATGCCCTTTCACTTAATAAAACCTAAGATAACTATATCTAACTAATAATTAAGAAAATATACATAAGATTGCCCCTCTCTTAAAGATGCTTTGTCCTCAAAGCATACGTAATGATGGACGATGTTGACGAACACTTGGGTTTCTCGAGTGGCAGGCTCTTGCTTCCCACATTTAAAAAAAATCGTGGAGCATCTTCTCGAGTTCAATATTTTGGTGACGTGGATAGCAACAAGATTTGATATTGACAGGGTCAGGTCCTTTCTTGACTTCTATTGGATGTTCATGTTCCTTATTAGGAGGTATTTTTATTAGCAGGTCTTGGAAGACTTTTTCGTGTTTCCGAACTATTCCTTGTTCTTCTGGTGATTCTTCGTGGTTCTTTTTTAGATTTAGTGGTAAGTTACCAACAATTATCGTTCGATGCAACTTCTTCTCATCATCAAATGCTTCCTTCTTAACAACCCTATCTGCTTCATCACCGAAGGCCTCAACAGCTTCTGGCACTGTATCAGTGGCTTCGGATGTGTTTGTCTCTTCACATTTTTCTTTCAATTCTAGGGATGGAACATTTTCTTGTTTATAAGCATTTGTATTTTCATGGTTTCTTTCATTTTCAATGACTATGTCTGGTGTTGCATCTGTGATAGCAGTCACGTTGAATACCAACATTGTTTCTTTTTCTGCCATTGGATTTTCATTTATATAAACGTTCTCAATAACTTCTGTTGCTGCATCACCGGCTTTATTAGTGGATTGAGTTGCATTTTCTTCTCTTGGTTTCTCAGCTCTATAATTTTCATGGTTGATCTCAAAGTCTCTACTTCTAGGTGGTTCAACACTATAGCCTCCATGTGAGTTGATTTCCAATTCAACCTCATTTAATTGCTCTTTTTCAAACATGTTATATTCATGATGATGATCTGAATTAGCTGAATTTTTTAGTTGATTATGTTCGACATTTGGGAATATTGGAAGTTGTGTCTGACTTAACTTATCTATCTTATCATTTAGCTTATTGAAGAGTTCTGTCATCTTGTTCATTGCTTCGCTATGCTTTTCTGTGGCCTCGTGATGATTTAGCCACATTTGTCTTTCTATTCGATTTGTCGTATCATGAACCTTTTTGATGTCGTTGGAGTGTCCTGCAACTGTACCTTCAAGATCGACTAATCTTTTTCCGAATTCTTCGGAATTATTATTGATTTGTTTCTCGAGATCCACCAATTTCTTCTGGAATTCGGCCATCGACATCGATGAAGACATTGAATGTGTATGAGGTGGGGAATATTTTTCTGCCAGTTTCTCCTTTTTCTTTTTCTTTTAAAATTAATTAATTAATTAAATTAATTTTTTTTGAAATAATAATAATAATAATTATTATTATTATTATTTTATTATTTGAATTATATATATATATATATATATATTTATGGGGAAAAAATTTGTTAGCTTTGAAAAGTCACGTTGTTTTTAAAAGTCAAGTTGTTTTGAAAAGGGTGAATGGGTTTTAATACCATGGGCAATTACCATGGGCTCCAAAACCACGAGCTTGTAAACCACGAGCAATTACTCTTCCTTATTTCTTTTTACTTTGTCTTCACATGTACGTATATGTACTTCTTTATATATATATCTCTCTTTTTACTTTTTCTTTTTTCTTTTGGAACTACTTTATTTTAAATAATTTGTTTTTCCTTTTTAATTTATTTCCCCCTTTATGTTAACTTTCCTTCTCTCTTTTATTTTATTAATATATATATTTCTTCCTTCTTCTTCTTCTTTTTTAAAAACAAATGTTGCTATCCACTAGCACTTGGTTTTTAAAAAAATCTGCAATTTTGGAATTTTCTTGTAATTCCTTAATTCTGGGTGATCACACAGATCCCGAAGAGCGATGGCTCTGATACCAATGGAGTGTAAAAACTCTGGTAAAATTTATAAGTATATATTATTATTGATAAAATATGAGATATGATTACAATGGGGAATCACCGAGGCTTTAAATATAGCCTCATGGTGTCCCTTGGTGAAGAGGCATGATCTTTGATCATGCCCTTTCACTTAATAAAACCTAAGATAACTATATCTAACTAATAATTAAGAAAATATACATAACAAGTTGCATGGGAGGGAGTCTCATGTATGTAGGATGAACAAAGTCTTGTATGGACTGAAGCAGGCACCGAGGGTATGGTACGAGAGGACAAATGCCTACTTGCGGCATATGGGTTTCTAGAAGAGTGATGCAAATCCGAACCTATACTTTATCTTGATAGGTGACGATCCACTCATTTTGGTTTTGTATGTGGATGACTTATTTATTATAGGGGAGGACAAACTCATCTAGCACTGCAAGAGAGATCTTGCTTCAGAGTTTGATATGACTGATATGGGGCTGATGCATTATTTTATGGGGTTGGAGGTTTGGCAGGAGGATGGGCACATCTTTGTTGGCTAGGGCAGGTATGCAGGAGATAGCTTGAGGAGATTCCGTATGGATGGTTGCAGGCCTATGGCTACTCCTATGATCACCATTTGGAAGAAGCTTCATGATGTTGATTCCGAGTTGGTCGATCCCACCTTGTATCGTCAACTGATTGGGTCATTGATGTATATGGTCAACACTAGACTAGAATTTTGTTTTGTAGTCAACACTTTGAGCCAGTTTATGATGGAGCCCAAGAGAGTACACTGGGTGGATGCAAAACATGTGTTGAGGTACTTATAGGGCACAATGGATTATGGGTTGGACTATGTCAGATGTGATGGAGTCAGATTGATTGATTGGAAGGACTCAGATTGGGCTGGCAGTGTTAGTGACCAGAAGAGCTCTTGCAGATGTTGTTTCTCATTTGGCTCGGTAGTTGTGTCATGGTTCAACATGAAATAAAGATCAATGGCATTGAGCAGTGCAGAGGCAGAGTACATGGCAGCTAGTCAGGCAGGGTGTGAGGCGTTATGGCTTCGCAAGATGCTTCATGGTCTATTTGGTCAGATGTTGAGACCAACTACTATTTACTTTGATAATCAAAGTTGTATTAAACTCTCTGAGAATCCAGTGTTTCACAACCGGTCAAAGCATATAGAGATCATATATTGTTTCATTAGAGAATGGGTTCAGCAAGGGCAGTGAAGCTTGAGTATATTTCCACTGATGAACTGGTAGCAGACATTCTCACCAAGTCTTTGCCAAGAGGTAAGCATGTTTTCTTCAGAGTCAGGATGGGAGTGGTGAGCAACACCTTCCTCGGTAAGAGGGAGTGTTGGAATAATACCAAGGAGGTGTTACTAGGCATTTATCCCTTTCATCCTAGTAGACACATCAATAACTTTTGTCTTGGAGACATTTATGAGTTACATTAATGTCATGGGTGGAAAATGTACTTAAAAGTGTTGTACCATGTACTTTTCTAATATTAAAGTCACTTATACTTTATAAGGTGACTTTATGTGTAAAGTACTAAGTACTAGGAGACTTTTAATATAAAAGGTTCACAACTTTAAAAAGGTACTAGGAGACTTTTAAGTTTTAAGTGATGGGGCCAATGTATGAGGTGGGTCATTTGGGAGAATGCTAGTTTTTGTAGCATCAGATGTGTTCTAGCCACAAAATTTGGTGGAGAGGCTAGAATAGATTAGATCTCCGAAACCCAGAAATCGTTTCTGGAAATTCCTCCTAGAGACGACTTAATTAGATTATTCCATGCTGCAAATCAAACCACAACACTCTGCTTAATTAGACTAAAGCTAGATATTGAATCCTTCTACAAATCAATTACGGAAAATAAACAAATCGCCAATCACAAGAAGTAAAGAAATAAGCAAATCAAACCACAACACCCGGGGAAAGCTTGCTGCTCAAAACCCCTCTATCTTCTATTGTATATTCACCAAGGAATCATGAAACAATTACAATGCACAGACTGAATACTTTAGGGTTATAGTTGCTTGAATATAATATAATTGTAATTTGTTTATGTCAATTTGGGGTCAAGTATTGTATTATTTATAATTAATAGATTGTTTGCAGAAGCAAATGCTATCAGTTGTCTGTTCTTACTAATTAATCAATTTAGATTCGTTTTAAAATCTGCTTTATTATAATCATGCATTATTTTCTATGTCAACCTATTTCTTGTACCCAAAGTAACAAGAAGTCAACTGGGATGGTGAAAGAGGGGCACTGTTATAGGCCCCAGCAGGGTCTGATTTCTCAAACAATTGCCTGGCTCTCTTCCACAAGGGGGCCATTGAAAATCAGTTGAGTCATCATGGCCATTAACTTAAACCAGGCAGTCACATGCCTCATATTGTAAAACAGTGTCCCACATCTTAATAGGTGGTGGATAGTTGACACTTAAGCGTATTAAAGAAGCATCTTCAAGTTTCTATTTTTTGTATCGTTTGGTGATCTAGTCATAATAATCCTTGTATTATTTGTGCAAGTGTACTTAGAAGGAACGTTTTAGATTTACTCTGTCAAATTTAAGATGACATAAAATAAAAAGAGCTTTTGTGGATTCAAGTGTCATCTTTTATAGGATCTCTTTATGCAAGCTTTTAGAGGGTTTTCTTCACAATTAATTGTTTACTGTGTATGTCTGAATATTTAAGATACATTGGCTTTTGTCTAGTGGTTATGACAGGTTCACTGTGCTAATGACCTGGGTACCATGTTGGGCATGTCGCCCAAGATTATAAGTTGGTCAAGTTTGTTGGATTCAAATGCAGCATTAATGCAATAAAAGGATACATTGGTTTAATTTTTAATATTATTTTCTTAAGCTGAAATATGACATTTGTTTGTAAATTCTATTCTCTTCACAGAAGGTCCACTTTCCTCGGCTGCTTATAAACGGTGGGAGAAAGCTGCCTGCGCTGGGGTAACACTAGTTGCAGAGGCTGCTGAGCAGCTTGAGCGTGCAGCTATAGCTGAGCAGACCTCTCCAGAGCAGGTAGACTTGCATACCTGTTCTCCTCATCATTGTCTTCCATCAGTTTCAGAGGGCATGTGCTTACAAAAAAGGAAGAACATGCAATGCCATGCTAGTGTTGTGAAAGGAAGCTCTCAGTTGACATCTTCGGTATTGGGTTGCAATGAACCGAGGAAAGTCATAGCATTAAGTGGGGTGGGGGATACTTCCATGCTACCTACATCCACGAGAGATAGGCCTACCACATTTCATGTCAAAGGGGCTACAATGCCAAATCAGGTAACATGGCAAAGCCCAATGGCACAGCCATTATTAGAGCCTTGTAAAGAAAATGTTTCATTGTTGAAAATGCCGGCAGAATGCCATAAGCCTGGAGTATCTGAACGACCAGAGAATGGAATGGCTAAACTTAAGTTGCAATTGTTTCCAATGGATGAATTTACACGCAAGACATTGGAGAAGGTAATTCCATGCTTGAGGTTAATTTCTGTTAGTGGAAAATTTGGTTCAGAATTTTGGAACTTTGTTTGGAGTTAATGAGCCTTCTATTTTTATGCTATATACCAATGCAGGATGGGCATAATCCACACTTGGAGCTCACTTTGAAAGCTCGTAAAATGATTTCGTCAGTCCTTCAACACCTTATGCAGAAGTGGGGACGCTCAACTGCTGCATCAGGTGAATTGATGCTGTTTCCGTACAATGCAGAGTGGAAAGATCTTCCTAACTGTCAAAGTTGGACGCTCAAAGAAACTTCTGCTAGTGCTGGAGATGTCCATGCTGCTGTAGGAAGTCCGACAATCTTCCGTCTAAGGTAATTATTAGGTTATATTGTACCCAATGATCAATATAGCAATGGTGTATTTTGTTACCTACTTTCTTGACAAGCTTCACTCTGTGTGTCTTTCACTGAGTAAATATTTTGTTTGCAGGTATGGCTGGCTCTCTGGTCGTGTTTTGCAGATTTCAAATGCAGAACCTTGTCAGCAACCTGCTTCTAGCTTATCTCAATTGAACATGCCTCAAACGTGCTTGCAGTGTCAAAGCAAGCAGGCTGTTAAAGTGCGCAAATTAGATGTTGGAAGAATCAAAACAAATTCATCCTTTCCTAACCAAGAGAACTTGTCTGGAAGTGTCTGTGCTGGAGTTGCTTTGAATGGACGACAGAATAGTAGCATGAACAAGTGTACTGAATCAAATGTGCCTTGCTGCCATGTGACAACCCAGGCTATTCAAGCTTTTCAGGATAGTGGACCATCCATTACCCTTCCACTTGATTCTGTTCAATCTACTGTCCGCATGTTGATGGTGAAAAATGTAAAGTCTCCTGGGTCACCACAAAGGCAGCCATCATCCTTGCCTCATGAAACTAATATGAATGGGGATACTGGTGTCAGTTATTCTGAGAGATTCCCTCTAGAGTCTGTTAAAATGAGTGGAGATAACTGCGTTGATACTGGTAAGGGCAAGCAAGATGCTGCCCCATCTATTTGTTGTGGCATGGCAGAGCCAACATTGAAAAATATTGTGCCAGAAAAATCTGGCGGAGTTCCTGAGTTCTTAAGTCAAATATCATGTTCATCATGGATTAATGTGGAAAGCAATGATGGATTTTTGCAGAGACTCTGGGAAGAGGAGGTACCTTTTTAACTATCTTTTGGAATTTTTTTGACGCAGTCATGTGCAGACTCCAAATTCATATTCTGTTGAGATATTCCTTATGTGCACATTTAATAATTAGGATCAGGAAATCAGGCTTAAGATATGGTGATTTTCAACATGTTTTAAGTTCTCAGAATCTGAAGTATGTGGTTGATAATAGTAATTTCATTGGATTTTCTTTTTTTATCTCTAGATGTGTTTTGGTATCATAGTTTTTTTTGGAAAGACATTAGTGATTGGTCTTGCTAGTTATTGGATTATGGATTTTTCTTTTTTAAGTTTTTGGGCTTTTATTCTATTTGGTGGATGGTACAGCATGCTGTCCTTTGACATCTGTTGATTCTCTTGACTCAGCTGTTCCAGAACTCATCACCCCATCTCTGGACCTTGGTGAAACTTAGCTGTAGACGAATCTGATAATTATTTTTATTGTCCTATAATTTTTGTGTAAATTTTGCACAAATTTGTGAAAATTATTTTCCCATGCTAAGAGCTCATTAACTTTGGTCCTTATTAGTTCAGGCATTGGTGATTTTACTGAATCGGATTAGTCTTCACCATGAGGCAAAATGACTGCTGTTATTAGTCTTTTTCCTGTGTACGGAGTTTCACTGTTAGCATCCATCAGAGGTTGTTGCTTCTTGAATTAGATTTCTCTCATAATATCCAAATATTTTTGATTCTGATGCTTGTTTGTGGGAGTTGTACTGTTACATAGCTTGATCTTCGAGGTAGCCAATATGCGTGAGTTGTGAGTACACCAATTTTGAAATATAGATGTTGGTAGTGTGCTGCATCACTTTTTTCTGCCAGGAAAACATCTCTGATGGTAGTTATAGAATTACTGTTTTCTTGTAATATGGCTGACGACGTAGCACTTGTTGAGAAATCTATAGGGCTACAGTTAGGATGATTTCTCTTAAACTTGATTACTGCTTGTGATCTCTTTTTACTTTTTCTAACTTATTAGCTTCTTCTCATATTATTATGTTATTCTTATCATCAAACAACTACCAAAAACAAGAAGATCAACAGTACACAAAACACAAAATATAGGCTTCAAGCCAAGTCCAAAACCTCTCCACTTGAGAGGAAAACCCACTAGTCTATTCTCTTCTTATAGATTCTTCAAATGACAAATTCCAAGACCTCTAGACAATGGTTGCTTGGGAGCGGGAGCAGGAGCGCCATTTTCAAAAGCTCCCGGTCTGGAGCGTTTCTGGGAGCGTTTATGTATATATATATATATTTTAATATTTTTTATATTTTGATGCATATATGTCAACAAAAGCATGTAGAATGATCAATTAGACATAAAAAACATAAAAACATAGATTGAATCATATAACATCAATCATCTAGAAGTTATAATCTTCATCAACTACGCCCACAAGTTGGAAGCATACAACATATTGACTCTTGAGTCTCGCGAATCATCAATCTGAAGGTTTCAAGCTTTCAAAATTCAATATATAACATTTATCATCATTGATATATAACATTTAACATCATTGATTTCAAATTTCAATATCTAACATTTATCATCATTGATATATATCATAATTCATTTATCATCATTGATTCATTGATTTCAAAATTCAATATACATTTGTCATCATTGATTCATTGATTTCAAATTTCAATATATAACATTTATCATCATTGATTCATTGATCTCAAAATTCAATATATACAATTTATCATCATTGATATATAACATTTATCATCATTGATTCATTGATCACCGTATAACTTTCATGAAGCATCATATTCATAATTCATAATGACTTGTAAACTTATAAATGCCAACTTCAAAGTTTCACCTTTCAAATTCAAACTTCAAATGAACTAAATTATCATTAATATAAAGATATTTGGCGCTAACTGTTTGAACTATTGAACTGTTCGAACTTCGCCAACAATACAAAAGATAAAACTACTAAAAACAAAAGACTTAGTAAACAACAAATCTATTTTATCATTACCGCCTTTGTTACGCAAAGCGTAGAAGAACAGAATTAAATATTAAGAGGAAATATATTTCTGATGACTTCAAGAGTACCAATGTGTCATCGCGACTGTTGTGAGGTCAATCAGAAAAGAAACAATAGTTGGATATCGAACCAGACCAACAAAATTCCACTCATACTCGATGGTGGACTGGCTCTTTATAGGTGGTTGAAGTCATTACAAGCGATCACCATCCCAAAGCCTGCTTCCAATTCGTCCATATGTACCGTGTCGTCCTCCAAATTATCATCCTCTGGGTTGTTGTCTCAAACTTTGTATGATTGATCCTCATATGCCCGATCACAGTAATGGCTCAACAACCTCAAGTTGTAATGCACATAAACCAAGCTTTCAGCTCTGTTTTCATTCAGCCTGTTTCTTCTCACATTATGTATGAAGCTATAGGTGCTCCAACACCTCTCTGCAGAAGAAGTATTCACAACCTGTGAGAGAACTTTTTTTGCCAACTTTGGAAAAAGTCCCATGCCGCCATATGCTTCCCACCATGTGAGAGCATCAAATCTGTCTCTGTCTTCCATTGCATGGAAAGAAAAAGGTAAACCAAAGAAGAATGGCAACTGAAGTATTTGCCCAATTTCATAATCTAGGCACACTCCCTACAACCCTTCCGCTGCAGACCAATCCTGGTTCAATGGGCTTTCATGTACCTCCTCACACTTCCCAGATTTGTGTGGGGTTTGATCACAACCCCACCTCCTGTGCAAACCCCAACTCAACCAAGATGAGAAAGAGACAAGTATGACCACAGAAAAGGGTTAGGACATTGAGTTGTTTCCACCTACATGATAATGCAGTCCGTACAAGTTGGGATCATTATCCTTAACAACATCTTTTATTTGGCCCAACATGCTATCCATCTGCTCATAAACCTCCCCAATCACTGGTTTATCTGTATCTGAAAAACGAATCATGTGATAAATTGGCTTGGTGAAATTCAAAATTTCCCTCACACGTGCCCAAAACAAAGGGTCAAGGGCAGTCTCCTCCACATGTTCAAAACCTTGCCTGTCAACTATTGTCGCTGCCCTGTCCTTTAATACCTGCCAGTGTGGGCTTAATACCATTGCAGCCAATGATTCTCTTACCTTCAAAAGGCGCCTAAAGGTGAGGTAATAGCTAGCAAATTTAGTCTTTGCTATCTTCAACAACTCCAATTTGGAGTGAGTATGGAAGAGTATGGAAAAGCCCATGGGTATTGCTATGATTTGTAATAAATCTTATCATTTTTTTACCTCTTGTACAAATCACCAAGCCATTTGAATTGAGGTTGTTTGTTTTTAATGATATCATGCATCAAAAAGTTCATTGTGTGAACCAGACCAAAATATGTTGGGGTATTTATCCTCAATAATTGCTCCTGCTGCCTTACAGTTAGCAACATAATCAGTGATGACTTGGATGACATTGTATGGCCCATTATTTTCAATTATTTCAAGTAATGGTTCTGCAATGTTAATGCCGGTCTTGAATTTGTCTGAATAATCATATGCTGAAACCTGAAAGGAATATTGCACCACTAACTGACACAGCCAGAACACTTATCAATGGCTTTCCTTTTACATTGGTCCATCCATCAGATACAATGGACACCCCATGCTCATTCCAAGAATTTGTCATTCTAGCCGAAGAATTGTTTATTTTAGTTTTTTCATGATCAAGACCCACGGTTCTCCGTCTTGTCATACCTGTAGGCTTTTTGTATCCTTTGGGCATCACTATGGCGTAAACCATTTCATGCCAATAAGGTGAGCTAAGAACACGAATGGCAATCTCTACACGTACATATAGAAACCTAGAACTTTTGAACTACATCATTCCTACACCCTTCGTCAAGGAAATCAGATATGGTTCTACGCCTTAATCCAGCTGTGCCACTGCCTCCATAACCACTGCCATAGGTGGAAGTTGATGGACTTCTTTGTCCATGATGTGATGCACCTCATGGTGTATAAGAATCAACGAAACCCCTAGACCTTTTAGATCTCTATAGGGCAGCCTCCTCTTCCTTTCTATATTTCTCTCTCTGTGTTGCTGGCACACTAACACAAATTTTGATTCCTAGATTTTTGTCTCCATCCCTTGGCATTTTCCCACAAAGGTGCCTTCTCGCACTGGTGTATGAACCATGGTATTTTTTATTGCAATGGGGGCAAAGAAATTTAGTGGTTCCACCACCTTTCCCTCCTTCCTGCTTTTGAACATATTTCCACAAAGGTGTCTGAGTTTGGTCTTGTCTAGTTGGGGTATCTATGGCCTCATGTTCTCCACTCCCCCCTTCCTCCTTAGCATAATCCTCTTCCTCTTCAAGATTTTCATCAAATTCACCATAACCCACTTCTTCATCCTCCTCCTCTTCTCTAATGTGTCTCTTTCTTCTACTCTCCAACATCATTATTACAAAGAAAGGAACCAACATGAGGAAAATCCCTAGCCATATAGCCATGATGTTTCAAGTTTCAAGTTTCAAGTTCTAGCCTGCAAAACAAATGGAGAAATGCCAAATGGGAATAGGAAATGCAACATAGGAAAAAAACAATTCAATTTTTAAGTTTTCAACACAATAAAATGCAACATTCAGGAAAAAAATCAAGTTTTCATTTTTTAACAACTTAAAAATTCATCCTAGAAAATACAAAACTAGATTAGAAGACCTACCTCTTTCTTGCTATCCCCCTGTTGCTCTCTTGCAGCGTGCTCGTTGCTCTCTCCTTGGCACTTCCACAGCTCCGCTCTCCAAACTCTCAAGCTCTCCTTCTTGCTCATCTTGCTCCTCTTACTCTCTCACTCACTCAACTAAAAACAATAAACAAAATGAGGGGAGGGTGGGCTTTTATAAACCCAACCCTCCTCCCTCGCTCTAAAAAAAAAAAGCGATTTTTTTTTCATGCCGGCGGGAGACGTTTTTTTGCCGGGGAGCGTTCGGGAGCGAATGCTCCCCGACCGCTTCCGGCATTTAAAAAATGCTCCCGAAGCGTTTTTTAAACGTCGGAAGCGCTCAGGGAGTGTTCGCTCCCGAGCGCTTTTGGAAACGCTCCCAAAAGGCAGGGAGCGTTTTTACAGGCTCGGAAGCGTGCTCCCGAAAACGCTCCCCTCAGGAAGCGTTTTCGGGAGTGCGTTTCCGAGCGCTCCCAAAACGCTCCCGAACGGAGCGCATTTCGGGAGCGAGAACGACAGGGGGGTTGGGGGGGGGGTGGTGAAAGCTAAGACCTTTGAGGTCGGGAGCACTCTGATAATTTTCTTAGCTTTGACCTCCAAGTCCGACCTTCTTGATGAAGTGCTTCCATTGTCCAAGTCAAAACCAGTCAAATCTCTTCCAGCAGTCCAACTTCGTCCCCCAACTACAAAATTTTGGCCTTTACTGCAGGTCTGAAATTTTCGGCCCCCAGTAACAACTACTGCTTTCACACGTGTGAGCAGATTATGGCTTCCAGAGCTTCCTTTGACTTTCGATTGGCTTTATCCTTCTTCTAGTGCTTGAGAATGACCTAGTAGACCTTCCTTCGACCTTATTTCTGCGATTTCTCCAAGTTTGATCTTGCAGCAGCAAAACCCTAGCCTCTTTTCTTCGCACGCGTGAAAAGAGAGAAAGAAAACAACCCAAACACTTGTCCTTCATCCTTCCTTCTTCGCTGCCCTTCTTCTTCTTCTCCTTCGCTTGAATGACGAGAGGATGAATATTGTCTCTAGGAGGTCGAGTTCCCTCCTATGTATAGGCTTCTAAGGTGGACGAAGTGCCCTAATTTAGGCCGACTTGACTCTTTTAAATACAAAAATATTTCTTTGTGCAAGTTAAAATGTGCTCGAACGAGTCTTCTTCATATGACAATGACTCTTTTGACATCTTGACCCTAGGACAAACCCTAGAAGCACTCAATGGGTGCTTGACGTCTAAAATTGAAGACTTTGAGCATGAAACCCATGCTACCAAAACAATAATAATAATTATCTTTCATTTTACAATATACAAGATTCATAAGTACATTTCATATTTAAGAAGACCGAACCTAGTTACACATTTTACAACATGTTAAAATTGGCAACTATGGCCAAAACCACCTTGGGACAACTCATTTGATGGAGATGACGATTGCATTAAATTCCTCTTTTCGAGAGGATCAAAATTGATATAAGGTCATCTCATTTGACAAGTGGAAGTGTGATTTTGAATTTATGCCCAAACATGTGCAATTTGTTCAGGTCGGCTTCACCAACATGTAGGGTCAAGAAGCCCAATGGATGTGTCTCTTTAGCCATAGCGAATTGTATAAATACAAGTGACCTCACACCTCATTTAGCATCATCATCACTCACACACTCTTCTCTCTCCTTCTCTCATTGGTTCGTACAACTGTTGGGCAGCGTCTCTCTCTCACACGTGTGGCAAGGAGGACGAGTTTTCTAGGCTGAATTGCAGACTGAAATTTCAGAGTTCTACAACATGTTTGACCAACGTTGACTGAGGGCTTGTTGACCAAGTTTTACTGTGTTTTTGGGGTCAAAAGTTTGATCTTTTTAGTCTGCATTTCTGGGCACAGAAATCAAGGAAATCTAGGCAGTTTGACCAACGTTGACTGTAGGAAAATTACAACAGTTTTCTCTCTCCTTTCACTGAGTTGTTTTGGGCTGACTCTGACCTTCTGATCAGGTTGAGTTTGACTGAGGAAGATTGAGTTGCTTTGAGGATGATTTGCTGTTGTTTTGACCAACGTTGACTTTTTGGTTAGTGCTGAAGTTTGACTTCAGTTGACTACAAAATTTGACAGCGATGTTTTGACTTTGATTCCACAAGTCAATTTGACTTTTGTACTCTCTCTGTCTGCTGAAGTTTTGATATAATAATAAGAAGAATTGATCAAAGGGTTTTCCCCACATTGGGTTTTTTCCCGGGCATCCGCCAAATCTGGGGTCGCCTTGTCTTGGCTTGTCTTATGCATTTTGTTTCATGTGATTAATGGTTAATGTGATTGCTACTGGAAATCTAAATTGGAAATTGTCATTGGGCTGCTAAAGGAACATTGAAGTAATTGTGCTATGCATATAACATACCATTGTTAACTAAAATTGACATGGAATTAGAGCCCAAGTGAAGACAAAGCCCAAGCAAGAGAGAGAAAAGCAATCACAAAGAAAGATGTGTTTGACAAGGACAAACCTCAATGGCTTCTACATCTTACTTCAAGACTGAGGATAAGCTCAATGATAAATCTGACTATCATGCATGGAAGATGTCTTTGGGCTTGATTTTGGAAGAGCATGATGCAATGGACTATGTGCAGGGAAAAGTGGTGGAGCCTCCTTCAAATGCATCGATTGCTGCTAAGACGAAGTATAAGAAAGGTGAGGTCAAAGCTAAGAAAATTATCAGAGACTCCATTCAAAAGCATTTGGTTGCCTATATTTCTGGTTTAGGAACATCTAAGGAGATGTATGATAAGTTGGTTGGGATGTTCAAAGTAAACAATGTAAATCATATTCTCTTTCTGAAGAACAAGTTGAAGGACATCAAGATGGATAGATGGGAGTCTATCCAATCCTACTTCATGAGGATTACCGAAATCAAGGATGATCTTTTATCTATTGGAGAAGTTATTGTTGGCAGGGAGCTCACACTTATTGCTCTTGAACGTCTCACAAGAGCATGGGATGTGTTTAACACCATTATTCTTAACAATGACAAGATTCCTGGTTTCGACGAATTATTGGCTAGATGCACTCAAGAAGAGACGAGGATGATGGAGAGAGACAAAAATTCAAATGGAAATGATCCTACTGCCTTCTCCGCTCATGCAAAGAGGAAGAACCATGCTGCTCCAAAGAAAGAAGGTTAAGGATTCAAGGAAGGAACAAAAGGAAGGTGCTACAATCGCAACAGGTTTGGCCACTATTCTAGAGAGTTTCCTCACAAGAAGGTTACTCCACGAGATGACGACAACAACAACAATCACAACAATTTCAAAGGCAATGGCAATCAAAGGAACAACAGGTTCAACAATAAAGGTAAAAGGAATGCTTTCGCTGCTCGATATGGTAATGCTCGACCTCCCAAAAGGACGAGAAACTCCAGGTATGAGGAAACTAATGTTGTAGAAAAACAAAAAGAATTTTATCTTATTTCTGCTCTCACTACTGCCTCTCCTCCGGACACTTCAGATGATTGGTTGATAGATAGTAGTGCCTCAAGGCACTTCACTGGGTACAAGGAGGCCCTCTCAAATTTGATTGAAAAGAAGACTAATTTGGAGATCATACTTGGAGACATGCCACCTACCCTATGAAAGGAACAAGAACTGTCACTCTTCACTTAAATCAAGGTCAAACCCTTCATCTACAAGAAGTATTCCATGTGCCTTCTTTGAAGAAGAACCTGGTGTCTTTTATACGATGGAAGATAAAGGCTTCAAGGTAGCATTCTTTGATGGAAAGGTATGTATTTGGTAGAGGAACCCGAAAGATGCATTTACACTTGGATTTAGGGTTGAAGGTCTCTATCAGGTTGGAGGAAGTCCTTTAGGAGCTATGACTTGTGATACTTCTCTTCAATCCGAATTATGGCACTGAGTATTTGCTCACTTGCATTACAAAGCCTTACCTGGGGTAAGGAAGATGGTCACATATATGCCCGAATTTAACATAGATCATGAAGGTGTTGTCAGGATTTGTGCAATTGGAAAACATACAAGGGGACCTTTCCTTTCAAGTGGAAGTCAAACTACTAACATTCTTCAGTTCGTCCATTTTGATCTCTTTAGGAGGATACTTATACGATGCAATTTTTGTGGATGACTTCTCTCGCAAAACGTGGATCTATTTCTTGAAGAAGAAGGACAAAGTGTTCAAATGGTTTTGTTCTTTCAAAGCCTTGGTTGAAAATCAAACATGGAAGAAGATCAAAATATTGAGGACCGATAATGGAACCAAATATGAATCAAATGAATTTAATGACTATTGTAGGGTGGCTGACATTAAGAGGGAGACCACCACTCCATATACTCCTGAGCAAAATCGAGTTGCCGAAAGGAAGAATCAAATAATCATAGAATCTACCCATGCGATGCTTCATGACCAAGGCATGTGTTGATTTGGGGTAGGATCGGATGTGTTCTATGTCTCAAACTTTGTGGAGAGGCTTAGACACATGTAATCCAGATAACCCAGAAATTGTTTGGGGAAATTCCACCCGGATTGTATTTTATTAAGAAAATTAATTATTTTAAAGTGACACTATGTCTAAACTTAGGAAAATAAAATAATTAAAGTGAATTAATAGAATATGGGTGTGAATGTTCTAGGAAAAGAAGATCAAGTCAAAATGTAATCTTAGCCGTTGATTGGAGATCTAATCTCGACTGTTGAAGTCTCAATAAGAAGGCAATAAAGAAGGCTTGAGGGTCATTTGGAAAAATACACCAAGAGATCAAGAGATCGAATTTTCTGAAGTGAGCAGTGCTTAGAGGAAAACTTTGATCGAGAGATTATCACTCAGTCTAGGGCAAAGATAGTTTTGGTCAGAGGATCTTCTCTGAGGCCAAGGATAGTCAAGAGAGAGGCAGTGAAAGACGCAGAGGAGGCAGCGCAGTGCCCAGAGAGGGTGAGGCAGGGCCACGAATGAAGTGAACAAAGTTCCTCCTCAAGTTAAATACTCCAGAAGATTTGGAATACAAAGATATTCATGAGGATACACATATTATATTAGATAGTATGAAGAATGAGTTAATTGAATGTTACAAATGAGGCCTGCTTATATACCTAGGCAAGTGCCTCTTCACGAAAGGTCATGTCTCATCAAACACGGCCTTTCAACCTAATTACTAATTAACTAATTAATCATTATTTATATTATTTTATTCATTACATTGCCTTCCTTCTCATAAAGCTTTGTCCTCAAAGCTTGTTGATGAAAGGTCTTGATTTATTTTTTTGCTACGAACATCTTCTCATCTTGGGGCAGTCATCCTTGTCGATACAAGTTGATATGATCCTCTAAGTGACAAACAAAACTGTTGCATTGAGAATGGATCGAACCCTCCTAAATCAATTTTCTGTGGAATCTTGCAGCAACTTTAAACTTGTGTTGAATTATCACTTGAGCGGATTGCATTGATACTAGTATTCTTTGGAACATTAGCTTGCTGTTTTTGTTCTGAATACATAGCTTGGTCGAGTTGTCTACTCCCGTGATTTGGATGTCGATAGGCAACTGTTTTGGTTTGACTTCTTTGATTTTTGCCTGGCGAGGATGTTATTGAGTTGGTACAGAATCTTCACTCAGAATGTTCCTTGTCTGAACTACAACATCTAAGTTTGTATCTTCTGTAGCTTGCTTGTCTTCTTTTTGAGTTGTGACATTTACTGGATCAATGTTCATTTTTTCTTCAACTTGAACTTCTACATTTGAAGGTTTCGATGATTCCTTTTCGACAAGTTGTTGCACCTTGTTTTCTAATGATTTCTTGTCTTTCTTCAGCTTCTTAATTTGCGTTAGTAATTTTTCGTTGTGGTCCTTAAGGCGAGCAACTTATTCATTCTTGTTAGTGGTGATTTTATCAATTTCCTTTTGCATATTTTGATCGCATTTTTACTTTCTTGGAGAATTATTTTTGAGATTTCTTGTATGTCTTCAGGTGTCACCGAATTTGGCTTCACGGTAACATCTTGTAGTGTCATTTTCTTCTTTTTGTAGGAGAATGTCAAAAATTTCTTTTTCGTATTTAGGATAACTGAACCTAGGGTTTCCATCCATGGTGAACCCAACACAATGTCACTATCGTTAAAAGGTAAGGATTGAACAAAGAATTTCGATATGAATGTATAATCCCCAATGTTTAACTGTAAATTGGTTATGTCATATATTTTGCTGCCAAAACAATCTAATTCTTCGATTATATTTGATTCTGGGATCACTAATTGGTTTGCGATCTTAGGTGCTATATAATTTGTACCTTCAGCGAGAGAGAAATATTTTTTCCTGCGAGAATTCCTTTAAATTCAAATAGCACTTTAGCGTTGGTGGGGAAAGTTTCTAAAAATCTCCGTTTCTTCAATTCTGATTTAGACTCCATTTTGCTTCTTAAATATTAAATACGTTTGGGATGAACTTAGGGTTTTTAAAAGCAGATACTTCTAATCTTTATAATAAAATATTACTCCCTTTTTTTTTCCCTTTTAATAAACCTCCAGAATTTTATTATTCCTCATTTTTTTTTTTTTGGTTCAATTTTAAATTTCTTTCTCCTTATTTTATATATATGCGATCTTTCTAGTTTTTAATTACTATATATATTTTTAAAGTCAACTTTTGAAATCCCCCTCTTCATTAGTAAAATGTCTTTATCACTTTCCTTCTAAATATATAAAAGGCTTTATAATTGTTTCTTTAACTTCTTGTATAAATCTTTTTTGAATTGACCCTTTATAATTTGAATTGAGACTAATCAACCTCTTTCTCGTCCGAGCTTGGAGATTATGTTTTATATTCTTTTTAACAATATTGAATATTTTTTTCTTATATTATATTATACTAAGCGGTCGATACACCTATTAATTCTTTCTTCCAAGAAAAATGTTTGGACAAACGTGTCCCAATTGTGGTTATGTCCCTTCTTGAAGCAGCTTTTCTTCTAAGTTAATACAATGAATACAACGATGGTGGAGTTAACTAGATATGATAATAGACGGGACGACAAGACGATAGTCTGATAGCAAAACAAGTTGGTGGGTTCTACTGTGGGTCTGTCCGGAGACCACGTGCAAGGACAACGAGTGTAACGACGACGACAAGGAGTTTTACGAAGCAGGGGAATGGGTGATAGCAAGTGCAACGGGTGCAGTGGGCACTGTGGGAGCGGAAAGCAGTGGGGTGACAGTGCACATGGCACAAGCTTATCCAGAATTAGCGACGACAAAAGGCGGAGGGGAAACTGGATCAGGCGGTGAAGGAAAAAATCGATCTGAAGACTGTCTACCGAAGGACAGCTATGACGGCGGCACTAAAAGTTCGAATGGTCGTGCAGACGTCGAACAAGGTTATGGTCGTGCGGACGTCGAACCGAAGCAGTCAATCCACACCTTGTCGCTGCATATATACCAACACGGTCGGTGGTGGCAAGTTACACACAGTGGTGCCACTGGGATGAACTCGCCGGCTGGTGGCAGCGTCGACGTGTGAGCTACGAGCAGCGGACCCGACTGCATCTGATTCTTTCTTATTTTTATTAATTTTATTTTATTTTTTATTTTTTATTTTTTTAAAATAATAATAAACCTGTTTTGTTCTTTTTTTTTCACTTTTTCTCTTTTTTTTTTAATATAAATCGCCTTTTTTTTCTCTAATGTATCTCCTTTTTTTAGAAGACCCAAATTATTATTTTTTTATTTTTTTAATGATTTTTTTTTTCAAATTTTTAATTCTGCCAAAGGCTTACTGGTGAAAACGGAGAAACTCCAAGATTGGTAGCGAAATGCTTCGACAACAATGAAGTTGACGATTTTGACGGTTGAGGACTTGGATCGGAGAGCGTGGATCTGTGCAGTAGTGAGCGGCCAGAAGATCGAACCACTCTGATACCAAATGAAGTGAACAAAGTTCCTTCTCAAGTTAAATACTCCAGAAGACTTGGAATACAAAGATATCCATGAGGATACAAATATTATATTAGATAGTATGAAGAATGAGTTAATTGAATGTTACAAATGAGGCTTGCTTATATACCTAGACAGGTGCCTTTTCACGAAAGGTCATGTCTCATCAGACATGGCCTTTCAACCTAATTTCTAATTAACTAATTAATCATTATTTATATTATTTCATTCATTACAATGAAAGCCACACGCAGAGGCAACACAGTCTTCCTGAGCAGTAGTCTGAGATTTTGCTGGGAGATCAAGATTCTGAGCTGGGAGGGTTGGAATCGAGTTTCCTGAGAGCAAATCGATCCAACAGAGGAGGTGACGCAGTCCTCCAAAGTTCCCCACGCAGGCCCACATAGTTATTGCGCAGAGGCAACACAAAGGGTGTTGGGGGTTCGTCGTCTTAACTACTGGATCAGCCGAGACTTGCAGTGTAGAGTGAGGTAATCTCACTAATTTCTTCTACTGAGTGATATTCTCTGTACTAGATTGCCTGCAAGGCATCCATAGATTGTATTCAGAAATAACTGCTACTTAATAATAAAATGCTCAGATCTGCTGCACCGATTTTCCCACATTGGGTTTTTCCATGGACGTTTGTCCAAAAACAACAGTGTCCTGTGTGATATTCTTTTCTTTTGCTCAGTTTCTTGTTTCGACATATTAAATTAATTAAGTGAAGGCTGCAATAGTATTTTGGTTCAATATTTTCAGTAGAACACTGTAAATAACTTGTTCATTAAATAACAAGTAGGTGAAGTATTTTTAGTTGGCTACAGTAGGATTCCATACTTGGAATTTTCATAGCATGCCGAAGTTCTTATGAGGAGAAGCTGCGAACACTACCGTATATGTTCAAAATAGGAGCCCACATCAAGCATTGGACTTAAAGACTCACGAAGAAGTTCACTGGTAAGAAACTTGATGTTTCTCATTTTAGAATATTTGGTTGTCCCGTGTATTTTCGTGTGCCTAAAGAGAAAAGAAACAAGTTAGAAGCATCTGGGAAGAAAGGAACATTTGTGGGCTACAACGAAACTTCAAAGGCATATAGAATCTATGTGCCTGGTCAAAGAGAAGTGGAAATAAGTCATGATGTCACTTTCGATGAAGACTCTACCCTTGGGAAAGCTAGAGATCTCCCTATCCCAAGGAAGGACAATGATGATGTTGCAAAAGAGCAGGATAGACCTCCGACAGATGAACTAATGCCCAATGTTGAAGGCCCGATGGATCCCATTGATCCACCTCCTGGTGATCCCCGTACCTCAAGGAAAATACCTTTGTGGCTCAAAGACACTTTCAAAGATGCAAAGACATATCGCTCCAAGAGGGACATTTCATGAAAGTAAGAAGCCAAACAGGTACCAAGGGTACTTAGCTGCGATGAGTACTATTGTTCAATCTGAGCCATGCGCATTTGAAGAAGCTGTGAAACATCGAGTATGGAAGGATGCAATGAATGAGGAGTACGAATCAATCATGAAGAATGATGTCTGAGATGTGGTTCCTAGACCCAAGGACAAGTTTGTGGTCACTTCTAAATGGCTTTTCAAAATCAAACATGGGGTTGATGGGAGTGCGGAAAAATTCAAGGCTAGGTTCGTTGCTTAATGCTTCTCTCAGAAGGAAGGAGTGGACTATGACGAGATATTTGCACCAGTTGCCCAATATGCCACTATCCGATCTGTTATTGCTTTTGTTGCCTCTCAAGGATGGAACCTACACCAAATGGACTTTAAAACTGCTTTCTTTCATGGCTCGCTTAAGGAGGAAGTCTACGTAGAATATAACCTGAGGGGTTTGAAGTTCAAGATTGAAAGACACACATATGCAGGTTGAAGTGTTAAATTTAGATAACCATGGTGTTCTAAGTGTAATATCCCGGAAGGGAATTTTTAGCAGATCATGCCTGAAAAACGCATTCTTCAGGTATGAGAGCTTCAGCTATCATATCATATCTCTGAAAATTTTCAGCAACCAAAATAAATAGCAGCAACAACCTTTACTCAGCTTTTAAGGGCAAAAAGGTGGGGAAAAGTGAGGATTTTGGCCCTAAAATGAGTGAATAAGGAAATCTGCGTAAAATGACGGGTCAAGGTTCTGGAATATGTTAGAATAGGTCAAGAGGGACTTCCATGTCGAATTTCAGCTCAAACAAAGGCGTTTTGCTATGTTAAACAGTTCCTCCTTCCCGACTAGTCAATAAAAACCCCGATTTCCCAAGACTTTGAGTATGCAGAAATTTGCTGAAGCAAGGGCAGCGTGTTTTATGAAGGTATGAGATGAAAATAACTATGAATAATCAGAGAATGAGTTTGATAACAAGGCATAGGCTTTCAGCAAGGTTAAACAACAGTTTATATAGAAAAACCCCTCAAATAGAGGTGCTGCAAGACAAAAATTGATGCAGAAACCCTTTCAGCGTTTTCTCCAGAAGATGTGAGACAAGAAGATGAATATGTAGCCAATAATATATATAGCAGCAAGAGAGAGTACAAAATATTGAGGAAACAACCTCTCAAGAGAAGAAATGCAAGCCTCCACAATACATGTACATAAACATGAAAATCACTGCTATTTCTGCATAAACCCCAGGCTATGAAAAACGCAGTCTAAGATAGAATGCTGCTCCAATACATAGATATGACAATATATAGCTCAAGTACAATAGGGGAGCAAAGCTCTAACCCTTATAAGCAAGAATAACTCAATCCTCCAAGGGATTGGCTGAAATACACAATACGACAAAAATGCCGGAGTTGCTGAGCAGCTACTGCAACTCCAAACTGAAACCAAATAGAGAAGGCTGAAGATTATGAGAAAATGAAATAGACCTCCTCCAATAGATCTCCAAAGTGGAAGGCTGATCCTTACACTTGAGATCTCACTCACAAACCAACCTGCAAACCCTCACTGCAAATATACCATGAAAATAACGCAGATACTGAGAGGGACTGCGCAGTAGAGGCAGAATAACTATTGGCCTGATGCCAAGATATACAAATCAGCTCCAATATCTCCCAATCTGATCCTCCAAAGGAAAGAGAAACTCTCCCTTTGAAAAACAAGAGAAGGAAGTGGTGTCGTAAAGTCACCACGACAACACCCTACAACACAGTATTACGCTGCTGCAGCAATAACGCTGTCCTGGAGGATGATGCTAAGAAAATAACCTTGCCCGAGCAGGCACTCGAAGTCCCCCGGGGCTAAGGGTGAGATCTCCGCACGGAGACACTCGGTGCACTAAGCAGTGCAGCAGAGGGGCTAAACAGCCAGCGTGCCAAAGAAAGACAAATGTCTCACTCAATAATCAATAATCCAAGAATCCAAGCATGAATGAAATGAGGAGGCTCCTTCATCTTTTATAGTGTTGGTTTCCCTCCAAAACCCAATGTAGCCTCTCTCTCTCCTCCACATCCTCGTCCTTATCCACATTCTCATCCTTATCTACGCAGAAGCTTGGAGAAACTTCTAGAGTGTACATAGGCCCCCTCCTCCACGTGGTGTTGGGTCCCCCCTTGACTCCCACTTAAGTCACAACGTTGTGCTACTAGGTGGATGTCTTATTTCATTTAAGCGAGTTTAGACCCTCTTTACTCACTTTTTATTTACTTACAAACTATAGGTGGCAAAATAAACAAAATAGAATATTCCAATTTGCTGTCGCAAATTAGGAATATTACACTAAGCTTGATGCATTTTTACTTCAATCTTTCTTAGGCTCGATACAAAATAGTAATCACATAAACGTTAAAGTAAAATGCTGATAGAACACAATAATAGATCAATAGAAGACAAGCCAAATATAGATCAACTTTACAATTCCTTTTGTCCAGCAAAGATATGAGATATTGTTGCGTTACGGCGGTCAACATGATGCTTCAACCAACAAAGTCTTTCTCGATCAGCCACTCCTTCATGTGTGACACCCACAGCCCTCAAAGACAACTCATCACAAGTCAACCCAAGAACAACGCAGAAAAGTCAACGCAGGCAACAACATAAAAGTCAACCTAAAATTGGATTTTCTACAGCGATTTAAGGTCAAACGACACTGCAAAAGTGCCCTAAACAGATCCGCAAATTTCAGACTTTTGCTCCACACATGTGAGGGGAAAAAGGCCTCCAAAGGCTATCGAACCAATCACATCACAATGAGAGAATGTGTGATGAGTTGATGATGAAATGACCTCCAGGTCTCTCCAATTTATATCCATCAATGAGGGTGTGTGACACATCTATTAGGCATGTGAGCCTACATTACAAATCTAGCCAGCCTTGCACATGTGGAAAATAAATTCAAAATAAATGCTCTGCTCATCCGATTAAGATGATCTTTAGATCAATCTTGCACCTCTCCGAAAGAGGAATCCAAAAAAAATATGACCATCGTCATATGAGCAGTGGAACATGGAGTTTGGACCTAGTTGCCCAAAATTAACACTCCCTCTCAACTAGGGAGAACTCCATCTGTCAACAAGTTTCATCCATCAATACCATCTTGTACCAAACCAAACATCGTGCGTCATCCCGCTGTAACTTGCTTTGCTGGCTCTTTATTTCAGAGAGAAAAGGTGAGTCATAAAGACATGACACACAACTGACATGAAGTCAGCTTAGAGGTAAAAACCTCTCTTGGACTCAAAAGAGTCTCCTACTAACCCAAAGTTAGTTTACTAACTCGAAGTCAGTTTAGAGGTAAAAACCTCATCATACTTGATCCCAGATCAAGGTGTTGGACGCATGCCATCCTAGACATAGAGAGTACGGCAATCTCCGATGAGTCCATCGGTCTTGCTGTTGGTCTCTATCCACATTTCCCACCTCATTGGCCAAATGAGAGGTACTTCCCATGAGTCCAAAACTCCATGGGCAGGATGCGTGCGGGGCACAGATCAGAGAGAGGCGAACCAACTCAATATCATAATGGTGGGACAGAAGCACAACAAGGTTCGGCAAGCCTAGCCTCCTATGTGCTTATAGCTTCAAGAAGCTATCCCCGAAGCCCCCTGTAGCTCCCAGAGCTCATAGTCCAACTCAATGAGGACACTCAGAATAGGGTCTTTCCACGATTCCAAGCTTCTCACGGAAGGTTAGGAACTTGACCTTCCCTAGGGGCTTCGTGAGAATATCCACGACCTGCTCATCAGTTCCTATATGATCGAGCCTTACGGCACCTCTCCAAAATAGGAATCCAACAAAAATATGACCACCGTTATATGAGCAGTGGAACATGGAGTTTTGACCTAGTTGCTCAAAATTAACACTCCCTCTCAACTAGGGAGAACTCCATTTGTCAACAAGTGCCATCCATCAATACCATCTTGTACCAAATTGCACCAAACCAAACATTGTGCGTCATCTCGCTGTAACTTGCTTTGCTGGTTCTTTATTTCAGATAGAAAAGGTGAGTCATAAAGACATCACACACAGCTGACACGAAGTCAGCTTAGAGGTAAAAACCTCTCTTGGACTCAAAAGAGTCTCCTACTAACCCGAAGACAGTTTAGAGGTAAAAACCTCATCATACTTGATCCCAGATCAAGGTGTTGGACGCATGCCATCCTAGACATAGAGAGTACAACAATCTCCGATGAGTCCATTGGTCTTGCTATTGGTCTCTATCCACATATCCCACCTCATTGGCCAAATGAGAGGTACTTTCCATGAGTCCGAAACTCCATGGGTAGGATGCGTGCGGGGCATAGATCAGAGAGAGGCGAACCAACTCAATATCATAATGGTGGGGCACAAGCACAACAAGGTTCGGCAAGCCTAGCCTTGTATGTGCTTATAGCTCCAAGAAGCTATCCCCAAAGCCCCCTGGAGCTCCCAGAGCTCATAGTCCAATTCAATCAGGACCCTCAGAATAGGGTCTTTCCACGATTCCAAGCTTCTCACGGAAGGTTAGGAACTTGACCTTCCCTAGGGGCTTTGTGAGAATATCCGCGACCTGCTCATCAGTTCCTATATGATCGAGCCTTATGGCACCTCGCTGTATCATATCTTGGATAAAGTGGTACGTGATATCAATATGCTTGGATCGATCGTGGAACACAGGATTCTCAGAAAGACGAATCCCACTTTGGTTATCACAAAGGATAATGGTGGTATCTAACACATGCCCAAACAACTCATTGAAGAGCTTTTGCAACCAAACAACTTCACAACAGGCCATACTTGCTGCTATGTATTCTGACTCAGCGGTGCTCAAAGCCATCGACTTCTGCTTCCTACTCATCCAAGATATCGAAGCAGAACCCAAGGTGAAGCAACATCCAGATGTGCTGTTGCGATCCACCACACTTCCAGCCCAATAGACATCAATATATCTGTTGTAGCTCTTAGAGACAGCCTTGAGTTGCAAAAGACCAGTGACTAGGACATCTTGAAATCAGATGTTAGATGTAGACAATTTTAAGGGTGCCTCTGACAGAATAGGGATTAAGGAGATAACGATGGTGGTGGTTTTGGAATGATGAAGACTTTGGAGTCTGATTCATGTGAATATACTGCGAGAGGGCTCAAGAGGCTGTATGGCTCGATGGCATTTTTAAATGTGCCAAGTATGAAACAATGAGCAGAGGCTTTCAAAATATACATAGGTTTTGGGCAGGAACGAAGGAGGAACCCACGATAGACAGGCTTAAAAGTCTTAAAAATATATCTCCCGTGAACTCAGAGGAAGCGGATGTAAGTGCAATGTGACCAACAATTCGTGGAGTGCAAATTAAGGGGGACAACAAGTTTAACACATGAGCATTATTCATACACGAATTCATGAATAAAAATGCATACCACCGGCAACTGCATTACACGAATCATCAAAGCAGCAAAACATTTAAAGATGATTGTACATAAACAAGAGATTACTGATAAACAAGAGAATTCAGATACATACTACTCATTGCTCCATCTGGAATCCAAACAAAGAACACTATATATCATATTATGTTCAAAACAACTCTCCCAAATATGCGTCTCAGAGCATAAAGAGCACAGTCATATAGAACTACAGCAAAAATTATCCAAAATTCAGAACCCTTTCTTTCATCTCTGAACTCTCTACATATATAGTTCTCCATGAGAGTTTACGATAGAATCAACTTTCATGATCGACCCACACATGTGAAAATCAAAATATCATAACCAAATCACGTAGCGTGCATCGAGCAATCACTCCCATAGTCATAAAATCAAAACAGAATCAGGTGAAATCGAGTTTTCAACAGCAAAACATCATAATCAAACAATAAAAGAAACAACATAGTTGGCCACGGAGGCCAAATCCCGGAATCTTGAAAATGGGGTGGTGAGGAGTAGCCATGAACAGCTGGGAAGTCTGGCTTCCATCACATGATTCCACCTGCCGTCGAAAGCTTCCACCCCCTTATTCTCATGATTTCCACTAATCGTTTATGGGATATGGTTTTTGGGTTCTGGATCATAACACTGGGACAACAACTCTTTTCTCTTTTGACTGCAGGGTGACCGCCCGACCTGTGCTAGAACTGCTTGGCCTTCAATTTAACCATTCACGCCTCATCCTTGTGATTTGCTAATAGGGGCCACTTCTCCACCTTGGGTGCGGTCACAAGCCAACATTGGTTCCATCTAGGGACAACGTGCTGCTCTAAGTGCTTTCAGAACCTGCAGGCCTGAATGCTTATGCTTTATTGGGCACACAGAGTCGCAAATGCATACTGTAAATTTGAACTAAAACTACAACTGAGCTGTGCACTACAAACTATCAAAACAAAAATCACTGCTGCACCCTGAAAATCTTGAATGCTGAATTCTAAGCCATGCTGAAACTGAAATATGAAGCACACTTGAATTGAAAACTGCAAAGCAATCTGAAACTAAAACTGGAAAGATGCTCATAGCACTGAGCTTATTTGCACACCTACCTACCCTAATCTGCTGGAATTACTGCTATTCTAAATGATACAATAATGCCAGTGTAACCAGACAAGCAACTGCTCTAATAACTTTGTTCTTTCACCGTTTTTCACCAAACTCAGGAACAAACTTGTTAATGGTATTTGATAGAAATTCCCAGCCTGATCTTCATTGCAAGTAACTTGGTAAACCTGAACAACAACAGAAATCCTGGAAAGGTATGATGGCTTTGTGATGGATATTTTCTCAATATAGATAGCCATTGAATCAAGATACACTTGACCTATTTCTGAATATTTTGACCCAGTCGATCCAATCTCATAACTTTGTACTGCATGTGTGTTCTCCATGTCTTCAAACAACTCGGAATATATATACATTCTATCTGATGAATTTTGTGTCGATACTTCTTCTGAACCAGACAATAGGGTAGACTGTCCGATTATATCCATATCATAACAGCTTCTGAAATTATTACGTGTACATGAAAACTGACTTTGAAAACTCCAACCATCCAACGTATCAGCTTTTGGGTCATGAAATGCTTTAGATGATTGTAGTGTTGGTTCCCACTGACATCTCATGATTTCTCCTGGGATTATCAACCAAAATGTGACGAAGATTCCCTTTCACAATCTGAGATGAATTAAAGCATAAAGGTAGAGAATCAAACTAGATCAATTCTTCCTCTGTTTCAAACTTTGCCTCTCCGTTCCGCAGGTTCACTTCCACATCAACTGCAATATTTTGCATTTCTTCAAGGGTTGCAGTGTCCCTTTCTCTTACTTGGAATGCCATCTCTGGATTAAAGGCATCTGGGCAGTGCAAGAGAGCTACTCTTGGGTGTGGCCTTATATCTACAGGCATTGAATGATACACCTTATTGAAGCTGGCTGAAAAATACCGCATTGTCTCCCCTGGCTGTCTTTTTAAATGTTCATACTCTTCTATGATAAGAAAAACATTTCCCATGACTACCCATCGACCTAGGAAAACTTGCATGAATCGATGAAAATTGCTCATGCTAGCAGCTGGAAGATTCTCAAACCAATTTTTAACTTTACCTTGCCATGGTAGTACAAACATCTTGATACATACATCATCTTCTTCCTTTACTGATGACTGCAATACACTGACTGATGGATCATGGTAAACATGCAACATAAGATCTTCTAGAAGATTTGTAACAGGAAAACAAACCTCATTCCAAATTGCTGCTTTGCTTGTGTGTTGAAATTGATTCTCTTCAAACAAGGGAACCAATTGTTTTTCCTCATTATCCATGGTAGTCAAGTGATTTGAGTGTTCTTTATCATTCACTTTGTCACACAGAAGCTTGCAAGGGAGTTGCAAACTTTCGTTAATTTTGGGTGAAGGAACATGATTTGTAACAATCTGTTGTACTACTTCATTTACATCCAAGAAAGAAATTAATGATTGAGAACTCTTTTCATTTTCTTCAAGGGCTGTAAATTGAGATAAGGTGCAACTTGAAAGAGAATTTGAGAGATGGTCTTCATCATGCAAATCTGGTTGGTCTTTAATCTTTGAAGTAAACATTGCTTGCTGAAGATGTTCTTGTGGATCGAGACATAAGCTCTGTTGCCTCTGTTTCCGTATCACCAGACTGTTGTTGATTTTTAGTGCTGTCCTCTGGGAAACACTCTAGCTCTTCCCCTTCTTCATGGAGGGTAAGCTCACCTCCCTCTTCTTCAGAATAGGCTAGGAACTGGTTTTCTTGAGAGTCCGTGATTTCTTCAGGCCCCTCTTTGACCTCCCATTTCTGAGTGACGATATTCTCCATCTCCTCCCAGGTGTGAACTGTGTTGTTAGCTAAAGATTTGAACCATTTTTAGGCCTCCCCATCTAGTAACTGAACGAAGAGCCTCAGAAGCACATCGAGGTGTTCTACATTTACATTCTCTGCCAAGTTGCAGAAATTTTCAATGTGTCTATGAGCGGGCACACTATCCTCCCCTGTAAACCGCGACAACAACTCAAGATAGTCTTGTAGCATATCATTTAGAGGCTGAGGAAGGGCCAAGGGGGCATACTTGTTCAAAAGGAAACTCGACACAACCATCTAATTTAGAGGTGGGGGTAGATGGTGGATGTGAATCTGGTGTGAGGCCTGGTGAAAGCCAGGATTACTTCTGATTAGGACTATTTGACAATGGAGTTGCCAAGGTGAGGGCTATGCAACTCTCAACCCTTCGTGCTGACCTGATTGAAGGGTGAAGATAATGTCGTATCCCAGGGAAAAGATTTTCTAATTCGCTCCCCGACAACGACGCCAAAAAGATGTTGTAGCTCCTAGAGACAACCTTGAGTTGCAAAAGACCAACGCCTAGGACATCTTGAAATCAGAGGCTAGATGTAGACAATTTTAAGGGTGCCTATGACAGAATATGGATTAAGGAGATAAGGATGGTGGTGGTTCAAGAATGATGAAGACTTTGGAGTCTGATTCATGCGAGTTACCCTATACTGCGGGAGGGATCAGGACGCTGTATGGCTCGGTGGATTTTTTAAATGGGCCAAGCATGGAACAATGAGCAGAGGCTTTCAAAATATGCAGAGGTGTTGAGTAGGAACAGAGGAGGAACTCGCGAGAGACAGACTTAAAAGTCTTAAGAATCTATTTCCCATGAACTCAGAGGAAGCGGATGTAAGTGGAATGTGACTAAAAATAGAGATTCATGGAGCGCGAATTAAGGGGGACAACAAGTTTAACACATGAACGTTATTCATACACGAATTCACGAGTAAAAATGCATACCACCGGCAGCTGCATGACACGAATCATCAAAGCAGCAGAACATTGAAAGATGATTGTACATAAATAGGAGATTATTGATAAACAAGAGAATACAGATACATACTACTCATTCTTCCATCTAGAATCCAAACAAACAACACTGTATATCATATTATGTTCAAAAAAACTCTCCCAAATATGTGTCTCAGAGCATAAAGAGCACAGTCATACAGAACTAGAGCAAAAGTTTTCCAAAATTAAGAACCCTTTCTTTCATCTCTGAACTCTCTACATATATAGTTCTCCACGAGGGTTTACGATCGAATCAACTTTCATGATCGACCCACACATGTGAAAATCTAAATATCATAACCAAATCGCAGAGCGTGCATCGACCAATCACTCCCATAATCAGAAAATCAAGATAGAATCAGGTGAAATCGAGATTTCAACAACAAAACATCATAATCAAACAGTAAAAGAAACAACATAGTTGGCCAAGGAGGCCAAATCCTGGAATCTTCAAAATGGGGCGGCGAGGAGTAGTCGTGAACAGGTGGGCGGCCTGGTTTCTGTCACATGATTCCACCTGTCGTTGAAAGCCTTCACTCCCTTATTCTCATGATATCCACTAACCATTATGAAACGACCAGTCATGCTGTGCGTGCCTAGCTCTTTTGCGGGGAGTTCTTGGACAAACTGAATATACCATAGCTGCGCTTGTCTCGCCAAAAACCCATGCTGTGTTTGATTTGCAAAACCTGAGACTAGGTTTCGAAGGGGGGCCGAACTAGATCACGAGCCGTTGGATTTGTGATAGGGAACGAAGATGAGGGGAAGATGGCAGAGCTGAAAGTGAGGCCCGCGGCATTAAAAAACAATGGGATGGTTAACGCTGAAAGGAGTGGGACAAAGGCTATGGAAGGGCTTTGATGATGTGGCAAGGAGGTGGGGCCCAAACTCATCGCAAATCGCAATCGGGAGTCGGGGAGTTTGTTATTGTGAGAAACAGGGGTAAAGGTTAAGCGATGCGAAGTGCAATGTGCGATGAGAGGAGAGGTGATGTGGCATGACAGAGGTGGGGCCCAAACTTGTTGAAATTTGGTTATCGGAGGACAGGTGGTTCCCTAAGGCTTTGATCTTTGGCCTAGGGAAAAGTGTCCAAAAGAATTTAATTTTTCTCCTAAAGTGACTTTATAAAGTTATAAAATCAAATCTAATTTAAAAGTGACTTTAAGTGATAAAGTTACTAAAGTCTAATTTTAATGTGACTTTAATAAAGTCAATGTGAAATTAGAAAGTGAAAAGTGACTTTGGAAATAAATGACTAAGTGGGTCTTTATTAAAGTGGGGTGAATTAAAAAATAGAAAGTGAGATTTAAATGAGCATTTAATCTCAACCCTAGATCTAAAGCTATCTCAGCCATTGAATTTAGGGATTCCCCTAAAGTCACTTAGGGTTAGGTTAAAGGAGGAAAATGAGGGAAAAGATCATTCATTCTTTCATGAGCAGATTGAGAGAGGAGGAGAGAAAGCTGAAGAGAAATTTCTGAGCGGAGGGAGAGCAACAATAGCTACACAGAAAATCCGTACAACAAGAGGGCACATTTCCCAAGGCAGCATTTCTGTACAACAACATTTATTGGCATGTTTCCCAAGACAAAAAATCCGTACAACATTGTTTAGCACACTTTTTAAGGCAAGTACAATGTTGTTTTCGAGGGGCAGATTCAATAGCAAAGGGCACGGTTTTCGAGGCAGCTTTTCTGGGCACGGAAATTGAGGAAGGGGCTGTTGTACTGTCAGTACAGGGAGAATCTAGGCACGTTTTTCTAGGCAGAAAGTAAAATATTTATTGCTGATTTTTTCCTGTAATTTTTTGTTCGCTGTTGGCACGATTTTCAAGGTTGGAGGTTGACACGGAAATCAAGATAAGTGGGTTTTGTATTTGCTGTAATTTTTACTGTGTTTTGCTGTTCACTGTAAAAGCATATTCAGAAATAAAGAGAGCTTTCGAACTGGTTTTCCCCAAGAGTTGTCGGGGGTTTTTCCAGGGTCAAGTTGACCAAAAATCAGCGTGTCTATTTTCTGTGTGTGGTTGATTTATTTTTCTGAGTTTTTATTTCTGCATTTCAGCACTCTGAAATTTCCATAATTTGTGTTTTCAGAAAATGTTTATTTTCCTAGCATGTTGAATGTATGGCTATGGGAATGGGCATTTAACTTTATGGGAGAAATAAGGAGAAACTGAAAACCGACGTTGAAAACATAAATTTTTACATGGTATTGGAGCTATTTTGCGAAAAGTGCAATTTGGGACAACAAGAAGAAAAATTACAGCAAGCTGATTTTTCACACAGAAAACAATACTTTTACTACAACAGTGTCATTTTCAGTTTATTAGGATAACAAGCATGTCTTTGGGCTTGAGGGTGGAGGATAGGTTGGATGGGCATAACAACTACAACGTATGGAAGGAAAGAATGTAGAGCATCTTTGAGGAGGCAGAAGTCTGGGGTATAATGGTGAATACCCAACAACACCCTATGAATGTGCCTACTGATGCTGTTCAGTTGACAGACTTTAACAAGAAGAATAACAAGGGTAAGAGACTGATTTTGGATGGTATAACGACCGTGTCATTACTCATATGAGAGGAAAGAGATTTGCTCATGAGATGTGGACAGCCTTGACCAATCTCTACCAAAGTACCAATGAGAACAGAAAAATGGTCCTAAGGGAGAAGCTAAAAACCATTAAGATGGTTAAGAGTCAAGACTGATAGTGCTATTGGATATCTCACAAAGATCACTAATGTGAGAAATGCGTTGACAGTAGTTGGGGAGATCATTCCACCCACTTAGTTGGTGCGGATTGCAGTGAATAGCCTCCCCAGTTCATGGCTGAACTTTGCTGATGGGGTTTGTGCACGTGAGACCCCTCCCACTTGGGAGAGGTTCTGGGATGATTGCATACAGATAGAAATCAGGAAGAGCCAGCTTGGGGCAGCCAAACTTGTTGAGCAGGATGATGATGTAGCACTGTTAGCAGGAGGCAAGAAGGGCAAAGGAAAGAAGAAAGCTTCCACAAGCAGTGGTGGGGGCAAAGGCAAAGGTAAAGGTAATCAGGTGAACACGCAGAAGGACTATTCCAAGGTGAAGTGTTGGAATTGTCAGAGGATGGGACACTATGCAGTTGTGTGTTTGGAGAAGAAGAAGAAGGGGAAGAACAAGACCATGGCAGCATCAGTAGAGAGATAGAGGACTTTACGGATAGCTTTGATCGAGAGTTTGGGTTCATTGCTTGTGAGTCCACTAGTGCAGGATCACTTGCCATAGAGGTTGAGAGGGAGTGGGCATTTCCCTCCACTCGCGGAGCATCTCTAGGTATTTGGTATGTTGACAGTGCGGCTTCACGTCATATAACAGGAGTCCGTGAGTACTTCTAAGAGCTTTCAGAGAGTGGCACTGATATAGAGGTAGTACTCAGAGATGACAACATTGTTAGAGTAGTCGGTGTGGAGACATTGACATTCGACAGGGAACCCAAACCTCCCTTGAAGGTGTCAGATGTTCTATATGTGCCAGGGATGAGGAAGGACCTCATGTCTGTCTTAGCATTGGAGGACAGAGGGTATGCGATATTGTTCAGGAGAGGACAGGTGCTTATATATCGCAGGGGCGCTCCAGCTGAGTCAGCTAGAGTGATTGGTGTATGCCATGCAAAGGTGTACAAGTTTGCATTTCAGCCCCTTTTAGCATTGAGCAGTAGTACCGGCAACAGAGCTAGCAGTTGAGAGCTGTGTGAGATTTGGCACTGCAGGATGGGGCACATGTATCATGGAGCCTTGAGGACATTGTGGGAGATCACTGCAGGTGTGCCAGATTTCAGTACTGATCACATTGATACATGCAAAGGATGTGCGATGGGCAAGTTTCCCAAATCCCCTTTTCCCAGCAGTGACAACAGATCCACTGGGATACTTGATTTGATTCATTCCGATGTGAGCGGTCGGATGTCTTATGTTTCCTTGAGTGGATATGAGTATTATGTTTTATTCATTGATGATCACTCCAGGAGGACCTAGATTTATTTCTTGAAGACCAAGAATGAGGTATTCAAGCGGTTTCAGGAGTTCAGAGCTCTTGTGGAGACTTAGACAGGTCGGAAGATCAAGTCCCTGAGGTTGGACAATGGAGGGGAGTACACCCTTGGTGAGTTTGTTGATTATTGTGTGGAGGCAGGCATTAGGAGGGAGTTCACAGTTCCTTACAACCCTCAGCAGAACGGGGTTGCGAAGAGGATGAACAGATCCATCGGGGGGGCTGCCAAAGCCATGTTACATGATCAGGGGTTGCCATTGTTTTTGTGGGCAGACGCCTGCAACACTGTTGTATATTTGCAGAACAGGAGTCCGCATTGTGCCTTGGGGCATGTGACTCCGGAGGAGGCTTTTTCTAGGAAGAAGTTTGATGTTGGTCATCTTTGTATCTTTGGGTGTATTGTATACTTCTACGTACCCAAGGAGAAGAGGACCAAGCTAGAGCCCACTGCAGAGAAGGGTATCTTTGTGGGCTACAGTGAGACCTCGAAAGCCTTTTGGATTTATATTCCCGCACAGAGGAGAGTTGTTGTCAGGCGGGATGTGAAGTTCGAGGAGGACAGGGCTTTCAGGAGGTCACGGGAGTTAGAGTATCTGGATCAACCAGACCCTCAAGAGCAACTAAGTCAGGCACAGGGATCTAGTGGGCAGGGATTAGGAGGATCCGGAGGTACATCGATTACGGTGTCAGGTCTATCAATGAGCAGTTGCTCACAGAGTCAGAGAGTTGGTGCTTTAGGCAGCATGCAGAATAGTCCGCAGAGCAGTTCACTAGGGAGCCCACTGATGGATAGTTCACACGGTACTTCAGCGTCTACAGGTTCAGGTTCAGGTAGGAGGACAACAGACAGTGAATCAGGAGTTCAAGCTCTTGATGAGGAGGAGTTTCATTCTCCAGTGGGAGAAGTGTGCTCAGGGAAGAGGAAGCCCAAGTGGCTTCAGGATACCTTGAGAGAGGCCACATCTGTTGCTAGGCCAAAGAGGCCGGTCAGAGAGAGCAGACCACTTGATGGGTTCTATAGCCATATGGCAATGGTTTCCAACATCGTTGACTCTGAGCCTTCTAGCTATGAGGAGGCAGCTAGCCAGCAGGTCTGGAGAGAGGCCATGCAGGAGGAGTATTCTTCTATCATGAAGAATGATGTTTGGGAGGTGGTGCCGAGGCCTAAGGGAAAATCCGTGGTTACTTCCAGATGGCTTTACAAGGTAAATCATGCTGCAAATGGCAGCATTGAGAAATTCAAGGCAAGGTTTGTGGCTAGACGGTTCTCCCAGGTAGAGGGAGTTGATTATGAGGAGACCTTTGCTCCCGTGGCTCGATATACTTCGATTCGCTCCATCATATCGATAGCAGCAGAGATGGGTTAGAAGATCCACCAGATGGATGTGAAGACTGCATTTCTCAATGGCTTCATACAAGAGGAGGTGTACATTGAGCAGCCACAAGGCTTTGAGGTGCATGGGAAGGAGTCCCATGTGTGTAGACTGAAGAAGGCCCTTTATGGCCTGAAGCAAGCTCCTAGAGCTTGGTAATACAAGATAGATACATTGTTGCAGGAGATGGGTTTCACAAAGAGTGATGCAGATCCGAACCTTTACTTTATTGTGATAGGTGAGGAGCCTCTCATTCTGGTGCTATATGTGGATGACTTGGTCATTACGGGTGCAGAGAGACTCATAGAGAGCTGCAAGAGAGATCTTGCATCGGAGTTTGAGATGAAGGACATTGGCTTGATGCATTACATTTTGGGTTGTGCAGGAGGATGGGCATTTCTTCCTGGGACAAGGGAAGTATATTGTGGACGTCCTTGGCAGATGACACATGGAGGATTGTAGACCCATGTCGACACCGATGATCACCAACTAGAAGAAGCTTCATGCTTCAGATTCCGAGTTGGTGGATCCCACATTGTATAGACAACTGATTGGTTCCTTGATGTATTTGGTCAACACTAGACCAGATATATGTTTTGCAGTCAACGCAATGAGCCAGTTCATGTGTGAGCCCAGGAGGGTGCACTGGGTTGCTGCAAAATGCATTTTGCGGTACTTGCAGGGGACAGTGGAGTATGGTCTGGAATTTGGATTATAGGTAGGGAGATGGAGTGAGATTCGCAGGTTACACTAATTCTGATTGGGCAGGTTGTGCTTCTGATAGGAAGAGCACTTCAGGGTGCTGTTTTGGGTTCGGTTTGGCAATGGTGTCATGGTTCAGCCGAAAGCAGCAGTCAGTAGCATTGAGTTCAGTGGAAGCAGAGTACATGGCAGCCAGTCTAGCTAGTTGGGAGGCCATATGGTTTCGCAAGATGTTATTTGGCTTATTTGGTCAGTCGTTGAGACCGTTAGTGATTTACTATGATAATTAGAGTTGCATTAAACTCACGGAGAATCTAGTATTTCATTACAGGTCAAAGCATATCGACATCAGATATCACTTCATCGAGACTATGTTCAGAAAGGAGCTGTGAAGCTTGAGTATATTCCCACTGATGAGCAGGTTGCAGATATTCTTACCAAAGCCTTACCATGGAGCAAGCATGTCTACTTCAGAGACAAGATGGGTGTGGTGAGAACCGCTTCACCATTAGAGGAGGCTGTTGAGAGATTTAGTTGGGAGGGACAGGTGTTTCCCTAAGGCTTTGATCTTTGGCCTAGGGAAAAGTGTCCAAAAGAATTTAATTTTTCTCCTAAAGTGACTTTATAAAGTTATAAAGTCAAATCTAATTTAAAAGTGACTTAAAGTAATAAAGTTACTAAGTCTAATTTTAAAGTGACTTTAATAAAGTCAATGTGAAATTAGAAAGTGAAAAGTGACTTTGGAAGTAAATGACTAAGTGTGTCTTTATTAAAGTGGGGTGAATTAAAATATAGAAAGTGAAATTTAAATGAGCATTTAATCTTAGCCCTAGATCTAAAGCTATCTCGGCCATTGGATTTAGGGATTCCCCAAAAGTCACTTAGGGTGAAGTTAAAGGAGGAAAATGAGATAAAAGATCATTCATTCTTTAATGAGCAGATTGAGAGAGAAGGAGAGAAAGCTGAAGATAAATTTCTGAGCGGAGGGAGAGAAGCAATAACTACATAGAAAATCTGTATATCAAGAGGGCACATTTCCCAGGGCAACATTTTCATACAACAACATTTATCGGCACGTTTCCCAAGACAAAAAATCCATACAACACTGTTTAGCATGCTTTTCAAGGCAAGTACAACACTGTTTTCGAGGAAATCGAGGAAGGGGTTGCTGTACTGTTCGTACAGTACCGTACAAGTATAATTTGGGCACGTTTTTCTAGGTAGCAAGTACAATATTTATTGCCGTATTTTTTATGTAATTTTTTGTTTGCTGTTGGCACGATTTTCAAGGATGGAGGTTGACACGAAAATCAAGATAAGTGGGTTTTGTATTTGCTGTAATTTTTACTGTGTTTTGCTGTTCACTGTAAAAGCATATTCAGAAATAAAGAGAGCTTTCGAATTGGTTTTCCTCAAGAGTTGTAGGGGGTTTTTCCAGGGTCAAGTTGACCAAAAATCAACGTGTCTATTTTCTGTGTGTGGCTGATTTATTTTTCTGAGTTTTTATTTCTCCGTTTTAGCAGTGTGAAATTTCTAGAATTTGTGTTTTCAGAAAATATTTATTTTTCCAGCTTGTTGAATGTATGGCTATGGGAATGGACATTTAACTTTATGGAGAAATAAGGAGAAACTGAAAACAGGTGTTGGGAACATAAATTTTTACAAAATTCATATTGCAAATTGCAATCGGGAGTTGAGGAGTTTGTTATTATGAGAAATGGGGAGTAAAAGTTGCGACTTGCGATGAGAGGAAGGTGACGTGGCATGACGGAGGTGGGGCCCAAACTCATCGCAAATCGCAATCGGGAGTCAGGGAGTTTGTTATTTTGAGAAACAAGGGTAAAAGTTGCAACTTGTGATGTGCGATTTGCGATGAGTGGAAGGTGACGTGCATGACGGAGGTGGGGCCCAAACTCATATCGCAAATCGCAATCGAGAGTCGGGGAGTTTGTTATTATGAGAAATGGGGGGTAAAGGTTAAGCAATGCGAAGTGCGATGTGTGATGAGAGGAGAGGTGACGTGGCATGACGGAGGTGGGGCCCAAACTCATATCGCAAATCACAATCAGGAGTCGGGGAGTTTGTTATTATGAGAAACGGGGGTAAAAGTTGCGACTTGCGATGAGTGGAAGGTGACGTGGTGGAGAAGGTAGGTCCCATTTACATCGCGATCGGGAAATGGTGTAGGTGGAGTTAACAAAAGTGTAAGTGCAATGCAGTTTGACAATGCGAAAAGGAAAGTGGGCTACGATTTTATCGCATCGGGGGTTTTGCGAAGGGGTGCGATGGTAACATGTATGATGTTTTGCGATATGCGATTGACGATTGAAGAAGGGGTCCACACCAATGTTAGAAGCGGAGGTGATATTACATATACCATATGTGAAATATGATATATGTAACGGTTTGCGGGATACAGCCAATGGGTTTTGGATCATAACACTGGGACAATAGCTCTTTCCACTTTTGATTGCGGGGTGACCGCCCAACCTGTGCTTGAACTGCTTGGCCTTCAATTTAACCATTCACGCCTCATCCCTATGATTTGCTTATAGGGGCCAGTTCTCCACCTTGGGTGCGGTCACAGGCCAACAATGTCCATGGAGTCTCAAACTCTCGGCAGTGTATCTCAGCCCATGGTTGATTGTGCCCTGAAGATATCTTAATAGATTCTTGGCGCCAATACAGTGAATGTGATGAGGATCAACCATATGTTGACTCAAAGTGTTCACTGCAAAACATACGTCCGGACGGGAGTTCACTAAGAACATCAGGGTCCCCACGAGTTGTTGATACTCGGTAGGATTTGCTAGCACAGGCCCAATAACGTTTCCACTCAACTTCTTAAAGTTGAGTTCCATCGGTGTCGACACGGACTAACAGTCCACCATACCAAATCTCTCCAGCAGCTTCACGATATATTTTCCTTGAGAAAGGAAAATCTCGTCTGGCCTCTACCAGACCTCCAAGCCTAGGAAGTAGTGCATCAGTCCTAGGTATTTCATCTCAAACTCAGAAGCTAGCTCCCTCTTACACTGATGAATGAGAGGGTCAACACTTGTCAAGAAGAGATCGTCCACATAGAGAACCAAAATGAGAGGCCTTTCTCTATCAACCTTAAAATAAAGGTTCGGATCAACATTACTTCGAGTGAAGCCCAACTTCATCAAGTAGCTATCTATCCTCTCGTACCAAGCCTTGGGGGCTTGCTTTAACCCATAGAGGGATTTCTTCAACCTGCATACATGGGTGTCTCTATCTCGGACTTTGAACTCGAGAGGTTGCTCCTCATACACCTCTTTCTTTATAGATCCATGCAGAAAAGCGGTCTTCACATCCATATGATGTAGACTCCATCCTTGCATAGCAGCAAGGGAAATGATAGATCGGATGGTGGTATAGTGGGCCACAGGTGCAAATATATCATCATAATCTATGCCTTCTTTTGGAGAGAAGCCTCGGGCAACAAATCTTGCTTTGTACTTTTCAGCACTTCCATAAGATCCATGCTTGATCTTATAGAGCCATTTCGAGGTGACAACAGATTTGTCCTCCAGTCTCAGGACCACTTCCTAGACATCATTTTTCATAATGGACTCGTACTCCTCGTGCATAGTATCCTTCCAAACTTGATGCATTATGACTTCTTCAAATGTTCCAGGCTCAAATTGTACTATCATACTCATGGCTGCTAGATACCCTTGGTATCTCTTCGACTTCTTGCTTTCACGAAATGCCCTCCTTGGGGAAATGTCTCTCGGCATCTTAGAGAGTACCCCTAAGCTATGAGGGTCTTCTCTTATTTGAAGGAGGTGGATCAATGGGATCCATAGGTCCTTCAACATCGGGTATTAGGTCATCCTTCGGCTCTTCCACCTTCCTTGCTTCTTCATCTTCTTTGTCTTCCTTGGAGCTAGGAAGATTTCTTACTTTCTTGAGGGCAGCATCTTCATCGAAGTTGACATTGTGGCATATCTCCACTTCTCTTTGACCAAGCACATAGATTCTATTTGCCTTCGAAGTTTCATTGTAGCCCACAAACATTCCCTTCTTTCCAGAAGCATCCAACTTGCTTATTTTTTCTTTCGACACATGAAAGTAAACAGGACAACCAAAAACTCTAAAATGAGAAACATCAAGTTTCTTACCAGAGAAGACTTCTTTGGGAGTTTTGGAGTCTAGAGTGGAATGCGGGCATCTATTTTGAACATACACAACAATGTTCGCAGCTTCTCCCTATAGAAACTTCAGAAGACCTTGGTCACATAGCATGGCGCGAACAACCCACAATGGTCTTGTTCTTTCTCTCAACACCACCATTTTGCTCAGGAGTGTATGCAGTTGTGGTCTCCCTCTTAATGCCAGCTTCTCTACAAAAGTCATTAAACTCATTTGACTCATACTCGGTCCCATTGTCGGTCCTCAAAACTTTGATTTTCTTCTCGGTTTAATTTTCCACCAATGCTTCGTCCTTCTTCTTCAAAAAATATGTCCAGGTCTTGCGGGAGAAGTCATTTGTGAAAGTCATGTAATAGGAACATCCTCCCAAGGATGTCACAGGCAACATACCAGATAAGTCAGAATGTATCAACTGTAAGATATCAGTTGTCTTTGTGACACTTGAGGGGAATGGTCCCCTTGTATGCTTCCCTTCGGCATAACCCTGACATATGCCTTCATGATCATCTCTAAATTAGGGCATTTCTGTCACCACCTTCCTTGCTTCGGGAAGGGCTTTGTAATGAAGGTGTGCAAACCTTTGATGCCATAACTCTGTTTGAAGAGTTGTATCACATGTCATAGCCCCCAATGGACTTCCTCCAACCTTGTAGAGTGTATCAACTGTAAAACCAATAAAAAGAGCTTCCTTGAAGTTCTTCTTCCAGATAAGTACCTTTCCATCAACGAATGCCACCTTGAACCTTTTGTCTTCCATTGCCGAAATGGACACAAGGTTCTTCTTCAAATCAGGTACATACAACACATCTTGTAATCAAAGGACTTGACCTTGAGATAGATGGAGGGTCACAGTCCCCATCCTTTTCACGGGATAGGTGGCATTATCTCCAAGGATAATTTCCAGATTAGTATCCTTCTCAACTAAATTAGAAAGGGCTTCTTTATAACTGGTGAGGTGCCTTGAAGCACCACTATCAATCAACCAGACATCCATAGTGTCGGGTGGAGATGCAGTAGAGAGGGCAGATACCAGAATAAATTCATTTATCTTATTATCAACATTAGACTCATCGTATCTGGAATTTCTTGACCTCTTGAAAGATTGCCCATTTCCACTACAATCAGAGGGAGCCTTTTTCCTTGGAACTTGTTTTTGCTACCACTCCTTCTCGAGTTGTTGTTGTCATCATCCCTAGGAGAGTCCCTTCTATTTGAGCACTCTCTTGACCAGTCTTGTGTAACATCTTCCCCTGTGATACCCCATGATGGTTGACATGTGTGTAGGGTGAGTGGTTCACCTTCCCCCACGATTGACATATGCATTGGATGAGTGGTTCACCTTCTCCTATGGCATATAAGCAGGATGAATGGTTCACCTCCTCCTACTGATGCCCCAACATACATCCTACCCATGTAGTTCGAGACTCATGGGTAGTACCTCTCATTTGGCCAATGAGTTGGGAAAAGTGGATAGGGACCATAGCACTATTGATAAATGCATTTTGTACTGCCGCACTCCCTATCTCTAGGATGCATGGTGTTCAACAACTTGATCTGGGATCAATTGAGGTTATACCTTTGGACCGACTTTTGTCAGTGGAGAGTGGCAAGGTCTTGTGACTCACTCTCGATGAATTCTTCTTCATTATTACATCATGGTTACAGAGCAGAGATGAGATGACAAAGATGGTTCACGACGACATGATGGCATGATGATTGATGACGACAAATTGATTGGTAGGTGGTATTCTCCCTAGTTAAGAGGGAGCGTTAAAATTGGCAACTAGGGTCAAATTCCACCTTGGGACAACTCACTTGATGGAGATGATGATTGCATTAAATTCCTCTTTTCGAGAGGATCAAAATTGATATAAAGATCATCTCATTTGGACAAGCAGAAGCATGATTTTGAATTTATGCCCACACATGTGCAATTTGTTCAGGTCGGCTTCACCAACATGTAGGCTCAAGAAGCCCAATGGATGTGTCTATTCACCCACAATGATTTGTATAAATACAAGTGACCTCACACCTCATTTGCCATCATCATCACTGACACATTCTTCTCTCTCCTTCTCTTATTGGTTCGTACAACGATTGGGCAACTTCTCTTTCTCACACGTGTGGCAAGGAGGACGAGTGTTTTGGGCTGAATTGCAAACTGGAATTTAAAGTTCTGCAGCAGGTTTGACCAGCATTGACCAAGGGCTTGTTGACCAAGTTTGACTGTGTTTTTGGGGTCAAAACTTCGATCTTTTTAGGCCACATTTTTGGGCACAAAAATCGAGGAAATCTGGGCAGTTTGATCAGCGTTGATTGCAATTTGACCACTGTAAAATTACAGTAGTTTTCTCTCTCCTTTGACCGAATTGTTTTGGACTGACTTTAACCTCCTGATCATGTTGAGTTTGACTGAGGAAGACCGAGTTCCTTTGAGGATGATTTGCTGCTATTTTGACCAGCGTTGATTTTCTGGTTAGGGCTGATGTTTGACTGCACTTGACTGCAGAATTTCACAGGGCGGTTTTGACTTTGAATTGGACAAGTCAATTTGACTTTTGTACTCTCTCTCTCTGTTGACCTTTTGATATAATAATAAGAAGAATTGATCAAGGGGTTTTCTCCACATTGGGATTTTTCCTTGGCATCTGCCAATTCTGGTGTCTTCTTGTCTTGGCTTGTCTTTTGCATTTTGATTCATGTTCATCTACTTTTACTGTCAATGTGATTAATGGTTAATGTGATTGGTACTGGAATTCTGAATTGGAAATTGTCATTGGGCTGCTAAAGGAACACTGAAGTAATTGTGCTAAGCATAGAACATACCATTGTTAACTAGAATTAACACAACAACACTGGTACAAATGAATCTCATAGAACAAATAAAATCTCTCATTTTATTTAATGACAAATATTCTTTCTAGGAAGAGACACCTCTATTAGTTTTTGAAAAAATGTTTGGCACTTCAATCACCATTTTACTTACCTTAGCTACTCACAAAAATGATATGCCCTCTATAGTCTTCAAGATTTGTCCATACTCTATTTTGAATTGGAAGTATTATCTTAATGTTGATAAATATTTGCATATCAACATGGTTGTATGATGTATCATATATGTTATAGTCACACTTAACAATATATATATATATATATATATATATATATATATATATATATATAGACACACACACACTCAAAATAAACATCCAAAATGTCAAATTAATTGCAGAAAATATGAAAACATGCATATTTTTACATTAATGAAGATATAAATGGCATCCATAGTACACTAATGATTATTGATTAATTATTCAAGCATCAACCATCTAGATTCTAGCAATTACAAACAAACATACAAATTTTTAAGCCACATAAAAAAAGTAGACCATTAACTTATAGAATGAAATAGGTTATCAAACAACTATCAACCATAACATGACCAAATAGTTATTGTTAACAAAATATGCCATCTAAACACCAAATTATGAAGACTGAAAGGTCCAGTCACTCCAAGCAACAAACTAAGCTAGTTGCTAGACACCTTTCTACGGAAGAAGTGTTCACCAATTGTTAAAGTACCCATTTTGCCAAAAGTTTAGCTGTAGGGTAGCACCACCATGCATGTGTACAAACAATGATCCACCATTGCTTATATCAGGATCGTCATCATTAGTATCATCCTTCATTGTTTGCCACTTGTCTAGCCCTTGCCTCTACTTTGATCTTTTAGGGACATCAATAGACACCACCCAATTTTGATGAAATTGCCTAATCCAAGCCCATATAATATGGTAGAAAAAGCCTATCATGTCTGATCAATGATTTTGGTTTTAGTGAAGGGTACATTTTTGCTAAGGCTGTGACAAAGGAGTTCAACAATCAACAACACCAACATTGCGGGAGATACAGGACTTGGTTCTCTTGATTAAATGCCAATCATATTCTCTCATATGTGATAGAATCCAATGTAAATGCTGCAATTCCATCGATTTTGAAATCTTGTAAAGTGTTAAGGCTATTGAAAGTTTGTACTCTTAATGGGATATGAAATTTTGTTTTCTCCACATGAAATCCGATGAGCTTGGAAGTTGGAACAATTTTCAAACATCCCGAAACAATTAATGGTAATGTTAAAAAGTTAAAAGTAAAAGGATTTACTTTTACTTTAAGAATTTAACATTACCATTAGTGGGCATCCAAAGAACGCCAAGTGTCTGCCTTGGGAGTGTGATCCTTGGCTCTAGGAGTGTCCTTGAGAGTGCTACGTTCCTAAATCGGCAGGGATGTGCACAAAAGGTCCGTAGCATGCTCTCGAATTTTGGGAGTGCACTCACAGGGACGCTCTCGCTTGGAGCACAGTACTAGGGCCAGAGCAAGAGGGTGGGTTAAGTAGGGGGGTGGGGGAATGTGTCCTGCAACTATGGCTTGCTATAGTCTTCAACCTTTGCCCACACTCTATTTTGAAATGGTAGAGTACTATAATGTTGATAGATATTTGCTCTCTCATTGCTGTCACTGATAATACGAGAATGTTGTTGCAGTCTCATAGTGACATTTATATACAAGGAAAAAAATGAAATAAAGATATTGATAGCATTTCATGCCTCTTGCAGAGTAAACGTTTCTCTCTACTGCAACATTTTTTGTAGTGCACGCTTCCATATGACATGCCAAACACTCGTCCCCATTTTGTGGTTCTAACTTTGATGACAATGTTGTGGAAGGGTTCTTTACTTGCCTTCAAATAATTGTGCCTAATCTCACTGACCACTATACCATTGATAGAGAGATGGAGATGTATAGAAGTGATGGACCCCATGATGTGGATGCCATTACCTTGGATGAAATTGCCACCACGTTTGAGTGGTTGGTGGAGATCAGGAAGCCTATTAAGGAGAAGGTACTTCAGTGGCTGGTGTAGATCAAGAAGCCTATTATGGAGAAGGTATTTGAATGGTCAGATAAGAAAATTATCTTAATTCCAACTAATGACCACAAATGTAGTTCTATGGGACTAAAAGAATACCATCAATGTCATACAGAGTGGGAGTGTTGTAGCAACTCCTAGACATAAACTAAAGACAAGAAGATAAATGATTTAAGAACAAATCCATAGAGAGGTTAGTAGCTAGAATGAGAGGGAAAGAAGATAGAGACATGAAATGAAATAAGTACATGAGTGAATACTCCATCTCAAAAAGAGAGCATGTCAAGTGGTGCTAGAACTAGAGGTTGAGATGTAAAGTGAAGGGATGGGCATGTCCTCATTCGAGTCCTTAATCATTGTATAGGGCCGAATGCATTGTTTGAGAAACTCATCTAGATTGTAAACAAGATGGGGGGGGGGGGGGGGTGCTTGTTGTATAATCTTGGGAGGGATCCTAGGTTGAGACCTAGATTGAGGAGCCCCACCACTCTTATCACTCAATATTAGGTGGAAGAAACTCTAAATTACATTGTTTGCTGGTCGTGTGACATACATCTTAGGGTTTGGGACAACAACCTCTGAAGAGTCTCTTGAAAGGACTACTTGTCTAGGTGGGGTGTTGTCAAGAAGAGATTTGGGGCATAATTGATCCAGTAGCTAAAGAAACCAGAATCTTTGATTATTGTTTGCTGCTCTGAGGAAGCTGAATAATAGGGATGAAAAAAGTTGTCCTCTTGGAAGAAACTAGATGGGGAGAACCACATAGGCCTTGTGATCCAAAAATGATTTTTTCCATTATAAATTGAGCTAAGCACATATGCTTTGGGTATCGAAAGAATGGAAAGAGGGACCTATTTGAATCCTGTTAAAGACAATAGAACACTCCCCCAGATCTTGTAGCAAATGGGGCATTTGAAGATGAGGTGATTGTGAAAATTCCGAAAACTGGAATCCTATTGCAGCAACTGGTATTATTCCTGCTAATTGTTAATTAATTAACAATATATCTGCTACGACAAATACCGAGTAAATCACACTGCAACCCTCACAAATAAAACTACGGAAGAATAAACGCTGGAAGAAATTCTAGCGCACATAAAATTTACACAATTATTTTTGGACAAAAGTCCTCGAAAAAATCCAACATGGGAAAACCAATGCAGTAGATGAGGGTTTTATTATTAAGCAACAATGAAATAATCTGAGTACAATTGGATGCTGAACTTGACAATCTTGTAGAGAAATACTGGCAAGAAAAATCTAGTGAGGAAATTTCCTCACTCCACAGGCGAATCTGAGCATTGACCTCAACTCAAAATTGAGCCATCCAAACTGCATCTACGCAGTCACCGTGTCACCCTAGCGCAGTTACTTATGCACTCAGCTTCGAACAACTTCTCCTTGTGAAAATTTCAATCTAGAAATATACAGTTGCAGTGGTAGATTTATTTCTCCTACTTATTACTTCGATAAGTTATTTGCATAATTCTATTAGTAAATATCAAAATAAATACTACTACAACATTCAAAATTACATATGTAGAGAAACATACAGTAAGGAACATAAGAATAAGAAACAATCGCATGTACACACTTATTTTTGGACAATTGTCCCCGGAAAAACCCAATGTGGGAAAACTGGTGTAGCAGATGAGGGTTTATATATTATTCTTCTGTAGATGAACCTTTACAAGGAATACATTGGCATATATATTTAGAAAACACCTGGGACAAAATTCCCAGACCCTTTTGAAGATTTTCTGACACCCGGAAGACCCTACGACTCCCTTTGCGTCTCTCTGCGTGCTTCTCTATGCAGTCCCATGCGCTGGACTGTGTCACTCTGCGTGGGTTCACTGCGCTGCAGCTCTGCACTGCCTTATGTGGCCCTCTGCGTCCCTCTATCCTCATACTCAGTCACTGCTGACTCTCTCTTCTCCTTCTGCCTCTGCAACTTTTCCCTGCAACTCTCCCTCTGAAATCGAATTCTATTCCTTCAGAATCGATCTCCTTTGGGTACTGAGTGTATGCTTGACTTGCTTTCCAAATGACCCTCAAGCCTTCTTTTATAATCTTTTCATTGATGAATCAACCTCCCAGATTAGAAGTCTAATCAATGGCTAAGACTAAAACTTGACTTGATCTTCGTTCTCTAGAAGATTCACACTCTGTCTTATTAATACCCATTAATTATTTAATTTCCCTAAGTTTAGACTTAGGATCTCCATTAAAATAATTAATTATTTTAACGAGGCATGAATCGAGTGGAATTTCCACAACGGTTTCTGGGTTCTTTGGAATACTGATGTCTAAGCCTCCTTAGAATTTTTGAGTCTTGGAACACTTTTCGTTGCTACAAAAATCAACACTCCTCAAGCCGTCTGGTCAATTTCTGTATGGGAAAATGTCTCTCTTTGCTTCTGGAGCCTCTGCCCAACTTCTGGCACTGAAACTCTGCTTCTCCTTAACAAATTCTAAATTGCCTCTAGAGGCTACTGCGCTGCCTCTGTGTCAGCCTCACTGTGCTTCTCTGCCTCTCTGCAAATGCACTCACCAGAACTGAAATCCTTCCTCCGACTTCACTGACCTTGCCCCTCTCACTGCTTCGATCTCACTTACTCTCTCTTTGACAATTGACATTTGCTATTCAGGAAATCGATCTGCCTATGAAATTGAGCTGCTGAAGTGATTTTTCCAAGCCCCGTCGACTTCTTCTTATAATCCTTTTTTGAGACTTCAACGACCAAGATTAGGTCTTAATCGATGGCTAGGATTAACTTAAAGTTGATCCGTGTGAGTCTCTAGAACATTCAGACCTTGACTTAATTAATTCTGATTAATTAGTCATATTCCCTAAGTTTAGACTTAGGAAACAATAAAAAATTGGCTAATAATCTAATTAAATAATTTCTAGGCGGATTTTCCAGAAATGATTTTTGGGTTTTGGAGATCTCAAGTATTCTAGCCTCTCGACAAAATTTCAAGGCTAGAACTCATCCGATGCTACAAAAACTAACAGTGATCATTAGGTTCCATCTCTTTTAAGCGACATCACTGATGGATGCTGTTAGGACAAGGCAGATGGTGATTAGTTTTGACTTGAAGACAATGAAAGCTCAATTTGAATTACTGTTGCTCATCCTGGGTTTGTTGAGGATGAGAAATAGCAAGGGGCACTAGGAGGGGGACCTAGTGCCATTAGAGGAGGAGATTGATAGTCAAAAGAGTTTGGTTTCAACATTAATACTGCTTTATAGACTAAGACAACCTCCAGGAGATGTTTGCCTCTCGCTCCAGGGCCTTCTAGAGGACGACCCACTACCTTTTCCTACAAAAGGGATCGAGGGATTCAATGTGTAGATTGATCATTATAAATGTCATCACAATGATGAGATGCATTTATGATATATTTGATCTAATTTTGCATTGTGTATTCAGTTTTGAGTCTTGGATGGACAACCATTAGTATTGATAGTTAACGTTTGATGCATCATTTGGCATGTTTACATCTTTTAATATTTATGTTGGAATGTGATGATTCAATGTTAAAATGAAATTTTCAAATAAATTTTGTATTTTGTAAGATTTCCAATTTTTGCAGATTTTCCAATATCCTGAGTGGAAGACCTCCTAGCATTATTTTTCCTTTTCATTATTCTATTATTGATGTTTGCAACATTCAGTCAAATAATAAAGTGAGAAAGAATGTGAGAATCTGGAAGTTAATATGATAAAAATTGATGAAGTACTGTCAAAAAAAGATGAAGAGAAGCTTCATTTGAATGCCAAAATCAAACCTTGCTTATTGAAATCAAATGATTAAAATAGAGGCGAGTGCCAAAATCTATCCTTGCTTTTCGAAGTCAAACAATAAAATGGAGGGAGGTGTCAAATTTGAGAGTTGAAGCACAATTTGTCAGTAAAGAAACATAAAAAAATTTGATTGAATTTGAAGATAAATAGTTGCTACTACAATTGTTTTTAAGATGCTGGTTATATTATGTAAAAAATCAAATTGGTACATCAACGAATCTTAAAATTACATCCTGGAATGGTCCTGTGATATGTTTCCTGCTGTTTTCCCTCTCACGGACAGTGATATGCACCTATGGCCCATGTAAATAAGTTTGATCCCTATGCTTGAAAGTGTCACATACAATGCTTTGTTGCTGCCCAAAATGGACATCCCTCGATGTTGCATGTGATAGGAGCTTTTTTGTTTTTATAGTGCTAGAAATCACAGACAGTACATGGGATTGGAAACTCCAGTTTATGATTTACAATTTCTTATATTTACACTCTTAAGCTTGATAGTTTCAATGTCAGAAGTGGAGAGTTGGTTTGTCTATTTAGGAAGCACGATGAAATTAGAATGAGGTCTCTTTTCTCTGCACGGTTTCTTTATTATAAGTAGATGCAAATACAAATTCTGCTCTTGTCTTGGGACAAGTTGTTTGTAGTAGAGAGTTATTTAGTAATTTTTCCTACATCTTTGCAAGTGTTTGAGTGTCAGCTTCAAATTTGGTGCAGGAGACGTTGAAATCTAATAATGGTGCACTACTGTCAACAATGGATTGGGTTGACAGTTTAACTAACATAAGCATTGGGGATCTTTTGAATGAGGCATCACGCACCGAGCATGGCAACACCTACGAGTGCCATTCTGTCAACAGTGGTGCCCGTCCTCAACCGTTTCTACATTATATGGATTCCTTTGATGCTGCTATTGCTGCACAGGCTCCACATTCTCAAGAAGCAGTTAACATTCCCGTTACTCATTCTGAGTCATCAATTTGGGATGGTGAAGAAACACGTGATGCTTTTGCATTCCAGAAAGTTCCTTTCTCAGTCCAAGAATTGGGGCCAGTAAATAGAGTTGTTATGCAGTCAAGTTATCAGGAGGTACGTATAATTTCAAATAGCCTTTCTGGTTCATTAGATTTTTTGTCCAGTTGTATCAATTATATTGCTCCTTTTTATAGGTTTCAGAGACATTAATCAAATACTACTATTTTTCAGTGTCTTTATCTCTTAGATCTATAATTTGGAAACTCCTTTCTGAAAGGAAGAAAGTGCTGAAATCAAGACAACGCTTCAAAAAGTGGCCTGTGTTGCATTGTTTATTTTCGTTTTGAATCGTAAGTGATTGTTATAGGTGCTTTTTCTGTGTGCAGAGGTTTTCCCCAAGTGCTTCAATCCCTGAGGAGGAACCTTGTACAGAAGACCTGAAAATGGGTTCACATCCAATAGAAGAAAACCAAGCTAATGAGCTGTATTGGGTATTCACATCCCCTACTAATATATTTCAATCATTGTGTGGATTCAATTGTGCATTTTAAATGGTGGAAGAGGTTAGCTGTTGAAATGACATCCTCTGAAAAGTAGTTTTGTTTCTTTCAATCAGGCTGATTCATTAGGGTCCTTGGATATTGGTATTCGCCCTTCTGGAACACAGGGTCAGGACTTGATTGCAGGAGATATTAGTATCAGTTTAAGTGGGCTGATTGCTAGCAGTTTAGATGCATTTCAGAACTGCTCATTTTTTGGGAATGACAAGAGAGTAAATACTAGTGTAAATAGTCAGGATCAACAAGTCCATTCTTCATTTTCAACCAAAGAAGGCGGAAATAATTCTCTGTTTATAACTGATAGCGATAACATAGGAAAGAAAATGCCTACCGATTCAGAGAGAATGCATGAAGTTGGACAAGGGATGGTTGATTTGCATGGAGCTGAGAAGCAGGCAATGAATTCTGGACATACTAGGCCCGATTCTTCTGAATTTGTAGCTGCTTGTGCAGTGCCCAATAGTGATCAGAAGTTCCTACAGGTCTGTTTTTATGATTCCAGAAATAACATGTAATATGATCTTGAATGTTCATGAATGCACTTATATTTCCATGTTTGTTAGTCTGCTGTATTTTTAATTCTCTATCTTTGTTACTCGGCCATGCTGCTTATCTTGCAATCTTAAATTGTATTTTTCCTTTTAACAGAGCTTGCTTCTTGTAATGTTTGTATAATGAAGTTGGTCATAGGAGCAACTGGAAATAAGCATGCACCAGATGATGGAAAATGTAAAAGCTATCTGTTTGTAAGCCTTAACACAGGGAAATGATACAAGATGCAAGAACTTCAAACAACAGTGTGATTGTGTGCATGTATATATTTTTTTTTAAAATTTATATATAAAACTCTCAAAACAGAAAGTTACATGGACATCAGAGAGCTTAAAGTTCTTGTACAAACTGAAAGCTGGGCTCACATATTGCCCTTGAAAACCAAGCAAAACAGGGTTTATAAAACTGCCCTTCTTTACGAAACATTTTATAACTAAGATATAAAGAGTAATCCATTACACCAGACCAGTAATTCCACACCACCAATAAACTGAAACCATATCTGACACTAGAAGTGAACTGATAAATATCACAGGAAAATTTGTTGACTGACTTGAGAGTCGAGACCAAAATATTTATAGTTTCAGAAAAAAAAACAGGAGTGGTAGCACTTGTCTATTGCATATGCACTGTGGTGGTGCCTCTTTCAACTCAGTGCGACTTGTTTGTTGATGTAGCTTGGACAGGTGTTCTAGCCTCAAGTGGTGTCAATGAGGCTAGGAACACAAGAGTGGAAAATATCTCCAAGCTTAGTTTATTTTATAAAGTGAAAATGTCTTAATTAAATTAATTAATCAAATTTTAATTATTTTCCGAAGTTTTAACTTGAGGAAATAGATTAATTAGTTAGTAATGATTGAGACATATTTTTCTCTAGCGACTTATACTAAAGTTTCTAAGTGATCTTAGTCATCCATTAGATCATTTCAGACCAGATCTTGGCTGTTGATTACTCAACTAGAGATTATAAAGGCAATCGACAGGCAGTCTTGGAGATCAATTCATTGCAGTGAATAGGGCACAATGATAGCCTGGGATTTGACACTAGTGAGGGTTTTAGTAGCAGTTGAAGCAGTAAATATTTTTAGAGTTTTCTTTCATCAGTATTCTTCAGGTTTCAAAGATCTGGAGGAGGAATTCCCCCAGAGTTATTTTACAGACAGAGATGCCGAGATTGCCAGGTGAAGTCGTACGAGATTGTTAGGAGAGGCCGTACAAGTTGCCAGTTTAGTAGATCGAGATTTCTAGTTGAAGAGCGAATTGCGGGAAATCAATGCAATTGCAGGAAAAGGCAGATTGTAGGAATTCACAACATATTGCAGGAGTAGCAGTGCGAATTGCAGGAAAGCTCGTTTTAGGTTGCAGAGGGAGGTCGTAAGTCTTCTTGTGGTCAGATCTGTTGAGAAATTTAAAGGGCTGCAACTAAGATGATTTCTCATCAACTTGATAACTGCTTGTGATTTATTTTTTATTTTCTAGATTATTAGCTTCTTCTCTTATTATTATGTTGCCCTTATCAACAAAATACTACCAAAAGAAGATCAACAATACACAAAAATATAGGATATAGGCTGCAAGCCAGGGCCAAAACCTCTCCACTTGAGAGAAAAACCCGCAAATCTCTTCTCTTCTTATAGATTCTTCAAATGACGAATTCCAAGACCTCTAGACTAAGACCAATACCCTTCCAAGACCAAGTCTGACCTCCTTGATGATGTGCTTCCTCTGCCCAAGTCAAGCCCAGTCAAATCTCTTCCAGTTGCACAACTTCAACCCCTAGCTACAAAATTTCGGCCTCCACTACAGGTTTGAATTTTTTGTCCCCTACAACAATTGCTGCTTGCACACGTGTGAGCAGTTTCACGGCTTTCAAGGCTTCCCTTGACTTTCGCTTGAGTTTCTCCTTCTAGGGTTTGTGGGTGATCTAATAGACCTTCCATCGACCTTCTTTCTACAATTTCCTTAGCTTCGATCTTGTAGCAACGAAACCCTAGCCTTCCTTCTTTGCACGTGTGTGTGTGTGTGAGAGAGAGAGAGAGGTCAAACTTTTTGTCCTTCAATCTTCTTCCTTCTTCTACTTTTCCTTCGCTTAGATGATGAGAAGATGAGTGGGTGTCCATAGGAAGTTGAGTTCCCTCCTATATAAAGGCTTCCAAGTAGGATGACATGCCCTAATGAGGCCGACTTCTTTGCTACCAGGCTGACTTGGTCTTGCAGGGTATTTTGACACTTTTAAATACAAAAATAATTCTTTTTACAAGTTACAATGTGCCCGATGGGGTCTTGTTCATATGACAATGACTCTTTTGACTTCTTGACCCCAGGACAAACCCTAGAAGCACTCACAAAAATAACAATAAAAAATTTCTTTTTCTTTACAATATACAAGAATCAAAAGTACATTTAATATTTATGAAGACCGAATCTAGTTACAAATTTCAACAAGATCAACCTTGTGGAAGTGAAGAAATATTTTTGCTGGAGCTTTGTCGTGGTTTGACAAGTAGTTGTAATATTTATCAATTGCAAAATTTGCTGAAGATTATAATAAAACCCTCAAATCTAATGAATTGGTTCTCCCTTCGAGTTTTTCCAGGGACTTTTTGTTAGAAAATATTGTCCATTTTGTGATTGGTTTTCTTCTTTAGAGTTTTTGAAGTTTATTTAGTTGGTGAAATTTTGCAGTTTTGTTTTATTTGTTATTTGCAATAAATAATATGCTGGGACAAATAATCTATTTAAATATAGGAGAATAACAACTAGATTAACTACAAAATAGAATTTTCACATGATATCAGAGCAGATTTGAAGCCTAGGGGTTTATTGGAGTAGATCATTGTAGAGATTTGGAAGAGGAAGCCAAGGGTTTAATACCCAAATTGATTTCCATAATTACTTGGATGAATTATATCGGTGTTGTTTTGTGCAAGGAGGCCGAATTACCAAGTGCAATTTTCCAGTTTACCAATGCGTGTTGTCCTAGACAGTTTCGTTTGCCAGTTGCTAGATCATTTTTTTGGAGGTAGTGCGAGTGGGTTTCTCTAGTTGCTAGAGCAAGATAAATTTGTCAGAGTGATTTCCCGGAGGTAGTGCGAGTTTCTGGGAGGGCCAATGCGTAATTCCAATGGACAATGCGAGTTCATAGAGGAAGTGCAAGTTTCCTAGTATCAACCTATATCATTTGCAGAGGGAGATCTTGAGGTTTTAAAGGTACTTTTGTTGGCTCGTAGAAGATATTATTTTTTATTTTCTGTCAAGGGATTCAACAATGGCTTCAGCAGGGTTGAGGGATCAAGATAGGTTGGATTGTGCATCTAACTTTGGTATTTGGAGAATTTGGTGCATTCTTATTTTAGAGGAGCATGGATTATGTTGTGAAACCAGCTCCAAAAATAGAAGAAAAGAGATATCAACGCCTTAGAAATAAGCCACTTCGAGGGGGAAACCTCCAATACATTACATGAATGAACAATTCTTGGATGATACAAATGACAAAACCTCCTTTCTATATATAAGAGTCCATGGGGCCTGTTGTCGCACAGATTGTCAAGGCACCGCGACAACGGCTTAGATTGGGGGCTGTCATCTTTATCCCCAATCCCTCTATTTAAGCTATCTCCTTGCAAGCTAAGGGAGGTAGACCTTATTAGAAATGAGGATGAAGAATCCAGGAGACACAGCTAAGACATCAAATACTTGATAAAATGAACGAGATAAAATGAACGAGATTCCACAGATCTAAATTAGATTTCACGTTTAAGACCAGTGCCTTATGGAGTCAAACAAAATCCTGTTATGCAATTATAAACAAGTAAGTGACGATTAACTGCTGCCTATGTTGCACGAGTAACCGCACCCAGGGGTAGGGTTCTCGCACCTGCACCAGGTTCCCGTCCCCACGTATCGGGTGCTGGGACGGGTTCTTCCCAGAAGAACCTTGAAGAACCCGAAACGTCCAACTCAAAAACAGGGTTCTTTTAGGGTTCTTCGGGTTCTTTTCAGGTGGTTTTAGGGTTCTTTTAGGGTTCTTCAGCGACGGAGAACCCCGAAAATGGGTTCTTTTCAGGTTCTTCGGGGGGCAATTTAGGCTAATTTTTTTTATTTTTTAATCAAAATTTGCTATAATCTAATTTTTTTAATTAAAATTTAAGATTTTTTTATTAAAATTAAAATTAAATAATTTATAAGTTAATTATAGTCTATTCTTAAGGCGATTTAAAAAAAAAAAAAATTCAAAACTTAAATTAATTTATTAAATATTAAATAATAAAAATGTAAAAATTAAAAATTAAAATTAAAATTTAAAACTTTAAAATTAAAATTAAAATTTAAAACTTTAAAATTAAAATTAAAATTTAAAACTTAACTCATAAACTTAAAAACTAAAAATCAAATTAAAACTTAAAAATAAAAATTATAAGTTACAAGTTATAAGTTATAACACTAAAGTTAAACGGTAAACCTAAAGGCTAAGATCAACCAACCCTAAGAAGCTAACTGTTAGAACTATACCACTGCAACCGAACTATAGTCTATCGACTATACCACTGCAACCAATAGACGCAAGAAGAAGGATCCAATTGATTGGTAGTGGCTTCATGGTGTTGATGCTCTTGAGTTGCAGCAGTTTGCCATACGGTTACTTGGACAGGTAACTAGTTTGGAGTTCCTCATCTTATTTCTCATTTAAATTTTTGTATTGGATTTTCAATTTTCATTTTAGCTTTTCTTTTTAAATTTTTAATTAATTTAATGGGCTTCCCCTATTTTTCCAGGTAGCTAGTTCTTCATCTTGCGAGAGGAATTTGAGTACTTATGCCTTTATCCATTCATTAAAAAGAAATAGGTTGGGCTCAAAGAAGGCAGAGAACTTAGTGTACATTCATAGCACACTTCGTCTCATATCTCGAAAAGAACCTGGGTACAAGGAGGGTCCTTTCAAGAGATGGGACCAATACACAGATGATGCTATGTGTGTGGATGAGGAAATACAACCAGATGGCCTTATTGAGCTACCTTCAACTGTTATGGATGAGTAGGAGGCTCAAGATGAGAGTGATTCCTACCTTGAGAGCATGCTCACTGAAGATCTAAGTGATGCTGATGACATAGATGCTGATGATGTGGCTTGAGGAAGCCATTGTTCACTATTTTAATTTTTTATTTGAGTATTTTGAAATTTCCTAGTTCATGTTTGGAGATGTCTTGACTTTAAATCTTTGAAGTTTAAACTTTAATTTTTAAATCAAAAATATTTTATTTTTCTTGTTTTATACAAATTCACATATATAAATTATAATTTATATATAATATTATATATATATATATATAGTATATACTCCCGATGCACCCACGCACCCTGTTTGAAAAAGTGCCGTCCCCGTCCTCGTCCTCGTCCCCGCACCCACGTTTCCTGGCAACATAGATTGCTGCTTATTAAAACATGACTGATCACAATGATATATAATTGAAAAGCACCACAACCATGAAGCAATAAGATGAAAGTGCCAGGATTTAAAATGTTTCAATTAGTTTCGATCCAGACAAAGATTTTATATAGTCATTCTTAAGATAAAAATTCAAAGCTCATTTGACTATATATAAAAGAGAGATTTTTTTTTGAGAATTTTGAGAATTTTTTATTGTTTTGTTTTGTTTTATTTTTTTATGAAATCAAACATTAAATTGAAAAAATTAAACTCTAAGAACAAAAAATTAATTTTTTTTTTTTTTGGAGTTTTATATTTTATATTTTTTTTTATTTTTTGAATTCAAAATCTAAATCTAAGACTAACTAAATGTCTAAAAAAAAAAAAAATTCTAATTTAACAAAACTAAAGTTAAACTCTAAAGTTAATTGAAACTAAAGCTAAAAAAAGGTCAAAACATAAAACTAAACTTAGAACCTAACTACACAAATGAAATCTAATTAAACTAAAATAGAAGTTAGAAATTAAAAATCAAACAAAAAAAAACTAGCACTTAAAAAAAAAATGAAATCTAAAACCTACGCTCTAACTTACGCTAATAAAATCTAAACTAAAATCTAACCAAACGAAAAGTTAACGATATACAAAAAATCAAATCCGCATAAAAAAGGAATTAAAACATATGCGTAAGGGTTTACACTTCATGTGCTGGTTTGAGTGTGTTGCAGATTGGAGCAAGACGGACGGATGAAGCTGGACGTGATGAGAAGAGGGTTCGACAGTGGAGGTAGATGGAAAGGTCGACGGCTTGCAGAGGATGCAGACTTGGACGCGAAGGCAGAGATCAGCTAGACGGCGTGAAGGCGTAGCGAGAGAAATGCAGGCGGATGAGATGAGTCTGGACAACGCTAATGAATTGAGAAGGACATCAGAGCTGGAACTGTTTGACAGCGGAATAGCTGGCTTGGATATTACGATTTGTGCCCTTGTTTTTTGTTGTTTTGTATTTGTTTACCGCTGCAGGTTTGGACAGAGCGTGGAAAAGAGGATGCATAAAGGAGATAGGAAGGGAAATGACAACAATTTAATGCAGACCGATGGGTAGAGCAGCAGATCGAGTTTTGACGATGACAACAAAGAGACAAAGAGCGAATGTAGAGGAATGATGAGCAGATAAGACAGAGATAAACCCAGTTCATTTAAATCGCCTAGCAACTTAGAATTTCTTCAATTTAAGCTCAGATCCTTATGTTCAAATAATGTCAGATTTGCCCACAGTAGAAGTTTGAGGCCGGATCTGGCCTTTGGAGGCTAGATCTGCCCTAGATCTAAAAAAAAATTCCGATTTGAAACCTGAACCTGCAAGAAACCAGCTAGATCTGAAGATACACACGCCAAGAAACGATTAAACCCTTACAGTCTTGAAAAATTTACAAATATACAACTAGTTTACAGATTTAAAACCCCCATGGTCAGATTTGAATCCGTTTTAGCACAGTTTAGAAATTAAAATTTTTAAATGAGAGGCACAAGCCTTTGAAACCCTACAAAATCACAAATATCGTAAGATAGACCTGGAATTTAACAAATAAAGAGCTTATCAGATTTATGTTTATTGAGAGTCGGCTGGTCCAACCGAAGACTTCCCCAGACGCCCAATCTTAAAAAAAATTCCCTGCACACTTAGCTCTGAATCTTAGATCGATAGAGATTTAAGAAAACAACATGAGACCTTTGCAGAAAAATCAGAATGTTATTTTATAAACCCAGAAAACTGCACAAGATACCTGTATGCAGATTAATCCATGAAGGCCATCAACCATAAAATACAAGAAACAAAATAGCAGAGTTTAGAGACAATTAACCACATAGATCTGAGAAGGAACATCCAGATTTGTAACCCCAAAGTCTTTATACTTTATTCCTCAAAAATTTACAAGAGCTTCTAAGAACAAGTGCACGATCCTGAGATCGGATGACTCAAGAATGAGAAAGACCTCTAAATTTATAGGACAAGATCTCTAACGGCTAGTTTGGATGATCCTCGTCAAAATAATCTCAAACGTCCAAAAGATTTAATTATCTTTTAATCCGGAGCGTTGAAATTAAAATTTTGGAGAAAAAACGAATTTATCATTTAATTCAATTTTAATTAACTCAAAAATATTATTTTTGAGTTAATTACCCCAAAATTTTGACCTTGACTTAACCACCAAGGCCCAAGGGTCCAATATTTCTTAAAATTCTCAATATTCCCTTGGCCTGGGGTTGTCAAAATCATTTTCCAAGGACCAACAAATTTTTCCTTTAAAGATTTAATCCTAATTTATGACCCTAAATTAATTAAATTTCTGGTTTAGGATTTTATTAATTAATTGACCAGAAAATTTAATTAATTGACTAAGAGGGGATTATAATTATTTTTCCAACCCTCTTTTACATGAGATAATACATTTACATACATGAAGGGGGAATACCCATTCGTATAAACCCTCAAATAAATACCCAATTCTGCGACTCAAAACATGATCTAGTAGACCAAGTAGTTGAAACTACTTTTACAAGGACTCGATAAAAAACACTAGGACTCACTTAGCATGCTGATGATAAAATCCACCCTAGCTTTGGGGTGAGGCTGGAGGGAAAAACTCTACCGATCACTTTCGTGAATCAGTGAGACAAAAAACCTCCTAGGATGGAAATCATCAACAACATACTAGGCTTACCTAGGTTGTTACATACATTGGCGGTCTTACTTAGATCATTTACATCATAACATGCAGAATGAGTTTACATCATTATAAAAAACTGTCGATCGGCGATGAAATCTGGATGACACGAGCCTCGAACATGATAAGTCCCATTTGAAAAAATGGGGGTGTACTGCTATGGGGTCGTTGACAAAGTGTGGTCAACATCTGGCTCTACTTGGGGACATGTTGCTTCATCGAAGGAATGTGAGAATCCAGAATCTGCATCCAAGTAACACACAAGATTACATAAGTAGCGTCCATCCAAATATCATCATATAACATTAAGCTCATGAAAAATAGAAGCTCTTCTTTTATTTATTATTCTACTTAACATGAACAGTAAATCTACTCTAACTGCAAAATGAAACGCTGAAATAACAAGGTGTAAGGTTAGAGATACAATACAAAGGATGCCTTGTGGCATCAGATGTGCTCAATATAGTGTATACTGAGCATTTACCTACTTTTAGGCAAGTCTGTGGGTTGATTTTCAGATGTGCCATGTCCAATCTTGCTAATTGTAAGACTCTGTCTTATCCGAATGTCAAGCTGCTCTCGACCATCAGACGAATCAAACTACTTACTTCTTTTTTTTTGCTTCTTTCTTTTCTTCTGAGTGGGTTGTGATGTCAGCAATGAGACCACTGTAGATTTCTTGTCCTCATCTTGAAGATGTTTGTACAAAATATCTGAAGAACTTGGAGCATGACCAATGTTATTCTGGATATACTCTGTCAATGGTGATACATGACCTTGGTCTTTCTCAACATCCTTTGAAACCATAGTTAAATCCTCCGTGTGATGAGATGAGAATGGCTTTAACAGACAAGAAGTCTTATGATCTGTTGATGAATCTTCATAATCAAATTTCGGCTGAAACTTTTGTATATGTAATTTTTCCATTTTTTCCAACCTTTTCCGTATGGAACTCATCTCCAACAAGTGATTTTCCTTCATGGCAGTCATTTCCTGGGTGTGTCTTGCTTCCATGATGGACATCTGATTAGAATGATTAACTTCCATTATCTTTAACCTGTTTTCCATGACATTTATTTCTTGTGCATGACTTGCTTCCATGGAAGTTATCTTATTTTGAAGATTGATTTGGTTAGCTTCCATGTTTTGAATCATTTGCATATGATTGGGTTGCACATCCTTAATCATCTAAGCTGGTTCCTTAACCTGACTTTCATGATCTTCTATATGCATGTGATAGTCCTTACCAACAACATTAATTTGATGACTTGACCTTGCCATTCTACTAGCTATGATTCTTTTGACAACATGGCAAGTAACCTCTTCATGAAGAGCATTACAGGCTCTACAATAAGGCAGAGCTTCATCCACAAAATTTGCAAACTCAAGTTGATTTGTCGGTCTCTGCTCATTAGATAGGCCTCTTTCCTGCAAAACATTATTATTTCTAGGTTGGGAATTCTGCGTTTGAGCCCTTTCCATTTGGACCAACCTAGCCTGTAAGACACTTATTTCCTTAGCATGATTAAGCTCCATGCTTTCAAGATTTTGCATTAATCTTTTCATAGGGTCATCATCATCTTCTAGAGGTTCTTTTAACTTAGTATATGTCAAAGACCTATCAAAATCTGGAGTTTTGGACATTCCAGATGCTTTCTTATCCTTTTCAATCTCCTCAGCTAAAGATTGAAAAGCCTTATAATTTGCAGTTTTAGCCCGCCTTAACTCATATGAAGTATCAGAATTAAAAGCATCAATGTAAAAATTCAGAAGAGATCCATCAGGAGGTTTGTGAGTTTGAGATATTTCTCTAAGGATACCATTAAATCTCCTATTAAATTCTTCAGTCGTTTCATTTTCTTTTTTTTTATGGCACTGATTTCTCTTACCAAATGCCTATCTTCCCTTTTATCACCATACTTTTCCTTAAAAGCAGTTACAATTGATTCAAAAGTATCAAATGAATTATCAGGTTTTTCCGTAAACCATTCAGCAACATCCTCACCAAAAGTTTTCATCTTTACATCCTCGAAATTATTTTTTGCAACTGCAAATCTATTCCACCAGTTAGTGAAAGCAAACAAATGAGATTTAACACTGACTGCATCATTTCCTTGAAAAGATGGTAATTTATCCATTTGAGGAACCTCATGGGGATAACCTTGAATATTATCAAAATTACACGGGGCAAAAACATCCATGATATCGTTTTTAAGATTTTAGAAATAGATCTGTGTTCAAGAATAGTCAAAAGGTCCTCAAGAAGTGAACTCCTTAGCAGGAACTCTTGTAAGAAATGAAAGAATTGGAGTCGCCACTTGAACATGAGATTAATTCTAAAATAGGAGAAATAATCGAGAGATAGCAGATGGATATCAGGGGGGGATTCTTGTCTGGGAATAAAAAGATGAATAAGTGGAGTCGCCTCCCAAACAAGAAGCCAACCGAAATGTCCAGGTGCTAAAGATGCGATGATGAATTGATTAGTGATATGACGAAAGATAAGATGATGAAAATATGCAGAGATGAAAAGTCGTCAGAAAATGTGATCGCTTGCGATAGGCTAATGAATGACGAAAGAAGATCTGAAGATTATAAAATGTCGCTAAGACCAAGGACAGAAAAAACTCTATCCCCAGCAACGGCGCCAAAAAATGTTGTCGCACAGATTGTCAAGGCACCGCGACAACGACTCAGATTGGGGGCTGTCACCTTTATCCCCAATCCCTCTATTTAAGCTGTCTCCTTGCAAGCTAAGGGAGGTAGACCTTATTAGAAATGAGGATGAAGAATCCAGGAGACACAGCTAAGACATCAAATACTTGATAAAATGAACGAGATTCCACAGATCTAAATTAGATTTCACGTTTAAGACCAGTGCCTTATGGAGTCAAACAAAATCCTGTTATGCAATTATAAACAAGTAAGTGACGATTAACTGCTGCTTATTAAAACATGACTGATCACAATGATATCTAATTGAAAAGCACCACAACCATGAAGCAATAAGATGAAAGTGCCAGGATTTAAAATGTTTCAATTAGTTTCGATCTAGACAAAGATTTTATATAGTCATTCTTAAGATAAAAATTCAAAGCTCATTTGACTATATATAAAAGAGAGAATTTTTTTTGAGAATTTTTATAAATTTTTATTGTTTTGTTTTGTTTTATTTTTTTTATGAAATCAAAAATTAAATTGAAAAAATTAAACTCTAAGAACAAAAATTTAAAATATTTTATTTTTGGAGTTTTATATTTTATAATTTTTTATTTTTATTTTTTGAATTCAAAATCTAAATCTAAGACTAACTAAATGTTAAAAAAAAAAAATTCTAATTTAACAAAACTAAAGTTAAACTCTAAAGTTAATTGAAACTAAAGCTGAAAAAAGGTCAAAACGTAAAACTAAACTTAGAACCTAACTACACAAATGAAATCTAATTAAACTAAAATAAAAGTTAGAAATTAAAAATTAAACAAAAAAAACTAACACTTAAAAAAAAAATGAAATCTAAAACCTACGCTCTAACTTACGCTAATGAAATCTAAACTAAAATCTAACCAAACGAAAAGTTAACGATATACAAAAAATCAAATCCGCATAAAAAAGGAATTTAAACATATGCGTAAGGGTTTACACTTCACGTGCTGGTTTGAGTGTGTTGCAGATTGGAGCGAGACGGACGGATGAAGCTGGACGTGATGAGAAGAGGGTTTGACAGTGGAGGTAGATGGAAAGGTCGACGGCTTGTAGAGGATGCAGACTTGGACGCGAAGGCAAAGATCAGCTAGACGACGTGAAGGCGTGGTGAGAGAAATGCAGGCGGATGAGATGAGTCTGGACAACGCTAATGAATTGAGAAGGACGTCAGAGCTGGAGCTGTTTGACAGCGGAATAGCTGGCTTGGATATTACGATTTGTGCCCTTGTTTTTTGTTGTTTTGTATTTGTTTACCGCTGCAGGTTTGGACAGAGCGTGGAAAAGAGGATGCGTAAAGGAGATAGGAAGGGAAATGACAGCAGTTTAATGCAGATTGATGGGTAGAGCAGCAGATCGAGTTTTGATGATGACAACAAAGAGACAAAGAGCGAATGTAGAGGAATGATGAGTAGATAAGACAGAGATAAACCCAGTTCATTTAAATCGCCCAACAACTTAGAATTTCTTCAATTTAAGCTCAGATCCTTATGTTCAAATAATGTCAGATTTGCCCACAGTAGGAGTTTGAGGCCAGATCTGGCCTTTGGAGGCTAGATCTGTCCTAGATCTAAAAAAAAAAATTCCGATTTGAAACCTGAACCTGCAAGAAACCAGCCAGATCTGAAGATACACACACCAAGAAACGATTAAACCCTTACAGTCTTGAAAAATTTACAAATGTACAACTAGTTTACAGATTTAAAACCCCCATGGTCAGATTTGAATCCGTTTTAACACAGTTTAGAAATTAAAATTTTTAAATGAGAGGCACAAGCCTTTGAAACCCTGCAAAATCACAAATATCGTAAGATAGACTTGGAATTTAACAAATAAAGAGCTTATCAGATTTATGTTTATTGAGAGTCGGCTAGCCCAACCGAAGACTTCCCCAGACGTTCAATCTTAAGAATAATTTCCCTGCACACTTAGATCTGAATTTTAGATCGATAGAGATTTGAGAAAACAACATGAGGCTTTTGCAGAAAAATCAGAATGTTATTTTATAAACCCAGAAAACTGCACAAGATACCTATATGTAGATTAATCCATGAAAGCCATCAACCATAAAATACAAGAAACAAAGTAGCAGAGTTTAGAGACAATTCACCGCATTGATCTGAGAAGGAACATCCAGATTTGTAACCCCAAAGTCTTTATGCTTTATTCCTCAAAAGTTTACAAGAGCTACTAAGAGCAAGTGCACGATCCTGAGATCGAATGACTCAAGAATGAGAAAGACCTCTAAATTTATAGGACAAGATCTCTAACGGCTAGTTTGGATGATTCTCGTCAAAATAATCTCAAACGTCCAAAAGATTTAATTATCTTTTAATCCGGAGCATTGAAATTAAAATTTTGGGGAAAAAACGAATTTATCATTTAATTCAATTTTAATTAACTCAAAAATATTATTTTTGAGTTAATTACCCCAAAATTTTGACCTTGACTTAACCACCAAGGCCTAAAGGTCCAATATTTCTTAAAATTCTCAATATTCCCTTGGCCTGGCGCTGTCAAAATCATTTTCCAAGGACCCACAAATTTTGCTTTTAAAGATTTAACCCTAATTTAGGACCCTAAATTAATTAAATTTCTGGTTTAGGATTTTATTAATTAATTGACCAGAAAATTTAATTAATTGACTAAGAGGGGATTATAATTATTTTTCCAACCCTCTTTTACATGAGATAATACATTTACATACATGAAGGGGGAATACCCATTCGTATAGACCCTAAAATAAATACCCAATTCTGCGACTCAAAACATGATCTAGTAGACCAAGTAGTTGAAACTACTTTTACAAGGACTCGATAAAAAACACTAGGACTCACTTAGTATGCTGATGATAAAATCCACCCTAGCTTTGGGGTGAGGCTGGAATCAGTGAGACAAAAAAACCTCCTAGGATGGAAATCATCAACAACATACTAGGCTTACCTAGGTTGTTACATACATTGACGGTCTTACTTAGATCATTTACATCATAACATGCATAATGGGTTTACATCATGATAAAAACTGTCGACCAGCGATGAAATCTGGATGACACGAGCCTCGAACATGATAAGTCCCATTTGAAAAAATGGGGGTGTATTGCTATGGGGTCGTTGACAAAGTGTGGTCAACAGGGCCACAGTGTAATCCTAGTGGGGCCACAATGTAACCTTAGCTGACTTAACAATAATAATGTAAGGGCACAATAATAACAATATGGAGGTTACAGGGGTACAACAATAACAATAAGGGGGGATACACAAACATAATAAGGGACTACACTATTAATATAGGGACTTAACATGCCCCTCTCCTTCAAAAAAGTTTTGTCTTTAACGCTTAATTATTTCTTGATGCTTCTGTATAAAATTCTCATCCTCCCATGTGGAATCTTCTACAGGAAAGTTCTTCCACTTACTGAGATACTCTGAAATTGATCGTACTTGTCGAGTTCTTGTTTCTGTGACTGCTTCAGAACTGCTTTCGATGTGATGTTGCTTTTCCTGTTGTTTCATTAGATTCTGCACCAAAGTTAGCTTATCCTTTGAGAGTTGGAGAACTTGTTGTTGATGCTCGATGTGATCTTCCACTAATTTATCATCCATATTAGCTATTATTTGATCCTTCAAACCATCTAACTTAGCCTCCATTTCTGATTTTAAACCATCTATTTCATCTTTGGTTGCTCTTTGTAAGATTGAAATTTGTTGCACTTAGTACCGTAATTTTGATATCTCATACTGCAATTCTTCCTCTTCATGCGTCATAGTATAGCTTTTTGAGGGCTTAATGGGTATGGAATTATTTTTAGGGGCCATTTTAGAATCCAATACTGATATCTATTCTACAATATGCCCTTGGAATCAATTCAACTTGATTCTTCAAACAAGACTTATGCAATTCGGGAAAAAAAATACACACCTTTTACTTGCTTTTGAGGAGCTCGATATTGAAGCTGAATTATCTCTGTGATTTTAGATCTTCAATATCTGAAATTTGGCACTGACGTAGCCCTCTGAATTCTCTTTCGAGTGCCACAGGTCGGACCTGATTTGGACTCTCCAAGGAAAAGTTATGTCCAATCTACCACAATGACCTAATTATGGACTAGTTCAGTAGAGCGAACTTGTAGGACTTGCCACGTGTCACAGTTTCCTCCTTATGCTCTGAAATTGATAGACAACAAACTACAGTCCATGTACTTGTGGCCACTTTTTACAGAATTTCAATCTGATGCTTAGAGAGAGAGTTATGAAGATTTTCCCACGATCACTGCTTTGAGATGAAATTCAGGAGCCTGAAAAAGACCTAACTTCTACAAATCATATCTCCGAAAATATTGCGAACCAAGCTCTGAAATTTTGCGAAGATGTTCCTCAGTATTTCGGCTTTGCTCTCTAAAAATTTCAGGATTTGAAGATTTGTAGAAAAACCGTTATAGCGAAAATTTCGTGATGACCTGTTTAGGTTAATTTCAAGAGCCTACAAAAAGACCTAACTTACACAGATCATATCTCTGAAAATATTGTGAAGCAAGCTTTGAAATTTTGCGACGATGTTCCTCAGGATTTCGGCTTCGCACTCTAAAAATTTCAGCTTCTGACCCTTTGTAGAAAAAACTTTATAGCGCAAATGCCACGATGACCTCTTTGGAGTAGCGAAACCCTATAATCCAAAGCTTTGATACCAAATGTTGTGAAACCAACTCCAAAAATAGAAGAAAAGAGATATCAACGCCTTAGAAATAAGCCACTTCGAGGGGGCAACCTCCAATACATTACATGAATGAACAATTCTTGGATGATACAAATGACAAAACCTCCTTTCTATATATAGGAGTCCATGGGACCACAATGTAATCCTAGTGGGGCCACAATGTAACCCTAGCCGACCCAACAATAATAATGTAAGGGCACAATAATAACAATATGGGGGTTACAGGGGTACAACAATAACAATAAGGGGGGTACACTAACATAATAAGGGACTACACTATTAATATAGGGACTTAACAGATTGAAGGAGTTTGCTACGACACATATTGTTTTACCAACAGATCCTATCATGTTGCATGAGTACTGGAAAGATGATGCCAAGCTCAGAGACATTATTCTAGATGGGGTAAAGGACCACACAGTTCCACATTTAGTGGAAGAAGATAGAACCAAGAAGATGTGGGATGCCATAACCAAACTTTTCTAGGATAAAAATATGCATCTAAAAATGATCCTAAGAGAGAAGCTCATAAGCACTACACAAAATAAGGGAGAAAACATTGTCAGTTATCCCACTCACGTCAGGACAATCAAAGATGAGCTATCAACCATTGGAGAGAAGGTCAAGTAAGAAGAGCTTGCGAGAACAACCTTGAATGGGTTTCAGAAGCAGTGGCATTTTTCGTGCAAGTGGTTGGTGGTGTGGGCCTTTGTCTGATAAATCACTTGAAGGTCATCTTTACTATGTGACATTCATTGATGATCACTCAGGAAAGGCATGACTCTACCTTCTCAAGAAAAATGATGAAGTATTTGAGAAATTCAAGGAGTTTAAATCTAAAGTGGAGACCCTAACCGAAAGAAGAATAAAGACTTTGAGATCCGACAATGGTGGGAAATACACTTCTAAAGAATTGATTGCATATTGTAAAGAAGCAAGAATTAAGAGGGAGCTCATTGTTCCCTACTATCCCGAACAAATGGAGTGGCTGAAAGGAAAAATAGGACAATTAAAGAAGTTATATGAACAATGATCTTTGATCAAGACATACCAAAATTTATATGGCGAAAAGCAACAATGACAACAATATATATTCAAAATAGAAGCCCTCATAGAATTCTTGAGAATCTGACACCTGAGGAAGCATTTATAGGGAAGAAGCCAAGTGTGGACCATCTCTGAATCTTTGGGCGTCCCACCTATATTCACATTCCAAAGGACAAACGAAAGAAGCTAGATTCTACAAGCATCAAAGGGATCTTCATTGGCTACAGTCTTTATTCAAAAGAATATAGAATCTACATCAAGGAATGAAGACATATTGAAGTAAGCAGGGGTGTAATATACTTTAATGAAGAAATATTACCACTGCTGAAAATAAGGACAACAAAACTCCATAAAAATTGCTATCAAGTTAAGAGGAGCATAAAAGTTCATTTAGATAAACACTAATAGCCATTTTCAACAAACCCCAATTATCAATTTTATTAATTTTGGCCCAACAATTAACCCAACAATACATATAGCTATATATGAGAACTCCATATGAAGGCCCATAACTGATATCAAATGACCCAATCACGTTACTGTGATGTGCATGGCTAAATATGACAGTGGTTGAGCACGATGGGTCAACTACTTCCAGCTCGCCGAATTAGACCGGAGCTCAATTTACCAATGAACCCAACAGCTGTAGGTTCCGTTTGATGCCTTGGCTGATGGTTAATTCCAGTAGCTTGATTGATGCCTTGGCCATCGGTTCCCACACTGCGCTGCACAAGGATCTGCTTCGGGTCTCGGTTAACTGGGTTGCACAAACTCTGCTTCAATACCCTGGGTTGACTGCGTTGCACACGAATTTGACGGATGACTTGCTCCCATTGTCGAGAGAGGTGGCAGATCAGGCGGTGGTCCCTCCCACTATTATGATGCCATCTTCCTTTGATGCTGAGATAGAGCGCGACCTCGGTTAGTTGTGGGACCGTGGTGCTGAGACCCTTCTTCCTTAACTGAACGCTTCCATACCCAAACAACGAAACAATCTGCTCCCTTTTGCTTCAGTATGCCTCACAACATTCTCGCCCCCTTGCGTTGTGTGCACCTAACTTGCAGAGGAAATTTCAGACCCAAAGCCCTCAATCTGAAAGAAAGATATACGAAACCACTCTCAAAATTAACATAAACAAACTGAACCAACTAGGGTGATAGGAGAGACCATCGAAGATGGTTTTGCCTACTAGGGTGAGATCTGGTCCCATCGAAAAGAGGTTGAGGATCTCACGTATAAATCTTGACGTGAAAACTCGCTTGAGCTCTCAAATATCAATAGCCAGAAAACGAAATTCCATGTCTCACTCTCGATCCTCCTCTTTCTTTTATAACTGGCTGCTCAGTAGAAACTGTGGGCAATTACCTGTGGCTAAAAGCAAAAACCATGGGCTAATGCCAGCTATTTATTTATTTATTTACCTATTTGTTATTTTATTATTATTTGGTCCAACAAGGTCAACCAGTTGGGGATATTACAGTCCCCCCTTGCCCAAAATTGCTTGCTGTCAAGCAATTTCAACGCTGGATGCTGTAATATGTGTTCTCCTTCCTAGGGGCATTCTCGATGGGAAATATTTCCATCGTACCAAATATTCGCATATGGTTATGCTTCGAAGCTTCCTCTTTCGAACCTCCAACACCTCCTCGGGAACTAGTTGAAGATGGCCCTCCTCATCCAACGGGGGTAATTCAAGTGATGATTTGACGTTCGCTCCTAATGCCTTCTTCAAACAGGAAACATGAAAGATGTTGTGAATTTTTCTCTCTACGGGAAGCTCTAACTCATATGCCACATCTCCTATTTTTCAGATAACTTGATAGGGGCTGTAAAATCTTGGCTTTAATTTTTCCGCCTTCTTTTGCTTCAAGGTAGATTGTTTGTACAGCTGAAGCCGGAGATAAACTACATCTCCTACTTCAAAACTCCTTTCTAGGCTCTGATGATTTGCATATAACTTTTGTCGATTTGGTGTTGTCCGTAGGTTATCCCTGAGGGCTCTGAGAATATCCTGACATCCCTGAATCCAATCCCTTGCCAAAGTTGCTCTACTATCCCCAAATGTTGTGTCTACAAAAGACAGTGCCTCATATCCATATAAGGCTCGGAAAGGTGACATCCCCATGGACATTTGATAAGTGGTGTACAACCGCTTAGTCCATGCTCTTTGTTGCCCTCTAACATAGTCTCGTAAGTAACCTTCCACCCATTTATTCATTGCTTATATCTGTCCATCTGTCTGCGGGTGATAACTGGTACTAGGGGTGAGTTCTGTTCCAGCCAACCTAAATAAATCTTGCCAGAATGCTCCCATGAATCTGTTGTCGCGATCACTAACAATGGTTTTGGGCAAACCATGTAGACAGAATACTCCTTGGAAGAATATCTCTGCTATTTGAGATGCAAAACTTTTGGAGGGAATCACAAAGAAGTGAACATATTTGGTCAAACGATCTACCACCATGAAGATACAATCTTTGCCTTGTGAGGAGGGTAGCCCTGTAATGAAATCCATGGAGACACTTCCCCATTTTTTTTTTTTTGGAATGGGTGGTGGTTGTAACAATCCTGCCGGGTGTGTATGTTCAACCTTATTACTCTAACAGGTACCACATTCCTTGACATATTTGATAATGCCCTTCTTGAGTCCCTGCCATGTGAATCTCTCCTTGATGGTGTTGTAAGTCTTCAGAAATCCTGGATGTCCTGTTAGAGGGGAATCGTGGGCTACTTGTAGGATCTTCAACTTTAGCTGTGACTTTGGTACTAAATAAATTCGATCCTTATAATAGATAATGTCATTGACAACTCTATACTGGGTGTCCGATGACTGTCTGTCAAGGATCTCACAAGCTGACCGGTTCTTCGAGTATTCCACCAAAAGATGGGAGTTCCAGTCCTCCACAATATCTATGAGGGAGAAGGTAGCTGGTCTGCTTGATAAGGCATCTGCAATTGCATTGTTCTTGCCTTTGACATATTCAATCTCAAAGTCATAGGCTTGGATCTTGCTGACCCACTTTTGTTGTCTTTCATTTGATCCATTCTGATCCAGGAAGTAGCTGAGACTATTATGATCACTTTTGACTTTGAACCGATTTCCTACTAGATATGGCCGAAACTTGATCAATGCATGCATAATAGCCAACATCTCTTTGTCATAAATGGAGTAAGAGCGCTCATAATCCTGCAACTTCCTACTCTTAAAAGCAATCGGATGATGATTCCGTGTTAGAACAACCCCAATTCCTTCCCCAGAAGCATCGCACTCCAAAACAAATGGTTGAGAGAAGTTTGGCAAGGCTAGAACTGGGCATGAACTCATGACTTCCTTCATTCATTCAAATGTCTCCTGGGCTGTCTTTGTCCATAAGAAGGATCCCCTTTTTGTCAAGTTAGTAAGAGGTGCTGCCAGCTGTGAACATCCCTTCACAAATCTTCTTTAATAAGTACAAATGCCCAAGAAGCTCCTTAATTCCGTTACATTTTTGGGAGTGGGCCAATTGAGAATGGCATCAATCTTCTCCTGGTGTACCTTGACACCTTGGCCTCCGATGATGTGGCCGAGATATAACATTTATGTGATGCCAAACTCACATTTGGAGATTTTGGCATAAAATTGTTGTGCCTCTAGTATTCCCAAGACCTCATCTAGGTGTTGTAGATGATCTTCCCATGTTCGATTGAAGATCAGAATGTCGTCGAAGAAGACCAACACAAATTTGCGTCACTGCTTGTTGAACACATGGTTCATACATGACTAAAATGTTGTAGTGGCGTTGGTCAATCCAAAAGGCATTACTAGGAATTCATAGTGTCCATAGTGACATTTGAAAGTTGTCTTTGGAATATCTTGATCACGAGCTCTGATTTGGTGATATTCTGAGCGAAGGTCAATCTTTGAAAATTTCTTGGCTCCCTTCACCTCATCTATAAGCCCATCGATCCTGGGGATAGGATATCGATTTTTGATGGTCTTCTTATTTAGTGCCCGATAGTCTATACACATCCTTAGGGACCCATCCTTCTTCTTGACCAAGACTACAGATGAAGCAAAAGGGCTTGAGCTTGGTCAAATGTATCCTAATGCTAACAACTCCTAGACTGCCTTCTCTATCTTATCCTTATATGCTTTGGGATGCCAGTAAGGGGTAGTGATGACAGCTTGGACCCCTTCCTCTAGTTCAATGATGTGCTCAAATCCCCTATCTGGTGGTCGCCCTAGGGGTATATCTCCAAAAACCTTTTGGTGTTTTTGCAACAATGCCATGATGTTAGGGGTATACTCCTTGTGTTGTTTTGCTGGTTACTTCTCCATGATTTGACACTCCACTGCCCATACAATATCCCCATGTCAAGAATTTGCCTCCATCCTGTTTGATGTCACAATCTTGGGAGGATATGCATGCGTTCCTCTCAACATCACCTTCTTAGCATCTGGTTCTGAAAATATGAATTCTAAGTTTTGATAGTTTATTGTATGAGTACCAATAGAATATAGCCATTGGACCCCCAATACTACATGAGAGTCTGGACAATCTATGACGAAGAAGTTATCTGTAATCGTGTAGTTTCCCATTGCTAGACTCATGTTAGGGACCATTTTAGTGCGTGGCATGCAGTTGTGCTCCTTCTTCCCAGCAATCAAAACTGTAAATCCTCCAAATCCTTCAGTCGCCAGTCCTCTTCTAGCTACAAATTCTGCATCAACTTCATTGACAAGTGTTTCGTAAGACTGTGGATAATCCGGCAAGCTCTCCAGTAAACAATAACCACAGGAACTTGAAAACCAAATTCTGCATCAATGAAGTTGTGGGAGGCCCCACCCTCAATTAGCATAGTCACTTTATGTCCTTGTATGGTGCCCCTAGCTCGGAAAGTGTGATATCTTGGGACCTCTGTAAGAGAATCAATAATCCCTTCCTGGATCTCCTCCTGTATTGCCTCTATGCCTTGTGATTCTCCTTGATCCGACTTTGGCTGCTCTTCCTCATCTTTGTTCTCAGAACATACTTCAATATAGTGAGCCTTTCCTTTAGTGCACCGATGTCCTGGCGCCCAAGGTTTTTGATAAGAGAAGCATAGCCTTCTCCTTCTGAGATCTTTCCTGGTCTCATCATCCAGCGTCCCCTTCCCAAACAACTCCCATTGTTGCTGCTTGACTTCCTTCCCTTTTTGAGGAATAATGAGCTTGGGTAGGAATCTAGTCTTGGGTACTGCATCCTGCATATCCCTCGCATGGTTAATTGCATCTTGCAAGGTGGCGGGTTGGTAGGCCCTAACCCAAGCACGTAGGGGTTCTGACAACCTTTCTATGAACAACATGACCAACAAGGCCATGGAGAGGTTGGTGACCATTACTGCAAGCCTCTGGAATTCCGCAACACAAGATTCAATGCTTCTTTCTGTCGGAGTTGGGTTAGCTCCTCGAAGTACATCTCAAGATCCTTCATGTCAAATCTTTCTATCAACCTCTACGTGAATTCTGTATAAGATATGATGCTTGCATGTCCAAGAGTGACCATGCCATGTTGCCACCATTCGTGTGCTTCTCCGTCAAGATGAAGTTAGGCATATTTAATGGCATCCCTCTCTTGCATGGGATTGAAATGGAAATATGTATCCAGTTTTTGCACCCATGACCATGCAGAACACTTTGTTGATCCATCAAAGAAAGGGAGAGTTACCTTTCCCACAGCCTTTTGCAGATCCATATTTGACTGATGGCCCCCATATGGGGTTGTCTTCTTTTGTTGTTTGCTCATTAAGTAAAAAGCGTTAATGGTTAGGGTTGATTTCACATTGGGAGGCAACGTATCATATTCCTTCATCCACGTTGTCACTATCTCTGCAATTGGAGAAAGGGAGTCTTGCTCTCTGGAGGAGTCATCCAAAAATGGAGGCATGGTTGGTCGGCTGAAAGGGCTGCTCCAAGTGTTGGCATGTTCATGTGATGGACCACTGCTCCGAATATTGACATACTCATGTGATGGACCGTCCCCTCCTGAATGAGAACCACCTTCCCCACGATAATCCCCTTTTGTTTCTCCTTTCTTGGCATCCCATAACTAGCCAAAACGGTGGCTCTGATACCACTATAATATACTTTAATGAAGAAATCTTACCACTGCTGAAAATAAGGACAACAAAACTCCAAAAGAAATTCTATTATGTTAAGATGAGCATAAAACATCATTTAGATAAACGCCAATAACGATTTTCAACAAACCTGAATTATCAATTTTATTAATTCTGGCCCAACAATTAACCCAACAATACATATAGCTATATATGACAACTCCATATGAGAGCCCATAATCAATATCAAACGACCCAATCACATTACTGTGATGCGCATGGCTAAAGATGACGGTGGTTGACCACGATGGGTCAACTACTTCCAGCTCGCCGAATTAGACCGAAGCTCAGTTTACCAATGAACCTAGCAGTTATAGGTTCCGTTTGATGCCTTGGTCGACGGTTAATTCCAACAGCTCGATTGATGCCTTTGCCACTAGTTCCCTCGCTGCGCTGCATAGGGATTTGCTTCAGGCCTTGGTTGACTGGGCTGCACAAACTTTGCTTGAATACCCTGGGTTGATTGCGCTACACACGAATTCGACGGATGACCTGCTCTTGCGGTCGAGAGAGGTGGCAGATCAGGTGGTGGTCCCTCCCACTGTTATGATGTCGTCTTCCTTTGATACTGAGATAGAGCACAACCTCGGTTAGTCGTGGGACCGTGGTGGGGAGGCCCTTCTTCCCTAACCAAACGCTGCCATACCCAAACAACGAAACATTGTGCTCCCTTTTTCTTCAGTATGCCTCACAATGTTCTCGCCTCCTTGTGCTGTGTACACCGAACTTGCAGAGGAAATTTAAGACCCAAACCCCTCAATCTGAAAGAAAGATATACGAAACCACTCTCAAAATTAACATAAACAAAGTGAACCAGCTAGGGTGATAGGAGAGACCACCGAAGATGGTTTTGCCTACTAGGGTGAGATCTAGTCCCAACGGAGAGAGGCTGAGGATCTCACCTGAAAATCCTCATGTGAAAACTCGCTTGAGCTTTCAACTATCAATAGCCGGGAAACCAAATTCCATGCCTCGCTCTTGATCGTCCTCCTTCTTTTTTAACTGGATGCTCGGTAGAAATTGTGGGCGATTACCTGTGGCCAAAAATAAAAACCATGGGCTAATGCTGCTTATTTATTTATCTATTTATATTTTATTATTATTTGGGCCAACCGGGTCAATCGGTTAGGGATATTACAAGGGACATTATATTTGATGAAAATCATGCCTATAAAAGATCCAAAGATATTCCTATTGATTCTGATGACGATGATATACCAACATTAGAAGAAGAAGAAGAACATTACGACAATCCTACTACAATTCAAGAAGAAGAAGAATGACCAAGTGTGCCTATTCAACCTGTGATCATACTGAACACAAGGAAGAGGCCAAATTGGTTAAAAGCTACTCTTGAAGATTTTGAAGGACATGGAGCTGCGAAAGGAACCTTTAGTGAAAGAAAAAGACCAAAAAGATATTATGGATATGCTGCATACACGACAAAACTAATAGAAGTTGAACCAACTACATTTGAAGATGCTGCTCGTCAAGAAGTATGGAAGAAGGCAATGCAGGAAGAATATCAATCCATCATGAAGAATGGGGTTTGGGAAATCTTTCCTAGATCTAGTGACAAATCGGTTGTCACCTCTAAATGGATCTACAAGATCAAGCACGCTGTTGATGGAAGCATAGACAAGTACAAAGCTAGATTCGTTGCAAGGGGTTTCTTTGAATAGGAAGGCATATATTATGAAGAAACCTTTGCACCTACCGCAAGGTATACTACTATTAGATCCTTGGTTTCATTGAATGCTACAATGGGATGGAATATCTATCAAATGGATGTGAAAACAACATTTCTGAATGGGACCATCGATGAAGAAGTATGCATTGAACAACCTGAAGGCTTTGAAGTAAATAGCAAAGACACTCATGTTTGTAGACTCAAGAAGGCCCTATATGGTTTGAAGCAAGCTCCTAGGGCATGCTATGCAAGAATGGATGCATACCTTCTAAGAATTGGGTTCGTGAAGAGTACTGCTGATCCAAATCTCTACATCAAGGTTGTGGATAATGAGCTAGTCATTATTCTACTATATGTGGATGATCTATTCATTACAAGTGTGGAGCGAACGGTATAAGAATGCAAGAAGATGCTGACAGCCGAGTTTGAGATGATGGATCTGGGACCGATGCACTATTACCTAGGATTGGAAGTATGGAAGAAACCTGGGGAAAGGAAAATATATAATCAAGTTGTTGTAGAAATTTGGGATGATGGATTCCAAGCTCATGACTACTCCCATGATCACCAATTTCAAAAAGTTGAGAAGCTGTGACTCAAGTCTCGTAGATCCTGCCTCCTATCGTAAGTTGCTGGGGTCTTTGATGTATCTGGTAAATACTAGGCCAGATATATGTTTTGCTATGAACATTCTTAGTCAATTTTAGTTGGAGCCTCCTCATGATCACTGGATAGCTGCCAAGCATATATTGAGATATCTTTGTGGCACTATACATCACTGCTTAAAGTACGATAGCAAGGAAGTCAAGCTGATAGGTTTCATCGATTCTGATTGGGGTGGCAGTGAGACTGATAGAAGAAGAAGTACAGGTGGATGCTTTAATTTGGGTCTGATCTGATCTCATGGATGAGTAGGAAGCAAGATCCAGTTGCTTTGAGTAGTGCTCAAGGAGAGTATGTCGCTGCATGTGAAGTAGGAAAGGAGGTTGTATGGTTGAGGAAGCTTCTGATAGATTTATTCGAGAAGCCTCTAAGTCCTACTGTGATACACTGTGACATTCAAAGCTGCATCAAGATGTCTGAAGATCCCGTGTTTCATGCTAGGACGAAGCATATCAACAATAAGTTCCACTACATTAGGAGCTTGGTGCAAGATGGGATCGTGAAGCTACAATATGTCTCGATCGACGATCTGGTAGCTGATATACTAGCAAAGTCTCTTCCAAATAAGAAGTTTGAATATCTTAGAAGCATGCTTGGTTTAGTTGATATTGCTGATCTTGTTGTTGATGATAAAAGTTTGGAAGAGATTTGTTGAGGCTTGGTTTGTGATACACATTGCCTGGGAGGACATTTGGTCGGTACTATGTGTTGATGTCTGGATCCCAAAGTAGGGAGGGTGGCGTTGGTCATAAAGCTCTGACCTTAGATACACACCTGGATCCTTGGTTTGGTGGTTAGCAATTAAGCCTAATGGTACCTAGAGTGGCTGAAAGCTTTAGTCCATCTTAGTCCCACCCATATAGATTTTCCTAGTTAGAAATCTAGTTCGTGGCACCGTGAGTGCCTACACTGTTGGAGGACCTGGATAGATTGCCCTGGTGAGGAATCTAGTCCATGGCATTGCGGTGCCTAAACTTTTCATAGTTCATATGTTTTGAGATCTTCCATGTATTTGTATATGTCATTATGAATACCTCCCTAGTTAAGAGGGAGTGTTGAAGGATGTAACTAGGTTCAATCGTCATAATTATTTGAGTAATTATGCAATGTACTTATAAAAAGAATGAATCATTATTATTATTATTACAATGACTTATTAAAGCATGGGTTTCATGCTTGGGTCATCATTTTATTAGTCAAAGTCCCCATTGAGGACTCCTAGGATTTATATTGAGTCATTAGAGTCATTGTACATTTTATGAGACCCTTCTTGGGCTTTTGAATCATGTAAAGAGAATTATTTTTGAATCAAATATGTAATTTCTCACCTCCACGCCAAGTCGGCCCTTGCTTGATGAAGTCGGCCTACAAAGGAGCAATTCGGTCCACTAGAAGGTTATATATACAAGTGCAGTTCGATCTACTTGCTCATCAACTCAACAAGTTCGATATACACAAGAAGCAGTGCAAAAAGGTGCAAAGTACAAGGAGAAGGAAGTCAATTGTAGGATCAAAGTTTTTGGGCTATTTATCTCTCTCTCTCCTACAAATTTACTGGGCAGTTGTAGGATCGAAGTGCCAGAGTTGCAGGATCCAATTTTGTAGTCGCAGGAGGTCGAAGTTGCAGGGGTTGAAGTTGTTGGGGTCGAAGTCTAGATGCTGCATAGGTCGAAGTTTTGCTGCTCCAAGGTCGAAGGTCTAGATCGAAGCTGCTAGAAGGAAGGGCTGACTTGGTGGTTGGAGGAAGTCTATGTCTAGGTTGACGAGTCTTGGATTATCTCAGGAAAACTATTGAAGGAAGAGATTTGACTGGGTTTTCCCCTAGATAGGGGTTTTTCCTTAGAAGAGTGCCTACATCTTGAGTCTCTTGTTTTGTGATCTTCATACATACATAATTTGGTAATTGCTTGATGAAAGATAATATAACAAAGAAGTAAAATAAGCCAACATAATTCACAAGTAATTATCAAGAAAGAGGAATCAAAACCTAATTCTACTAGCATTGATTTCTCAACAAGATACCTTCTAAACAATCCTTTGTAAATTTGCATTGTTGTATTTCTATATTTGTTAGTATCCAACTTCCATATGTTTTAGTCAAAGGAATGCATTCTAGCCCAGTTACTTGAGAATTGATGCTAAGAAACTCCTAGTTTATCTATCAAGGCCTAGTTTAAAATTGTTGATGCCATAGATGGTGAAAAACTCTATCGAAATTCTGGAGTTCTATGCTGTAGCAATTACTTGATCTAATAACTTCTTTAATCTGCAATACCAGTTAAATAATTGTAGATAGAACATAAACCATATACACAATAGAAGACAACCAAGAACTTGATAAGAGACAATGAATTTAGGTCCATTGACTAGGGAAAAACCCACAAGGGGAAAACCCAACCAAATTCTTCTTCTATTACAAATCAAATGTTCAACAAAGATACAAAATACAATGAGAGAAAGAAGAAGTTCACCCAAATTTGAAGAAGATCTCTGATTGTAGTAGCTGATGCAAACACTGAATTACATTGGCTCACCAAGTTTTGCTCTTACTCTTCAAGACTCTCTCTCTCTCAATTCTTCTCTAGTCTCTCTAGTTCTCTCTTTCTCAAGTTCGTACTCTCCTTTCACAATGCACAAGTGAGTAGTAGAGAGGATGAGAGGCACAAATATATAAGAAGAGCATGTAAGTCGAATTCATGAAGGAGTAACTCCCGTGCCTTGAGGAGAAGTTACATATGAAAAAATAGGAGTGTAACTTATGCCATAAAGGAGGTACACTTGCCTTAGTAACTCATGCCATCAAGAGTTAGTACGCATGCCTTAGTGACTTGTGCCATAAAGAAGAATTGTAACATATGCATTAAAGAGGTTATATAGGAATCTTTTTATGACAAGTCATTAAAGTGTGTAAGAGAGTGTAAGAGGTGCGTAATAGCATTGAAGAGAGAGAGGAATGAATCCATTAAGAGAGAGAGAAAGAGAGAGTAATGTATCATTGAATGAGAGAGTTTGATTTGCCATCAAAGAGAGAGATGTGAATTGGCATGATTGAATGCCAAGTAGGAGAGGTGACATGTAATTCCTCTTTAGATAATATTATAGTATCATAAGTGTAATTATAATAATATTTATAATATTGATGGTTAAATTAAAAATTAAACAATTTAGATTGATGAAGGATAAGTTAAGTGATTTTCCATCATCTATACTTTATTACCGATTGAACCAAGGTGACTTACTAATTTTGGAAAGTCATGGTTGCAATGGTAGGCATGAATTTCCAATTTTAGAAAGTCACTCTAGAAAAGTCAAAAATGAATTTTTATTCTAGAAAATTCATCCCTTAATTGTCAATTTTCAACATTTCCTCTCAACAATATTTGATCTCAATATGCTTGGACTTGTCATGAAACACAAGATTTTCTACAAGTCAGATCCCACTCTTATTGTCACAGTAAATTACTATTGTGTCTAGAACATGCTCAAACAAATCCACAAAGAGTTTCCTTAGCTATTCTGCCTCACAATTAGCCATGCTGACAACAATGTACTCAGCTTTAGTTGTGTTGAGGCTACAAACTTATGCTTCTTGCTCATCCAAGATATCATGACAGATCCTAAGCTGAAGCAACACCCAAATTTGCTTTTTTTTCTCAGTAGAGTTACCAGTCCAATCAACATCAGAGTACCCGAGTGGTCTTACATCTCTGGAAATACATTTTAATCCAAGATTGATGGTCCCATGCAGGTATTTTAGTACATACTTGCAACAATCTAGTGTTCATGAGATGGTTTAATCATATATTGGCTTAGAGTATTGACCGGAAATATATGTGTTCGGTCAGTGCCTCAATCAGTTGTTGATACTCATAAGGATTTGCCAAATCAGGACTTGCAACTTCACCACACAACTTTTTGAAGTTCATCTCCTTGACAACATATTTTCCTTGAGAAAGGAAAATCTTACCAAGTTTTTGCCATACTTCAAGACCCAAAAAGTAGTGCATCAAATAAAGATCTTTCATTTCAAATTCAGAAGTTAACTCCCTGTTACACTAGAGGGATAAGAGGTTCACCACTGGTAAAAAATAAATCATTAACGTATAATACCAAAATCAAAGGCATACCTTGGATTGCCTTGAAGTAAATATTTGGATCAACATTACTTCTTGTAAAACCAAGCTTCATCAAGAAGGTATCAATGCAGCCATACCAAGGGACCATCCTTGGCTAGCAGCTAGAGCCACAATAGATCAGATGGTTGTATAACGGGCAAAAGGTGCAAAAATTTCATCATAGTCTATTCCCTCTTTCTGAGAGAACCCTATGGCAACAAATCTAGCTTTATATTTTTCAATACTGCCATCAACACCATGCTTAATTTTATACGACCATTTAGAAGACACAACAGATTTACCTTAGAGTCTTGGAACCACTTACAAGTTACCATACATCATTATGAATGATGGACTCATATTCTTCAGCTATTGCATCTTTCCACACTTCAGTCTTCATAACTTCTTCAAAAGTGCATGGTTCAGTTTGAATAATGTTGCTCATGGCTACAACATATCCTTGGAACCAACATGGTTTCTTGCTTTCTATGAAGGTTCTTCTGGGAGCATCATGTTTATCAACATCTTGAAGGGTGTCACGAAGCCATCAAGGTATTCTTTTAGCAGAAGGATGACATGGAGGAGTATCCAAATGATCCATGGGCTCCATAGGTTCATCAACATCAAGTCCAGGATTAGAATTTTCTTGTATCTCAAATGCATCATCTTGACTGTCAACATTAGCAGGAGGAAGAGCGTCTCTTGCCTTTGTAGGAGCTACAACTTCATCAAATGTTACAACCCTGCTAAACTCTATATTTCTTTGTCGAGGTACATATATTCTGTAAGCTTTATAATTTTCACAATAACCAACAAACACGCCTTTCTTACTTGAAGCTTCCAGATTGTTCCTCTTTTCTTTAGGCACATGGAAGTAGACAGGGCAGTCAAAGATTCTCAAGTGCCCAACCTTAGGTTTTTTCACGAGAGAAATTCCTCCGGAGTCTTGTTGTTTAGGGCGCAATGAGGAGATATGTTTTGAACATAGACAACTGTGTTAGCAACTTCTCCCCATAGAAACTTTGGTAGTTTCTGATCGTGCAACATAGCTTTGACTGCTTCCATGATAGTTCTATTCTTTATCTCAACCATACCAATTTGTTCTGGGTTATACAGTATTGTGTTCTCTTTCCTGATTTCATCTTCTTTGCATAACTCAATGAAATCATTTGAAGTAAACTCTCCTCCATTGTCAGATGTGAAGATTTTGATTTGTTTCCTAGTTCGTTTTTCTACCAAAGCTTTGTGATCTTTAAACATGTTAAATGCTTGTGTTTTATTTTTCAAAAAATAGATCCATGTCTTGCGAGAAAAAAATCATCCACAAAGAGGTCCACATAAATCAAAATGTACAAGATGAAGTACTTGACTAATTCTACTTTTGCTCAAAAGGAATGGTCCCTTTACTCGCTTCCCACTAGTGCACCCTTGGCAAACTCCATCATGATCAGATCTTATCTCCGACATTCCGGAAACCATCTTTCTCACATGAAGTAATGCTTTATAGTGCAAATGACCAAACCTTCGGTGTCAAAGTTCACTTCGATGATTGTTATCATGGATCAATGCATGAATAGGTCTTCCATTGACTTTATACAAACCTTCACATCTTAATCCTAGAGTGAAGACATCTCTCATGCTAGACCTCATCCACCAAGAGAGAACTTTATCATTTATGAAAACTACTTTCATTGCGTTATCTTCTAAAGCAGAAATATAAATAAGATTCCTTTTTAGACATACAAAACTTCTTGAAGAGATAAGGTTTTACCATGATCTAGATGGAAGGAAACAAAACCAGATCCCTTTATAAGATATGTCAAGTTGTCTCCAAGAATGATTTTCAAATTGGTCTCCATCTCAACCAGATTAGAGAGCACTTCTTTATAGTTAGTAAAGTGCCTTGAGGCACCATTATCCACAAATCAACTGTCACAAGAATCTACAAGAGAGGAACTCGAAAGAGGAGAAACAAGAAAATATTCTAATTGTGTTTCAGTTGCATTGTTATCATACCTTGGGTTCCTTGAAGAACAAAAGCTCTCTTTACGAGTAGAAGGAGCTTCTCTTCTTCTTTTGCAATCATATTTGTTGGAAGTTGTTGAAGTTGGATCTTTGTGCTCTTCTGTTTTCTGGACAATCAAAGACATAGTGGCCATTCATATGACATTGTAGCATTGTACTTTTGATAAGTCTTTGTTCCATTTAGAGGAACTGTTGGGAGGAGACTTTTATGAATAGTGATGGCCTCTTCTTCCTTTATTCTTCTTATCTTGGACAACAAAGGTAATAGGTTCTCCTTCCTCATGCTTGGGAATTCGTCCTCCAGAAATCATTCTGTCCTCATCTTAGTTGTATTTTCTCAAGAACTCATCAAATTTAGGAAGCTTGTCATTATTATTGATGATAGTAATAAAAGTTTCCCAAGAAGAAGTAAGACCTCCGAGCGTAATCAACACTAGCTCTTTATCAGAAAGAACTTTACCAGAAGTTGACAACTGATCTTTGATTTTTGATATCCTCATGAAGAATGCGTAAATGGTCTCTTCTCTGTTCATCTTAATATCCTTGAGCTTATTCTTCAAAGCAAGAATTTGACTCAAGCTTTCCACTGAATACATTCCAATTAGCTTGTCATACATTTCTTTGGCTTTCTTTAGGTTGGAGACATAAGTGATGAGGTGGTCTCCAAGAGAATCAATGATAATATTTTTATCCTTGACTTCTCATTCCTTGTATCTGGCCTTGATAGCAACATTGGAGTTTTCAGTTGCTTCTACGAGCTCTCCTTCAACATACTCCAGAACATCATGTTCCTCAAGAGTAATATTCAATCTAGCCTTCCAAGGGAAAAAGTTTGAAGCATCAACCAACTTCTCTTCATTTTTAAAGTAAGAAGAAGACATCTTGATTTGCTCAAAAAATTTCAGCAACAAATAGGAAGGTACAACAAAAGATATTTCAGTAGTAAATGAGATCTTTCAGCAGAAAAAAAAGAGATTTTAGTAGAAAATGAGCTGCAAGTAGAAGGAACAACAAGTGATATTTCAATAGAAAATGGGTTGCAAATAGAGTGTACAACAAGAGATATTTTAGCAGAAAATGGGCTGGAACAACACTTGTTTTCTTGAGCTTGTCTTCACCAAAGCTCTAATATCATGTTGAAATTTTGAAGTTCTATGCTGTAACAATTACTTGATCCAATAACTTCGTTAATCTGCAATATTAGTTATGCAATTGTAGATAGAACATAAACCATATATACAATGGAAGACAACCAAGAACTCAATAAAACACGAGTGTAGGTCCAATGACTAGTGCAAAACCCACAAGGGGAAAAACCAACTAGATTGCTCTATTAGAAACCAAATGTTCAGTAGAGATACAAAATACAATGAGAGAAAAAAGTTCACCCAAATCTGAAGAAGATCTCTGATTGCAGTAGCTGATGCAAACATTGAAATACCTTGGCTCACTAAGTTATGCTCTTACTCTTCAAGACTTTCTCTCTTGTTAGAAAATCAGAAAGGAAGAAAGGTTTTCTTATGTTGACAATTACCTGTGTTATTCTTATATTCTTATTAGCTTTCTTTATGTTTTGCTTTATCCTCTTCTTATCAAACAATCATCAAATCAAAAACCATGAGGATCAGTGACACTAGAAGTAGGCACTCAACCAGGGCTAAAACCCCTATGCAGGGGAAAACCTAGTCAAACTCTTCCACTAAAGATTCAAATCAAATTGAGATAAACGAAGACGTTAGACCAAACCAAAAGACCTTCCTCACTCCACCAAGTCAACCTTCTAGGATGATTATCAAACTTCAATAGGCTTCTTCAAGTCAAACAACTTCAATCCAATAGCTATACAAAATTTTGGCCCTCTAGCTCTAGATTTTCAGCCCCCTACAACACTGAAATTTTCAGCCCTCTTGCAACCCAAAAACTTCGCACGTGTGGCACTAGAGAGAGAAAATTTGGCTTCTTTTGTTTGACAAATGTCTCCTCCTTTGCTACGTTTTTCTCCTTCTTAGGTATTTCACTCTCCTTTTTCTACTTAAACAATTGCAGATCGGACTTGCTTGTCTTGAGCTCCAAATGAGTTTGACTTGTTGCTTATATATAGTGGTTTTTGGCTCCCAATTAGGTTGTGACTTGTCTTCCTTGAGGTTGACTTGGTGGAGGAGGCCTAATTGACCCATTTTTTATCAAAATATATATATTTTTTGATAGATAAAGCCCAAGAAGGGTCTATTACATGATGAAAGGACTAGGACTCAAGACATAAACACTAGAAGCCTGCAATGGAGGTCAACAATGGAGGCTTTGACCCAAAAATAAAATAATAAAGTATGAAACCCCTCTAATAATTAATTTTCTTTTATAATAAAATTCCTTTTTCTTTCTTCTGACAAATATATTTCATCATGACTCAAATTCAATTATGAAGAACGAAACTAGTTACATTCTTCAACACTCCTTAATTAGGGGGGTATACATGATTACATATATCCAGAGGTACATGAAGATCTCAAAATGATATGCTCTCTGAAGAGTGACAACACACGCAGTGCTATAGATTAGATACTTGACCAAGGTATTTAAAGGTGTGTTCCAAGCTTTAGCCATTACGGGTACCATAAGGTTTTAGCTCTAACACCAACCTAGGGATCTAGGTGTGTATCCAAGGTTGGAGCTCCGTGACCAATGTCACCCTCCCTACTTCGGGATCTAGTCATCATCTCAGGCTAGCTAGATGTCCTCCCAAGCATCTTGTTGTTAGTTTTTGTAGCATCCGAGGTGTTCTAGTCATAAAATTTGGTGGAGAGGCTCGAATACATCAGATCTCTAAAACCCATAAATCATTTATGGAATTCCACCTAGAGATGACCTAATTAGATTATTAACCTATTTTTAATGCGTCCTAACTCTAAACTTAGGAAAACTGGTTAATTAATCAGAATCAATTAAGTCAAGGTGAGAATAGTCTAGAAGCTCACACAGATCGACTTCAAGATGATCTTAGCCCTTGTTTAAGATTTAATTTTGGCCGTTGAAGTCTCAACAAAGGATTATTAGAAGAAGTCAATGGGTAGTTGGAGAATACACCAGAGATACATGAGATGCTCGATTTCCTTGGCATGTCGATTTCTAGCTAAGTTGCATTGAAACGGATATGGGAACGGATATAGATACGACAAATTTTCAAAAAATCTGGATACAATACAATGAGGAAACGACACACACACACACACACACACACACACACACATATCATTAATTTTTTAGTCTTTAGAATCTATATTCTATATATAAAAATACATAATCATCATCATGAATTTAACGTAAACAAATCATCATCATCAACTCAATATAAACATTGTCATCATCATCATCAATGATTATTACAACATTCAAGTTGGCACCTTTGATTAAAATGTCAATACCCACTCAAAGTTTAAAGGAATATGAGATTGTTTTCAGAGTGACATCATACTTCATGAAATTATATATTTTTCTAATGAATTTGACAACACACACATAGGCAACATAGTGAATTTGATTTTAAATAATATGTTGCATAATATCTTGGTCTAGACTCTAAAGGAGTCATGACATAGAAATATTTTTTAGTATCATCGAACCTAATGTAAATTTATATCATTGTAAATAACGTCTACACGTTATAAATTGGATTGTATTCCAGTAGCTACAATAGGAGATGCTCTGAAATTCATATAAAGAAGTAAGATGGATTTATTTATTCACAACCTAAGATCATATGACCAAGAATCAAGATGCCAAAATTTAAGCAATTAAGTATTGTGAAGTATGATGCTAGTAAAGAAACGCTGAGAAATTTAACCTAATGCAAATAAACTGCTTCCACCAACCAACTTTGTGGGTAACAACTTTCCTTCTTGATTTCATAGATACCTCGTGGGTTTCCATTCCAAATTCCAATTTTCCATCCTTTATATCTAATATTGTTGAAAAATTGTTGGCAAATACATCTATCATGTCATGAATTCTTTTTCAAGATAAATGTTCACTTTCAGATGAGCTGTAATCAGTGGATATAATGTTTGCAAAGAATTCAGCTGCATTTACATGCTCTGGACAAACAAACCTGAAATATATTATTATTGCAATAAAGTGCCTAGAACATTGGAAACTTGGAAAACTAGAAACCTGGAAACTTGGAAATGTATCCATATTTTTTGGAAACGTATCTAAATTTTTTGGAAACATATCCGAATTTTGCGGAAATATATCCAAATTTTCTGGAAAATCCTTTGAAACGTTTCCGATCTCTGGCTGGCTATTTCCAAAAAAGTGAAACATGGCGGAAAAATTTCCATGTCGTTTCCAAGCCGTTTCGTATGCGTTTCCGTATCCGAAACGCCGAACGACGTTTCTTGGAGTTGGGGGCAGTGTTTCTGGTAACTCAGATTTCCAGAGAGCAACAACAGTTGTTGGAGAGCCAGAGATCGAAGAAGAGACAATGAGGGGCAGGGACAATGAGGCTGGAGGAAGTTTTCCAGATCTAGCGAGTGCGTTTGCGGAGAGGCTGAGATTTCTCCAAGAGGTTGCGCAGAGGCAACAAAGATCCTTATGAAGGAAGTTCGATTTGCTGAAGAGGGCAGACATTTTTAGTTCCATAGGCTAGGTAGAGGTTCTAGAGTACCCGAAGAGACGTTTTCCCAACCAACAACATGGAAGACGATTTGATTAACAGTCAGTTCAAGTATCACGTGTGGTAGGCAACTTCAACTTGACACAGAGCCTGCGCAGGCCCAGTTGGACAACTTGATTTTTCAGAGGTAGTCCAGTGCCAGAATTGCCTGGAGTGAGGGTAATTTCCCTCTAGATATTTTTGCTAGAATTTTCTCTACAAGATAGCTAAATTTCGGCATCCATATTATTGTACTCATAATTTCTCACTGCTGCATAATAATAAAACCCTCAACTGCTGTACCAATTTTCCCAAGTTTGGTTTTCCAGAGACATTTGTCCAAAAATAATTGTGTAAATTTTATTTGCGCACTAGATTCTCAGTTTCCAGTGTTATTTTTCTTCCACAGTATTTATTTGTGAAATTCACAGTGTGAATTATTTGGTATTTGCCGTAACAAAATATAAATAAATTCTTAAATTAATTAACAATTATGAGAATAATTTCTAGTTACTGTGACAGATGAAATTTTCACATGGTATCAAAGCGTGAGTGATCAACTAGGAAGCTCAGAAGCAAAGGAAAGAATTTCGCTGCGAAGGAAGGAAATTATTAGAGGCTGCATAGTTCCTTGATAGGCAGGCCAAATTGCTGTGTCAAAATTTCTATTTTCAGTTGCATGGTTGCAGAAAAGTCGAATTGCCTGGGATAGTGATTCCAACAGTCAAAGGGAGCAACAAAAGCTTAGATTTTCGTTGCGCTGATTTCTGGTTGAACGCAAAGGGTTTCACAGCAGCAAAATCAATGTCGGGTGGAAGAGAGAAAGCACACACAACAGAGGGAAAATTTCTTTCAGGGGATCTCAAGATTTAAAGATCTAATTTTTTCCAGTTGTAGATTGGCAGTAGTTGTGAGCAAATCTTCTCACTCGAGAAGGGAGTACGAGTAACATATCCGACAATAGAGCAACAGGAAAGAGGGATATTTTCGAGTTTATTTTCTCCAGTTTTGTGTTTCACAGATTTTGCAGCTTTGTAGGGAATCGGGATGACTGTACGAGATTTCTAGAGGATGTTGTGCGAGTTAGCCAGAATACAAATCTAGGCAACAACTTAACTTCTAGTTGTTGGAAATAAGTGCCGGAGGAAGTGTGAGTTGCAAAGAAAGGAAGGGTCCTAATCAAGGACTAGGCTTGAAAGGGATAATGGGGCACCAAATCCAAGAGGAGTATGAAACTCTTGCGTGCCAAATGGGTAGGGTCCAACGTAGTTGCAACAAGGAGATCAGTGAGATAAGTTTCAGATTGTTGCAACGGGACCATCACCTTTGCTACAGGAGCTCATAGTATCATAGTAGTAGGTTTAATGTTAGCAGACACAATTTTTCATTAGACAGTTGTAAAGCTAGTTGCAGTCAGTACCCGGGAGACAGTTGCAAAACTAGTTGCAGTGACACAGGTATTGTGAATTGCCCAGTTGTAGTATGCAGGTGCAGTTCCAACCAGAAGATTCCTAGCGCAGAGCTATGCAACCCAGTTCCAGTGTAGTAGGACAATGCGAGTTGCCAGGAGTGAGCAAAGAGATTTCCCATAGGGAGATTGAGACTCAGACAAAGTCTTGTTTCAGAGGGAGCATCCCTATGGAAGTTAGTACTTCAGGATCTATGGAGATCAGACTCATTGCAGTAGTTGGTAACAATACGAGTAGATCTGTGTTTGCTATGTTTGCAACTATACCTCCAGGAGAGAGGCGAGGTGATTTGGAGCTATAGTCCCAGAGTAACGCAAACATGGGCAGGGTCCATTGAGGTGTCCAAGGGCCCACAATATTTAGTAGTAGGATGGATCAGTGTCAAAGGTGCTCTCTCTCTCTCTCTCTCTCTCTCCAAGCTCCATGCTCTCTCTTGCTCTCTCCAACAAAGGCAAATGATGAATAATGGGAGGGGAGGAGGGTCTTTTAACTTTTCCACCCTCCCCATCCCTCCCTTCCTACCTCGTCCTCCGCCTATCTCTCCCAGTTCGCTGCACGAGTTTTTTGGCTGGCGGGAGTGAAAAATTGAAAAGGGAAGCGGTCCAGAGCGATCGCTGCCCGATTGCTCCCTCCTCTTATTTTTCGCTCTCAAAGCGCAAGGGAGCAGTCATGGAGCAACCGCTCTTGACCGCGCTTTAAATGGCGCCCTTAAAAATAGGGAGTGATTTTTTTTAATGGAGCACGCTCCCGAAATTCGCTCTCGCAGGGAGCGATTTTGGGGAGTGCGCTCTCGAGGTCGCTCCCTATTTGCTCTCGAGCGGAGCGCAATTCGAGGGGGGTGGGGAGGGAGGGTGTTCCTTCGCAACCTTGGTTTGTGGACTAAGAAATTGTATCATTGCTTATAAGAAAGCTTAGTTCCAAAAGTTGAAATCCCTTATAATCATTACACTGCAGTGAGAAGACAAAAAGCACATAGTTTTCTTGATTTTAAACTATGTTTTGAAGACATTCTTCAATTTATTTGTCTTCACATCACACCACAAGGACACCTCCTTGGGTGTTTGGGACACATTCTCTCAAACCTCTATGTTTAGACGTTCTATGTCGTCTCCAGTCTGTAGGTGACATCCTAGGTTTGTCCCATGTTTTAGGGGGGTTGTCCAAATCCCAAGTACATCCCATGAGATAAGGATAACGTGACATCCCTTGAGACCAGAGGGATGTCCTTGGGATGCCCCCCATTAAAGGGGATGTTGGAATGTTCCTTGTGTTGAGAAAGTGTAGTTGCGGTTAGTATTTTCAAAAGAGAAATTTATTTATTCAAGCATGATCATGTATTTGTCAAAAGAAAATTGTAAAAGGCATCTTTCATGACCTTGGAAAGAGGAAAAAAAAAATTGAATTTATATTTTATGGTTTATGACCCCACAAGTGTCCAAGTCGACCCTCCTAGATCAAGTTGGCCTATCCCCTTGGAGGCACCCATTCAACCCCTCTCAGAGACTATATATATGTGATCACTCCTCCACCCAAAGGCATCGAATCGTCTCATCTCTTTCTGTTCTATGCCAAGAAGATAAGGACATTTGGAGGCTGAAAATAGAAGCACATATACCATTTTCTATACGCTGCTCTTTTAGACAAAGTAGGCCGAGTTCTGAAGCATCTTTATGTGGCTAAAGCAAAGGTTCTGTGGCACTATTTCCTGTGGCTCATGCGAAGGTCTGAGGCACTATTTTCCATTGTTGAAAATATCGGAATCGACAAATTCTCGGTGAGGGTCCTGAAAACATCTTATTGACAATATCGGTGAAAATATCGGCAAAATACCAGAAAATGTAGGCAAACATAAAATATGCATAATATATTCATTTTTTTTTTCCAGATTTTTAAACATATAAAACAATAAGAACATGAAATAAACACATTGGCACATAAATATGAAGAAAATGCTGATATATATGATGTAGGGGATGTAAAATAAAAATGATACATCAAAGGCGATACCAAATCCTGTTGAACCCTGATAATTGTTCAATCAAGGACTCAAATGTGGAGAACCAATATAAAACGTCACATATATAAAAGTATCTCATCATCACGAGTTATATGTAGCAAAACAAATAAAACTAGCAACTAGCTATCTGAGATCAATGCCCTCTGTGCCTTTTACGGGTAAACATGATGGGCTGTTTGCCAGGCCTTCCCCTAGCAGTGGAAGGCACTGACCCTGCACCTAATGTCAAATAATGACTGCTGGGTATGGAGTTGTGCTCTCCTATATCTCGAGCAGATGGTGCTGACGCTGATGCTCCCAAGCTCTTCCTTTTATGCCTCTTCGAACTTCCTTTTTCAATAGAAATTGCAGATCAAATAGATGATAGTTGGTTAATCTCCACAAGGTCAAATGCTCCTTTATCTATAGTATTTACAAGGTGGACGTGCCCCTTCATGAGGTCGACTAAAATATTGAAGAGCCCGACTTGATATGAGGCAAGGCTGACTTGATGGAGGTGGAGAAGATGACCAAATTACATCAATATAATTCTATTCCTTTGATAATAAGGGTCCTTTACATGATGATTTTGACTTTGACTCAATACAAAAATCCTAGAGCACACAATGGGTGCTTTGACCTATTGACCAATTGCCCAAGCATGAAACCCATGCTCTAATAAGTCAATTTTCCTTTACAATAAAAATTTCTTTTATTTTGACAAATACATACATCATGACTCAATTACAATTATGAAGACCGATACTAGTTACATTTCTCAACACATTGTGATCTCCATTGCTCAACTGTTCTTAATGGTTGAAATTTTCTGAAGTGTAACTACTTGATGATGTGAATGTTCCAAGAAGCTAAAAAAAGGAAAATGTATCATTGGAAGTAGTTATCAGATAGAAAAATTTTCTAGTCTACATGGCTACTAGAAAATCAACACCTTGATTCCATGAGGGATGCTCAAGCATTCCATATGGTACCTAGTGATTCCAATAAAAAAATGCTAGAAGTAGGATTCTCTAGTTTCCTTCGTTTTCAGTAGATGGGTCCCAATTGCCTTTTCCCATTCTTAAAGTCCTATTTTTTCAGAAGGAGAAACAAGAACAGCCACAAGGCGTGGACTTAGTGGGGATTTGCTACAATTTTTTGTGCTTGAAATTGTAGAGGTTCATCTTGAATTGCTAAAGGGAGCTAGTTTTAGCTTTTGGAACTGTTTGGAAGTAAAGAAGGCAAAGATTCATCTTGAATCATTAAGTGGTTTGCTCCTTGTAATACGTGTTTAACTTTTGTATCATATATAACATGTCTAAGACCATATAAATTTGAAATTGTCATATAAAACTTTTGATCATGTAAATTGATGGTGTATGGATGTGTTATTGTATTTTGATTTTGATTTAGTAACGAGAAAAACAATGATTTACCTCTTTGGATTTCAAATTTTTTAATTGGATGGTGCATTGTTTTTATGTGATTACTAAATTGTGCCATTTTGTGGATCTCTTCAGTCATCCTTGAAACTTGTACAATGCCCTCACTTCATTGTTGAAACATAGCTATACCGGTAGTTTTCTTTGGTTATTATCCATAACAATGGTCCTGGACCCTTTTTCTCTCTGGGAGAAATGCATCATAGAGTACATTATTGACCCTTTTGCTATTTGTCCTCGAACCAATCTCTTGCATCCAAATGGGCATGCTTTTTCTTTAAGATGATATCCCACTATTTATTTTCCTAATGGGTAGGTTAGATTTTACATGGACTCTTTCAAAGCTATCCTCAACAACGATATATCATATTTTGTTTTATATGTGAAACTTGATCCTATGGTTTTCAAGAATTTATAAACCGTCTTATTTCAAGGTAAATAAATTTTATTGATAGTTTAGGAGGATAATGTTGGCTATTCACAAGTTGCAAGAGGCAAGGTGCACACTATTATTAGTTGAAAATGGTGCATGTTATTGTATATTCTTCGATTGCTCTTTTCTTAATTTATTATTTTTATATTTCTGACAGGATCAGGTGTCTGGGAATAATAGTTCTCTAAATTTACATAACGCATGTCTTAGAGCTGATCCAGAAGCGAATCTCTTACCTCTGGTTGGTGCAAGTGTACGATAGATTTCATACACTTGGTACAAGTTCGTAGAGGATTATTCAAGTCCACTCTCTTGTTATGTTACAGAAATTACCTGGCTGCTTGATATTATCAAATTTCAAGGGAGTCATGACCTGGTGTTTTGTCTAGGATTCATCCCAAATCAAAATCCTGGAGGTATTGCCGATGGGTGACTGATACATCAGTCCTTTTGTACCTCTACTTTGGAAGGTGTTTTCTTATGGGAATATTTCTGCATTCTGTACAAGGCCTGCAACATGGAAGCACAAATGTAGTGCATTGCCTTTTCAGAATGCCCTACTTGAGCTGCTTTCATTTGTTCTAGGTATCTTTTGTTATGGGAGGATCTTTAGATATTGGCACAAAATTTCTAATTTTCTTTCTGATAGGAGTTCAGGACATTCTGTAACGATTTGTCATGGATTTGATACTTTGAACTTGCTGCTCTAGTCCAACTCAAGCATATAACTGTAATTGCAGGGGTTGATTCTTACAAATAGGAAGTATAATACATCAACATACATGTTGAAACAGAAAATGATGCTGGGGGCTTTGATTTCTCTGTTTCCAAAGTGAAATTTGGTATCTTAGATCCCGTGTTTCTCATTCAACTGATCCTGACCATTTTGTACAAAAATGAAGTGTAAGTATTCAGGATGCCGGGGATTAATCACTGATATTCATTTGAGGAAAGGAATGTGTGGGCAGGGCGTGTGATTCTCTGTGTTTTTATTTGTTTTGTAGAAAGAGCTTGACAAATGCTCAAATATAATTGCTGTTATGTCCGTTGGATAATTCATGTTATGTTTGAGGCAACATTTTCAGATTTGAAGTTGTGGAAAAACTTATTTGTTGTCACCTATGATATGTATGATTGTTTTACATAGGCATTTAAATTTGAATGTGCATTTCCGGTAGAAAACAGCAATGGAATTTTCTCCAATTTGTGTATTTGATAGATTAATTGTCAACTTGTCCAAAGTTATCTATAGTTACAACCATAATCTTGAATATCCAAAATTCACATCCATTTCACTGTCATAATTCAAACAGACAAAGGGAGGATGTCTTTCATTAGGTCTCTGCCGACATGGAAAATAAATGGATTGTTCATTTTGATCATATTGAAAAAGGATATAAAATTGGTTACAACCTAAATTATCAAAAAAAGAAAAGAAAAAGAAACAGATCACGTTAGTTGGAATTTTACCTGATTAACTTACAAAAATATTAGAAAGCAAATTTGGAATTTTACCTGATTAACTTATAAAAATATTAGAAAGCAATGAGATCTGTATATATTACTTGGATAGTTTCAGATAGGCAGAAATTTAGGGTTTTGAGGGATGAAATAATGGACTTAAGATTTCAGTTACTAGTTGGAAAATATAAGTTGGTTATAGTTCTTAAAAAAAGTTAGTGTTATGTATTGAATTGCAGAACAATTTCATGCCATCTTACCATAGAATAACATAAATCTTGGAGGTAGTCAAATTATTATGAGTAATAATATTAATAATTCAAGTATAAATAATCTAACAGTTATCTTAAACAGCAAAGCTTCATAAGAGGATTAATTTGGGAAGGAAAAATAATACCAATAGCAGTGACAGATGATTAATAGTAAAGATTAGAATCAGGTAACCAGAAGACTTAATTAGTGTGAGCAATATATAATATTAATAGTAATACGATAGATCTCAAATAAGTATAAATAATTAATGGTAATTTTAACTTTCTAATAACATGATTAATCTGGGTAGCAAATAGCGTGTCTGATTTACAAATATTACCGAGAATCGCTTAAATTTTTTAATTTATATAAGTTGTAATATGAACTTTATCATAATAATTGAAAGTTATTTGTATCATCATCTGTAAATCAAGATCGGTATCTTTGTAATTTGACAAAGCTTCTGCCATTATATAAACTCATCGTGAATAAAATTTCACCAAATGTGTTACTCACGAGTCACAAGAAATAAGTTTATTATTATTATTATCATCAAAATAATATTAGAGTACTAGTTTCTCTATGAATAGTGAAACCGTGTTAAATTTATTATTTTATATTTGACACAGAACAAAGCAAAATTTTGAAATATTTGAAAACTACTTTTTGATTTCGTTTATTTTTATACTAGAAATGTTTTATCCTCATGTCTTTGGTGATAGAACGGTGATAGAAAAACGAGCTTTGTTTGATATGAAAAGATAAATAGATGAAACGATTTTCAAAGACGGACTTGCAGTGGAATTCCTTGTCCACTCTATAGCCAAAAATATATTCTCTTATTTGAAACTAAGCATTACTTGGCTATGGTGACCGAACAAATTGGAGCATGTGTTCTATTGCTTTATTTCCTTTATATGCTGCCCCCTGGTCTACATCTAAAGTTCTACCAAACTTTCTTTTGATATTAATAATGTTCTACTGATATAATTCAAATGTGTTAGCCATATTGACTATCTAACAATTTGGAAAATTGAACATATTTTCTCCATATGCTAGTGTTGATGGCTTGATATCATATCAAATAATTGCTGAATTCAAAATACATTTTTTGCTTGTTTATTTGTTAGGTTATCTGAGTCCTAAGACGATTGACACACTCAATTCAGTAGCTTCAACCTAGGGGCATCAGAATTGTCAAAATCACCTAGGGAACACACCAGGCTTGGGCCATGCCAGCCCTTAGCATGAATGGATTTTTGGCCACTAGGTTTTGTCTTAACCAAACTCCTTGTCTCCATCTATTCTTATGCCCTGGGCAAATTCAAAATACATTTTATTGAAACTCTTATTATATTTGATGACCATCTAGTGTAGGAGATATTTAGTCATGCTGGTCTTAAAATTCCATATGTTCTTATATTATTTAGAACATTTTGATGATTCATTATTTCTTCACTTGCCATGGAATTCTAAGTTGATACATCTTTTTCTTATTTGCACATGATAGAACTTGGACTTTCTCTGTCAATGTTGTTGTACTATTGGTAGATCATCAATTGTTTCAATAATGATATATTTTAGTGCCAATTGGTACTCAATTGTTGCCTTCATACCATATTTATAGTTTGTGTGTCTTGATCAACTGGGGAGGACTAAGATGATTGTTTGTTATAAGTACTCCATGTTACAACCATATTTATATATGCTCTCAACTTGGGATGGATGTCAATGTTTAAATGATAGGGTGTGTTTCCTGTTATTTTCTTTGTAATCTAATTTATTCTACATTGCTCTTTTATGGTATAAAGTACATCTTTCTTGCTTTTCTGTTTTTTAGCTATTGGCCTTGATATCTCTGCCTTATCCATTTTACAAGATGCCCTTTGTAGGGCTTCTTTTCCTTTGGGTTTAATACTGGCCTCCAAACAAACTCATTCCTTTCTTCATTTATTATGAAAGGGCATTGTTTTCAACTATTTGATCAGATCAAGCTTGTAGTGTAAAAACATTAGACTTTGCTTGTGGTTTTCTGTTGGGTGTCTAATATTTGTTCACTTGAATCACATTGAGTACTTTAATTAGTGTTGGTATGTCATTCTCAAAAGTCAGAGCCAAGTGATTAATCTCCCCATCACTGTGATCTCTCTCATAAGAAGTCATAATTTATGAGTTAATTTCCTCTTGTATACTCTTCCATGTCTTGCCACATGATATGCAAGGCTTCACTTAACCTTTAGGCCTCTACACTCATCGGCCTATTGACTAATTATTAAAATTACGTTTATTTGATGTAGGTTTTGTTTTTTATTTCAACTTCAGCAAAAAGAGAATCAAATTTTGAGAAAATATACATAGGACAAGACTGATTTTTCTTTAGATTATCTTCCATAACGAGCATTTATTAAATTTGTTTCCAATAGAGGATACTTGTTTCTTTCTAAAGTTTAGTTGTTTATTTTGTCCATTTTGTTAGTGATAACTTCTGTATAAAATTGAGATTTTACTTTAGAAGTAACAAAACTTGTTATTCTTCTTATGGTTCTTGGGTTTCAAACTCTTTCAAATTGTTATTAACATATTTAATAACAATTCTTTGTGTTTTTATGTTAGTTGTAATCGATCAATTATAAATTTTAAATTGTGAACTTGATTGAATTAGATAGGACAATTTTCCAAATAATAGTTATGAAATTTTAAATTGTGAATTAGTTATGAATAAATTTGACTGCGAACCATATTGGCCTAAATAGTTTTTCTATTTTTCTCAAACTTCTTTTAGTTTCTCTCTTTCTAAATTTTCTCTCTTTGATAACATTTTAAGGGCCATCTTAAAAGGAACAACAAGAGCCAAACATTTAAAAAGTTAAATAGGAGATTAAATAGACATGATATCAACATTACTTTTGCCAGTGATTATGTGTTTCCCATGGTCTAATGAATAGAAACACTTTCAAAATTGGCATTTCAAGAAGGAGAAAATTCATGCAATGAGCAAGGGTGGCTAGTAGGTCTTGAGCAATATAGAGACACGCCACTAATTCATCAATTTTACTTCTTAAAATGACCAAGGTGTTCTTAGTTTCCTTCACTCATTCTTGTACAACGAAATCATACTTACAAGTAGAGATTTGTTCTTATTCTTATTAAGCTTCGTGAACTTTGATTTTGCCCACTCCTTCAATGTTTATGTCTACTTGATAGCCTTTTCTGGGAGAATTAGTGACAATAGCAAGATAGAACAACTTTCCACTTTGCGCTATCTTGAGGAGGTCCAAATTAAGAGTGCCATCCAAGGTAGATAACTAGGTGAGATTGCTTGGAAAAGCTAAGGAGCATGTGAATGGAGAGTCATCTTCCCAATAAGATGAAATACTTACATAAAGCTTGCATTTATGGAAAGATGTTAACATTTAGTGCATAAGGGGAGTGCCTAAACCTCCCATTAATCAAGTATTTACCAAACCCCTCTTCATATGATGTTGCATACTAGACGGTCAAGGGACCACTAATTCTTCATTTAAGTGATGAGGGAAAAATATAACACCCATCTTAATTCCTCTCATTCTTGCACTTGTGATTGACAATCATAAGATTGAGGTGTAAGAGGACATCTCTACCCCCTCAACCCAAACTTAAAAGTTTCCTTACGATTCGACGATCTATTGGTTCACCCTTTGATCCACCTCATGGTTAAAACTTCCATTGATGCAAAGGAAGGTGATGACCTCAAATGCATCTAGGAGGATCAATTTTTATCATTATGAGAAAAAAATGGGAAGGAGGGATCCCTTCCCTAACATAGGGATGTTATAATCATAGTGGAATCACAAATAATTGCGAAATACCTCCCCACCTTTTTTGAGGGGTTCAATTCCATTGAACATGACTACCACTTGCACCATGTTATTTTTCATTTGGCCAATTCTCTATTCATACTTTAACTTCTACAAACCTATGAGATAATGGTGAACCATCCCCAGGTGCCTACCACTCTTTTAGGGTTATGATTAATTAGCAATATGTCTCTTGGGAAGTGATAAATTTGATATGAATTTTCACCAGTTTTTGTGCTTTAATAAACATCATGTGTTACATTTGGTAAGTGCTTAGGAAGTGATAAATTTGATATGAATTTTCATGCTTTAATGAACATGATCATGTGTTACATTTGGTGTGTGATATATAAATGATGTGGTCAAGGAAGGTTTATACGAATCAATAAAGGGTCATCACCAATGTGTTTTTGTTAATGGATTCATAAAATAAACATATAATACTAATGTATTATTTCCTTTATAAAGTTATGTATATGTGTATGCATGTATAATACTAATATATTATTTCCTTTATAAAGTTATGTATATGTGTATGCATGTCTTATTCATAACATATTATATATTGTCGGTGAAAATCATAGTATGGAGGTTAATGTCATGTAATTAATCAATTTTGATAGAGAGGACCCCCAAGGCCAATTACATTATCAACACTATCACTTGATAAATAAAGATAGCAAGAATTTACCAAAATAGATTATTGTAAGCTTCACATGTTATGAATTTGCGGAGGATCCTGAGAGACTAGAAAGTCACAAAAATCAAAGGAGATTGTGGTGGCAAAGGATAGGGGAGAAACAATGAAAAAAATATCTAAAGTCCTTAAAAGAGAAGTAATGGAGTAAGAGGCTTAATGATATGGGAAACTGAACAATGACCCAAATAGTTAACCAAATAAAACTCGATATTTAGACTCAGTGGACATAGTGGCTTAATTATACATTGTCACTTATGTAAGTGTGTGCCATTATATCATCAAGATAATGAATTAGAATTGACACCTACTTTCCAACTACATTTAGAGGAATTGTAGTGGATTGATATCTAACACATGATATAATCAAATACACATCAGATATATTGGGAATTACAAAACATTACAAAGTGACCAAGAACTTTATATGTTGTATCATGCAAAACAAATATAGTGCAAATTTAAAATAGAATTATTTAGAGAATCCAAAGGACACAATGGATAATTTGAAGTGTATACTTGTGAACAATAGAGGAAATTGGGTTACAACTGTTCTTGTAAGGAGCAATCCCACATTTAAAAAATATTTTAAACTTAGTTCCACCAAACACATGATGTGTTAATTAAGCAAGCTTTATGATTGTAAAGAGATAGTGAAACAATGAAACAAAATAAATCACCACTAGATAATAAGGACAAGAATATTGAAAAAGGCATCACTAGAAACATCATGAAGTTGAGTGCAGATGAAATAGTTATAATTGTTAAGTAAACCAAATGCAAACAAAAGAATCTAATGCAAAAACTATGATATAAAGGGACACTTAGGGTGAATATCCAATGCCATATTGCACAATGTGTGATGTCATATAACATAATACAAATAACAATGCATTCAACAAAGAAACTTCACTGATATGATGGAGGTACAAGGAGAACATATATGTGTCATACAACATATGGCTCCAAATAATGGTGGGTATCAAAGCCAATAATAAAAGCAAAACAATAGGATAATTACATAAGACAAGGCATTAATTACGATGCTAATGGAAGATTGATATACATTGTTGTATTCGTAATCAATTTGGACACTATAGGAGAGATTCTCTATCTAAAGAAGAAATAAAGACGTGCAAGAAATGGGGGCAAGTGATCATGACAATGTTCAAAGACCAGAACACGTGAATATCATAGACATTGAATTGAGAGTTGATGTGTAACATCTATGCATGATCAATGGAGGAATGGGGCTATATATATATATATTCTCTAATCAATATTAGGACACACCAATTATTGATTTGGAAATATATGTTGGATTAGGAGAACAAACAACATGGCATTGGATTAATTCTAGACTCAATTATAGAGTAGAAGGTAATAGTCATTTATGGGCTTACAATCCTATGGTTTTGGAAAGCCATGGTTTTTCACATGGTATTAGATGTAATGAAGCCTATTTAAAGGCTAGAGAGACTACATTGTAAGATGCCTTGATTGGCCAAGTTTGGCCTAACTTGATTGGTTTGGAGTCTAATAGATCTATGATGTGTTGGATTTCTTGGTTCAAGGTTTCCAAGATAATTCATGGTGTCTTGTGCTCTTTATTTTATTTTGTGCATATCTCACATTATTAATATCTATCATTTTCTAATGTATGGTATTAGAGCTAAGACAATTGTTATTACTTGTGAGAAGCAACATAGGGCATTAGAGCTACGATTGGATTGGTGGATAAAGGATGGATAGACCTACACTCTTTAGCGAGAGTGGTTTGATGCAAAGAATATATATATATATATATATATATATATATATATATATATATATATATATATATATATATAAGGTGTTGCACCAAGATGTGGTTTGAAGTTTCTATGGTGGGTCATTGCTTATCAACATCCATTGATCAATATAATTCTCTTTTCTTAAGCCCTCTTACTAAGAGTAACACCCTTCTTTTCCAAGCACTTAGTCATTTTTATTAATTTGTGGGTTGTAGGTTCCCCTTCCACCCATTTTCTCCCCACGTACCTCATAACTAAAAACATTCAAACACTTGGTCTTTTTCATATATGTGGGTTGCGGGAAATCCTTTTCACTAAGTTCATCTTGCATCATGCATCTGGCATTCCTCATAGTGCACTCTGCGACATCCAAAATGTGCCCATATATCTGTGGGTGCAAGAGACCTTTCTTGTTCATCATCTTGCATTTCCATAACCTACATAATTTCCCCAACATCACTCATAGAGACCTGCAAAGCTTCATTGAAGCAACAAAACTTATAGTATTTATGAATTAGATGTAAAATGCACAAAGGTATTTTTAATTAATATTTTATTAATAATATGAAATGTACAAGGATGATGAATGTTACAATGAGGCTCCACTTATATACCTACGTAGGTGCCCACTCATGAATGGTCATGTCCTTCCATTCATGAATGGTCATGTCCTTAGGACATGCCTCTTCATTAATTAATCATTAATTAACTACAATTATGATTTACTATTATTTCATTTATATTTATTATATTTTTATATAAATTATATTCATGACATTGCCCCTTTCTTCAAAAGCTTTGTCCTCAAACCTTTATCATTGACAATCTTCTTCACTTTAATCGCTAACAATTTCCTTCAATTTTCTCATGTCATTTTTGATAAGTGTAACTAGTCACTGGTACCTCAACATGGATAATTCAGTGGTAATATTATTTTGGAACCGCGTTGTCTTTAGTGCGACTTTTTGAAGGCTTTTCTGGTGGATTTTTTCTGGTCTAATTTCTCTAAAATCCGGCAGGAATTCATTGAAAGCATAAGTTTGATGGGTAACCTTTCACAATTGAAGTGCCCTACGGGTTTTTTAGGGTGTTGAATCCATATATTTAGTCAAAAAACCAGTTTAAATAACAAAAATCAAGATTCCACCTTAAAATTTTTCATTGGATTTCGGCACCAGAAACTCGAAAAAGTTGCACTAAAGGCAACTCCTTTTGGAACTAGTTTTTTTTTTCAAATATTATTTTTTATATTGAATGTAGCCGTGTATTCGACACCTGAGTTCCTTCCTGAACCCTGAACCACTGAAGCGACAAGGAAAGTACATGTTCAAGAGATAGGTTGTCGATAGTGAGTAAAATGAAATGAAATTTTAACGTCCATGAGACTAAAAATAGTCTATGGGACAATGAGTTCCCTATTTTTCTCCTTTGGCATTTGAGTCCTTTTCTTATTCAAATTGATGATGAGCTGGCCCAACCTTCCAACAATCTCATCACTGAAAAGACAATGCTAAGAAACCGATGCTAACATATTCCCATAGCTTTCTCTGATGTCTTTGAATGCATCACATTCCAAAATAAAATGTTTTTTCGATTCCACTGCCCCAGACATGCAAAATGTACACACTTGTTCTTCAAAAGCTTCTTTAGGTCTTTTCCACTGTCCTGTTTCACACCGAAGATGATGTGAGTTGGTTCTTAATTGAGCAATATGAACCTTTGCCTCCACGGAATGTTAGCTCCAATGTACTCTTTTTGTTGGAGATCATACACAGGGTTGAATTTTCCAATGTAGTACTTCTTCTTTCTACCCAACTCTTTTCCCCATACCTGTTTATGAAACTTCTCCATAAAAAAAGTATTTAGATTGCTATTTGTGGGACAAGCATTGAGGGAGATATTCCATTTTTACATCCTTGTGTAGTTTTGTCTTATCTATGTTTTCTTTCTTTCACTCATGCCTTCCTTGAAGATAACATTAGGCCATTTACCTACTCCCATTTGCTCAATTATTTTTAGATATCTTATGAGCTGCACCATAGAAACTGCTTTGATGGGAGTTGCTCATGTTTCACTGAACATTATCTCATAAGGCACCGAACTTTTTATTTTGAACTTGCTCATCATCAAAACTTTTTGTATTTTCTCAATTTGCTTCCATTTTGAGATAGGGGTGCTGCTAGCCCACAATTCACACCCATATAGCGTCATTGGACAAACTAGGAGTCCAAAAATCACTTTAATCGTTTTCCAATCCCATAAATCTGCCTCTCTACATCTGTTTTGAAGAGCATATAATGTTTTCCACCCTCCTAAGATTCTCTTCTTTCTGAAATCCTCCCAATTTAGTTTGTTGTTGAAATCAATCATTTACTTCTTCAAGAGTGTTGCCTTCAAAGAATAATGTATGCTGACTTTGCTTCCTTTTATTAAAGAAAATTATTATCTTGGTCTTGCTAATATTGACTTGCATCCACATTGCTCTACAAAAATGCTTAAGGGCTATAGGTGTTTCTGCAATCCATGGGCCGATTTAGAAATCAATACAAGATCATCAACATATAAAAGAAGCTTTATCACAAACTCCCCCAACTGAACATCATTCCCACCTTGCAAATTTAGCCACTCTTCTAGTTTATCAATATATAAACCAAAAAGAGTAGGGGATAGAGGGCAACCATGCTTGACTCTAATGTCACTTCTAAAGCTTTTTGAAATACCCGCTGAGGTTCTAATTTTGACTTTCACCTCTTCATAAAGTCTATGGATGAAAACTCTATAACGCAAAGGAATTTCAAGTTCTTCCATTCTATGCCACAACTTGTCTCTAGGGACTATGTCAAATGCCTTTTTGAAGTCAACAAAATAGCAGAATACTTCTTCTTTATCCCCCCAAACCTTTTCAATAATGTGTCTCATCGTGATGTCATGATCCACTATAGAATGTTTTGGCCTAAAACATGCTTGCCCTTTTGCCCTCTTTTCTTTTCCTTTTGCCCACTTACTAATTCTATTTTCTACCATGCTGCCGAAAAGCTTTGCAAACAAATGATTGATCATAATGGTTTTATAATTAGATGGATTATTAATGTCTCCACTTTTAAAAAGGGGTATTGCTAGGCTAGTTGTCCAGTCCCTTGGGAATACTTGTTGAATGATGTTGTTGAATATTTCCATGATGTGCGGTGCAAGAGTGTTCCTTCCCCATTTTAGATACTTTGCTTGAAGTTCAACCAAGTCTTTTGCCTTTCTTGTTTTCAGCTTTTTGGGGTTTGTTCCGAGCACAAACGTTGGCTTTTCTGGTGGTTTGCACAATCCTGCTTGGGGAAGGTTTTGTGGTTGATGAAAGTTTTTGGATTTTCTCAATTTTATTCCATTTTGAGACAGGGGTGCTACTAGCCCATAATTCACACCCATATAGCATCACTGGACAAACTAGGAGTCCAAAAAGCACTTTAATCATTTTCTAATCCCATAACTCTGACTCTCTACATCTGTTTTGAAGAGAATATAATTCTTTACACCCTCCTAAGATTCTCTTCTTTCCATAGCCCTCCCAATTAAGTTTGTTGTTGAAATCAATCCCGAGGTATTTGGACTCATTTAATTCTTCAAGAATGTTGCCTTCAAAGAAGAACGTATGCTGACTCTGCTTCCTTTTATTAGAGAAAATCATTATCTTAGTCTTGCTAATATTGACTTGCATCCCCACTGCTCTACAAAAATTCTCAAGGGCATATAGGTGCATCTGCAATCCATGGGCCGATTTAGAAATCAATACAAGATCATCAACATATAAAAGAAGCTTTATCAAAAACTCCCCCAACTGAACACCATTCTCACCTTGCAAATTTAGCCACTCTTCTAGTTTATCAATATATAAACCAAAAAGAGTAGGGGATAGAGGGAAACCTTGCTTGACTTCAATGTCACTTCTAAAGCTTTTTGAAATACCTGCGCAAGTTCTAATTTTGACTTTCACCTCTTCATAAAATCTATGGACAAAAACTCTATAATGCAAAGGAATTTCAAGTTCTTCCATTCGACGCCACAACTTGTCTCTAAGGACTGTGTCAAATGCCTTTTTGAAGTCAACAAAACAACATAATACTTCTTCTTTACCCCCCCAAAACCTTTTCAATGATGTGTCTCAACGTGATGTCGTGATCCATTGTAGAATGCTTCGGCCTAAAACCCGCTTGTCCTTTTGCCCTCTTTTCTTTTACTTCTGTTCACTTACTGATTCTATTTTCTTCCATGCTGTCGAAAATCTTTGCAAACAAAGGATTGATCATAATGGTTCTATAATTGGATGGATTATTAATGTCTCCATTTTTAAAAAGGGGTATTGCTAGGCTAGTTGTCCAGTATCTTGGGAAACCTTGTTGAATGATGTTGTTGAATATTTCCATGATGTGCGGTGCAAGAGTGTCCCTTCCCCATTTTAGATACTCTTCTTGAAGTTCAACCAAGTCTTTTGCCTTTCTTGTTTTCAAATTCTTAATTCCAATCTCCACCTCCTGTAATGTGAAGATATTTGTAGTTGTGTTGAGCCCCGGGGGAGGCTCAACCTCTGATTCTTTCTCATAGAGTTGTCTTGCATATTCAAAACATTGATTGGCTGTAATATTATTTTTGATTTGCTTCTTCCTTGGTTGAAGTTCTTGCCAGAAAAGCTTTGGGTTATTCTTGCCTAGATATATTAACTCTTCTCACCTTGTTTGCATGAATTCATATTTTTTCCTTTTTAGTATCTGCTTATATAAATTTACATTCATCTTCTCCTTGCCTAATTTTTTGATGCAGGGGCATTAGGCTAAAAGAAAATTCCATGTATTTTATTTGACTTTGGGGTTTTATGTTTTTAAGGGAGTTGGCTTTTTATGTAATGATTTGAGTGATTTTAATGATTTTTAATTAAATAGTGTGAGGAAATTGTAAATGTTCTCGAATGTTGGAGAACATGAGTGAATTAAGAGTGCATAAAGATTTAGAGATTTAGGGATTAATTAGAAATCCTAAATTAGAGTTTGTTTCATTATTTTTGGGATGAAAGAGGATCCTTAGGGATTAAATAGGATTCATAGGTAATTGTTGAGAAAACACTGGAACTGAAAAACAAAAAATAGATTCAGGACCATTTGTATAAAATGTAAGCCTCAAAGGCATAAAGGGACAGATTGGAGAGATTTGAGTATAGTAGGATAGAAGCAGGGTTTTGATTGTAAGCCTTCGGGAAAAATAGTGGAAGAAGGCCACTGATATAGAAGATCAGGCCAAGGATAAATCCTATGTAAATTTTGTGTGTTAATACAAATAGTAACTCAAATTCTGAGTTGTGTTTGAGTGCATATTTTGTGCAGATAAAATTGAGATTATAGAGTTGAGTGAATTCTGTGAATCGATCACAGAAATGTGTGAATTGTATGCATTGAGACATAAATTGGCTTGGGCGTATTCCAACATTGAAATTGTTATTGTATAATTATTTCAAGGAGGAAATTACACAATCTTTGTGAGTACACAGTGAAATGAGATCGGGGTTGAATTCGATTTGAGGGTTTATTGAATTCTGTTGTGTAAAAACCGTGGAGTGATACCTTAAGTTTGGAACGGTATTCTGTTTAGAAACCGTGTTAATGAGAGCAGAAGTCGCAGGCGCAGAAACAATATGATGGTGCAACGATATGAATTGATGGCTTGTTTAAGCATGAGGTCCCGGATTGGAGAGTGGATCTTCAAAGCAAGGAGTCGTTGGGTTATTAATTAATCTCCAAGTATGCAAAAGCATAGTGAAGAATTGAAAGGCAGTGGAAACAAATAACGGGTTTGTTAAAGCGCAGAGTTGTAGTTTCAAAGGAGTTGTGCCTTTGTTATAAACAAACAGTGAAGGCAGAACCGTGAGTTGAAAATATGGTGGAACGATGCGTTGGAACCAACAAGGACAATTTTCGAAATCCATAAATGGGTTTCGCGTGGCTAAGGCCTGGTAAGTAGTATTCTCCTTTTCGAACGCGATAAATCTCAACATGTGACGTGTGGCATGAGTGGTATTCCAAAACCATTCATTTCACGTAAGTTTTAAATGTTAAATGGCGTGAATCTTTGTTATGCGATGATCGTTGGATTGTTAAGTTGAAATGCAGAGAAGTGTCATCCGTTGGATGAATAGGTAAGTCGGATATGCTAGGTGGTGATTAATGGAGTTAATGCAAAGGTGAGTTGGTGAATTATGAAGTCGAGGATAATTTAATGTTTCTGACATTTGAATTGGCGAACATTTATATGTTTGAATCCAAAGTCGAATGTTTCATTATGAAATGAAACATTCCGTGAGTGTTTGAATAAAGTTATATATATAATAATTGTGATGTTGTGGCAATATTATATATATTGAACTTTGATTATGAAACGAATGTTGATTCGAAGATATGTGGCATTCGGATGGATGAGTGCATTAAAAAGGATTAGTGGAATGTTAAGTGTGGCCGAAGATTGTGTCGGGTTTTAAATGCAAATCGAATATTGTTTCGATCTTTGTGAGAAGGTTTTGTTATATTGTTTTAACCATTATTTGAAAGAAAAAGAAGCTTCTACATATGGTTTGTGGTGTTGGTTTTTATAACCATAAGGATTTTATTATAAGATCTCAAATCAGAGATTTGAGATACAAAGCTTCCGTATAAGAAGTTGTAATCTGGGTTGTATTGTATGGTTTTATAACCATCAGATTTGTAGAAAGGTAGCTTCCGCATTATTATTAAAATTGGCCCAGATTTTGAATTTATTTGGGGCATTAATTTGAAATGCATTTTTTTTATGCATCATAGTGGAGCATGTGGTATTGGCAGCTTGGGCTGCTATCACTTTTTCAAGGTTCTCCTTGCCATTTTTCATTTCTCATCAAACCAAGCATTTAGAGGAAAACAATTTGATTTTGATTTCCTATTTTTTTCTCTTTTGCACTTCTCAAGTGCCCTTTGAATTATATTTGTTAACTTATGACTTTTGAAGCTTTGGAAACCAGTTTTCTCTTTCTGAATTAATCTCTCCAGCATTGTTTTGAAGATAGTACAATTTTCTTGTGTTAGAGGAATTTTGCCCCTTGGTAGTGATTTCCGAGAGCATTGGGTTTTTCTCTTATTCTGCATTTCTTCTACCCATGATAACTTCATATAAATTGGCTTATGGTTTGATTTTAAGTCCCAATTATTCTCTCCAATCTTAACTTCATCTATCTTTTCTATCAAGCTTTATGAATAAATCACATAATCAACGACACTTTCCCCATTGTAAGTGTTGCAAGTGAAGTTCCCAGACCTTTTCCATCTGTCCAGACCATTGCAATAATTAAGTTGAAAGCCCCACACAGTGTAAGAAATTCCTCTCCAAAATGATTGCTAACTTTGTCATCTTCTGAATTTCTCACCCATTGGGAATTCTCCTCTTCAGTGAGCCAAATAGGATTATGATGCTCTTTGCAACAAAGAATACTAGCTTTCTGATTTTTTGTTCTAACATTAAAATCACCCACTAAAATCACTTATCCTTGCTAATAGTATGCGACAATACCTTGCTTTAAAGCTGCATATGGATATTTTTTTGTCTAGCCCCTTATTTTTGTAGGTTTTTGAGACTTGAGGGGAAAAATAGAATTTTGCAATTCTTATGTGATTCTCATTCTCTGATATTTTGAACCATAAATATTTTTTATTTTCATTTTTTTTCATCAAATGAATGTGACGACCTTCCTTTTCTTTCACTAAAACTAGTATTCCCACATACCCTTTGCCATTTTCTGCTACCTTGTTCCAAACTGCTAACTTCAAATAAGCGTCAAACATAGGAGTTTTGCAACCATCATGTTCATAAGTTTCCATGAGACAAATTATGTCTCTACCTTCTGCAATAGGCCCTAACCCAGGTCCCCTCCTCCAAGGGTAGTCTCTATAATTCCAACAAACTAAACTTAGGTAGAACTGGGTAGGATTTGACTGCTATGTAATTTGACACATAAGACTTAACTTTGAGTCTTCACCCCTTTCCATCCATGTTGCTCTTGATGTTTTCCTCCCTATTATTGAATTCTTTGTTTTTTATTTAGTGCTAGCTTGCTGCCCTATTTTGTCCTAAGTCCCAAAAATTGCAATAACTGCTTTACCATTGTACAACCATGCCCTTTTCCCTTTCTCGCTGCCCTAATTTTCTTTACTTCTGCCCTTATTTCTTACTTTCTTGTTCTGTTGTTTTGAGAACGAAAGCACACATTCGAGAGACAAGATGTCGGTAGTGAGTATGTCAACGAAAGGGTTTTTCAGGAGAGCGGATAGTGGAAAGGAACAACGGGAATGCAAGAGACAGAGGTTTTATTAACTAAAAAATGATCTACACTGTGGAGTGTATTCAAACACCTTCATTTTTGTTGTGAGGTGGGGAACCCACAAATTTAGGGTTATATCGTCCTCTACTTTCAATGGAAAACTCAGAATTCAGACAATCTCCTTCTAAAGCCACGAAGGATTTGAAGAGTTTTTATTAAATTCCAAAATAATAACCAACCCACTCGCATCAATATCATTGGACACCATTAGAAGACGCGAACCACATGTGACAATATTGAACATTTGTCTGCCGCTATTCAATAAAAACTCTGGCCCTGCTTCTACCCACATTCTTAGTTCTCCTCCATCATGGCTTTTGAAAATCAATATCCTGGGTGTCTTCATCGCTAGATGTTCAATAGCAAAGCAATAAAGGTAACAGTTGGATAAAATCATCTGATACCTTGCATTGAGATTCTATGGAATATTTTCCACATACCTCCATAATTTTACGAAGGAATCATATATTTGAACTATACATGTTCTTTGGCCAATTTCCAGCTCCAGGGCAACCACATTGAAATTGTCAAGTCCATTCTTATTATCATTAATGGCATCCTCGCCTTCCACAATTTCTCTGGAAAATACCCTTTTTCTGGATGGCATAGGAGGGATTTCGGCTGATGTTTGAGTGTAAGGATTGCATAGGTGGTAAGAAAATGCTATACTGGATCCTCTTTTGCTCCCCCAAGAATACATCGTAAAAACTGAACACATGAAGGGTTCTTCCAAGTGTTATGACAAGGAATGACAACAACTACCACATCTAATCTCATAGAATACCAGTTCATAGATTTAAAGCCTAACATTTCACATGAATTTTTCAACCCTTCCTGTGAGTGAACCTATACCTTATTTTCTCCATCAGAGTAGCCAACAAAGTAATCTGATAATTGCTTAAATTATCAACATCAGACTCATTCTCCACTTCTGCTGCAAAAGAAAAAATTCAATTCCATTGGCTTTGGAAATAAGTGTTGGATAGGCAGAGAATATAAACACAAATTAACACAAGTATTTCACACATGAAACACACGAGCTGCGACTCTTCTATTAATCAATGAACTTCAATGTCACTCAATCACAATGAATACAATGAACTTGGTCAAGGGTATTTAACCTAACTTACTTGACATGAAAACACTCATCTATTACATAATTGAACTTGCTCAACTCTCACTTAACTCACTCTCTAACTCACTCACCAAATTTATCTATCACTCAACTCAACTAAATCAATGCTTACTTAACTGATTGTCTAACTCTGCATGCAGGAGGTAAATTACATATTTTAACACTCCCCCTTAATTACGACCGCTAAACTAAAACATAACTCATGACTGTAACTCAAACATGCCTGCTGGTCTTTGTCTCAGCTAGGCTTACAACACCCAAGTTTCTTTTGTGAAACTCAAAAAAATCTACTGCTATTGGCTTTGTAAATATATCAGCCAATTGATCACTAGATTTACAAGGCTTCAAGTGAACTTCTCCATTGCTCCCAAGTTCTCGAATAAAGTGATATATAGTATAAATATGCTTGCTCTTTTGATGAAACACACTATTCTTGAATAGTGCAATTGGTGATGTGTTGTCACAGTATATCGCTGTTGATCCTTGCTGTTGTTGCTTGAGTCCATACAATACTCTTCTTAACTATACTGCTTGACATGCTGTTGAAGTTGCTACTACATATTCTACTTCTGCTGATGATAGTGTCACAATGGGCTGCTTCTAAGATGCCCATGCTATCACTCCTAAACCAAGATGAAACACATAACCGTATGTGCTCTTCCAATCATCCAAACTGCCTGCAAAATCACTATATGCGTATCCAATCAAATCTTTCTTTTCTGTACTTAATACATTATGCCATAATCTCTACTTCCTGCTATGTATCTTAGAATTATTTTTGCAACACTCCAATGGGTGTCTTTTGGGGTCTCCATAAATTTGGAAATCAAACTTACTCCTTGCATAATATCTGGGCTTGTAGCAGTGAGATACATTAGGATGCCAACCAATATTTTGAATAGAGTTGGATTGACATCTGCTCCTTCATCATCCTTAAATTTGTACCTGTTTCAACTGGTGTAGGTATATGTTTGCAATTATCCATCCTGAATCTTTTTAGCAAATCTCTAGCATATTTATTTTGGCAAATAAAAATTCATTTTTCAGATTGCTCAACTTCAATGCCAAGAAAATATTTCATGAGACCAAGATCTGTTATCTCAAATTATTTCATCATGGATGCTTTAAATTCATCTAACTCAAGATCTCCTGTAAAAATGATATCATCAACATATAAGCAAACAATCAGAATCTGTCCATGCTCATTTACCTTTATGTATAAGGTAGGCTCAATGCTGCTTCTGCAAAATCCATTCTTGATCATGTAGCTGTCAATTTTTCTATACCATGCTCTAGGTGCTTGCTTAAGTCCATAGAGCACTTTCTTCAATCCGTAAACTTTATCTTCTTTACCTTCAACTTCATATCTTGGAAGCTGCTACACATAAATTTATTCTTCTAAAATTCCATTCAAGAAGGCTGGTTTGACATCCATTTGATATACTTTCCACTTGTTCTGAGTTTCTGTCGCTAGAACCGCTCTTACAATATCCAATTTGGCTACTGGAGAAAATTTTTCCCCAAATTCTATTCCGGGTTGCTGCGAGAATACTTTTTCTACAAGTCTTGCTTTAAATCTGTCAATCTCACCCTTCTCATTCACCTTTGTCTTGTACAACCACTTCACACCAATGGGGTTTTTATCATTTGGTAAACCAACCAAATCCCATGTATCATTCTTTTCAACAGAATTCATCTCTTCATCCATGGCGTGCACCCAATATTCATCTCTGATTGCTTCTTCAAATGAAGAAGGTTGGAATGCCAACAATGCAAAATTTGAACTAACATCCAAATCATCATAAATATCTTTCAAACTTCTCATATTTTTCTTACCATCGCTTGATTCATTACCTGATTGGCTGCTTGGAGAATTTTGGTCTATTGATCTACTTGAAGATCCATGCTGCTCTGAAAATATTGGAGTCCTTGCTGGTGTGACTTTTTTTGGTGTCTGCTCTCTTGATTCTTGTTGCTCCTTTTCTGATACATCATCCTCTTCCATCAATGGTGCTTGTGCATCGGTTGGTGTGTCTATAGTCCCATTCCATGACTCTTGTTGTTTGAACACAACATCTCTGCTAATGATTATATTCTTAGTAACAGGGTTATATAGTTTGTAAGCTTTTTACTGCTCACTATAACCAATAAATATCAAATCTTCACTTTGATCATCTAATTTTCCTCTTATTTTCTTAGGCACATGTGCATAGCCTACACATCCAAAAACTATGAAATGAGATATGCTGCATGACATACCTGACCACGCTTCTTTTGGTACTTTGTTCATCACACTCTTTGTAGGAGATCTATTTATCACATAAACAACACATGCAACTGCTTCTGCCCAATACTCATTAGACAAGTGTCTTGCTTTCAACGTGCTCCTTGTCATGTTCATGATTGTTCGGTTCTTTCTCTCTGCTACACCATTCTGCTACGGTGTGTATCTGGTTGTAAACTGTCTTCTGATTCCATGTTGTTTGCAGTACTCATGGAATGCTTTCAAATCATATTCTCCACCATGATCTGATCTTAATACCTTGATCTATCGATCACTTTGGTTCTCCACTAAGGCTTTGAACTCTTTGAAATTTGAAAAAGTTTCAGACTTCTACTTCAAGAAGTAAACCCAAGTATTTCTGCTATAGTCATCAATAAAAGTGAGGAAGTAACAACTTCCATCAATCGACTGTGTCCTCATAGGTCCACACAAGTCTGTATGCACCAACTCCAGTGGTTTCTTTACTCTGTATGAAACTCCTTTCGGAAAACTTTCACGGTGTTGCTTTGCTAAGATGCAACACTCACAAGTGCTAGCAGGTTCTTTGATGGGAGGTAAACCTCTAACCATCTGTTTTTGCGACAACAATCTTAAACCGGAAAAATGCAAGTGTCCAAACTAAAAGTGCCATAACTAGTAATCATTAGAACATGTAGTTGTAAAAGAACTAATCTGATCATTTTATTTCATAATTAGAGGAAATAGTCTATTCCTTGTCATCTGTACCTTTTCTATCAGCTGCTTGCTTGGGGATTTGTCATAAATAACACACTGTTGCCCTTGAAAGATAACTTTGTATCCTTTCTGCGTCAATTGACCAACACTTATCAAATTGTGTTTGAGTCCAAGGAAATAATATGCCTCTGATATTGTATTTGGCTCCCCCTGCTTGGTCAAAATGTTGACCACTCCTTTTCCATCTACATCCATAGTCTTGTCAGTCCCCAACTTTACTTTTGTCGTCACAGATTCATCCAAATTTGCAACCCAATTCTTTCATTCTTCTTCTGTAAAATGTATGAGTTATGCCTCTGATCTTATTTTTAAATGTTCAGACCTTATTTCAGTCATACCCTTCAGAAAATCACGCTCACATGCTTCAATAAATTTCTGCATACTTCTAGTCATGGGAAATCAGGGTTTTCTAGCCTAGTTAGGAAAGGAGGAACTGTTTAACATAGCAAAACTTATTCGTTTTTTCTTAAATTCGACATGGGAGTCCCTCATAACCCTAGCTATCAGATCCAACCAATTTCCCATATTATTTTTACGCATATCTCTAAATACACTTGTTTTAGGGCCTAAATCCTCACTTTTCCCCACCTTTTTCCTTATAAAACACTGTATAAAGTTTCTGCTACATATTTTATTGAAGGTTAAGTGATTTTGTATCTGTATATGACATATTTCTATAGCTCCACATTGGTAATAAGTCATATTATTCCCAATAGTGTAATTGTTCCTAATTTGGAACATTACAGTGGTATCTTTGGCTCAGCCCGTGGCTTCAAGCCAAAGTGTTGTACAGAAAGGAGAAAGGTCAGAATGATGAAGAATATGGGTTTACTATCATCAACTTTCAGATCTAAGAAGAACCTCTCCAAGGAGGTTGAACAATAAGAAGAAAGGAGAAGCAGTGAAAATCCTAGGAAGTTTCAAGAGCAGAAAGATCTTCCGATCAGATCTACAAGATCTATACATGAGGAAAATTCTGAATCCTCATCTCATGGATATGTGCACTCAGCCATATCACCAAAGCTTCAGCGTTCTGTCTGTGATTTCTTCATGAAGAGGAAGAAAGGAGGTGTACCCAAGAAGGAGACTCTTAGAGAGTATTTGCAGGTGTATGAAGATCAATCCAAGGAGTTCAAAGATAACTTGAACTTCCAAGGGTTCTGAAAGATCAAGGAGAAAAAAGGCACAAAGGAGGAGCAGCATGGTAAGGGTAGATTCTATCTATCTATCTTTGATGGATCATCTAAATGTCTAGTAAGGGTTTGGGTGAAGGAGCTAGACAGCTTTGTACAACAACATCAAATTTCAGATTTGAAGCCATCAAAGTAGCAGTGATGCATTTTGAAGGTAAAGCATATGCTTGGTGGTTATTTGAGTTTTTTTCCTTGAAGAATGAAAATAGACCTACTTATGCAAGATTTATTGTAAGATTGATAGAGAGGTTTGATGAAGCTCCATGTGTAACATCTTTTGTTGACACTATCAAACCACATCAGACAAATATTTTGCATGAGTTGGAAGGGTCTATGAATCCAACTCCATTTCTGAAAACCATGGAAGAAGGTGTAAGCTTATTTGACACCTTGCCAAGGGCAAGATCTCCATTGGATGAAGGGCTTCCTTCTCAAAAAGAAGGCATGAAGATTCCTCCCTCAATAGAGGGCCAAGATCTAAGGTCTCTTATTGAGGATGAGGCAACTTCAACTATTGAAGAGGAGGATGGGGAAAAAGGAGCTAATAACACAGTCATGACAAGAGCACCTCAAGCATCTCATGAAGAGGAGGATGGAGCACTTGCTCCAAGAAGAGAAACTCTTGCACTCTTGCAAGGAGTTCCAAAAGATCTCACACATGGAGATCTTTATACAACACAAGAGCAGCATGCATCATCATTATCAAATGGTGAAGTCTTGAAGATAGAAGGAGGAAGAGAGGAGGAAGAGCATCTCAATAATAAGAGCATATACCCCTCTCTGTTTCAAGGGTTGGAAGACCAAATAAGGCAAGAGAATCCATGCAGCAATGGTAGGGGAAAATCTATCCACCTACATCCACATTCTTCTCTATACATTGATGCCTCTTTGCAAGGAGGCATTCCACCAGGAATACCTCCTGATTGGAAAAAAACTAAAGTGTTCTCTCAACTATGGGCAACATTTGCATACTTGACTAATGAAGGAGCTTTGGGAGAAGCAAGCACAACGCAGAGGATCTTTCATGAATTTAGAAAAGAGGTAAGCAATTTTCTGAATAGGACATTGTTATCTTCCGTTCATTCATCTACGCTGAGAAATGAAAGATCAGAAATCTATGATGGTATGGATACGAGGATACATGGAAAAACCATATCTTTGGGGTAGCCCATGGTCTTCTCACTTACAAAAGAGATTTCTGAACATGACAAGAGGATCTTAATACTCTTGCATGCATGGGCCAAATTGAGGAAGTATTGGAGGACAAGAACTTTCCAAGGGGAAGTTGATTTCCACATGCTTCAATCTTGTCTTGAGCAAGATCAGCTGCAAGGGAGGTAGCAAAAGAAAGTTTACGGGACTCTAACATGTGACCTTGGCATCAAGTATGTCAGAGAGGAGAGTCATGACATGATAGGGGCTGCATTTCAGACATCTACATCGTTATCATTCTTGGGGAGCCTAGATCCTTATTGGGATTCTCAACTTTTGATGGAGTACAACAAGGACCCTTTCACATGTGAGGTTCTTGATGGGAAGGTAATGGATGGGAGGTATAAGGTAGTTGGAGGAGTCATCTTTTTCCATGATCAGATTTATTTGGTTAAAGGCTCCAAGCTCAAGGAGAAACTGTTGAATGCAACCTATGAGATTCTGCTTTCCAAACCCACCGACTTCATTGGAGCATATCATACTATCTTGGATGGATTCATGTGGGAGAATTTCAAAGAGGATGTGCACTCTCATATGAAGAAGTGCATGGACCATTTTTTAGATGAGGAGGAACATAGCTCTTGGGAAGAATTATCATCTACACCTCCTTATTCATTGAGTGTGAGAGGAGGCTCATCCATGAGCAACCTTGCTGATTTTAAACAAGTGTATGACAAATTTTATATTGCTGAATCTCATGATGTATACTTGTATTTTTCTAACACTCATTTGCAGGGATTTTCTCCAAGAGGGAGCACTATTTATGATGGGCTTCATGGGCCACTTGAGGCCATGAAATTTATTGATGATGATGATCCTTTAGAGGATCTTGGAGGGGAGATACACTTCCCATGGTGTGAATCCTTTACACCAATCATAAAACACCTTCTCCAAGCATGCAAGAAGGATGGGGCAGCAAGCAAGTGTTGGAGGAAACACTTGTCATCTTCTATTCTATGGCAGTTGAGGGTAAAACTATGCTGGTTGCACATGAGGAGGCATCTTCCTTCTCCTTTATCATATATGGCAGCTAGCATGATCTTAATCATGATTCCACAAGCTGAAGATGTTCTTATTCTTGGGAACATGGTTGGAGGAGAGACACATTTGTGGAATGTGTCCTTGGGGAAAGGAGTTTCCCACATTATTTGCACTACATGTTCTAAGGGGAGCATGGGAGACCATATGGCCACTATAGCACATTACTTGTCTCTTTATGATGTGGACCATATGATTGTATGTAGCACTTGGAGCATGCCTCTCATGGGCATTTGGGAGGAGCTTCACTATGAGTTACCACGCTAGAAGGTAATTCATTTCATTTGGATGATAGCATGGAGGTGGAAGACCTTCATTGATGGTGAAATTCCTCGTTATGGCCATCACTTCTATCTTGATGAGGCCATGGATCAGCAAGAAGGTTTCCATATAGACCTTCCTTTACTTCATAATGAGAGCTATTTGGTTTATCTACCAAAGGCCACTTTGCACACTTGGGAGGAACCATTGGGAGATGGAATTATTGCAGAAAATTTGAAGCAATGGTGGAGACTGTTGAAGGAGGAGAACACAAGAAGAAGGGGGGAGATTTTGCAGCACCCTTGCAGTTGCTTGAGGACAAGCAACATTTGGGAGGGGGAGACTATAATATTTCTAAATTAGCTGTAGCTAATAGGAATATTAATTTTGCCTTGTTTATTTTGCATTTCATGTATTAATGAGTAAATTGTAAAGGAGGACATGTAAAACTCTTGAAAATCAAGAATAAATCAATGCCTATGTGAATAGAGACATATCTGGGATATGTAAATAAACTCTTGCAGGTGTGAAACGGTCTAAATCACAAGAGTGGATCCTATTTGACCAAGTCAACAACGCAGTCTAGATGCATTGAACCTCCTTGAGGGACAACGCAGTTCTAGAAGGAGATTCTAAATGTGAAAGGAGCTAAACTAATGAAGTGGTTTAGGGTTTTGCCAAGACTCCAATATTATAAAAGGAGGAGGAGAGAAACAAGGAAAAGGTTGTTGAAGATTATCATTTCACAAGGAATTGTCTGCTAGACATCCCTTGTTGGGCATTCCTTGTCAGGAATCCCACCTCCTTCCTTGAGCAGCTCTTGGAGGAGAATTGTGCTAAAATTTTCCACTATCAGGCTTGGGCCAAGCTTCACCTTACATTATAGCGCTGCTCATGTTGAGGGTTGAGCTGTCTTGTGAGCTGCAGCAAGTGGAAGACTAGATCTGCTTAGATCTAGATGATAGTAGTGGCTCTTCTCAGTGAGTGTGTCTTTTAACCTCCTAGAAGAGTACATTAGCAGATTAAACTTCAGATCTACATCTTGGCATCAGACCAAATCATCTTCAGAAGCTACAATTCCATTTCTCTCCCTAAGACAACGTTATTTGTAGATCTACAACTGCAGGGTGCTTTGCTTGTATTTTGGAGAAGAGATCTCCGGTGTTGGGATTCTTCCTTTCGCTGTGGTGATCCATGGATTGGCCATCCAATACATGTTTGTTTCAGATTTGATCTGCTATGTAATTGAATTATTCAGAAATTCTGAATCATTCTGTAGATCTGCATTCTTAGATCTCAAATCTACTTCCGGTACTTCATGTTTTGAGCAAATCCCCAAGGGGAATGTATAGATTAGCCTTTCTTGTACATGTATTTGTATTGGATCTATATTTTTATGTACAGATCTGATCTAGATCTGAAGAATCAATAAAATGCTGCTTCAGCCCTAAAATTAACGCTTTTATGGTTATGCAGTCTTTTGTCATGGTTGTAGCACCTCATTTCTGAGGATTTCTCCTGTATTCTTTCATTCTTCTTCTGTAAAATGTATGAGTTATGCCTCTGATATTATTTTTCAATGTTAAGACCTTATTTCAGTCATACCCTTCAGAAAATAATGCTCACATGCTTCAGTAAATTTCTGCATACTTCTAGTCATGGGGAATCAGGGTTTTTTAGCCTAGTTAGGAAAGAAGGAACTGTTTAACATAGAAAAACTTATTTTTTTTTGCTGAAATTCGACATGGGAGTCACTCATAACCCTAGCTATTAGATAAAACCATTTTCCCATATTAGTTTTACGTATATCTCTTAATACACTTGTTTTAGGTCCTAAATCCTCACGTTTCCCCACCTTTTGCCTTATAAAATGCTGTATAAAGTTGCTGCTGCATATTTTATTGAAGGTTAAGTGATTTTGTATCTGTATATGACATATTTCTGTAGCTCCAAATTGGTAATAACTCAGATTATTCCCAATAGTGTAGCTGTTCCTAATTTGGAACATTACAAGGAGTTTACTCAACAGTGCACATTTCTTGAGCGTAGAGGTATTTTTGTGGAGCACATTGTGGGAGCATGCATGGGTTAGAGGCTCCAAGATTTTGTAGGGAATTTTGTTATTGTTAGACTAGAGTTTAGACAATGATTCTCTGGGATGGATTGGAGGTTATTACCTAGGTCAATTTTCTATCTTTTGTTAGGGGCGCATAAGATATTTGAACAAGTGTTGCGCAAGGATTTAAAGAAGTGGAGCCAGAGAGATAAGGGCTGAAGATAGGAGGTATTTATTAGTGGAGAATTTAGTCGGATGTGGTAGAAATTTCCCATGGTAGTTTTGGACATAATTTAGTAGTATAAAAAATGTGGTACATTTTCTACCTAGATTGGGCATTTCACACTTGTTGGGGGTCACCAGGGGTCAGTGGATTCAACCCAAACCCTTTTTGGGTTTTTGTGGGTTTATTTAGAGGAGTTTTCGACTAATTTTATAGAATTTTATGGGGGATATTTAGGCCTAAAGTACACATTCTTGTAGCAGGAAAAATTTCTATTTAGCTGAGGAATTTGCATTATTTTATGGGTTAAATTTTGACTTGGATTTGGGACAAACCGTTTCTTGGTTTTGGGAGAGGAGTTCAGAGCTAAATTTTCATAGCATTATGAGGAGTAGTCAGCCCTAATTTCAACATTCCAGCCAACATATAGTAGCAAATTATTTTTGGATAGTGCAAAGATCACTCCGAGACCATTTCTAGCACTTGGGTTTGGGCCATTTTTCCTGGTTCTGCTAAGCTTGAATAGAAAGCCCAGGTTCCAAAATTTTAGCTCATTTTATGTACTCTTTTATCATAAAATTAATAAGATGGCCTAGATTGTGTTGCTGGAAATTTTGGTGCTTTAATTGTGTATGAGTTCTAGTTTATTTATTGTTCTTTCCATTTCTTGGTATTAATTGTTAAATTCCAATTAGGAATATTACATTGGTACCAGATTCGTGATCTTGGCTAGCTGTGGGCATTATTCCAAGTGATGACAAGACCAAAATAAAAAGCTAAGAAATCATGGGATCCAAAGAAAGGTTAAAATCGGTCAACATGGAAGTAACCTTGAATGGGGTGATTAGGATGCAACAAATGATGATTGACGTGGGGAGACAACTGATTCATACCACAATTGGGAATCAAGACCATTATGAATTATACGACAAGTCCATTATACCCAAAATTATGGATAATGCATCAAGATGGCAAGACATGATTGTAACTAATGTGGAGTTATTGGCAGTAAATTGGAGGGCATACCAATCATTGGGGCATGCCATTCAAATGAACCTATCCTTTTACGAGTTCTGTGAAGTAAGAGACATGCACAAATAAGTGGGAATTCAATGGAATTATGCAAGGATGATGAGGATCATCAAGGCAGAAGATGAAAAAGAAGGGGCCATGGTTGGCAAGGAGCCAACTGAGCATACACCTATTGATGAGATGTAGATAGTTGATGAGGTACCCAATGTTGTGACCATGTTTTTAGGTGATAGAAGCACACCACAGGTTGATGAGGTGTCAAGAGACATCTCCACTGTTGATGAGGAGCCAATAGGTATAGAGGCATCCATATCTATGACAGAGCTTCTGAACAACAATCACCTACAATTGAATGGTGAGGATGTTTTATATGATGGGTTGTCAGTGGAGGAGAAGTTGGAGGCTCGATTTGAGGTCGTGATGGAGGAGGATGCACAACCATCCTTGGGACTAGACATTGACGAGAGATAGCGCGAAGAGGACAAGAGATAACACGAAGAGAACACGTTGGGATTCCAAAAAAGTTCACTTTAGAGGCATGCTGATGGGGTCCAAAGCATTATTATATCACCCTTATGCACTAGATGGAGAGATGCAGAGTTGTCTAGATAGATCATAGGGTATGGTCAGTAGGGGCCAATAACTTGAGTTGAGTATGGAAAAACGTCAACATGGAGGGCTTGTACCATGCAAAGGGTATTTTACATTCGATCCCTCCTTTGGGATTAGATGGAGATAGGTACTGAGTTTTTACCCGAGGGAGAAGATTATGCAGTTGGGTACATCAATGGATGAATTTTAGCAGAGGTTGTGGATTACTGGAGGAGTACGAGGACCAGCTTTTTGTTTGGATCCAGGTGGGAATCCCAGTCAAAAAATGGACTTGGTTAGTGATGGTATTAGTAGTGTGATAAGTTTGGTGACCAAGCTCCCAGACACTTTTAGATCTCCATCAACACTAGTGCCGGGTTGGATTGACAATGGGGCAGACACACTCCGTGGGTTGTCTAGAGGTGTTGGGCGTGCATTGGATTGTAGGATGCTCAACATACTTTGGAAGGGGTTTTTTGAAGGAGTTGGCATCAACAAGCTATCAGACAAGGCATTATATGGAGATAATTCTCTCTTATTGTCATATTGGACATAGGAGCTATTGAGGCTAGGCAAAGTTGTATTATTCTTGTTAGCACGTGAGAAGCTAGGACGCTCAATTCTACCAGGAAATATGAGGAGGTGTCATCCACATCATGGTAGAATCACTAACAGAGTAATGGATGCATTGAAACATGTGGGATGGTCAAGGATGTAGGGTGGTGCGACAGTTGTCGTAGGGATTCAGTGGTGCATCGAGTCATGCCACAATGTTCAGTGTTCTGCAGAGGAGCACAAAGGTGCATGGAGGAGTGCCGTAGTGTGTTGATTTGCGTTGTGGAGTAGAAGGAGCATCTCACATCACATTAAGTACATGCAGGGAGTGACATGTAGAATGAAAAATGCAGGACACAAGACGATACATGGTGGTATGGCAGTAGCATGGGGTATCCAGTGGTGTACATGGACATGTCATGGTGTACAGTGGCATGTGAAGGAGTACGTGGATACTTGTTGGTATGCAATGGCATATGGTGTGGCATTGTGGGATATTGGAGCGTTTCCTCCAAGGAGACTTATGGACAGGGATATTAGGGGTACCATTGGGTGCAACTCATACAAGATCGATGAGGATGTTGTTGAGCATCTGGGGACACCATGTTCAACAGAGATAGTCTTTGATTGGGTTATCAGTGGATCCAAGGCAAAGAGAGGGATGTCCATAGGATTAATATTTAGTATCCCTCTAGACTCTTAATCATACCCTTGGGGACCTACCCGTCCATCACTCTACAATATTGCTTACAATCACAAAGCATTTGGTTGCTTCCCCTTAGTGCTCTCAATACAAGCATTAGGACATGGGAGGCTTACCCTAGGTAGTTGGATGAGACACAATGTGTCGTGGGAAGGAGGGAGACTCTCCAGTTGAGACATTTGGTGGGTGCATGAGATGACAAATACATTCTTGGGGATGGTGTGGTTTACTGTTGAGGTAGCATATGTTCCACCCTTGGGCTCACACTCAAGGAAGTGATTTCGAGGGAGATGCATGATGCAATTTTAGCGAGATAGTCCGAGGAATTATATGAGAAGGATATGCAGTAGATGGTAGACCTATTCTATAGGAAAATTCTTAGACTCTAGGAAGTATCCGGGTGCACTTTTAGGAGGCAGGATAACAGATTTCACTCTGTGGTCTGGTAAGAGCAAGTGATATTGACATGTGTGGGACAAATTCTTAATACTTGTGTTCCATCTATCAAATACATTTTGATATTTGTGTATTGTTGGGGTAGCTTCGGATGTGCTCTAGCTCCCAAAATTTGTGGACGGACTAGAGTACTGAGATCTCCAAGGCCCATAAAGGGATTTGAGAAACTCCATCCAGTTTGGGAGAAAATTAATTAATTAATATTTTGAATTAAGGACCCTAAGTATAACTTAGGAAAATTAAAATATTAAAGGTAATTAATTTAAACATGTGATGGAAATGACTTAAGTCACACGGATCAAGCTTTATTTTAATATTAGTCATCGAATCAAGATTAGATCACGACTGTTAGTTTCCCAACGAGAAAATTATCAAGGAAAGGCTTGGGGTTAGTTGGAGAACACACACACGAAGGCAGAGCATTGAGACAAAGCTGGAATCCTAGGGCGTGGTTTGCTAGGAATTTACAGAAGTGCTTCAGCTACAGCAAGGGGTAGTATTGGCTAAGGGGATAATATGATCCCAGAGCCAAGAGTCAGCAAGAGGTAGAGAAGCAGAAACCAGGAGAAACGCAGAGAAGTAGTGACTACGTAGTAGCTGCGCAACGCAGAGGGTTTCAGCCGCTACACAGGTGCTATGCAGGCCCAGAAAGGGCAGCGTAGAGGCAACATGGGGCCATCAGGGTTATGCAGAGGCCAGCTAGGGAAATGTAAGGATTGCGTCAACCAGTTTGGGGATACACAACCCTCTTTATAGTAGTGCAAGGGCATCATACAGCTAGCAGAGCTGACGCAGAGGGCTTTAAAGAAGTGATGGGGTTTCTAGAGGCAGAAAGGGGTTGAGTTTTGTAAATCTTGTTTTATGGTGTTAATCAGTCTAGTTTTCTGTCTCCAGAACAACATGTATTACTGCAGATCTTATATTTCTCTGTCAGATGAACTAGTAAGGTGCCCAGATTTAATGTACTTAGAATATACTTGATAATAAAAACCATCCAACATCCAGAAGACTGGTTTTCCTGCATTGGGTTTTTTCAGGGACAGTTGTCCAGAAAATTTTGTGTGTCACTTTCTTTGTGTGCATGTATTTTGTTTAGATCTGTATCAGTGAATACTGTTAATGTGTTTACTTCGATATTAATACGAAAATTTCAGATTAATAACTTGATTAATTAGGATAAGTATAACCAGATTCAATAGTAGGGTTTCTACATAAGTAGTATTCAGAAATTTTCACATGGTATCAGAGCAATTGCAGATCTAGCAGGATCGCCAACAGAAGACTGAATAATCCTTGCTGCAGAAAGTAACAGCAGCCGCAGAAAGTCAGACTAGAAGGGATAACGCAGCAGAAGAGGGAAGCAGAGCAACACAGAGACTAGAGTGACGTAGTTCCCACGCAGTCTCCACACAGGCCCATTTACTTACTGTGCAAAGGCATCGCCGTGACTGTCTCCTCATGCATAGGCTAGTGAGGGTGACGCAGTCTTGAGGCTGTGGCTGATTCAAAGCACCAAAAGTAGTGTTGTAAAGATTCAATAGTTGCTGGTGGTGTTAAATTTATGAATGTGCAGAAATTAACCTAAGCACTAGTTGACAAAGAGCGAGAGGAGAACAACTTCTCAGAGGATTTCTAGCCAAATAAATCTGCAGATCAATCAGAGGATCAGAGGGAGCTGATTCGTTGTGTTTGCCAGATTTCCTAGGAGGAAATCAGTCGTTAGAGGGGGTAGAGGGTGCCTTTTTCTCCAAGGACCCTAGATCTGAGCTTAAGTTGAGAAGCAGGGAGAGGAATATATGTTTCAACAAAGTATATCTGAGCAAATGGCACCTCACGGGCTATGTGATCAAGATAGGATGGACGATTTGTCAAAATTTTCATTTTGGAAGGCCAGAATCCTGGTAGTCTTGGAGGCATACAGTCTGAGGGAGCATGCATAAAAAGTCTTGGCCATGCCAATCGATACTATTCTCCCAACGAAGCATAATGAAGCAAAGGTGCATGACAAACACTTCATAATGGACAAGGTTAAGGATCGTGTTGTACCACATATAGCCGATAATAAGACGACTAATGAGATGTGGAAATCCTTAACCACCCTATATGAGGGAATATCTGTCCAGAGGAGAATGCTTCTGGAGAACCAGATGCAGTTATTCATGATGGCCAAGGGAGAAGAGATCGAGCCCTTCCTTTTTAGATTACAGGCGACCAGGGATCATTTTACTTCCATGGGAGTGAAATTAGAGGATGATATGATGGTGGAGACTGCACTCAATACAGTCACATAGGATTGGGAAATTTTTTTCCAAAGTATCTTGGGCAGAGCAGACCTTCCCAACTGGGACATTATGTGGGCAATCCTTTGTCAAGAAGAACTTCGTCGCTTCACCAAGAGACAACACAACACTAGATCAAGTAATATGAGGAAGGAAGAGGAAGAAGATGCAACCTTGGCATCAAAGAGACAACAAGGGAGGAAGAAGCATGATCTATCCAATGTCAAGTGTTTCCAGTGCGACAAATTAGGAAATTTCGCCAACATTTTTCCTCAGAAGAAGAAGGACAAGGAAGCTTCTACCTCCAAGGCTGCTGTGGTGGATGATAAATCCAAATATGACGTAGCCATGGGTGCTCATGAACCACGAAAGTGGGGTGACATGGATCTGTAGAGCAGCTACAGAGTGGTGGCAGGATTCTTGAGTAGCCCAACTCTTGGATCACATTCGTGCTATGGGAGCCTTAAGACAGTCGCGGGACAAGTGGAGCAGTTGGTGCAAAGAATCACAGATGGAGTAGAGGTGGAGTTGGATGCCGAGAGTGAGCAGCGCAGTGTAGATGCAACAACATCATAGCAGCGCAACACAAAGGGGGTTGATGTGATTTTAGCAGTGCAGTGCAGGCTGGCTTACATAGAGAAGAGCTACAACAACACAATGGCTTCAGGAGGACAATGCAGAGTAGCAACCTAAGGAGATTCAATGATGAGGATGTAGCCCAACTGACTTGTTTTTCAAATATTGGGCAGGAGTTTTCAGTTTTTCTCTTAGCAACTGAGTTGCAATGTAGTAGTTGGTAGCACGGTGCATTAGATTGATGACGGTGGCAGTGACAGTGGCAGTGTCATGGGAAACAATACAGAATGGTAGTAGCAATGCAATGATGAATGGAATTAGGTCCGACATCAGTGCAGAGACCCACACCAGAGATCAGTGCAGAGCTTCGAGGTGAAGAAGTATTGTGCCAGAGCACTTTCCTCGCTAAGAGGGAGTGTTGAGATTTGTGGATTGTTGGGGTAGCTTCAAATGTGCTTTAGCTCCCAAAATTTATGGAGGGACTAGAGTACATGAGATCTCCAAGACCCAGAAAGGGATTTGAGAAATTCCATCCATTTTGGGATAAAATTAATTAATTAATATTTTTAATTAAGGACCCTAAGTCTAACTCAGGAAAAGTAAAATATTAAAGGTAATTAATTTAAACATGTGATGGAAATGACTTAAGTCACATAGATCAAGCTTTATTTTAATCTTAGTCATCGAATCAAGATTAGATCACAAGCGTTGGTTTCCCAACGAGAAAAGTTTAAAGGAAAGGCTTGGGTTAGTTGGAGAACACACACATGGAGGCAGAGCACTGAGACTAAGTTGAAATTCTAGAGCGTGGTTTGCTAAGAATTTCCAGAAGTGTTTCAGTTGTAGCAAGGGGTAGTATTGGCTAGGGGATGATCTGATCCCAAAGAAAAGAGTCAGCAAGAAGCAGAGAAGTAGAAACTAGGAGCAACATAGAGAAGCAGAGGCTACGCAGCAGCTGCGCAATGCAGAGGGTTTCAGCCACTATGCAAGCCCAAAAAGGGCAGCGGAGAGGCAGCAGGGGACCATCAGGGTTATGCAGAGGCTAGACAAGGCAACATAAGGACTGTGTCACCCAGTTTGTGGTTACACAATCATCTCCTGAGCAGTGTAGGGGCATCAGACGGCTAGCAGAGCTGACACAGAGGGCTTTAGAGCAGCGCTGGGGTTTCTAGAGGCAGAAAAGGGTTGAGTTTTGTAAATCCCTTTTGAGGGTGCGAATCAGTCCAATTTTCCATATTTGAAATATAAGGTATTGCTGTAGATATTATATTTCTCTGTCGGGTTAACTAGTAAGGTGCCCATATTTGTTGTACTTAGAATCTACTTAATAGAAAAAACCCTCTAGAAGCCAGAAGACTAATTTTCTCGCATTGGGTTTTTCGGGGACAGTGGTCCAAAAAATCTTGTCTGTCACTTTGTCTGTGTGCATGTATTCTGTTTAGATCCATATCATTGAGTACTATTAATGTGTTTACTTCGATATTAATACTGAAATTTCATATCAATAACTCTATTAAGTAGTAGAGGTATAACTAGATTTAACATTAGGGTTTCTACATAAGTAGTATTCAGAAATTTTCACAATACATACAAGGGTCAGAGAAAAGACACGTAGGGTTCCCAATAGGTAATAGTAGGTCACAACCATGGGAAGGGAGGTTTGGGATTTGTGTATATCTCGTATGGCTATGGGATCTAGGGATCTAGTTGATCGATATGATACTCCATTCTATGATGAGCAGGATCATGGAAGAGCGTGGTATAGTTCACCTAGAGTGTGACGCATGGGAGATCACTAAAACCTCCATTTTATGATGAGGTATATTTATCCAGTTGTTGCTCAGGACTGAGATTGATAGTGGATGGGTAGACATTGACATCATGGATATGCCTGGGCAAGATAAGCTTGGCCTTCACAGATATTCCACCATCAGGTTTCAAGAGGGGGGGATATATTCTGAGCATGATGGGTAGTTTTTCATAGTCAGAATGGCGCAACATCAACATAGTGGCACCCTTATGAGACTAGCATGGGATCCATGTACAACAAGATTTTTTAGTTCAACTACCCTCATGCGTGAACCGGTTTCTACAAGGGGAGATAATTCAGATCTTCCATTGGGTTCTAGTGATTTTTTGTTGACAATGGGAGCGTCACTAGTATGGCAGGATGTTCAATGAGGAGTTGTTTAGTGGCACATTTGGGACCCTGGCATTGGCTAGGCCAACGTTTGGAGCAACAAGATATCACTTGAGGATAAATAATTTTTGGTAGGGAGGATTGTATTGTTCCCAATTTTTGTGAGTGCAAAGATCACTAAGGATTTTTGCCAATTTTTGGTGATATTAAATAAAAAGGAGAAAATATTATTTTGTGGGAGAAAAGTGGAAATTATTATTCTAATGAAAAATGGCGAAAAAGTAATATTTTATTAGTGGAAGGTGGGGACACCAAAGGAGAGGGCTAGCGATTATAAATAGAGCTTGGAGGCATCCATTTGCTACCTTTTGATTATTTGACAACTTAACACTAGTTCTCTTGAGTTGCTTAGCCAAGAAAACCTATGATGTTCAACACAAGGAATTTCTGAGTGGGAATTCCACCCTCATTTTAGAGAACTTCGAGTGTCTCCCTAGTAATGCAATTTGGGGAGCTCAATTCAGAGCTTCCATTGGACATCATTGTAGGAGATTACTCACCAGTGCACATTTCTTAAGCGCAAAGGTAGTTTTGTGGAGCACATTGTGGGAGCACGCGTGGGTTAGAGGTTCTTGGATTTTTCAGGTAATTTTCTTATTGTTAGACCAGAGCTTGGACATTGATTCGTAAGGATGGATTCAAGGATATTACCTAGGTCAATTTTTCTATCTTTTGGTAGGGGCGCATAAGTTATTTGACCAAGTGTTGTGCATGGGTTTAAAGAAGTCGATCCAGGAGAGATAAGTGATGAAGATAGGTGGTATTTCTTAGTGGAGAATTTAGCCAGAGCTGGTAGAAATATCTCGTGGTATATTTGGGAATAAGTTAATAGTATCAAAATTGTGGAGCGTTTTTGGCCAAATTGGGCAATTCACACTTCTTGGGGGTTACCGGGGTCTGGTGGATTCAACCCAAACCCTTTTTGGGTTTTTGTGGGTTTATTAAGAGGATTATATGACTAATTTTATATAATTTTATGGGGATATTCAGGTATGAAATGCACATTATTATAGCAGGGCGAATTGCTCGCTAGTTGAGGAATTTTCATCATTTGGTGGACTCAGTTTTGGCTTGGAGTTGGGCCAAACCATTTCTTAGTTTTTCTGGGTTTTGGGAGAGGAATTCAGAGCTAAATTTTCAGAGAATTTCGAGGAGTATTCAGCCCTAAGATCAACATTCCAACCAACATATAATAGTAGATTATTTCTAGATAGTGCACATATCACTCTGGGAACATTTCTACCACTTGAATTTGGGCCATTTTTCTGGGTTCTGCTAAGATTGCATAGCAAGCCCAGGCTCCAAAATTTCAACTCATTTTATGTACTCTTTTACCATAAAATTAATAAAATGGCACAGATTGTGTTTTTGGACATTTTGGTGTTTTAATTGTGTGTGAATTCTAGTTTATTTATTGTTCCTAGTCCATTTCTTGGTATTAGTTGTTAAATCCCAATTAGGAATATTACATCATGGGATTGGTGTATCCTTTAGGTTGGTTCATGTAAATACGAGGGAGATGTATCCTATAGGTTGGTGCTTGCAAAAATGTGGGGATTGGTGTCTCCAACAAGTTTGTGCTTGCAAAGGAAATAGGCTTGGTGTCTCCAGTAGCTTAGTGCCTACAAATAAAAGGGTATTTGTGTCTTCTATAGGTTGGTTCTTACAAAGAAAATAATATTGATGTCTCTTGTAGGTTGGTACCTCCAAATACAAATGTAATTGAAGTTGGTTCTTGTAAATACATCTAGCCAAAAGATTTTTTGTAGTTTTATCCCAAATAGTTTCCATGTATATCCTATGTTCATATTTTATGTGTCTTGATTATTGTATGGATGTGTTATGTAATTATTTATATTATTACAAAGTAATTTATATTTATTCACCCCCCTCTCCGTATAAACTTAATTTCAAACAATTTGTATTAGAGAAAGTGTCTTGAAAAGTAGTTTAACCACTGGAAGGAATATCTCAAAGGAACCATGGCGATCCATGAAGGATTGTACGAAGAAGAAGCACCAATATTATTGAATGAAATGATGTATGCTTACTATAAGATAAGGATGAAAGTTCATTTAATGTAGGATTAATGTGTACATTTTGGAATATGTGATGCATAATTACGCAACTCCTATAGCTACTTCAATTGATAAATATGGTAAGCGGATGTAATATCCCAAAATTGGGATTTTCTACAACAAATGGAATATCTTAAGATATTCCAAAGTTGGAGCTTCAGAAAATCATGAGTATGGAAATGTAGAATAGATCATTAGATGTAAAATAACATCTCACCAACAGATGTAAGAACCTCAACGAGAATATGGCCTATATCCTCCTTCCCAAGTGGGGAAATGCAGTGATATAGGGCATAAAACAACTGTCTTTAGAAAATAACACAATAACAGGGGATACTGGTAATTGGATCCCTTATTTTAGACAATATAAAACCCACTTGCAGAATTGGAGGTGAAACAAATGAATCTAGCTACTCTAAATAGATCTCCCTAGCTCAAGATAGCTTAAAAACACCCCGATCCCATGACTTCTCTACAACAGAATTTCTGAAGACTATGAGAGCGTAATTCCCATGAGGGTTTCTACAGAAAATGATGAAATAAGATTGATTTGGAGATTAAATTAATCAAATAGTAGAGAAATGGAGGTTTAACGTCTTTTACACAAAGAAAAAGACACCCGGCAAGGGTTTCCAACAATATACATGTACAAAAAGCAGCACTACGGAAAATAACGCAGTTTACTGCAACTTTGTATTAATCATGCCTGAATATAACATAAAATAGATGAATAATACAAAAAATTTCCATAGGCCCTCTTTATTAGAACTCCCGGAGGGAAATAAACACCTCCTCCTCAAATGTTAGGACAAAATAGCAAGGTTTAACCCAACAACAAATGCCCCTGCAGAAAAGACATAGTTCATGAAGGTAACTGCGCTGTAGATGTTAATGGATGTTTGGCCCTAAGCCAAATGATGGAATTGAAGCTCAGAACCCTCATTTAGATCCCTTAAGCAAGCTGAGCCAAGAATGGGATGGAATTCCTGCACGGGAATTATTTGCACTAAGCAGTGTTGCAACCACAGCTAAACAACTGAAGCATGCAAGTAGTCAAAAGACCAAAGATAGCTGAATACTGAATGATCTCCTTGATGCTATGCCCTCCTTTTTTATCCTTGGTGAGCTTCCTCACCCTAGACCCCACACATTGTTGAGGTGACTTCCTAGTGAAGATTCCTCCTTCAAAACTGCGCTGTCCTTGTTGGCTTCCCTCCTCTTCTAGCAGCACTGTTGACTTGGTCAACTGGAACTAGTTCACCTGTAATACCTCCTTTCACACTGAGGGGTCTTCAATCCAACTCTTCTTATGTGTGTCTAGCTGATCCTTGTTCACATTGAGATAGTTTACTTGGGTGATCTCTTCCTCCTCAAGAATGCATGTTGACTTAGTCAAACTTGACTATGTCCATATATATTTTGCCCTTGTTCACACTTGGAAGTGTAAAATCCAGCTCCTAAGGTGATCTCCTTCCTAATTAAGGTGGAGTTTATTCATATTTTTATTGTTCATGAGCCTCCCTACCCATTTATTCCTCTCCTAAGTGAAAGTAGAAAAATCTAATATTCCAAATTGCTGGGTGAAAATTTTGGAATATTACATTCCTCCCCTCTCAAATGTTGCTTGTACTCAAGCAACTGCAATGATAGGACTGAAGAACCTCCTCTTCTCCCCCTATATCATACTCATATGATGAGCTCCCCCAAAGAATAAGATGCTATCTCAACAATGAAACCTCATAGTGCCTCTTCAAGCAAAACAAATCAGCATTTGGTGCACATCCCCAAATGTAACAGTAATATACTTAAGGAGACAACTATGTGTTGTCTAGAGGTCCTCTCAAGGCATGGAGTTTGAAGTGCATGGGAAACTCTCATTCCCAAATGTAACCTCCACCCCCAAGATATCATCCATGTGAAATGAGTCACCCTCCGGTATGGCAATTCATGTAGAATCTCCTCCACCTTTGGCTCCTGAGGTGTAGGTGGGCTGAATAGATGAACATGATAGGCAAGAAGGCCTATCCCACACTGTCCTATTCTCCACTTATGATAAGTGTAGAGGGCATGCTGATCTTGGGCTGCAAGATGACTTCCCTCCAATGGGAAGAAGAAGGTTGAGTCTCCAAGAACCCTTTCTCCAAAGTTATGAGCCATGCCAACCCAAACCATTGCATACAAGATGAATGGCACATCATCACCATATGGCATCCAAATCAGAAAATGGATGAAAGTTATGTGTACTTTTGGATGATACCAAAGGTTTTCCAAGTGGATATTACACAGTCTCCCGAATTGCTGTTTGAGAATGTCATGTGGCAAGTGGCTCTGCAAAAAGTTATAAGTTGTGTATGTTTGCTCCTCTAACATGGGGAAGTAAGCATCAATGTATATCAGCTGTACATAGACAAAACAACAACATACTTGCCCAAGATCATGTATAGATGGGCTACTATCATTAAAAACATTGGCCCTAAAGTGACCATGAAACCCAAAAATACTCTTGCTCTCTTGTGGAGCAACGCACTGCTCATGTATGGTGAGAAGATACAAATACTCAATTGAGTAATCAATAAGTACAAAAATGTATTTCTTACCATGCATGGTGAGTAGGCTGAAAGTGAGGTCCATGTATAAGTTCCCCCATGAGGATCTCTTCATAGAAATCTGCAAGAAGAAGGGATACATATACTCCTTGGAACACTCCACCGATAAGAACACACTCCCTTGTGACAGTGCTGTAGGCCCTAGTAATAAGGCTCCATGACTCCTCCCTTTGACATTACATATGCCAAATCCATCCACCTTCATGCTGCTATGTGAAAAGATCTTCTTTCGACATGGAAGCCTCTCATAATCCCCTAATGCTGAAGGGTAGCCTCCTTGTACCATGAATGTGCCTTCCTTCTCTCCGGAAAAATCATGAAAAGTATGGGAAAATTTCTGCCCACACTCTCCCAAGAGAAGCCATAGCAAAAATGACTCTTGCTGCCCTCTCACACCTCCATCATATAAAGCATGAGGTGAAAATATGTTGATTGATGTGAAGAGGATAAAATCAACATGATAAACCCAACCTCTAGGCTGCCATATGATGTTAGTGTCCTGCCAACTGTCTTCCACCCTCATACCCTTAGGAGAAGGATATGCCTCATGATGGCCAAACTCTCTCAAGAGTAGCTAGCGCAGCTTTGCTTCTTACTGCCCTGTGTCATAGATCTGAAAGTGGCTCACCAACCTCTTGCCCTCCATCCACCTCCATTCATCCAAGTGTGGATGCCTCCAATCATATTCCCCATTGGTATCTTCCCAATGAAGACTACCAACCTCCCAAAGCAATTCTTCCTCTTTACACCTCATGGGAAGTTGAGATGTAACCCCATGTAGATCTTTCAGAAAATACCTCTCATCAATCAATCTCTTGAATCCAAAAGAATCCAAGTGTGCTGTAAGCAAAACATCATTAGAAAGTGGGACAATACTCATGAGGCCCTTCAGAATCTCACACCCTAACTTCTTATGTTGCATGCAACTCAATGAGGGTGCAATGGAATGAGTGTTCATCCATTCCTTGCTACAAATAAGGTCACACAGCACAGTGCAAGCTTGCTGCTCCACCCCAGCAGTGTGTTCTGATCCTTGACCAAGTGAGGACATATTCCCGAGGTGTTCCACAAGATTTTTTGAAATGATAGAGAATGGAAATACATGCATACCTTGGTGAGTCTTGGGAACCTCTTGTAGGGCTGAAAGAGTTCCTCCCTTCAATGTGTTGTCTGGTCCAACTGCTAATATGGATGGTTGCTCCCTCATGAAAGTGACAACGCTGGTAAAGGTATATTCAAATGTAGAAGAGGACTCCTCCTTCTCTGATCTTCTACTGTCAAATCTTCTGATTACTTGATGGGTGAAATCAGAAAAGGTAAACACTCTTGCATGAATTACATGGCTGAACCACCAAGATCTTGCCTTGCCCTCCAAGTGCAGCGCTGAGATTTCCACAACCTCTTTTTCCACTATTGGATGCAGTAGGAAAAATGCATCCAGTTTCATCACCCAAGTCTCTGCTGCATACTTGAGTGATCCATCAAATGTAGACAATAGGAATCTGTTGCCTCTTATCATCCTCTTAGTGCATGGTCTTCTTTCTTCTCTTAGTTGAATAAACTGAGGAAAATCTAGGGTCTCTTTGGAAGCCCTGGGTCGGCACTTGTATTCTGCCAAATACCCACTCAGGATCTCATGTTCTAAGTGGTCTTCTTGCTCTCGAATTCCTCTATGAGAATAGGAAGTGCATGGATCTTCTTCTTCCTCTTGAAACCTTCTAGAGGTCTCACTGCAGCTTTCTCCTTCTTGAAACCCTCTTGGAGTTTCATTGCATCTTTCTTCTTCCATCGGTTGAACCTCCTTGGAGAGGCTCTTCTTAGATCTGAAAATGGATGAGAGTAATCTCATCCTCTCCATAATTTTTTTCTCATCTTCTTATTATCTTCTAATTGGATCTGAAATCCATGGTCTGAGCCAAGATGGCAGCTTTGATACCACTGTAATATCCCCAAATTGGGATTTTCTACAACAAATGGAATATCTTAAGATATTCCAAAGTTGGAGCTTCAGAAAATCATGAGCATGGAAATGTAGAATAGATAATTAGATGTAAAATAACATCTCACCAGCAGTTGTAATAGCCTCAGCGAGAATATGGCCTATATCCTCCTTCCCAAGTGGGGAAATGCAGTGATATAGGGCATAAAACAACTGTCTTCAGAAAATAACGCAATAAAAGGGGATACTGGGACTTGGATCCCTTATTTTAGACAATATACAACCCACTTTCATAATTTGAGGTTAAACAAATGAATCTAGCTACTCTAAACAAATCTCCCCAGCTCAAGATAACTTAAAAACACCCCGATCCCATGACTTCTCTACAAAAAAATTTCTGAAGACTATAAGAGCATAATTCCCATGAGGTTTTCTATATAAAATGATGAAATAATACTTATTTGGTGATTACATTAATCAAATAGCAGATAAATGGAGGTTTAACCTCTTTTACACAAAGAAAAAGACACTCGGAAAGGGTTTTTGGCAATATACATGTACAAAAAGCAGCACTGCAGAAAATAACGCAGTTTACTACAACTCTGTATTAAGCATGGCTTAATATAACATAAAATAGCTGAATAATACAGAAAATGGCCCTAGGTCCTCTTTATTAGAACTCCCGGAGGGAAATAAACACCTCCTCCTCAAATGTTAGGACAAAATAACAAGGTTTAACACAACAAAAAATTCCCTTGCAGAAAAGACGCAGTTCCTGAAGGTAACTGCGCTATAGATGTTAATGGATATTTGGCCCTAAGCCAAATGATGGAATTGAAGCTCAGAACCCTCCTTTAGATCCCTTAAGTAAGCTGATCCAAGAATGGGATGGAATTCCCGCATGGGAATTCTTTGAACTAAGCAGTGCTGCAACCACAGCTAAACAACTGAAGCATGCAAGTAGTCAAAAGACCAAAGATATTTGAATACTAAATGATCTCCTTAATGCTATGCCCTCCTTTTTTATCCTTGGTGAGCTTCCTCACCCTGGACCCCACACATTGTTGAGGTGACTTCCTAGTGAAGATTCCTCCTTCAAAACTGTGCTATCCTTGTTGGCCTCCCTCCTCTTCTAGCAGCGCTATTGACTTGGTCAAATGGAACTAGTTCACCTGTAATGCCTCCTTTCACACTGAGGGGTCCTCAATCCAGCTCTTCTTATGTGTGTCTAGCTGATCCTTGTTCACATTGAGCTAGTTTACTTGGGTGATCTCTTCCTCCTCAAGAATGCATGTTGACTTAGTCAAACTTGACTATGTCCATATCTATTTTTCCCTTATTCACACCTGGAAGTGTAAAATCCAGCTCCTAAGGTGATCTCCTTCCTCATTAAGGTGGAATTTATTCATATTTTTATTGTTCATGGGCCTCCCTACCCATTTATTCCTCTCCTAAGTGAAAGTAGCAAAATCTAATATTCCAAATTGTTGGGTGAAAATTTTGGAATATTACAACGGACCTGTGAGAGAAATAGTAAAGCCATGCATTCCATATTATGTGGCCTATCAAATTCAATGCATAATGAGATTTGAATCATGAAACAACAAAATAAATATGGGATAAGTTTCAAAACATCTATGAAATAGGTGACATAAAATAAGTAGAAACTTTAAAGACTTATGAACTGCATTAACCTCACATTGCACATGAAATGGGGACAAAAACACTAGATCAAAAGGAAGCAATGTCCAAAATTGCAAAGGAGACGTAATAAATGTATCCCAAAATGGGAATATCTAGCAAACACAAAAGTAAGCTATCACTCAATTGTAATCACATAGCTAATCATGTTTCTAATGGTTCATATCTATTTCTAGAAGGTAATGATTGTAAACATACATATAAATATAAGAGAGATTTCTATAAACTCAATAAGAAACCTATTCTTTAGAAGATGATAACTCATCAAAAGAAAGTTATAGATATACATATAGTAGTGATGAAGACGGACCTCTACCCATGACTATCGAGGATCATCATATTGTTCAAGAAATTAAAGCAAATAAGAAAGGGACACTAGATTCAAAATAAAAAGGAGTTGATAGAGAAATATATCTTGGATGTGAACTTTTTAGTTCCCTTGATAAAACAAATAAACCTAGAAGAAACGTTAAAAGGTAGAAGAAACTTAAATTAAATGGAGAAGAGGGTGAATTACATCTAGAAGGTGATATGATAAGTGCTTTGGAGAAAATATACACACCTAAGAAAAAGAATAAGAAGCAAACATATTTATTGGTGAAGTATGAAAAGGAAAACCATGAATCTAAATATTCATTCCTTATCTCCTTAAAACTGAGTCAAAGGAAGCTAAGAATATTAAAGACACACTCCTAGCACAACTGAGAGAAAAGGAAAAAGAGTGTGAGAAACTAGGAGAGGAAATATCATCCATAAGAAAAGATCTAAAAAAAACCAAGGCATAGCTGAATTAGACTTTAAAATATATTAAATGATTTAAAAAACTAGATGAAATTCTCAGTGCTTAGAGATATCCTCTTATTAAATTTGGTCTGGGTTATAAAGGAGAAACGAGTGCTAAGAAATACGAAGATAAAGATCTTGACTCTTACGTTGAAAAGCTGAAGTGATCTAATGAAAATGCATGTAGAGACACAAAAAAAGCTCAGATGTAACAAAATAGGATTCATAACAACAATTTAAACATACCTAAAGATGAATCAATGAATCATACAAAATCCATCAAGGATAGTCAAAGTAACTCATATTCTTTCCTGCACTAAGGCTAGTTATTCCTAGGTATCAAAAACTCTTCTATGGCTATTGTTATTCTTGTACCAATTATGGTCATAAAGCTATTAATTGTAAATATTATGTTAAAGATGATCACATTAGAAATATAATTAAAGGTTCTTATAGAATCCTAAGGAATATGGATATCATATCTACAAACTCATAAAGAACCAACTACAAAAGTAACTATTCATTTGATCCTTTTCTTAATCACATTGAATGTTATATTTTCAATAATTATGGACACAAAGAAGTTGAGTGTAGAAGTGGTAAGATTTGACCCCCCTCTCAGAATAAACAAACACAAGAAGGAACTTAGACATGGAAGAAAAATAAGCTATAAAAGTAAGAAGAGTGTGAATTTTCACTCTCAATTATGGGAATTTTGAGTTCTAAAATAGGCCTCCTACGGAAATTATAAAATAATAGTGGAAATAATAAAATAAGATAAGACCACATCATCAAATTTTGACAAAAAATAAAAAAATATTTTTTTAACTCGTATTTTCAACTTATCTCCCTATGGGTTTACTCAAATTTCAAGCGGGAACGTTAGTCGGATGCAAAATTTGACTCCCCATCCAAGGAGTATCCATGTTGCATACTTTCAGTGGACCCTTCTACAAAAAAATGAGAAATATATGAAAAATGTGATTGGACACTTTTTTTCATATTTCTCATTTTTCGTATAACAAGGTCCATCGAAAGTATGCAACATGGGCACTCATTAGATATGGAATTAAATTTTGCATTAAACAAGTACTCTCGCTCGAAATTTGAGTAAAAATCTTAGGGAGATAAGTTGACAATACAAGTTGAAAAAATAGTTTTATTATTATTTTTGTTTTTAATCTTTTTACGTTTTTACCCCAAAAACGGTGAATCATCCCCCATGGTTGAAATCATCATCTTGAATCCTATTGGTTCTTATAAATTTTATTTTGGTTGAACATTTTTCTTAGGAGGTCCATTTTAAACTTCAAAAGTTCTCTAATGATGCTCAAAACAAAAGAAACCAATGTCATATTGAGAGTGGTTTTTCAAAGCACATGACAAGGGACAAGAACTATTATAGCATGTTGAAAGGATTAAAGTATAATGAAAAAAGACTTATAAACAAAGCTAAGGACCATAAAAAACATTTTCATATCAACAAAAAAAGTAGCATCCAAAATGGAGCAAACAATCATAAAAAATATGAGTTTTCTTATAAAGACAATTAGAGAAAATTTAAAAGAACTCTTCCCCTAAGAAGGCTCTTCTCATCCAAATATGTAAGGAACAAATCAAGTAATCCCCATGAATGTGGTGCTAATAGAAACAAATCTTTTTCTCCCTTAATATATCACACCAAATGCTTTAAATATGACAATTATGGGCACCAAAAAAGTGATTGTAGAAGAAGCCCATGAGTCTTAGTAAGCATAAAAAGTAAGAAGAAATCATGAGGATATGGAAAGGGAAAGAATATATTTAGGAGGAATTCAATTTATCTTTGTGTGTTCAAGGTAAAGAGGACTAGTGGTATGTGTATAGTGGATGTTGAAATCACATGACATAAAACGAAATCAAATTTTCCTCTCTAAAGGAAGCCAAAGGTGGAAATGTCATTCTGGGAGACAATACAACATTGATAATAATGGGAAAAGGATTAGTTAGCCTTGACAATGAAAGAGGAAAAGCTAAATATGTTCTAGTTAATAAGGGCTTAAAGCACAATATTCTAAGTGTGAGTCAAATGGTTGATAACGAAAACAAGGTCACATTTTATTCTAAAGGTTGTAAAATAAGGAAGGAAGGATATGAAATATTAGTGACCAAATAAACTAGGATATCAAAAATGTATATGTCATTAATAAAGGTAAAAGAGAATATTGTAGTATGGGAGTGTTATATTTTGGAAGCTTATTAGTAAAATACAAATGAGACACTACAACACCTCAAGTCACACCTAGAATAAAGAAATCTTTGAGGGTGAGATGAAAGAGAGGAATGATGAAATGGAAAGTTTAAAAACATTACATGTTTGGTATCATTTAATTAGTATAATTGGTAGAAACAAATAGTTTCAATAGCCATTGGTATCAACAATCTTGTTATATTGACTCATGGGAAAAATTTGGTTTTTGGAGCAATTGTTGGTGTGTTGGTCTGTTGGTACATATTATAAGACTTGCTATAAATATTTAGAGAACATGAAACAATAGGTACAAATCACAATTATTAGAGATTGGATCCTGGTACAACTTAATAAATTGGTATCAGAACTTTGTAACCAATTGGTGTAGAGGTCACAATTGGTACATAACACGAATTGTGAAAAGTGCAGCCCTCCTATAATTGGAATAAATAACCAAAAGGGGGAGAGAATTCTATAACCTTTTTACATTAATGCTAAAGGGGAAAATGAGAAGAAACCATAGCTAATGAGAAAAAATCATCAGATATAGGGGGAGAATCAACAGACTGATAGGGGTGGTCTAGCCTAATACCATTAATGACTAACAATGTCTAGTGTTGTTTCCATCAATGCCAAATGGGGAAACTATTGAGTGTGTTATCATATTATTGAGTGTGTGTTGTCATTGATTTCAAAGTTAGGAATCATGATGATGATCATGATTTCATTTATGTCAATACTATGATCATTAACATTGTCTAGTTTGCTATCTAGGCCGAAGTTACAATTTGAGTAACCTATTTTTGCAGGTATTTTTTTCTATAGTTTCTTAGTCAAAAAATTCCTAAACTATGTATGGTTGTGTATATTGTTCTAAGAAATTTCCAACAGTATATGACACTTCCCATAACTCCACCAGAATGAAAAGAAAAATGAAGTTGAAGTGAAACAATTAAAGAAAGGTTCCCAAATGCGAGCATCTAGTCATCCTAGGTGCATCAAATTTAAACTCTGTTGAAAGAGTCAAATATCAAATATATCTAGAATGCTCATTGCATCCGAGCATATAGCCATTCAAGGTTGTATTAACATAACCACTTAAGAAATAAATTAGATCAATTTCATCTTTATACATTTGGTGGACCCTAGTTTGGATGTGTTCGTATATGTGGTAGCATATGTGGTTCCAGGAGACATAGTAGGACACATGACAACTTGAGGTGGTGAAACATGGCACCCACTTTTGGCATTTTTCAGTGCCCAAGTGGATTTTTGGTGTGTGATACATGGAAAGTACATGTTAGCACCGATACACGCGGTAATATCTAGTTGATTAAGGCAAGTGACATGACAACTGAGGTGGAATCTGTTGTGGTAATTGGTGGTTCGTAACTGAAGGATTTTGAAGTTATCTGGGAATTCAAGGATCCAAGCGTGAAGTAAGTTTTTTGTTAAGTGAAGTCCAAGATTTAGATTCAATTGAGGGGAAACAAGTTGAGGTTCCATCTATTCATGGTTCCACTACACATTTATATGTGTATCCGAGAATTCAGGCATGCAATAAGCATGTTAGTTTAGAAGTGATCAAATATATTCAAATTAAAATGAATGATTATTGGTTAGAGTTCTGCATGGGTCAAGGTTTCATGCATTTAATATCTTAGGATCCAATTTTATTTCCATACAAGAATTTTGGTTGATTTCCAAAAGAGATGGATACTGGACACATGGGAAATGAGTGTTAAGGACCTAATTATAGCCCCTGATCATGAATTCTCAAGGAGCTAAGAACCCATATCCAAAGGCTAAATAAATGGATATATGAGCATCCAATATTTGCTTGTGTCAAAGTGACTTCGTTAACAAATCAACTTGTATTCCAAATCCATCACAAAAGTCATTAATTAAACTTGTGGTTATGGAACTTGGTCACATCAAAGGTGTAGGTAAGGTATGTTCCAAGAAAAGGCACTAAAGCACCCTCACAATAATTGTAAATACAAATACATTAAAATAATTTTATGATGGTGCTAAATGGGAAAGATATTTTGCTTATATGAACATGAAATATGCCAAGGTGCAAGACACTCGATATAGTGTAGAGAGATATGATTTGAACAGTAATATTTTCTAGTGTTAGTGCTAGTAAATTAGAGTGTGTAAACATATAGCGTGTGAGTGATTTGATTAGATCAGATGTAGACCAAAGGATATGTGTTGTATACAAGAAAAATGTGCTTTATAACATGTGAGAATGATGCTAGAGAATTGAAAAAGGGGAGATTTTTGTAGAGAAAGAGATAAAAGATCAAAAATCTGTATGTTGAGATTAGATTTAGGCATAGGAGAATTTTTGGAGCAAGGTCCTCCAACGGCTGCGAACTGAGACAAATTTGAGTATTTTGTATAATTTTGGCATATTTTGGTCTAGCGTAGGGGTTTTGGGGTGGGTCAAAGCCCAGAAAGCATTGTAAAGGGGTCAAAGCATAGACCTAGAGTCCGCAAACCACGGTTTGCGGACCACAGGAAAGTTTAGGCTAGATTGTTATAAATAGAAGGACATTTTGAGTTGTAAAGGAGAGAAATGAATAAATATTGATGCTAAGTGTGAACTGATAGATCTGGTTAGGGTTGTTAGGAAGGACTCCTACTGCTGTGTGCGTGGATATTCTCTGTCTTGCTATGTGCGGACCCTGTTGCTGTGTGCATAGGTTGGGTTTTGGGGTATTGTAAGTAGAGCTGAAGGATTAATGAATGCAGAAGTATTGTTGAATATATGAATCTATTAGAATTACTGTGATGTGAATCTATGATGTTTGGTTAATTAATATATACTGATGTGTTATTGATTTAAGTTGCGAACATACTTGTGTCTCTTGTTTATTCTGTGATTTGGGTCTGTTCTGTTGTACTTCATATAGGAATATCTGGAATAGCTGCATTATCGTTATATGAGTTCATGATCTGTGATTACTATGAATATCGTTGTTGTTGCACATGTGGATCTGTAGATCTAGGCTCCGTGATATGAGATCTGGTCACTATAAGGCTGAACACAGCTCTGCTTGACTTACCTACCCTCTCCCAGGGTGCGAAAACCTGGTTCCAGCACCCACCCATACTACTTCGGGTGAGAATTTGGCTTGCGCAAGCAGGTCACTTCCGAAAGGGTCAGTAGTATACGGGTTTGTTGGCAAACCTTGAACCTCCAAACCTAGGTCAGGACCCCTTGAGCCAACAAGAATAGATGTTGAGTATAAACCATAATAGATATGAATGTTGATATCAAATTTAGGCTAGGGTATAAAGGTGCAGAATGATAGCGATTTGAATCTAATAAGAAGGAAGTATGCACATGAGTCCTTCAAAAATATCAAGGCTGTAGAATTCCAGAGATACGAATCAAATAATAAGTTTGGTTTAATTAATCATAGGAAAGAACTGTTGTGTGATGCTCTTGTGTAAAAAGAAATTATAGATAAGAAGAGTTGAGGTAATAATTGATTATTTATCTAATAAAAATAATTTGTGTCCATAATATATTTCAGGAGTTTAAGAGATCTGGTGCAATATTAGTTGGATCATAGAACTAGAGAAACATATTTTTCCATTGAGAAATATCATAGAGAGAAACCAAATCTAAAATTAAATATTGTTATCTAAGTGAAATTTAAATAAAGTGCTAATATATCTAAGTTTGAAAATGAATGAGAAAGGGATATAAGTGGCAGAATAGGTTGGTGCCTGTAAATATTAGGGATATTGGTGCTTGCAAACAAGTGGGGATCAGTGTCTCAAACATGTTGGTTCCTGCAAAGAAAAAGGGATTGGTGTCTCCAACAAATTTTTTCCTACAAAGTAAAGGAGACTAGTGTCTCTCGTGGGTTGGTTCCTACAAAGACATATATAATTGAAGTTGGTGGCTACAAATACATATAATGAAAAAGTTTTGTTGTTTTCTCCTGAATGGGTTTCCTTGTATATACTGTGTTCATAGTTTGTGCATCTTGATTTTTGTATAACTATGTTACATAATTATTTATATTATTAAAAAGTGCTTTATACTGATTCACCCCCCCTCTTAGTATAAACTTAATTTCCAAAAATATAAGATAAAGATAACCCAATGCATATCTGGAAAATTTTAGCTTCTCTATATGATAAAATTAATGAATTTTTTTCTTATTATTAAGAGAAGAGAATTTAGGAGCTTGATCCTAAAGAATTTGAATTTATTATTTTCTTTCCGAGTTGAATACTTATAATGAGAAGCTTAAAAATTGTGGAAAATATTAAAAAAATTTGATACAACACTCATTATCCTTGTAATATAGAAATTTCCTCTAGATTTTGATATGTTCATACAAACTTGAAATAGGGAATTGAGATGTCTGTTAGATACGTGAAAACTACTTTTGAAGAGTTTTGCAAAGGGTTGATTTGTGAGCAAGATAGGTTTATGTCATCAGGAAAGTTGGTCATTGGGAAAGCCCATTTAGCACACACTAAGAAGAATCCACATAAAGTTTCTCATAAGAACACCAAGTATCATCATTCTAGTACTTCCAATTAAAATTTTGATGATGCTCCTATAGATTATTTGATGAAAAAAGTAGGGAAACCTTGAAAGCATTGTGGAAAATCCAATCACATTGAGGATAATTTATTTAAGAAGAGGATTGAGTTTGAAAAGGCCAAGAAGAAAGCCTCCAAGGAACAAAAAATAATTTTCAGTGCGTACTCTATTCACCCAAGTTACTCTTCTTCTTATGTGGAATGGATTATGGATTCAAGTTCTTCAAATCACATGACTAGTACTACTTCATTATCCACCTCTTATGACACTAAGAAACAAATATCTTGAAAAGTTTTCATAGGTGATGGTAAAAAACTTTAAGTAGTAGGTTTTGGTAATTTTCAGGTTCCTAATGGTATTTTGGAATATGTTTTTCATGTTGAAGGCATACCCATTAATATCCCTTTTGTTTACCGTGCTTGAAAAAAAGATTATAAATTTGAAGCATGCCGCGACAAACATATTCTCAAAGATATAAAAAAATAATTTCAATTTTTTTAATCAGGTCTGGTTGATCATGAAGTAGGATTGTTTAAGTTCACTAGTTTTGCTTCACCCAACAAACAACCATTCTATTCTTATGTTGCACATGTTGATGAAAAAATTAAGTTGTGGCATGACATTTTAGGAAATTTAAGGTATGGTAAAATTAAAATTATGTCTAAAATGGTACTCAAATTACCTACAATTTTATCAAATATAGGTGTTAGTGAAGGTTATGTACTTGGAAAACATCACAAGGAACCGTTTGATAAGGATAAAGCTTGGCATGACAAAGAACAATTGCGACTAGTTCATAATGACATGCAATCCTATTAAGTCTCCTTCGTAATAAAGGGTTGTCTATTTCGTTACCTTTATTTATAATTTTAGTAGGAATAGATGGATTTATTTCTTAATTCAAAAGAATGAAGCTTATGTGGATTTTTCAAGAATTTAGAGCCCTAGTTGAAAAGGCATCTGATAAATTATAAAAAATCTTAAAATTGACAATGTGGGGAAGTAGACTAAGAATGGATTTGTATAATATTTATCCAAATATGGAATCCAACATCAAAGGATAGTTTATTACACACCCCAACATAATGGGGTTGTTGAAAGGAAAAATAGGCCTTGGTTGAAATGGCTCAACATATGCTTTATTCAAAAGGATTGTAGAAAATATTTTTGGGCTGAAGTAGTGTGTTGAGCTAACCATATTCTAAAAAAGGTTCTTACCAAAGAAGTGTCATAGGTTATCTTGAAGAAAAATGAAAGGGAAGGAGACTAGACATTAGCCACTTCAAGGTATTTGGTAGTGAATATTGGACCCGTATTCTTGATGAAAAAAGGAAGAAGTTGGAGCCCATCTCATTAATGCACATTTTTGGGTTATAGTGAGGTCTCTAAAGCTTATAGGTTGTTTGCTCCATCCAAAATAGATGTCATCATTTGATGAGATGTATAATTAAATGAAGTATCTCCACATCCTGAGTTGACTAAACCTCATATTACATTCCTCAATTGAGGCAATGTCAATTACTCCTTCATCAAGTATTATGCAAGATCTTGATCTTGGTTCAACTACTAGTTCAAGTGATCCACCTAAATATACTAGAATGGTTCCAACACTCCTCTTCCAATTTTGATACAAAAGACACTTGAATATGTAAGTTCATATATTCATATTCCATTTCATACTTGAAGGACTAGATCTGATTTTTATCCCATGGGAAAAATGTTGGACGTAGATGATCCCTCTCTACATATGAAGAAGCTAAAGACAAAATATAATGGGAAGAAACGATGGCTATGGATATTGAATATGATTGTTTGAAGAGGAAAAATATTGGACCCTTGTCCCACTTCCTCATAAGAATTTTGTTGGTTGAAAATTGATTTATAAAACAAATTTCACTACATAATGAGAGGTTGAAAAGCTAAAGGCATGATTAATCACTAAATTATTTTTTCAAAAAGAATGTATTTATTATACTAAAGCTTTTTCTCCTATTGCTAAAATGAACACACAAAAAAACCATCAATTCTCTTAGTAGATTTTTTGAATGGAAAATTCATCAAATGGATATCAGGAGTTCATTTATAAATGATGATCTTTATGAAGAAATTTATATTCAACAACCACCTTGTTTTATCACATCATTCCTTCAAGTTTGGCATGCAAGTTGAACAAGTATATGTATTGTATTAAACAAGCACCTAAGCATTGGTATGATAAAATTGATACTCATGTTGGACCAAAGATCACATTGGGGGGGGGGGGGGGTGGGTGGTGATGAATTAGTGGGAGAGAAATTTTACCATTTCATAAATTTTCATAATAAAACAATCATAATACATGAACCATAACCATAATCAAAATATCAACATGTAAAACAATGCGCCATAAATCTAGTAACACATCCAAAAGACATCACATTAAAGAGACACAAGATTTTTCCTGAAAACCCATATGTGAGAAAATCACAAATTCACCTCCTTCTTTATCTTAAATTCATTACATAGATTTTCAAACTCCAACTTGCTAGAGGAACTCACCCCAAAAATATGCATGTTGCTACTTACAGTACGCTACAACCAGATTGAGGCACAAACCTTGAAGGATTTAAACAACTACTCATTGTAGGCTACAACCTTATTGAGAAACCAACCTTGAAGGACTTAAAAAACTGCTCATTGTAGGCTACAACCTGATTGAGGAACCAACATAAATGATGAGAAGGCTCTAAAATTCTCTAGTATCCAACCTAATTGAGGATCCAACCTTGGTAATGGGAAAGCTCTGTTTTGCTTGAGGATTCAAGCTAATTGAGGTACCAACCTTAATGATGGGCAAGCACCAAATTGCATTAGGTTCTAACCCGATTGAGGCTATAACCTTGGTGGAGGCACCCACCTCATTCTTCAAATATTTGTGGACATATTTTTAAAATATTTCAAACAGGATCCACTATCATCATCTATAGTTGTTAACAAATGAATCATAAGTAAAGTAAAAATATGCAACCAAAACCTAAAATCACTTTCACTATCGTCACTCTCACAAATTGCAACCAATGTCACTCTAATCACTTCCATAAAACCATTATCACAACCTACAAACAATTTTACCATTGCAAAGATAGTCATATCAATCACTATCACTAGTTGTCATGCTGCTATATTCTATACTCTACTCCAACTTGTTCATCAATATGATCACACGAACCCCTTCTTGGAGCATGTTTTTGTAGAAATTATATAACTTATATGTTATATGTCCAAGATACTCTTGATATCACACTATTTTAACTTCATGCAAAATACCAAATCTATTCCACCATTGATCATTTGCGGAAATTAAATCAAGATTGCAATGCACACATGAAACAATAAAAATTCACACACATTAACACAGTTGTTTAACGGGAAAGCCTGAAGCTGAAAACCCCAACTATCTGTATATAATATATGTCATAGAGATCATGTAACAATACTCATACAAAGCTTATCATATCAAGCTTTCAGTACAATACAATCACTACACACTAATCAGGCCCGATCTTGCAAATCCATGCACCGATATTTTCCACCTGCTAGCCTGCCTCTACTGCGCAATCCCTGCTGAAGAATGGCTCTGAATGAGTTCGAATTACTCTAGCCTTGCTCATGAAATCCTCATTGGCATCTCCACTAAGTGTTGGATGCAATCAATGCATCACTATAGTCACAACTGATAGTCACACTTGCTCTTTCACCTATCTCTCCACTGGTCTCCACTGAAACTGCCATGCACTGTAGTTAACTAATGTATTATTCATTGATTAATGAGTTATTATTTAGTGAATTAATTAACTAATTAATTCACACCACTCTCACTAGTGTATCAATCAGTTAGATTAGATACAACTAGCTCAACTGAGTCTAACTGAGTTAAACTAAATACAACTCCACCAAACTCTGTCACATGAGTTCTAACTGAAGTCCTCCATGCAATAGCTCCAGTAAACCCTCAGGAATAGCGTAATTCCTTTTTTCAGCTGTTGTGCCACATATGTGCACTTAACTGAAGTGCTCCAAGAGAACAAGATAATGTTTAGAGTCCAAATATTATTAAGAGCTAATAATATTCGACATATCTATTTTTAGACTAGAAATATAAAAATAGACTCCGCCCAATATGTCTAAAAATAGATGTCCATCTATTTTTCCAACTTGACCAACCATCCACAAATAGCATCCTACAACTCATATAATATGATAGACATGTCTAAAAATAGACTTTGCACCAAGAATACCTTGTGACAGGTGCAAAGGTTTCTTCATTGTCAATCCCCTCGATCTGTGAGAAGCCCCGGGCAACAAATCTTGCCTTATACTTCTTGACGCTCCCGTCAGCAGCTTGCTTCACTTTGTGGATCCATCTCGAACCTACCACTGATTTCCCTTCTGGCCTTGGGACAATATCCCATGCACTGTTTCTGACAATCGAATCATACTCTTCCACCATGGCATCTACCCATGCGGGATCCTCCACAGCTTCCTCGAAAGAGGATGGCTCTGTCACGATACACTTGCTCATCAGAGCCATGTATCCAATAAATCGGTTAGGTGATTGTCTCTGTCTGCCCTGTGATGTAGGAGTTCCTACATTCTGTGCTGCATCAAGATTCAGTCACTCAGCTTCTGTAGTGCGCTTCCGCCCTATGATGTTTGGCACTGCATGAGTGGTTTATTCCACTTCATGAATTTCCTCTTGTCGCTAATCCACATCTTGAGGCTCATATTTAGGAACAAGTAGCTCCTCCTCTGCATGCAAGTGTAGCTCCCTCTCAAGTGACAACTTCATGGCTTTCTCCTCATGAAATTTGATATCCTGTCGCACGACAGTCATCCGAATGTCTGGAAAATACACACGATAATTGTGGGGTGTCTCTGTGTACCCCACAAATATCCCGACCTCTACAGTCAGCTCCAGCTTCTTCCTAGCATCCTTCGTCACATGAATGTAAACAGGTGAGCCAAAAATATTCAAATGAGAAATATCAGGCTTCTTACCAGAAAACGCCTCTTCAGGTGTACTCATGCCAAGTACTCTATGAGGGCAACGGTTTTGCACATAAACCACAGTGTTGCATGCCTCAGCCCACAAGTGTATGGGAAGGCCCTGATCATGCAATATCGCCCGTGCAGCACCCACAATCGTTTTGTTCTTTCTCTCCGTGACCCCATTCTGCTGTGGGATATGAGGCGCTATGAGTTCTCTTCGAATTCCTTCTTTGCTGCAGAAGTCTTTGAATTCGCCAGAGATATATTCACCACCATTATCGCTCCTTAGAGATTTCACCTGCTTCCCCGAATCTTTCTCAACCAGCGCCTTGAACTCACAGAAATTTTTGTATGTCTCGCTCTTCTTCTGCATGAAGAAGATCCAACACTTACGAGAAAATTCATCAACAAATATCACATAATACCTGTGATTTTCTGTTGAAGCAACCGAGAAAGGTCCACTCACGTCTGTGTGAATTCTCTCAAGGATCGTCGAGGTGCGACTATCCTTCTCATGAAAATTGTCTTCAAATTTTTTCCCAAAGTACATCCCTTGCACTGATCTGACTGCGCAAGTGTACCCTTGGGAATCCCGGTAGAAATCTGCTGCAAAATTTTTAAAGCGCCATGGTGAAGATGGCCCAATCTCCTGTGCCACAATTCGCCCTCATCCCGGCTCACCACTCCTTCTTCTTTGCCTGCCATTGCTGCGCAGCCATCTACCTGCAATTGATAAATATTCTTAACTTGAATCCCTATCCTCCTGGTTTGGCCAGTTGTTTTATGTCGAAGGAAGGCTTTTCCCTCACTAAAAACAACATCATAACCCTTGTCTTCCAACATCGCCACATAGATCAAATTCTTCTTCAATCCTGGAACATGCATGACATCCTTCAAGATGAAAGGTTTACCAGAATCCCTTTCAAAGGAAATGGTCCCGATACCAGTCGCACTGTATCTACCATCATCGCCTATCTCGATGTGCACTCCAAGATCCTTTTCATCCATATTACTAAACAAATCTTTGTCTCCGGTCATATGGAAAGACTCACCACTATCAAGAAACCACACCGATCCCATCACACGTGAAACCAAGCATGCGATCAAAGAAAAATCCAACTCAAATTGTAAGGCTAAGGCCTCTCCAGCTGTAGATCCAGCAACCTGCTTATTCTTCTTCTTCTATGGGAAATTAGTGGCGAAATTCCGTGCTGGTGACAGTGAAAACACTTCACCTTGTCCAAGTCCTGCTTCTTGCCTTTAGCTTCAGATTTGGAAGATTTATTCCCTTTTCCTTTTCGAGCTTTGGCAGCCAAAGAAAAATTTTCTTCATCTTCATTCTTCGATGAAGATCCATCCTTGGTACCCCGCCTTATCTCCTCTTGCACAAGATCCGACCAAAGTCGCTCCCATCCTGGCAGTTTCTCCCGTCCATTGACAAATTCTTCGTAGCTATGCCAACTCTTCGGAAGCCCAAGGAGAGCCAAGCTCACCAAGTATTCTTCATCAACAGTAACCCCCACACTTCCCAGCTCATCCTTGTAGTGGAAAAACTTCGTGAGGTATTTTGGTATACTGTCACCTTTCTCCATTTTTATTTTTCTGAGCTTGTCTTTCAGTGCCAACTTCCTCTGGTCGCTTCTGCTTTGGAAAAAGTCTGTCAAAGCCTTCCACATTAAGAATGGAGTGGCTTTACCATGAAGGCTGGACACAATGTGGTCCTTCACACCTTCCAACAGAATTCTTTGACACTTTTCTACCTTCTTTTGCCATGCGTCAAGTGCGGCTGCATCGCTAGAAGCAGGCTTCGGAATATCAACATCTATGAACTCCTTCAACCCATTATCATCTAGCACCGCCTCCATCCTGTCCTTCCATGCTATGTAATTCGAGCTCCCATCAAGGGCATACTCCAATCGCAATCCGTTGAAAGACATTTCAATGAATGCTCAACTTTGACACCAAGAAAACACTGCAGCAAATTCGAATTCCACTAGCACAAAACTCAACCGCTTCAATAATTGCAATCTACTCCAATGATCAACTGCTTTGATACCATGTAGAAATTATATAACTTATATGTTATATGTCCAAGATTCTCCCGATCTCACACTATTTTAACTTCATTCAAAATACATAATCTATTCCACCATTGATCATTTTCGGAAATTAAATCAAGATTGCAATGCACACATGAAACAATAAAAATTCGCACACATTAACACAGTTGTTTAATGGTAAAGCCTGAAGCTGAAAAACCCAAATATATGTATATAATATATGTCATAGAGATCATGTAACAATCCTAATACAAAGCTGATCATATCAAGCTCTCAGTACAATACAATCGCTACACACTAATCAGGCACGATCTTGCAAATCCATGCACCGATATTTGCCACCTGGTAGCCTGCCTCTACTACGCAATCCCTGTTGAAGAATGGCTCTGAATGAGTTCGAATTACTCCAGCCTTTCTCACGCAATCCTCATTGGCATCTCCACTGAGTGTTGGATGCAATAAATGCATCACTATAGTCACACTTTCTCTTTCACCTATCTCTCCACTGGTCTCCACTGAAACTCCCATGCACTGTAGTTAACTGATGTATTCTTCAGTTGATTAATGAGTTATTATTTAGTGAATTAATTAACTTATTAATTCACACCACTCTCACTAGTGTATCAATCAATTAGACTAGATACAACTAGCTCAACTGAGTCTAACTGAGTTAAACTAAATACAACTCCACCAAACTCTGTCACATGAGTTCTAACTGAATTCGTCCATGCAATAGCTCCAGTAAACCCTCAGGAATAGCGTAATTCCTTCTGTCAGCTTCTGTGCCACATCTGTGCACTTAACTGAAGTGCTCCAAGAGAATTAGATAATTTTTAGAGTCCAAATATTATTAAGAGCTAATAATATTCGACATATCTATTTTTAGACTGGAAATCTAAAAATAGACTCCGCCCAATATGTTTAAAAATAGAAGTCCATATATTTTTCCAACTTGACCAACCATGCACAAAGAGCACCCTGCAACTCATAGAATATGATCGACATGTCTAAAAATAGACTTTGCGCCAAAAATAGCCCGCGGGCCCACTTAGTGAAGGCGACTCTTTTCACTAATCTCATCATCTTGTTGAATCTAAACAGTTTTCACCATGTATCCAAAACCATTGTAACCTATGCATAGGCCCTTAAAAACATGCAATAGATATTTTGGTCATCAAATATAGAGTTAGTAAGGATTGACATGCCTTGAAGAGCCTCCATCTTTGAGCCTTGATCACCATTCTTCTTCGAGAGCCCATAAACCCATAAAAACCATACAAAGCAATATATTAAATTAAAGGTTCTACAATTTTCCTATTTTTGGGTGTGCTTGTACAAGTTTTCATGTTTCGATATCAGTGCTACAAAATGTACACCTATGGCTTGTTAACTATACAACACAATTATAATTATAAAAAGATAAAATGTAAACCTGGCCTATCAACTAGCGGAGGTCAAACCTGTGACCTCGAGTTCTCACTAAGACTCAATACCAATTGCGGTTATGGGGTTATTCCTTTAGAATATATTTTTTATAGTCTAATGACCAAGACTTCAAAACAAATGAGGTGTAGTAACCATCCTTTTACCATACTATGGACATGACCCATGGCCAATGCACATTCATCAACCATAAAATTGTTGATATATATATATATATATATATATATATATATATATATACATGTGTTTCTAATAAAAAATTATGTTGATTGGTCTTATACGCCAATCATATATCCATGTGGCTCATATATACAAGCATGTTTGAGTAGTATTCTACACCAATCATCATGCAATGGAAATGTTATGTGGCAGGTTTGTTCTCCGAAACATTTTCTTGTACTAAGTATACGTGGTGATAAATCATTAGATATCAACTCAGTGAAATACATTTCAAGATAGCTTAGGTCGACATTAAAATGCTACCACTAGCCATATCTCTAATCTCAGTGATTACTTCAGAACCAACAATGAAACTAGTCTTCGACGTTCAACATTCAATGGAGATAATGAACCAAAACAAGAGAGATACATATACATTAAATGAAACTTGTCTACCTACAATAAATTTTGTTTCACAATCCTTTGACCTTGACTTATTATATTACAATGTCATTGTTCTTTTCCAAAACCAAGTAAATGAACTTGACCTTTACAACAACCAAACAGATACAAACAATCCACCTCCAAAAGCTTAAATCAGACCAATGTAAAACTTATGTCAATAATGAGCTAAAACAATGTTATAATGAAACTATTTTAGAGCCATATTGTTACAACTTTTCTTAGGGCTAAAGCTACGAATCAAACCACAACTATATAGCCATATAATCATCAATCAATGAAACGAAAGATAATAATTACTAGAGAAATGGAACCGAAATCCATTAACCATAAATCTAAGAAACAACGTGTAACCACGAGACCTCCAACCATGAACCAAACAAGAAAACAACGCCAATCTCAGAACTTTGATGGTCGTGAATGATTGCATCAACATTGGGGATACCATCCGACTTGGAACTTAAAGCAACTCCTTATCCGTTTGGGATGATGGCTCTGAATGGATGTTATGGGACCAATTTCCCTTTCTATAAGCTTATGAAAAAAAGGGAATTAATATTGATAAATTAATGTTATATGACTAAAAGATGAAATAGAAACTATTACTAACTATTAATTTATCTATCTTAGGAAAACTAATAAAATATGTGTTTTAGAAAGATTTCACAATTAACATGACAATGTAGATTATCATATAATTCATGAATATAACTAAGATAAAGAAAAATAATTAAATTAAATTAATTATTTAATCATAACACATATAGAGATCTCATTACTCACATATAGTTAATAGATTCCAATGAAACCCATCAGAGGTGATTATGAGAGATTGTTTCAAAAATATATCATGAATAATATCAAATATGATTCTACTCTAAGAAAATAAATAAACAAGAGATAATAGTACCTGATAGACCATTTCTCTGCTCATGATAGAAAGGTGGTGGTTCAACTTCAGATTAAGAAAAATTAAGATACAATAGTGAAAATTAAACTTTATTTATTACAAAATTCAGAACCTGGTCTCTATCGCTGAGAGACAATATAAAGTTTCTTTACAAAATGATAAAGATAGAAAACTAAAACAACTTTACAAATAGTTCCTAACAACAGAAAAAGTAAAGGAAAACATTAGAATGTAGTTACAACAAATTTTCAAAGCTTAGGAGGATGAATTTATTCCAACATGATGTCTCAATTGAAATATGTCAATAAGATTTTTTAACTTAGGAGGAGACGTTGGCTGGATCCACATATGACTAGTGAAAATGACATCCCTAAGCATTGGTAGAATTTGAGTGGTGGTGTTTGATAAACATCAGAGCATGAGCCATTGACTGTGAGGCTTAACCAAGAATGGCCAATTTAATTCCAAATCAATTTTGGTCAATTGTTCTATAATATCGACCCTTTTCTTATAAGACTCCCGCCACATCTTTGTCAGGAATTTGATATATGGTAGGGCGCCTTCGTAGCAACTCAGGATTAGATTAGATTGAAGTATATTATCAATAATCGCTTTAGTTATACTATTGGAAATGTTTCAGTCTTGATAAACAAAATCTTCTGTTTTCTAAAGGAGGATGTCCCATTCTTGGAAGATAATTTCTTTGTGATTTTCCTCAATTTTAGGTAGGCTGACTGATCTTCCTTCCTCGATTTCATGCCAAGTCAAGTAACCAAAAATATTCTCCTCTACCTCCTTAAAATAATTCCTAATATATGAAAGTTTATTGAACAAGAGGGTGTTAAATTCTTTTTCCTCTTTATTAAACTCAACTAATTCTGGATTGGCACTTAAGCGCTAAATCCTTTCCTACAACTCCTGTATCTGCGCATCCCTGGCCTTCAATTCTGCATCATATTGGACTCTAAGAGCATCAAATCTCTATTGAATTTAAATAATTTTAGATTTCCATTTCTTAGAGATATTTTGTTTCTCATTTTCTATACTCTATTCCAATTGGGCAATTATTTCTTCTTTCTCCTTAAAGTTGTTGTTCAACCTTTGCAACTTTGTCAAAAGTGGCTAAAGCATAAGTGCCTATAAACTGGGTAAGCCTGCCCAATTCCTCTATTGTAGTAGCTAAACTTTTCCACTTGACGTCAAAGGATGAATTACCTGGGACCCAATCCTGAGACTGATCAAACTTTCTCTTTTTCCTTTCTCTTTTTACTACAACCTTGTGTGGCGGGTTATAAAAACTATCCAATGGAGGAATTTATTCCACTTTAAAATATACCATGGAGGAAGGGAAAGATGGAATGAATTCAGTATCTCTATCCTCTGAAGGTTCTCAAACGTATTTCACTGTCTTGATAATTTGTTCAGGATTCTGTTAGGTTTCTTGAATCTTTACCTGTGGAGTAGTATGAAAAACTTGAGATGTATTAGTTGAAAGGATAAAGGCTTGGCTACATTTATTCCACATCTCCTATAACTTAGAATTAGGGATACCTCCATATTTTTGAGGAGAGGTAGAAGAAACAATCACTTTTGGCTGAGAAGACTCAACATAGTGTGTAAGATCAGTGACTTTAATAACAAATTTCTCCTGAGAAACCTTTAATGAATCCATGGGGAGATTAACCAACCTAGAATCCTTGTATTGAAGAAATTGATTCATTTCCTTAGGATTTAGTTGTTCTTTGTAATATCCCAACACCATGGAATAAATATAAGTCTTCTCAAACAAATCATCAAACTTATCAGGTTCATGCATAAATTATCTAATACTCCGTGTTGATGTAATCTTCTTGAAAACATGATCAAGATTATATTGCCTATTTGGCACAATAAGAAAATTCTAGCTTCAATAGCTTAGATCTCAAGTAATGCGCGTTTATAATTATCCAAGGCATAAATTCCAAATTGAGCCAGGAAATGGGGGTGAATCTTCTTATTAGCTTCTTTTAAAACCTTTGAAATACCATTACCCGCAATCTGATAAGCAATCTCTCTAGAAAGTAGTTTATCCACAACATAAAATGGAAAGACATGAGGTTTATACCAACTTCCATATATTCTGATGTAAGTGAAACATTCTTCTCCAAACCATTTCACTACTCTCACAATATCATTTTAAGCTTCTTGGGATATCTGGGGTGCTTTGGTATCAAAGATTAATTGATAAATTGGAAACATAACCCTAGGAAAATATTGTAGAAATGTTGGTGATATTTGGAATCCCATAGAAAATCATGGTAAACATGGATGGGAGTTGGGTCTTGTAGGGTCCATTTCCATCCCATGGATGAGAAATCCATGGTAAAACACGGGGAATCCATAATATATTCACTCATATAAAACATATAAAAGATATTTTGAGAAATATCGTGACCACTTCTAAAAGACATGATATGGGTGGCTAAAGTATCATAAATAATTCCCCCCAATCAAATATATACCCCTTAGAGGCCCCATCAATTAAAGGTACCCATTGGTTTGAGAAATTCTGTACATTAGGCATAACATAAATTCTACACATAATTGCAGCAATCTGAGAGTAAGGCCCGACAAGGGAATCAAAAACACATTTACCACTTTCTTTTCGTTTATGATTATTCGAATATTGAGTCCAACCTTTGATTCACTCCAATGCATGCCCATGTTCCTTGAGGAATGTTGCAATGTAGAATTTATCATACAATTGAGGTTTTGTAAAATGGTACATTTTCTATAAATATTCACTTGAAAATGACCTGATGACTGCGCCTTTGTTTGAGAAAATCCTCCCATCATCAATATTCAAATTATCAACAACCCATCAAACCATGTTGGTATATGTAAAAATTTTGGGCTGCGTTGCAATTCTGTGAAGGAAGGAATTGGGTGCATCACTGAATTTGGCCTCTGAAACTGGAACAAAGTCATAAGAAGTTACTATTGTCACCGTAAATCGCAACTTTTCATCCTCAAAATATCTATAAATTGCCTCCCATGATGAATTCCCATAATCCCTTGAACAAAATGTATTAGAAAAAAATCTAGAAGTAATGGCATTGTCTTTTTTTTTTAAAATGGGAGAAGTAGGTTGTTTTTGTGTAGGATTTCTTTTTTTATTTTGTTTCCTTTGACATTTATTTAGTATTGTGAAAATAAGAATGACCCTGTAAAAAAAAATAGATGAGCGATATTATTTCCTTTTGCCGAGACTTGGCTCAAATAAACTTTTTAATAGAAATCTTTCCCTTTTAATCAACAAATCTTACAAATGATAACGAATTAAATCTGAAATTTTATATTTTCGAGAAACATAACTCCTGTATTGCCAATCATTGGATGTACAAGTGTGCCACTACGTAGGCTAGTCATATCACCTTATCGGAAGAGTTCAAGTTAAGGCATTACAATATTCCAATATTCTGATGAGGAAAAGCTCTGATATAACAATTATAACAATTAAAAAATGTTATGATAAAAGGTGGGAAATATATATCAGGTATGTGGAATATCGAGAGTTCCTAAGGAATGGCCCGATGAAATAACTCTGATATGAAGGAGTTATGATATAATGATTAAAATATTATTAGGTGATATCAAAGGTAAATGATTATAGGGGAGAATGGTATCAAAGGCATGGGATATTGGAACAAACGATATAGAAAGTTTGGAATATTGTAACATAATTTGTAATAAAGTTACAATGAATTAAAGTTACGATATGAAGCATGTTATCCTATAACGTTGCAGTTCTGGCGAGATATTATAATAATGTTCCATAAAAAAATTTATTCAAACCTTTTGTGAATGTTTATTTTAAAGTGAAGTACAGATCGGGGAAAAATCTCATCGGGATTGTGCTTTATCGCAACTCACTCAAAAGAAAAGTTACGATATGAAAAGGTTCTGAAGTTATAAAGTTCCACTACCATTTGTCCTTTATGGGTAGGGCCCATCGGAGCCTCAGACCTTTGTAATTGTTTTTATTCATAACTCCAATATAAAGATCCAATAAAAGGATAAGTATTAAAGCTTATAGACAATTGTAACTAAATCTAATTATTCTTTATTTCTTAAATTGAAAGGAAATCAACATAAATTTTTTTAAGGGTCCCCATTTATTATTGATAAATAAGTATAAAAAATGTGGGGTTGTTGAATGCTACAACAATTGGCGACGTAATGTTCGAAATAGTTATCTCTGTTAAAATAAATGAAATTGTAATCAATAAAATAAATAAGACCTAGAAAGACAAAGATGTTGAAATTTAGATGGTTTGAAATAACTCGGAATAAAATAAAACTCATTACTTTGAAAACTTCACAACTTGTTAATTATAAGAACCAAGATTATCTTTGTCAGTCATTGCATCAGTTACAAAATATAAAATAAAGAACTATTGAAGCTTTGCATTGAGATAAACTTATTTGTCACTGATAGAGCCAGTGCTTCCAGCAGGCGTGCATAGCATCACCAAGGTTACGATTTAACCAAATACTACCAATACCCCATCCAATATAATATATCTTTAGAGATATCAGTTTCTTTTTAAAAGTTTTTATTTAATTACTTGAAAGCCATTGTCTTGGTTTGGTGTCTAGATAATGACAATGCCATTACAAAGATATAATGATATTGAACAATCCGGATTGTGATGAGACCTCTTGTCTTACAGTCTTTTAGAATACAATCCAATATCTTGGTGTGGTAGCTATATGTGATAATGTCAATAGCATTAGTTCCCCATGATCATGGTAAGCTAGCTCATAATGAGACCCCTTATATTTCAAGTTTAAGTACTTTTGAATTACACTCTAAAAATGTTAATATTAATGGATGGGGAGGTAGAATCACTCCATAAGAGTTATGGATGAAAATTGAAGTCATAAGGTGCTTCAAATTTGAAATAGTATTCATTTGTTTAGATACTAAAATGATAGATCAAAGGATAACGAGATATTCTAATGGTGTGACTTATGAAATATTCACAAAATAATGGAAATAAAGATAGCAGAGATTAAAGTAGATCCAATCTTAAATTTCAATGTAGTAATTTCTTTCTAAAAAATCTCCTTTAACTGATACATTCCATATTAATCATGAGAGAAGATAATTATATAAACCCAAAATACGAAGTCAAAAGAGTATTATTCAAAAAAACTAATATAAGAACACCGATACATACATATGATTATTTACATATTTACAATTAGATTATGCATTCTTCTCAAAAAATATTTTTTCAAGATTTTCCCATTCAGGGGGAGAGAATCTCTCTTACCCTGTAAATATTAGAGAATAAAGGTGGATGGGCCAAGTTTTTCAATGATCAGAAATGGACCAAGCCAAAGTTTCTGGAACTTTGTGTGTTTTCCTTTTTGTAATATCCCAAAATTGGGCTTTTCTACAACAATAAGAGTATTTTAAGATATTCTAAAGTTGGAGATCCAGCAAATAGACTCATATGATGTGTTAAAAAACACATAGCCCTCAAATGAGTGAAACAACAACAAAAGAAGAATGTCTACACCTTCCCAAGTGGGGAAAATGCAGCAATTAGACCCTGAAAACGTTATTTATGGAGATATGCATTTTTACTGGGTGAAATAACGCTGGTTCCATTAGCATAGGCTGTTAGGGTCTCACATACAAAAGGGGATAAGAAAGAAATCCCTTCTGATATGTTAAACATACCTCCCGACTACCTCATAGCTTAAAAATAGCTAGATCCCATGACTTAAGTTATGCAGAAAAATACTGAAGCATGTACAGTGTTATTTCATGAGGGTTTCTATAGTAACATGATAAAATAACATGGATCTAGAAATTTATGGAACAGTATGCCAAGAAAACAGAGATCTGGCCTCCTTATTACATTATAAAGATAACCCGGAAAGGGTTTCATGAAACACATGTACAAGAAAGAGAAGATCTGAATATTCAGCTTAGAAAATGCAGTCTTACTGCAACATTACAGAAATATATCTGAATAATACAAAAGAGGGATGAGAATCCCTTCCTCTAGCTTTCTGGGAGAAGGGTTGGCCCTTTCCCTAGGAAACTAGCTAAAAAACAAGGGTCTTAACCCTGTTGCATCAACTCTACACAAAATGACACAGTTCTTGAAAGGGACTACGCTGTAGGAGATGAGAACCACTTTGGCCTGCTGCCAAGATATGAAATATGCTTAGAAATCTTCCTAGCTCATTTCTCAAGAGGAGGAAGGCACCTTCTACTAAGAAATAGACCCGGAAGTGGTGTAAGAATCCTCCACTGCAACACCCTACAACTCAGCAATATTCTGATGTAGAAATAACGCTGGGACTGAAGAATGATGTTTTCCCTTGAGCCTGGATGTGGAACAATACATGACAAGCTCTCCCAAGAGGCCTCTCAAGGGAAGAGGTGGGATTCCCGCTTGGGAACACCCAATGCTACCTTGCTAAACAACAAGGGGGAGCCAAGTCTCAACATACAAGATCAAGAGATTGAAATACAAAAGCATGAATAAAAAAGGCCTCCATCCTTTCCTTATGTAGAAAGTGAACCTCTCCTCATTGGGTCCCATCCACATGTGCCATCAAGCTCATGCAATTTGTCCTCCACCAAAAATGCGTTGTCCATCAAGGTGGTTCAATGTATCTAGACAGCTTTGTTGACTTGGTCAAAGTTGACTGAATCAACATGTCCCCATCTCTGTTCACACCCAAGGGTGCTCAAATAAGCTGCTTATTCTTACTCCTTTCACATTAGGAGTGTTATTGATCCTTCTAAAGAGGTTAATGGGCCTCGCTACCCATTTATTCACCTACCTAGTGATGAAACAACTCTAATATTCCATTTAGCTTGAAGGCTAAAAATTTGGAATATTACAGTCCTCCCCTCAAAAATGTTGCTTGTCCACAAGAAACTGTATAAGGATAGAAAAATCCTCTCCTCCTCTTCTTGGGGCCTCCTCATCAAAAAGTCTCCACCATTGCTCAACATGATCTGCCACAAATTTTTCCTCCAATGTCTCCTCCCAACCATTCAAAACCATATGGCTCACATCATAGAAAGGTGGAAGATGTAAGTGGAAACCTCCCTGCTATCCAATGGCCTCCTTAAGGTATGAGTGATGATGATCATGGGGAATATGGTTCCCAATGAGCGACTCCCACACCCATGCTATCATCCAAATGAAATGAGCCCATCCAGTTAGCTCAAAAAGATCCTCAACCCCTAGTTCATGCAATGTGTTGGGGCTGCATGGAGAGATTGGATCCTCCCAACCAAGTATTTTCTCTCCACATTTTTGATAAGTATGGGGCTGCTGCTGATCTTGGGCTGAAATTTCATGACCTCCAAGAGTGGCCCAAGCTACCCCATCAAACAAATAAACCATGAAGTGCCTCCTCCAAAAACTCAAGTTCTCCAAATGGCTTCTCCCACATGAAGAAGAGAGATGTAATTTGGAAATCATGGGCTGCCCATTCCTTCTCCTGAAACATGCATCATGCCAAGTAGGGGGAAACATTCTCCCAATGGGCATCTTCAATTCATATCCCACTCTCCAAACAAATCTTCACATGAACATAGGATTTTCAGCAATACATGGAAGCAAAAACCAATAGAAACAAGTTGTCACATGACAACCAGAAAGTGGATCAAGGTCCCATACAAGGAACCAGCGCAGTGCATTCCTTGCCTACATCAAATCAAACAAAACAAGTGCTTTTCCAGCCCCTTTCTTGCTGCCACAATCATTTTACAAGATATAAACATGAAAGTAGAAAAGGGTGTCAATGGTGCACACCAAAAATCATGTGGCTTCTCCCACAAACCACCAATGAGATAGCCAATCTCAAGGCTACAAATGGCTTCAAGTACATCATTATACAACATGCAAGAAGGAATAATCCCCCTTGGTACAATATGCTGCTCATAAAAAGACAAGAAGTACAAACCATAAGGTGAAATTGTACATTCTCCATCATGCACTTGAGGTCTTAAGCTGAAATGGCTCAACTGGAAATGCTCCCTTACTCCCAATGAGTAGGAAGGTGGCTGTGAAATCCTCTCTATCACCATCCGGGCTATGCATCTCTCCACATGCTAAATTATGTCATGCTGAATGCCCTCCCAAATGAACTCCTCTGCCAAGGAAAGATATGCATCAAAATTCATGGAAAATAAGTCCTCATGTGCTGCATGTGGCAATTTCTCCTTGAGACTAGAAGCTCTAGTCAAGAAGACTCTGGCATGTGAATAGATGACCATATCATCCACCATATACCCATCATTTCTATTTGGTTCATCGAGAATGCATGCACCAAGATCCTTGGAGTACTCTACTAAGAGCTAAGATCTCCAATAAGGATCAATCCTCCTAAGGGACAGCGCTGGTGATCTGCAATGTGGAGCTCTACGCATGCTACTGTCTTTTCCTTTGACATCCATTGTGCCAAATTTATCCTCCAAATTGCTGCCATGCCCATCCTGTAGCTGCTCATGCTAAAAAATAAGTAGTGATCTTTGGAAGTTGGCCTCCCATGAGAAACTCTCCTCCAAAAATAATCTCCCAATCTTAGCCAAGGTAAGCATGAGTGGCCTCCATCTACTCCAATGTATGGAGGATTACTTCCTCGAAGGAAGTACCCTCTATTTCTCCAAATCCATGGAGCAGCTCCTTTGCACCATGAAGGTGCCATCCTCCATGAATGCAGCAACCTCTGTCAGCGCAGTACAGATAGTGAGAGTGGGCGGTGCTGAAAATGGGAGAATGTCTCTCTCCTCCTTGAGACTATCCCAAAATCTCTGTGCTGTACTAGACTCCTCCAAAGTACTCACCTCTCCGGAATCTAAGAGGGGTAATCCAAATGGCAAGATTTCTCTTACCAACTCCAAGTCTAGTGGCCTCCCTGGTGGAATGCCTCCATGTAGTGAGACATCCATCGCAAGAGAAGACTGTTCATATGGTTGGGAAACCCTGCCCTTGCCCTCACAGCACAAACCAATCTCCCTCCTCCTTGCACTAGATCTCTGAAATAGATAGGGGTGTGTGCTTCTCATCAAGTGATGATGTCCTTCTCCCTACCTTCTCCTTCTATCAACATCATCTCACAATCATGCTGCTCATCGATTTTAATTTTCCTCCCATGTGTGAGATCCTAGGGAACTTCTTGCAATGACACAAGAAACCCTCCTGTTGGAGCATGTGCTCCTCCTTCCTCTGCATGAGGCACTAGATATGCTCTAGATGTGACAGCGTTGTAACCCCCATCCTTTTCTTCATCTTCAATATGAATAGGAGGTAACTACTCAATAAGAAGATCCTCTTTTGCTAAAGGACTCTTCATGTCCTCTCGTCCAAGGTTATGAAACAAGGATCTTGCCTCCAGCAAGGTATCATGCAAGATGTGATCTCCTCCAATGGGTTTTTGAAGTGGTTTTGAGTTTGCAGGTCCTCCCAACTTATGCAAAAGTGTCATTGGTTTGTTTCCCTCATGTTTTGTATCAAATCTTACAACCAATATTTTAGTGAACTTTGCAAAAGAAGAAGTATTAACATTTCTCAATGAAAATGACTCAAACATCCACCAAGCATAGGCCTTACCTCCAAAGTGCAGTGCTGCAACTCTGATGGCTTCTTCTTCAAAAACTGGGTGCTGTTGCAAATAAGTACACAACTCCTCCACCCAAGCTTTGGCTGAGCAAGTTGGGAATCCATCAAAGGTAGATAGAGAAAATCTATCCATGTCATGCAGCTGGCTCCTCTCCACCTTGATCTTGCAGAACTCTTTGAAGGTAATATGATCTCTAAACTTCTCAGTTTGAGATTCATACTCTTGCAGAAAATTGCTAAGAGTTCCCTTCTCCGACATTTCCTCTTCTTTCATCTCTCTCATAGCAACTCTGGGCATTTGAATATGTTGTGCATAATAGGGTGTAGCTGCATGCTCACACCTATTATGTACCAATCTAGATTTGGCTCTAGATCCAAACTCCTCAGGATATTCCATCTCTCCTCTCATATTCTTAAGATTTTCATTGATGCACTGGACAGATTTTGGAAGAAGCTTTGTAAGCCTATCTTCCCTCTTTCCTCCACATAATGGAGTCTTATTTCTGTTTATCTCTCCTTCCCTATATAGCTGCATGGCTGAGTTCTATAGGTTGAGCCAAGATTGAAGCTCTGATACCACTGTAATATCCCAAAATTGGGATTTTCTACAACAATAAGAGTATCTTAAGATATTCTAAATTTGGAGATCCGGAAAATAGACTCATATGATGTGTTCAAAAACACATATCCCTCAAATGAGTTAAAAAACAACAAAATAAGAATGTCTACACCTTCCCAAGTGGGGAAAATGCAGCAATTAGACCTGAAAACGTTATTTCTGGATATCTACGTTTTTACTGGGTGAAATAACGCCGGGTTCCCTTAGCATAGGCTGTTAGGGTCTCACATACAAAAGGGGATCAGAAAGAAATCCCTTCTGATATGTTAAACAGACCTCCCGGCTACCTCACAACTTAAAAATAGTTAGATCCCATGACTTAAGTTATGCAGAAACAGACTGAAGCATGTACAACATTATTTCATGAGGGTTTCTACAATAAAATGATAAAATAACATGGATCTGGAACTTTATGGAACAATATGCCAAGAAAACAGAGACCTGGCCTCCTTATTACATTAATATAAAGCTAACCCGGCAAGGGTTTCATGAAACACATGTACAAGAAAGAGCAGATCTGAATATTCAACTTAGAAAATGCAGTCTTACTGCAAAATTATAGAAATATAGATGAATAATACAAAAGAGGGATGAGAATCCATTCCTCTAGCTTTCCGGGAGAAGGGTTGGCCCTTTTCGTAGGAAACTAGCTCAAAAACAAGGGTCTTAACCCTGTTGCTACAAAAAATCTGCATAAAATGACGCAGTTTCTGCAAGGGAATGCGCTGTAGGAGATGAGAACCACTTTGGCCTGCTGCCAAGATATGAAATATGCTTAGAAATATTACTAGCTTATTTCTCAAGAGGAGGAACGCACCTTCTACTAAGAAACAAACCTGGAAGTGGTGTAAGAATCCTCCACTGCAACACCCTGCAACTCAGCAATATTCTGCCGAAGAAATAATGCTGGGACTGAAGAATGATGCTTGGCCTTGAGCCTAGATGTGGAAAAATACAGGACAAGCTCTCCCAAGAGGCCTCTCAAGGGAAGAGGTGGGATTCCCACTTGGGAACACCCAGTGCTACCTTGCTAAACAACAAGTGGGAGCCAAGTCTAAACGGACAAGATCAAGAGATCGAAATACAAAAGCATGAATAAAAAAGGCCTCCATCCTTTCCTTATGTAGCAAGTGAACCTCTCCTCATTGGGTCCCATCCACATGTGCCATCAAACTCATGCAAGTTGTCCTCCACCAAAACTGCGTTGTCCATCAAGGTGGTTCAATGTATCTAGACAGCTTTGTTGACTTGGTCAAAGTTGACTGAATCAACATGTCCCCATCTCTGTTCACACCCAAGGGTGCTCAAATAAGTTGCTTATTCTTACTCCTTTCACATTAGCATTGTTATTGATCCTTCTAAAGAGGTTAATGGGCCTCCCTACCCATTTATTCACCTACCTAGTGATGAAACAACTCTAATATTCCATTTAGCTTGAAGGCTAAAAATTTGGAATATTACACTTTTTCCTCATGAGATTTATCCCATTTCATAACTAAGTCATCGATTTCAAATGTTTTATTACCCACTAAACTTTCATCAAACCAATACTTAAATTTATTTCGATGTTGGGTATAAATATGTTTGGCTTTATCTCTTTCCTCTTCAAGTTTCATAATTTGAGACAATATCAATTGTAAGGAAGAGCAAGGTTGTTCCTCAATGGGTTTAACTAGGGCTAGTGAAGGAAAAGCTAAGTTAGGGGGTAGGATAAATTCTTTCCCATATACCAAGTGATAAGGAGAAGTTCATAAAGAAGATTTATGAGTAATCTTATCAGTCCATAGAGCAAATATCAAGGCCTTATGCCAATTCTTTTGGTTATCACCAATGATTCGTTTGATTATTCTTAAGAGGTTCTTATTGGTGGATTCAGCTAATTCATTTCTTTTGGATAGTAATTGGTGAAATATTTAAGTTTAAAACCTCTCTTTAATGAAAATTCAGTCATAAAATTTCCCAAAAAGTAGGAAGCATTATCAAACATGATAGAGTTAGGTAAGCCAAACTTGGTAATTATAGGTTGATCAATAAAATCCATGACAATTTGAGAGTTGAATGACCTTAAATGGATTTATTCCACCCACTTGGTGAAATAATATGTAGCAGTTAAAATATACCCATGCTATTTAGAAGAATGTGGAAAAATATCACCTATAACATCCAAACCCCATTGTTGAAAAGGTTGTTCAATATTGACTAGCTACAACGATAAGGCTGACTTCGTTTATCTTCTTGAAGATGTTTCGATGCTTTTAATTTTCTTACATAAGCATGTGTGTCTTTGAGCAAAGTAGGCCAATAATAACTAGCATGCACAATTTTGTGAGCAGTAGTATCTCCATTACAGTGTCCTCCAACTAGTCTGTCATGCAATTCCTACAAGACCTTTTCTACTTTAGTTTTTTCTAGACATCTGAGTAAGAAAAAATAATAATTTATTCTAAACAAAACATTATCAACAAGTTGATATTGATTGGATTTAAGTCTTATGACTCTATTTTTCTTGTAATCAAGTTCAACTCGCACATAACCACAAAAATAAAATTAAATCAACATATTCAAATTCAGTATTAGCAGGACATACCTTGGAGACATGAATATTACTACCCAAATCTTCTTCAGCTGAATTATCCGATGCTCCAGTTATCAGCCTACAAAAACCTTGGCCTCTAAATATTTTAGCAGGTTTAATTTTTAGATCATATTCTTGCAAGGATGTAACCCAATTAGCTCTCTTTTCTCCTAATTCTCTTTGGATAAGAATTTTTTTGACTACTGGAAAATGTACAATCACTTTAGTATGTTTTTTCAAGAGAAAAGGTCTAAAATGTTTCACTGACTTAAAGACTGCGAAAGATTTTTTTCTACTTCCAAATATTCAATTCTTCTCCTTGTAGATTGGAATTGAAAAATGAAATGGGATCTTCAACTTTTTCGACATTAAGTTGTGATAAAACTGTTGCATAAGACTTCTCAGATGAAAAAAATGTATAAGACAAATTCCCTAGAAAAATCAGGCGATGATAATGAAGGGGCATCAATTATGACCTGCTTTATTGATTCAAAATATGTTCTTTCAGTTTGCACCCATTTGTAGATTGTCATATTTTTAATGATTCTTTGTAAAGGCATAACAATCTGTGAGAAATAAAGGAAAAAAACATTTAACAAAATTGATTTGGCCAAGAAAGGATTGCATATAATTTTTATTATGAGGTAATAGAATTTCAGAAATAGCCTTAACTCTTTCTAGATCTATACTAATTCCTTCCTTGGAAACAACAAAGCCTAAAATTTTTACCTCACTAAGAGAAAATAATTATTTCTTAGGATTTAAATAAATTCCAAAATTTATGCATCTTTCAAATATTTTTTTTAGATAACTAAGATGATTGCTACATTTTTTTGAATAGATTGTAATGTCCTCTTGATAAACCACAACTCATTTGTTAATGAAACCTCTGTAAGCTATATCCATAGCTAGTTGGAAGGTAGCTCCAACATTTATCAATCCGAAAGGCATATTATGATATGCATATGTTCCCCACTTGGTCTTGAATGTGGTTTTTAATCTTTCTTCATGCTGCAAAAGAATTTGATTATATCCTGAGAATCCATCTAAGAATGACATCAATTCAGAACCTGCAACAGACTGTAAAATTTTATCCATTCATCGTAAAGGAAACTTGCCTTTTTCACTTGCTCTATTTAAATTCCTAAAATCAATACATATTATTATGTATCCATTCTTTTTCCTAACTGGAACGAGATTTGAAACCAAATTTGAATGTTTGACCGGAAAATAATTTTAGATTTTAAAAGCTTGTTTAATTCAATCTTAATTTGAGTTTCAATATGAGGATGAATCTTCCTAAGTTTTTGTTGGATAGGTTTTGAATCAGGAAACATAGGTATAGTGTGTTGAATGATAGATTTATCATATTATTTCAAATGATCTTAGCTCCAGACAAATATATCCTTGTATTTGGTTAAAAAATGTATGAAAGTGGATCTCCCACTAGGCAAAACTCCAAGGCCTAAATTTACATTTTGGGATTTTTCATTAGACCCTATATTAACCAATTAAAATCGTAAGGTATTGCTTTGGATTTTATAGTTGGTAACTTTTTTGAATCAATATTTCAAATAATATGTCTTCCAATTTCACAACAAGCTTAGGTAAATAATTTTCTTCAGAAGACTTATTAAGATGTTTTCCATGTTCATCCTCATCTATGATTTCATATGAATAATAACCTTCAGAAGTTAAGAAACTAAGGATGCCCTTATCATCATTGATACTCTCCAATTAGTAATATTATCAGGAATGGAGTGTCGAAAAATCAATTCAATCGAAAACCTATTAGGACTAAAATATTTTGGTGGAATAAGATTTGATGCAACATTGGCTAAGAGATCAACACTAACATTTTGCAATTTGGGAATTGGACTTATGTTAAATGCTATGAAATGGGTGATCAAGTATTGAATCAAAGTTTGATAATGTTTCAAGTGATTGGAAACACAATGGATGTTTTTCCTCACTTGTTTTATAACAATTTTTGAATCACCATAAACCTTAAGATATTTGACATCAAGACTGATAGCCTTTTGCAAATCTTGCACTAGTGCTTCATATTCAGCAACATTGTTTTTACAATCAAATTCCAATATGCATTCCAAGATAATTTTTTCTCCATTTGGATTAATTAATATGCATACGGCCCTTGCACCATTACTAGATTTTGATCCATCAAAATAAAGAGACCAAAACAATTAATCACTCTTATTTACAATATTATGTACAATATTAATACATTTTGATGAATTTGTTTGAGAGAAATTTTCAACTTGTGATAAAACATAATCGAAAGAAAAGGAGAGTTCAACGTTGGGAAACTACCAAAGGATGATTCCAAAGAGTTATTTCCAAGGATATTATTAGTGAAAACTACTGGTTCATTTTCCTCATCAAAATCAGTCATAAAATATTTCATGTGCCTTTCCCTATCCACATGGATTTGGTTGGGTTTTCCATTATAAGGAAGCCACATGTGTGACCAATATGTTGCAAAGTAACCATGTTTTTTCTTATGCCAATCCTTGCTTAGGATTAAACCATACAAATAAGGGATATCAATAACTAATATATCGATTATTTGACAGACCTTTGAGTTTGAAGATAGTCTGATCAAAACAACATTCATTTCTCCTAACACTTTGAATTTTTTTTTCTGTCAAGTTAGAAAATTTGTACACCAGACTTTTGAGGTGTAACATTCAATTTGAGGCATGCCGAATAGGTCATAATATTTGCAGAGGCATCTAAGTCTACTAAATAATTGTGAAAATTCTTATTAAATATTTCAAATGTCAATAAGAAAGGAGGTGTGTGAGAATTAGATCTATCTCCAATTAAAATTGCATCAAAATGATCAATTTTATCTACACGGACATTCAAAGGTTTATGTTTTCCTTTCGAGGCTCTTGAGGTAACAAAAATCGAAGGAAATTGAGATGAAGGAATTGCTTTCAATTCATTAAGTAATAAATTATGTTGTGGTTTAAGTTTACTTGCCTCATATAAAGAAATATTTGCTTTAGTATTTTTCATGTCCTCAACGATATTATATTTGATGCTATAAGAAACTATCTAAGTTTTTTAGGATGTAGGTGTAAGTTTAGGAGACTTAGAAGTACATAGAGAAGGATGAGAAGAATGAGCAGGAGTTCCTTTCTCTTTATTTTGGGAAACAAAAACTTTTTTATTCTTACTTGTTGAAGTAGCTTCAACTGATCCTTTACTTCTAGTACTTACTGGTAGTACCTCTTCTTCTGCTTCATTCTTTGAAGTGGTTAGAATAAAGTCCCATGAGCCATGGGATTCGATTATTTCCTCTGCTTTCTCAGCAAAAAAAGAAAATTATTCCTCCTCCTCTTCATCATCATCAGACTCTGCATTCGATATTTCAGTTGGTCGTGGAGATTGTGAAGGATGATTCCATTTAAAAGGTGTGAAAGTTTTTCTAGAGGATTCAACCACATGTTTCTTAATTTAAACCATATCATTGGACAATGCCTTGAGTATTTTCTGTAATCATTCCAAATCAAAAGGGTATTTAGAAACATCTTTCTTGGAACCTTCTTTGAAAGTCACTTTCTTGGTCAGTTTCCTTTCTTCAATGGTAGCTTTATTTTCAAGAGCTAGAACTCTTTTCTCAATAGATAGAGCTTCTTTCATGTTGTCTAAAATTATTGTTTCTAAGCCCTATCTAAAAACATTGGAATATTGTAATGAAGAGCACTGGTATACCATTCAATTTGAACATCTACACCAGGTCTGGAAGTGGTTGGGATTTTATTTAACAATTTATTGAATATTGAATTGAAGTCTTTGATTTTTTCATTTGGTGTAGTTTTAATATTTGATAAATCATTAATAAAAGTGGAAATAGCTCGATCATCACCAAAAATTTTCAAGAATTTTTCTTCATACGTATCTCAATCTTTGATTGAACCAACTGGTAAATAAATGTACCAGGATCCTGCGAACCCTTCAAATGTATAGGGGAAAAGTATAGAAACAACATCTTCATCAGAAACTCCATTAAGATTGATTGCCAACATAAAGTTGTGAAGGTGTTCGTCTACAGATAAACCATCATCTGGGTTATATTTAGACAACCATAATTCTAGATGCTTGGGAAGAGGATGTAAAGGTGGTGTCATTGCAAATATTCCTCGATTATTCCATGGCTTGTTAGGTTGATTTACTATTATTTGAGTATTAGGTCCAGAAGAAGTTGTACTTGATGTAGAGGTTGTAGAAATATTTACAGTTGAAGAAGTTTCCCTTGTAGTACTACTATTTATACTAGTGCTATTTGTTTGTGAAAGAGGAATGTGAGTGGGAGAAGGAGACAAAGGAAGATAGGAAGTAGGTAAATGAGATTGAGAAGAAATGGGGTTAATAGAAGGAGCATGAGGTGGAGAATATGGGGTAATACCACTAGCTGAAGACTCTGTTTCTGAAGTATTTCTCTTTCTCCAATGAGTGGGAAATGGAAATTCAAATGGATTGATTCCAAGCTTTTCACTGTGAGATCTAGTAAAAACTCCAAAATATCGAAGGGATGATGTAAAAATTTCTTTAGATAAATCAAGCTGAGCAAATTTTTCTTCATATATGGAAATTACTTCCAATATATGAATTAAATTTTGCAACTCAGGGTATTCTATAGCTGGCTCTATCTGAGTAGAAGTTTGTCCGATCTATTTTAGAAGTGATCTAAGAGATTGAGTGGCTGATTGGACAAATTCATATTTAGAATTCAGGTATTTGGATTGTGATCTTGGTGTGGATTTTGAGGGAGAACGAATCTTTGGATAGCCTTTAGTTTTAGGAAAAGAATTTCTTGCCATTCATAGTCAGATGGCCCTCCTTATAGCACCAAAAATGTTGATGATCCCGAATGACTGCATCAACACTAGGGAAACCATTTGATCAGGAACTTAAAGCAACTCCTTACCTGTTTGGGATGATGACTTTGACTAGATGTTATGTGACTAGTTTCCCTTTCTATAAGGTAATGAAAAAAAATTAAATGAATATGGATAAATTAATCTAATATGAATAAAATCTGAAATATAAACTATTACTAACTATTAATATATCTATCCCGGGAAAGCTGATAAAATATGTGTTTTAGAAAGTTTCCACAATTAACATGGCAATGTATATTATCATATAATTCATGAATATAACTCATAAAAAGAAAAATAATTTAATTAAATAGTTAATTAAATTAGTTATTTAATCATAACACATATAGAGATCTCATTATTCACATATAGTTAACATATTCCAATCAAACACATCAATAGTGATTATGAGAGATTGTTTCAAAACATATATTGTGAATAATATCAAAATACCATTATAATCTTGATCAGGTGCTCATTTTTATGCTAAAAAATCAAAGCTCAGAATGGCACAAAACCTAAACGACTGCGTAGTGCTCATCGTTCTAAATCCGACGCACTTCGTTTCGTGAAAAATGGACTCTGTATGCTCCTGGAAATGAGTTATGTCCGTTTGCACAAACAGGGAAAAATGGTGACAAGGAGCCCAGTCAGTAGTCCGTACTACTGAAGTGGCATGTTGATTGGGCAGGGTCCATGTTTTTTCATTTTCCTCTGATGAATGACAACTTGCCAAGTGGCAGTTTCTTATTGGTTGAATTTCTTGGTTATGTGGTGAATTTTTATTGGGTTAAATTTGGTCCAATGGGGGGAGGACATGTGGTGCAGCCTAGGGCTACCACGTGCGCCCCCCCTCATAGTGGTTTAGTGTAAATTTTTTTAGTTCAATACCGGATGGAGGCATCGGGGTTTGAACCCGCAACCTCCCACGTGCTAGCACCACGCGTTACCACTCCACCACACCATGAGACTCAACCACTATGGGATTGCACATGTATTTATGTTGTATAAAGTTATGTGGTGAGGGGAGAGGGGGCCAACCCCCGAATCATATGAAAAAAGCACATAACCAACCGGCGGAGCCAATTATTAATTGTGGAGTTTAAAGCTAAACCAACACTTAATTAATACTAATCCACCATTAATGCACATAATCTGGTTTAACCACTACGTGTAGTTTAAAGCGCTAAACGTGATTAATTAGCATAATGAACACTTAATTGAACTAAGCATGATTATTTTTACGGTCCTCCAAATCCGGTGGAACTACTAGTTTAACTCCAGTTAGCCGAATTTAGCTATAGTTAGCTAAATTTAGGCCCGAAATTGTGAGAAAATTTTGAAAAGGCCATGAATTTTGGAGTTTTCAACCAATTCAGGTGCAGAAAGAGGCTAGATTACCATTTGTGGGCATTCCAGACTCATTGGTGTATGTTACAGGAGAAAAAGAGCATTTTAAAGAGGTCAATTTGACAATTTGAGCATAATATTAAGGCCTAAGCCATGGAAGTTGGACTAAGGAGATGTAGCCTAGGAGGGGTGAACTCCTTCATCAAATACCTATGTTGATGTGTTGTATGATGATGTTCTGTACTTTATTTTCTGTTGTTCAGCCTTTGTTTTTATGTTAAAGTTTTCATTAAATTGACATGAAAAACACTCATGAAACTTTATAATTTGCAAGAGAACTTGAACCCTTAAGCACACATAAGACATTTGTTACAAATTCTAAAAGAGGAATTAGTTGAGCATTACTAACATCCTCCGGTCAGATCATATTTGGTATCAGAGCTCTTGTTCTTATTTTTTGTTGTGCAAGAAGGGATCTAATTGTTTGCAAGTTTGTGTCATGCTTACAAAGTTAAAACTCAAAAGAGGAGAAGGGAAGTTGGTTGAGAGTCCTGCAGTTGGGTCAAGAGGAAGAAGGTAAAGGTTTCCAAAGTATTCAACACCAACACATCGTCAAGTTGAAGTTGAGTCTTTAGTGAGCATGTCTCATGAAGGAGAGCCTACCATGACAGAATATGAGAGAGAATTCAGGAAGGAATCCTTTGATATGACTAAGATGGTTAAAGTCCCCTATGAGGAGAGGAATTTAAGGATGCAAGGAGAATGTTCAAGGCCTCCAAGAGGAGAGGGTTATCCAGGAGGATGAGGCCATGGATATGGTAAGAAGCTACTATCCACTCCACCATCATCCTCACCACCATCTTCACCTTCCTCTTCATCATCTTCCACTACCACAACCCTACAATATGTTCATACACATACTTCAAAAGGAGCTAGAAAATCACCCTTACTTAAGCTTGCTGTCAAATTTGAGCTACCAATGTATAATGGTGAAGTGAATGCAGATAAGTTGGATAATTGGATTCGTCAATTGGAGGTTTATTGCAGAATTCAGAACCTTCAAGAGGATGACACAAAGATTCAGTTGGCTTCCTTGAGAATGGAGGGCGCAACACTTGTATGGTGGGAAGCAAGGACACAAGAGGAGATTAAAAACCACTATAAGATCTCAATGTCTTGGTGCAATTTTATTGCTGCCATTAAAAGAAAATTTTACCTCTAGCTTACATGCAAAAATCCATTATGGACTAGCAGAATGTTAGACAATTTAAAGGGAAAAGTGTACAAGATTATACTCATGAATTTAGGAGAAGAGCTCTTATTTTGGGTGTCAATTTTTATTCTCAAGAAACTTTGTTAAAGTATATTGGGTGTTTGCACAGTTATCTTAGACACACAATTCTCATATTCAATCCCACAAACTTAGATGAGGTTTGTGTTCAAGCCATACATCTAGAAGAAAGAGGGAAACATAGTGCAGATGAGAAAAATGATAGTTTCCTTGAGTATTAGAGTAAAGGAAAGGGTAAGTATAATGGAAGAGGAAAGAAAAATAGTTCTATCAAAATAGAGAAAGAGAAACTCATATGTAAATATTGTTTGAAAAATTGCCATGATGAAGATCATTGTTGCAAATCCATCCAGAGTTGAAGCCAAACAAACTTAAAGCCAAAGATAAGGGGAAAAATGTTGCAATCATTGAAAATGACTTAGGTTCAGATTCAAGGGATGAGACTAAAATTGCAGCCATGATCACAAAGGGAAAATTAGCCATAGCAAGTACTAGTTCCTCAAATTTTCACAATAAAACTGAAAGTGAAGAAACAAGAATAGAGTTGTTTCATGTAAGAGTGATCTCAAAACATACAAAAATTTACACACTATTTGAAAGTGGGTCTCAAGCTAATTTAATTTCTGAAGACTTAGTTAAGAATTTAAATCTTGAAACTATTACACATCCAAGACCCTATCCTTTAGGATGGATATGCAAGAATGCAAATTTTTAGGTAACAAGGAAGTGCATCCTAAGGTTTGAAATCAATTCAAACTTTCTTGATGAAGGTTAACTTGATGTAGTGCCACTTGATATTTCAGGTATTGTTTTGGGAAGTCCTTATCTTTATGATAGGAAAGAAGTATTTCATCGCCATGAGAATAAGTATCACTTGTTTAAATACGAAATTGAGTACATAGTTAGAGCGCATAAGAAGAAGAGAAGTTAGTATCTTATACATGAAGGAGAAATGAAGAGAATAATGAATGCAACTAAAAATTTGACTTTGTTAATGTTCAAGCATAGAGATGTTTTGAATGAGACCTTTCAAAAATATGCATCAAATGAAAAAAATAATTTCATTGAGGTTGCTAATATTTTCAATAATATGTTTCAGGAGTCTAACATGTTTCCTTTGGAAAGAGGTAAACAAGATGTAAAAGATTTGTAGCAATCAACATCAGTGTTAAATGGTGATGGAAACAAGATGCCGGTGTAAGAGAGTGTAAAGGTCAAAGAGAAAGTGCCAAAACAATTTGAAAAAGAAGGCATAGGTTCCACAAGTACTTGTTTTTTGTTTCAAAATGGTACATGGAAATGGAAAAAACACTTGGTCAAAAGTCGACGTAGGTACAAGGAAAGACAAGATAAAAATCGCCATGTCGACAGTGTTCGAGGTGAGACAATTTTCAATTTTCCTTTGATTGACGATTGAGGTGGGAACAAGTTTGTCTATGCAAGGAAAACTTTCTGTTCTACAAATTTAGGGAAATTGCAGCATGAAGGTGTCTACAATAGCAAGACAGGGTCTCCAAAATCAAGGAAAAAGATTGGTTTTTATGAAAATATCAAATTATCAAAATTGGGAAAATTCCAATGGATTGAGACTGGATGGGTGAGGAAAATTTACCCTCATCCACATGTTAAGTAATGAAAGATATTTTGGGGTCCAAAAGGCTTATAGTGGGGAGTAATGATCAAGTGCTCAATTTTATGCTAAAAAATCAATTGAATGGATTGAAACCTGAATGACCGTGTAGTTCTCGTCGTTCTGAATCTATCGCACTTTGTTTCACGAAAAATAGGCTCTGTATGCTCCTAGAAATGAGTTATGTCTGTTTACACAAATAGGAAAAAAAATGGCGACAGGAAGCCTAGTCAGTAGTCCATATTTTCTGAAGTGGCATGCTGACTGGGCAGGGTCCATGTTTTGTCGTTTTCCTCCGGCGAATGACAACCTGCCACATGGTAGTGTCTTACTAGCTGAATTTCTTGGTTATGTGGCAAATTTTTATTAGCTAGATTGTGCATGTATTTGTGTTGTACATAGTTCTATGACAGGGCGGAGGGGTCCAACCTCTGAATCGTATGACCAAAGCACATAACCAACTAGTGGAGCCAATTGTTAAATTCAATGGTTTAATTCTAAACCAACACTTAATTACATACTAATCCACCATTAATGCGCCTAATCTGGTTTAACCACTACGAGAAATTTAAAGCACTAAACACACTTAATTAGCGTAATGCACACTTAATCAAACTAAGCATGATTAGTTTCGTGGTCTGCCAAATCCAGTAGAACTGCGAGTTTAATTCCATTTTGCCGAATTTAGCTCCAGTTAGCTAAATTTAAGTCTGAAATCGTGGGAAAAATTGAAAAGGCCATAAATTTTGGAGTTTTCGGCCAATTCAGGTGCAGAAAGATGCGATGACCATTTTTGGGCATTCTAGACTCATTGGTGTAGGTTATAGGAGAAAAATAGCATTATAAACATGTCTGTTTGAAAATTTGAGCATAATATAGAGGCGCAAGCCATGGAAGTTGGGCCAAGGAGATGTAGCCCAGGAGGGGTGAACTCCTTCATCAAATACCTGTGTTGATGTGTTGTATGGTGATGTTCTGTACTTTATTTGCTATTGTTCAACCTTTTTTTTTATGTTAAATTTTTCATTAAATTGACATGAAAAACACTAATGAAACTTGATAATTTGCAAGAGAACTTGAACCCTTAAGCATACATAAGACATTTGTTTCAAATTATTAAAGAGGAATTAGCTGAGCATTAATAACATCCTCCATTCAGATCAGATCTAAGAAAATAAATAGACATGGGATAATAGTACCCGATAGACCATTGCTGTGCTCATGATATAAAGGTGGTGGTTCAACTTCAGATTAAGAAAAATTAAGATAAAATAATGCAACTTAAACTTTATTTATTACGAAATTCAAAACCCAGTCTCTATCACTGAGAGAAAATATATGGTTTCTTTACAAAATGATAAATACAGAAAACTAAATCAACTTTCCAAATAGTTTCCAACAACAGAAACAATAAAGGTAAACATATAAATGTAGTCACAACAAATTTTCCAAGCTTAGGAGGATGATTGTCCTCCAACACGCTGTCTCAATTCAAACATGTCAATAAATTTTTTTAACTTAGGAGGAGACATTGGCTGAATCCACATCTGACTGGTGAAAATGACATCCCTAAGCGCTGACAACATTTGAGAGGTGGTGTTCGATAAACATCAGATCATGAACCACTGACTGCGAGGCCTAACGAATAATGGCCAATGTAATTCCAAATAAATTTTTTCAACTGTTCTGTAATATTAACCAGTGAAAGTTTTAAGGATGGAAAACTATCTCGAAGTTTAAAACATTGGCGAATCTCAGTAGTCCTAATATGAAAACTATAAAATTTGTATCGATATATTTGTAAAATTATTCAAATTTATAATGATTTTATATATATACTCTCTATATAATGTTGGCAATTTTTAAGGTAAAATTATTTTATATTTTAAAATTTGGGCGAATCATTTTTATAAAAATTGGAAATTGGCGAGTCTTTTTTTTGGAAAAATCATTGAAAATTAGCCCACCTGCGAATATTAGCCTCTAAAATTTTCCATGATATTAACCCTTTTCTTCGAATACTCTTGCCACATCTTTGCTAGGAATTTGATATCTGGTAGGGCGCCTTCGGAGCAACTCAGGATTATATTGGATTGAAACATATTATTAATAATCATTTCAATTATGCTATTGGAAATGTCCCAAGATTGATAAAGATAAGATTTTGTTTGCTTAAGGTAGTGTCCCATTCTCGGAAGATAATTTCCTTGTGATTTTCCTCACTTTTAGGTAGGCAGGATGATCTCCCTTCCTCCCTTTCCTACCAAGTCAGGAGACTAAAAATATTCTCTTCTATCCTCCTCAAAATAATTCCTAATATCTGAAAGTTGATTGACCAAAGGTTCCATAGTTTTACACTGATCATGAATAAATGCTAATTTCTAGTAGAAGACTATCTATTGTTGGGCCATAAGATTTTTCAGCTACTTTTCCTCTTTCTTAAACTCAACTAACTCTGGATTGGCACTTAAGTGATGAATCCTTTATTGCAACTCATGTATTTGTGCATCCCTGAGCTTCAAGTCTGCATCATATTGGACTTTAAGAGCATCAAATATCTGTTGAAGTTCAATCATATGATATTTCCATTTATCAAAGATATTTTGTTTCTCAGTTTCCATACTTTGTTCCAACAGGGGAATTCTTTCTTCTTTCTCCTTAAGCTATTGTTGGACCTCTGAAACTTTGTCAATAGTGGATCAAGAATAAGCACCTGTAAACTGGGTAAGCCTTCCCAATTCCTCTTTTGCAGTAGCTGAACCTTTCCACATGAACTTAAAGGATGCATTACCTGGGACCAAAGCATGAGACTTTTCAATCTTTCTCTTAATTTTACTACAACCTTGTGTTGCGGGTTGTAGAAAATATCCAATGGAGGAATTTCTTCTACTTTCAAAACTACCTTGGAGGAAGGGAAATATGGAATGAATTCTATATCTCTATCCTCTTAAGGCTCTTTAACATATTTAATTGTCTTTACAATTTTCTTACGATTCTGTGAGGTTTCCTGAACCTTTACCTGTGGAGTAGTATGAACAACTTGAGATGTATTAGTTAAAAAGTTCAAAGCTTGGCTACATTCATTCCACATCTCCTCTAACTTAGAATCATGGATATCTTCATATGTTTGAGAAGACGTAGAAGCATCATTAGTTTTGGCTAGGAAGACTCACCAGAATGTGTAAGACCAATTACTTCAGTAACAAATTTCTCCTAAGAAACCTGTAATGAATCCATGGGGAGATTAACCAACCTAGAAGCACTGTATTGAATAAACTGATTCATTTCCTCATGAGTTAGTTTTTATTTATCATATCACAACACAATGGAATAAGAAGAAATTTTCTCAAAAAAATCATCAAACTTATCATGTTCATGCATAAATTTTCTAATACTCTTTGCTGTTGTAATCTTCTTGACAACCAGATCATTATCATATTTCCTATTTGGCACAATAGGAAAGTTCATAGCTGCAATATACTAAATCTCAATTAATGCATGTTTATAATTATTAAAGGGATAAATTCCAAATTGAGTCCAGAAATGGGGCCACATCTTCTTATTAGTTTCTCTCAAAACCTTTGAAATACCATTACCCACACTCTGGTAAGAAATATATTTACATAGTAGTTTATCCAGAACATACAATGGCAGGACATGAGGTTTAGCCAAAATTCCATATGCTTTGATGTAAGTGTAATATTCTTCTCCAAGCCATTTCCCTAATCAAACAAGATCATTTTCATCTTCTTGGGATATCTGAGGTGCTTTGGATCAAAGGTTACTTGATAAATTGGCAGAATAACACTATGGAAAATCTTGTAGAAATGTTGGTGATATTTGGAATCCCATAGAGCATCATGGTAAACATGGATGGGAGTTTGGTCTTCTAGGGTCCATTTCCATCCCATAGATGAGAAATCCATGGCAAAACATAGGGCATCCATAATATATGCGCTCATCTAAAATGGAAGAAATATATTTTGAGAAATATCGCGACCACTTCTAAAATCTAGGATATGGGTGGCTAAACTATCAGAAAGAATTTTTCCCCAATCAAATATATAACCCTCATAGGTACCATTAATTAAAAGTAGCTATTGGTCTAAGAACTTTTGTACGTAAGGCATAGCATAAATTATACACATCATTGCAACAATCTAAGAGTAAGGCCCAACAAGGGAAGCAACAATGTACTTTCTGCTTTCTTCTCATTTATGCTTATTCAAATATTTCTTCCAACCTTTGATTTGCTCCGACCCATGCCCATGTTCCTTGAGGAATGCTGTAATGTAGAATTTATAATATTTCAATTGAGGTTCTGGAAACTGGTACATCCTTTGTAAATCTTCACTTTCAAATGACCCGATGATTGTGCCTTTGTTTGTGACCATCCTCCTATCATCAATATTCAAATTATTAATGACCCATAGTACCATGTCGGTATAGGGAAATTTTTTGTGTTGTGCTGCAATTTTTTGAAGGAAGGAATTGGTGGCATCACTGAATGTGGCCTCCAAAACAGGAATCGAGTCATAAAAAATGACTATTATCTTCGTAACTCGAGGCTTTTCATCCTCAAAGTATCGATACATTGCCTCCCATGATGAATACACATAATCCAATGAATATAGTATATTAGAAAACATTATAGAAGTAATGGTGTTGTCTTCCTCTTTTTCAATAGCATGAGAAACTGGTTGTTGTTGTGTAGGATTTTTCTTTTTTCATTTTTCTGCCTTCGAGATTTCTTAAGTATTGCTAATATTTGAATGGCATCATAAAAAAAACACATAGATGAGCGAGATGCTTTCATTTTGCTGATACTTGGTGCAAATAAACTTTTCAATAGAAATATTTCCCTTTTAATCAAATCTTACAAATGATATCGAATTAGCTTTCAAAATAGAGGAATAACTTGTTTCGAGTTTTTTGTTTTATTTATTTTTAATAACCCAACATTTTAGACTTCTTAAGTGAGTCCATCTTCAGATGTAAACGCCAAATATTCTTTGACAAATCTTTTCAAATAATATTTGGCGTTTACCCCTGAAGATGGACTCACTTAAGAAGTCTGAAACTTTGGGTTATTAAAAAAAAATAAAATAAAATAAAAAACTCAGAACATGTTATTCCTCTATTTTGAAAGGTAATTCACTTGTATGGACTCTCTTTTTAAAAAAATATCAAATTAATTATGAACTTTTATATTTTTGAGAAACATGACTCCCATATCACCAATCATTGTATGTACAAGTGTGCCACCACGTGGGCTAGTTATATCACCTTATCAGAAGAAAACAATATCAAAAGAGTTCAAGTTAAGGCATTACTATATTCCAATATTTTGATGAGGAAAAGCAATGATATAGCGGTTATAAAAATTCAAAAAGGTTCCAATAAAAGGCGGGAAAGATATATCATGGATGTAGAATATCGCAAGTTCATAAGGGATGCCCCAATGAAATAACTCTTATATGAAGGAGTTTCAATATACTGATTAAAATATTATTAAATGATATTGGAGGTAAATGATTATCGGGGAAGAATGGTATTAGAGGCATGGGATATCAAAACAAATGATATTAGAAGTCTAGAATTTTGTAACATACTTTGTAAGAAAGTTACGATGAATGAAATTTCTGATATGACACATGTTATCCTATAAAATTATGGGGCCAACAAGATATTATAATAATGTTCCATGGAAAACTTTAATCAAACCTTATGCGAATGTTTCGTTTTGAAAGTGAAGTACAAATCGGGAAAAAATCCCATCGAGATTGTGATTTATCGTAACTCACTCAAAAGAAAAGTTAAGATATGAAAATTTTCTGATAGTTATAAAGTTTTGTTGTCATTTTTCCTTTATTGGTAGGGCCCATCAAAGCCATAGGAATTTGTAATTCGTTTTATTCGCAACTCCAATATAAATCTCCAATAAAAGGAAAGGTATTAAAGCTTAAAGACAATTGTAACTAACTCTATTTATTATTTATTTCTTTAGGTAAAAGGAAATAAACATAATTTTTTAAAGTCTCCCCATTTATTATTGAAAACTAATTATAAAAAAGCGGGGGTTGTTGAATGCTACAACAAAACTCAAACTCTCACATTTTGATTGTTTCTTTGATGAAATCACATGATCCAGGTGGATATTGGTGGTCACCCGCCTATTCCACTTGGGGCTCCACCATTGTCTATTTCAGTTTTTCAGTTTCGGCACAGTTTACTATTTTTAGCAGTTTTTCGGGTCCTAAACTTCCGAAGCTGTTTTGAGGCCATAAACGACGTTTTTTTGGGAAAATGGAGAGCAACATGGGTCCATGGATCGATGTTGCTCATTCCAAATTTGTAGTCCTCGGATAGATCTTTCTAACGAGGTATGGTACGCGTCAAATGGAGATCGTATGCCAAAGTTACGCCCCTGGGAAGTTGAAACACCAATTTACCCAAACGAGGCCCATAGTTTTGGCGCTTCATCTCATAGGGTTAGGGTTTTGGCTGTTTAGGATTTCCCATTGTTTCTAAATGATAAATAGGCCCTCGAGCCTCATTGTAACTCAGTTCAGAGGCCTGTAGCCGCCACATCTCTTCTTAGAGATAGCTACCAGTGCCCTAGCTAGTTTTATTTCCATTCTGTCTGTAAGCAAATTTCGCCTTTTCGATGGCTGTTCAGCATGTTGTCACGCATCTCCGTATTTATGTTTATATGTTTATTCCGTTGTGTTCCTCGCATAAATCCCATCATGGTACCGTAGCCGGTCTCGCTTTTTTTCGATCCTTCTTTGAAGCGTCCTCAACGAGGCCTACATAAGGAGTAGGGCTCGATTCGGTGGAACCTTTTCGAGAAGAGCCTGCAAACCGCAACCTCGACCCGACGCCCATGGGGGACGAAAAGAAAGATGAGGGACAGTGAGATCCTATCAAAATATTGTCGAGGAGGCCTCGAAAGACAAAGGAGTGCTGATGATAACTTCGCTTTTCGTATCCTTCACCAACTACCCACCTGCTGCCATATCCGGCATCCAATGGGCACTACCCTGAGGTGCGACTCCTTTTAAGGCACAAGTAAATTTTGACATTCCCATATTTGAGGGTCAAATAGACGTAGATGCCGTAGATAGATGGTTGAATCTATTAGAAGGATATTTCTCGGTTCATGACTTTTCAGACCGGGAGAAGATTATTTTTGCACTCCTCAAAGCTACCCCCCATGTTAAGGACTGGTGGGAAACCTAATGTGAGAACAAGGACCAGACAGAACCCTCTTTGTTTTCAAACGTACCAACTTGGAATTCTTTCTCGAGACGCTGGCGTAGTCATATCATCCCATGGGGTGCCATGAGGACAAGGAAGCATGGACCACGCCGCGACAACAAAGGGATCAAGATGTGCATGAGCTGACGAATCTGTTCCATACGCTGCGCACAAAGTTGGGTATCAAAGATTAAGAGAAACATATGGTGCTAAAGTATCGTAGTTGTCTGCACAAATACATTCAGGAGGAAATGGAGTTCCTTGACATCTCCTCGCTTGGTACGGCATACCGGTATGCCGCCAAGATTGAGCATAAATTCAAGCAGAAGAAGCAAGACTTTGGATCTGCGAATCAAAAGCAAGGGAAAGGTGCTTCCAAACCGTAGAACAAAGGACCGAGCCAAGGCATGGCGGCTAAAGACAACTCATCGAAGCCACAAGAAAAGAACAGCACCGCAAAGCCAAAGAAGGACACGGAAAGTGGTGTGAGTTCCATAAGAGCTCCACTCACAACACAAGTGAGTGTCGGGCCAAGCAGTCGCTAGTGGCCGAGATGAGGGCTTCTGAGTCAGATGCATGCTCTGACTCTGAATCAGAACCTGAAAAGGCGAATGAAAAAGGGAAACAGATTATTGATGCGGAGCCCAACGCCACTGTTGCCACTGCAAAGATCCAAAAGGAGGAACCGAAAGATCCAAAGGAGGAGGAACGTCTCTTCCACTCCCAGATGTGGGTAAAGGGCTCCCCGGTACAGTTCATTGTCGACAATGGGAGCCAAAAGAACCTCATTTCAGCAGACGCCGTGAAGCGGTTGGGCTTGCCGACCACAGCTCATCCACATCCATACACCATCGGGTGGCTTCACCAAGGACGAGATCTCCGCGTCAGCCAGCAGTGTCGCCTTCCCTATAGCATCAAGCCCTTCACGGATGAGGTATTATGTGATGTTGCTCCTATTGATGTTTCCGATGTATTATTAGGACAACCATACTTGTGGAAGCGTCATGCTGTGTATGAGTCTCGACCTCGTGCTGTTATTATTACTTTGGGAAATAAGTTGTACAGGATACCAGAGGTACCACCTCCTACGACTATCTCTTTGGTTACTGCAAAACAATGCAGTAAGCTCATTTCCCAAACCAGGAGATTCGTTTTCCTGATGATTCACCCCCAGGGCAAGAAGAAGACCGTGGCCACGACCTCCAGACAGGGCCCCTCTGCACGACAACAACAAATGGATAAGGTTGTGGAGGAGTACGGGGACATCTTCACCTCGCCCACAGGGGTTCCTCTGCACTGTCAGGTCAAGCACCCGATTGATCCGACCCTTCGTGCGCTGCCACCAATGGACCGATTCATTTCCGCGTCCGTTCGGAGAATGATGAAATCAAGATAGCAATATTTAAGAGCTATTGCGTAAAGGTCACACCGTGACCAAGTTCATCGCTCGCGGGAGCCTCGTCGTGCTGGCACAGAAGAAGGATGGGGACGTGGAGATCATCGACTTACCTGCCACCGAACAAGACCGACCGTCTCGAATAGGCACCAACTTACCGACTACACCTTTAGGACCAACCTCAAAGGTGCAAATATCAGTGGAAGATCGACCTCGAAGTCTGGGTATCACCAGGTAGCAATTGAACTCTCCGATGTGTGGAAGACCGCCTTCAAAGCCAAGGAAGGCCTTTTCGAATGGCTGGTCATGCCTTTTGGGTTGACGAATGCTCTCGCCACCTTCATGAGGATGATGGATGACATCTTGCGGCCATTCACCAACTCATTTGTAGTGGTGTACTTGGATGATATTTTGATCTTCAGCCAGACTTGGGAAGAGCACCTTCACCACATCCGACAAGTCCTCCAAACACTGCGGCAACACAAGTTGTGTGCCAATTTGGAGAAGTGCGCTTTTGGCATGACCCAGGTTCAATATCTGGGATACATTATTGATGAAAGGGGGTGCATGTGGATCCAGCCAAGATCCAAGTCATTCGGGATTGGCCAGCCCCAACCACTATAACAGAGCTTCGCAGCTTTCTGGGTCTTGCTAATTTCTATCGGAGGTTCGTGTTGGGATTCTCTCATATCACTTGGCCCTTGAGTCAAGTCACCAAGGGAGGAGCGAGAGAAATTTTTTTTTGGTCGGAACCTCAACAGAAGGCATTCAAAGAACTGAAAAACCGCCTCTGTTCTGCCCTAGTCCTCACTTTACCAGACTTGCAACAGCCATTTGAGATCGAGACAGATGCCTCTGACTATGCTATTGGGGCAGTTCTTACTCAACAGGGACATCCAGTGGCATTTCACAGTGAGACATTGTCTGACACAGTTCGCAAGTACCCCACATATGACAAAGAAATGTACTCCATTGTGCAAGCTTGTCGACAATGGAAGCATCACATTTTGGGGAAGGAAACAATCATCCATACAGACCACAGGCCCCTGCAGTTCATACAGACACAAGGGAAGTTGCAGAATGATCGCCATCAGAAGTGGTCTACATATCTGCAACAGTTTCATTTGAACATCAAGTATAAGAAGGGTAGCACTAATCATGTTGCAGATTGCCTCAGCCGACCACCGATCGTGGCGCTCACCACTGTACTCAACGCTTGTGGGCACGAGACTTCTGATTGGCCGCTTCTCTATGAGAGTGACCCAGAATTCGGCCAAACTTACAAGGCACTCCTTGGGGGTACGCAAGTTCCAAATTTTCACCTCCAAGATGCACTTTTATGTCACATGGGACACCTTTGTGTTCCTTCAAGCGAGCGTGCCAAGATGATATGGGAAGCACACTACAGTCGAGTCGCTGGGCATTTCTGGGTCGAGAAAACAGTAGCAATCCTGCAGAAGTATTTCTATTGGCCGAACCTTCGAAAGGATGTCGAGAAGCACATCAGATCTTGCACTGCTTGTGCCATTGCCAAACCGACCATCAAGAAGCAAGGCCTATATACTCCTCTACCTACCCCTAGTCGACCTTGGGAATCCATCTCCACGGATTACATGTCGGGCCTGCCTTCTACTAAGCAGGGAAATGACTGTGTTTTTGTGGTCGTCGACAGATTCTCGAAGATGGCCATTATGGCGGCCTGCAAGAAGAATATCACAGCAGAAGCCACTGCTAAACTCTTCTTTGAACGAGTGTGGGTGCACTTTGGGATCCTACAGTCTATCATATCAGATCGGGATAGCAGGTTCCTCAGCACATTTTGGTCCAGCCTCTGGTCGATGTTGGATACCAAGCTCACCAAGTCCACAGCTTTCCATCCCCAAACAGATGGCCAGACAGAGGTCGTCAACAGAATGATTGTACACATTCTGCGCATGTACAATTCAAAGCATCGACGCACATGGGACGAGAGCCTCCCTTATGTACAACATAGTTATAATCGGGCTCTCCACAGTTCAATCGGCCATAGCCCCTTTCAGGTGGGCTTGGGATTCCAGCCACTATGCCCCATTGATGTAGCCATGCCATTTACAGCTGCTCAGGCCAATTCAGCTCATGTCCAGTCTGAAGTTGACAAAGCCAGTAGCTTCATCGAGCGCATTCAACACATCCGCCAACAGGTTCATGATATATTGGACAGAGCCAATGCCAAGTACAAGCAACGCCATGATCAACACCGGGTGCCACACAACTTCTAGGTGGGTGACAAAGTATGGCTACATTTGCAGAAGGAGCGCCTCACTGGACCCCACCGCAAGCTTCGCCCGCTCCGATATGGGCCGTACACCATCACCAAGGCTGTAGGGAACAATGCATTCGAGCTCAGTATTCCACTATTCCTTGGTCTGCACCCAGTCTTCAATGTGGATCGCCTTCGTCCTTACTTCCCACCTCTATTGGACACCTCGGACATTGCAGAACAACTCACACCAACTGAGTTAAATCCAGGCTGCATGGAACAGGCCACCACAGATTGCATCATGGACATGCAAATCAAGAACACTCGCCAGCAGAAGATCCAACTATATTGGGTTGTCAAAGCTGGCCAACTCCTGCACCAAGGAAAGTGGTTCACCAGGGACCAAGTTCAGCAGAAATTTCCTCATCTCATGGAGGAACTTAACGCAATGGGGACCATTGCTACCTAAGGGGGGAGGAATGATCCAGGTGGATATTGGTGGTCACCCGCCTATTCCACTTGGGGCTCCACCATTGTCTATTTCAGTTTTTCAGTTTCGGCACAGTTTACTATTTTTAGCAGTTTTTCGGGTCCTAAACTTCCGGAGCCGTTTTGAGGCCCTAAACGAAGTTTTTTGGGAAAACGGAGAGCAACATGGGTCCATGGACCCATGTTGCTCGTTCCAAATTTGTAGTCCTCGGATAGATCTTTCTAACGAGGTATGGTACGCGTCAAACGGAGATCGTATGCCAAAGTTACGCCCCTGGGAAGTTGAAACACCAATTTACCCAAACGGGGCCCATAGTTTTGGCGCTTCATCTCCTAGGGTTAGGGTTTTGGCTGTTTAGGATTTCTCATTGTTTCTAAATGATAAATAGGCCCTCGAGCCTCATTGTAACACAGTTCAGAGGCCTGTAGCCGCCACATCTCTTCTCAGAGATAGCTACCAGCGCCCTAGCTAGTTTTATTTCCATTCTGTCTGTAAGCAAATTTCAGTTCTTTGATAATAATGAAATGAAGTGTTATTTCCGCTGCATCTCTGTATTTATGTTTATATGTTTATTCTGTTGCGTTCCTGCATAAATCCGGATCATCACAATTTTGAGGTTTATAATAGGCTATGTGGTCCCAAGGTTTCTTGTAGGATGACCATAGAACCAATATCCAATTAGGGCCTACCCATAACCATTTCTTGTTAAAATATATGACCTCATCATATGATAGAGTGAGGCCAACATGTAGCCCTTAATATCCAAAATTTCCAAAGCCATATGATTGTTCCCAAATGATTGAGTCCTTAGTTGTCTACATGATGACATCAATGTGATGCAATCATGCTACATGTTAACTTGTGAGGCATTCCACTTGTCACAAAACCTATCAAAGCTACCAAATATCCCTGCCACATGACAGCCTGTGATGGATCCATGTCGTCATGATGAATTCAGCTGCTAATGGTTGATGCCATACTGTTGCCATGCCACACAAGCTACCATGTCACGATCGATAGTTTTATTCCACGTGCTTGAGTTTCCATGCCATTGTTAGGGGGAAAGAGGTCCACGTGTCATTTGTGTAAGAGTCCATGTCATCACTATTGACCAACCAATACATTCCATATGTTGTCCTTTGTAGACGTTTCCAGGCTATAGAAATGTGTCAAAGCATCCAAGTAAGGGGTGTGTTTGAAATATATGATTCAAAGATTCAAAATCTCTTTGATGCTAATAATCCTTAAATTTTTTAAAGAAAATTCAAAGTGCTAATTTCCAACAGTAAAAACATACAATTCTTTGAAATTATTTGGTAGAAGAATGGAGATGAACTTAGAAAGTCAAATATTCTCCTTAGATATCTAACCATCTAAATGAGAAAAATCATATAGAATAATATGTATAGGGAATCATTAATATATATGAGAATTCGCACAGATGCAACAATCTAGTGATGTAGGGTAATTAAATTAAAAAAATTGTTCAATCAATTTACTTAGTAATGAACATAACTTTGCGGTGGGATGCCAGAGAGGTTGATACCCAACCCAACCTTTCCAAAATATTTGTACAACCTCAAATATATGGACAAAAATATTATGTAATCACATGTAAGTACTAACATAGTAATAAATGTTTTTATAAGTTCAAAACATAACCCTTTGATTATATTAAAAAAATCAAAGTATTACACAAATATTATAAAGTTTTGGTCCAGGGATCAACTTTTTTCCAATTTATAAAAATGATAAATATAGAGTTTTCATAAAAAAATCATATCTTTTACAGATTTACAATAAAAAATATAAACTTTATCCAAAATACTTTGGATAATATTCATAACAAATTGACCAAAATATAAATCTCCTGCTTCATTAATCTCTAACTATCCTCGATCTTTGCATCTATACCCAAAATATCTAATTGTATTTTGATTCTGCTCGGATTCTGCAACTGTCCTGATCTCTTGCTGAAATGATGCCTTGATTTTATATTTGATGAGATTTACAAGTTGTTATGATTCCTCTTCTATTGGATACGTCAAATCAACCATTTTCTTGAAAGCTTCATCCACCTCTAAATATTTCTCAAAAGTTGGTTTGAATAGGAATAAATGTTCAACTTCATAACAAATGAAAAGATCATCAGATAAATTTTCAAGTAAATTTTGTCCACTTAGAGCTCCTTTTACTCTATTAAATTTTGATTGATCCCTTGATGCTATGTTTAATGATCTTTGATAATATTCCTTTGTTATCATTTGGCCTTGCGAATTTTTGAAAGAAAGAAGGACCCTTTGCTGTAAAACTAAAAACTTTCTGTAAAATCTATTCACTTGTACCAGCAAGCTTTTACAATTGTCCTTCATCTACAACATTAGATTTTTCTTAGTTATAACTCTTCTAATATCTAGACTCTGCATTAGTTCTATCTTCAATTCCTAGTTCTTATTTTTTCATTTTATTTAAAAACTTAATGATCTTTCTTTCTTGGTTAGGTTTGTTTCCCAACTCCTCTTTGAATTCATCAATTGCTTCCCTTGCTCTCTCCAAAAATTCTTCCTGTTCAAAAACAATTTCAGTTGATAATGAATATATTATTTCCATCCACTTTTTCTCTTTGGATTGCATTAAACATTGAGCGCTATTAGATTGAATTAATTTCCATTCAAGTTATTTGTTCAACCTAGAATTCTTTTGGATTTCATTGATTAAAGAATTGTTAGAATTGTATTTTTATTTTTCTACTTTTTCCATAGATGCTTTTAAATTATCAATTTCTTGAATTTTGAAACTTAATAGAGATAATGCTTCAACCACTTCTTTTGTTGGATCCTTTCTTGCCGAACCTTCTTGTGATGTAGAAGCCACTGTGTTTCCTGTCTCCTCTTTTTCTTTAAGCAACTTCTCCATCTCTAATTCCATGTTTTGTATTTTGATGTTTTGCTCAATTATGACTGATAAAATAGTCTCTTTCTCTTTTTTAAGATCTCCAACTTCCTCTTTCTGTGGGGCCGTTTCAATCTTTTCTGAAGATCTTGAATATCGTCATTTTTCTTCTTAATAATTTTTTGGGAAACATCAATACCCTAAGGATCCAAATCCAATTTAATAACAATATCCTCCGATGTTTTTGTTTTAGTATCCTTTGCAAGGGATGAAATCCTTTTTATTTTAAGTTCAGAAAGTGTATTGTTTAATGAATTCCACAACTTTGATACACTAATGGTTGAACTAGTCAAAGAATAATATATCATTTTTCCAGTTTGTCTATGTAAAATAAATTTGATCAATAGGATGAATACACTTATTATCAAAATCAAGCACAAAGGTATTGTAATACTAAACAAATTTAGCTTTAGGGATCTTGGCTTGAAGAAAAGCTAGATGAAATGTCCCTTCTCAAAATTTAAAGCTGAGAGAAACCTATTCTTTGTAGAAGAAGTCGCCTTCCAAAATTGGGTATAAGTCATTGATTTCAAAGACTCATTCTTCTTCCTAAATTCCAAGAACTTAGAGAAAATATTTTGATTTGAAGAGGAAGGAGTTGAAGAAGTATATTACTTTGTTTTTGTTTCATATTGTTGTGATATGAAAACAAAATCATTTGCAAGTACAAATTTAGTTGGTGAAGAAATATCTAATGATCTAGTATTCGACATAGTTTCTTTTGTATCCATTATTTTATGTCTTTTATAAAATTTGAACTCATCTCCCTTTGTTTCTGAAACATCCATAGCTTCTTTTTTTAGTTCATTTTCCTTTTGTTGAGGTGTTTCTAATACATTGAGTCTAACTGGTTGATCTATTGACTATTCTCTTGACATGTATTGTAGAGTATTCATCTCCCATGTCTCATTATTAGCAAATTTTACAACTTCTGGTTTCGGCATATGGACATATGGATTAGAATTTTGGTGAGTTCTTATGGTTGAAATTATCCGTATTTTATCATATGGCCAACTGACACCTAGTATGAATTTAATTTGTGCCAATAAGTATTCAACCTATTTATTTGCTACTCTAGTATTAACAACAAAAGGCCCTACTTGTGCTTTGATTTTAAACAAGGCTTCTTTCTTCCTTTGTAGGAAATGAATTTTCCACATTAAGTCTTTTTCTGATAAACTTAAGGGAACAATTTCTGATAGGAAGAAAAGATGGTAATTTATAAGGAGGGAGCTCACAACCATATAGTCTAATTTAAGAAAATTCTCTATACAAATACCAGTCACCCAATTTGGTTTGCCTACAAAGCTACAAAATTATTTTAATCTCGGGTGAGATTCTAGGAACACTATCACTAATTAAAAGACTCATGCACACATGAATAAACTAATCCAAAATATTATTGAAAGGAAACTCGTCGGAGTTTTTCCTGACCAATGAAGTCCAATGAACATCTGACCAATGATTACCCTATAAGTCTTGTTTCTACAATTTCACTTGAAATATATTTGATTAATAATATAAGAAAAAATAGGCCTACAAAAAATATTGTTTGAAGGAATTTTCAGTTCCAAACTTCAAAAATTTCTCATGAATAATTTCTGAAAGAAATTGGATAAAATTGGACAATATTGTTGGTTTCTTTCCCGGTGAGAAAATTGACAGAAATCCTAATATAATGTTATGAAACCAGCTCACAAAATAGAAGAAAAGAGATATTAACAACTTAGGAATCAACCAATTCGAGGGGGCAACCTCCTTTACATTACATAAATGAACAATTTTTGGATGATACAAATGGAAAAACCTCCTTTCTATATAAAGGAGTCCATGGGGTCATAATATAATCCTAGCTGGCCTAAAAATAATAATGTAAGGGCACAAAAATAACAATAGTGGGCTTTTATGGGGCACAATAATAACAATATGGGGACTACACGGGTACAACAATAACAATAAGGGGGCTATAATAAAACTAAAAATAAGGAGATACACTAGTATTATAGGGACCTAACATGCCCCTCTCCTTCAAACAAGTGTTGTCCTCAATGCTTGATTATTTCTGGATACTTCTATATAAAATCTCCATCCTCCCATGTGGAATCCTCAGTGGGTAAGTTCTTCCACTTGATGAGATATTCTGAAATTGATCGATTTCGTAGTTGTCGAGTTCTTGTTTTTGTGACTGCTTCAGGTTCCAATATGATTTTTCCTTCCTCACCAAGTTTTGGAAATATTTTTTGAACTGGGAGTTTGTCACCTATAACCTTCTTTAAGCATGAAACATGGAAAACCGGGTGCACTCGAGAAGATGCATGAAGCTTCAATTTGTATTCCAAAGTAGCAATCTTTTGTAACACCATGTAAGGGCCACTGTACTTTGGTGATAATTTATTATCCTTATTAGCTTGCTTGAGGGACATTTGTTTGTATGTTTGTATCCGTAAAAATACCCAGTGGCCTACATCGAAACTTATTTCACTACGATGTTGATCTCCTTGTTGTTTCATTTGATTTTGCACCAAAGTTAGGTTATCCTTTAAGAGTTGGAGAACTTGTTGTTGATGCTCAATGTGATATTCCATGTTGCCATTCAGTTTTTATTCTATACCATCAATATTATATTCCATTCCATTCTTCAAACCATATATATTAGCTTTCATGTATTCTTTTAAACCATCCATGTCACCTTTTAGTTCATTTTTGGTTGTTCTATGTGAGAGCGAAATTTGTTTCACTTGGTCTCGTACTTTTGATATATCATGTTGCACTTCTTCCTCTTCATGAGTCATAGTGGAGTTGTATGAGGACTATATGGGTGTGGAATTATTTTTAGGAGGAATTTTAGAATCCAATACTTATATCTATGCTTCAATATTCCCTTGGAATCACTTCAAACTTATTTTTTAAACAAAATTTATGAAATTTTAAAAAACAAATACACACTTTTTTCTTGCTTTTGAGGAGCTCGATATTGAACCTGAATTATCTCTGTGATTTCGGATCTTAAATATATTAAATTTGGTCCTGTAGTAGCCCTTTGAGTCTTATTTCCAATGCCATAGGTTAGACCTAATTTGGATTCTTCAAGAAAAAGTTATGTTCGATCTCTCACAATGACCTAGTTATGGGTTGGTTCAGTAGAGAAAATTTGTACGGCGTGAAATGTGTCACTAGTTCAACCTTTGGCTCTAAAATTGAAAAACAAGAAGCTACAGTTCGTGCACTTTTGGTCAGTTTTTACAAAATTCCAATCTGATGTATGAAACAAAATTTATGATGATTTTCGTAATGTAACCTCTTTGAGATGAAATTCGAGAGCCTGTAAAAACCGTAAATTCCTTAGATTATGTCTCCGAAAATATAACAAACCAAGGTATGAATTTTTTACTCGACATTCCTTAGGGTTTCTGCTCAAATGTGTTTTTTTAAGATTTTGAACCTTTGCAGAGAAAAATTTATAGCGAACATGCCACGATGACCTGTTTGAAGCAATGAAACCCTAGAATCCAAATCTCTAATACCAAATGTTATGAAAGCAGCTTAGAAAATAGAAGAAAAGAGAGATCAATGACTTAGAAATCAACCACTTCGAGGGGGAAATCTCCTTTACATTACATAAGTGATCAATTCTTGGATGATACAAATGATCAAAACCTCCTTTCTATATATAGGAGTCCATGGGGTCACAATATAATCCTAGCCGACCTAACAATAATAATGTAAGTGCACAACAATAACAATAGTTGGATTTTATGGGGTAGAATAATAATAATATGACGACCACAAGGGTACAAAAATAACAATAAGGGGGATATAATAACACTAACAATAAGGAGATACACTAGTATTATAGGGACCTAACATATAACTTCATCTACAACCTCATCACTACCATACCCTAACAAGTAGCATAACATATAAATATTTTGTCTTGAAATCTCTCTGAACATAGATGAAGGATAGGGGTGGTTATTCTTAGGAATTCTAACTCCTTTTGGCATGAATGGCTGAAATATATAATTTTTTTGTTGAAAGGTCATATGTTGATAAATTTCTAACAATACCTCACTGGAAAAATGGTGGAGATAACTTGGAACAGTGACTTGTAAATCTTGTAAAATTGATGTAGAGATAATATAGAAAAATGGTTGTCCATTCTTGGAAATTACAACTCTCTCACTTGGCAAATACCTATATGCACAACACTCAACGAATTTTGGAAAATGATGGGTATGTGGGAAGATGAATTACGACAATAATCACTCCCAAAGAGATAATTCATCGCTGAAAGGCCCACTTTTGAGTTGGTCAAATTCACATTTCGTCTTTACAATTTTGGCTCCCATGTCAATTAACAAAAAATCATCAAGTCTGACAGATGTAGAGGAGGGTAGGGTCTTCAACTAGGTTTTAGTCTCCTTACCCTTTTGTGAAATCATTACTGAATATAAAAGGAAAGTGAAGAATTAAAATTACCCTTAGAATGATGACACTAAGATATCTTATTGGAATCCCTTGCTTTCAATATATTGGAATAAATTTTCTCAGGTTCACTGTAGCTCTGATAAATGAATGAAGACATGAATTTGGATAACACTGAAAAGGGATATGGTCAGAATATTGAGAATATATGAGAAAATGAGGAGCATAATCTTTAAAGGACATAGAAATTTACACACAACGAGTTTATTTCCGCATAACGAAAGTTTTAATTCTTAACGATTGATAAGACTGGAAAATGGAAGTGGTGAAAAAATAGTTAGCGGGTATTTAAAATGGTGGAAGCATAAAAAATTTCACTGAGAGGTTTATTTCCGTGGAAATTATAGAAACTTTTGATGGGTTTGCAGGGGGGGTCGTGTGTGCTAAGTAGTTTAATGCTTTGGGGGGGGGGGGGGGGGTGGGTGGGTGTGAAATTCATAATATTCCACCATGTATGTCAAGACAGGTTTTGGGAAACAAATTTTTGTAGACCGCGCCCCCCCCCGCTATTGAATGTCGAATAAGCACGGGGGCTCTGATATGAGATGAGATCTCTGCCATGGAAAAGACGCGACATTCATGTAGCCACTTTATTCAAAATTTGTGGCAAACAAATTATTAAAATTAATTAAAACATAAATATATGACTTTATAAGATAGTGCATATATATTATTTTACAAAGTGCATAAAATTAAACATATTTTTTTTTGGAATTTTTTTATCAAAAATTTCATTGAGACAAGAAAATGTTCCTGTTAATCCACTCATATTTGCCATGTATGTTCCAAACCAATGATTTCCACATGTCATCTATTTATTGGCTTGATGGGATGTGTTAAATGTCATGCAACTCTTGCATCATCTGCCATTGAAACTCTTCATCTAGCTATCATATCTGTTTGATATATGAAATATGCTCAAATTTATACAGAGTTAAAAGTCATGCATGTTCTGTAGATATTTATAATTGACATAGTTAATGGACCGTGAATGTGCTAAAAGGTGCAAACTCTTTAACACATTAATATTTTTGGTTTTTACCCTATAGTTTGGGCCTCCAACTAATGTTGATTTTAAAATGGACATAACTTCTCATTTTGGAGAATTTTTTCAAATAAATATATACCGTTGGAAAGGTATCATTGAAACCTACACAATTATGTTGTTTACAGGATGATTAGGGAACCTTAATTGCATCAAAACCTCAAATAAATTCAAGATCCTTTAAATTCACTTTAGGAGATCTTGCAAGATATGTAGCTGTCATACTACTGCATAGAGTATATTGTTGCTTCCTTAGGTACCATGAATTATGTTTCTATTTCATCATACAACATTTGCAATCAATGGAATCTTGTTGTCATCAATAACAACACTATGCACAACAACACATTTCTTTTAAAGTTGTTTACGATGATGTTGATTTGATCCAAATATATATGTTAAATTCGTTGAAGATAATGTGCTCATTGTTGTTCTATATATGGATGATCTAATCCTTAGAAGCAACTAGATTTTCCTAATCCAAGAAGTGAATAATGATCTTAAGCGACGGTTTGAAATGCCATATTTATTTGTTTTGCACTATTTTCTCAATCTTAAATTCTAGCACATGGTTAATAGTATATTCCCTTCTCAACCAGAGTATGCTTTGGATTTACTATCTTGGTTTCATATGAGTTATTCTAGGCCTTCACCAACACAATTTCAGTCTAGATTAAAATTAACTATTGATTTTTACATTCCTATTGTTCACGCCACCTTCTATTTTCAACTTGTTGGAAGTTTGATTATATAACCTAAAGGCCTAAGCTCTATTTTTTATTAGCTCGGTCTCTTAGTTTATGAAAAATCCTCATGGTAGACATTGGAAAGAAACCAAAAATATTTTTTACACATTTTTTGTCATTGATTCCAATTGTGCCATTGATGTCCAAGGCAGAACAAAAAATAACAGATCAAGCAATAGAGGATTGAGCAACAAAGGTAGAGAAAACATAACAAGGTAAAGACAATGGGTTTATCAACATATATGAACTAAAAAATTGTAGGATATTTGGCCTCGACACATTGAGATAATATTATCTACACATGAGATTTGATGCCATATAGTTGACACAAAGGAAATCAATGGAAATTAATTGTTGATGGTTGACAACCTGCCATATTGAGCCTTGGAATATCAACCCTCAACCTATCGGTTCCAATACAGTTGAATGTAAGTTTTATCGAGTGTACACCATATTAGTCTACCACCTGTTATCTATATCAATCCTCAACTTGTCGATTCCATCATTGATCAGGTGTAAACCATATTTTTATATTTGCCTATAGGCCACATCATCTCTCATCCTATCGACCATATCTACTCTTGAAATGTTGACCATTACTCAAAACTACCACTTTAAGACCCTCTAATAACTCAACATTCGATGAATGACATGGCATACCAAGAGGAAACGATGATGATGTATCACCTAAGGGACTTATTCCTCAACATATCAATGAATCGAGAAAATAATTGAACTCAATTCTCTTGATATACCAAGAAGCTTAAGCCACCAGTTACAACATGTGTTCATGGGGAGAAATGAGCCCAACCTTGAGGAGTATAAATATATTAGCCCACTAGAAGATTGGGTAAAGAACTAAAGTGTAAGTCTTTCGACATCTTATATGTTAAGCCCAAAACTATATAATTGGGCATATGAAAAGTGCTCCGGTGGAAAATTATTGGAAGTAAGGGAGCTAATTTTTAAACTACATCATACAGGTAGATTAATTCCATAATAAAAATAGAGAGTAGATTCAAGGTCTTGGTATGTAAAGTTGCAGTCATGTACAAGGGTGAATGTGAAGGTGTGAAGGCTACAACGTTGGAAGAAGAGGAAGATACAATTAATGAAGTAGAAGAGCAAGATGTTGTGTGTGAAAGGAGATTCCTCATTGTGTTGGAAAGTTGTGCATGATACGACTCAACCAAAGAACAATTCCATGGGTAAATATTGTGGGTTGATGCCCATGGTATTTTGAATTTTGTAGCTACGGTTGATCTTCATAATTTATATTTTAGCCCTTGTAATGTGTAAATAATTTGTAAGACATGTTATTTATGTGATTTTGATTATTTAGCCCTTGAAAGAATTATTTTAAGACATGATTTTCATGTCATATTTAAAACATAAATCTTTGAAATTTGAAATTTAAAATTTTGGATCAAAACTATTCAAGTAGGTCCTCCCTCAAGTTAATTTCACCCCAGTGAAGAGACACACCCATTCATGAAGGAAAAAAACTATAGAAATGCATTCAACCTCCTACACAAAAGCACCATTCGATCTCACACAAGAAAGACATATTCTGGGATCCGGGTGAAGGAAAAAAAAGGACAAGAAATATGAAGAAGAAAGACGAAGAAGAAGGACGAATATCATATCTCTAAATTTCTCATATCTCTCTAGCTCACACATATGTTTCTCGAGAGTTTCTAGGCAACATATTCTGGGTTGGAAAATATTTTTGGGAGGATGAAATTTTGGGTAGATATAAGAAGGAAAAAGTTCGAAGGGCATAAGTTTGACTTAAATTGACTTGAATAAAGGGTTGCTTGATCAAATTTTACCATTAGCGTGTTGGCATTGTTTACTAGAAACAATAGATGTATCTCTTATTGAACTGAATAATTTCTCTAAGGAAAAGGTTGTTGGGTTTTTCCCCAAGTGGGTTTTCCCAGAGTAAATCTCGTGTTCTCTTTGCACATTGTGATCTATATTGTGCTTATAATTTATGGTTGAATTTATGAGCTATAATTGTTTAATAATAAACTATAATTGTTAAAATATCTACATCATTAGAATTAATTATCGGTATTTCATAATTATTGTGCTTGTATCTATTGCACTTAAAAATTCAACATGGTATTAGAGCTTTGGTGACTAAAAGTACTTTCAGATCACACTTGGAAAGAACTGGTGACTAAAGGGACTTTCATATCATGCTTGGAAAGCTTTGGTAAAAGCATAAAAGACCCCATCTAAGATATATTTTCTTGTATATGACTATGGGTTCCTACATGAAGGCTATAAATAAGTTAGAGGGAGATGCTAACTTTAGGGCTTGGAAAACAACTATTAATCTCCATCTTGCAAAGAATGAACTATTGGGAATTATGAAGGGAAAGGTCACTGAACCCAAAAAGGATGAAGAAAAATCAAGATTTATATTACAACTAGAAGTATCGATGTATAGTCCGATAGAGATCATTTGATTCCATATATTTCAAATATTGACTCTTAAAAGAAAATGTATGATGCCCTCATTGGATTATACACTAGCAAAAATATTGGTCAAGCAATGAGTATAAAGAATGAGATTTGTGATGTTATAATGACAAGGAATGATACTATAGCCTCATATTTCATGGTGATTTCTCAATTAAGAGATAAAATTCAACCAATTGAAGAAGTTATTCCCGAAAAGGAACTAGTTACTCTAACACTTAATGGTTTACTTGAATTATGGGATCCATTTACATCAGGAATATGTGCTAGAAAAGAAGCTCCAAATTTTAATGAACTATGGACTGCATGTACTTAAGAATAATCAAGGCTCATATCAAGAGGGAATATTCAACGACATGAAGAAGGTGACTCTCAAGCTTATGCAAGACGTTTTAGGAAGGGTGGAGGAAGGAATAATTTTGGTTTCCAAAGAAGAAATGAAGTAATAATACCCAAAGAAAGAATATCCTCCCCTCAAGGAAAGAGATATATGTCAAAGGTTCAATTCTTTCATTGTCACAATTTTTGTCACTATATAAGTGATTTTCCTGAAAGATTGAATGATAGAAAGAGAAGGGAAATCAACATGCCACCATAATATATTTTGAATAACTTCCAGAGAGACCCAATAATGAACAATAATGTGACACATGCTTATTTTATTTCTTTGCTCTTTGGGGTTATAATGAAAATAATGACTTATGGATAGTAGACGATGGTGACTCAAGGGACCTGGTAGGATATCGTTACAACCTCAAAAAAATTAATGGAAAGAAGAATATCTCAAAAGGTGGATCTTGGAGATAACAAAAATTATGCATTCAAAGGCATTAGGAAGACTTCTATTGAACTATAATAAGGTGAGAATGTTTATCTAAGCAACATACTATATGTACCAGGTTTGAAAAATAATTTTTTTTCTATTTCATGTTTGGAAGATAAGGGAGATAAAGTAACATTTGTTAATGGAAGATTTCTTATTTGTCCAAAGGGATCTAGTATAGATTTTGCTAGAGTAATTGGAATTCATAAAGGAAGGTTGTATAGACTGTTGAAAGAACCTCCTCAAGAATTTGTACATAATGATATTAATCCATGTGATCTTTGGCATAGAATATACACTCACCTTCATTATATAGATTTTCTTTCCTTAAAACAAATTGTTAGTATGAATCCTTTGTCGAAGTGTACGAAAAAAGACCACTTTAGCTACGCATAACTAATAGCCCTAACAACAAAAGTGGCTGCCAATATCTTCAAATCTGCAGTTAGTTGATCAAGAAAAGAGCTGCAAAAAACCAGATCTATGCATAGAAAGACATTAAGCAGTAAAAAGAAGGGTTTGCTCCATATATCCAATAGACAAGACAAGAACAATTTTTGAAAGAACTTTTTGTATTAAGGGCACCTGGGAGGAAAACAAGAAGGCGTATCCAATTCTCCTCAATGGGATGGGTTCTTGGAAGTCCTCAGCACTTCAGATCTAGAATCTCTCTCTCTTGTTGGTGTAGAAAACCCAGACAAAGATAGAACTCAAAGGGAGCTCACACAACAAATAATGTAGAAAAATGTGACCAAGTGTATAGATCCAGAGTGATCTAATAGGCAACAAAAGGTGAAGAATGGTAGGAAAACCCTCCTATTTATAACAAAATATTGGGTCATTCTAGATCTTGGTGCATGATTAAAATAATGTTAACCAAATCTAGATCCACCTTTTATGGAATATTTTATTATATTTATTGGAGGGAAAAAGTATTTGACTTGGGTCAAATCCCTTTATTTGTTAATAATAAATAAATAAATGATTTATTTATCTTTTTAAGGAAGTGGTTGAAGGACAATTAAATAAATAATGATTTATTTAATTATTTGTGGGTGATTTGGTCATATTTAACAAGGAATATTATCTAAATAAGATTTAAATAATTATTCCTAGAAAATAATAAGATAAATAAAGGTTTATCTAATTAATTTCTTTGTTTTTGGGTTAACATGACTAGGAATAATAATTAAATTATGGTTTAATTAATTATTCCATGAGGAAAATTAAACAAAATAGGTTTGTTTAATATTTCCTTTTGGGGTTTCCTGTTTAGACCATAAACAACCTAATAAATGTGGTTTATTAAGTTATTTTACACAGTGAAAGCAATTTTACTTAGGGTAAAATTGGTCTTACATGGTGTACTTGGGTCCATCTAATGATAATAGGTTAGATGACCAAAAAATGGTGTAACACAAATGGTTTTAGATGTTCCAAAATTAAAGGTGGAGCACAAAGAAGTATGTAAATGTTGTGCGCTTGGGAAGAATGTCAAGAAGTAGTTTCCAATTAGCGAAAGTAGATCAAAGGAAATTTTGGATCTAATTCATTTTGATGTAAGTGGTCCAATGCCAGTGAGATATCTTGGAGGATACTTGTACTATGTAACATTTATTTATGGCTTCTCTCGCAATACATGGATTTACTTCATGAGGATAATGACATAAGTTTTTGAAAAGTTTCAAGAATTCAAGGATGAAGTGGAGAACTTGAAGGGAAAGAAGATCAAGATCCTAAGATATGGTAATGGATGAGAATATAATTCAAAGGATCTCATTTCCTTTTGTAAATAAGTTGGGATTAAGAGGGAGTTGGTATTCCCTTACAATCTACAAAAAAATGGAGTTTCTAAAAGAAATAATAGAACCATTGAAGAATATATTAAGTAAATGTTGCATGATCAAGAATATTGGGTGTGGAGCTTGATTATCTTCCTAATTATTCAAAGGTTTTTTTTTCCAACCACGTTGGATCCCTATTCCTAATGGGGCAGAAATTATTCCCATATAATCATCGTTAGAGGGATTCAGGGGGGGCGATGACAATTTTATGAGGCCCCCCCTGGTGGGGTTTCAAGGGTAGTGCCCCTGAAACTAAAAATAGATGAAGAATTGCCTTAAAAAGTTTTGTAATTTCGTAGTCAATATCGATCGTTCATTAGGCAGATGATCTAACGGTAGAAGTTATGTTAATTTAGGGTTTTTTCACTAGAAGGAAACCCTCGGTTTATATGAGGGAATTATATTGTGATTGTGTCGTTATGCTGAGCAAGAAAGAGAGAGGAAACTGTGTGAGAGGGAAGAGGAAATTACAACAGATCTGATGTAGGTTGTATCTCTTCATTTTGCTAGATAATATAAAAGGAAGCATTGGCAGTTTCTCCATGGACGTAGCCCAAATTGGGTGAACCACGTATATATGTGTCTCTCTTGTTTTATGCATTTTTGTATTTTTTCTTCCACAATATTTGTGTTTCATTGCTCTATTAATTAATTTCTAACAACTGGTATTAGAGCTGAAGGTTTATTTGGCTGATAAACTCGAAGGAGAGAAGGGTTCATGGTTCGAGTGGGAGAAATGGCTGAAGATGGTAGGTTTAGGGTTGAAAAATTCAATGGCCCAAACTACTATTTGTGGAAGATGCAGATGGAAGATTATTTGTATTAGAAAAAACATGTACCTAACATTTAGCATACATACAAAGAAGCCGACGAGTATGACATATGAAGAATGTGATATTATTGATAGAAAGGCACTAGGAACAATACGATTGTGTCTGGCAGCATCGGTGGCATTTAACATTTCAAAGGAAACAAAAAAAAGGTTTAATGCCAACATTGGACAAAATATATGAAAAACCCTCAGCCTCAAATAAAGTATTTCTTATGAAGCGTCTATTTAATATGAAGATGTCAGAAGGTGGATCTATTGTTGATCATTTTAATGAATTTAACACAGTTACCATTTAGTTAATTTTTGTAGGGGTAAATTTTGATGATGAAATTAGGGCTCTGTTATTTTGTGCTCATTGCGAGAAAGTTGGAATGGCTTAATTATAGCTATTAGTAACTCTATCTTTGGATCTAGTACTTTAAAGTTTTATGATGTTGTTGGTGCCATCCTTAGTGAGGAAAATCAGAAATACATTAGTAGTGTGCACATTTAGATCTATGCATAGACCCCATGAAAATCCATCTACAAAATCCTTATGACAGTCTCTATGAGACCTAAGACTCTTTGGAAAACACAATAGGAGTGCACAATTTAATTATGTATTTATTCATATCTCAAGGGTTTCGAGATTAGATCTAAGGGACCTTCAACAATTATATGGTGCACAAGAAAAGGAATTCTAGTGAATAAATATGTGGTGCGCATAAAAAAGCAGAGCCTCCAACAATTAACTATTGTGTGCCTAAAAATAACCTCCAACAATTTTACAACATTTAGACAAAAGAAAGCCTCCAACATTCATAAATTTCATTTAATCGACCATTCAATTACCAACATAAACAACATAGTGTAGACATCTAATATTTTCATGTTATGATAATCTCTATAAAACAAATTATTAGCAATCATACTATCCATATCAAAATTCAATCAGTGCACTAGAAAAAAACTTTCAAAAGTATGCATAGTGTGTGTTGTCAACCATTCTATGCACACAACCTATCATATGCGATTACAAAACACCTATGCATAAGATCTCTCAACCACACATATTTAAAATGATATCTAAAATTTTGACTCCAAATTATATCACACTACTCTCTATACCTTGCATAAAATAGTTATAAGCTCAATAAAAATTAATTTGATTTCTATACTCAATCCAAATTACTAGATCTACAGATGAAAATAACTCTCATGCATTCTAAAATACTTTCAAACCCCCTTAGATCTGTAATTAACCTTATGTCAATCAAATAAAATCATAAAATACCTACGAATATCCTTGGTGGCGGATTCAAGACACAAGTCTTCCATGTGCACACACATGAATTGATCAAAATCTTTGCCTTTTTGTAGTCACTTATTTTTACAATTAACATGGGAAAAAACAAGGATTTTTTTTACAATAATGTTTATCGTATCAAATATATGTTAGACATCCCCATGAAAATGAATTCCTTTAGAAATTAAATTATTTTTCATATGGATTTTAAATTTCTTCACCTACGGACAATTTCATGGGGATAAGCTGGGATCCTAGAGAATATTGTTGTGGGAACAATATGGGAAACCTAGAGAAAATGTTGTAATCATAGCTCTATACCATTATCTTCCCAACGATAATCTAGTAACTTGAGGAAATGATAATTACTCTTCCCATAAATCTTGCAAACAAACTAGCCATAGTGGCAGCAAATTTTAGGTGGAAACTAATATGGGAGAAAAACACAAATCCTCTTCTTCTTTGTCTTCATAGCATTACATATATTTGTAGGCTATGACATGGAGGAGGAAAATAACTGCAAAATATGAAAGCTTCCACTTGTATTAGCCTAGATCCTGATTGAGCTTCGAAAGATGCAAGTAGCTACTCATTGAATACTACAACATGATTGAGGCTCTAACCTTGATAATGAATGGGATATAACCTACTCTAGGGTCCATCCTAATTGAATCTAAAACCTTGGTGATGAGCGAGATCCAATGAGCTCTAGGCTCCAACATGATTCAAGATGAAACCTTAGTGGAGGAACCTACCTCCCTCTTCAACCTCATTGTATTCTGTTAATTGACCTCTAACAATCGATAGAGTCATTTGAAGGTCAGTTGTGCAGTGGGACAACAATATAACTAAGAGATATGCCAGTTAATTGATTAATCAACCCAAAATAGCTAGTGCATACAGAGAATTTGAGTTCCTCAATTGAAGTGGAGATGACAAGGCAATGTAATAGAAATTGTAAAATAATTTGAGTATACAGGTGTTGGATGATATTAATGATCAATCCTTGGGAATTGCACAATCAATTTAGAGGAAATTCCTAAATAATAGGGGCTAATATCTTCAAGAATTGCGCAAGGAAATAAGAGGCTAAGTGAGATGATATTTGGCTAAGAGTTGGCCAGAGTTGTTCATTGAACAGTAGAACAATTATTCTTTTAAAGGTTGTGCTCAAAGCTAGAGCTAGCAATTTTAATAGTTTCTTAATTCAAATGATTAATGAAAAGAGGCTTGAGGGGTTTTTCACAGTTGGATTCCCCTGGAAATCATTTTGTATTTGTGGTTTTTCTTATTGTGTCTATGCATGTTGTTCTAAATTGCGAATTTCATTCCGTAGATCAGTAGAGTAGAATTGTGTCTCTTGATTTTAATTCAATTTCTTGAGAAGATGTAATTTCTATCAAATTTATACATGGTATCAGAGCCTCATAATTCACACTAGAACTAGTATTTCAAAATTTTCTCTCAATAATTTCGAATCTGTAGCTTTTTTGCAACAATTTTTTAGCAAGATTGGGAGAATGTCTTTCAACAGACTGAGATTGGAGGATGCCCTAAAGGGTAGCTCGAATTTCATATCCCGGAAGGATCTAATGGAAGTAGTGATCAATTAAAACAATGTTTTAGAATATCTTAAATATGACATTGCACAAACTACACAGTCAGATGCACAAGAACTAGCCCAATGGAAAAAGGATGTTGTAAAGACTAGGAGAATTCTTCTGGAAGGTGTGAGTGACCATGTGGTCTCAAATATACATGGACAAGAGAAAAAAAATTCTATGTGGAAGACACTGACTGAACTAATAAAATATATCAGCGACCATAGAAAATTGGCCCTGAAGGATAAACTTCAAAACATTAGAATGAAAAATAATGATTCCAATCCATAATATCTCTATAGATTTACACAAGTTCAGGATGAGCTTGGAGGGGTTGGAATGAACGTTGTAGACGATGACCTGTTGAGCCTTGCTCTTCTGGGCCTTCTAAGATCTTGGCACAACTACTAGGAATCTGTGAATGGAAGGGAAAAATTACCGAATTGGGAAAGGTTGTAGTATGATTTGGTTCAAGAGTATATTAGGAGAAATAACTTGGGTGAAACATCATCCAAAGCTGAGGATGAAGAGAATTTCACATTGGTTGAAAAGGGGAAGGAGGGAAAAGGGAAGAATACCTAGAGAAAACCTAAGTCTAGCCAAAATAATGGAAAAAAGAAATAATTGAGCAAGAACAAGTGCTTCCATTTCCACAAATTCGGGCATTATGTAACAAAATTTATGCACAAGAAGTCTACCAAGAAGCCTTCAGGAGGAGAAGAAGGTGAAGCAATACCTTCACAATTCGAATTAGACTTCACCCTAATAACATGCATGTCCAACACCATTATGTGGAGTGTGTGGTACCTTGATTCTGGTGCCTCATTCCATATGATAGGGTGTAAGGAGTTTTTCAGTAGCCTGGAGGAGAATGATCTCCAGATGCATACTGAAATGGGGGATGATGGGAGGTACATTGTTGCAGGAAATGGTAATATCACCTTTGAGCGAGAGAAATCCTCTCCTTTTTTCCTCAGAGATGTTATGTCTGTACCTAGACTCAAGAAGAACTTGATCTCTATAGCAGTATTGGAGGATCGTGTCTATCATGTTATTTTCAGTAAAGGGAAAGCCTTTCTGAGACACATATCTATCGGAAAATTGAAGCAGATCAGCGTTCGAGTGAAGATCCTATACAAAATTGAGGTGGGAGATTGCATTACAATGAGAAGTAAGGTAGAAAAGGTGCGAAGTCGCGATGTTGGAGAACTATGGCACAAGATATTGGGTCATCTACACCATGGTTCCTTAAATATCATGCAACAAATTACCATCGGTCCCCTTAAAGGCTCCCTTGACTAGTAGGATGTCTGCAATTGGGGAAATATGTCAAACTCACTTTCTATGGCCGAGAGAGAAGAGAATATGCAATCTTGGAGAAATTCCACTTTGATGTTTGTAGACCTTTTTCTACAGTCTCCACAACAAAACATAAGTAATATGTTATTTTTATTGATTATTTCTCTAGAAAATGTTGGATCTTCTTCATGCAGAAGATGGATGAAGTTCTCTCCATTTTTTTTGAGTTCAAGTATTTAGTTGAGAAGAAGATCAAGAAGAAGGTGAAGGCTCTCAGGAGTGACAATGGAGGTGAATTTGTTTTACATGCATTCAAGGATTTCTGTGCAAAAGAAGGAGGTTTTCAAAGAGAAATCACAGCACCCCATAACCCACATCAAAATGGGGTAGATGAGTGGAAGAACATAAGCATAGTGGGAGAAACAAGGGCCATGTTGCATGATCATGGGTTGCCATTTCATCTATGGGCAGAAGCATGCAACACTATTGTATACTTGCAGAACTAGAGCCTTCATAGGATACTTCGTATGATCACACAAAAGGAAGCTTTCTCAGGGAGAAAGGCTAATGAATCTCATTTTATAATTTTTGGAGGCTCAGTTTATTTTCATGTCTCTAAGGATTTGAGGAAGAAACTTTAGCCTACAACAGAGTTTAGAATTTTCTTAGGATACATTAAACTACACACAATTACTAGGTTTATTTTCCTTCACTGAGGATGACAGTTGTGAGGAGAGATGTCAAGTTCGATGAGGAAAAGGTTGTAAGATACTCTCTAGAATGAGAGCTAAGTATCCCACCAGAGCATGAGATTCTAGCTCCAAAGGAGGAGCCTTAAGATGAGCTTAAGGAGGTTGTGGAGAAACAACATGCACAGGAGCAGATAGGAGGTAGAGTGGAGGCACCCACTCAACCAGAATCTTCCAGAGAAATGAGAAAGAGAACCATAGAAGCTAATAGATTGTTGGAAGATGCAAGGGAAAATGTGGCAGGCCCCACATCACAACACAGTAAGAGGAGGTCACTTGATAGGTACATTGGTTACATGGATCTCATGACAAAGCTCATTGAGACAAAGCCTTCCTCATTTGTTGAAGCAATTTATAAACCCGTTTGGTTTGATGCCATGATGGAAGAATATGATTCCATCATGAAGAACCATGTATCGGAGGTGGTGCAGATGCCAAAAGGAAGATCAGTGATTGGTTCCAGATGGATCTACAAAGTGAAGCATGCAATTGATGGGAGCATCGAGAAGTACAAGGTCAAATTTGTGGCCAAAGTATTTCTCAGATAGAGGAGGTGGACTATGAGGAAAAAATTTCCCCAGTTGTAAGATATTCCTCAATCATATCCATTCTAGCATTGGCTGTACAAATGGGGTAGAAAATCCACCAGATGGATGTGAAGACCACCTTTCTCAATGGTGTTGTTGAGGAGGAAATTTACATAGAGCAACCAGAAATATTTGAGACATATGATTGAGAGTCACATGTGTGCAAACTCAAGAGAGAATTTTATGGTCTCAAATAGGCACCCCAAGCATGTTACACTCAGATCGATAGTTATCTTAGTGGATTTGTCTTCACCAAAAATGAATTAGATGTGAACCTCTATCACATTGTGGTAGATGGTAAGTTTCTTATTCTTATTTTATATGTTGATGATTTAATATTGACAGGTGATGAGAAAATGATCCACTCTTGCAAAGAGGATCTTTCAAGGGGATTTCAGATGAAATACATGGGCCTCATGCATTACTTCCTTGGTCTAGAAGTATGGAAAGTCGATAGGGAATTTTTTCTTATCTCAGGGGAAGTATGCCTCTGAAATACTTCAGAGATTTCACATGGAGAATTGTAAGCCCATGGACACAACTCTAGCTACAAATTAGGGGAAGGAGAATTCCACTTCAAGTGAAGAGGTTGATGTTACCATTTACATGTATCTTGTGAACTTACATGTTCTATGCAGTAAATTAGCTAATTCAATCTATGGTGAGGCCTACCAAGATGTATTGGAAGGAAACAAAGAATGTGTTACGGTACCTTAGAGGCAATAGCAAGTATGGATTATGGCACAAGAGGAAAAAAGGAGTAAAGCTTCAAGGCTTCACCAATGAAGATTGGGTAGGGAGTCCATCATCCATGAAAAGTACGTCAGGTGTTATCTTCAGTGTTGGGTCCACAATTATTTCTCGGTACAACAAGTAGCAGAGGTCTATATGATGAGGATGATGAAGATGGTGGAGATGGAGGTGGCTTTACTACCCTTTGAGCTCTTCTCTTAATCCTTCTTATCATTTGAATTTCCTTCTCGATGTGGAGGCTTAGAACCTTCTCCTGCCATCCCAATAGTAAATGCATCAAACATAATTTTAACCATCCTCTTTATGTAATTGAAGTCTCTCTTTACATCATCCTCTTCTGAATGACCTTCAATTTCTCCAACACCTGACATGATGGCTATGGATTCAAGCTCAGATTCTGATTCTTGTACCTCTTCAATCAACTCAGCTTATTGTGAAACTTGTACCTCTTCAATCTCAGCTACCTGAGACAAAACTTGAGGTGCTTCAAGTGAAACTATCAGTGGAACTTTGGGTCAAGATGGTGCTCTTGTAGCTCTCCTTCTTCTGGTCCTAATCTCAGGACTTGGAACAAAAAATTTCCATTCACCTCTCTGCAACTTTAACCTTGTCAGAATCACAAATTTGTACCCATTAAACTTGCACAAAACTCAAGCAACTATCAAGCAAAGAAACTTTGCCTTTCAACCAGGCTCTGATACCAACTTGATCTGAGTATGAATGTTAGTTTTACTGTGCTAATTTCATATTTAGATTTAAAAATTATTTATTGATATTATTCTTTATGTACATAGGTTTCCTTATTTCTTATGTGTGTAAAACATGTAAAATGGCTGAGTTTTATGAGTGAATTCAAGAGCATCAAGTATGAAAATCTAATGTTGAACAACAACAACAAAATACACAGCAAACCATCACAATTGATCATATAACAATAAATAGATGGCAAGTGCATAGGTTATTAAGAACCATGGTGATGGCCTGATGGTAAGATGTGTGGTTGTTGCGGGGGAGGTCGTGGGTTCGACCCCGACCCTCGCACATATATTTTTTTGGAAACAAATGTGCTAACTCCAAAGTTAAATAACTTTGGTTATATAATAATTAGACCTCAATATGTATCACACCTTGGAATTTGTATATGTGCCAATATATATCCAAATTCGGAATATGGTATATGCTCAGACTTTGGACTATAAAATTAATATGCCACCTGTAGAAATTATACAAACAATATGTATACCAATGGATTCAATCTGATCATGCGATATGCTAAAGCGAGATATTGAATCCTTCTACAAATTAATTGTCGAAAATAAACACGATCACACAATCACACCGAGTAATAGAAAGAAGAAAAACAATCCACAACACAAATAGTTTTTCTGAGGAAAGAAACCTGCTCAAAACCCCTCTATCTATATTGTATAATGAACCAAGGAATCATGAAACAATACAATGCACTCTTCTCACAAGAGTCTGTTGCACTATCTTGACTATCTCACACTGATCTAGACAAAAGCGGGCCAACACTTAGCCAATTCTCAGTCTATCTTCAGCCTACCTTTCTCACGCAATCCCTGTGGAATGCAGTCCCTTTTCCTTAGGAATTTCAGCCTTCCTTGACTGCACAAGTATCATGGGAAATCCTGTGGTGTTTTAACTACATTAGAGTAGTTTGTTAAAAATAAAACTAATAGTCAGCTTCCCTTTAACATTTGTCTCAACTGGGTCTCCACTGGAACTGACATGCATGAAGCTATTAATAGTAAATCATCAGTTACATGACAAATCAATGCATGTGAATTAAATCTGATTTAATTCACTTGACCTCTCACTAGTGCAACAATCAGTTACAACCAGTTAAACTGACTTTAACTCACTTAACTGAGTTAATTTATTTCTCATGCATTAAACTCATGCACTAACTGCAACTTGAAATCTAAAACTAATAGAATCACTCTGCATGCCTCGTCAACCACCCTCAACTCGAAATTCATGAGCTAACTAAGTCTATCATACTTAGTTAACTATTACAAGTGTTTATGAGATAATATTACAATTTGTTGTCCAATTTAATTAAGGGAAAATTAAATTAGACACATTTCCAATTTATTTAATAAATTTTCTTGCACACTAATGTATCTCTAGGACCCATCACTGTGTGACATTTGGTCCCACACTAGTGTGTGTGTGTTGTCATGTTGTTTCTGGATGCCAATTTCATTGTTTCTTGTTGCAAATTTGAACACTCCCTCTCAAAAAGAAAGGAATTAATCAGTTCTGATCTGATACCTTTGGAATGTTCTTGCATGCGCACATGCAACTCTTGCATGCAACATGCAACTCTTTCATGCAACACTTCTCTAGTGTTGTTCGCACATGCAACTCTTGCATACAACACTTCTCTAGTGTTGTTCGCACATGCAACTCTTGCATGCAACACTTCTGAAAATGAATAGCCTCCAAACAACTGAATCAGTATAATGCAACTGTCATCAAAGTATTCTGACTGCTGCTAGCTACTGCGCATGTCTACTGGACTCTCTACACTGCTAACATCTGCCTCCATGCACTCTACACTGCTGCCAACTCTGATCTGCGCTCCAGTATCTGACACATGTCACTCTGATTTATGTCCTCTTGACATCTAACTGCATCAATCTAACCAATCCTTCCTACTACTCTGTACTGTGGGCTCCTCATATCCAAGTTCGATCCATGAGACACAACATCTCAATGAACCCTGCCCAATTTCTTCTTGGGATTAATTCTACACATCGCCCCACATCACACCTGGAGGTATAGTTGCATGTACTCCTTCTACCCTTCTAGCTCAAAATTTCCCCCTCCTAGAGGTCTCTGCTTGAGTGGACTCTTCCACTCGGTCTCCTCTTTGCTTCTCGAATTTTGGCTGCTCCAAAAACTTCTGAGACTACTTTTGAGGCTGCATGTTGAGTGATAATTGCTCCCTCTCAACCACCACGTCATTAACCACTTCTTTTCTCCTCAAAGCCTTGCATGCATCCTCAACCTATAGGTTCTTGAATCTTGCACCGATCTGCTTCACTTATCTCGTGGTTGTGTGTTTAAGGAATACTTTTCCTTTTCTAAACATTACTTCATAACCACGTTCTTCCAATAACGCTACGGAGACAAAATTCTTCTTTAGGCTTGGAACATACCAAACATTTTCTAGTCTAATATGGGAGCTAGACTCCCTCTGAAAGGTAACTGTACCTATGCCAGTAGCGCTATACCTCTCGTCATCTCCAAAATCTATGTTTTTCTGGAGGTCCTTCTCCTCCAAGTCACTGAAGAAATATCTATCCCTCGTCATATGGAGTGAGGCACCGTTGTCTAAATACCACATGCATCCCATTACACTGTTGGCCATGCATGTAATGAGAGTAAAATAAAGCTCGAACTGTGAAGCCAATGCTTCACCAGCTGCAGTTACGGGCTCCTTCTTGCTTTTCTTCTGTGGACAGTTTGTATCATAGTGCCCATGCTCGTGGCAGTGAAAGCATTTGATCTTAGACAAGTCATTATTTCCCGCTTTGACTTGAGATTTATTTCCTTGGCCTTGTTTTCCTTACTGGCCAAGGCACAATATTCCTCATCATTATTCTTGGATGAGGATCCATCCCTAGTATTCTGCCTAAATTCTTCTTGTACCGAATTCGACCAAAGTTGCTCCCAATTTTCACTACAAGAAAAAATGACATTGGTGAGGGTCATGCTTGTGACGGACCTTTAAGGTCTGTCACCAATGTCACATATGGTGATGGTCCTTAAAAAAATCGTCATTGTAAGTGTGTATAGTGATGTTCCTTTAAGGTTCGTCACCAAAGCCATTTTCAATGACACTTTTGGTGAGGGTCATTAAAGGCCCATCACTAATTCTCTCTTTGGTGACACTTCTAGTAATGAACTTTTAATGACCCTCACCAATGCTATTTTTGTTACTTTTGGTGACAGTCAAAAAATTTTCGTCATCATTAATCATTCCAATGAGTTTTTGATGATGCTATGTTCCTGTTAATATATTTTTTTCAAAAGATAACGATTTAAGACCATTATTGTGGAGTCTTTTTTACAATATGTCCAGCGCCTTAGTGGTTAGAGTTATTCAATTTGTTAAGAATTAATTAGTGTGTATCATTTCCCTCAAGTAATGACTAGTCTAATATTGTTTTCCTATGAGTCAACACATGAATCATATGTATTAAGTTTATTATATAGCAAATTCCCTTTAGATAAAGTTCCACTAGTGTGTGTAGGAAAAATACTATTTAATACTTAATCAAACTTTGTCAATTATATTACTGAGAAAGACCTAACACTCCTCAATAATCTGGGCACACCTTAAATTAATGCTTGGCACACACTAACATTTTTTAGCACATTTCATGTCTTGGAACATCTTTGTACCTAAAACATATTGTCATGACATTGATGCCCTAGCACAGGGTGGCCTGTGCTAGCACAACATAGAACTCTCCTAGCATGTGTTGGCATGCATGTAGTCCCTAGCATGCCCTATAACACCTTGGTTGCATGCATTGACATACATTAGCACTTGGCACACAATGCCACTTGGCATTGATTGGGACCTATTATTAGTGTGCCTAGCATGCCCATTTTGAAAAAGATAAAGTCTCGACTTATTAACCCTCTTATGTGTTGATTTCCTTGCATTTTAGCTTGGTTATTCCTTTTGTTGCCTTGACACTTCTTGGCACATATTGACATACCCTGGCACCCTGCACATCCTTAGCACTTGGCATGTATTGGCATATCTTGGAACTATTTGGCACATATAATTAGCACACCCTGGAACTCCCTAGCACACTTTGGCACTTCTTGACATGCCTTGATATTCCCTAGCATGCCTTACCAATTCTTAACATACCTTGTCACTCCCTCCTTAGCATGATAGCTAGCACTCATTAACACTAGTCCCTGACACACATTCCTCATATTCATTAACTTCCATATATTTTGACCTAGTGCTCCCTTAATGTTTTTTCCTAGTTCTCCTTAACACTCTTCAACATGCACTAGCACTCTCTAGTACACCTTAGCACTCTTCAACATCCCCTTCCACTTCATAGAATGCATAACACTCCCTAACACATATTGGCACTTGGAACGTGTTGGCGCTTGGAAAGTATTAGCATGTATGGAATACGTTGAGATGCCTTGGTATGATTTGGCATGGTTTAATATTAAATTTATTTGAGATAAATTGTTGGAAAGTAGATGAGAAGCAACAAAGGAAGACTTGGCACTTAGAATGCACTAAGACTTTACACTTGGAACCTATTTGTGCCTAGTGTTGGCGTGCCTAGCATGCCCCTATTGGAAAAGGTAGATTGATGACTTATTAATCCTCTTATGTGTTCATTTCCTTCTAGTTTAACTTTTTTTCTCCATTTTTTTGCCTTGACACTCCCTAGCAAGCATTGACACACCCTTGCACATCTTGGCATGCCTTATCACTTGGCACATATTAGCATGTTTGACATGCCTTCGCACTATCTGGCACATCTTAGCATTCCCTAGCACGCCTTGGACTCATGTCCTCACAACTAGCCTTTACATTTTTTCATGACTTGGGAACCTAATCAAGTCCTTGGCTACTGCAGTTCATGTGACAACATTGGCTTACTTCAAACACAACAACTTGACCAATTACACCTACTACAAGTAGATTGTGACTTGTTTGCCTAAGAACTGCTTATAACTCATCTTATGCCACTCATGTCCAAGATCAACTTGTCCCACTTAAATATTTACCAAGAAAAGGATCACATGATCTAGCCATGGCCATAAAAAAGCTAAAAAACATAGTTTACACAGGAAATAATTCACATGTATGTTCAGTTCATATAAATTGTAGAACATTAACTGAAAGTTTGCAAGAACCACAAGATGCACAAGGCACACAAGATATAAGCTAACACAAGCTGAGTGCCCCAAAACTTATACACAACAATGTGTAAAATATGCAATTATCTAGAATAGTTTAAGACATGAGCATGTAGCCAAAGTGTGCCACATCTCATATAAAAAAAATATCTAAAGGAAAAATAATGTTGTGCCTAGCACAAAGTGATCTCCCTTTTCCTAAAATTGCTATGTCGAGCCCCGTATAACAACCATATGCTTGCCTCCTGTAAATCCAATTCTAAAATTCTCCTAACACACTTCGCCCTTAGCACACTTGAATTCACTCACACTCCCTGGAACACACTCTTATTTGTTCCTTTCCATGCCTTTTTGACCTAGTTATCCCTTGATATGTCCTGACACTCCCTAACACTCTTGTTCAACATGCATTGACATTTTCTGACATGTGATAGCATGCCTTTTCATTCCTTTGCATGCCCTGACCCTCCATAGCTATCATGCCCTCATAATTACCCTTACTTAATTTGAAACTTGGGAAGCCAACCAAGCCCTCGCTTGACTACAATAGATTGACCATGTTATAATTACTACAACTAGACTATGTTGTTGAATTGTGTAGCTCGGGAGGTACTCCATAAGCCTAGTGAGATGGGTTTGTGTGAGTTTGGTCACAAAAGGCTTTGTGGGAAAATAAGCCAAGACTCATGGATTTTGGACCCAAGATGGGGTTTAAAATCTAAAAGAAAATTAAAAAGGAAAATTAATATTTCGTGAGGTTTAAGTGGATAAAAACCGTAAGTTCTAGAGGGTTCCTAAGAGGTCTAGGAAAAACTATTTATGGAGTACTTAGGATGAAGGAAAGAACGTCAAGTGACAAGGAGCTCATTTTATCAAGGGGACGAAGAGAGATGTAGTCCTAAAGAGGCCATGATCATTAGTATTTCTAGCATTCATTAAGATGCATTAGTATGCTTTGACATGGTTTAATATTAAATTTATTTGAGATCAATTATTGCAAAGTAGAAGAGAAGTAACAAATGATGATTTGGCACTTAGAATGCACTAAAAATTTTCACTTGACATTTATTTCCACCTAGTGTTGGTGTGCATAGCATGCCCCTCTTGGAAAATGTAAATTGGTGACTTATTAACCCTATGATGTGTTCATTTCCTTGAAGTTTAACTTGTTTCTCCTTTTTGTTGCCTTAATAGTCCCTGGCATGTATTGTCACACCCTTGCATATATTGGCATGCCTTAGCACTTAGCACATCTTAGCATATTTGACATGTCTTCAAACTATCTGCCACATGTTAACATTCCCTAGCATGCCTTGGCACTCATGCCCTCACAACTAGCCTTACATTTTTTCACGACTTGGGAACCCAATCAAGTCCTTAGCTACTGTAGTTCATGTGACATTGGTTTGCTTCAGCCATAATAACTTGATCAATTGCACCTACTACAAGTATATTGTGCCTTGTTCACCTAAAAACTGCCTATACCTCATCGTAGGCCACTCATGTCCAACATTAAGTTTTCCCACTTAAGAAATTACCAAGACAAGGATCACATCTAGCCATGGCCATAAAACAACTAAGCAACATAGCTTACATAGGCAATATTTCACATGTATGTCTAGTTCATATAAATAGTAGAGAATTAACTGAGATTTTCAAGAACCACAACATACACAAGACACATAAGATATAATTCGGCACAAGTCGAGCGCCCCAAAACTTATACACAAAAATGTACAATATGAAATTGTCTAAAATAGTTTAAAACATGAGAATTCAGCCAAAGTGTGGCACATGTCATATAAAAATAATAGATAAAGTCAAAATAGTGTTGTGCCCAACACAAAGTCTGCCTTTATTTAAAACTGCTTTGTCGAGCCCCTTATCGCAACCATAGGCTTGCCTCTTGCAAATCCTATTATGAACTTCTTCTAACACACTTCATCCTTGGCGCACTTTAATTCACTGACACTCCCTGGTACACACTCTTATTTGTTCATTTCCATGCATTTTGACCTAGTTCTCTCTTGTGATGCCTTGAAACTCCTTAACACTCCTCAACATGCATTGAAATTTTCCAACATGTGTTAGCATGCCTTTTCATTCATTTGCATGCCCTAACCCTTCCTAGTTATCATGCCCTCAAAAGTACCCTAACTGAATTTTCAACTTGGGAACCCAACCAAGTCCTCGCTTGACTATAGGAGCTTGAAAAAGTTACAATTGTTGCAACTAGACTATGTTGTTGAATTATGTAGCTTGGGATGTACTCCATGAGCCTAGTGGGATGGGTTTGTGTGAGTTTGGCCACAAAATTATTTGTGGGAAAATAACCCAAGCGAAGGGGATTTGGAACCGAGATGGGGTTTAAAATCTAAAATAAAATTAAAAAGAAAAATAATAATATTTCCTAAGGTCTAAGTAAATAAAGTTCGTAAGTTCTAGAGCATTCTTAAGAGGCCTTAGTATGAAGGAAATAACATCAAGTGAGAAGGATCTCATTTGATCAAGGAGGCTAGGAGAGATGTAGTCCTAAAGTAGGTCGAGTTAGAGGGATGAGTAAGCATTGCAAAAGGGAGGCCATGATCATCCACCAAGAGTAACATCATCATGTGAGGGTTCACAAGAATGTCACATACCTTAATGGGTTAGAGATAGGAAGTAGGATGGCATATTGTTGGTTCTCTTATGGTATATCAAGCTCAAGAGAGGCGACTCATGAGAATTTGGGAATGTGATTTCAGTGGTATTTCTGTGTGAAGGCCGCATCAAATTTTGAAATAGTAGAGAGGGTTGAGACCCTACCTTGTGGTGGTTACTAGGTTGCAAGGTATGTGATAAAGACCAACACAAATGGAGGAGGGTCTGCACAAGAATTTAGGGCCAAAACAGAAGTAGTCGCAGGTGTAATATTGACTGAGGTAATTGTAGTTTGAGGGTCGTAGAGATCTAAAGATTAGGTCAAGATTCATTCAAAGACTAGAATCTATGGATCCATATGAGCTAGGCCGAGTCTCTTATGGAGGAAAAATATTTCATTTTTTCTATGGGTGGATATGGTTTTTTCTAAAGAAATTAGAATAGAAATATAATTCCCTATTTAGGGAGGTTTCCTAGCATGTTCAATCCATAAGGTATTCCATTAAGACTGTGAAAAATATGCATAGAAGAAGAGGGGTTGTTACCCTTAGAGAGAGGTTTCTCTATACAATATATACCAAAAATTTGGAAGATGGTTTGCGTACGTATGTGCGGAGATAGGAAATCCAAAGGAAGGTGGAACCTGAGTAGAAGATGGAGCAGAAGAAATGTGTCGTATGAGGAATGTATTGACATGAAGAGGAGTTGATGTTGGACTGTCTATAGAGTTTTGGAAAGAGATCTGAAGAAGCCTATAAAAAGTTAGTCAATGGATTGTTAATGGATTATTTGTGACCCTAGTTCAGTCATATACAAATTTTTAGAAGGATAATAAGATGAGTAGTTCAGATTTGTTCATAGATTGGACACCAAAGAAATTGGTACACAAGAATAGTGATTTTGTGAGGATTCAAATCACTATTATGTGGAATATTTGAAGAGCCCTAGATGAGGGAAATGTTGTGGGAACTAGATCAGTAAAAGAATTTAATGTGGTTGAGAAAATTGATTGTAGTCCAAGTACAATTGGAGGCTTGTTAGGTGATTGTCAAAGAAGAGCTATAAGTCCTGTACTTGTGAAGGAAAACAAGACTAGTAGAAGGGTAAGTTTATTGGGCCTAAGGATGCGCAGACTTTGAAGGAATAAAGTAGCAGTAAGGTGGGCTAGCCAACTAGTCCTATTTCACTATATTGTAGAGGATTGCATCATTGAGAAGAAGGGAAACCTCCATATCCCTAGATTTTTCATCTTGGAGCAGCAGTATGGCAAAAGTGAGCAGACCAAAGAGTTGGTCACAATGGAGTTGTGAACAACTGATCCAAAACCTTAAGTGTTGCAGACCTTAAAGGAAAAATGATTTAGATAGAGGGAAATTTTTTTTGAGCCGAGTTTACTAAAATAAAGGATTTGAGTTCATTGATAGAGGAAGATTGAGGAGTTGCATAATTGGAGGCAAGAGGACCTACCATATGTGTTCAAGACATGTGGATTGAAATGGCTATGTGTGGCCACCACCAAAAAGTGGGTCAAGCGTTGTCTTGTTCAAGGTAGATTGGTTTTCAAAGGAATAACACCAAGCCCTAGTTGTATTCCTTGTATCAATGTGATTGTAAAGGGCCATCATCCCTGGTACGATAGCTCTAGCCTATTCTATTATAGTTGTTAATTTAACGAAGAATAGTTTGAAAAAATTTAAATTTTTCATGTGAACTAGTTGATTCCCTTATTTCTGTAGATTTCATTGTGCAAATTAGATGTGTTGTGGCACTTGAGTGTGTTTGAATCAAATATTCTAAGACCAAACCCAAATTCTCATGTGTCGTAGAAATTCAACATATGCCTTGTTCACCTAAGAACTACATGTAACTCATCTTAGAATACTCATGTCCAATCTCAACTAATCCCACTTAACAAGTTACCAAGCCAAGGCTCATCACATCCAGTTGTGTTCATAAAACAACTAAGCAACATATCTTACATCTTGACATGCCATAACACCTAACATGTCTTAAATTCCTTGGCATTATGTGGCATGTGTTAGCATTCCTACGTTCCTTGACATTATTTTACACTCCCTAACACACCCCAAAAATTCCTGACACACCTTGGTAGTTTAACATACCTTGGCATTTCCTGGCATATAAACTTGTCACTCCCTCCTTAACACACCTAGAACTCATTGACACTCCCTATCACACACTCTTATTCGTTCATTTCCATGAATTTTGATCTAGTGCTTCCTTGTGTTTACCTGAAACTCCCTAAAACTCCCTAGCACGCATTGGCACACCCTAACACCTAGCACATCTTGGAATTATGCTCTAGCACTCTTGCATTCCTTGGCACTACCTAGCATACCTTTTCACTCTCTCCTTGGCACACCTAGAGTTCATTGAAACTCCTAGTCAAAAACTCTTATTCATTAATTTCCATGCATTTTTACCTAGTGCTCCCTTGTGTTTCCATAGCATTCTTTAACACTCCTTGGCACGTGTTGGTACACCCTAGCACCTAGGTCATCTTGGCATGTCGCCCTGGCCTATAGCATGCCTTAACACTACCTAGCATACCTTGTCACTCCCTCCTTAATACACCTGGAATTCATTGACACTTCCAATCACAAACTCGTATTTGTTCATTTCCATGCATTTTGACGTAATGCTCCCTTGTGTTTACCTGATACTCCTAGTTAACACTTCGTTGCACGTGTTGGCACATATTTGCCGCATGCCGCCCTAGCACTCTATCATTCCTTAGCACTGCCAAGCATGCCTTGTCACTCATCCTTATCACACTTGGAACTCATTGAAACTCCTTGTCACACAGTCTTATTCATCCATTTCCATGCATTATGACATAGTACCCCCTTGTGTTTCTCTAGCACTCCCTAACACTCCTTGGCACACATTGGAACACCCTGGAACTTGGAACATCTTGGCATGCTTTCATAGCACTATATCATGACTTGGAATTTCCTAGCATACCTTGTCACTCCCTCCTTAGCAAACCTATAACTTGATAACACTCCCTATCACACACTCTTATTCATTCATTTCCATGCAATTGAAACTAATCCTCCATTTTGTTTCACTGGCACTCCCTAGCATGCGTTGGTGCCAAACCCTAGAACCTAGCACATATTGGAATGCCTAACATGCCTTGGAAATTTCTAGCATGTTTTATCACTTCCTGGGATTCCCAACACACCTTGGAACTCCCTAGTTGTCATGACCTCATAGATAACCTTACTATTTTTACGACTTGGGAGCCCAACCAAGCCATTGAAAAAATAGTGTTTTGTCTAGCACAAAGTCTCCCTTTGTCTGAAATTGCTTCGTCCATCCCCTTATCACAATCATTGGCTTGCCTCCTTCAATTCCTATTATGAAATTCTCCCAACACACTTCATCCATGGGACACCTGGAATTCATTGACACTCCTTGACAAACACTCTTATTCATTCGTTTCCATGCATTTTTTACTAGTTCTCCCTTGTAATGCCTTGACACTCCCAAACACTCCTCGTCATGCATTAACACTAACTGGAATTTGTTACCACACATTTTAATTCATTGGGATGCCCTGGCACTCCTTAACTGTCATGTCCTCATAACTACCCTTATTTTTTTTAAGACTTGGGAACCCAAACAAGTCTTGCCTCGACTACGACAACTTAACCAAGTTTCATTTACTACAACTAGAATATTCCTTGTTCACGTAAAAATGGCTTATTACTAATCTTAGGTTACTCATGGAAAATGTTAATGCATCCCACTTAACAAGTTACCAAGTCAAGGCTCACATCCAATCATGACCATAAAACAACTAGGCAACATAGTTTACATCTTGACATGCGATAACACCTGGAATGTACAACAATCCCTTGGCACTATGTGGAACGTGTTAGCATCCCTTTCTTTCCTTGACATGATTTGGAACTCCCTAACACACCCTACTATTCCTTGACATGCCCTAGAACTCTAGCATGCCTTGAAATTTCCTAGCATATAATAACCTTGTCATTCCCTCCTTAGCATAGTTGGAACTCGCTGGCACTCCCTATCACACACTCTATATGTGTTCATTTCCATGCATTTTGAACTAGTTCTCCCTTATGTTTCTGTGGCACTCCCTAACACTTCCTAACACACATTGGCACACGCTGGAACTTGGCACATCTTGGCATGTCGCCTTCGCACTCTAACATTCCTTGGCACTACCTAACATACATTGTATCCCTCCTTAGAACACCTAGAATTTTCTAACAATCCCTGTCACACACTCTTATTCATTCATTTCCATGCATTTGAAAATATTTCTCCCATGTTTTTCCCTGGCACTCCATAACACTCCTTGACATGCATTAGCACACCCTAGCACTTGGCACATCTTGGCATGTTTCCCTAACCTCTAACATACCTTAGCACTGCATAAAATACATTGTCACTCCCTCATTAACACACTTCTAACTCACTGACACTTCTTGTCACAATATCTTAATTGTTCATTTGTGTGCATTATTTTCACCTAGTGCTCCCTTATGTGTCCCTATGACTCCCTAACACTTCCTAGCATGTGTTGGCACACCCTGGCACCTGGCACATCTTGGCCACATGACACTTTGGCACACTAGCATGACTTAGCACTACCTAGCATACCATGTCACTCCCTCCTTATCATACCTGGAACTCGCTAACACTCCCTGTCACACACTCTTATTCATTCATTTCCATGCATTTTTACATAGTGCTCCCTTGTGTTTCCCTGGAACTCGCTAACACTCAACACACATTGCCACTTGGCACATGTTAGTATGCTTCCCTATCACTCTAGCATGCCTTGGAAATATCTAGCATATCTTGTCAGTCCCTCCTTAACAAACTTGGAACTCCATAGCATGCCTTATAACTCCCTAGTACATATTGGCTCTTGGCACTTAGTGGCACTTGAAAACTCTTGGCATGTGTTTGGATGCCATGGAATTCCTTGGCATGGTTTAAGATAAATTCTATTTGAGATAAATTATTCACAATTAAGAGAGAAGTAATAGAGGATGATTTGGCACTTAATACACGCTAAAACTTGGACCTTGGCATGTATTGGCACTAGTGTTTGTATGCCTAGCATTTCCCTCTTGAAAAGGTAAGGTCCTGAATTATTAATCCTCATATTTGTTCCTTTATTTTCATTTTAACTTGGTGTTCCCCTTTGTCGCCTAACACTCCTTGACACACGTTTACATACCCTAACACTTGGAACATCTCGTCATGCCTTAACACATGGCATGTCTTGGCATGCCTGGCATGCATTGGCACTATCTGGCACATATTAGTACACCCTAGCACTTATTGAAATGCCATAGCATTCCCTAGTATGCCTTGTCACTCCCCCCTTGCCACGCTTAACACTCGCTAACACCCCCAACACACCCTCTTATTCATTCATTTCCATTCATTTTCACTCGATGATTTATGTTTGATGGGGTGCATGTCTAGAAAGAGTTCCTTTAAGAGAATAAAAAAATGATCGCACCATTATTGACATAATTAATTGAGAGATTCTACTTGAATGAAATTAGGAAACAACAAAAGATATTTTAAGAATGACATTTTTAGGGTTTTTTGTTATGGTGTGGGATTGGTAAGAAGTGAGTGGTCAATATGGTGCGTGAATGCTTAGAATACCTTCTCACTCCCTCCTTGGCATGACAATTATCATTCATTGCCACTCCCTGACACACCCTCATATTCATTCATTTCCATGAATTTTGACCTAGTGCTCCATTTTGTTGTTCTAGTAATCCCTAACACTCCTCAACATGAATTGGCACTCTCTACTTAGCACTTTTCGACATGCCCTACCACTTCATAGCATGCATAACACTCCCTGACACACATTGGCACTTGGCACATGTTAGCGCTTGGAAAGTCTTAGATGTGTGACATGCATTGAGATGACTTGGTATGCTTTGGCATGGTTTAATATTAAATTTATTTGATATCAATTATTAGAGAGTAGATGAGAAGCAATAGAGGAATATTTGGCACGTAGAATGCACTAACACTTGGCACTTGGAACCTATTCGCACCTTCACATTTCTGGCGTTATACATAGACTCAATATATTTTGATAATTTTCTTCCACTGCCGCTACTTTCACACCCAAATCACCAAAGGAATTTAGCTTGACAGGATTTTTAATAGTGAACAGTCGATCCTTGTAGATACCTTAGCACTTTGAGCATTATAAGCATCCAAACAGACTTGTGATTGACCCAAGTGGACGTTGGTGCTAACACCTATGCAATCCTTTTGGAACCTTCTCATTGTATTTTAAAAGCCAACGTCCACTCCTAGAAGATCGTTTTTATTAACGTTTCGTTGATATTTGGCTTCGCTTACACCCTAATCACACATTGACATCATTAAAAGGTCCTTATTATGGGATGTTAATAATATACATACATACATTTTGTATTCCCATGGCATATGGCTCGTATATAAATGTTCATATCGCCCAAAAGAAAAGCATAACTCATCCTCTCTCTCTCTCTCTCGTAATGATCAGAACTGGTTAACTCCCTTTAGAGAGTAGATGAGAAGCAATAGAGGAATATTTGGCACATAGAATGCACTAACACTTGGCACTTGGAACCTATTCGCACCTTCACATTTCTGGCGTTATACATAGACTCAATATATTTTGATAATTTTCTTCCACTGCCGCTACTTTCACACCCAAATCACCAAAGGAATGTAGCTTGACAGGATTTTTAATAATGAACAGTCGATCCTTGTAGATACCTTAGCACTTTGAGCATTATAAGCATCCAAACAGACTTGTGATTGACCCAGGTGGACGTTGGTGCTAACACCTATGCAATCCTTTTGGAACCTTCTCATTGTATTTTATAAGCCAACGTCCACTCCTAGAAGATCATTTTTATTAACATTTCGTTGATCTTTGGCTTCGCTTACACCCTAATCACACATTGACATCATTAAAAGGTCCTTATTATGGGATGTTAATAATATACATACATACATTTTGTATTCCCATGGAATATGGCTTGTATATAAATGCTCATATCACCCAAAAGAAAAGCATAACTCATCCTCTCTCTCTCTCTCGTAATGATCAGAACTGGTTAACTCCCTTTACCATTTGATTTTATGCTCTACTTTAGAGTGCACATTCGTGTTGTGGTGACCACCAATATTTTGACCAATAGTTCTTTACATGTGAACTTTGGATGCAATTGTGATGATCCTCACATCTTCGGCCAATAAAGTCAAAACTCCAAGCATGAGCCACTTTACTTAAACACCCACCAAGCCCTGAAGCCAATATTTGTTATTTAAATAAGTCTTCTTCCTAAGTGGCTCCTTCTCACCATATCATTGGATTTCATGCTTCTTAATATGTAGCCAAGGCGACTCCATATAAAGATCAATTTTTCACTCACCACGCTTGAAAATTTGACACAATAAGTCGAATCTTTGATTGCTCGTCTAAAGTTTTCTTTACATGTACCATACCATGTCGAGTAACACCCTCCTTAATGCAGAAAAAAAAGTCTATTTTGGCATTCATTGCTTCCAAAATAGTTGCAACAACAAATGGCATTGGTACATAAATGACTAATGCATTTTCCTCTGCTTTAGTCATTGCTTCTACAACCGTATTAAAAGACTGGAAGACTCAAGTGTTGTGTTTCTCATAGTCTCCCATGTTCACCCTTACCTAATGCTTTCTCAGTGACCAATGTCTTGGTGCTTTCCAAATTTTCATGTGAAACCCAATTAGGTGGTGCTCCTTTCATCGTTTGGGGCGATGCTTTCAACAAAAACCTGGGTTGGTTTATCCATGTGCACACATGCCAACCTCATGAGAAGAAGTGACCAAATACACATATGTTCGATAGCCCTCTTGTATGTATACCACTATGTCTTTATTCCTTTTGAATTGGTGGTCCCCCCTTAGTGGTTTAAGAAAAGGCCTGCGATGCCACATTACAAGAATGCATGAGCCACAACATAAAACAATATGAATACTAATACAAATAGTAAGTCCCTTTATGGCTCTAGGGTATCACTATCCAAAGTTGTTTCACATTCACAATATAAATATGTGGTTACCAACCAAATAGCAAAATTTCAGGCTTGCATTAAGTAAGGACTTCAACGATCATGATCAGGTTATCCTCAACTTAAGTATATCTTGTGATGATTACACTAGAGACTTTCAGGTGGTTTTGTAAACCATTATGACTTGAATGTTCAAAAATTCCTTCTAATATTAACATATGAAGCAAAATGCAAAGATTTGGAGGCTTACTCTCTCACAAATAAACAAACCTTATTTTGGGAAAATAATTCCTATGCTCATGGATATGATAGATATGATTCCTTAAAACGTGGTGGGAGAAACCTGAGTAATATGCGCCAAAGTGAAATTCAAGAGGAAAAGGTTTTAACCTTTTATTCATGGCTATGATAACTTAGGATTTTATAACATATGGACAAGACCATAATAATCCAAACCCTAAATTAATGGAGAGCATAAGGGCACATGCACAATATGACCAATGGGAAAACACCCTCGAAAATGCAGGTTGATGACAAGATAACTCCCGACAACAACTACCTTCCCAAAACCTAATGAAATGAGAGGGAATGAGGACTAATGCTATATGAGGTACCTTGTAAACCCTGATGCATATGAGTGATATCGTTTCGAGATAAGATGAGAAGGTGAAGATGTTAAGCACCCTTAAGAGTAAGGATTAATTCATGGCAAGTTTGGACCTTCAATCACCAACAGTTGAGGTTTCAAGGATGTCGGGGAAAATTTATAATTATCTCAAACCCTATTGCACATGCTAGGGCATAGGACCAGTCAAGGGCCTAGGGAGACATGTTATGCAATAAATCTCACCATGGTGTCGTGTGATGTTGATGAGATTGTGCCCTTAGAGGCGTAGGTTAAACACATAAAAGGGGCCATTTTCTTGCCAAATTAGGGTTTCTCCCAAACCCTAGTATAGTCAACATAAGGGGAGCCAAAAATTAAATCATGCTTGTCCACATGCAGTGCTTCTATTGGTTGCGATACATACTAGGGAAAGATAAGTTTTGAAGTCAAGGGAGTCTCTTGGTGCGTCACCGAAGCGACACACCTTCGAAACCCTAATGTAGTCATAAGGTCAGCATCTGAGGAAACACATGATGTGTGGAGTCAACATGTAAAGTGTGAATGGGGAAAACATCAGAGTTCGAAAGAAAGAGGGAGAGAAGAGTAATCGGTTAAGAGTCTCATAAAAACCCTAATGGGCTGATTAAGAAAAATAGGGGAACCTAAAATTTGAATATGCCTAAGATTTTGGGTGGTGTTGTAGCAGCTACAACACTCTCATAATTCTAAATCTGGGAAATTGGCCTCATTATGATAGGTGGAAGATTAGTCCAAAAAAAATAATAATTGTAAAACCTTAAGAGATGGCATTTTATCATACCTTTTTATGTCTATATTAAAACAAGAAAAAACCACATAAATTTAATTTTGAGTCTTTTAATTTAAAGATGACCACATAAATAACTATAACTACTAATTAATTATGTTAGTAAGTTTTAAATATTAAATAATTTATAAACATCTTAATATCTCATTTATTTATATTGAATTTTTAATTTAATATTATATATTTTTTTTCAATATTATTATTGACATTTTTTTTTTAAATTTTTAAATTTAGATTAATTCAAATTCCCGCCTCCAAGAAATTTCGCCCTTCACCCTCGCTCTCGCATTAGTTGACGATTCAATTTGAATATTTTAAGGAAGTGAACATTATATTTTCAATTTTTTGATAATTTTTTATTCCCACCTGCAAGTGGAACTTTCTGGTGGGCATTCTGCATGGATGCTCTACTCCTTGTATCATTTGAGATAGCTAGTTGATGCCATAGCTGTGGAGATGCACGCCAGATTGGCCTCTGAGGGGAAGTAAGTTCAAGATGCTACTCACCTTCGTCGACAGCCTACCCACCAAGTGTTTATAAAATGAACCTTAGGAAATGACCAAATTGAATCTTTTTCTATTTTATAATTGTGTTTAGCTCGTCAAAACCCCATATTTTAATGCCTTCGAAGCGAATTTATTGAGTTTTATTATTATTTATTTATTTCGATGTCTTAAATCTAAGTTACATGTTACGTTTGCAGTAGTATCCGACGTATTGTTTTGGTCTAGACCACATATTTGATGTGTCTGTGTCCTGTAAAGTCATTGATTGAGATATTTAAACTCTTAAGGCCTTTGACCAACCCAAAATGTGAAGGAATTCTACCGCTTAGCCTATCTATTGTTTGACAAGTTGATGAAACCCTTAAATAAATAAAGAAGTTGAAGTTGAAAATTTTGATCTGGCCCTTGAAATTGAACATAGAACCTAGCATCAGTCTTGTTGGATTTGGTGAAACCATTAGCAGACAACGTAGCCAAACTTCCCCCACAGATTTTCATCCTGAGAGCCTGCCTCTGATGGATAGAGTGTAGTCCAGAGAGCTTGCAATTAAAATACTTGGGTGGGAATCTATCCATAAAAAAAATTATTGGAGAAACTGAGCACGTGAAAATCCTTGAATTTCTAGATCCATTATGCAAGAAGCCCTGTCAACTAGTTATGTTTCAATGATAACAAGTGCAAACTCTGTATGCCCTTCCAACTTGCACGTATTGTACCAATTAAACGACCGTGGCCCAAGTTAAGATACAATAAGCTACTCAAATTTACAAATGAAGTTGGAACAGTTTCGGTGAGGTAGTTAGCCTGTGAGTTAGTTAGCTGAGAGATACAATACCAAAAGGTTTTTCATTAACCCACTCTCAGGACGGATTTGTCCTTCCAATAAATTATCTGGAAAATGTACTATAAAATAATAAAGATGCTTGAATTACCAGGTTCGATGTAACCTATGGAGCCTCTCAACGTGGTTGAAAGCATGTTGCTGCGAATCTATGGATTGATTAACCGTGCAATTCCAAAATCATTGATATGTGCCTCAAATTTTTCATCAAGAAGAATATTGTTGGGCTAAATATCATAGTGGAAAATCTACCCGATTCCACATTCTTCGTGTAAATACACTAGTGCCTCTGCAATGCCCATAGCAATTTTGAGCCTTGTCACCTAGTCGATATGAGTAGAGTTCTCGTGTAAATGCATGTCTAAACTACCATTGGGCATGAATTGGAGTATAAGTATTTTGACATCCCGATTGAAAATTACACCCATAATTTTCACAAGGTTTCAATGCCTGATTTTACTCAGTGTCTTGCACTCTGCCATAAAAAATATTTGGGCCTCTGCTTCTAATTCAACTTTGAGCTTCTTGATTGCCACTGACATCCCATTAACAAGCTGCCCTTTATACAAGGTGCTTGAGGCACCACTGCCAATGACATTTATCTCATTGTATCCTTTTGTGATCTTATATATATCTTTCTCGCTCACCTTCAAGAGAGACTCTTCAAAGTAACACATCTGCAAATTTTCAGAATCAAAAGGGTCATAACGCCGCATCCAACAAATGGCAACCCCCACGACGATGATGAATATTGTGAAGATTGATCCTCGCTCTGGAATTAGACTTAGTCTGAAAAAGGATAGAGGATAATGGCGATGTACCTGTGGGAATGGAGCCAGAGATATTGTTATAAGATAGATTCAAAATTTTTAGGGAGTGTATCTTGATGAGCTCCTATGGGATTCAACCATCCAAAGAATTCCTTGATAAATCTAGTGATTCTAAAATAGGAAGTTTTTCAAGTTCTGGTGGAATATGTTAGTCAAATTATTGCTGAAGATATTTAAACTCCTTAGGCCTTTCAGAAATCCAAACTTCGAATGAATTCTACCACTTAGCCATTTATTTGACAAGTGGATGAAACCCTCAGATAAATAAAGAAGTTGAAATTTTTGTTCATGGCCCTTGAAATTGAGCATAGCTTCAGTCTTTTCGGAGCTAGTGTAGACAGCGCATCAAAAATTCTAGACGAGTTTCCGCCCTGAGAGTCTGCCTCTCATGGATCGGGTGTACTCCAGAGAGCTTGCAATTCAGATACTTACAAGTCTTTATAAGTCATCTCACAACTTTTTCACTCAATGTGAAGAAGAAGGTTTGGGAAAAATTACTTTCTATCAGGTGTGTTATAATGTTTTATGGTACTTATTCTCTTTTATTTATCTTCTTAATTTTATTGTGTATGGTTCTATGGAGAAACATATATGTCCTGAAAAATACAGATACTCGATGGAACTTCAAATTTCCATCTATACTATTGTTTGAGTACAAGTTTTCATCCATAGGCTTTCACAAGATGGTGTTTTTCATTTGTTTTCTGTATTTCTTTGTCTACATTTGCTTTTGTGTAATATATGATAAAAAATGGTTTCAAAATATTGTTCTTTTTTTTCTACTCTAGTTTTTTTTACAAAATTATCTCACTAGTGAAATATAATAATTATTTATTTGTATTAATTTTTTGGTTTAAATTCCATAGCTATTCACAATGTTATGTCACTTCTTTCAGGTTCTTTCCATGTTTTCTGCTGCAAGTAATTTTTAAAATGCTTGAATGAAAATTTTCAGGATACAATTTAAGTAATTCATATTTATCATTTTAAAATCAAAATAGCAGAGATTTGTGGTTGTGGGTGTGGGGATTTTATTTTAAAAATTGGGCGAAATGGTATCTGGAGGGTGATCTACTACTTATAAAAGACTTTGAAAAATTCAAAATCTACAATACATAACATCAAATGTAGAATATTATGATGATGAAAACCTTATGTTGTATAAAATCTTTCCAACTTGCTTTCAAGAGTTGAACCACCTTAATTTCTTTTAATAATTCAGTTGGGAGGTGTTACTTGTTTTCCTCCAAGTTTTTGGAATGCACTAGTGAAAAAGCATGTGGAGACAACCCCCAAATTTTAGGGATATTAAATGATATGTAAAAACAAATATAAATCTAATTCTATTTTATAATAAAAAGTTTGATAATGGAAGGAAACATAGGTTAGCCTCATGGATTTTCATCTCCATAACCTTGGATACCCAATTTACATGCTTGAAATGTCCCTCACTAAAAGTAAAATATTTTGCATCACATTTTACTATTTTGGGGACAATGCAAATTTTTCACTTAAATTTTCATTGTCGTGGAAGCGTGGGGATCGTGCCCCAAACCTTGGTGATAATTTCATTGTGTAACATGGGGTTGTACTCAACATTGTATCAATGTTATGAGTGTTGATGATGCCTTATAAGAGGCATTTTCCTATTATGGGGGGCTTAAAATCTTGTGACAAGGATGTGTCACAAGTGGTGACATCCCCATAATCAAGATTCATTATAGAGGTTGATGGCCCTATATCAAGGATTTGTTACTTGGGTCAGCATGATTGTAATAAGGAACTAGGGATGTCCCTATATCAATATCCATATGGAAACCCATATCTAGAAAATGGGGGACTTCATCAAAGTATGAGCACTTTCTCACCCATTAAAATATTTGAGACAGTTGGGTTATTATCGATATGGTCACAAAGCCTTCTAGGAGTGGCCAATAATATTTGGCAAGGATTTGTTTGTAGCAATTTATGTTGTCTTGGTAATTCAGTGCCCCCACTAACTACTTGTACACCAATATTTTCATGGTATTTAAACAAAACATTGGCCTGGACAACAACTTGACTTGCAAGTTCCCTAGTGGGACAAATGACAAGAACAAGAATAGGCGGCCTTTTATGATCTTGGAGGAATGGTGACTCACTATCAACTCAATAGTAGAAAACATAAATACTATTGTCTTGTCGGTGCAAGTTTTAGCCTTGGCTAACACATTCTTGCCTTTGATAATAGATGGAAGAGTTGCTTCTTGCACAATGGTCATATGCTCATATCCCACTCTGTTGGTTGACTTGCGTGTCAATGGTGAGATATTGTGTTGGTCAAATATTGATTGGCTCAAATAATTAGCATCCCCTGTAACCTTTACACTTATTTTTTTTGGATCTTCTTTTTCAATAGGACTCAACAATGGTTGCTTGTGCCCCACAGGGTTCACTGAATCAAATTCATCATCTTCATCTTCATCTTTAGACTCATATTCATCATCAATGATCTTTAGTGCTTGGACACCAGAGGATTTAGAGCCTCTTTTGTTCAACAAGTCACCTTCTCCTTCAATGCCTCTTGCAGAGACCCCATTACCTCTAGAATTTCTAGAGAATCCATCATTATCATTATTTCTACCATGCTTTAACCAACCAAACATAGATATACCCCGCTTATTAAGCTAGTTATCCATATCCACTTCCTCTTCAACTGGGATGTTTTGGGGAATTTTTACGGAGACAACGAGGTTTCGTTCTCCCAGTCATCTTCAGATTTGCAACCTTAATGACTTCTTGCACGACCGTCACTCTTGTGAGATTGCATAATATCAAGTGCTATGTACATAGGTGAACCACACAATGTTTCTACTATCCTTTGGGGTTGCAGGTCCTTGATTCTGCAATTTTCAGTAGCACATTCTTTTCATTTTTTGAAAGGAGAATTCTATGGTTTTGAGTCCGTATGTATAAGATTGTTTTTACGTATAAATTTTAGTCCAATTGGACTCAACATTGGTTTCTTGTGCCCCACAATGTAGAAATTATATAACTAATGCGTTATACATCCAAGATTCTCCTGATCACACACTATTTTAACTGCATGCACAATACAGAATATCTTCTACCATTGATCATCATATGCGGAAATTAAATCAATTGCATGCACACATTAAAACCATAAAAATTCACACACATTAACAGAGTGATTTACAGGAAAGCCTGAAGCTAAAAACTCCAACTATCTATATATAATATATGTCATATAGATCATGTAACAATCCTCATACAAATCTTCTCACAAGCTCTCAGTACAATACAATTGCTACACACTAATCAGGTCTTGATCTAGCAAATCCATGCACCGATCCTCTGCCACCTGCTAGCCTGCCTCTACTGCGCAATCCCTGCTGAATATGGGCTCTGAATGAACTTGAATCCACCTAGCTTGCACTGCGTAATCCTCATTGGCATCTCCATCAATGTGTGGTGCAAACTCATGCAACACTATAGTCACAACTGATAGTCACACTTACTCTTTCACCTACCTCTCCACTGGTCTCCACTGAAATTGTCCATGCACTGTAGTTAAATGATTTATTATTCAGTTGATTAATGAGTTATTAATTAGTGAATTAATTATTAATTAATTCACACCACTCTCACTAGTGTATCAATCAGTTAGACTAGATACAACTAGCTCAACTGTGTCTAACTGAGTTAAACTGAACACAACTCCACCAACTACTTCTACAACTCCACTAAACTCTGTCACATGAGTTCTAACTGAAGTCTCCAAGTAACAGTTCGACTTAACCCATAGAACAGCGTACCCTCTCGTCACCTCCCGTGCTACATCCGTGCACTCCTAACTGAAGTGCTCCAAGAGAATAAGATAATGTTTAGAGTCCAACATGCTGGTTAAGAGCTAATAATATTCGATATATTCTATTTTTAGACTGGCAATCTAAAAATAGATTTCGCCCAATATGTCTAAAAATAGAAGTCCATCTATTTTTCCAACTTGACTAACCATCCACAAATAGCATCCTGCAACTCATAGAATATGATCGACATGTCTAAAAATAGACCGTGCGCCAAAAATAGCCTGCGGGCCCACTTAGTGAAGGTGACTTCTTTCCACTAATCTCATCATCTTGTTGCAATCTCAACACTCCCTCTCAACAAGATAGGGATTATCTGCCACCCCGATCCTGCCTCTATGGTATTCGAATTTTCTCCTGGTGAGCGCCTTCGTCAAGATATCAGCATCCTGATCCTCCATAGGAATGTAAGAAAGTAACATGATCTTCCACTGCACACAATCTCTGATATGATGATACCGGATGTCAATGTGTTTAGATCTATCATGAAATACTGGATTAACTGAGAGTTTGATGCAACTCTGATTATCACAATATATCACAATAGGATCTAAGTGTGAATCGAACAACCCGACCAGGATCTTCCTCATCCATATGGCCTCGCATGCAGCCAAGCTTGCTGCCATATACTCAGCCTCTGCTGAGCTGAGTGCCACGGATCTCTGCTTTCTGTTGTACCAAGAAACTGCTTTCGACCCGATACTGAAGATCCCTCCAGATGTGCTCTTTCTGTCCATTGGGCTCCCTGCCCAATCTGCATCCGTGAAGCCACATAGCTTCACCTCATCCTCCTGTCTGTACCACAAGCCATATCCCGATGTGCCTCTCAGATAACGCAATACATGCTTGCCTGCCTTCCAGAAGAGCTTGGTAGGCTTAACCATAGCTTGCGAAAGCTGGTTAACAACATAGCATATATCGGGTCATGTATTGACCAGAAGCATGAGTTTAACCAACCAACTGCCGATAAACAAGTGGCATCCACTAGCCTCTACCGATGTAGCATCCTCTTTCCTCCAACCACCAGGAAGAGGAGGTCGATAAAGCTTGGTACCGCAGTTGAACTTCTCCGCATCTCCGAGAATTGTTGCCTTTGGAGACACAACAAGGCATCACGTCGCCAAATTTCCAATCCCAGAAATAATGAAGGAGGTCCAAGTCCTTCATCTCAAACTCCTTTTCAAGATCGCCTCGCATGAGAGTATCAATTGTTCATCACTCTTGCCGCATCAAATCATCTACATAAAGTACAATGATTAGCAACTTACCCTCAACCACCATTCAGTATAGGCTGGGATCCGCCTCGCTCTGGTAAAACCAAGTCCGGTGAAATAACTATCCATCCGTGTGTACCAAGCACAAGGTGCTTGTTTCAGCCCATACAGCGCTCTTTTGAGCTTGCACACATGTGACTCGCTGCTGAAGATTTCGAAACCTTCATGCTGCTATATTTACACCTCCTCCTCAATGACTCTATTGAGGAACACAGTCTTCACATCCATCTGATGAATGTGCCAACCCATCTGCGCTCAGAGAGCCAGGATGCTCCATATGGAAGAATACCTTGCGACAAGTGCAAAGGTTTCTTCATAGTCGATCCCCTCAATCTGTGAGAAGCCCCGAGTAAAAAATATTGCCTTCTACTTCTTGACGCTCCCGTCAGCATCTTGCTTCACTTTGTAGATCCATCTTGAACCTACCACTGATTTCCCTTCCGACCTTGGGATAATCTCCCATGCACTTTTTCTGACAATCGAATCATACTCTTCCACCATGGCATCTACCCATGCAGGGTCCTCCACAACTTCCTCGAAAGAGGATGGCTCGGTCACGATACACTTGCTCATTAGAGCCATGTATCCAATATATCGGTCAGGTGAATGTCTCTATCTGCACTGTGATGTAGGTGCTCCTACAATATTCTCTACATCAAGATTCAGTCGCTCAGCTTCTGTAGTGCGCTTCTGCCCTCTGATTTTTGGCGCTACATGAGTGGTTTCTTCCACTCTATGAACCTCCTCTTGTGGCTAATCCACATCCTGAGGCTCATCCTTAGGAACTAATAGTTCCTCATCTGCATGCAAGTGTGGCTCCTCCTCAAGCGAACACACGATGGTTTTATCCTCATGAAATTTTATATCTCGTCGCACAAATGTCTTAACGTCCGGAAAATATACATTTATATTAAAAATTATTATACCCCAAAATATCCCAACCTCTCGCGGCTCGCTCCGCCTTCTTCCTAGCATCCTTTGTGACATGAATGTAAACAGGTGAGCGAAAAATATTCAAATGAGAAATATCAGGCTTCTTACCAGAAAACGCCTCTTCGGGTGTACTCATGCCAAGTACTCTATGAGGACAATGGTTTTGCACATAAACCGCAGTATTGCGTGCCTCAACCCACAAGTGTATGGGAAGGCCCTGATCATGCAACATCGCCCGTGCAACACCCACGATCGTTCTGTTCTTTCGCTCCGCGACCCCATTTTGCTGTGGGTTATGAGGCGCTATGAGCTCTCTTCAAATTCCTTCTGCACTGCAAAAGTCCTTGAATTCGCCAGAGATGAATTCACCACCATTATCACTCCTAAGAGCCTTCACCTGCTTCCTCGAATCTTTCTCCACTAGTGCCTTGAACTCACAGAACTTTGAGTATGTCTCGCTCTTCTTTTGCATGAAGAAGATCCAGCACATACGAGAAAAGTCATCAACAAATATCACATAATACATGTGCTTTGTTGTCAAAGCTACTGAGAAGGGTCCACACATGTCTGTGTGAATTCTCTCAGGGATCTTCGTGGCGTGACTATCCTTCTCATGAAAGGTGGCTTTCACAAATTTTCCCAAAGTACAACCCTTGCACTGATAGCTCGCCCTCATCTCGGCTCACCACTCCTTCCACCTTGCCTACCATTACTGCGCAACCATCTACCAGCAATTGATAAAGGTTCTTAACTCGAACCCCTATCCTCCGGGTTTCACCAGTTGCCTTACTGCACATGAAAGCATTTCCCTTGCTAAAGACAACATCATATCCCTTGTCTTCCAACATAGCCACAGAGATCAGATTCTTCTTCAATCCTGGAACATGCATGACATCCTTCAATATGAAAGGTTTACTAGACTCCCCCTCAAAGGAAATGGTCCTGATACCAGTCGCATTGTATCTACCATCATTTCCCATCTCGATGTGCACTCCAAGATCCTTCTCATCCAGATCAGTACAAAAATCTTTGTCTCCGGTCATATGGAAAGATGCACCACTGTCAAGAAACCACAATGAACCCATCACACTTGAGACCAAGCATGCGATCAGCGAAAAATCCAGCTCAAACTGCAAGGCTAAGGCCTCTCCAACTGCAGATCCAGCAGCCTGCTTATTTTTCTTCTTCTATGGACAATTAGTGGCATAATGTTCGTGTTGGTGAGAGTGAAAGCACTTCACCTTGGACATGTCCTACTTCTTGCCTTTCACACCGGATTGAGAAGTATTTTTCTTGCTCTTCCCCTTCCTTGCTTTGGCAGCCAAAGTGAAATTTTCTTCATCTTTATTCTGCGATGAAGATCCATCCCTGGTACTCCGTCTTATCTCCTCCTGCACAAGATCCGACCAAAGTCGCTCCCATCCCGACAGTTTCTCCCGACCATTGACAAAGTCCTCGTAGGAATGCCAACTCTTCGGAAGCCCAAGGAGAGCTAAGCTCACCAAGTCCTCTTCATCTATAATAACCCTCACACTTCCCAGCTCATCTCTGCACTGGAAAAACTTCGTGAGGTACCTGGGTATACTTTCGCCCTTCTCCATTTTTATTTTCTTGAGCTTGTCTTTGAGCGCCAACTTCCTCTGATCGCTCTTAATTTGGAACAAGTCTATCAAAGCTTTCCACATCAAGAATGGAGAAGCTTTACCATGAAGGCTGGACACTATGTGATTCTTCACACCTTCCAACAGAATCCTTCGACATTTTTATGTCTTCTTTTGCCATGTGTCAAGTGCGGCAGCATCACTAGAAGCAGGTTTTGGAATTTCTGCATCTATGAACTCCTTCAACCAGCACCACGTCCATGCTATCCTTCCATGTAATATAATTCGAGCTTCCCTCAAGGGCATACTCCAATCTCAATCCGTTGAAAGACATCTCAACTTCAACACCAAGAAAACACTGTTGCAAATTCGAATTCCACCAGCACAAAACTCAACCGCTTCAATTATTTGCAATTGCTTCAATGATCCATATAGCTCCGATACCATGTAGAAATTATATAACTAATGTGTTATACATCAAATATTCTCCTGATCACACACTATTTTAACTTCATGCACAATACAAAATCTCTTCTACCATTGATCATCATATGCGGAAATTAAATCAATTGCATGCACACATTAAAACCATAAAAATTCACACACATTAACACAGTGATTTACAGGAAAGCCTGATGCTAAAAATCCCAACTATATTTATATAATATATGTCATAGAGATCATGTAACAATCCTCATACAAAGCTTCTCACTAGCTCTCAGTACAATACAATTGCTACACACTAATCAGGTCCTGATCTAGCAAATCCATGCACCGATCCTCTGCCACCTGCTAGCCTACCTCTACTGCGCAATCCCTGCTGAATATGGGCTCTGAATGAACTTGAATCCACCTGGCTTGCACTGCGCAATCCTCATTGGCATCTCCATAAATGTGTGGTGCAAACTCATGCAACATTATAGTCACAACTGATAGTCACACTTTCTCTTTCACCTACCTCTCCACTGGTCTCCACTGAAACTATCCATGCATTGTAGTTAACTGATGTATTATTCAGTTGATTAATGATTTATTAATTAGTGAATTAATTATTAATTAATTCACACCACTCTCACTAGTGTATCAATCAGTTAGACTAGATACAACTAGCTCAATTGTGTCTAACTGAGTTAAACTGAACACAACTCCACCAACTACTTCTACAACCTGCCAACTCTCACATGAGTTCTAACTGAAGTATCCATGCAATAGCTCCACATAACCCTCAGGAATAGCGTAATTCCTTCTGTCAGCTCCCGTGCCACATCTGTGCACTTAACTGAAGTGCTCCAAGAGAATAAGATAATGTTTAGAGTCCAAATATTATTAAGAGCTAATAATATTCGACATATCTATTTTTAGACTGGCAATCTAAAAATAGATTCTGCCCAGTATGTCTAAAAATAGAAGTCCATCTATTTTTTCAACTTGACCAACCATCCACAAATAGCATCCTGAAACTCATAGAATATGATCGACATGTCTAAAAATAGACATAGTCTAAAAATAAATTGTGCACCAAAAATAGCCTGCGAGCCCACTTAGTGAAGGCGACTTATTTCCACTAAGCTCATCATCTTATTGCAATATCAACACACAAGCTTCACTAAATCAAATTCATCAACTTAATCTTCATATTTAGACTCATCTTTTTCATCAATGATCTTCAGTGCTTGGATACCAGCGGATTTAGAGCCTTTTTTGTTCAACAAGTCACCTTCTCCTTGGCTGCCTCTTGCAGAGACCCCATTACCTCTATAAGTTCTAGAGAATCCATCATTATCTTTATTTATACCATGATTTAGCCAACCAAACATATATATACCCCGCTTATTAAACTAGTCATCCATATCCACTTCCTCTTTAATCGGGCTTTGAATTGGGCATGTTGTCTATTACTACTTATTTTTTTTAAATCCTTTGTTTTTGGGAATTTTTGCGGAGACGACGAGGTTTCATTCTCCCAGTCATCTTCAGATCTGCAACCTTCATGACTTCTTGCACAACCATCAATCTTCCAATATTTCATAATATCAAGTGCTATGTATAGAGGTGAACCACACAATGTTTCTAATATCCTTTGGGGTTGCAGGGTCCTTGATTCTGCAAGTTTCAGTACCACATTCTTGTCATTTGTTGGAAGGAGAATTATATGGTTTTGAGTCCCTATGTATTAGATTTTTTTCACGTAGAACTTTTAGTCCAACAACAAGTTGGATCATTATTTGTCTCGCAACAACTTTTGAAACCCTTCCATAGTGTTGAATATATGCAACTAAATCACCACTAGACATAAAATTTGTTACTATGCACAAATCTGGTGGCCTTGTGCAATCACCAATAAACTAGACTATATTTTTATTCCATACTTTCCTTGAATTGAACACCTCTTGGATTGTTGAAAAATGTGTTGCAATACATAATGAAGTTGTCATGACTGAACATGATATTGTGGTAACATTGCATAAGCTTCTTTGAACAATTAAGTGTTAATTGCAGAAACCTTTCAATTGTAAGTTTCTTACTTGCTTACGTTCTAGCCACAAAGTGTACTATTACAGCTTTAGAAAATAGCCAAAGGGTAATCAAGAAAGTAGAGTAGAATGTCAATGAAAGAAAACTTTTAGATAATTTCCTACACACATGTTTAATAAAATCTCTCTTAGGTAGCCTAGATTCCTTTTCTACTAATCTAAACCTAAAAGACAAATTTTCAACCACAGATTGATCGCAAAGGCGTTGGAGAGAAGTATTGTTGATACAAGGAAGCTGAGTACTGTTACAATTACCAATAAGACCGAGGAATTGAAGTGAAGGATTTTGATGGTTTCTCTCAAGATCTCCAATGCAGTTAGAGAGTTCAAGCATTATTGTGTTTGAGCTCTCAAAAAATCTATAGGGAAATAGATGATGGTCCTCTGTTCCATCATCTCCAATGCCATTTTTCATCCCTGGTTCATTTTTCCAATGAATAAATTGATCAATGTAAGGCATTAGGCTCAATGGTCTCATCAATGAGAGGAATTGTTGAAAAATTATTCAAGATGTTTCTGCAGTAAACACTGTTGGGTTTTTTTTAGGTATCGGAATATAGACCTAGTTGAAATATTATGTAGATATGGATTGGGGATGTTGTTTTTAATGCTTATTGATGGTATCCCATGTGCTAGATATACATTTTCAATCATGGAATAACATATCCAAAATGAATGGGGACCTAAAACATCTGTACCTTTATTTGGAGAATAGTCACATCAGTAGCATTGAATGTCCTTCAAGCCCTTCAAGGTATTCCTATTTTAGACCTAACAATGCACACTAAAGTGCTTAGTTTAGACCATTTGGGCACAATTGATTTAGGATTCTGATGACTTGTTGGCATATCTGATGGGCAGGTATACATGTCCTTGCTGCTCAAAAAAAGGACCAAAACGTGTTAGGCTATATAATAACCTTTTGATTTAATAAAATAGAGAGAAATTGTTAGCCCCTTTCAATTTTTTTGTCCTTCAAATTGCTCATTCAAATTTTTATGGGTGGGTTTTTAATAATTCAAAAATAAATAGAGCTTGATGCTCTCATACTTTGTTTTTTCAAAAAATCATGCGTCCTAGAACATGTTCTAGAAGGTTTCTACAATATGGTCCATGTAATATGGAAAAACTCATTATTTATCCTCTGATATGCCCTTATTGACTATTTTTATGGTCATTAAGAGTTTAGAACCATATCAAAAATAAATAACACTAGGAAGCTTGTCTAAATAGATGTTTATGATCTATATACTACATACAATGAATGATGTGTGCACCAGTTATAGAAACACTAACTTTTGTAATGTAAATCTACCTTCAAGATAGTCTGCAACTCCAATGTTGCTCGAGCTTTCAAGAGCTGCATGTTTTCTTTAGCAAGTTGAAGTATCTCTCTCTCTCTCTCTCTCTCCTAGTATTTATATATAATAGGCATCCAACAAGGGCGATATAAATACTCAAAGGATCTGGTTGGATTTTAGACCGACAACTCAAAATATTGGTATCTACTAGAGATGTGACATCTATTGCTACAAATTCCTATGAAGGGATAAAGATCTTGTTCTACATTCAACATTTTGTTGTGAGATATCCAACTCTTCCTCTTCAAGAACCACATGATCATTGTCTACACAATAGCTTCTATAGTCTCAAACATAAACTTTTGGAAATTTTTATTCTTTCACAAAAATATTTACAACTTACACAACACTAACTTCCAGTATTCACCATCCAACGTTTACATGGTTCTCTCCTGAAATAGGAAGCATGCTTTTCTAGGAGAATGATTTCTTCGATACCAAATCAATATGTTGTAATGGAATTGGGTGGAGATGCATTTTTTATCTCATAATAAATTAGGCATTTAGATCCAAATTTTGGAGCATGCATTTTCAAAGGAGGAAGCACGAGGTTGTCATTTATCTAAACAAGCCATAGAAATGGAAATATACCAAATAATTTTATTTATTATGTCATTATAAATAAATTGTAAAACACAACATATATTAAGAGATATAAGGACAGAGTCATGAAAGTGGAGAAATTTTTTTTGAGGGAATAAAAAAATTTAGGTCTATTATTGTAGAGAAGTTAAATCATAGCTAAGAGAATACAAAGGCATATCCTCAATTGAAAGTTATCTATTCATATAAATCTATAATCAAATCCTTTCTTTGTGGGGGCTTACGTTTCCAATGGAACGAAAACCAATAATAAACAGTCCAACTGCATTTTACCATATGGTTGCTTAAATTTTGTTATTTTAGTCTTTGGGCATAATTTCAAACAATTGGCGTACATCCCATTCTAACATTTGTTTTGAGTTAAAAAAAATTCAATAGTTAACGTAATTGAGCAACACTATGTAGAATTTCCTTGAAAATTCTACAACTACAATGATGAACAATTTGATACAACTTCTATTCACCAAGACACAAAATTTCTCTACTAAATCAGCTGAGGAATAGAAACAGAGATAAAGAACTAGTCACACACAATAACACAATATTTTTCTAGGGATACTTGATGATATGAGATAAGATAAATTTATTAGTTTCTAATGAATGGCCACAACAAATTGGTCAATGGGACTCAAAAATAGATAAATTTTAAATGAAAATACATAGTGTGAGTGAAAACATAGCTTGTAGTGTTACTCTGTCAACTATAGAAAAAGAAGATAAGTTCAAAAACAAAACTAGGGATTAGATAGGATGTCAAGCCTCAAGGCATGTGGAACTCTAAGCCTTAGATAGAATGTAGGGAAGAGAAGGTGACTCCTTAACCATGTCATCAATCACTGTGAAGGGCTGATGCATGGTTTGATAATGTTGTCTAGAGAGTACCAAGTATTAAGGAGGCTTTTCTATGTAATCTTGGGAGGATTCCTAGATCAGGGAAGTCCATTCTTGGCAGCTAAGTTCTAGCAAAGAATCTTCAAATGGAAGATTTGTTGCATGATTGAATTGTTAAATTTCCTTAACCCCACCAAACATTTTTGTTGGGCACCTAATCCTCAACAGGTAGGTGTGGAAGGTGAATGGAAAAATGGAGTCTAAGAGACCACTCGGAATGGAATCCAAGGGTCACACCAATGTAATATAAATGTACATATATGGTGAATAATAAGATAACTCATGCTTATCTTTCTCCTTGTGTATTTACTTGCTTGTTTACCATGCGTGTGTTTAACATGGTATCAGAGCTGCAGCTCCTGCAGCGAACAAACCTGTGTCTCTGTCAATTTGTCCGCTGCTCCCAAAGTTCCCTTTAAGCGCTACTCCTTGAAAAATTGGTTATGGTGGCAAAGAGTTGGTGTGCATTGTCAATACAACACACTCTCTGTGCTCTTTGCCTGACATAAATATGTGTGGCTTTGGGCGTAGTACCATTTTGGAGTGAATGTGTCTATGTTAAAGGCCTCCATTGGCACCTCCATCTCCATTAGCACCTTCACAGTCGTCTCCCTCAGACCGTCATCCTCTGTGTTCGGCCTGCCAGCTCGGATTTACCTCTTGGCCCAACTCTCGGCCCCTTCCTCCGTTCTCGGCCTCACACCATGGCTTGGCCTCCCCATAGTCTTCCACATTGCCCCGTAATGATTTTAAAGATCCAGCACCACATACAAGAGAGAGCCAGGATTATGTTGTAAAGCATTCATTGCTTCATCTTCATATTCTGCCTATAATTACCTCCTGGACATGCCATTATAAAATCTCAATTACTCGCATTTGGTATCTTATATATTCTCCAGCGTCCTCCAACTAATAGTCTCCATACACTGCGATCCACCCTGTAGGCTCTCTGCCCATCACTACTCGTCCTCCACTACACACCTCCTCCACATATATAGACTCCTCCCTCGACAATCAGCCTACCTCTTACACCTCGGCCTCGCCCTCACTCCTCCATTGGCTCGCCTACCTAGTGTAGCTGCCTCCTACGCGTTGCGTGCCTCTTCCCTCTTCCCTCTGATCATGTCCCCGCTACCTGCTCACTTAGGTAATGGAAGAGCCATCGCGTCGATAAACTGGGATGGGGTTGTAAATAGCCCCATCTACGTTTGGAGCCTTGGGCTGTAGAGGATTCGGGCTTCGAGCTTCCACTCAAAGCAAGCACTCCTGACACACTACAGCTAGAAACCACACATTCATCAACAGTTGACGACAACACTGTAGAGAGACCGAGTCTCTATCCATTTGATCAGAGTCGAAATAATCGAAGGAAAGGGATGAGTTAGTTTAAAAATTAAAGGCCAAATCAACTCATCTGAAGGATCCAAGAGCCAATTTGAAGACAAAGAATCATTGTTGCAGGGTTCGATTTATGCATCCAGAGGCGTGGAGGTATCATTCCAGTCTTTAAAAAAATTGGTTAACGCATAGTGGCCTCTCAACCTAAATTTCCATCTCTGAAAATAGAATCTGTGCCTGCTCCAATCATATATTTTCTTCACACTTATTTTTGTAAAATAGTGCTCTACGTCACGAAATTCATTGATTCATGGCTTGATTTATTTTCTGTCGGTGATTGTCATTTTCTGTGGAACTACTGTTTTCTGTAGAAAATCAAGGGTGTGTTTCCTTATTTTTCATATTTCGCATGCGTATCCTCGCTCGACTCATTTGTCCCATGCATTTTTGTATGGATGACCTGGTCTAATTTAGCAAGCTATTTATCAGTGTTTCTGGGGGTGAATTTATAATTATTGAAGGATGAATATTTTATTCTAAGAAGGCCAAGTTATGGGCATTATTAAGGTCGGATTTAATGTGCCGAATTTGATCTCTTGTTGAGGTCGACAAGCCATCTAACCAGGGAGGTCGAGTACAACAGTTTAATTGATGAGTTATTTATTGAGTGTTTAATATTCATTTGACAAAGATAAATTCCATAGGGTTGAGTTACTGCTTTGGCCATTATAATTCTCAGTAAATTGATTTATTTTTTGGAGGCTAAGTTTCTTCAATTAAGGAGCCCGAGATCTAAATTCTAGGAAGGCTAAGTTTATTAGAATTTGGAGACCATTTTATCAAACTCTAAAAATTGAGTTATCTTTCAGGGGAGGCTGAGCTTATTGATCCATATCATCACCAAAAGAAGCCCGAGTTGTTGATCCTTTGGAGTCTGGATTGTTTGTGTATCAAGGAGCAGAGCTGTCTCGTTTCTATTTGCCGAGATTATTCCTTGAAGGGGCCAAAAGTGAAAATTTCCAATAGTGTATTTTTTCCATTATGAAAAATAATCTCTGTGCATTTTTTCCAACAAAGTGTATTTGTTTATCATCACAACCACTTTAGCCATCTAATTCAATGAAAATGACCAGAATTAATGTAGTATTGGAGTTATTAAATACTTTGATACTATGCTCTGTTGAAGATATGGTTAAAGTCAACAAAGATACTCTCATAGATATTCAAACCTCTCTGAAAAATTCACAAGAATAGTTTGAGTTTTTGTAGCTTGAATCCCAGTTCCAAAAATAAGAATTACAACAGTGGAGTCATCATTATGAACTTGTTTCTGTTCAAAAAATTGAAATAGACTCTTATAAGCAGCAACTCAATAATGTTGTAGTCGATTCACATTCAGTGTCTAGTTCAAGAGCAAATTTGCACGCAGAAGCAAACATCGAGACTGCACCTCCCAAGCCCACCATCATACCTTGGGAAGAGCTTTTCCATAACAAGCACAAAATAGGTCTTGGATATGACAAGGAATTGTCCTTTCATATTCCGGACTACTCCAAGCCCATTAAATTTCAAAGTGCCAGATTCATTCATGATAGCTCACCTTCAGTTGTTCCAGATTTTTCTTCTCTTCCACAACAACAACAACAGATTGAAAAATTCCAACACCGTGATCAAGTTGGCCATATAAAAGATCATTGTTTCGATCTTCACCCATGCAAGAATTGTGGTTGGCACACCCATTATTCACACAGATGCTTTAGAAACAAGCCTCCTGCAAGAACAAATATTCATCTTGGATGGATCGCTTCTTGGCAATGGGCATCAACAGCCAAGAAGATGTTTAAGTCACATGTCAGAACTTGTTCTAGAATATTGAACAATCTTGCAGTTGAGTTTTCCCCATCATCTCACCTTGTACCTGACAAGGGGGGAAATGTTGGTCATCTACAAGCTTCGAAGCCACATCAAGCGAGCTTGAGCCATAATCTGTCATTCCAGATTCAGAGTTGTAGCCAGAGACACAACACTTCAAGCGAGCCTGAGCCATAATCTGTCATTCCAGATTCAGAGTTGTAGCCGGAGACACAACACTTCAAGCGAGCCTGAGCCACAATCTGTCATTCGAGATTCAAAGTTGTAGTCAGAGACACAGATGCCCATGATCATTCCTTTGGTTGGTGGAAAACATTAAACCATATATGCAAGGTTGATATTATTCCTCTTAAAATAATTCGGGACACTTCCTCTAGCATAAGACTTCAGTTTCTTGCTAGTTTTGGAAGAGTTCCAGGAAATATTGCATCAAGAATTCCTGAGTTGGTGGTCATCCTTAAAACATCACAGGTTGTAGACCTCCCTTCTTCTAAGTTGAAGGTCTCCCTCTTCAAATATGAGGGACACTTCCTCTAGTGGAAGACCTCAACTTCTTTCCAGATTTGGAAGAGTTCCGGGAACTACACTAAGTGTTCCAGTGTTGGTGGTCATCCTTAAACCACCTATTTATGCCAAAATTTTAGAGAGTTGATTCAGCCTAAGTGTTGCCATGCATACTTTGAAGATTTGTATTACAACTCTCTTCTTGGACTCACACATACCCCTTTGGATTAAGGGGGGGAATGTTGGACACCTAATCCTCAACGGGTAGGTGTGGAAGGCGAATGGACAAATGGAGTCCAAGAGACCACTTGGAATGGAATCCAAGGGTCACACCAATGTAATATAAATTTAAATCTATGGTGAATAATAAGATAACTCATGCTTATATTTCTCTTTGTGTATTTACTTGCTTGTTTACCATGCGTGTGTTTAACAATTTTTTTTGTTGTTGTAGAAAAAAAATTGTAATTTTTATTAAGAAGATAAAAATTACATTTTGTAGACAGAGTGTGTATGCATATAACATCAAAAAGCTAGCCTGTATTTAGAGCACAACAAGGAATTTTATGGTCCTATATTATTAGAGAACCATTGTGCATATAAGAAAAAACCTGTTGAGGGGAAAAGAGTTTGAATAAATATATATGCAGAGTACCATATCAGTTTTTAAACAACAAATAAAAATGAGTGTCAGAGAGATAAACATAATTGTGTAAATTTTTCTCTATAATGGAACCGTGGTCAATTGAACATGAGGATCCCATAATGGACATTGAGAATAAGTGAGACTAGCACCTTCGTGTTCCTCTCTAATATGCCATAGTCTGTTAATGAAATATAGTGCTGCTTTGGAGAGTTGATCAACATCGTGGTTGTGTTCCCTGTAAACTTTAAAGATGATGGCATGCAAAAGAAATAATTGAGTTTTTTAGTTGAAGTGTTTCTTCCAAAAATGGAGAAATATTTATATTGCAGCGGGATTGTATACAATTCATCCAATTAACCATGAGTATGGAATGATTAAAAAATTTAATTTGAGAGACCCCATGATCAATAGAAAAAATTAGAATATTTCTGCAAGTTTGAAGTTTAGCTTGATTGTTTGTGTTAGGCCCAAGATCCATGGAGATATGATGGGATTGGCAATCATAAATATATAAAATGAAACCACCCCTGATATTTTTCCCTAAATGAGCCGATGTCCCATCAAAAAAGGCCCATGGGAGCGAATAATCAGTTTGTACAAATTCAATAACCCAAACTCCGCAAACATATTTATTGTTTCAGGGAAATTATGAAATAGATCTCCAAATAGATTGAAGCATAGTATAAATAGTCTAGGCACATTCTCCATTGGTATTTTAAACTACAACATTGTAGGCCTATTTCTTCCAACATATAGAAACTTGTAGCAACAATTACTTGTCCCAAATCATATTATGTTATGGCATCTCTTCATTATTAAACAAGCAATTTGCATAGCATTTCCTGTAATGGACAGATTTGAAACCCTCTAAAATAGATATGAAGGATCATTTCCAGCAAATAGTTGTAAATCAACACATAAATTCAATGATAGGTTCCAGATCTATTTTCCTGTGGTTCTCTGGATATCTGTGTTACATTTACACAGAAGTTTAGATATCATTCATATATCTAAAATTTCTAATTTTTAATTTGAATATTTACGTGATAAAGGAAAGACAAAGGTCCCAATTATAAAAAGTCACCCAACAACAACAACATTGAGATTTTTCTTTCATTCAACCTGTAATATATTGCATCTGTCTTCATAAATGCTCTTCTTCTATATGCTATCCACTTATGACATTTCCTTTGCAATATTTGGTGCATTTCCAAGTTATAGGTCTTTTGTAGGCTATAAATGTCTTCAGAGTTTCAATTCTAATTGAGTATTCAACTTAACATACTGAATCTCTTATACGTAATTATTTTTCCCTCCACCCATTTTTCATAAATTCCATAACCATTAGGCAGGGACCTGCAACTTCAATGATGTTTTTCTTGTTTAGTAAAAGATTGTAGAAACTTTAATTTATTGAAAGTCATAGAACTTACAAGCTATAAAGTTTCAAGATATAATTTTTAAAAGTATAATTATTTAAATGGCTCTAGCTCAATGGAAGAGCACCTGCTTTACAAGCAGGATGTTAGTGATTCGATTCCAACATGCCCTAATATTCATATGGAATGGCGTAGATCAGTTTTTGGTGATGGAGACTCTTTTGACCATCACCAATGAGCTTATGGTGACATTTTTCGACCCTCACCAAAATATGAAATGGTGATGGTCAACGAACGGCACCATATATACGCATCAATAGTGATGACCATGAAAGTTCTATCATCATAAATAATTGTTGTTGATATGAAATTGTGAGGGTCACTATTTGTCATTATAGTCATTATTCGTGATGGACCTTGATGTCACCAATGAGATTATGATGACATTTTTTGACCCTCACCAAATATGAAATGGTGATAGCCAACGAAATTCGACATATATATGCACTAATAGTGATGACCATGAAAGGTCTATCACAAAAAATCATTGTTGTTCATATGAAATGGTGATGGTCACTATCCATCATTATATTCAATATTCGTGAGGGACCTTGAATTTCACCACAAAAAATACTTTCGGCGACGACACCTTTGGTAACGTTCAGTTTTTGGTGACGGAGGCTATTCTCCGTCGCCATTGCTCATATGAAATGGTGATGGTCACTATCCGTCATTATAAATCATTATTGGTGACGAACCTTGAATGTCACCACGGCACCTATACTTTTGGCGATGCCACCTTTGGTGATATTCAGTTTTTGGTGACAAAGGCACTTTTGACCCTCACCAATGAGCTTATGGTGACATTTTTATCCCCTCACCAATGTCATTTTTTCTTGTAGTGCTGGTAACTTCTCCCTCCCATTGACAGAGTCCTGATAACTATGCCATCTCTTGGGAAGGCCTAGAAGTGCTAGGTTCACCAAGTCATCATCTATTATGGTTGCACCAACACTTCCAAGATCATCTCTACATTTAGTGAACTTTTCCAAGTATGTTGGTACCGTCTCGCCCTCCTCCTTGATTTTCTTGAGCTTGTCCTTCAGCGCCAATTTTATCTGGTCACTTTTACTCTAAAACAGATTTGTCAAAGCCTTCCACATTACATGTGGAGTCACTTTTCGATGGATACTCGAGACAATGTGATCTTGAACGTCCTCTAATAAGATCCTCCACGCCCTTGCTACCTTATTTTTCCAAGCATCAAAAAGAGTGGCATCTGCTGCTCCAGGCTTGGGAATATAATTATCAATGAATTATTTCAACCTGTTTTCCTCCAGCACTGCCTCTATTCTGTATTTCCATGAAATATATTTAGAACTGCCATCAAGTGCATATTCCAATCTTAAGCCATTGAAATCCATCTTGATCTTCTTATCGCACCAACGAAAGTATCTGCAAGTTCGAATATTGTTCAACACAAACTCAATTTCTTCTCCACTATTTTGATTTCTAGCGCTCCAATACCATGTATAAATTATAAAAACAATATGTATACCAATGGATTCAATCCGATCATGCGATATGCTAAAGGAAGGTACTAAATCCTTCTACAAATTAATTGCGGAAAATAAACATGATCGTACAATCACACCAAGTAAGAGAAATAAGCAAATAAATCCACAGCATAGATATTTTTCCTAGGGAAAGAAACTTGCTCAAAAATCCTCTATATATATTATATAATGAACCAAGGAATCATGAAACAATACAATGCACTCTTCTCACAAGAGTCTGTTGCACTATCCTCACTGTCTCGCACTGATCCAGACAAAATCGGGCCAAAACATAGCCAATTCTCAGTCTATCTTCAGCCTGCCTTGCTCCTGCAATTCCTGTGGAATTAAATCCCTATTCCTTAGGAATTTTAGCCTTCCTTGACTGCGCAAGTATCATGGGAAATCTTGTGGTGTTTTAACTGCATCCAGGCAGTTTTTTAAAAATACAACTGATAGTCAACTTCCCTTTAACCTTTGTCTCAATTGGGTCTCCACTGGAACTGACATGCATGCAAATATTAATAGTAAATCATCAGTTACATGAAAAATCACTGCATGTGAATTAAATCTGATTTAATTCACTTGACCTCTCACTAGTGCAACAATCAGTTACAACTAGTTAAACTGACTTTAACTCACTTAACTGAGTTAGTTGATTTCTCATGGATTAAACTAATGCACTAACTAAAACTTGAACTCTAAAACTAATAGAATCACTCTGCATGCCTCATAAACAACCCTCAACTCAAAATTCATGAGCTAAATTGGCTTGCTTATTAACGTATCGCTAGGACCCATCACTGTGTGACCTATGGTCCCACACTAGTGTGTGTGCTGTCATGTTGTTTCTATATGCCAACTTCACTGTTTCTTGTGGAAAATTTCAACACAACCACCATAATGTAGTCCGGACCATTGCAAATAAAAATCATTTCAAACTTATCATATAATGAAATTCGAATTCCAGACTTCAGATAGGGTCCACCAGAGGGGGCACGTGGCAGCACATGGCTGCACCACGTGTCAGCCTCTAGTTGGCTACCCATCCATATATATAATTAATATATATATATATATATATATATATATATATATATATATATATATATATATATATATATATATATATATATATATATATATCAAATTCAACCTTAGGAGCAGATATATAAAAAAATTTCACCTTCAAACCAATTTGGCGAATCCTACTGTGACACTTGTCATAGTGTCATTGGGCGAAAAATAAAGAATATTCCTTGCATGCTGACTGGGCTGCCATGTCATCAACTTGTCATTGTTCTGCAATTTTTTTAGCTATTTAGGAAAACAAACAATATGCTTTATCTCCTTCATACAAACTCTGTTTTCGACAAAACAAATTGCCTCAGATTCCTGGTGATGAGCTCTTCGTTATCGTTTAGTTTCCAATCAATTTTGAGCACTTTCATTTTTAAGGTCTTACACTGAGCACCTGATCATTCCTCCCCATGAAAATCCTTTTGGACCCCAAAATCTCTATGATTATTGATCATGTGGATGAGGGTATTGTTCCCTCACCCTTCCAGTCTCTATCCACTGGAATTTTCCCATTTTCATCAATTGGAGATTTTCACCAAAAGTAAACTTTCTCCTTGATTCTTGCGACCTTCTCTTGTTGTCATTGACATCGTCATGCTGCAATTCCCATGAATTTGTAGAGAAAAAAAATTTTCTTGTAGAAAAAATATTGTTCCTACATTGGTCATTAATCAAAGGAAACTTAAAAGTTGTCTCACCTTGCACGTTGCTACCATGGCAATTCTTAATTGATCTTGCTTTGTACTTGCGTCAACTCTTGACCAAGTATCTTCACCATTGCCATGTACCCTTTGGAAAAAGAAAAAAAAAATCATGTGTGGAACCCATGCCTTCTTTTTCAAAGGGCTTTGTTGCTTTATCTTTGACCTTTGCACTATCTTGCACCGACATCTTGTTTCCAACACTGCTCAACACTGATGTTGACTGTTGCAAATGTTTTAAATTTTTTTCACCTCCTTTCAAAAGCACATGTTAGAATCCTGAAACATCTCATTACAAGCATCTTTCTGAAAGGTTTGATTCAAAATATCTCTTTGTTTGATCATTAACAATGTCAAATTATGACTTGCATTCACTATCCTCTTCATTTCTCCTGCATGTATAAGAGACAAACTTGTATTATTCTTACATGCTCTAAATATGTACTCAATACCATCCTTAAAAAAGTGATACTTATTCTCATGGTGATGAAATATTTTTTCCTATCATACAAATAAGGACTTCCCAATACAATACCTGATATCTCAAGCGGCACCACTGTATAAATTATACATTAAGCATGCATATCATGGATTCAATCTGATCTAATAATGTAATAAAGTTAAATATTCAATCGCTTCTACAAATCAATTGCGGAATTAAAAACACAATCGGCAATCACATGAAGCAAAGAAGAATCAATCAAGCCATAACATAGATAATATCCTAGGGAAAGCTTGTTGCTCAAAACCCCTTTATCTTCTATTGTATATTCAACATGGAATCATGAAACAATTACATACAACTCTTCCCACAAGAGCCCTCCTGTACTCAGACAATTGTCTCACAATGACTCAGATAAAACTGACCAATACTTAGCCAATTTACTGCCTCCAAACAACCTACCTTGCTTTCGCAATCCCTGATGAACGCAATCCCTATTATTTAGGAATTTTGGCCTTCCTTGACTACACAAGTATCATGGGAACTCCAATGGGTGTTTGGTTTCATGGGTGCAACCGAATAATCCTACAACTGATAGTCAATTTCCCTTTCACCTAGATCTCAACTGCGTCTCCACTGGATCTGACATGCATGCAACTAATAATAGTAAATCCTCAATTTCATATGAGATCACTGATTGTGAATTAATTAATATTTAATTCACTTGATCTCTCACTAGTGTATCTAACAATTACAACTAGCACAACTGAGTTTAACTCACTTAACTGAGTTAAACTGATTACAACTTGCATTAACTAATGCACCACTGCACTTCAAAATCTGTTACAACTAGAATTACTTTGCATGCCTCACCAACTACCTCTAACTCGAAATTAATGAGTTAACTAAGTTTATAAAACTCGTTTAACTATTACAAGTTATTTTGAGATTAGATTACATTTTATTGTCCATCTTAATTAAGGGATAACTAAAATAAACATGCACCAAATTTAACCCACACTAGTGTAGGTGCTGCTAAGACCTGTCGTCCCACTCTAGTGTAGGTGTTGCTTGGACCTCCTGGTCTCACACTAGGTATGGGTGCTGAAATTTCTTGTTGAATCTCAACACTCCCTCTCAATAAGAAATGGATTATCCTTCACCCCGATCCTGCCTCTATGTTATTCGAATTTGCTCCTTGTGAAGTGCCTTCATGAGAATATCTACATCTTGATCTTCCATGGGAATTTACTAAAGCAACATTATTCTCCTCTGCACACAATATTTGAGATGATGGTACAGATATCTATGTGCTTGGACCTATCACGAAGCACATGATTAATCAAGAGTTTAATGCAACTCTAATTATCACAATGTATCATTGTCGGATCCATCTGAGAACCAAACAAACCAACCAAGATCTTTCTCATACATATAGCCTCACACGCATCTTGACTTGCTGCCATGTAATCTTCTTCCACTGAATTGACTGTCACAGATCGCTGCTTCTTGTTGTACCAAGAAACTGATGTCGATCCTATGCTGAAGATCCCTCCTGATGTGCTCTTTCTCTCTGATGGAATTCCTGCCCAATCTGCATCCGTGAAGCCTTGAAGCTTCACTCCCTCTATCTTTCTATACCATATACCATAATCTGATGTGCCCCTCAAGTTTCTCAAGACATGCTTCCCCGCCTTCCAAAAGAGCTTGGTAGGCTTAACCATAACTTGACTCAGCTGTTTAACTACGTAGAAAATTTCTAGTCTAGTGTTCACTAGATACATCAGTGAACCAACTAATTGCTTGTAGACAGTAGCATCCACTACCTCTATAGAAGTAGCATCCTCTTTCCTCCAATTTCCTAGAAGAGGAGTATACATGGGTTTGAATATCTCCATGTGAAACTTACCCAATATCTCCTTGGCATACTTTCCTTGAGAAACAAAAAGTTCGCCATCCCACTGCCATATTTCCAAGCCCATGTCCTTAATTTTGAACTCCCTTGCAAGATCCTCCTTGCATGTTAGGTCCTTATATTACTAGTATAGTCCTTTATTGTTATTGTTGTACCCCCGTAACCCCCATATTGTTATTATTGTGCCCTTAAATTATTATTGTTAGGTCGGCTAGGATTACATTGTGGCCCCACTAGGATTACATTGTGGCCCCATGGACTCCTATAAATAGAAAGGAGGTTTTTTCATTTGTATCATCCAAAAATTGTTTATTCATGTAATGTATTGGAGGTTGCCCCCTTGAAGTGGCTTATTTCTAAGGCGTTGATATCTCTTTTCTTCTCTTTTTGGAGTTGGTTTCACTGCACCAAACAGGTCATCGTGGCATTTTTGCTATAACGTTTTTTCTACAAAGGTTCAAAAGCTAGAATTTTTAGAGCGCGAAGCCAAAATCTGGATCGCAAAATTTTAGAGCTTGGTTCACAATATTTTTGGAGATATGATCTATGGAAGTTAAGTCTTTTTTAGGCTCCCAAATTTCATCCCAAAGATGTGATTGTGGGAAAATCTTCATAACTCTCTCTTTGAGCATCGGATTGGAATTTTGTAAAAAGTGGCTAGAATTACACAGACTTTAGTTTCCTGTCTCTAAAGTTCAGAGCCAAAGGAGCAAACAGTGACACGTGGCAACTCGTACAAGTTCGCTCTACTGAACCAATCCATAATTAGGTCATTGTGGGAGATTGGACATAACTTTGACTTGAAGAATCCAAATCAAGTCAGTCCTGTGGCATTCGAAAGAGGATTCAGAGGGCTACCGCAGGGCCAAATTTTAGATATTGAAGATCTAAAATCATAGAGATAATTTAGTTTCAATATCGAGCTCCTCAAAAGAAATAAAAAGGTTGTATGTTTTTCGAATTACATAAGTCTCATTTGAAAAAAATTAGTTTGAATTTATTCCAAGGGAATATTGAAGAATAGATATCAGTATTGGGTTCTAAAATGCCTCCTAAAAAGAATTCAACACCAATTAAGCCTTGAGAAGGCTCTACTATGACTCATGAAGATGAAGAAACACAACATGAGATATCAAAATTACAAGAGCAAGTGCACCAAATTTCGCTATCACAAAGAGCAACAAAAAATGAAATGGAAGTTTTGAAGAAAGGCATGGAAACTAAGATGGCTGGTTTGAAGAAAGGCGTGGAAGCTAAGATGAATGGTTTGGAAACTAATATTGATGGCATGGAAGTGGGCATGGAAGCTAATATGGATGGCATGGAAGCTAAGATGGATGACATGGAAGCTAAGATTGATGAAAAAATGAAAGACAACATCGAAAACATGAAGAATGATTTGGCAAAGTTGATACAAGAAATGTTTCCTAATGGCGAAAAGATAGTAGAGGAAACTCATGATGAGAATAAAATACATGTGAATCGTGATTTCATTAACTCTAATGTTGGATTGAAGAACCACCATATTCCAAAGATGAAGATGAGGAATTTTGACGGCAAGGATTTCGTAACATGGATACTACAGATGGAGCAATACTTTGATCTCGATAATGTGCAAAACACACAAAAGGTATGCATTGCAACTTTATATTTAGAAAAAAATACATTTGTATGGTATCGATGGCTTTTCTCCCGTAAAAAATTGTCACTTGGTCAATTTTTACGGAGGAAATGATAGCACATTATGAGGATACAAAGAGCAACACCTTCTTTAGCCAATTGATAAATCTCAAACAAAAGGGTTCAATGGCGGAGCACATTGAGGACTTCCAAAAATTGAATATAAGGGTAACTGATATTCCAGAGGAACACGGGATTGATGTATTCATATGGAATTTAAAGGATAACATCCAACATGAAGTTTTCATTTGGGAACCTGATTCATTGGAGAAGGCATTCAGGTTGGCAAGAAAAATTAAATGTAAAATTATGGCGACAAGGAAGCCTACCACTCACATCTATAAAGATGGAAGTTTTGCTACTCCTAGACTTCCACAACCTACAAGGTTGACACCACAACAATTGGAAGAAAAAAGAGAAAAAGGGATTTTCTATAGTTGTGATAGCAAATACACTAAAGGTTATAAGTGCACTGAGAAGAAATTATTTTACATAGATTGTGAAGAGGAAGAAGAAAATGAAGAAGAAACTTCAAAAGTAGAGGATATACACTAGGAAGAAACCCTAGAAGAAGAAGAAACGAGTTCGACCATATCATGTAATGCATTGGCAGGAATTACCACTCCTCAAACTCTCAATATAGAAGGACATATCAAGAAGAAAAAGGTAATAGTGCTGATTGATTTGGGTTGTACCCATAATTTTATTCATTGTAAGGTAGCCAAGGAATTGAATTGTTTCCTATACCCAGCACTAGAATGTCAAGTGATGGTTGCAAATAAGGGAACTATAAATTGCTCTGGAAAATGCCATAATATCAAGCTAGCCATGGGGGAATATGTATTGAATAGTCCAATGCTTTCCACCCCAATGGGAGGTGTTGATGTTGTACTAGGAGTACAATGGTTACAATCTCTGGGGACAGTAGCTTTTAATTTTCAAGAACTTTTCTTGAATTTTTTTTCGAAAGGAAAGGAAATTGAATTATAGGGTATCGCAGGGAAGCTAGGAAAAATAATAACCTCTAATGTCATGACAAAGCTTCTAAAGAAAGAACAACGTTGCGTAATTGCACAATTATGCTCACTAGAAGTTCCAACATCAAAATCATCTATTTCTCCAAATCTCCAAAAAATCTTGGAGAATCATTCCAAGGTGTTTGATACTCCCAAAGGACTCCCACCTATTCGTGATCATGATCATGCTATTCATTTGATTCCAGGAAGTGTTCCTCCAAACATCAGGCCTTACAGATATCCTTATGTCCAAAAGAGCGAAATTGAACGTATGATTGCAGAAATGTTAGAGGCAGGTATAATTCAACCTAGTCAAATTTCATTCTCTGCTCCAGTAGTATTGGTGCACAAGAAAGATGGATCATGGTGCATGTGTCCGGATTATAGGGAGCTCAATAAGCTCACTATTAAAGATAAATTTCCCATTACTATGACTAATGAATTATTGGATGAATTACATGGAGCAATTTATTTTACCAAGTTGGATCTTCGTTCAGGATATCATCAAATTAGAATGAAGACTGAAGATATTCTGAAAACAACATTTTGAACTCATGAGGGTCATTATGAATTTTTGTTCATGCTTTTTGGCCTTACCAATGCACCTTATACATTTCAAGGGTTGATGAATTCCATTTTCAAACCATTCCTTAGAAAAATTGTGCTAGTATTTTTTGATGATATATTAATGTACAACAGGTCTTGGAAGGATCATGTTATACATGTTGACAGGGTGCTCAAACTATTGGAGGAGAAAAAATTATATGAAAAAGCATCCACATGTTTCTTTGGAGTACAAGAGGTGGAATATTTGGGTCATATTATATCTCACGAGGGTGTTAAGGTAGACCCTAACAAAATTAAAGCCATTAAGGAATGGAAATTCCCCACAACCATTAAAAAATGCGTGGATTTATCGGGTTAACAGGGTATTATCGCAAGTTTGTTAAGCATTATGGGAGAATAGTAGCACCTCTAACAACATTATTGAAGAAAGATGCATTTTCATGGACTCCTGAAGCAACTAAGGCCTTTGAACATCTTAAAGAGGCGATGTGCCTAGCACTAGTCTTAGCTACGCCAGACTTCACAAAAACCTTTATTGTGGAATGTGATGCCTCGGGAAATGGAATTGGTGTTGTTTTAATGCAAGAAGGAAGACCCATTGCTTTTGAAAGTATTTCAATCAAAGGAAAGTATTTACAAAAGGCTATTTATGAGAAGGAAATGTTGGAAATACTACATGCACTAAAGAAATGAAGACCTTACCTAATGGGAAGACACTTCAAGGTAAAAACTGACCATGATAGTCTTAAGAAATTTTTGGAACAAAGACTATCTTCAGAAGAGGAGCAAAAATGGGTCACAAAGATGTTGGGTTATGACTTTTAAATCATCTACAAAAAAGGGAAGCTAAATGTTGTAGTAGATGCACTCTCAAGAAAGGATGAAGAGGTGGAAGCATTGCTTTATGCCATTTCAATTATCCAACCAGATTGGATAAACGAAGCAAGGGATGAATGGAAGAAGGAAGAAGAAGTGTGGAATCTCATTCAAAAGTTGCAGCAAGATCCTAGTACATCTAATATATTTAGTTTGAAAAATGATTCCTTATGGTACAAATATCACTTATATATTTGCAAGAATTCCCAACTAAAACAAAAGAGTCTTTTGGAATTGCACACTTCTCCTTTAGGAGGACACTTGCGATTTTTTAAAACTTACCACAGGGTGAAGAAAGAATTTATTTGGGATGGTCTTAAATCTGATATTCAAAAGTTTGTGGTGAAATGTTTGGTTTTCCAACAAAATAAAGTGGAGACAATTAAGACCTCGAGACTTCTACAACCTTTATCCATTCCAAGTCAACGTTGGGAGGAGATTTCAATGGATTTTATCACAGGTTTACCTAAGTCCAAAGGAAGTAGTGTCATCATGGTGGTAGTTGATAGACTTACCAATTATGCACACTTTTGTGCATTATCTCATCCATTTAAAGAAAGTAAAATTGCTACTGCATTTATGGAAACAATTCAAAAGCTACATGGAAACCCGAAGATTATTGTAAGTAACATAGATCCCATTTTCACAGGAAATTTTTGGACAAAATTATTTTCTTGTTTGGGTACTCAACTAGCTCATAGATCATCTTATCATCCTTAATCCAATGGTCAAACAAAGATAGTGAATAAATTTTTGGAAGGATATCTTCGTTGTTTTGTATCTGATAAGCAAGCACAATGGGTCAAGTGGTTACCTCTGGCTGAATGGTGGTATAACACTTCCTTCCATACTGCAGCAAAAATGACCCCATTTATGGCACTTTATGGATATCATCCACCATCCATCACATATTATTTAAGGGAAAATGCTAGGGTTCAAGCAGTGGAGGGTCACATCGAGCATCAACAAGAATCTCTCCAACTCTTAAAGGATAACCTAAATTTGACACAAAATCGAATGAAACAACAGGAAGATCAACATCGCAATGAGAGAAGTTTTGATGTGGGAGACCAGGTATTTTTACGGCTACAACCATACAAACAAATGTCCCTCAAGCAAGCTAAGAAGGATAATAAATTATCACCAAAATACTATGGTCTTTACAAGGTTTTGCAAAAGATTGGTACTATGGCATACAAATTGGAGCTTCCTTCTTTTTCACGAGTGCATCCAATTTTCCATGTTTCATGCTTAAAAAAGGTTATAGGGGACAAAATTCTAGTTCAAACAATATTGCCAAAACTTGATGAGGAAGGAAAAACCATATTGGAACCTGAAGCAGTCACGGAAACAAGAACTCGACAACTATGAAATCGATAAATTTCAAAGTATCTCATCAAATGGAAGAAATTACCCACGGAAGATTCTACATGGGAGGATGATAATTTTACAAAAGCACCCAGAGCTACTCAAGCATTGAGGACAACACCTTTTTGAAGGAGAGGAGCATGTTAGTTCCTTATATTACTAGTATAATCCCTTATTGTTGTTATTGTAACCCCCTTATTGTTATTGTTGTACCCCTGTAACCCCCATATTGTTATTATTCAGCCCTTAAATTATTATTGTTAGGTCGGCTAGGACTACATTGTGGCCCCACTAGGATTACATTGTGGCACCATGGACTCTTATATAGAAAGGAGTTTTTGCCATTTGTATCATCCAAGAATTTTTCGTTCATGTAATGTATTGGAGGTTACCCCCTCAAAGTGGCTTATTTCTAAGGTGTTGATATCTCTTTTCTTCTCTTTTTGGAGCTGGTTTCACAACATTTCATGAGTGTATCAGCTACTCATCACCAGTCAAAATTAGATCATCAACATAAAGAACAATAATCAATAGCTTACCCTCAACCACAATCTGGTACAGGTTTGCATCAGCTTCAGTTTTGGTGAAGCCCAATCTGTTGAAATAGATGTCTATTCGTTAGAGATGTACTCTCCACCATTATCGCTCCTAAGAGCCTTCACTTTGTTCCCCGTGTATTTCTCCACCAATGCCTTAAACGTAAGAAACTTTGAGAATGTATGATATTTCTTCTGAATGAAGAAGATCCAGCACTTACGAGAAAAGGCATCAAAAAATATCACATAGTACTTATGTTTTGTTGTCGAAGCAACAAAGAATGGTCCACACACATCTATGTGAACTCTCTCAAGGATTCCCCGAGGCTCATTTCTCCTTCTCATGAAATATGGCCTTTACATATTTTCCCATAGTACATCCCTTGCATGTGTCTGACTGCACAAGTGTACTCTTGGGAACACCAATAGAAATATGATGCATGACTTTCAAGGCTCCATGGTGAAGATGGCCCAATCTCCTCTGCCATAATTTTCCCTCATCCTGGATGACCACTTTGTCTGCCTTGCCCATTAGTGTTGCGCAGCCATCTACATCCAGCTTGTAGAGATTCTTAACTCGAATCCTTATCTTCTTGGATTGTCCTGTTGTTTTGTGTCGCAGGAAAGCTTTTCCTTCACTAAAAACAGCATCATAGCCTCTATCCTCCAACATTGCAACTGAGACTAAATTTTTCTTCAAACCTGGTACATGCATTACATATTTTAATTGACCTAACTACCTCTGGAAGGTAATGGTACCAATCTCAGTAGCACTGTACCGCCCGTCATCACCCATTTCAATATGCATCTGGAGATCATTCTCCTCCAAGCTACTAAAAATTTCCTTGTCTCCCATCATGTGAAAGGAAGTGCCACTATCCAAATACCACACAAATCCCAATGCACTTGACACCATGCATGTGATCAATGAGAATTCAAGATCGAATTGCGAGGCCAAAGCCTCACCAGCTGTAGATCCTCCAACCTTATTGTTCTTATTCTTTTGTGGAGAATTAGTAGCATAATGCCCATGCTCGTGACAGTGAAAAAACTTCACCCTGGACATGTCCCGCTTCTTGCCATCTTTGGACTCAGATTTGGAATGGAATTTCTTCGCCTTCCCCTTCTACGCCTTGGCAGCCTAAGAAAAATATTCTTCATATTCATTCTTAGATGAAGATCCATCTCCGGTGTTCGTTCTAAACTCCTCCTGAACCAAATCTGACCATAATCGTTCCCAATTTGGCAGCGTTTCCCTTCCATTGACAGAGTCTTAATAATAGTTCCAACTCTTGGGAACTCCTAGGAGAGCCAATATCACAAAATAATCATCAGCGACAGTTATTCCAATGCTCCCCAATTCATCCCGACATTGGACAAACTTTTTTAAATATTTTGGCATGGAGACACCTTTCTCCATCTTGATCTTTCTGAGTTTATGGTTGCTACTGCTCTGAAATAGATCCGTCAAAGCCTTCCACATTTCATATGGTGTGGCTCTCCCATGGAGGATTGAGACAATGTGGTCTTGTACTCCCTCCAATAGGATCCTCCTCACCTTTTCCACTTTCTTTTGCCATGCATCAAGATTTGCAGCATCTGTCACAATGGGTTTAGGAACATCATTGTCAATGAATTCCTTCAAGCCATTGTCTTCGAGTACTACCTCCACCTTGTCCTTCCAAGAAATATCGTTTGAGTTTCCCTTGAGTGCATACTCCAACCTCAATCCATTGAAATTTATTTCGATCCTGAATCAACTGTAGCACCAAGAAAGTCTTTCTGCAAATTCAAATTCTATCTAGTCACAAACTCAGCTCCTCCTTCACTATTGTGATTTCCTGTGCTCTGATACCATGTATAAATTATACAACAAGCATGTATATCATGGATTCAATATGATATAACAATGTACTAAAGTTAAACATTGAATCTCTTCTACAAGTCAATTGTGGAATTAATAACACAATCTCCAATCGCATGAAGCAAAGAAGAATCAATCAAGCCACAACACAGATAATTTCTTGAGGAAATCTTGCTGTTCAAAACCCCACTATCTTCTATTGTATATTCAGTATGGAATCATGAAACAATTACATACAACTCTTCTCACAAGAGCCCTATTGTACTCAGCTAATTGTCTCACACTGTCATAGATAAAACTGACTAATACTTAGCCAATTTACTACCTCCAGACAACCTGCCTTGCTGCGCAATCCCTAATGAATGAAATCCCTATTATTTAGGAATTTTTCCTTCCTTGACTGCACAATTATCATGGGCACTCCAATGGGTGTTTGGTTGCATGGGCACAACCCAATAATCCTACAACTGATAGTCAACTTCCCTTTCACCTAGATCTCAACTAGGTCTCCATTGGATCTAACATGCATGCAGCTAATAATAGTAAATCCTCGGTTGCATGTGAGATCACTAATTGTGAATTAAATAATATTTAATTCACTTGATCTTTCACTAGTGTGTCTAATAGTTACAACTAGCACAACTGAGTTTAAATCACTTAATTGAGTTAAACTTATTACAACCTGCATTAACTATTGCACCAATGCACTTCAAACTCTGTTACAACTAGAATTACTCTACATGCCTCACCAACTACCTCTAACTTGAAATTATTTCTTTAACTGAGTTTATCACACTCAGTTAACTATTACACATTATTTTGAGATTAGATTACATTTTATTGTCCATCTTAATCAGGGGATAACTAAAATAGACATGCACCAAATTTATCCCACACCAGTGTAGGTGCTGCTAAGACCTGTGGTCCCACTGTAGTGTAGGTGCTGCTTGGACAACCTGGTCCCACACTAGGCGTGGGTGCTGAAATTTCTTATTGAATCTCAACAACCACATCAAGTTTAAATTCATCAAGAAAGTTTGAATTGATGGTGAATCTTAGTATGCACTTCCTTGTAACCTGCAAGTTTGCATTCTTGCATATCCACCCTAAAGGATAAGGTATTGGATGTATAATAGTTTCAATATTTATCTGCTTAACCAAGTCTTCAGAAATCAAGTTAGCCTGTAACCCACTATCAAAAAGTGTATCAATCTTGGTATGTTTAGAGACAACTCTAATATTGAAAATTTATATTCTTGTATCTTCAGCTTGAGTAACATTGGAACAATTTGAAGAACTAGTGCTTACTATATGCTTACCTTTCAAACCCAAGGCTATAATCTTTCTCTCATCTCCTAAATATGACCCTAAGTCATGTTCAAATATAGCAACAATTTTCCCCTTTTCTTTGGCTTTCAGTTTGTTTGGCTTCAACTTGGATGAAGTTTCCAATAGTGGTCTTCATCATGGACATTATTTAAATAATGTTTACATGTGAGTTTTTCCTTCTCTCTCTTGACGGAGCTATTTATCTTTCCTCTTCCATAAAACTTTCCCTTTCGTTTACCCTCACTATCACTTTTCTCATCTATGTTTTGTTTCCCTCTTGCTTCTAAGTGTGTAGCTTGAACACAAACCTCATCTATGTTTGTGGGATTAAGCATGAGAATAGTGTGCCTAAGGTAACTGTGCAAACTCCCAATGAACTTTAACAAATTTTCTTGAGAATATAAATTAATACCCAAAATAAGAGCTCTTCTCCTAAATTCATGAGTATAATCTTGCACACTTTTCCCTTTCAACTGTCTAAAATTTTTCCAATCCTTAATAACCTTTTGCATATAAGCTAAGGGATAGAATTTCCTTTTAATGGCATCAATAAAAATTGACCAAGACAAAGATCTTACCATAGTTTTTAATCTCTTCTTGAGTCCTTTCTTCCCACCATATAAGTGTTGATCCTTCCCTCCTAAAAGAAGCCAATTGAATCTTTATGTCATATTCATGAAGGTTTTGAATCCTGCAGTACACCTCAAATTGACATATCAAATTTTCCAATCTTTCTACATTTACCTTGCCATTATACATTGGAAGCTCAAATTTGACATCAAGTTTGAGTAAGGGTGTTTTTCCTCTTGTGGCTTTTGAGTGAGTGTGAGTAGTTTTGTGGTGGAAGTGGAAGATGATGCTGATGGTGATGATGAGGATGATGAATATGGTGGAGATGGAGGTGGCTTTCCTCCACTACCCTTTGAGCTCTTCTCTTCATCTTTCTTATCATCTAAAATTCCTTCTCCATGTGAAGGCTTAGAACCATCTCCTTCCATCCCAACAGTAAATGCATCAAACATAATTTTAACCATCCTATTTATGTCAATGAAGTCTCTCTTGACATCATCCTCTTCTGAATGACCTTCAATTTCTACAACACCTGACATGATGGCTATGGATTCAAGCTCAGCTTCTGATGCTTGTAACTCTTCAATCAACTCAACTTCTTGTGCAACTTGTACATCTTCAATCTCAGTTTCTTGAGACAAAAATTGAGGTGCTTCAAGTGCAGCTATGAGTGGAAATTTGGTTGAAGGTGGTGCTCTTGTAGCTCTCCTCCTTCTGGTGCTAATCTCGGGACTTGCAACCAACAATTTCCCTTCACCTCTCTGCAACTTTAACCTTGCCAGCATCACAAATTTGCAACCTAAACTTGCGTAAAACTCAAGCACCTATCAAGCAAACAACCTTTTCCTTTCAACCAAGCTATGGTACCAACTTGATCTGAGTATGAATGTTAGTTTTGCTATGCTAATTTCGTCTTCTGATTTAAAATTTATTTAATGATCTTATGCTTGATGTACATAGGTGTCTTTGTTTCTCATGTGTGTTAAACATGTAAAATAACTGAGTTTTATGAGTGAATTCAAGAGCATAAAGTATGAAAATAAAATGTTGAATAGCAGCAACAAAAGCCACAACAAACCGTCACAATTGATCATATAACAATAAATATATGGTGGGCACATAGGTTATTAAGAACCATGGTGATGGCCTGATGGTAATATGTGTGGTTGGTAGGGGGGAGGTCGTGGGTTTGACCCTGACCCCCACGCATATATTTTGTTCAAAAAAATGTTCCAACTCCAAAGTTAAAGAACTTTCGTTATATAATAATTCAACCCCAATATATATCACACCTTGGACTTTGTATATGTGCCAATATATGTCCAAATTCAGACTATGGTATATGCTTGGACTTTGGACTATAAAATTAATATGCCACCACCATAATGTAGTTCAGACCATTGCAAATAAAAATCATTTCAACCTTAGCATATAATAAAATTTGAATTCCAGACTTCGAATAGGGTCCACCAAAGGGGGCATGTGGCGGCCCCTGGCTACACCATGTGTCAGCCTCTGGTTGGCTACCCATCCATATATATATATATATATATATATCGAATTCAACCTTAGGAGGAGATATATAAAAAAAAATCACCTTCAAACCTGTTAGCAACCTATAATATAGGGGTCATAATTTTGACTTGACTATTGATAATCTTGTAAATCTGTACATACTTTTCCTTCTGCAAGTTGTATTCACACATTTTGTAAAAAAATAAAAAAAATAGAAAAATAAAAAAGCGGGTAAAAAAGTCCTAAAAGAATAATCAAAGGACTTAGAAAAAATAAAAGACCCCAAAAGAAAATTGAATAAAACATGAAAGTGAGCAAGCATAAATGCCACTACTTTTTACTTTTTTACTGTGGCAAAGTTTCAATAAATTCTATAGTCCATGATGAGTTAAACAGTCTAATATTAACTTGTCATTGTTTCAATTTCTCTTGTTGTAGATAGAGAATAATGAGTTGTCATACTGCTTAATCATGACAATTCAGTAGCTAAGTAGAGAAACAAAGTGAATCCAACAATTTAATATGGATTCATGGATGAAATAAGTGTAGAATTAGATAGTTTTACTTGCTTTCAGAAAGAATAGTGCTGTGAAGGTTGCTAGCCTAAATGCACCTTACTACAAAGGAAGAAAAAATGTTAGCATGGTAAGCTGGGTAGGTAGAAGAATGTGAAAAAATCTCAATGTAATTATCTTTCATCATGGGCTACAAAATAACTAACTTCCCCTTCCCATAGTCATGAAACATTCTAAACTATCAGTCAGAAAGGCTCAAAGCATTTCCTTGACTTTTGTTGGGACCGGACCCAAGGCTCTATGACCGATCAGTTGAAAGTGTGAATGTCTATATTAATCCCTAAAATCACATCATTACCATTCATGCATTCATTCCCATAAATAATCCTAAGTAAAAATTCATTTTTACTTAAAGGCATTATAATTCCCATTTGATTAACTTCCTACATCATTTGAAAACATTAAAGCCCTCAAAATAACATTATATCATAAGTCAAGTGATAAGATCAATGCAAATTATCTTTTGTAATTCACTTTACTTGTTATGTTTATGTGTTTTGAGTATACCATTTCCTATTTTCATATTAACTCTAATTTATATATTAACTCCCTATAGAAATGACCTATTCCTATTATATATAACTCCTTGTATATAAATAACCCAAAAACCCACTTATTATAATTTTAGCCGAAGTTTATAATTCCCACATGTTCAATAAAAACCCACATTATAACCCCCCTTTGGCTAAAATATACCTTTATGCATTATCCTGCCCCTATGGCAATTAAATCAACCTGGTTTAATTAACCATATAATAAAAATATTCGAAAAAACATTTAAAAGATGTTTTATATGTGTTTTAAACAAAAATATCGAATTTTAATTTAAACTAAACTTCTAAACCCATTTCGTTGTATATTTCCCCCCCGACTCCCTAACCTAAGGTTAAACAATCCCTTTGTTTCTCTCCCGATTCCCTTTAATCGAGGTTAAAACCATAACTGGAGCTAAAATCCTCATGTATATCCCCCCAATTCTTTACTCTAGTTAAATCCCTTTTAAAATCCTCCCGATCACCTTTTCCATTGAAAATGGTCATTTTTTGTATATAAAACGGAACCATATCCCTTTCCCCATTGGATTAATTTTCAACCCTCTGATCCCCAAATCCTTTTTAATCCAACGGTTAGAAATCTACACGATATTTCAATACATTTTTATCCCTCCCCATCGCATAGAATAACAGCCGTCCGATCTTCTTTTACTTCCAAGATCCTATGGCCCAAAATGAACCCGATAACTTACCTTTCCCACACCTTTCCTTTTGATCGTGACCGTTCGCTCGGTGAAGTCAGATTCAACGACTCCAGTTCATTTTCGCGCCCATAAAGTAATCAGGTGATGTTTTACAAAAGTCGCACGATATGGGTGGTTTTCCCAAACCACCCCGCGTCAACATGTCACGGTTCTATTCGATTGCATTCGAAAAGTTATTTACCACTTACAGCCTTTGAGTCACACGAATACCACCCAACAGTATTCCAAAACCACTTCCGCCCAAACTATGATTTAATGTAATTTAACTATGATATGACTATGGTTATTTAATAAAAATCATAGATTTCATTCACTTTTTCACCTATTCGCGCCTTAAACATTGTGAAACCTCTACTAAGCCTATTATCGTCGAATTTTCACCATTTGTGCGCCATTATACCTTGAGAACCTGTGCAGAGCCCTTTCCACCATTTCCAAACCTACCAGCACCATTTTCAAGCCAATCTCCCTGCAATTCAACTACGAAGAAGCCACATTACCCTCTGTAGACCAGTTCAGCAAAATTGAAGACTGCACGCAACCGTGAAACGTCTTCGACCTCAATTATACATTTTTAAGGTATTTTTCATTGAACTTAACCAATAGAGCTTCAATTTCCAAAATAAAACCACCTATCTTTCTGTTATTTCCTGTAATTGTCTTAATTGCCATACGGAAATTGTAAAAAATATCCAAAGTACAGGCGAAACTCTGTCAAAATTTCCCCAGAATCCCTCATTTCCATTTTTTGCAAACCCTGGGCATTTTCATTGCTGAAATTGTTCATAACCTTCCTTCTGAGCAATAAAACACTTTTTCAATCCAAAACCCCGCTCAGAACCCTATTTTACCAAATATGTTCTTCAAAAATCCCTTATTTCCAATAGAAGAAATCAGCAAATAGTCTAAGCTTGCTCTTTTCAATTAAAAATGACAAAGAAACAAGTAACCCCAAAATCAGGAGGTCCAAAGCCTCAAAAGAAATCCTCTGCTAAATTTCCTCACCCTGAATCTTCTAAAATTGATAAACCAACCCCTGTACTCACTGTTGATTCCACAGAAGTTGTCAGGCCTGTTCAACCTCCAGTTATCTCACAAGAAAATAACCCTTTGATTGACCTTGACTACAGAATAATGGACCTTTCAGTAGAGTTCAATTTTCTTGATGTATATAATTGGTGTTTTGGTAAATCAGTAGAGAAAGATGACAAAGATATACCAGTTTGGGAATCCAATCTGACAAAATACATTGTTCCTCAAACTCATTCAGCCCCTGATTTTGTCAGATTGTGTCAGTCCTATTATCTTCTAGACCAAAGGTTCATTGTGAATAAAGACAGAGAGGTCTTATTTTACATCAATGCAGAATCCATAAATTCTATGCTGCAACTGAACCCTGACCCCAATGTTGCCTCATTGTCAATAGAAGATTTAAGTCAGAATTACCTAGCACTTGATTTTTCTTCTAAGTTCAAAGTCTTCCAGACTTTTTGTCCCAAGCAAGTTGATATCCCTAAGCTTAATCCTCCATTTGATACTTTTTATTTTCCAAATGAAACCAGATAGATTGTCTCCATGTTATCATTCATACTGGGATACACTAGTGATGAATTCACTAATGTGGCTATCTTAGGTTTTTTGTCAACTCTGAATCCTAGTCAGTCTCCATCCATTGTGTACAATTTTTCTAAGTTCATTGTTGAAAACATGCATTATCAGTTGTCCATATTGTCAGAAGGAGTCTTTAGATATACCTCATATCTACTTCACCTCTTTTTGTATTATCAAGCAGACAAATTTCCTCTTGAATTTCAGAAGGTAGATCCAAAAGGAAATGTTCTTTCAGTTGTGTTTTGGTCATCGATTCTGAGAAAATGGAATAGGGAATACAGCTTTGCGGATTTCAATGACTTATTTTTAGTGCCTGCTATGAATTTATTGAAAAAAGAACAGACCCCTAGAATCAATGAAGAAGCAAAGAGAATCCTACAACTATCTAAGAGTTGTAAAACAGGGGATTGGTATTTATACAAAAGTTACACAGAGATCAGAGTATATGGTGCACTCTTGGCCCCATATAAACTACCAAGATTTGTTACAACAAGAATATTTGCTTTAGAATATTTGAGGTGGCTGTTGAATGTAGATGAAATTAATTTCATAGCTTCTATGAAAAAGACTCAGTTCAAACTGAAAAATCAAATTGGGCCATTTATTGTGAATAACATAGAAGCAGCCAATGAAATTAATGTCAAGTTGAAAGAGTATAAATTCCCATATATTTTTATGTGGAATTATGATCCACAAGTTATTTTAAGCACAATGAGAGTGGAATGCAAGTTGTATGTCTTCTTGCATGATCCCAAGCCCCAAATTAAAAAGTATGCCAATAAACTTGAATGGGAGCCAAACACTCTATTTGATGATGATTCATAGGAAATGCAGGTAAATAGTGGCAAAGATAAGCAGGTTGATCAAACAGAGGTAGTGACAGTGAACAAGGAATCTGACATTCTTCATAAAAGAAACAGAAAGGAAGATAGTTTCACTGCTGAAACTATTCAAGACAAAAGATTCGGAATTTCTTACAATAAGAAAAGTAAATTGACTAATGAAGAAAGGGACAAAGCCATCAATGTTGAAGATAACAATGGTCATGAAACTGATGATGAAGCAACAAGGATAGTAACTGAAACTCTCAAAGAGCTTCAAAATGTTCAAATTGGAGTCCAGCATAAAGATACAGTCATGGTGGATAAACAATCTAAAGTGGATATGCCATCTTCTTCTAAAGAACTTGACAATACAGAGTCAGACATTCAAATCAGGTTAAGACAGATGAAAGAAAAGAATGAATAAATCAAAAGTGAAGCATATTCCAAATTCCTTAAAGAAAAGCCTGGGAATAAGGACAGACTTCTTTTAGCTTTTGATTATTCCTCTAATAAATTGGTGATGTCATTTCTCAAGCCTACAGTGGCTAATCCTAAAACTATTGCAGATTATTCAAAGTCAGATCTTGAAGTTGATGTAGATGCAATCCATGAATTGGACCAAATAGAATTTCATAGAAGCAACACAGAGATGCTATATTCTAAGATAGTCAATAAGATTATGAATTCTATCAGGCTTGAGAAAACATTGATTAACCTCCAAACTCAAATGAAATTGGATAAAGCCTCATTATATGCCAACAATTTGAAGATTAAAGCATTAGAAGACTTAGTGATTGAAGCGAGCTGATCCAGCTAACACTGAAGTTTCAAAGGCTTTAATCAAATATGAAGATATAGCTGCCCTCAGAAAACAGTTAAAATTGCCTCTAAGTGAAAATCCTCAGGCTAAAGAAATCCTTCAGCAGAAAACAGAGAATGATGAATTGAAACAACTTGTTCTTAAAATGACAGATCAGATAAAAGAGATGGAAAGCCAAATAGAAGCTTTCATGCAAGAAAATTAAAAACTGAAGAAATCTCAACAGGTTGTCATTCCTACAGTGATCCCAACTGTAAACACAACTGTTCCATCTACATTGGCAGAGCACTTGGCACCACAAAGAGTACTGGCAACTGCAGTGCCAATAACTTCTCATGAAATCTCTGCCTCTTCTTCATCAACCTCACAGGTAAACACAGTACAAGACAAAGCTGCCATAATTAGAGCTATGGAAGACATGTCAATTAAAGATAAAGAGATACTTAGTTTGAAAGGCACTATTAAAAATCTGGAAACTTCCAAAATAGATGCCTTGATTACTTCCAAAGGGCATGAACAAAGGGCTGATAGATTACAAGAACAAGTGAGAATTATTCAAACACAGGTGAATCTTACAGATCAGGTTGCATACATAAAAAAATCATTTATGGACAAAAATCATTGAAGGCATTCATTCACAATGGCCTTCTATTCAGATAATTTATGAGCAGAAAGAATTGCTACAGGCTGCAAATGCAGAAGTTGATAAAACCAAAAAAGAAATTGAAAATAAGCCACCACAAGCAGTTCAACTCATCGCATTTTTGAATAGCAAGACCAGGGAAGAATTAGAAGAGTTGAAAATTGCTGAAAGGACAGAGGCCATCCTTCAAATTAAGAAAGTCTTGAATAAGAGAAACATGATGAATAACTTGGAAGACAGGTGTAAAGATATGAACTTGGTCATCTCAAGATGTTGGGCCAAATAAAAAATATTATCAGAAGCAGGTTTACCATACATTCATGCATTAAATGACAAATTGATGCCACAGAAAGATTATGATCAGAAAATCAGAGCTCATGCTAAGGAGCAAGCTAAACAACCATTGCCACAAGGATCACAAAGTGGAAAAATACTTCTTCAATATTTGAAAATCTATTCTTTTTGGAAAATGAAATCAAGCATATATTCACGGTAAAGCCAAACTTTGCCAAATATACAGAGGCTGATGAAAGTTATAGGAAATTGAAGAATATGAAGATTCCCACTGCTGAACAGTGGCAAGAATTCACAGATCTGCTGTGAATTTGACAGGTAAAGAACAGGAAAATCATATGAAAAATCATATTTTACTTTTACCTTATGGTGAAAAAATCAGTGTCAAAGTGTATCAGGGTCGAAGTGTATCAGTAAAATCAAATTATTACTGTTGGTCATTTTTTATTACAGCAGTGAAACAATGAAAAGCAGAGATAAAGAGTATCATATCAGAAGATGAAAAGGAAGAGTATTCTTCAAGCTACCATCCATGAGAAGATGTATATGTTGCCAGTAATGCTCACAACACATCAAAAATCAGTTTAGACAAGATAAAACAGTTCTATTTTTCCTTGAAAAAGAGGATAGCTTGCAAATTGTTTTGCTGCTGCAGAGATAAAGAGTATCAGATCAGAAGATGAAAAGGAAGAGTATTCTTCAAGCTACCATCCACGAGAAGATGTATATGTTGCTAGCAATGCTCACAACACATCAAAAATCAGTTTAGACAAGATAAAACAGTTCTATTTTTCCTTGAAAAAGAGGATAGCTTGCAAACTGTTTCGCTGTTGTCCCTCTTCTTATGTTCTTTTTCCTATTTTTCTTTAAAAAATTATCTCAATTTATGAGATATTTTGTAAACAATTTTTGTGTATAAATACTTCATAATTCGAAGTATTCAGTGTGGAATAAAATTACTCAAGACTACTATAGTCATTTTGCTGGATATATTGAAGTTGGTGTGAGTCAATTACCGAAGCAGTAGACTGGAAACGAGATTAGAGACATCATAACTAAGGATTCTCGTGGTGACAAGATAAGTCTCTTCTTTTTCCTGTCTTCAGTGTTTTTCTTTAAAATTTTACATACATCCATTTAATGGGTTTCTATTCTGTAATGATCAACTAAGGAGAAATTAAACAATATTAGTGATAATAAGCTCTCTGTTTTAAACTAGTTGGCATTTTTATGTTTTCTACTTGATGACTGGACCATAGAATTCTTAATTTCTCTAGGTCCCAGTTTGATCCCCTCCTTCAATTCTCTTTTCTATAACTTAAGGATTCTTAAGTGCACTTTTGTTCAAATTTCACCCATTCCATCAACAAAGCCTATTCAAAGCCTTAGAAGGTCATCTATCCCGCCCTTAGTACATTTTCATCTTTAAGTCTTATTTCCTAGCTCTGCTTTCCTAGAGAGTTGACTCCATTGCCCAATGTTCTGGTAGATCCCTCTAGTTTACCTTGAAATACTTTTTATTCCTACCACACTTCTAAAATCAGTCCTATTGCTCACTCATAACTAGCCTAAAACCTTTTACCTAAACAAAGCTAAATCTTTAGGAGAGATCCCTCTCTAAAGCTCAAGAAGGCTAGATCCTGAATTCCCAAAGCGGTTCTTGGTTACCCTTGGTTTTCTTAACTACAGAAATCCTCATCCCACAACCTGAGAATTACTAGGGTGATAACAAAACCAATTCAGCGAATACTACTGTGACACTTGTCACAGTGTCATTGGGTGAAAACAGAAGAATATTCCTTGCATGCTGACTAGGATGCCATGTCATCAACCTGTCACTTCTCTACAATTTTTTTAGCTATTTAGCAAAACGAAGAACATGCTCGATCTCCTTCATCCGGACTTCGTTTTCGACAAAAAAAATTGTGTCGGATTCTCGGTGACAAGCTCTTCGTTGTTCTTTAGTTTCCAATAAATTATGAGCACTTTCATTTTTGAGATTTTACACTGAGCACCTGATCATTTAAATAATGATGACTACAAGTGTATTTTTATGATTACTTCAAACTAAAAGTAAAACAAATCACGTTTTCACTCAACAGGCAAAAGTAATTTCACAAAACACTACTTTTCTGAGACAAATCTCGCTTCACGAATCTAGAAGATTTCTTTCACAATATGAGAAAAAAAAAATCACTAAAACGAGCAAGATTAAAAACATACCTGGTATATCTGGAAGAAAAATACAGAAAAAAAAAACAATCTAAAGAGGAAATCTATCTTTCCAAATAGAACAATTAAACCAACCAGGGCAAACCGTACCCGAAAAATGCAAAAGGGATGAACTCTTAACAATTGACATGAAGGCCAAAAAAATAATATCACAAACAGGTCTTGAAAGTTAACATAAGAAAAAATGACCACTTACAAATTAGAAATCAGACTCTGACAAGAATGAAATTCATTTTTTTTAAATTTCCATGGGGTGCGCGGGTAACCAGTGTAATCTAGTGAGCATATGCATTGTGTTACAATGCAAATTTCACAATGTTGCTAAAACTGAACAGCGTAGGGGCAAGAATTTTTTGAAAAAATAAAAAACAAGGCACCTAACCCAGAGGATCTAAAAGGTCATCAATTACACAACATCCAGAGATACTCAAACCATTAGAGAAGGAAAGTTAAAACAAAGAAAACTAAGAGAACTAAGATGTTCCCCAATAGATTTTCCAATATGTTACCCAAATAAATTCCTCTTGCAGACAAGAGCGATATCCCTAGAATCCTAATGGAGAACTAGAAACAAACAAAACATGAGGATATATCTTTCCCTAAGCTAAAAGTTTTAAGATTACTAAACTAGGAGAAGAGGATGATGCTCTTACCTTTTCCATGAAATGCCTGATGAATACCCTGCACTTTGTTTCGATGAAGCTCCTCAATGCTTAGAAGAAATCCACAACCACAAACATGCAAAGGGTCAAAGGCATCTACAACATAATAATAATCTAAAAACCCTCACTACAAGAAAAAATTACATTGGTGAGGGTCATGCTTGTGATGAACCTTTAAGGTTTGTCACCAATGTCACATATGGTGACGGTCCTTAAAAAAGCGTCATTGTAAGTGTATATATCGGATGGTCCTTTAAGGTCCGCCACTAAAGCCAATTTCCATGACACTTTTGGTGAGGGTCATTAAAGGCCCATCACTAATTCTTTCTTTGGTGACACTTTTAGTGACGAAATTTTAATGACCCTCACCGATGCTATTTTTTTTAACTTTTGGTGATGGTCAAAAAATGTTTGTCACCATTGATCATTCCAATGAGTTTGATGACGTTATGTTCTTGTTAATATATTTTTTTCAAAATATAATGATTTAATACCATTATTGTGGAGTCTTTTTTATGATATGTCCAAGGCCATAGTGGTTAGAGTCAATCAATTTTTTAAGAAGTAATTAGTGTGCATCATTTCCCTCAAGTAATAACTAGTTGAATAGATTTTTTCTATGAGTCAACACATGATTCATATCTATTAAGTTTATTATCTAGAAAATTCCCTTTAGATGAAGTCCCACTAATGTGTGTAGGAAATATATTATTCAATACATAATCAAGCTTTGTCAATTCTATTAATGAGAAATACCTATCCCTCCTCAACAATCTGGCACACCTTAAATTAATTCTTTGGCACACACTAACATTTCTTAGCACCTCGCATGTCTTGGAACATATTTTTATGACACTATGCCCAAGCACATGGTGGCATGCGCTAGCACAACATAGAACTCTCCTAGTATGTGTTGGCATGCATGTAGTCCCTAACATGATCTGGAACACCTTGGTTGAATGCATTGACATACATTAGCACTTGGCACACAATGACACTTGGCATGTATTGGGACCTATTATTAGTGTGGTTATCATGCCCCTTTTTAAAAATATAAAGTCTCAACTTATTAACCCTGTTATTCATTCTTCCTTTTGTTTCCTTGAAACTTCTTGACACATATTGACATACCCTAGCACCCTGCACATCCTTAGCACCTGGCATGTATTGGCATATCTTGGCACTATTTGGCACATATAATTAGCACACCCTAGAACTCCCAAGCACACTTTGAGACTTCTTGACATGCCTTGATATTCCCTAGCATGCCTTACTAATCCTTATCATACCTTGTCACTCCCTCCTTTGCATGACAACTAGCACTCATTAACACTAGTCCCTGGGACACGTTCCTCATATTCAATAACTTCCATGAATTTTGACCTAGTGATCACTTAATTTTTTATCCTAGTACGCCTTAACACTCCTCAACATGCATTATCACTCTCTAGCACACCTTAGCACTCTTCAACATGCCCTTCCACTTCATAGCATGCATAACACTTTGTGACACATATTGGCACTTGGCACATGTTGGTGCTTGGAAAGTCTTAGCATGTATGGAATATGTTGACATTCCTTGGTATAATTTTGTATGGATTAATATCAAATTTATTTGATATAAACTATTGTAAAGTAGATGAGAAGCAACAAAAGAATACTTGGCTCTTAGAATGCACTAATAATTTTCACTTGGAACCTATTGGCACCTAGTGTTGGTGTGCTTAGCATGCCCCTCTTGGAAAAGGTAAATTGATGACTTATTAAGCCTCTTATGTGTTCATTACCTTGTAGTTTAACTTGTTTCTCCCTTTTTTTGCCTTGAAATTCCCTGGCACGCATTGACACACCCTTGCACATCTTGGCATGCCTTATCACTTGGCACATCATAGCATGTTTGACATGCCTTCACACTATCTGACACATCTTATCATTCCCTAATACGCCTTGGCACTCATGTCCTCACAAATAACCTTTACATTTTCTCACGACTTGGGAACCCAATCAATTCCTTGGCCACTGCAGTTCATGTGACAATATTGGCTTGCTTCAACCACAACAACTTGACCAATTGCACCTACTACAAGTAGATTGTGGCTTGTTCACCTAAGAAATGCCTATAACTCATCTTATGCCACTCATGTCCAAGCTCAAATTGCCCCACTTGACTAGTTACCAAGACAAGGATCACATGGTCTAGCCATGGCCATAAAACAACTAAGCAACATATCTTACATAGGAAATATTTCACATGTATGTTTAGTTCATATAAACAATAGAAAATTAACTGGGAGTTTGCAAGAACCACAAGATGCACAAGGCACACAAGATATAATCTGACACAAGTTGAGTGCCCCAAAACTTATACACAACAATGCACAATATGCAATTATCTAGAATAGTTTAAAACATGAGAATGTAGCCAAAGTGTGCTACATCTCATATAAAAAAAATAGCTAAAGGCAAAACAATGTTGTGCCTAGCACAAAGTGATCTCCCTTTGTCTAAAACTTCTATGTCGAGCCTCGTATAACAACTATATGCTTGCCTTCTATAAATCCTATTCTGAACTTCTCCTAACACACTTCATCCTTAAAACACTCGAATTCGCTAACACTCCCTAGCACACACTCTTATTTGTTCCTTCCATGCATTTTGACCTAGTTATCCCTTGATATGCCCCGACACTCCCTAACACTCTTCAACATGCATTGAAATTATTCGACTTGTTTTAGCATGCCTTTTCGTTCCTAATGTGCATGCCCTGACCCTCCCTAGGTATCATGCCCTCACAAATACCCTTACTTAATTTGTAACTTGGGAACCCAACCAAGCCCTCGCTTGACTACAAGAGCTTCACCAAGTTATGGTTACTACAACTAGACTATGTTGTTGAATTATGTAGCTTGGGAGGTACTCCGCAAGCCTAGTGAGATGTGTTTGTGTGAGTTTGGTCACAAAAGGCTTTGTGGGCAAAGAAGCCAAGCAAAGAGATTTTGGACCCAAGATGGAGTTTAAAGTCTAAGAGAAAATTAAAAATAAAAATTAATATCTCCTAAGGTCTAAGTGGATAAAACCCGTAAGTTCTAGAGGGTTCCTAAGAGGTATAGGGAAAACTATTTAAGGAAGCCTTAGGATGAAGGAAAGAACATCAAGTGAGAAGGAGCTCATTTGATCAAGGGGGTTAATAGAGATGTAGTCCTAATGTTGTTCGAGTAAGAGGTCCGATTAAGGGTTGCTAAAGGGAGGCCATGATCCTCCTCCAAGAGCAAGATCATCATGTGAGGGTTCACAATAATGTTGCATAACTTAATGATCGATTCGAGCTAGGAAGTAGGATGGCATATTGTTGGTTCTCTTATGGCAGATCGAGCTTAAGAGAGGTTTCTCATGAGAATCTGGGCATGTGATTTCAGTGGTGTATTTGTGTTAAGGCCACATCAAATTCTGAAATGTTGAAATTTTCAACAAGAAACATTGAAATTGGAAACCAGAAACGAAAAAAAAATTCACCCACACTGGTGAGGAATTTTGATGCACCAGGAGTGAGGAATGTGGGGCGTCTAATTTATTTTTCCCTTAAATAAATTAAACAATAAATTGTAATTTCATCCCATAACAACTTCTGTCAGTTAACTAAGCCATGATGACTAAGTTAGCTCAATAAATTCGAGTTGAGGGTCTAATATGAGGCATGTAGAGTTATTAATCTAATATTTTTGGAGTCCAGTTGTAGTGGATGAATTAGTGGGGTGTGGGTGTGAATTAGTTAACTCAATTAAATGAGTTAAAATCAGTTTAAATAGTTCTAACTAAGTTATGATTTAGTGAGAGGTCAACCGGTGAATTAAATTAGATTTAATTCACATTGAGTGATCAATCAGATAACTGATAATTCACTATTAATAAATGCATGCATGTCAGTTCTGAGGAAGACCCAGTTGAGACAGAGGTTAAAGGGAGCATAAATATTAGTTGTATTTATACAAAGTTTCCCATGTGCAATTATAAAGTCATTGGGATGCCATGATGGATTGTGCAATCATGGAATATTGATTTTCCTAATTAATACGGAGCTAATTCCCTAAAAATTGCATAAGGCACGCTGAAGGAAGGTTGAGAATTGGTTAAGTAATAAACTGAGTTTTCCTAGATGAGCGAGAGACAATTGGTAGAGTGCTGGAGAATCTCATGAGAGATTAAGCATTGTATTGTTTCATGATTCCTTGACTTAATACACAATAGAGATAGAGTGGTTTTGGGTATTTTCTTTCCCTAGATACATCTTGTGTTGTGCGATTGATAATTTATTTCTCTTACTTATATGTGATTGTGAAATCATGTTTTGTTTCCAAAAATTGTAGGAAGGATTCAATATTTGGTTTTAGTACATTACAAGATCAGATTGAATCTCGTTGCTTATATTTTCTACATGGTATCAGAGCAGGAAAATTTTGGGCGGCGAGTTTGCAGAGAATATCTGAAGATTTTGGCGTTAAAAAAAAATAAAAAATAGCACATTTGGATTCCTTGTGAAAAATTACCTAAATGGAAAATCAATTCGGAGCTCGGATGAGGGATATACCGTCGATTTAAAATCAACTCTTTTTTAGAATTCCTTAGCACTACCAAGCATGCCTTGTCACTCCTCCTTAGCACACTTGGAACTCGTTGACACCCCTTGTCACACACTCTTATTCATTCATTTCCATGCATTATGACATAGTGCTCCCTTGTGTTTCTCTAGCACTCCCTAACACTCCTTGGCACACATTGGCACATCTTGGCATGCTTTCCTTGCACTATATCATGCCTTGGAATTGCCTAGAATACCTTGTCACTCCCTCCTTATCACACCTAGAACTTGCTAACACTCCCTATCACACACTCTTATTCATTCATTTCCATGCAATTGAAACTAGTCCTCCCTTCTATTTCCCTCGCACTCCCTATCATGTGTTGGCGCCAGACCCTAGCACCTAGCATATATTGGAATGACTAACATGCCTTGTAACTTTCTAGCATGTGTTAGAACTTTATGGGATTCCCTTCACACCTTGGAACTCCCTATTTGTCATGCCCTCATAGATAACCTTACTTTTTTTGTGACTTGGGAACCCAACCAAGTCTTTGAAAAAATAGTGTTGTGTCTAGCCCAAAGTCTCCTTTTGTCTAAATTGCTTCGTCCATCCCTTATCACAATCGTATTCTTGCCTCCTGCAAGTCCTATTATGAAATTCTCCTAACACACTTCGTCCATGGGACACCTGGAATTCACTGACACTCCCTGTCAGACACTCTTATTCATTTGTTTCCATGCACTTTGAACTAGTTCTCCCTTGTGATGACCTGACACTCCCCAACACTCCTCATAATACATTAACACTAACTATCATGTGTTATCACACCTTTTAATTCATTGCAACACCCTAATACTCGTTAACTATCATATCCTCATAACCACCCTTCTTTTTTTTAGACTTGGGAACCCAACCAAGTCCTGCCTTGACTACAATAACTTGACCAAGTTTCATTTACTACAACTAGAGTATGCCTTGTTCACCTAAGAATGGCTTATAACTTATCTTAGGCTACTCATGACCAATACTAACTCATCCCACTTAACAAGTTACCAAGTCAAGGCTCATGTCCAATCATAGCCATAAAACAAGTAAACATCATAGTTTACATCTTGACATGCCATAACACCTGGAATGTCTAAAAATACCTTGGCACTATGTGGAATGAGTTAGCATCCCTTGCATTCCTTTACATGATTTGGAACTCCCTAACACACCCTACCATTCCCTGACATGCCTTGGCACTCTAGCATGCCTTGGAATTCCCTAGCATATAACCTTTTCATTCCCTCCTTAGCACAGTTGGAACTTGCTGACACTCCCTATCACACACTCTATATCTATTCATTTCCATTCATTTTAAACTAGTTCTCCCTTATGTTTATGTTGTATATCAAGAAATAGTCCCTTGGCTATGCTAAGGAATCTGTGCTTAAGACATTTTTAAATATATGTCACAAATTTAAGATATCAGATGGTCTGTGTTAAGCACGTTTGGAAATTAATTATTTATAACCCTCAATGATCTGATATAATGAAATATTTCACAATGCCATTATATGTCGATATTACTTGAAATGGAAGGAAGAAAATGGAATCGAAACTTAAAATGATATACTGGATAACATAATCTATCACTTTAAATCTCAGAAAAAAATTTATAGAGAGAAAATAGTTGGAGTGAAGGAGCGCACATTAAGGACATTTAACTCTTACTTACAAACTATAAAAAGAGGCCTGCAGCTACATTACTTCACCTCATTCACATAAGAAAAAACATATGATGAAACTAGAAAAAACGCATCAACATCAACAAGTGCAAGAAACTTGATCTTCTTTCATTGAATTTTAGAAAATTCAGTACAATTTATAGTCCTCCAGAGGTCCAAAAATCAGAACCTCCACCCAATCCAATTTTTGGGCTTTATCTTTTTTCCTCACGAGTCATCTACATAATCAGTTATAAAATTGATTTATAAAACAGTTAATAAATTGTTTTTGATAGTCTTCCTTTCAAAATTCTCTTTGAAATAATGAAATTACATTTTTTATTTAACATTATATATATTATTAATAATAATAATATATATAATATAGTTAAAGGCTTCTTCTTTTTTACAAGCTTTATGCATTTGAACACTAGCATTTAACTAGACTCCTAATACATAAAATAGATTAATGAAGGAAGATCACATTTTCAATGTACGACTGTAGAGATAATGAATATGAATGGCGTGTGCATACCATTATCCTGTCCGCACATAAATTCCCCAAAACCATAAACCACTTGCGGAGGCACCTTTAGTGGTTTCCAGAAATTAATAGAGTGATGCCGCATTGAATATCAATCATCGATTTATTTGATGGCAGTTTGGGAAAAACCATTTACGGGATCACTTCTTCGCATATGTTTTGTAAAACTTGTGCTTTCGGGTTGCTGTTGATTTGAGGAACTAATAACATGGACCATCAATTTAATGATATTTGTCGGAACGATAATTCTGTTTGTGAAAATTTGTTCCTTTTGATAAACGACTTCATCTATTTGCCTCTTTAATTCATCATTTTGTTATTTTCCTTCTCTAACAACATTCGCTATATGAATTCTCCAAAATGGCTTTCGAGGTTTCAGTCATATTTCTTTTCAGAATTAAGCTCCATATTCAGTGCCAGAATTTTTTCTATGGAAAGTTCAGAAAAGAAGTGCGGCGATACATCTGCTCGGGTCATTAGCTCCCTCTTTTCTTAACAGAGTGCTTACATCCTTGAAAATTTATTTCACCAACTAATAAAATCCGATGGAAGTCAGAATAATGCTTGATACTTCTGTCCATACCAAGAATTTACAACTTGAAGGACGTTTTTTTAAGAAAATTGGTGTTTGAACGAATCCACTGAATCTCTGAAAACACTTCAAATTTCTGGAAATTTCTCGCGAATAAGTCAATTGGGTCATTCTGCACAAAACCCAGATCGTGGAATTTTAAATTTTTTCTTTGTTTGTCCGCAATTTTAAATCGAAAATCATGACCTGGGAAGGTCTGCGTTTTCTGTGCAAGAAATTTTCCACTCTCGAATAAAATCTTGATGTTGGCCATTTCACATCTCTCCCAACCACACCAAGATGCGTTATATTACCATTGGAAGGAATTGTTGGTAGAATTGGTCAATCAAAACCATTTATTGCCGTTTCTGCTACTTCATAAGAGGAATTCACATCCATACAAACATTTTTATCTTGACAAAGGCTCTTGTTATTATAAAGAAATCGAAAAACTTCAGACAACGGTGGAGCTGGAATTGTCGCCTTTAGATCTTCAATCTTATCTGAAATATCTGACATTAGATTTTTTAAGCACACTAACCTCATCATCCATGACACTTGTAGATAGTGTACCATTCAGAGATGTTATGTCAGTTGTTTCCATATGCCAACTTGCAAAAGGGTTTCTAAGTCCAGTCAATTCACATAATAGCTCGAGATGTTTCTCCTTCTTGTCCTTCTCCTCAATTATAATCTCATAGAGCTGGTCTCCCTTTCGTTGATATGTTGCAGAACAGTATTCCCCAAAATATGATAAGACATAATATTTCCTCTAGCTTTGTTAATAATTATCGTTCATAGGAAATGCAAGGCAGCATAGAGCTTGCTGGAGAGGGCTGGATCAATTTGTGACTGAAGAGGAGGTAACCCATCCTCAACTAGGGAATTTGTATTTGTTTTAGGCAACTAAAATTTCTTCAATGAAGCATCTTCCTACCTCAGAATTTTTCCACCTCCATGAAGACTCGAACTTTCATGCTTGTACCTTTAATTTGCTGACACATTGAGCCATGAAACACATCTAAGACATGAGACGAGGAGAATCGTTGAGCAACATGTTCCATTTCTTCTTAAATTTTAATAATTGTTCCTTGACAACCTTGAATTTCTCAGAACCTCTTTCGGCTTTTAGCTGAGTCAAATTGTGCTACAACTTCTGGCTCCAATTGGGGGCAGCACTTTGGTAGCAAAGTGCTAAGAACTTGTAGATTAGTAGCCTTTATTGGGCATGGAGTCAAAGAGAACCTGTAGACCAGTAGCCTTTATTGGGAATGGAGTCAAAACAAAACGGAAGTTGACCCTTATATGAAATATCCCTGAAATCTTCCACACTTTGAACTTCTTCCTTTATTCTTTAAACTAAAAGTACCGAACTAGCAATACTGCAACTGAAAATGCTCAACTTCTGAGCTTATTTATGTACAACTCCTATATATATATATATATACATGGATGAGCTTAATCAGGTGAAGTCAGCCTTCCAATGGCACCAACCCAACATCTGATTGTTAGATTTAATACCTTCATATTGCTGAAATTTAAAAATCAAAACAGGAATGTACCATGAAAATTTTCCATATACAAAAATTTGTACATACCCTTGCATAAAAGCTTGTTGCTGATCAAAGAAATTTGTCATATACTCAACCACTGGATCATAGAATTGATGAGATAGAACTTTGATTACCTCCTTTTCTTGAACATTTTGCTGATGTAGATTTCTTTGAATAGGGCAGCTTCCTTCATTGTTTGACTCCTCATTTTGGAATTGTGTGCGAGGAACTTGATTTCCATTTTCTATAGGCACACATTTAGGCTGAAAATATAAATCCAAGGTTTGTTCCCCATAATGCTGATGTTCTTCGTATAATGCCAATTCTTGAAAAAAATCTTCCTCCTCCTGTAAACATATATGAGAAGCTCCACTAGTTTCCCCACTATTCACAAAATCATTAAAATTATGAAAATTGTAATGATCTTCCAGGCTTTCATCCTGTAGCTCAGTTGTTGCAACGAATTTTTGACTAGAATCTTCAGAATTCTTAGATTCTTGTGTTTTAGCAATACATGAATTCCCTAACACCTTTTGAAAATCCTTGTTCACCTCTGAATTTGCATTCTCTTGTAAAGCAATTCCAACGTTTTCTTGACAGGCCCTCTTGCCTTCAACAAAACTTGTTCTTTCAACATGACAGGAGAAATTTCTACAAGTCCACAAATTATCTTTGATTTCTTGTGCATAAAGAAACATTAGCTTCAAAGTGCAAGGCTTTTTCTCCTTGAGATAAAAAGACAAGACAATGGAAAGAGCCCTCAAATAGTAAACCATAGATGCTCCTTCAGGAGGTCGAATTTCTTTTGGCTTTCTAAAATAATTTTTTTGAAACCTCCTATTAAACTTAGCAATTGATTCATTGCTCTACCTCTGGATAGAATATAATTCCAAAAGGTGTTTTTCATGTGACTTATGCTCACCCCAATCTCTAAGAAAGATATCTTGAAAACCTTGCCATGAACTAATTGAACTTGCTTCCAAACACTAGAACCATTGTTGAGCACCCTGCTTTAATGAATGATAAAACATCCTTAAAGCCACGTCTTCATAAATAATTTGAAATTTGTCTAGAAAATACTCAAATTCCAAGATATGTTGTTCATCTAAAATATCCTCCTCCTCTCCAGAGAAACTTGGCAAAAATTTGAATCCTTCTGAAGGATACTAATGAAGAATTGTGGGCAGCTTCAGGGGTTTAAATATTTCATTGTTTTTGAGTTGAAAAACATTCAATTGCTTGTGAGGAAATATATTATCATCCAAAGATGATGAATAATCACCTTTATGCCCAGACTATGACTGATTATCTTTAGGAATTGTAATGCAATAGTCATCTCTCCTCTCATATTTAGGAGATAAAGTTGTGTCAATATCAATAATACAAGCAGAAGAAAAATCATCTTTTTCCAATAAAGAATGTACTTTTTGGGCTTTATAATCATCTGAGAATATAAAGCAAGAAATAATCTTCTTGATATATAAGGGAAAATAGACCACCAAACTGATAGTAAAAAATAGAACCTCCTTTAAAAAACTGAAACTCTGATACATGTTTTTTCTACGATTCTTTCTCATTTTCTTGCCAACAAAATTCTTCATCTAATGAAACCTTCATCAGTGGAGTCGCCAGGTGAATAATAAACAACCAAATTTTAAATATAAATCTTGTTCACCATCAAGAATAAGGGATTATGAGACCTGCTACCAGGAGCAGACAATGTAGGATCAGGTGTCGAAGGGGTTTTTGGTTTCTGAGCATTTTTAGAAATCAATTTTTCTGGATCTGACAAAGTAAGGACCTTCTGCTGCGAGGTATCTGACCTCGTGTGAGGCCTTTTGAAAGCCAGAATTCTGAAAAAGAATAAACACAACCGAATATTTCCTCCTCACTAAACAACCAAAGGAAATAGAAAGAAAACTCATGGAAATGAACTTCGATTCTTCGTTCCTAGGCAACGACGCCAAAAAATGTTGTATATCAAGAAACAATCCTTTGGTTGTGATAAGGAATCTGTGCTCAAGATATTTTTAAATATATGTCACAAATTTAAGATATCAGATGGTCTGTGTTAAGCACCTCTGGAAATTAATTATTTATAACCCTCAATGATCTGATATAATGAAATATTTCACAATGCCATTATCTGTTGATATTATTTGAAATGGAAGGAAGAAAATGGAATGGAAACTTAAAATTATATGCCGGATAACATAATCTATCACTTTAAATATCAAAAAAAAATTTATAGAGAGACAATAGTTGGAGTGAAGGAGCACACATTATGGACATTTAACTCTTACTTACAAACTATAAAAAGAGACCCGCAACTACATTACTTCACCTCATTCATAGAAGAAAAAACAAATGATGAAACTGGAAAAAACACATCAACATCAACAGGTGCAAGAAAATTGATCTTCTTTCATTGACTTTCAGAAAATTCAGTATAATTTATAGTCCTCCAGAGGTCCAAAAATCAGAACCTCCACCCAATCCAATTTCTGGGCTTTATCTTTTTTCCTCACGAGTCATCTACATAATCAGTTATAAAACTGATTTATAAAACAGTTAATAAACTGTTTTTGACAATCTTTCTTTCAAAATTCTCTTTGAAATAATGAAATTACATTTTTGATTTAACATTATATATATTATTATTAATAATAATATATATAATATAGTTAAAGGCTTCTTGTTTTTACAAGCTTTATGCATTTGAACACTAGCATTTAACTAGACTCCTAATACATAAAATAGATTAATGAAGGAGGATCAAATTTTCAATGTACGACTATAGAGATAATTAATATGAATGGCATGTGCATACCATTGTCCTGTTTGCACATAAATTCTCCAAAACCATAAACCACTTGCAAAGGCACCTTTGGTGGTTTCTAGAAATTAATATAGTGATGTCGCATTGAATATCAATCGTCGATTTCTTTGATGGCAGTTTTGGTAAAACTGTTTATGGGATCACTTCTTCGCATATGTTTTGTATAGCTTGTGCTTTTGGGTTGCCGTTGATTTGAGGAACTAATAACATGGACCATCAATTTAATGATATTTTTCAAAACGATAATTATGTTTGTAAAAATGTGTTCCTTTTGATAAACGACTTCATCTATTTGCCTCTTTAATTCATCATTTTGTTATGTTCCTTCTCTAACAGCATTCGCTATATGAATTCTCCAAATTGGTTTTCGATGTTTTAGTCTTATTGCTTTTCAAAATTAAGCTCCATATTCAGTGCCAGAAGCTTTTCTATGGAAAGTTCAGAAAAGAAGTGCGGCGATACAGTTGCTCGAGTCATTAGCTCCCTCTTTTCTTAACACAGTGCTTACATCCTTGAAAATTTCTTTCACCAACTAATAAAATCCGATGGAAGTCAGAATAATGCTTGATACTTTTGTCCATGCCAGGAATTTACAACTTGTAGGACGTTTTTTTAATAAAATTGGTGTTTGAAGGAACCCACAGAATCTCTGAAACCGCTTCAAATTTCTGGAAATTTCTCGTGAGCAAGTCAATTGGGGTCATTCTGCACAAAATCCAGATCATGGAATTTTAATTTTTTTCCTTTTTTGTCTGCAATTTGAAATCGAAAATCATGACCTGGGAAGGTCTGCGTTTTCTATGCAAGTAATGTTCTGCTCTCGAATAAAATATTGATGCTGGGTGTTTCAAATCTCTCCCAACCACACCAAGATGCATTATATTACCATTGGAAAGAATTGCTGGTAGACTTGGCCGATCAAAACAATTTCTTACCATTTTTGCTACTTCATAAGAGGAATTCACATCCATACAAACATTTTTATCTTGATAAAGGCTCTTGTTATTATAAAGAAATCGAAAAACTTCAGATGACAGTGGAGCTGGAATCATCACCTTTAGATCTTCAATCTTATTTGAAAGATCTGACATTAGATTTATTAAGCACACTAACCTAATCATCCATGACACTTGTAGCTAGCGTACCATTCAAAGATGTTATGCCAGTTGTTTCCATCTGCCAAATTGAAAAAGGATTTCTAAGTTCAGTCAGTTCAAATAATAGCTCGAGATGTTTCTCCTTCTTTTCCTTCTCTTCAATTATAATCTCATAGAGCTAGTCTCCCTTTTGTTGATATTCTGCAGAACAGCATTCCACAAAATATGATAAGACATAATATTTCCTCTAGCTTCGTTAATAAGTATCATTCATAGGAAATTCAAGGCAACATAAAGCTTGCTGGATAGGGCTGGATCAATTTGTAACTGAAGAGGAGGTAACCCATCCTCAACTAGGGAATTTGTATTTGTTTTAGGCAACTAAAATTTCTTCAATGAAGCATCTTCCTACCTCAAACTTTTTCCACCTCCATGAAGACTCGAACTTTCATGCTTGTACCTTTTAATTTGCTGACACATTGAGCCATGAAACACATCCAAGACATGAGAAGAGGAGAATCGTTGAGAAACATATGTTGAGCTTGTGGTTATCTTCTTGAACATGTTCCAGTTCTTCTTAAATTTTAATAATTGTTCCTCGACAACCTTGAATTGCTCAGAACCTCTCTTGACTTTTAGCTGAGTCAAATTGTGTTACAAAAGTTTCCATGGCACTCCCTCACACTCCTGACACAAATTAGCACACCGTGGCACTTGGAACATCTTTGCATGTCACCCTGGCACACTATCGTTCCTTGGCACTAGCTAACATACATTGTCGTTCCCACCTTAGCACACCTATAATTCGATAACAATCACTGTCACACACTCTTATTCATTCATTTCGATGCATTTTAAACTATTGGTTGCTTGTGTTTCCCTGGCACTCCATAACACTCCTTGACATGCATTCGCACACCCTAACACCTGGCACATCTTGGTATGTTTCCCTAACCTCTAACATACATTCTCACTCGTTCCTTAGCACACCTAGAACTCATTGAAAATTCATGTCACAATCTCTTAATCATTCATTTGCATGCATTATTTAACCTAGTGCTCCTTTGTATGTCCCTAGGACTCCCTAACATTTCCTATCATATGTTGGCACACCTTGGCACCTGGCACATCTTAGCCACCTGCCACTCTGGCACACTAGCATGAATTTGTACTTCCTAGCATACCATGTCACTCCCTCCTTAGCACACATAGAGCTCATTGACACTCCATGTTACAGAATCTTATTCATTCATTTCCATGCATTTTTACATAGTGATCCCTTGTGTTTCACTAGCACTCACTAACACTCAACACACATTGGCACTTGGCACATATTGGTATGCTTCCCTAGCACTCTAGCATGCCTTGGAACTATCTAGCATATATTTTCACTCCCTCCTTAGCAAACTTGGAACTCCATAGCATGCCCTATAACTCCCTCGCACATATTGGCTCTTGGCACTTGGTGGCACTTGAAAATTATTGACTTGTGTTTGGATGCCCTGGAATTCCTTGGCATGGTTTAAGATAAAGTTTATTTGATATCAATTATTCACAATTAAGAGAGAAGTAGTAGAGGATGATTTGGCACTTAAAACATGCTAAAACTTGGCCCTTGGCATGTATTGGCACTATTGTTCGTATTCCTAGCATTCCCCTCCTAAAAAGGTAAGGTCTTGAATTATTTACCCTCATATGTGTTCATTGATTTTCATTTTAACTTGGTGTTCCCTTTTTTCGCCTGACAATCCTTGAGAAGCGTTCGCATACCTAACGCCTGGCACATTTCGTCATGTCTTAACACATGGCATGTCTTGTTATGCCTGAAATGCATTGGCATGCCTTGGAACTATCTGACACAGGTTAGAACACCCTGTCACTTCTTGACATGCCATAACATTCCCTAGCATGCCTTGTCACTCCCCCCTTTGCACGCCTGAGACTCGCTCACACTCCCAAAAAAACCCTCTTATTCATTCATTTCCATTCATTTTCACTCAATGATTTATGTTTGATGGGGTGCATGTCTAGAAAGAGATCCATTAAGGGAATACAAAAATTATCGCACCATTACCGACATAAGTAATTGCGAGATTCTACTTGAATGACATTAGGAAACTACACAAGAAATTTTAAGAATGAAATTTTTAGGGTTTCTGTTATGATGTGGGAATGGTAAGGAGTGGTAAATATGGTGTGTGAATGCTTAGAATAAATTCTCACTCCTTGACACACCCTCATATTCATTCACTTCCATGCATTTTGACCTAGTGCTCCCTTGTGTTGCCCTAGTACTCTGTAACACTCCTCAACATGCATTGGAACTCTCTACTTAACACTTTTTGACATGCCCTGCCACTTCATACCATGCATAACACTCCCTGACACACATTGGCACTTGGAAAGTGTTAGCTCTTGGAAAGTCTTAGCATGCCTGACATGCTTTGAGATGACTTGGTATGCTTTGGCATGGTTTAATATTAAATTTATTTGAGATAAATTATTGGAAAGTAGATGAGAAGGAATATAGGAAAATATGGCATTTAGAATGCACTAGCACTTGGCACTTGGCACATATTCGCACCTAGTGTTGGTGTGCCTAGCATGCCCCTCATGGAAAAGGTAAATTGATGACTTATTAGACCTCTTATGTGTTCATATCCTTGTATTATAACTTGTTTCTCCCTTTTGTTTCCTTGATCGTCCCTAACATGCATTGTCACACCCTTGCACATCTTGGCGTGCCTTAGCACTTGGAACATCTTAGCATGTTTGACATGCCTTCACACTATCTAGCACATGTTATCATTCCCAAGCATGCCTTGGCACTCATTCACTCACAAATAGCCTTACTTAGGAACATTACATTCCCTGGAAACACCTTGGTACTCCCTAGTTTTCATACCCTCATAGATCGCCTTACTTTTTTTGCAACTTGGGAACCCAACCAAGTCATTAGCAAAAACAAATTGTGCCAAACGCAAAGTCTCCCTTTATCTGAAATTACTTTGTCCACACCTTATCACAACAATAGGCTTCCCTCTTGCAAGTCCTATTCTTAACTTCTCCTAAAAAAATTCATCCTTGTGACACCTGGAATTCACTAACACTCATTAGTACACACTCTTATTAGTTCATTTCCAAGAATTTTGACCTAATTCTCCATTGTGTTCCCCTAGAACTCCCTAACACTCCTCATCATGCATTGAAATTGTCTGCCATGTGTTAGCACACCTTTTGTTCCTTGGCATGCCTTAGCACTCCTTAGCTATCATGCCCTCACAACTACCCTTACCTTTTTTTAGACTTGGGAACCCAACCAAGTCCTTCTTTGACTATAATAACTTGACCAAGCTATATTTACTACAACTAGACTATTACTTGTTCACCTATGAACATCCTATAACTCATATTAAGCTACCCATTTCCAATCTCAACTCATCCCACTTAACAAGTTACCAAGTCAAGGCTCACATCCAACTGTGGCCATAAAACAACTAATAAAAATAGTTTACATCTTAACTTTGTCATAACACCTAGCACTTTTAACACTCCCTTAGCACTATGTGGGATGTGTTAGCATTCCCCAAATTTATTGGCATTTTTTTCACCCCTTAGCACACCCTAGGACTCCCTGACATGCCCTAACACTTTAGCATGCCTCAGCACTTCCTAACATATAACCTTGTCACTCCCTCCTTAGAAGACTTGGAACTTGCTGACACTCCCTATCACACACTCTTATCCATTCATTTCCATGCATTTTTAACTAGTTCTCCCTTGTGTTTCTGTGGAGCTCCCTAACACTCCCTGGCACACATTGGCACACCCTGACACCTAACACATTTTGGCATGTTGCCATGACACTCTAGCATTCCTTGGAATTACCCATCATACCTTGTCACTCACTCCTTAGCACACCTAGAACTATTTGACACTCCCTATCACACACTCTTATTCATTTCCATGCACTTGAAACTAGTGCTCCCTTGACATTCCTTGGTGCTCCATAACACTCCCTGACATGCATTGGCACACCTTAGAACCTGGCACAACTTTGGATGTTTCTGACCTCTATCATACCTTGTCACTCCCTCCTTAGCACACTTTTAACTCACTGACACTTCCTGTCACAAGCTATTATTTGTTCATTTCCATGCATTAATTTTACATAGTGCTCCCTTGTGTTTCCCTGGCACTCCTTAACACTTCATAGCACATGTTGGCACACCCTGGCACCTGACACATCTTGGTCGCATGCCACCCTGGCACTCTAGAATGACTTAACGCTTCCTAACACACCTTTTCACTCTCTCCATATCACACTTGGAACTCATTGACACTCCTTGTCACACGCTCATATTATTTCATTTCTATGAATTTTGACCTAGTGCTCCCTTGTGTTTCCCTAACATTCCCTAACACTCCTTAGGACGCATAAGCACACCTTGGTGCTTGACACATCTTGGTATGCTTCCCTAAGACTCTAGCATGCCATGGAACTACATAAAATACCTTTTCACTCCCTCCTTAACACACTTGTAACTTGCTAACACTTCATTTCCATGCATTTCAAACTAGTGCTCCCTTGTGTTTCCCTAGCACTTGGACCTAACACTCCCTAGCATGTGTTCGCACCACACCTTAGCACCTGGAACATATTGGCGTGCCTTACCAGTTGGATTGTATTGCCATACCTAACATGCCTTGGAATTTTCTAGCATGTGTTAGTACTTCCCGACATTCTCTGGTAGTACACCTTAGCACTCCCTAGTTGTCATGCCCTCATAGATAGACTTACTTTTTTTGCGAGTTGGGAATGCAACAAAGTCATTGAAAAAATAATGTTGTGCCCAACCCAAAGTTTTCCATTATTTGAAACTAGTTTGACCAGCCCTTTATTGTAACCATAGGCTTCCATCCTACAATTCCTATTATGACCTCCTCCTAAAACACTTTTTCCTTGAGACACCTATAATTCATTGACACTCCTTGGAACACACTCTTATTTGTTCATTTCCATGAATTTTTACCTAGTTCTCCCTTATGATACCTTGGCACTCCCTAACACTCTTCAACATACATTGACAATTTCTAACATGTGTTAGCATGCCTTTTCATTCCTTGGCACACCCTAGAACTCCTTAGCTATGATGCCCTCACAACTACCCTTAATTTTTTTGGGACTTGGGAACCCAACCAAGTCTTGTCTCAACTACAACAACTTGACCAAGGTACGGTTACTACAACTAGACTATGCCTTTTTCACCTAAGAATTGACTATTACTCATCTTAGGCTACTCATGTACAATTTCAACTTAACCCACTTAACAAGTTACAAGTTACTAGGTCAAGGCTCGTGTCCAATTGTGGCCATATTAAAACAACTGAGAAACATAGTTTACATATTGACGTGTCATAGCACTTAGCACGTCTAATAATCCCTTGGAACTATGTGGCATGTGTTAGCACCCCCTGCATTCCTTGGCATGCTTTGGCACTCCCTAGAACACCCTACCACTCCCTGACATTCTGTGGCACTCTAGCATGCCTTGGCACTACCTAGCATATAACCTTGTCACTCCCTCCTTAAAACACCTCAAACTCACTAACACTCCATATCACTCACTATTATTTGAACTTCATTTCCATGCATTTTGAGCTAGTTGCCCCTTGTGTTTACATGGAACTCCCTGGCACGCATTGACACACCCTAGCACCTGAAACATCTTGGCATGTCACCCTATTAGTCTAGCATTCCTTGGAACTACCTAACATACCTTGTCACTCCATCCTTAACACACCTAAACTCACTGACACTCCCTATCACACACTCGTATTCATTCATTTCCATTCATTTGAAACTAGTTCTCTCTTGTGTTTCTGTGGCACTCCCTAACATGCATTGGCACACCCTAGCACCTAGCACATCTTGGCATATTTCCCTGATATCTAGCATGTCGTAGCATTTCCTAGAATATCTTATCACTCCCTCCTTAGAACACCCAGAACCCACTGATGCTTCTTTTCACAAAATCTTATTCATTCATTTCCATGCATTATTTTGACTTAGTGCTCCCTTATATTTCCCTGGCATTATGTAACACTTCCTAGCATGTGTTGGCACACCCTCGCACCTGGCACATCTTGGCCACATACCATGTCACTCCCTCCTTAAGACACCTAGAACTCGTTGACATTCCTTGTCACACACTCTTATTCATTCATTTCCATGCAATTTGACCTAATTCTCCCTTGTGTTTCCCTAACACTCACTAACACTCCTTAATGCACATTGGCACACCTTGGCACTTGGTACATCTTAGAATGCTTCCTTAGCACTCTAGCATGCCTTAGCACTGCCTATCATACCTTATCCATCCCTCCTTAGCACACTTGGAACTCGCTAACACTCCCTATCACACACTCTTATTCATCATTTCCATGAAATGAAAACCAATTCTCCCTTCTATTTCGTGGCACTATCTAACACTCCCTAGAATGCATTGGCACCACGCCCTAGCACTTGGCACATCTTTTGATGCCTTAGCACTTGGCATTTCTTTGCACTTGGAATGTATTGGCATGCCTAATATGCCTCATAACTGTATATCACATGTTAGCACTTCTTGGAATTCCCTGGCATGCGTTGGCACTCCCTACTTATTATGCCCTTATAGATAGACTTACCTTTTATGTGACTTGGGAAACCAACCAAGTCATTGAAAAAATAATTTTGTGCCTAACCCAAAGTCTCGCTTTATTTGAAACTGCCTTTTCCAACCCCTTATCACAATCGTAGGCTTGCCTCCTGCAAGTCCTATTATAAAATTCTCCTAACACACTTCATCCTCGGGACACTTGGAATTCATTGACACTCCCTAGCACACACTCTTATTTGTTCATTTCCATGAATTTTGACCTAGTTCTCCCTTGTAATGCATTGACACTCCCCAACACTCCTCGACATGCATTCACACTGTCTGGCATGTGTTAGCACACCTTTCATTCCTTAGCACACCTTGGCACTCATTAGCCATCATGCCCTCACAACTACCCTTACTTTTTTTCCAACATGGGAACCCAACCAAATCTTTCCTCGCCTACAACAACTTGACCAAGCTATAGTTACTACAACTAGACTATTCCTTGTTCACCTAAGAGCTTTCTATAACTCATCTTATGCTGCTCATGTTTAATTTCAACTCATACAACTTAACAAGTTACAAAAAATTTTCTTAGGCCCCAAATGATCGTTGAAGAATTTTCCCCAACCCTAGTGAGTCGGAAATTTATTATTACGTTTTTATTTAACCCACTAAATTTTCCTATGTATTGTTATAAAATATGTTTGAAATATGATATAAATGTGCCCTTTCAATTTTATGGACTTTGTAAAAGCATTAGTTAGATATTGAGATTAGTTCATTTTAGTGCAATATGTAGCCATGAAGGCATTCACATCCAAGGTGTGGTTTTGAAATAATTGTTGTCCTTCAACAAGTTGTCCTCAATTATTAGGTAAATATTGACCTTGGGAAATTTTAGTCCAGGGCAGAGCTTTGAAATAATTCATGTCCTTTAACAAGCTATCCTCTATTATCATTTAATGTTTATTTATCATCTTGTGTCTGATAAAATTTTTGGATAAATATGTTCCACTCTTTGATATTGCCTTATTAATGAAGAAATTTGCAATTTGTCACGTTGTTTGACAAAGTATTTCCTGTGATCCAAAATTAGTGTTCCAAGTTGTGTGTCAAATATAAATAAACTATTCACGAATGTGCTCCTCTCTAGAGATTGACCACTCTTCTCAACACATCTTGGGTTTGAAACTATTTGATCACTCAAATATATGATCATTTTGTTCCTTCCAACTGCAACATCTAGAATGAATCTGGGTCATCTATCCTATTTCAAATTTGTGGTCATGTTATTGGTTTGGCATTGATACATAGGGTGAAATTTGACATGGTCCTAGCTCAAACATTTCTTCAAACAATTGGTTGTTCTCTATATCTCCTAGGAAGGTACACAATATGCAGATCCATAATTGTATTCAAGTTGCAAGGAAATATTGGAAATGGATTCAGATATTCTAGACTCGGATCTACTAGGACTCATGTTTGTAACAAGAGTTGAAGAACTAGGTTCCAAAAAGGTCATGAAACTTTGTCAAGGAGGTAGGGACTTGGTTGTAAATACTAAATAGTATGAATTGAAATTAATATGTTAAAATGTTGATTCAATGTCATTTTGTGACCCCAGTTGTCAAGTAAGTTAAATGCTTTGCCTAGGGGTTTTTTATTTTCTTGGGAATTCAACACTAAAATTTATTCTAGCTTTATAACTTGAATATCTGGATCTAATGTTGTAAGGGAAGGGTCAATATTTATGTGCACAGTATTGGAAAGACCATATGGAGTATCATGAATACATTGAAGTTGATGATCAAATTATTTGGTTTTGGTAGGTATTATCACTTTTTCTTTTGTTTTGCATTTGTAATCTAAGTGAAAATTCATGGATGTCCTATGTATCTACCAGGGTAACTTCATTTTACTTTGATGGAAATATTGGGATTCTAATCTTTCATTTTGATTAGATTTTTTTCATTAATATATTGGAATAATTTTTTATACTTTAATTTATGTATGCCATAAGTTTGTTGTATGTTGTAATCTTTAATGAAATATATCATTAATTTGACTTGAGCTAGTGGCACCTATAAAAAAATTTCATTAGATGCCCACATTCTCCCTACTCTCTTGGTTGCAATTTTGCTTCTATTTAGACATGGTTTTTTTTGTTCCTCCATTTTTGTCTCATTATTTTCTTAATGCTAGGTTTTTCCTCCTTGGGATAAACTTCGTTTATGCTGACGTTTTGATCTTTTTTCATTTATGGTTATTAGCTTACTCATTTTCTAGTTCACTTCAATGGTTATTTATTTCTCATCTACGTGGGGCCCCTTGCCCACACACCCCACATTTTTATATGGGCTTCTCATGATGGGTATAATATCTAGTCTGCTTGACCTATTTTGTCTTTAGGGGATATCAATATAAATTTCAATTTCAATTTTTCCATGGTTTGGTAGCTCACATTGGCCATGTGTGTAACATGGAACAATCTTGGTGATTTGGGCATGGTCCAAATTGCCATCTCTCTCAAGATGACAAATTGTAGAAGTCAATAAGATTTATTTATCTTAATTATTAGGAAATCAACTAATTGCTTTTATCTTTTATTTTTTACATATTTTCCATAAATTACCACTAGTTACTTAAAATAATTTATTTTTATTAACATAATTTTTAATGTTTAATTAAAAATAATTAGTTCAATACCATAATCTTCTCTCTCCACTTTAATCTATGAAAAACCTTAATTTAAATTGAAAACAATGATTTTAAAGTTCCACTTTTACCCATAAAATGAAGAGATAAAATAAAACCAAACAACTTTTATGGCTTACACTATGAAAAAAAACATACCCAGCCCAAAACAAAGAAAAAGAAACTGAAATTGTTGGGATAAAAAGTTAACCAATTTTAGGTCGGAACATAACAAAGATTTAAGTCTACCAAAGCTGTTTATAAAAACCCTCTTCTGCGATTTTTTATCCCTAATAATGTGGTTTATAAAAATCCTCTTTTGCGATTTTTTATCCCTAATAATGAAGTTCATGAGCGTCGGAAATGAGCAGAGAAGTCAAGAAGAGGTGTTGTTAAATATGTACAAGGAGAAGCCTGGGATGCTTTGGCCCTAAAGCTCGTTCATGTCTCGCAGTCACACGTTCAGTGGAAAGCCCGACAATGGTTGTGCACTCGAGGAAGCAAATCACACGGATTGGAACTACCCACACAAACTGCCATCAAGATCCACCTACTAGTTTGTTTGAGTTCAATTCCATCAACAAGGTACTCTTCCCATTTATTTCTCATCTATTGTACATTGTGTTTAGAATATTGTTTGAAGAAATAAAATAGCAATAGAGAATAAACTTCGCATAAAGCTCATAAACTCACCTTTGGAAAGATAAAAATATTACTTTATGGTACATCATTGAGAGTCTATGCCAACCCAACCACCCACCTATATAAAGCCTCTATCTCCACCTGATCGAGATTCCATTGTAGCCATGACAATCACGAAGAAGCCAAAGATGGCCCTCTTCCATGATGGACCAACGTCCAAGTTGTTTCCTATGTATTTGGATGCAATCGATCTCATAGTTGACTCAGTCGGTCCAGTACAAGAAAATCCACTAGTAGAACCCAGGTGATCATGCGTGGCCAATGAAAATATCCTTCTGCAATTTCTTAGGGAATCCTGAAAAACGGATGGGAATGATGTTGAACCAGTTCCCTCCTCTAGGGGAATGGTGAAACACATGATACCACCAACCTCTCTGTTGTAGTAAATGACCTCAGTCCCTATTTTCAGGATTAAATCCTTAGGAAATCATCCCACGATATTCCAACCATCTTTTTTCATCCCACCAGTGGATCCCAACAGCTACAACTTCATATGTAGTGTCATCCACGACAATGACAATGCAATCTAAGTATGTAGGTTTCAGAATTTCAACGAACGTTCGTGTATAAGGATTGAAGAGCTTGGGTACTCCGAAATTTCTGACCAAGAAGGGCCTTCTTTTCTCGGATCTTCCCTCTCTTCAAATATAATTTCTGGTTTTTTGAACTCCTTTTCCATGATTCCCAACATCTTACCGTGTAGTTGTCACTGGAAGGTGGCATCCGCATTATAATCTAATTAATTTTTTAAGTCACCTTACCTAGCTCTAATTCAAACCTAATATTCATTCGAACTACTCGAATAATAATTATTGGAAATTCCAAATGAAAAGCCGCTACTTCAATTGGTGGGACAGTGTCGGATCCTATGCTAATCATCACACTATGTACATAAAGAGTTACACATATGACAAGACACTAATACTCTGAGACGTTCAATGCTCCAGTAGCTCTCATCAAAACTGCAAGTGTCTTACTTTAAATCACCGGCTTTGACATCCAGAAAAAACCCTAGGAATATCTATATACAGAATCTTATGATTGCCCAGTCGTGCCTCACCCACCCAAGAATCAGAGGTCGTGGTGAGTCCTTCATTTGCCAGCTATAATATCATTGTTATTTTGGAAATAATATCTTGTTGGAAATAATCGATTTTATGCCTTCATGAGTTTGCTTCATATGAGACAATGGAGCAGTACATAACCACAATGCTCAACACATTGCACTCATAATTGAAGCATAGGATGCCAAAATGAAGGGAAGGAAAGTAACTACCAAAGGTTATGGTTTAATTTTATGACACCAATAGCCAGCCATCCAACTCATGCACATACCCAACCAATGGTAGGTTCTCGTAAAATGCAAAGGCATCCTGCATATGGATTGTATGGTGTGTTTACAGCGTCAAACACTGAGCAGGGGCATGTGTGCAGCCTCCAAGAACTGTATGTTGCAGCCTACGAATAGAAGTAATTGGAATTTTGTTGAAGGACCATCCAACCACCTACGATCTCAATTAATCCAATGATCTCAATTAATCCAATTCTTTTTGTTCTTAGTAATGCAATTTAGGAACTCAGCTAAATATGTATGAATTTCAATTGATAACATGCATAGATCTCAAATTCAAAAAGGAATGGGTAGATATTATTGCATAGTTGTGGGATTTCCTAAATTATTAATAGGACAACGAATTTCTAAGTGGAGGCTTAGGAAGGAAAATTCAAAACAAGAGGATTGAAGAGCTTGGGTACTCCATAACTTAAATTTGATGAATAAAGGGGGAGTAGGAGGCCGTAGGAGGAGAGAGGAGATCCAAAACCATGGTTTTCATAAAAGCTCAGAAAACCAGGGCCTACTTCAAGAGGTTTCAAGTCAAATTCAAGCGTAGGAGAGAGGGGAAAACCGATTACAAGGCAAAAATCCACCTGATTTCGCTTATTTTATTGATTATAAGGTCGTGATCTGTTAATGAACATGGTTGCAGGGATGTGATGAATTTTTTCTATTGAATACAACAAATAGAGATGAACCTGCTGAGAAAGATGATATCCCAAATTGGAATTTGAGGGGCTATCAAGTTATTAACGCTGCAAAGGCAGAGCTTGAAAATCAATGTCCCGGCGTGGTGTCTTATTACCAGAGATTCAATTCATATGGTAATTCATTCACTGCAATACTACTAGACATATTAATGTACTCATGATGGTGATGATGATGGTTAAATGACAAATAGAAATTGGAAGGGCCACATTGGAGAGTTCCCACAGGATAGAGGGATGGTGTTGTATTGATCATGAAGGAGGCATTGACAAATATTCCTCCGCCTTTTGCAAACTTGGAGCGGCTGAAGTAGTATTTTGCGGGAAAATTTTTAAATTTGAAAGATATGGTTGTTCTCTCTGGTGCACACACTATCGGCACTGCCCATTACGTAGTTTTCAGTAAAAAAAACCGATAAAAACAAGTAGAACACACCCAAATACTGATTGGTTGTTAGATTCAACAACAAGGATCTGCTGGCACAGATCATATATGCAACTCTTGCAGGATATGTTGTTATTTAGGCTCGTTATTCTCTAGAGTTGCCTCGTTATGGACTCGAAGTAGGGCTTACAAACTATGCTGCAACATACTGCACTGGTCTCCTGCTTACACATCATGTTTTGAAACAGCTCGAGATGGATGAGTAATATGTTAGGAATGAGGAGGTCACTGGAGAGGACTACAGTGTTGAGCCAAATTATTCTAAGAGGCCATTTAGATCTTTGTTGGATGTAGGTCTTGTGACGACCACCACTGGCAACTGAGTCTTCGAACCCATAAAGGGTGCTTTGGATGGAGGATTAGATATTCCTCACAGCGACAAGCGTTTTGCTGGTTATAACAAGGAAAGCCAGAGCTTGGATGCTAAGGTCCATCGAAACTATATGTTTGGGGTAATGCAGCTTTATACATTAAGACATTGAGAGAAGACGAACCAGAGAAATGAAAAAAGGTCTCCCGGAGGAATGGCGTAGCATAACATGGCATGGAGATGGATGGAATGACACATAATTTTCTATTTTACTCGCCTACATGTGTCCCACCTAGAGAATACCCCCTATAATTTGTTTGATAAATGAAGTTGGCGAAAACATCATGGTGCTCTCATTACTCTCACCCAGATCACAGAAGCATGTGCCAATGTATGCTCACATTGAATATTTGTTTTTCATATTTTCTTATGTAGAAAGTTGATTGTAGAAACATGAAGGACAATGAGAATGGAGATGGTTAGGCCATAGGCATAAGGCCTATTGCCTCTGTAGAAATTTGATTTTATCACATTTATTTGAGATCGACTCGAACCATCTTGGTTTCTAAATGTACTAATTTCATAATTGTCGATTGTAGTTGTTGGACTCCTTTACTATTGCATTGAAAATAACATTATTATCAACAGTGTAGACTCATTCACTAGAAGATAAGGCTGCCAAAACTTGCCTTGCAGTTCTCAGTTTTCCTCCTCGCCTTGTTTTTGTACCCATCATCTGCTTTCCCCAATTCTTCATTCCATGGAGATGCCACAATTATTATTTCATTGAAACTAACAATGATTGATCCTCTTCATCTGTTAGATAGCTCAGAAAACAAATGTATGATTGTCACCATGTCACCAAGTAAATCCAAGGTGGGATTCTCCCTCTCGAGTAACAGATAATAAGTCGGCTTGGCCATTTGTCATTTCCATCTTATAGTTATATTGAAGTTCAAATCAGTGCACTTGCAAACCTCCTGAAAAATCTTGCAATATAATAATATTACCATATTTTCATGTGCCCAAAAATGTTAAAACATCTAAGTAATTTTGAAGAGATACTAATAGTTTTGGAATTAGTTTTCTTGCGAATTAGATCCAACCAGAGTTATCACTTTGCTCATTGTACGTAAGTGTTAGTGAATTTTTTTATAGCATATATATAAGAGAAATAAAAAATATGACTAGAACAACTAGAACTGGAACTGATAGCTATGTGGCTGGATATACTGCATCTAGATCACCAAGTCAGGCTCTTTTTATCAATCGTGAACGATAGAGACCCATATGCTCGTGTTGGTATATAACCAATTCTTAGCTTTCGTGAGTGAACTGTTTAGGTTTTATAAAAGGGAAAAGTAAGGGAATTTTGTGTCATAAATGGTTTCTAAGAATCTTCATAAAATGGTTGAAAAACCTTTTCCCATTGGTGTCTTGGGTTAAATTTCATGATATAGCTAAGCACAAAATGTATCATGTGCCTTCGGTATTGGTGGTGGTAAAATGTGTACATGGTAAAGAAGGGTATAGTCAAGTTGTCTTGTGAGTATTGGGTAACTATATATATGCAGATATTGACCAAATCAAAGTAGTAATGGAATTATTGTTTATCTCATGCTCTTTAGACTTTTCACAACCTCTCTAGACATGTATTACCTTATTGTTTCCATCAAAATGTTCTTCGACATCTGCACTATTTCTTTCTTGCACATTTTACCCTAATGGGTATTTTGAGTTCACTTCTAATAGGCATCAGAGTGAGGACTTGGATTTCGCTTCTAATAGGCATTAGAGTGAGGACTTTGATTCTTTTTTAAAACTATATCTTGCCTTGACTAGATACTCTACACAATCCTTAAGTTGTTGGATTCCGCCTTCTTCCTTCACAATACTTTGTTTCCTTCACAAAATTTATCTCTTTCACTTACAAATAATTTGAACTGAAGCTTGCTACACACTTTTCACCTTCTCAAGGTGTCTAACTTTTGTTCAGCTCAACTCTCTACCTAAATTTTTTTCTGACCACAAAAAATAAAAGAATCCACTTTTCATAAAATATTTCTTTTTATATTGGATTTTATTTTCATATTTTTTTATTTTTCTTATACATTTTGGGGGGTTTTAGCGCTTTCCTTTGATTAGAAAAACAATGGACTCCTGAGATATGCTTCACTTGGATAAACATCTTCAACACTTGGTTGAGCTATGGTAGCTCAGGAGGTATTCTTCACTAGCTTGGTGCCTTAGCTTGTGAAGAATATTAATCAACCTTGTAAATGCTTACATAAGTGGACTAAGTAATTAATAAACTCCTTCCTAAGTTTTAACTTAGGAAAATTACATTTGATGTGTTGTATTATTTTTTTGACTTAATGAATCATAGTCTAAAGTTATGAAGATAAATAATATTACTGGCCATGACCTGAGCCATTGATCTCAAGAGATGAGATGAGGGTTTGATTAGGAGGCTCGAGGGAATGTTGCGTTAACTGAACATGCTTTTATTCCTTCACAAACTTTGTCTCCTTTGCCTACAACTACTTCCAAGTGAAGTTTTCCACACATAGGACTCCACCTTCTCAAGGTGTCCAAATTTTGTTTAGTCGATAACTCCATTCCATCTTCATTCTAATAAGAAAAAAAGAAGAATCCCCTTTGCACAAGAGATTGTCTTTTTGCATTGTTTTAAATTTTCTTATTTCTATGTGTTTTTTTGGTGGCGGGGTTGGGGTGAAAGGGGGTTTCTCAACACTCTACTTTGATTTGCAAAACATTGGAATATGATCTATACTTCACTTGGACAAACAACTTAAACACTTGGTGGTTTTTCTGGAAATTCACTCTATTGTTAGACACTGAAAAAGACCTGACCACTATACCTTCACAAATTAAGATTGAGTCTTTACATAGAAATTTTCTTTTCACCATTGAGCCTAAGTGATTTGACTCCCTTAATATTTCTTTGAAGACTATATCATTGGGATTTTTTTCTCTTAGATCTGTTATAAGATCATTTTGATGAATTTGAGAAGGGTTCAACTAGAAGATTTTCTAGATCATCTAGATATTATTTTGGAATATTTACTTCCATACTATTTATTTTTCCACTTCGGTGACATTTGCATCTATGCTAGCTGACTCTACAACAGTTATTTGTTCACATGGCTCTGCTCTTCTTGATACTTTATCATCCTCTCATTGATATTTCTCATAGTCTCTGCTAGGTTGACACATACTACTCATTTTTGTTTCCATTTGAATTCTCTTCCACATATGCACTGTTCATCTCTTGCACATTGTAGCTATTGTCTAGTTTCTATTATTTGGCTTAAAAATTTGCATGTTTGCTTGTAATTGATAGAATGTAGTTTCTGGAAGGTTGATGCTTGAATAATTAATCATTAATGTACTATGGATGCCATTTCTATCTTTATTGTTGTACAAATATGTAGGTTTTCATATATTCTACAACCAATTTGGCATTCTAGATAATTTTTTATGAATATAAATACAATATAATCTCTCTCTCTCTCTACACGCATGCACACACACACACACACAGAGTCCTCGGGATTTAGGAAAATCATGCTCCTTACAATCTCACTCTCAAACACTCTCTCACTCCTTCCAACCTTGAATGTGCCCTTTATTATGTGGTTTTGATATTTCATATTATAAATATTAATTATTTAATGTATTATAATATTTATAATATTGTATGTGGAATTTTATAACAAGTCTCTCTTTTCTGAGTTGCTTCACCCTCAAAATAAGATTAGAGCCTTACTTGAGTAAGCAAGATGTTGTATCCTTGATCCAAAATATAACACTTTGATTAAAAAATTTATTTTCTATTGTGCATAACAAGGAATTATATTGACAAAGGTGGTTAGGAGGACAGACTGTTTAAATTTGTCATAGTTGATTGTGATAAATTTACATTCAAATCTTATTAAAAGCTTTTGATAATATCTTCTCAGTATTTTTCGTATATAGTATACCCCTTATGGGTGGTTGTGGCTATCTTGGGATGAAGGTCTAGATCATATTTGAGCCTTCTATATATAGCTTTACAATCATCATCATAATACCATATGTTAATAGTTTTGGAGCTCAAAGGGCATGTGAGTCACCATGAATGAAGGTTATCAAGGAATAGATATTTGATAACTTCCCAAAGAATGTGTCCCTGATGATGGATGGTGAGACCACTCAAAATGTAAGACATTAGTAAATTTTCACACAACATTTATCTATAATCTTACATAAACTAGATCTAGAGAAGTTGCGGGCGGAGTGAAGAAATGAAGAAGTTGTTGGTGAAGTCGATTTTCATAGGTGGGGGGAAACAATAGTCAAAATTGAATGTGATGTAAGGTAAGGAGAAGCTTGTGTTGATAGTGCACAACATTGTATTCATCATACCTAGACTTCCTTGACCTCTTGAAAGGTTGACCATTTCCATTTCCATTTCTATGAGAGGGAGCCTTCCTATTTCCTTTGAATTTGTTGTTCCTTCGATTTCCATTCCCCCTGAAGTTGTTATTGTTTTTGTATTCATCATCTCGGGGATAGTCCCTTTTATTGGGGTGTTCTCTTGCATAGTTAACAAACTTGTTACAATTGTAACATCTTCCCTTTCTTCCTTTGGGACCCGCTCTTCCATGATTTTGATTTCTCTGAACAAAATTGTTCTTCTTCTTCGCAGGAGCGGTGAAGGCAGTAGGGTCACTTCCATTCCTATTTGAGGGATGGTCTCTCTCCATCATCCTTGTCTCCTCTTGAGTACATCTTGTCAAAAATTCATCAAAATCAATAATTCTATTATTATTGAGAATAGTGGTATTAAATACATACCATGGTCGTGGAAGTCCTCCAAGAGAAATGAGAGTGAGCTCTTAGTCAAAAAATGAGAGTGAGCTCTCCAATAGCTAAGAGATCATTCTTGATTTTGGTGAGCATCATGAATATGATTGGATGGAATCTGCCTTGTCCATCTTGATGTTCTTCAACTTGTTCTCCAAAAAGAGTATTTCATTAAAATTCCTAGTCCTGAACATGCCAACCAACTTATCATACATTTCCTTAGATGTACCTAGCTCAGAGATATAAGAAACCAAGTGCTTATGAATATAATCCTTGATGAGTGCACATTTTTGCAAATGGGCATCATAAAGACTTCCAGCAAGCCCATGAATATCTCTCCAAAAATGAAATGCTTCTATTGCAACTATCTAATAGCATACAATATTGGTTATGTTGCCTCAAATTCAATTAAAGTGTTGTAGGATAAGGTAGAGCCTTTGTCATAGGAAGAAAATCATCCTCATAACTTTTTTCTCTGCATGAAAACATAGTGTTGAAATCCTCAATTCAAGGACATCCTCAATTCCCTGTGCACAAACAGGGTCAAGAGATATTTTTCACATCCCACATTGATGGGTGTGCAACCCAACACAAATTCCATCATACTTCAAAACTGAGATAAATTCTGAGTGAAATTTTTTGCAATTGGACATCATAAAGACTTCAAGCCCATGAATATCTCTCCAAAACTTAAATGCTTCCCTTGCAGCTATTTGGGAGCATACAGTATTGGTTATACTGCCTCAAATTTAATTCAAGTGTTGTAGGATAAGGTCGAGTCTTTGTCATAGGAAGAATTTCATCCTCTTTACTTTTGTCTCTGCGTGAAAGCAGGGTGTAGAATCCTTAATTCAAGGACATCCTCAATTCCTTGTGCATGAACAGGTTCCAAAGATCTTTGTCACACCCCACATTGATGGGTGTGAAAATCAACACAAATTCGATCATACTTTAAAATTGAGATAACTTCTAAGTGCACATTTTTTCAAATGACCATCATAAAGACTTCCAGCCCATGAATATCTCTCCAACTCTGAAATGCTTCCCTTGCAACTATCTGGGAGCATATAATATTGTTTCTGCTTCCTCAAATTTAATTCAAGTGTTGTAGGATAAGGCCGAGCCTCTGTCATAGGAAGAAACTCATCCTCGTAATTTTTGTCTCTGCGTGAAAACATAGTGCTGGAATGAATATCATTAACCTCACGATCATCTAACAGTCCCTCACTAACAATGTCATTGTTTAGCTTCCCACTCGTATTGAAATTCGAAATGGATTTATTTTCTACTACTCCCTCAGAGATGTTGAGATTATTTAACCACAAGAGTTTTCTCCAGTCCTGCCAGAAAATTCAACTACATTATTTCTGTTAGATCTAATAATTTTTGATCCATAATGTAGATAAAAGTACTTTGATCTAATCCTAATGATGTGATTTATCGTAAATTACTTTTATCTACATTATTTCTATCTAGCCATTCTCCCTTTTTTCTAACATTCACTTGTTAACTGTTGAGTTCACTATTTCACTTTACAAGAGTAACTTCAAGCTGGAGTGGTGTCTGAATGTAGACCTGTATATAAGGCAGTGGCTCATTTTTCAATGATCAAACTGAATTTCTACCAAAAGATGTCCAGGATAGGGCCATTCACCATAATTCTCAACCCTCATTTTTATACTGCTTTATTTTTCCATGAACTTCTTTATCATAATATTTGTAGGTGTTATAAATGGGAGAACCACTTAAACACACCACATATGATTTGAGACTGTTTTTCTTGAGAAAATCATCTAGATCTCATTCTACACCAGGGTTGCCAGGGTATCTTCCCTCTCGATCCTCAATACCTTCTCCAAATGTACCAACAGTATTGCCTCTTTCCATATATATGTTTCCTTCTCCATCTAAGATAGCAACAACTTATTCAAATTATGGCCTTAAAGCTTCCTCTGTGAGCTTGTAAAAAAAATGATTTTTTTTTATTTTCATCAAATGTACCATGCCGTGTTGACTCCTCTCTCCACTTACCCTTTGCCAACCCTTTCAACCACAATGCTTTAAGAAATATGCTAAACCATGAAGTAAACTTCAAAGCTACACCTAAAGCGTTGCCACAATGTTCTCTCTTCTTATGCCACTGAATTCGGCATATCTATATTTTGGAAGCAATTTTCATATTATTTTTTTATTTTGACATTGTGACATCTTACATAATTTATGTAACTTGTGATTTTTTTGGAGTAACCATAATTGTGCATGAAAACTAATTATGGGTACTCATGAGAAATCATGAGTTACATAAATTATTGAAATCATGGAGTGCCATTTTTAGCTCCCCACTCTTATTGAAATTCAAAATGGATTTCTTGTCTACTATTCCCTCAGAGATGTTGAGAACATTTAACTACAAGTGTTTGCTTCAATCATGCCAGAAAATTCAACTATATTGTTTCTATTTCACCATTCTCCCTTTTTTCTAACATTCACTTTTTCACTGTTGAGTTCACTATTTAACTTTACAAGAGTAACCTCAAGCTGGAGTCGTGTCTGAATGTGGACCTGGACATAAGGCATTGACTCGTTTTTCAATGATCAAACTGAATTTCTACCAAAAGATGTCCAGGAGAGGTCCATTCATCATAATTTTCGACCCTAATTTTAGCCTACTTTATTTTTCCATGAACTTATTTATCATAATAGTTGTAGGTGTTATAAATGGGATAACCACTGAAACACATCACATATGATTTGAGATTGTTTTTCTTGATAAAATCGTCTAGATATCATTCTACATCAAGGTTGTCTTGGTATCTTCCCTCTGGATCTATAATAGCCTCTCCAAATGTACTAGGAATGTTGTATCTTTCCAATTATATGTTTCCTTCTCTATCTAAGATAGCAACAACTTCTTCAAATTATGGCCTCAAAGCTTCCTCTGTGAGCTTGTAAAAAAAATGATTTTTTTTTTCTTTCATCAAATGAACCATGCAGTGTTGACTCCTCTCTCCACTTACCCTTTTCCAGCCCTTACAAGCACCATGATTTCATGAAGTAAACTTTAAAGCTACACCTAAAGAATTTCCACAATGTTCTCTCTTCTTATGCCACTGAATTCGACTGCTTTATATTTTTGAAGCAATTTTCATATTATTTTTTTATTTTGACCTTGTGACATCTTACATAATTTATGTAACTCATGATTTTTATGGAGTACCCATAATTTTGTATGAAAACTAATTATGGGATACTCCATAAAAATCATGAGTTACGTAAATTATTGAAATTATTGAGTGTCATTTTTAGCTCCCCACTCTTATTGAAATTCAAAATTGATTTCTTGTCTACTACTCTATGAGATATGTTGAGATGATTTAACCACAATAATTTGATTCAGTTCTGCCAGAAAATTCAACTATATGTTTCTATCTGACCATTCTCCCTTTTTTCTAACATTCACTTGTCCACTGTTGATTTTATTTTTAAAATTCACAAGAGTAACCTCAAGATGGAGTGGTGTCTAAATGTGGACCTGGACACAAGGTAGTGACTAATTTTTCAATGATCAAATTGAATTTCTACCAAAAGATGTCCAGGACAAGGGCATTGACCATAATTCATGACCCTCATTTTTAGTCTGCTTTATTTTTCCGTGAACTTATTTATCATAATAGTTGTAGGTGTTATAAATGGGAGAACCACTGAAACACACCACATATGATTTGAGACTGTTTTGCTTGAGAAAAGCATCTAGATCTCATTCTACATCAGGGATGTCGTGTTATCTTCCCTTTGGATCTACAATACCCTCTCCAAATGCACCAACAGTGTTGTCTCTTTTAAATTATATGTTGCCTTCTCCATCTAAGATAACAACAACTTCTTCAAATTATGGCCTCAAATCTTCCTCTCTGAGCTTGTTAAAAAAATGATTTTTTTCCATCAAATGTACCATGTCATGTTGACTCCTCTCTCCACTTACCCTTTTCCAGTCCTTTCAACCACCATGATTTAAGAAATATGCTAAACCATGAAGTAAACTTTAAAGCTACACCTAAAGCATTGCCATAATGTTCTCTCTTCTTATGCCACTGAATTTCGCTGCCTTATATTTTGGAAGCAGTTTTCATATTATTTTTTTATTTTGACCTTGTGATATCTTACATAATTTATGTAACTCATGATTTTTCTGGAGTACTCATAATTGTGTATGACATTCAATGGCTATTCTATACTAATATATTGTACCTATTTTCTTCCCAAATTCAATGTGAAAGGTTTGGCCGTATGATTGCATGTTTATGATATTCCTCCATAAATGTTTTGTCTCTGCATTTTCCACCTTCAAAATTAGAGTTCCATGATCCACATAAACAAGATTGGTTTAGAAAGGAATCTGCAAAGGTACTTTATGATACAAATTATACATATGGGTAGATGTTTTCTAATTAATTTATATAGCTATCATACTTATGGCATAGGACCCCCCAGATCCAAACTAATGTGAATTTTGATGCAAATTTATAGGTTGCAAATAAAGTGGAAATGTTGTTTATAGAGGCTTTTAATTTTCTTTGTTAGAGGACAAAAAATTGCCACATCTGGATCCTTTTATTCTTATCTTAAGATTACTGAATCAAGGAGACAATTTGCAGAGCTTGAAGGAATGTTGCATAAAGAGATAGTTGAATTTGACGTGATATTATAGATGTATATAAAGGATGTTTAGTATAATTTAGGTTGTCTAACATGATATTATGATAGAATAATCTTTCTACTTAATGAATATTTTCATATTTGTTCATAGAAATTGCTTAGTTGGAAAGCATTTCTTCATAGAGTAATTCATTCTTTTAATGCAATCTGTCAAATTCAAACAGGGTTTGTTGCAAGAGGCCATCATTAGTGACGGGCAAGTTGGAAGACTGGTTGTTGATATTTCAAAGCTAAACAATATAAGATGTCTTATTGTTTATGAATCCTATGAATGAGATCGTCACCTTTGCCATTATTCATAACTACATCATATATACTCATTGTTTTTTACTTTTTGGCATGCAAATCAGCCCTTTAAAGGTAGATTTTTATGTCGTCACAACAAATTTACATGATTCACAAGGTGAGAAATCAATCTTTAATATAATTGCAGATTTTAGGTTTTTATAATTATAGGTTATTATAGGTTGTAATTGTCTTCAAAGTTTCACTTTTTATTGAGTATTCAACCGAACATATTGAGTATCTTGTACATAACTATTTGTGATTTAATATAAAGACTTTTGCTTCATTAGTATTGAGTTCATTTTGTACTGGTAGATAATTGAACACATTGTTTTTTTCCAATGTTTTTGCAATCTTAAAGTGAGCTAATTACTATGTTATTGTTTGGTGTCCACTGCTAAAAAGAGATACTCTTACTGTGATAATTTTCATTTTTTTTATTTGTTGGTTATTGTCATGTTTTGAGTGTGAATTTATGAAATTCCAAATCGCATGTTGCTTTATGTGAAGGGGACATATATATATATATATATATATATATATATATATATATATATATATATATATATATTATTTTTTTATTTTTTCCATGTGGTTCCTTCGAGATCTGTTTTACATTTGCACAAAAAATTAGATTCATTCAGATATCTAAAATTTCTAATTTTAATTTGAATATTTACGTGATAAAGGAAAGACAAATGTCCCAGTTATAAAAAGTCACTCAATAACAACAACATTGAGATTTTTCTTTCATTCAACCTGTAACATATTGCATCTTTCTTCATCAATGCTCTTCTTCCATATGCTATCCTCTTATGACATTTTCTTTGCAATATTTAGTGCATTTGCGAGTTATAGGTCATTTGTAGGCTATAAATGTCTTCAGAGTTTGAATTCTAACTGAGTATTCAACTCATCATATTGAGTCTCTTATACGTAACTATTTTTCCCTCCACCCACTTTTCATAACTTCCATAACAATTAGGTAGAGACCTCCACTTCAATGATGTTTTGCTTGTTTAATAAAAGATTGTCGAGACTTTAATTTATTGAAAGTTGTAGAATTTACAATCTATAAAGTTTCAAGATACAATTTTTAAAAGTTTAATTCTTTAAATGGTGTTAGCTCAATGGAAGAGCATCTACTTTACAAGCAGGAGGTTGGTGGTTCAATTCCATTGTGTTCTAATATTCATATGGAATGGAGGCGATTAGTTTTTGGTGATGAAGGCACTTTTTACCATCACTAATGAGCTTATGGTGACATTTTTAGACCCTCACCAAAATATGAAATGGTGACAATCAATGAAAGCCACCATATATATGCATCAATAGTGACGACCATGAAAGGTCTATCACCATAAATCGTTGTTGTTGACATGAAATAGTGAGGGTCATTGTTTTTCATTATAGTCATTATTCATGACAGACCTTGAAGTCACCAATGAGATTATCAAGACATTTTTTTGACCCTCACCAAATATGAAATGGCGAAGGTCAACGAACGTCATCATATATATGCACTAATAGTGACGCCCATGAAAGGTTCATCACAATAAATCGTTGTTATTTGTATGAAATGGTGACAGTCACTATCCGTCATTATAATCAATATTTGTGACGGACCTTGAATGTCACCACAATACATACTTTCGGTGACGCCACTTTTGGTGACGTTCAGTTTTTTGGTGACTAAGGCTATTGTTCGTCACTATTGCTCATATGAAATGGTGACGGTTACTATCCGTCATTATAAATAATTATTGGTGACGAACCTTGAACGTCACCACAACACTTATACTTTCGGCGACACCATCTTTGGTGACGTTCATTTTTTGGTAACGAAGACTCTTTTGACCATCACCAATAAGCTTATGGTGTCATTTTTTGCCTCTCACCAATGTCATTTTTTCTTGTAGTGTATGTTAATAAATTAAATTTGTCTTCGTCATTTTTAATGAAATAAATGTTATTAAATTTCATATAAAAAGATTATTTAAATATTAAAAAAAGCTATAAAGTATAATGTAATTTAAATATTATGTTTTGGTGTTTTTTTCCATAATTTTTATTTAATTTTATAAAAAAAATTAGTTAGAATTTATTAAAATTATGTAATTAGATTGTTTAATTTATATCTTAAAACATTGGATCCATTTAAATAGTAAAAATATAATTTAAATACCCAAAAAATTATAACCTTATCAAAAATTATATACCAAATTTAAATTAAAAAAAATAAAAATATTAAATCATAAATTCCACGTTAAACTGTACAACGAAATAATTATAAAATTGGTAACATGTCAAATGTAATGTGCACCTCTTATGCAAAATGTAATTGATAATTTTAAATAAAACAAAGCATGAGTTATTATGAAATAGTGCAAATAATGTAAAAAATTCTTAAATTAAAATTAAAACTAAAATCCCAAAAACTCCTAAATTTTAAAAGTCCTAATATTAAAAATACAATATGAAAGCTACTTGTTGTCCTTGATATAAAAGTTCCATTAACATTTTCACAAACTTTGTAAACAATTTTCCAGTGTGTGGCATGTTGGAGGAAAATAAGTAAAAAATGTCTTGAAATTGAAGTAAACAATGGAGTCGAAGTCCAAGCTATCTGTCAAGGCATTAAATTGTCACAAGGCAGGGAGGGGCAAACTGTCACCGTCATTTGTGACTTGTTGTTTATAGTCAAACAATTGCCACATGGAGAATCCTCCTTAAATCAAAAAATAGTCAAGATGTACTCATAGTTACAATGTTACATTAAGACCTTCCTAAGAGAAGCATACTTCAGCTTCTAAGGGTGTTGTGATTCATGAGCAGAACAAGTCGTGCCTTGATATAAGTTTGATATAAGTTGGAAATAGCAGGGAGAAAATATTAATCTGGGTTGAGATAGAATTTTGATTTCTGTTATTTAAACTGGTTTTTTTTACTGTATATATGGATTCAGCACCCTAAAAACTCCTAAGGCTCTATTGTGCAAGGTTATCCATCAAACTTCTGTTTTCAATGAATTTTTGCTAGATTTTAGAGAAATTAAACCAGAAAAAACCGCTGTAAACCATAAAAAGACCAAGATTTCTCCACAAATCTGTTATATCCCCCTCAATTTTTTTCTCCACAAATCTGTTATATCCACTCATCGTGAACACCTTATACTAAGATGGTTGTCCATCATATAAAAAAATTTAAGAAAAGTTGCAACCATATCATCAGCTGAAGGAATTAGCATGCAAACCTATAAAACTGAATGCACATTTGGGAATTTCATCATAGGGATTCCAGGATTCTCGAATGCGTGAAAAAAAGAAGAAAGGGTTCTTTTAGATATCGTGCTTCACGAACTTACAACGCGTGGTTTCTATATAAATCTAGAAAACAAGATAGAAAAAAACACACACATATTTAGATTGCGTAAAGATCAAAAGGAAGAAAATAGCAGAATCGTTGAAATTTAATCAGAAGCGACCAAATTTAGCTCGTGATAACATGGGATCGTCCAAGCATAAGGATTCGAAATTCAAATCCTGTAACGATGCGAAGAGGAAATCAAAATAAATGAAGTTCAGCTTTGCCTTATTTTTTCAAGTTGAGCGTGTAATAATGATATTGGATAGGAATGATTAGTATTCAGTTTGTAGCACAAAACATCATAAGTTGATGTATTGAAAAATGGATAACCACAAGAAGCTCAAGTTCAACAAACTTTTCCTACAAAATAACCATTCTTTCTTACAACCATCTTCATAACATATAGGTTAATCTCTTATCCATATGCAATTCACTTAAATAAACTAGATTTGATGCAGCATCCGTACAAGGACTCCCACCTTTGTATTGGTGTCTTCTAATGTCACCTGAATTGTAATTGATGAGTACTAATGAGGATGTGTCTACATGGTTCCACACACTGCCCTAACTAAGCTCGGCTAACAGAAAACTTTGCAAAGGTCAAAAAAAAAAAAGAGAGTTCAAAATAGCTAAGGTAAAACTTGGGGAGAGATGAGCAAAAACTAAGGAAAAATATAGAAGAAAATTAACAAGGGAAAAATATAAAGAAAATCGTAATATGAAGAAAATTAGTTGTGTTGTTGATTTTGTTTTTTAAATCAGTGAGTTTATATGGTTAGTAAAAGTCTGAAACCTAATGGCAATCGTTCCTACCAGCACAAGAGTTATTAAACTTGTGGTAGGTGTTGTTATTAGTTTTTTATTATTATTATATTTAAATTATTATTTTTTTAGATAAATATCTTTAAACTATAGGAAAATGTTCAATAACTAATAAAAAATAAACAATTTGATTTCTAAAAATATTTGAAAATAATAATTATTTTCAAAATTTATTTTAATATAAATTAAAATATATATATATATTATGAAAAAATTAAAAGATTTTTGGTTTTAATAAAATTCAAAACTTTTTGACCGAAAAAAAAACTAAAACAGTATAACATTGTCTTTTATATAAAAGCCTATAATAATATTTATGAAACTCCAACTAGGCTGCTATACATCCCAAATATTTATATTTAATTACGTTTGGATGGATTATTCGTCTCCCATAATAACTTCATTATTCTCAAATACATTTAATTTGGAGTTCGTTGGGGGCGTCGGAAACACATTGACCTTATCTTCACTTTGTGCTAACCGGGGAGCGGTCATCAATTTCAATGGGGAAATTCAACTATAAACGAATCGCTTTCGCGGTATCATTTTGAAATTTTAATCAACCCAAATGGAAACCGCACTAAAAAGAGATTTTGGTTATAAATTATTAAATGCCACAATTCGGTTTGGTGTCAAACTTTTATATAATAACTTTCTAAAGTAAATATTCAAACCATGTTTTGTGTGGCCTATTAGCTCAGTTGGTTAGAGCGTCGTGCTAATAACGCGAAGGTCGCAGGTTCGAGACCTGCATAGGCCATTTTGTGACCATTGTTGGATTTCTGCGAATCTATATTTACAGAATCGGATGGTTATTGCGTTTCTTTTCCAATCTGAGGTTCTTTACATTTACAGAATTTATCTGAATCTATATATACAAAATTTATCCTCCAAATACCCTGCGAATCTATATTTACAGAATCGGATGGTTATTGCGTTTCTTTTCCAATCTGAGGTTCTTTACATTTACAGAATTTATCTGAATCTATATATACAAAATTTATCCTCCAAATACCCTTGCTATACCGTAACCTTTATAACTCGATTGCACTTTCAAAGTGCCCCCGAGATTTGAACTTAAGACTTAATTGAGTCTAATCTCTTACAAACCATTTATCTGAATCTATATATACAAAATTTATCCTCCAAATACCCTTGCTATACCGTAACCTTTATAACTCGATTGCACTTTCAAAGTGCCCCCGAGATACCCTTGCTATACCGTAACCTTTATAACTCGATTGCACTTTCAAAGTGCCCCCGAGATTTGAACTTAAGACTTAATTGAGTCTAATCTCTTACAAACCATTTACAGAATTTAATCGGATGGTTATTGCGTTTCTTTTCCAAACTGAGGTTCTTTACATTTACAGAATTTATCTGAATCTATATATACAAAATTTCTCCTCCAAATACCCTTGCTATACGGTAACCTTTATAACTCGATTGCACTTTCAAACCCCCGAGATTCGAACTTAAGACTTAATTGAGTCTAATCTCTTACAAACCATCTACAAAATTTCTCTGAATCTATATATACAAAATTTCTCCTCCAAATACCCTTGCTATTTTTTTTTTCAGAAAGAAAAAATCGCTGTTTGAATTAACAGTGCATAGAAACAAAAATACATCCCATCAAGGCTGGTGAAAAAGCCTGGTCAGAAACAATCCGTCCCCAAACACATCTTCTAAGAAAGGTGGTGTCAAGACAAAGGAAAAGCTTTGACCAGAACATCGATGGGCAGTGAACACCCAAAACAAATTACGAGACCAGTAAAGTAAGCACCTTTTGACTTTACAGGGGAAAGGATACGGACAGTAGTTGATCTCTATCATTTCATAAGCAATAGGGGCGATGAATTAGATCTGGCTCGCTTGTGAGAAACTTGACAGCCCTGTGATAAGAGATGAACACTGCAAAATTGTAGACTATATTTGTTAGTTCGGGCCTATATGCATAAAAACTATAAATCTGGATCCTATGTGTTCCTTCGACAGGATCTATGAGGAAAAGTCAATTCAGTCCCGCAAAGCAAGTTGGCTATTGATGTTGTAAATGGCCAGGCTCGCTTGATCGCACTATAAGCTGAAACATAAACCTGAATGCAATATAAATCAAGAAATACAGTCACGTTGGGAACATTTCTAAAATGGCCCGCTTGATGGATCAGCAATTGTAATTGATATTGCTCTTCTGAAAGGCCAATTCGGAGTGACAGAGAACCGGCAGGAGTGAATAGAGTCGACACCCAGAAGACAAAATGGGTGGCCCATTGAAAATCAGCCTCGCTTGAGACAGCAGCTGTGTTCATAAATGTGACCTGGCTCGCTTGATAGCTTGATATGTTTACTGAATGGCGATAATAGCCCAGCAAAGAGATAGGTATAAGGAAAATCGACCCGATTTCTTCATAAACAAGAGCCCTGTGCAACAGATATGAGGATAATAATGGAAGATCCCGATTACAGAGAGGAATAAAACAGACCAAACAGGTTCGCTTGTTGATATGTAAATCAGGCTCGCTTGAGCGGTGTAGGCAGAAAGACGAAGGAAAAAGAGTCAAACAAAAAAGGATTAGTAGAAACCAAAACCAACATGGATGAAATAGTTACCGACAGTCAAGGGATAGGGATAGATTATTCCCATGTGCGAATCCCATCCCTGAAAAGAACCGTCTGAATGGCCCCATATTCAGCATTTAAACCCATTTTTGATAGACCATTGGCTCTCATATTCAGGTCTCTGTAGATGTGGGTTAATGGAGGAGAGCCAAGAATCTGCCAAATATGTTGAATTCTGTTAATCCATCCCTGTAGATCTGGGGTTTGAATGTGTAGAGTGCCTCTGATGCAGCCAATGACCACAGCCGAATCTCCATAAATATGAATATTTGTTAATTCCATATTGGCTGCATCATATAGCTCGCCCCATAGTGCCATCAATTCAGCCTTGTTGTTAGTACCCGGGCCTCCATTTCAGTGTAAATGAATTCTTTCTCTGTCGAAGATTTTTATCCAGGCTCCACAACCCATCATCCCATCTTTGCAAGCACCATCGAAATATATTGCCGGTAATCTAACCTCATGAGGTCAGATTCTTCTAGAGCCATCAATTGATATGATTTGTTTGATTGGAAGATCATCAATCCGGCGCATAATGGCACAATAGATGTGAGCTAAATTAAAAGGATGGCCATCAAAAATTAGCCGATTCCTAGCATTCCATACTTCCCATATTAAAATGAAAGGCAGTGAGCGAAATCTGTTGTTCAGCAAATCCCATTCACGAGCGACGGATATAAAATCTTGAGAACTCCATGCCGGGTTGTGGCTATGAGCAGGGAAAAAGTTCCAAATCTGTTTCACCACTGGACATAATATGAAAAGATGCGTTGTAGATTCCTCGGCATTACCACAAAGAGCACATCTACTAGGTCCCAGCAAGCCTTTATTCTGCAGATTATTCCAGGATAGAATTCTGTCCTTCCATACGAGCCACCCAAAAAGGACAATCTTCGTGGGCAGGTTCCGCTTCCAGAATGGGACAAAGATACGAGAGTGATATTCAGCATATGCCTGGGAGTTTAAATTGAGATATATATCATGAACAAGAGGTATATGCCCCTCCGTCGGCCCATCCCAGACGATGTAGTCGCCGCCAGCCGCATAACATAGCCCAGAAGCCCTCAGTGATTGTGTTATAAGATCCCATTCAGCGGCATCCTCGCCATGAATGTTCAGTTGTGTTGCGCTTTTAAAAATGGGAGCGCCAAAAGACCAATTGTTTATAGTTTGAGATAGGAGAAAGAAACCTCTATGTGCCAATCTATGGGCAAGACGGGCTGATAATTTACAGTCCCTGTCGAAACCATGTATTTTTAAGTCCCCCCTTGAGGAGGCACATGACCTTGTGATCCAGGGTAAATTCTTAATACCCTTAAACAAGACTTGTTACTTCGCCTGATGTGTTAGAATTGCATTAATTAAAGCATTAATTAACATAAATGAACAACAACTTGCTGTAAAGAAGAGGAACATAACATGTCAAGATCAACAATCATAAGAACACGTTGTTTGATGACGGAGTTTGTCCAAGAGGGACTACATCTCTGGGTCTTGATGTTAAGATGGTGTAGGCCACTGCATTAAGTGTTGTAAGAAGATGTACATGGATGTGTTTTCTCTAACACAGGAGGAAAATGCCCTCACACAGGAGTGGCTAGACCTCTCTACGAGATGTTCCACTGCGGAACTCTCATGCATAAAAAAGGACTCATATCAATATGCCAATAGTTCACACATAAAGACTATGAGTATCCTGCCAATCATGGCAAACAAGGGATCTCAAATGACATACGTGTGATACTGAGTATCCCGCTAAGATGGAATCCAAGGGATCTCAGACATAATACAAATCCATGACAGAAATTACATCAATAACAAAACAAACAAGATCCCACTACTCATACATCAACAGGGACCTATACAACACTATGCATCTCAGGGACAAAGAAGTACATGAAATCAACTCATCATATACCTCACGTTGAAGATGACTAAAGAATGCATTGTTGCGCTGTTGGATCTGAAATCACCATCACAATCGTGGCGCCGAAAGGTGTGGAATCGACTGCTCACTTGCTGAAAGATGACACCTGCAACTTCACTTCAAAGAGTGACCGAAAAATATAAAGCTTAGATGGAAAATCTAAATATGCCATCAAATTCGTGACGTCGAATAGTGCAAAATCGACTATCCATTTTCTGAATTCTGAGAAAGTGAAGATCTGGGGTAAAAATGAATCTTTTAGATTCCCCCTAGATTCCTCCAAGATGCTGCTCCATGGATGGACTGGAAATCTGCAACTCAAAAGGTGAATCAGACCTTGCCATTGTGTTCCCTGTGAAAAACCGTGGAAAATGACTGTAAACTTGACTATATTCCGACATGGAGAAAATGACCTCCTTGGGAAAATTTCAAGGCTCATGGTTCTGCTCCCTGTTTCTGGGCCTGGTCATGGTTCCGCCTGCATGGAAAACTATTCCTACCTCGAACTGCGTGCGTTATATCCTCTGGTCTGGCCTCGAAAATCATGCCTGCATTTGCATTAGTCTGGCCTGGGCGCACTGGGCAGAAACCGCGTTTAAATAAAATCTGGGTGGAGTTAACCACAAAGGGTTGGTTGGCATGTTGGTTATGGATTTGGTTAGGAGGGAGAAGGCCGGGTGGTCAAACCTCGACCCCTCCATAAAAAGTCAAAACCCGTTTTGGCCAACCATTACAAATCAATTTTAAAAAACCCGCGTATTAAATTTTAGAAATTCGTCATTTTACGTTTGTCGTAAAGTGGGTTTTTTGTGGGCTGAGTCCGCATTGGGTGGCCTGCCACCATATTCCTGTTGGCTGCCGTGTACACTTGGCGGTGGGTTGGGGCCGCGGGGGTCAAGACAGTTGGCCCCACCCTTTGAATGATGTCATATGGTGTGGAGTGGTCCACAGGGGTCACGGCCTGTTGGACCACATTTGTGCATCCTGTTTGTTTGGAATGGGCCACGATTTGGGGTGGCGTTGAATGTGGTTGGTGAGTTGCGGGGTTGCCACGTGTGCGATGCCAACGGGTTCGATTCCCGCCAACTTCAACACACACACAGACACACACACATATATATATGGATGGCATGGGTTAGGTTGGGGGGCAGTGGTGACGGCCCTCCCCTCATTATATATATATATTTTTTTTTTAAAACAAATCGTTCATTTTGAAAAATTCGAAAATAGGCCATAGAAGTGCTTTTAAACATGCGACAATTTTGCCTGGGATCTGGTCTGAGCTGGCCGAAATCCGGTGGCCGAGTTTCGTCCAAATTGCGGCCTCCTTAACCTAGCCAGTCATCCATGTCAACCAAAAACTTTGACCGCTCCTAACTTTCACATACAAGCTTAGTGTGACGAACCATTTGCACTGTTGCGATAAGGACGACGAGATCTTCAACCTGAACCTAGTTCGAGAACAATTTGAACACTTTGATTTTTGAGCCCTCTTAGTCCTGTGTGTGTCTCTGGAACCACCTAGATCACCTTGTAAATGCAATGGAGCTTTGGACCCTTAAAGGAGTAGCATTGGACCTTGGAGAGTAATGTTCATGCTTTGGAGCCTTTCTTATTGGTCATCGTCACCTTGCAAATTAACATGTTTCACTCAATGTAGAACACTTTACATGTGTGGACCTACTTGTGTCTTTTAGGTTGCTTGTAGTGGATTAGATCCACTTGTGATTGTAGATGTCCTTTGCCTCTCATATACATAGAGGAAGGCAGTAGTCATTATTGGTAATCAACCATGCACTTATTCTTTTTCTTCTTTACACATAGGTCAAAGATGTAAGGTGAGAAATATTACTTTCTCTCTCTCTCTCTTTGAGTCTCTCTTTTGCTAAATTTTCCTATTATTTCATCTCTCTTTGTCTTAAGGCACTATGATTTACTATATCATTCTTAAAGTATAGTGTTATGGTTTAATCCCTAGGTAAGCATTGAAATAGGGTGTATCAATAAAATCTAATTGTACTTGTTAAGCAGGAAGAGAGACATCTTGGATGAAGTCAATTATGAATTGACAATGGTGATTCTAACTTGTTGGAGCTAGGGATTTTCTTAGTTTTATATAGCTAGGATTTCAGAGAGCTTGGAGTGTTGTACCACTATGTTATAAGTTAAGAGTATGTACTTAAACTTATATATATATATATATATATATATATATATATATATATATATATATATATATAAGTTTTCAGCTCTTATGTTTAACTCGAGTGCTGAGAAAAAATGTTTGTGATCCTCCCCACTTGGTTCAATCTTCAGCACATGTTGGCCCATTATGATCAGGCTCAAATAGTAGGTGACCCCTCGGACAAATCATAGAGCTTCCTCTCTCCTCGTGGGTTTGGGACATCTTAGTTCTTGCTAAGTCATGAGTTATTGGTATATCTAGCTTGTGGGTTGTTGGATATACTCTTGGCATTTATAATATCAACTAGAAAGTTTGATCTTGGGTTCCAACAAGTTACCAATTCACCATGGTTTAAAAAATAAATAAATATATATGAAGTTTTTAGTTCTCGAAAATTGTTTTATTTTAGATTTCATATTATGTTATCATTATCTTCATGGTTTTTGTAAATTCCAACACTTATGCATTGTTGATTTTGCATAATTTAAGGCTGAAATTATCAAGAGATTTAACATTTATAATGAGGATACTTTGATATATATTATGGTAAATGTATATTAGTTCCAATAATTTCATATTATCTATTTTATGCATGAAAATACTACTCTAAAAAGTTTAAATATGTTTGCATATATTTAATATATTCTCTTTTGAATTACCTAATATATTGGGTTTGATGTGAAGTGAAATGTTGTCCATTGTTTGTTGTTGTAATTTATATTATAGTTAAATCTTAAGGATAATCATTCATGAAAATTAGGTCTACAAAACCTCTCAAACCCTGAAATGTCTTTCAAAAAAAAAACTTTAATTCATGAAAATTTCACAATAGTCACTTACATTGCGAAAAGTTCAATCTACTCTAAATTGATTCTTTAGAATTGTATGGTGATACTTTTTTCTGACACTTATTTTTGTCATAGTCTAACTAGACTGCTTTTTTGCCTTGAAAATCATGGAAATTCCGGTAAAATTTTAAGAAAATCCGGCAGGGATTTTTGTAAATCCATGTTATAACTATCAAATTTTAATATTTTGGGTGCCCTAGAGGTTTTTGATGGTGTTGAATCCATTTCCACCATCAAAATCATGATTCAAACACTATTACTGTAAGATTTCTTAAATTTTTGTAGCCTAGATTCCAGCCAATTTTGATCGTTTGAGCAATTCCTTCATTTAATTAAACAACTCCCTTATTTTTTTATGATTTTTAATATAGATTTAAGAAAAAAAAATAAAATAAACATTTTAATATTTAATAATATAAACGAAACTTTAAAAAAATTATATAAATTTTATTTAAATAAAATAATTAATATCTTATATTTGAAGATCAATAAATTTATATTTATATGAAAAAACAAATTTTATTATTATTATGATTTCATTGAAAAAAAAATACATTTATATAATATTTTTCCCTTTTGAGATGAAAAGAGTAGAAAGACATTTCTCATCATAAAAGCGCATCGATCAAGATTTAACACTAATTGTACTCGACGTATTTGAATATTTCAGGTGGTTGTTCCTGCCAGCTTCAAATTTTGATGGAATATATATCCCAATTGGATCTTATCATGTTCAAAGACTTTTAAGGAATATGTAAGTGAACAACTTTTAATTGTAATTGTGAGAGGGGTGGTAGAAGTGAGGTGATTATTCATTTTGAGAATTAATAAGTTCAAATTGAGAGGTGATAAATGATGTTGCAGAATTTTATGCTTTATATTAGGGAATAAAACAAGTTGTTCAAATGAAAATTTAAGAGATCATAGTGATAAAATAAAATAAATTGTGAAAATGAAGATCTCAGAGATCATAGTGATAGGAGACTCTCTTTTCATTCTATCCAAAATTATAAGCAAAAATTTCCCTTGAAATCTTAAATTTACTCATATTAAATTGTAAAAAATCTTTCGGTAATAATCACATGCAATGGAACATTGTCGACGCGTTTCAAACTAGCCAGAAATTAGATCAAGACATTAACTTTAAATAGATGTAGAGAAAGCTAAAATAGCCATTAGGAAAACGACTAGTTTGACATTTTTTTATTTTTTTAAATTTTATTTATTTATTTTTAATATATATTATATTTTTTAATTAATATCGGCTAGTTTCATTTTTATTATTTGATTAATAACTTATTAAATAATTATTTAGTAAATATAAATGTAAATTTCATATTTTAATTTGGTTAATTTACTTATTTAATTATACATTTTATTTATTTATCCACGCGCGAGGTCCAAATAAAAGATCTACAATGACCTTTAAAATAAATAAATAAATAAATAAATAAAATAATAATAATAAATAAATAATTAAATAATTTTAAAATTAAATAAATAAATAAAATAAAATAAAATATAATAAAATATAAATTAAAACAAATTAATTAAAATTAAAAATCAAATAAATAAATCAATAATACTAATAATGAAAAAAAAATAAAATAAATAAATAAATAAATAAATAAATAAAAATAAATTAATTAATTAATTAAAAAAAATAAAAATAAATAAATAAATAAAGGAGCAATAAGTAGGGAAGGATTAAAAAAGAAAAATAAATAAATAAATAAATCATGAATATAAGGTAGGTATCCAACACCTGCTGATGATCCAGCCATCATCTCTATTGAGATTAAAGGGTCTTTTTTCAATTTCTAAGGCCTCTCTTAGCTTCCGATGATAGAAATGGTCGATCCTGGCAATGACCTTAGCCTCTTCGATGCAGATATGATGGTTAGTCTTTTCTACATGTTCAACTAGGGCAGACGAGCGAGATCTTCCATGTTTAATGTTAGCAACATGCTCACAAATTCTTTGGTTTATAGACCTACCCATTTCACCAATATAGGGAGTCCCACAAGAACAAGGAATGATGTAGACACCTTTCCCATCCCTAGGGTCAATCAAATCCTTAACCGATTTGAGAGAGCTGTGAATCGTGTTTAGGGGCTTGAACGACACCGACACCTTATGCTTCCTAAGGACCCTTGCAATTTTATCAATGGTTCCCTGAATGAATGGAAGACGCACACTGTTGGACCAATGGCTAGGGTCTTTGTTATTTCTAATTGAAAGACCTTTTTCTGCTTTGAGGAAAGCTTTAAGGCCTTGCGACCTACTATAACCATTTTTGCAAAAGACACTCAACAGATGGGACTTTTCTCCCTTAAGGTGAGACTCATCAGATATCCTCAACGCTCTTGTGGCTAAGCTGTTTAGGACACCTAATTTTTGAGCATAGAAATGGTGAGAACTAGCATGAAGATATTGTTCAGTTTGGGGTTTCTTTCGAAAAACTTGATGGGAGAAAGTACCATCATCTTTTCTCGAGATAAGAACATCAAGGAACGGAGGACTACCATCCACTTCATATTCCATGGTGAATTTTATGGAGCGCGATTGATCATTAAGATGAAGGAAAAAAGCATCTAATTTTTCTTTGCCATGCGGCCACACGACACAAGTATCGTCTACAAACCTTTTCCAAAGCTTAGGTTGGAAAAGAGCCGAGGAAAGAGCCTTAAATTCAAAGTCCTCCATAAACAGATTAGCAACAAATGGGGAAAGGGGAGAACCCATGGCAACACCATATGTCTGCTCATAGAATTCTCCTTCAAAACTGAAGAAAGTGGAGGTTAAGCAGATCTCGACTAAATGTGCCGTATCTGGGTCAGTAATGCGATTAATCTCTTGACCCTCATAGAAATTAATTTTTCCGTTTTTTTAAAGACCAACAACTCAACATTAGATGAGATGAGATGGCCAATATGGACTTTTCTCTCCCCAAGGAAGACTTAGCATGCCAAGGACAACTTAGAAAAGATCCCCTCCCTTAAGATCCAACAAGAATTACCTAATATGTTATAACCCATTCAGTGACACAACTTTGGAGGATTCCATCTCCAAGCATCCAATATGTCCCCATGGGGAGTATATGTGCCTTCAATATCTGATTGTATCTAGATCTCTCAGATTGATATCCAATAGACGTATCTAAATCATGCACAGGGGTTTTTCCAAAATCATCATTTCCTAGCTTTTCGTTATGATGGGCGATTAATCGAAGCTTGTGAAAAAGCATTGACATATGAAATTTTGGTGGAAGTGCATGAATCTCTGGGTGAAGTTGAAAGAAACTCCTTGAAGGTGTGATGTCCAATCCATACTTTCAAGCATGGAATTGTACCAAGGAAGATGAAAGTGGGCTACCAAACTCACAAATAAGCACAGTGGATGGATTGTATTTTTTTGTTTTTGGATCGACTGTTAATGGCGTTGTTATAAGCGTTGCAATGGGACAATTAGAATTGATTGTGTAAAAATGAAACTTTTGGAGAACAGAGATGGTATGAAACTAGAAATATGAACTCTACTAAAAATTTTTCTAATCAATCTCGACATTTACAATCTCAATTTTACACTCGGATCTTTTTAATACAAAATATTCATGGTTCAAAACAAAAAAATTAGTAACTTCAAGACCTTCATGGAATATAACCATCTTTCAGCAGTAATTGTGATTGTAGTTGTGGACAATGCTCAATTGTAAATTTGATCATTTTACCTAAAAATAAATAAATAAATAAAAGTTATTTTACCAAATAAATATATTTTTTGGAATATTTAATAATTTAATATGGATATTTAATGAAATTTTAGCATTTTCTTTTTACAATTTAACATAAGTTGTTCAAATTAGATTGTTAGATTTAAAATGAAATTTATAAAAATAATGATTCACTTAAAAGTATTATGTTCTATTTTGGAATAAGATTTTGAGAATTTTAATTTAATTATATGTAATTGTTAGGTGGATGGTAGAGATTTAACTTTCACAAAATATTTAGAATATTCTTAATAATATAAGCAAATCAAAGATTGAGATTTATCTCTAAAATTGTTATGTCCTTTTTGCTCTTTGAAATAAACTGATTAATTAAAAAATGGCATATGAACAAGTGTCAATATGAAGTGAGTTATGATTTTTTGGGCATATGGTATTATAAGCCATGGTATTATAACAAAACTTATTTACAAATTAAGAATATCCATGATAAAATAGGGGTAAATCTCCATAATTAAGATCTTGTTCCATATTTTTTTAAATGTATATATATGTTTAATTTACATATTAATTAAGTCTGGAAATTCCATTCTGACGTTTTCAACCTCACTTACAGATCCATAACAAGTTTGTGGGATTCTCTAGAAACGTGGAGATGGACTTTATTCAAGAATCTTATAGTCAACTCAGTCTGGTGCCTCTCGCAGGGATTTGTATTGTGGAATATTTGGAAGGGAGGGAATAGGGTAGTATTTCATTCAAATTAGTTCCTACCAGTGAAGGCTTGGCACATGGCTCTTCGGAACCTAAAATAAACAATCTTGCTCATGCCATGGTCGGAGGAGGACTAGAAGGTGGAAGGCTGAGAGCTTACTATTTTTTCAGCCCTCGGTAGAGTAAGGGACTCTGTCCCCATTCCATCACGCCGACTCTCACCCTCCTGTGTTTATTCAGATAAATTCACTTTCCCGCCATTGGGATTCTTCAAGCTCCACTTTGATGGGGCTTCAAAAGGGAACCCGTGCATAGTAGATTGTGGTGGGATCCTCCAAGATTATAGAGGGCAGGCCAGAAAATTATTTGTTTCCCCCTGCGGCCACACCACTAACAATGTGGCTGAGTACTTAGCATTCGATCGGGGCTTGCAGGCGGCTACAGACATGGGCATCTCAAAACTCTAGGTCACTAGTGACTCCTAGATTGCCATCTCCATGATCCAACACCTCATCAATAATTCTACCTTGGAAAAGGTCATCAAGAGTTCGTGTTTGGTGTTTCTCAGAGAACACATTCTCTCGAGACAATCCTCCTTCAACTATATCATAACTAGGCATGTCGCCAGGGAAGGAAACAAAGTAGCGTACAAATTAGAAAATTGGGGATGCGAGCTGCATGGCTAGGACGCCACCCAAACATGCCCCCCCTCCATCCATAACCAGTTTCTGGAAGAACTGTGTGGAATCCTGTAGAAGGGAATATCTTCCACGATGGGGGTGAGTTTGCGTTGGCACATGGAGACTGCTCCACATGATTAACCACAAGTGGTCATGGTGGGGGGGGGGGGTTGTCCTTTCCGGTCCCTTCATACTTCAAGACAGTACATGATTAGTACTGACATAATGTTTTAGGAGCATGTGAGGAATAAATTTGATGTAGCTAGTGAGGGTGACAGATTGTTTAAGCCCTCAGCAATGAACGTTTCATGCACTTGCATTTGCTTTTGTGTTCGCTTTTTCCATTGGGATTTTGGGCGGGAGATGGGAAGGAGAGGGAAGCATAGGAGATGGTTGTTTGTTGGTTGCGAAGTGTGTATGCTTGTAGGTAATTTGGACCGAGACTTGGCATGCATCAATTTCAGAATTTGGGTTATCCTTGGCATTTGGCAAGCTCGAGCATGGGAGGCTAAATTCCCTCGACCTACTGGTAATTGGTTCAGCTCCTGGTTTGCCGGATGGTGGATTTTTCCGACATGGAACCCTTGCTCCTGGTTGAGAGAACCTGCTTGCCTTTGGGAAATTAGTGTATCTTGGAACGAGGGAGTCTAGAGGGCCCGTCGCTCCTAGCTATCGCAATTGGAGGGTACCCACTATTTTTATGCTTGTCCTGGGGTAGAAACATCCACCTTCCCCCTGGGTGGTGCTCCATTTTCGACGAGGTTTAGAAAGGTGGTAGATCTAGATTTACAATGTTGTTGGGGATTCTAAACTGGGGGGAGAGCTCTATATAGCGAGGATAATTCTGAGTTTTTCATCTTCTTACTGTGCTCCTCATCTGTAGGAAACTATGAACTCACAAGTATGCCAGGTTGGCCCTTCCTTACCCTCTGAAGGGGCGGACGCTCAGACCCTGGCCACCATTCCGCTGTGCAGATGTGGAAAGACAACAGGGAGTGCACGGAGAGGTTTGACTGGAAAAAGAGGAGGTCAAGGAGGCGACATGCTAGGGGTGTGTTGGGGTGAGGGGTCGCATAGTGACCCGAGGGTGAGGGGTGCATGGTCGGGGTCAACGCCGCAGGGGCGACGACAACCGAGGTGGTAGGGCGAAGTGTGGGTCTAGTGAGCTTGATGTGCAGGAGGAGCAGGGTCTCGAGCACTGCTGCCTGGAGAACTGTCAGACTCTCATTTTCCGCTTGATAGATAGGGTGGATGCCACTGAATGCATTCAACGAGAGGAGTATATGATGCAGTTGGCCTCTTTGGAGCGGTTGAAATACTTTCAAATCCAACTTCGGGAAAGATTTGTCGTGGTCTCGAGGGGAAGAAATATGCTCTCAAAGAAATTCGAAAAACTGTAGGCATGGATGGCACACTACAAAAGACACATCCAGTGCGACTTCCACCCTCCACTGCCTCCTAGAACGACCCTAAACAACCCTTCATCTATAACATCTGGGAATTAGTATATGATTTTTGGAGTCTTTTTTGTATCAGTTGTGTTCTAGTGCCTATGGTCCAATCGATTATGGATGTTGCCCTTAGCGACACTTTTGTATTTTTGTCATCTGGTGAAATTTCATGTTCAACAAACCCAAATGGGGTGAGACCACATATTTTGTGTTAGACTATATGTACTCTTTTTTCAGAAATTAATAGAACATTGACTTACAATATATATATACATATACACACACACACACACACACACACACACACATATATATATATATATATATATATTCGAAACATCAACGCATAATTTGGATTGAAAAAATTGCAAAATGACTGAGCAATATACAAAGAGAGGATTATACATATTAATTGTAAATTAAGATCCATATTACCTTATAAATTAATATAATGATTCACAGTCATAAACATTATATTTCATAATTTTATACTTAAATTTAATTAATAAACATATAAAGACTTTGATATTTACAATAAAATAAATTCTAAACTAAAAATTACATTAAAAAAATAAAAAAAGATATAAACACAATTGTATGTACTATTAGATTTTTAATAAAAAATTAAAACTCTATATACATTTCTTTTTAATACTAATTTCTTGTGAGCGTGGGTGTTATAGAGGTATATGTTACAAGTTAGATTTAAAATATTCAAAATGACATCTAATTTTTTTCTTTGTAAATAAAGTAGGAGTTATTAGTTGTGTATGGTTAAAATTGGTGGTATGGAAGATGACATATAAATATTTACTAGTATAGTCATATAAATTAAATTACTAGAAAACATGAATGGACATTGATTTATGACAAACATCAAAACACTTATCATAAAAATCACAATTAAAAAATCATAAAAATTAACTAAATTATAACTTTCATTAAATTATTATTATTAATTATAAAAACATGTAACAATATTATTAACCATGGATATTTTTCCCCTACTTTAACTTGTAAATAAGTTTTGTTACAATATCATGACTTACCAATATAAAAAAGAAAAAAAAAACAAATGTGAAAACATATCATAACTCGGTTACCAAACTAACAGTGGGTAAAGTCACCGTTGGTTGTTATCCATAAATGCAAGTTGACTCATCATTTTTATTCAAGGAAAACAACACCACATAGAATTACCCGTTGGTGGTCCGTAAGGAGGTAGGATTTCACTCGTACCAAATGCTTATGGGTCTTTGGAAGTTAACTTGTTTCCTTACATCCAAGGAAGGCAAGCTCTTATCCAAGTAAAAGAATCTTTAGGGCATACTCTAGGCTCACTTATCAATACCACATTACAATCAAAATATTTTATATAGATTTTATTTCATTCTAATTCTATAACAATTTTATCACCTAGGGGGCAACTCAACTGACGATGGTCATGTAAATGAAGCAATATGTGCGAGGAGGTTTGGTGTTCAAATTCCCTTGATTTACCTTCACTTGAAAAAGGGGCATACATACACAAATAAAGTTTATAGTGGTAGAAGTTGGATTCGACTCTGTGTGTGGCCCAGTTGTTGATTAATCTATATACAAAAAAACAAAATTATGACAATTTAATAATGAAAATCTCTACCATTTAAGCATGCACATTTTGGAGTAGGGTGTCCAAAATTTAAATTTAATTATCAATCATTATTAGCTGTATGGTAAGGATTTAATATCTATAAGAATATTCTAGGATGTTCTTAATAGTAGTAAAAAATCAAAGGTTGAGATTTATCTCGAAAGTAGTTATTTGTTTTCTTCCCTTTTAATTAAATTGATTAATTACTAGCATAATCATAATTAAATTGTTGGTAAACACCTCTATGCATCAATACATATACCTCATAATACTTCTCACATTACTAAAATTAAAAAAAAAAAACACATAAAGGTTAATTCAATTATGACTTTATTTTAAAATATTCTTATTATATTTTTTTGTTTGTTAGGTTATGTGAGTGTTGAGATGACTGGCACGTCTATCTTGCTGCTTGAGTAGCCACAACTCAGGGACATCTAAGTTGTCAAAATCACATGGGGATCCCACCTGACATCGGCCACACCAACCCTTAGCATGACTGGATTTTTTCCAATGAAGTTTTCAACCGATGACCTTTTCACCATGGAGTGGCTTAATAGAACACCCTGTCACCATCTACTCTACCCCCTATTGACCATTTTTAAATATTATTATTATTATTAATTAAAAAATGAAATAATATATACCTCAACACACACACACACACATATCTATATATAAACAAGTAATGATATTTTTAACCATGTGGGTTTATCCTTACTTTATCATAGATATTATCATAGATATTCTTAACTTCCAAGTAGGTATTGTTACAATACCATGATTTATCAATACCAGATGTACAAAAAAAACACAACTGAGTGAAATTATGTTATACAGATTTTATTTTAATGTGATTTCATAACATTATTAAAATAAAGTGAAAAGAAAAAAAAGACACCACCATTTTGAAGATAAAACTTAATCCTATACTAAAATATTCCATATAGATTAAATCTCAATCATTAATCTATTAAATTATTGATAATTAAGTGTAAATTTTGAAAATCCTATTTCAAAATAAACATACCTACATATATATTAAAAATAATATCATATAAACACAATAAATCTCAATGACTTACAATTGTAACCGAAATGTTGAGCTCCCCCAAACCATGGCATGAAGGCAAATTCATGTCGTGGATGGAGAGACACTTTGTGACTAGCTCTCATGAAATCACTGAAAAAACCTTATGAAAGCCAAGTTTGAGGAGCATCATGCCTCTATAAGTTCAGGCTAGATAGTAAAGTGTCTAATCAAGAGACAAATTCAAATCTAGAAAATGAAGGTGTCCAATAATTGGCCACACAGTAGGTCCCTAAGTCGTGCACAAACCATGCTTCACCTCGTCAATATCATTAGAATTTAGTGTAGTGAGATACTACAAGTGAGGTAATCCCCACATTGACAATATAAGCAATGGCCACCATGAGACCGCGCTGCTTAAAATTGAGCATTAATTCCATTTTCGCATGTGAACAAATGGAAAAAACAACCATATAAGTCTACATGTGAATGTGATATTGGTAGAAACATATATTGACTTTGATGGTGTTTGGAATGTGATGCACTCAAAAATTTCGCAGCATAGTATGGATTTTATTGAATCCTTGGGTTCGAGATTTTTGGTTGTTGGGTTGTTGGTTGATGTGAGTTGAATGGGTGCACATTTCTATTAAGCGTTAAGTAATAATAAATTAATGGCTAATACTTTCTAATTTTTTTCTTTTTCTGGACTATGGATTCTGTAGTTTATGGTTAAGGTTAAGGTGGGGGGACAAAATTTGTTTCTTCATCCGTTTTTAAGTCAAACGATGTGTTCCAGTGGCAGAAGAGTGTTCTTCCTGAACCATTGAGGGCTGAGATTGAAACTGACCAAGGTTCCAAGGTGGATCCCACCTCAATTTCTTGTGTTAACCCTAGAGTTGGAGGTGGAACTAAGGTTTGCAACAAACTATCAAAACCCTCTTCAGAGTTTGTTCCAGCTCCCATTCTGGTGAATACTGTATCTGCTCCTTCATTTGGTCATGTGTTACACCATCAATCGAAGGTCCCGATTTACACTTCTTCTGGTACGTATGCCTCTTTTAAGAACAAACCTAAGCTTCGGGCAGTTGTAGTGAGGGCGAAGACACATATTAAAACGTTGAGGGCTTCCTCGGAGAAATTATCCCTTACATTGGGGGTTGATGTGGAAATGGATTGAGTGGAAATTATTTCCAAAAGGGCCCTTGTAGGTAAGTTCAAATATTTTTCCTTCAACAAGGATCAACTTATAAGTTGTGTTTCTCAAATTTGGAAACCTATGCTAGGTTATGCCTCAAGCATGTGTATGCTAGTAAAAAATTGGATTCATTTCCATTTTCTGTTAGAGTAGCATAGATTAATGATTTTATAAAAAAAATAGGTGATTGTTCATGGGTAGTTGTGGTTGCATAGATGGCATGTGGATTTTAATCCTCTAACTGAGAATCCTAAAAAAATAAAATAAAAAATTGTGGGTTAAATTTGTAGGCTTTCCTCGATAGTTTTGAAGTAGAAAATCTTTATCAAAGTGGATAATGAAATTGGTAAATTCATGTTTTTTGACGAAATGGAATTGGTAAGTTTTGATAAGTAGATCCCATGGGTTTTGGTGGAGTGTGATGTCTCTTTGGGTCTGTCAGGGGAGATTGAGATTATCCATGGGAAGAAAACCTTCCTTCAACACTTGGACTATTAGAGAGTTTCATTTAGCTACATTCAATGTTGAGAGTCAAAGAACTTAAAGGCATGTTTCCCTAATTTTTGAGGTCAAAATCGGTCAAACCTACTCTTTTTTAGGTCCTCCCCCAATATTTTTTACTCTACAGAGCACAGGGACACTATTCATAATTTTGGCAAGCCTTTGGGTGTAGATGTTATTGAAAAGATGAAGTATGGCATTTTGAGAAGGTTTCATGTGGATGATACTTTAAATTATTAGGACAATACTAAGAATATAGAGCTATTGCCTCAATTTGAAGTTGGAGGCATGGAAAATGTTAATGATCCCCTTGCAAGTAGTGGTGATTCCAAACAATTTTTTTTTATGGTGAAAAGAGCTCAATAAGAGTATATTTTGAAGAGCAGTCTAAGAATATACATCCAAGGCTCGATGACTTGAAAGGGACTGTTCATATTTCTTGCTCGAACGAAGATCCTTATCTTTGGGAAGAAATCTTAGGTATGTTGATTGTAGAAATTATGTTGTATATTCGCAATTTCTCATGAAGTTTTAATCAAAATCACAAGACACAAACCTACTCTACTATTCTGTAGAAAGTAATTCGCAATCTAGAACAATAATTTCAGACATGCAATAAGAAATAAAACACATGCACACAATGATTTTTTCGGGGAAAGCAATCTGCTAAAAAAGACAATGCTTGTTTGCATTAATATGAATAGAGATATATCACAATTTCTTTTCTCAACTGAGTCCAACCTACAAGAGCTTAACCTATCTCTCTGCTCACTGAGAAACTCTGACCCAGACATAGTCAATTTTTTCCTTTGCTTGAGCCCTTACTTCCTTGCGTTGTTCCTTGAAAAATTAAACCCCTACTATTTAGGAATTTCTCCAAAATGGATTGCGCAGTTCCTTGGGTTAACCATCTAACTTCATGAAACACCTGCACACTCAAGACTAGTCTACAATTGATGTTACACTGCCTTGTAATATCCACCAAGCTTGGGGAACTCTAATTCTCTGTGTGCAATAGCTAGTTTGGGTTGACTAATTGGTTAACTGGATGATCAGTGATTTTTACTGAAGTCCCACAACACAATTGACCCTCCACTAGTTCCTCCAGCAATAAGAAATAGTTTAACTGAAAACAACATGAGATAACTGACCTCGATTGCTACAAATTAGCAATCACATATTCTTAACTAAACTCTAACTCCTCCAAATCAAATTTATTGAGCTAACTGAGTGAAAAGAACCATGTCACCTTAGTTAATTGTATCCAAGTTGTCTGTTTATGTGGAAATTCGACTTTTTCTCAATTTAATGAAGGAAAAATCAAATTGAGAATTTATTGTTGAATTTTTCAACACCCCCTCTTAGTAAGAAAATGATTATCAACTACCCCTATCATACACCTGTGGAACTTGAACTTCCCTCTTGACGATGATTTTATCAAAATGTCAGCACCTTGTTCCTCTATCGAAATGTACTGAAGCAACATTATCTGCCTCTGCACACAGTCCCATAAATGGTGATATCAGATATCTATATGCTTTGATCAATCTTGAAAAAAAAGATTCTCAGAGAGTTGAATGCAACTTGATTATCACAACAGATCACAGTTGGATCCATCACATGACCAAACAATCCAACAAGTATCTTTCTCATCCAGATCACCTCACATGTTACTTGACTTGTAGCCATGTATTATGCTTCTACCAAGTTGAGCGCCACATATATTTTCTTCCTACTATACCAGGAAATAATTGCAGACCCAAGATTGAAAATTCCACTTGATGTACTCTTTCAGTCTAATGGACTCCTCCCCGCCCAATCTGCATCTGTGAAGCCACACAACTTTGCTCTCTTTTTATATATGTACCAAAGTTCAAACTGGGTAGTGCCTCTAAGATATCGTAAAACATGATTAGTTTCCCTCCAAAATAATTTGGTTGGCCTAACCATTTCTTGGCTCAGTTGGTTTACTGCATATCGCATATTTGATCATGTCTTCACAAGATACATCAGTGAACCCAATAGCTGTCGATAAATGGTAGCATCCACTTCCTCCCCTGTAGTGGAATCATCCTTTGTCTAGTTGGTCATTAAGTGTGTTTTGACGGGCTTCCAAATCTCCATGTATAATCTATGTAGTATCTACTTTTCATACTTTTCTTGAGACACAAATAGTTCCCCATTGCCTTTCCATACTTCCAATCCAAGGAATTAGTTCATGAGACCCATGTCCTTCATTTAAAACTCCCTTGCAAGGTCCTCCTTGCAAGATCTGATCAGTTGTTCATCACTAGTTAAAATTAAATCACCAACATATAAGACAATAATAATCAATTTACCTTCTACCAAGATATGATAGAGGTTTGAATCTGCTTCACTTTTGGTGAAGCCCAAACCAATGAGATAACTATCGATCCTGGTGTACCAAGCACGGGGTGCTTGTTTGAGACCATACAATGCTCACTTGAGTTTTCACATGTTGTTGCTAGTTTTAAATTTCTTGTATGTTGTACATAGGAGAATATTTACTTTGAAAATTAATATATATATATATATATATATATATATATATATATATATATATATATATATATATATATATATATATATATATATATATATATATATATATATATATATATATATATATATATGCACAAAATGAAATTTAAAAAAAAGCGGTACTAAGCAGTATTTGAAATTAATGTATCAGATATCGGGACTACCTTTGGCGTGTTGCGTTAAAGGACGAGCACTTCATTTCTTGGATGCCACCATTTGAAAGTCTTCTTGCGATGGAGTGTGAGCGGAGTCACAAAGCAGTTGGAGGTTAACTGGGGGGGTGCCTCCATTGGAATCTTTGATCCACGCGGATTAATCAGAATGTGTGGCTCAGATTATTTGCATGGGCCCTGATCTATTATCAAGCCCATACTGTGGAGTCCCCCCGCAGTGACGAGTAGTGACTACAGCCGACGGACCCCATGACAACAACAAGCGAGCTAGGTCATATTCCACGTCATCTTCCACATCATCCCCAACTGCATGTCAATCAATGTAGAAATTATATACAAGATGCATGTATATATCCATATTCTCCTGATCTAACAATATTTTATCTTCTTGCTAAATACAAAATCCTTCCACTGTTAATCTTTTTCGGAAATTAAAATCAATTGAAAACACATGAAGCAATAAAAACAATCGCACATAACACATTTGTTTAACGGGAAATCCTGAAGCTGAAAACCCTAACTATCATATATTATGTATCATGGAGATCATGTAACAATATCATACAAAGCTTAGTACATCAAGCTCTCAGTACAATCAATCGTCACACAATAATCAAAAGAAATCTGCAAATCCATGCACCGATTTCTTGCCACCGTTCACCTACTCCATCGCGCAATCCAGACAAGAAAACCTCCTACCTAACTGAATTAATTGCCTTTGATCACAATCGGCTACTGAAACTCCAATGTGTGTGTGGTGCAATCAATGCATCACTATAGTCACAACAGATAGTCCATCTTTCCCTTTCACCTATCTCTCCACTGGGTCTTCACTGGAACTAACATGCACTGTAATTAACTATTGTATTTATTCAGTTGATTAATGAGTTATTATTTGTGAATTAATTAACTAATTAATCCACTCCACTCTCACTAGTGTATCATTCAGTTAGACTAGATACAACTAGCTCAACTGAGTTTAACTCCATTAACTGAGTTAAACTAAATAAAAACTCCTGTAACTACTCTTCCAACTTTGTCATAACTTTGCCACTTCAGTTCTAACTGAGTCCTCCATGCATGAACCACCAGTAAACCATAGGAATTGCATAATTCCTATAGCCCACTGATTTTCCAAATCTGCGCACTGAAATCAAGTTCTCCAAGAGATTAAGTTGTTTTTTATTGTCAGATATTATTAAGAGCTAATAATAATCGACACTTCTATTTTTCGATTGACGATATATAAATAGACTTTGCCCAATATTCTAAAAATAGAATTTCATCTATTTTTTCAACTTGACCAACCATCCATAAATAGCATCCTACAACTTCTGAAATATGATCACCATGTCTAAAAATAGACTTGCACCTAAAAATAGCTTGCGGGCCCACTCAGTGAAGGAGACTCATTTTCACTAAGCTCATCATCTTGTTGAATCTCAACACTCCCTCTCAACAAGATAGGGATTATCCTTCACCCTGATCCTACCTCTATGGTATTCGAATTTGCTCTTGGTGAGCGCCTTTGTCAGAATATCTGCATCCTGATCTTCTGTAGGAATGTACTGAAGCAAAATGATCTTCCGCTACACATAATCTCTGATATGATGATACCAAATATCAATATGTTTATATCTATCATGAAACATAGGATTAATCGAGAGTTTAATGCAACTCTGATTATCACAATTTATCACTGTAGGATCTAAATGTGAATCGAACAAACCAACCAGGATCTTCCTCATCCAGATAGCCTTACATGCAGCTTGACTTGCTACCATGTATTCTGCTTCCGCTGAATTGAGTGCCACAAATATTTGTTTCCTGTTGTACCAAGAAACTGCTGTAGATTTGATACTGAAAATCCATCCTGATGTGCTCTTTCTATCTGTTGGGCTGCCTGCCCAATCTACATTTGTGAAGCCATGCAACTTCGCCTCATCTATCTGTCTATACCATAAGCCATACTTATATGTGCCCCTGAGATATCTCAGGGCATGCTTGCTTGCCTTCCAAAAGATCTTGGTAGGCTTAACCATCGCTTGTGAAAGCTGGTTCACCGCATAGCATATGTCTGGTCTTGTATCAACTAAATACATGAGCGAACCGACCAACTATCGATAAACAGTGGCATCCACTACCTTTGCCGATGTAGCATCCTCTTTCCTCCAATTTCCTAGAAGAAGAGTGTCGATAGGCTTGCAACCTTGCATGTGAAACTTCTCCAGTATCTCCCGGGCATACTTGCCTTGAGACACAAGCAGTTCACCTTCCCGCTGCCACATTTCCAATCCAAGGAAATAATGAAGGAGGCCCAAATCCTTCATCTCAAACTCCTTTGCAAGATCTACCTTGCATGAGTGTATCAAATTCTCATCACCCGTTAGTATTAATTCATCAACATAAAGAACAATGATTAAAAGCTTACCCTCCACCACAATTTGGTACAGGTTTTCATCCGCCTCACTCTTGGTGAAGCCAAGTCCAGTGAAATAGTTGTCGATCCGTGTGTACCAAGCATGTGGTGCTTGCTTCAGCCCATACATCGCTCTTTTGAGCCTGCACACATGCGACTCGCTGTTGTAGATCTCAAATCCTTCAGGCTTCTCAATGTACTCTTCTTCCTCAATGATCCCATTAAGGAACACAGTCTTCACATCCATCTAATGAATGTGCCAACCCATCTGCGTTGAGAGAGCAAGGATGGTCCTTATGGAAGAATACCGTGCGACAGGTGCAAAGGTTTCTTCATAATCAATCCCCTCGATCTGTGAGAAGCCCTGGGCAAAAAATCTTGCCTTATACTTCTCGACACTCCCATCAACAACTTTCTTTACCTTGTAGATCCATCTTGATCCTAAAACTGATTTACCCACTGGCCTTGGAACAATCTCCCAAGCACTATTTCTGACAATGGAGTCATACTCCTCCATCATGGCATCTACCCATGTGGGCTTCTGCACTGCTTCTTCAAAAGAATATGGCTCTGTCACGATACACTTGCTCATAAGAGCCATGTATCCAATAAATCGGTCAGATGACTGTCTCTATCTGCACTGTGATGTAGGGACTCCTACATTCTATGCCACATCAAGCTTTAGTCTCTCAGCTTATGTGGTACGCTTTCTGCCTTGTCTGATGTTTGGTTTTGTATGAGTGGACTCCTCCACTCCATGAATCTCCTCCTATGGTTGATCCACATCTAGAGGCTCATCTTTGGGAACAAGAAGTTCCTCCTCTGCATGAAAGTGTAGCTCCCTCTCAAGCGACAAATTCATGGCTTTCACCTCATTTAATTTTATATCCCGTCGCACCACAATCATCCGACTGTCTGGAAAATACACATGATAATTATGGGGTGTTTCTGTGTACCCCACAAATATCCCAACTTCTGTAGTCGGCTCCAGCTTCTTCCTAGCATCCTTTGTCACATGAATGTAAACATATCAGCCAAAAATCTTCAAATGAGAAATATCAGGCTTCTTACCAGTAAAAGCTTCTTCAGGTGTACTCATGCCAAGTACTCTATGAGGACACCAATTTTGCACATAAATCACAGTGTTGCATGCTTCCGCCCACAATTGCATCGGTAGGCCCTGGTCATGTAGCATCGCTCATGTAGCACCCACGATCGTTTTGTTCTTCCTCTCCGCGACCCCATTCTGCTGTGGGTTATGAGGCGCTATGATTTCTCTTTGAATTCCTTTTTTGATATAGAATTCTTTGAATTCGCTCGAGATGTATTCACCACCATTATCGCTCCATAGAGCTTTCAATTGCTTCCCTGACTCCTTCTCTACCAATGCTTTAAACTCACAGAACTTTGAGAATGTTTCGCTCTTCTTCTGCATGAAGAATATCTAGCATCTATGAGAATAGTCATCAACAAATATAACATAATACCTGTGTTTTTCTGTTGAAGCAACCGAGAAAGGTCCACACATGTCTGTGTGAATTCTCTCCAGGATCACCGAAGCATGGTTCTCGTTCTCATGAAAGGTGGTCTTCACAAACTTACCCATAGTACATCCCTTGCACTGATCTAACTGTGCAAGAGTACCCTTGGGAAATCTAGTAGAAATATGCTGCAAATATTCAAAGCGCCATGGTGAAGATGGCCTGATCTCTTGTGCCATAATTCGCCCTCATCCTGGCTCACCATTTCTTCTGCTTTGCCCACCATTACAGCGCAACCATCTACCTCCAGCTTGTAGAGATTCTTAACTCAAATCCCTACCCTCTTGGTTTGAATCGTTGTTTTATGTCGTAGGAAATCTTTTCCATCATGAAAAAAAACGTCATAACCTTTGTCTTCCAACATTGTGACCAAGACCAAGTTCTTCTTCAGACCTGAAAAATGCATAACATATTTCAACAAGAATGGATTACTGGACTCCCTCTCAAAGGTAATGGTCCCAATTCCGGTTGCACTGTATCGACCATCCTTGCCCATCTCTCTATGTATTTGAAGGTCCTTCTCCTCTAAGTCACTAAACAACTCCTTGTCTCCCGTCATATGGAAAGACACACCATTATCAAGATACCACACCGATCCCATATAGCTTGAAACCAAGCATGCGATCAAAGAGAAATCAAGTTCAAATTGTGAGGCTAGGGCCTCTCCAGCTGCAGCTCCAACAACCTTCTTGTTGTTCTTCTTCTGTGGGCAGTTAGTGGCGAAATTCCCATGTTCGTGACAGTGAAAACACTTCACCTTGGACAAATCCTGATTCTTGCCTTTAGCTTCGGATTTTGAAGGAAATTTATTCCCCTTCCCTTTCCTTTCTTTGGCAGCCAAAGCGAAATTATCTTCATCTTCATTCTTTGATGAAGAGCCATCCCTGGTACCTCGCCTTATCTCCTCGTACACAAGATCTGACCAAAGTCGCTCCCATCCCGGCAGTTTCTCCCGTCCATTGACAGAGTCTTTGTAGCTATGCCAACTCTTTGGAAGCCCAAGGAGAGCCAAGCTCACCAATTCTTCATCATCAATAGTAATCCCCACACTTCCCAATTCATCCCTACAGTGGACAAACTTTGTGAGATATTTTGGAATACTGTCGCCCTTCTCCATTTTTATTTTTCTGAGCTTATCTTTTAGCGCCAACTTCCTTTGGTCACTGCTGCATTGGAACAAATCTGTCAAAGCCTTCCACATTGCAAATGGAGTGGCTTTCCCGTGAAGGCTAGACACAATATGGTCCTTCACACCTTCCAACAGAATTCTTCTTGTCTTTGCTATCTTCTTTTGCCATGCGTCAATTAATGCAGCATCGCTAGATCCCGGCTTAGGAACATCACTATTGATGAACTCCTTCAGTCCATTATCCTCCAACACTGCCTCCATCCTATCCTTCCAGGCTATGTAATTCGAGCTGCCATCAAGGGCATACTCCAATTGCAACCCATTGAAAGACATTTCAATGTATACTCAACAGTCGCACCAAGAATTTTCTGCAGCAAATTCGAATTGTCCACCAGCACAAACTCAACAATTCTTCACAATTGCAATCTTTAAGAATTAACACTGCTCTGATAACATGTAGAAATTATATACAATATGCATGTATATATCCAGATTATCCTGATCTAACAATATTTTATCTTCTTTCTAAATACAAAATCCTTCCACTATTAATCTTTTGCGGAAATTAAAATCAATTGCAAACACATGAAGCAATAAAAACAATTGCACATAACACAATTGTTTAATGAGAAAGCCTGAAGCTGAAAACCCAAAATATCATATATTATGTATCATGGAGATCATGCAACAATCTCATACAAAGCTTATTACATCAAGCTCTTAGTACAATCAATCGTCACACACTAATCAGAAGAAATCTGCAAATCCATGCACCGATTTCTTTCCACCTGCTAGCCTGCCTCCAGTGCACAATCCCTACTAAATAATAGCTTTGAATGAATTAAAATTACCCTTGCCTTGACTGCACAATCCTCATTGGCAACTCCAATGTGTGTGTGGTGCAATCAATGCATCACTATAGTCACAACAGATAGTCCATCTTTCCCTTTCACCTATCTCTCCACTGGGTCTCCACTAGAACTGACATGCACTGTAGTTAACTATTGTATTTGTTCAGTTGATTAATGAGTTATTATTTGTGAATTAATTAACTAATTAATTCACTCCACTCTCACTAGTGTATCATTCAGTTAGACTAGATAAAACTAGCTCAACCGAGTTTAACTCCATTAACTGAGTTAAACTAAATAACAACTCCTGTAAATACTCTTCCAACTCTATCATAAATTTTCCACTTCAGTTCTAACTGAGTCCTCCATGCATGAACCACCAGTAAACCCTAGAAATTTCGTAATTCCTTCAGCCCACTGATTTGCCAAATCTGTGCACTGAAATTAAGTGCTCCAAGAGAATAAGTTGTTGTTTATTGTCAGATTATTATTAAGAGCTAACAATAATCGATACTTCTCTTTTTAGATCGACGATATATAAATAGACTTCGCCCAATATTATAAAAATATAATTTCATCTATTTTTCCAACTTGACCAACCATCCACAAATAGCATCCTGGAACTTTTGAAATATGATCACCATGTCTAAAAATATTCTTGCACCTAAAAATAGCCTGCGGGCCCACTTAGTGAAGGCGACTCATTTTCACTAAGATCATCATCTTGTTGAATCTCAACAATCACTTTATTATTTAATTCGTTTCCGTATGTTTTTCTCCCGTCCATTCATTTTCTTTCGCTATAAAAATGAGGTTTTTCCTCATTTGCATCCATGTCTTCCTCCCGAGCTGCTAAATTCTTCCAATTTTCATACCAGTGTCCAAATCAATAGCCACTTCGACACAACCAGGTAACACATGTAACTATTCTCGTACAATTTCTCAAAATGATGAAGAAATATGTCATTTCCAGATCTTCCACTCATATCCCACTAATGGACAAAGAAATAGATATTGTTGATAATGTTTGCAATGTAGACCACCTTCTCTTTTATTGGCATGTTGTTCTAAACCAAGCAAGGTCCCCAATTTACTCTTCTTTGATTAAGTATGGAGTCCTATCAGTGTTTGTTCCACATACCTACTTGTTTCCAGAGTTTATCCATTGGCTGGCTTCCTCCATGTACCCTAAGAAATGCTTTGTCATGAACCAATTGGGGGAAAATTTCTTCGAGGTGTCAAATCAGTTAATAAGGCAATAATTTTTTTACCCTTCTGCAGAGTCATATGTGAGTTTCATTGATGACTCCTTCTCTTCATATTTTCAAGAATTGTTAGGGCCTAAATTTACCTGAATTGTATTTTATATCCTGCCCAAAAAGGTAAAATTCTCCTTGGAGTTTGATAGTTTTCCTTTGAGTACCTTTGCTGAAGATGTACGACCAATTCTTCAAATTTTGGTCAAATTCCTAGGGAGAGAAGATGCCATGGTGGTAGATAAGTCAATTCTAGGAATGCTTTCTTTTATGATGAAGCCAGGAGTAATTTTGGATATTCCCACTTATCTAGAGAATGTTATCAATAAACAATTTATGAGTTTGTATACTAAAAATAAAGACTATGGATATTTCGAGTTTTTTATCTCAATTTTTTTTTCAATCACTGGCAGTTTCAGGTTTCCTTCTTTGGTCACATATTTATTTCTTTACAGTAATGTGGATAGCTTTAATTAGCTGGGGTTGAATATTTTTGATGTAAATAAGAAAAAGCAGTCAATGGTCTTTGGAATAGACCTAGTGAGAAAGGAGGTGGGAAATGAAGGACTGTTTGAATTCACCTCCTCTTTCCTTCCTATAGTATATGAAATTTTAAATGGAGGGTTTGCACATAGATTATTTCCTGAAGCTCAATTATTTTTGAAGTTAAGTAAAGATGTGAGATATGGAGATTGGTTTTCTTATTAAGAACATACTAAAATTAGATTATTTGGAGCTGATATAACACCTTTTAGATTGCCTGTATTTGTTCCCATGAGATTGTTTTCCTTGGAGTTCATCAAGCAAGGTCTTAATGTTGACCAGGTCCATTTTGTTCCAGTGAAGAAAGGTCATATATTTAAACTACCTAGGATAGTAGGGTCATTCATTTTAAACACCATACGTGCCCTGGAAATTTCTCAGAAAATGCCGACTGACTTGAATTTATCATTGGAGGGGAAATGGGCTTATGACCCATACCATGTGATTTCAAATTGTAGAGTGGAGAATGGCTATTCTGCATTTTTTCATGAATCAAGGCTAGAGATGGAGAAGCTGGAAAATGGAGGACAAACTTCTGTGTTCGAGCAGATGGAGGTGGAAACTCCTCACCCTACTAAAAAGGGACTTAAAAAGGGAAGACAGGAGGTAATTGATTTGGAAAGTGATAAAGGTAATGAAGCCAAGAAGGAAAATGCCATGGAGGAGGGAAACTCTTCAGCTTTGCCTGCATATTCTTTGCAGTTGGGAGATATATCTTGCACTCCCTCATATCCTGTTCCAGAGAGTACAATTTATGACTCTCTGTCAAACATTAAGCATGTTTTCTCACATATTGAAGAAATAAATAAGAGGATAAGAGAAAAGATTGAGTCTTAGTCTGAGGTTCAAATTTACCTTGAAAAAATAAGATTGTTGACAACAATGGAATTAGAAAATGATTAGCTGAAGATAGCTTTCTCTCACCCTTTAGCTATGAATGTGACTTCTACTACTTCTTTCAAAACTGTTAATTTAACAGTGGATGGTAAGAAAATTCCTCTTCCTGATAAGATTAATTTACATATGCAAACATGACAGTTAATTTTTAATAATTTGAATCATACCACTTTAGCTGTTGCTAAAGATGAAAACATATTGAGTAAAGTGATAAAAAAATTGAAGTTGGAAAAAGGTAACTCAAGAGCTTATTCCACACAGAATGAGGAATTGAAGAAAATAATTGTTAAAGTTGGTGTTGATCCTAAATACATAACAACAATTTAGAAACTGTTGTAGTCTGTTGAATCTGAAATTCAGAGTTTGAAGAAGAAGTTGAAGCTTCCAACAGGTGAACATCCTATGGCTACTGAAGTAGCCCAAGTGGAGAAAGAGAAAGAGAAACTATTACAAGCTCTATTGGCCAAGGATCAAGAATTGTTAAACTGAAAGAAACACGTGATATATTGCAGAAAAGAATTGATTCTCATGTTTGTACAGTAGTTATTTCATCTAATTCAGAAGACCGTACTACCCGATTAACTCAAGTCTCAACTGCATTAAGATTGGTAGAAATTGATTTAAATAAAATTCAGAGGGATTTGGATGGAGCTTATAAGGTGCTCAAGGTTATAGAGAATGAGTTTCATATGACCAAGTAAAGTGGATAAAAGTATAGGTGAGATTGTCAGAATGCTTATCAGGAGATCAAAGAGCTAAAGGAGAAAGTGAAGGGAAATTTATCCCTTATTCAAGCCAGAGAGATTATTTGGAATGACATCACTGATGTTGTTAAGAACATATGGGATTTACTGATCATTGTTGGGGAATAAAAGAGTATTGTGAGGGACTTGAAAAATTTCATTGTTTCCAATAAAGAGAAGTTAAAAAATAGGGCCTCATATGCCAAGAGATTAATTGATTTTATTAATTCTAAAACTACTCAAGAGTTGAATGATTTCAGGATTGAAGACATGACTCGATGTGTGCTGGAGTTTAACAAGATTATCATTAAGAATTCATACATGAATACTACAAATAAAAAGTTGAAGGAAGTTAAAGAAGAAATGTTAAGATTCAATGTGTTGTTTGATAAAATAACCAGAGTTGATTTTCCATCCTGTTGGGACCAGCAAGGAAATATTCTCCCTTGGGAGACATTTGAGACATTGCTGGTTGAGGCAAATAGTAAAATTGGAAACACGCATGAAAAGAATTATTTTTTTAAGGGAGTCACTATTGCAATTTTTCTGCATAAGGACTTTCGACTATTATGGATGATGAAAACCTTGTTTTTAGAAAGACCCTCATATTCCAAGATCACATATTTCAGAATAGAGCATGTCAAGTTTGTTAATTATCCCAGTCCGAATGTAGACTTGTGGAGAAAATGCAAAGAATGGATGTCCCCACAAGAAAATGATGCAGATGCAGGAACTTCTTCCATTCACGGACCTTAGGCTGTTGCCACCTCATGATCAAATGATATTTCAAATTTACTTTACTTTGATTTACTACAGATGTTTTAATTTTCTACTTTTTATTGTAATGATCGAAGAAAATAGTTTGGAAAGTTAAAAATTCCATAATTTTCCATTTTGTAATAATGTATTTAATATTCTTTCAAAGAAGAAATGAGGTTCCAGACTTTGGGCCTCAGAAGTTTTTCCAATTTTGTACTTTGTCTTTATGAAATTAATCAATATATCTAGAGAATTTTCCAGCAATTGATGAATGTGTTGAGTTCCTCATGTTCCATCTTATGTTTGTTTCTTCTGTTGGAGTAAATTAATGAAAATTTTGGTGTCTAATTTACATCTGTGATTTAGAGTAAATTTCCTTAATAATGCACTCCTTTATTTATCTTGCAACCATTACAACATATTGTTAATGGGTTTTCACTATCATTTCATCTTCTCTTGTTCATGAACATTTATCATTTAAAGGCACTTTGAAGAGTTGTGTTATCGATATAATTATGGGGTTACCATATGAAGGGACAACCAATAATTTTATTTTCAAGTGATAGTGAATGTCTTGGGCATTGATCTCCTTACAGCCAGAGATTTTCTCCTAAGGAACAACATTTTTCTGCACCATTGTCGAGGAACGAAGACACGAAGCTATTTTTCCCTGGGTTCTGTTTTAGAAATCATTTCTTTGATAGGTGAACAAAGAAAGTGATTTGGCTATGTTTTTCATCAACGTAGGCCTAGCTTCTAGAATACCATACACGAGGTCAGATACCTCAGTAGAAGTTTTAAATATTATCTGACCCAAAAAAACTAATATCAAGAAGGGTTTGGAAAGACGAACCCTTAATTACTCCCATTCCTACCCTTTCTTCTCTAGGAAGTAGTTCTAATATACAAACTCTAGTTTTCCACTCAGAATAAGTATTCAAAAACCTTTTATTCTTGGAAGAGGGACCAGTTTCTTCTCATTCAGTTTTTCCTGAGCCCACTTTGGAAGAAAAGTATTTTGAGTCAGTTTCTTTTACATTCCCTGATTTTCAAGAAGTTTCATCACTTCATTTTAGAACTCCACAAAAATTTGCCTCTGCAATAAATCATCTTGTACCTATATCAGTATTACCTCCTCCACCATTTTTTTTCAAGTGGGAATTTATCAAAACCCAAATATGGCTATTCCTGATTTTCTTCTAAATATATATGCTCCATTAAATTTGGCCCAGCCAATGAATTCAATGCCACAAAATTACCTTAATTTGGTTCCTCATTTCATAGGGGAAGATGATATCACAACAGATAAACATATTGCTTCTTTTTGTGCCTTTGTAGAGAATATAAATTTTGAGTATCTTGATGTTGTCTTAAGGTTATTTGTGCAATATTTAGATGGAGAGGCTAGAAAGTGGTTCAAGACACTTGAGACCAATTCAATTAATAATTGGGAAGAAATGGAGAATAGTTTCACTCAGAGATGGGGTGAAAAGAAAGATCATGGATATTTCTTAACTGAATTCAATTCTATTAAAAGAAAAAAATATGAAAATGTCACTGATTTTATTAAAAGGTTTAATAAATTATATAATAGCCTTCTAGCAGAAATAAAACCCCCACCAGCTGGAGCGAATGTTGTTTTTGCTGGATATTTTGAATCAGAATTTGGTTTCACTCCAAGGGAGAGGAGCTCTCCCACTTCAAATCAAATTCAAACAGATGACTTGGATATTGAGGCAAATTTGACTGCAACATGAAAATCTAAAGGAAAGCAACAGACATAACAGAAGGGGAAAGGAAAACAAGAAGTTTCACATGACCAAAAATTGGAAGATATGACTAAGGTCATAAAAAAATGTCAAATAAATTAGTAAAACTGGAACTGGAAAACAAAATTCCTACCAAACTAGGGCAACAAGCACAAAATTGAAATTTCCACAATTTAGAAAACAACCCTTGTAGATCCTGCAAAGGGAAAATAAATATCAAGATGCAATCCAACCTCCTTTGTATATAGAAGATGGAAACGAAGAGGTAGAAGCATAAAGTGCAAAGGAGAAAGACAACCAAATATCAACATTATATGCAGGTGAAGTAGAAGATGATGATAATGAGAAAGTCAATGTTGAAGTAGAGGAATACTTGACTGAAAAATAATACGATACTGTAAACAATTGATTGACCATATGCAGGATGAATTAAACAAAAAATATGATCCGATATCAAGGAAGAGATCTAGATCGTTGAATAATGATGAGGTGACAGAAGATTCGACACCTCAATAGATGGCGACTCCACAAAAACCAACAAAACAAATTAACATAGGGAAGCAACAAGTTGATCAGTAACAAAAACTACTTTTCAAGAAGGGTCGAGTTCACAAAGGAAATCAAAGGGTGAGAATTTGAACAAAATTTTTGTTTCATATGAACAAGTTTCACATTTGAATAAGAACAATGAAGATCCTAAGAAGTTAATAAAACCAAGTAATCCGTTTAATTTGACAAAATAATTGGAGAAGATAAAGATACCAATTCCCCTGACTGAGTTGGTCAAGACTCCAATGTATAAGAAGCAGTTTTCAGATTTTATTAATCTTTGTCAAGGTGAAAATGTGGCAGACGCTATGAATTTTCAATAAGGTAGAGTAGTAGTGATGTTTGGTCCTCATGTGGAAAAGGTGGATTCATCTACCCCTCCTTTTTACATTTCTTTATTGGTGCATTCCTTCATGTTACACAATTGTATGTTGGATTCGGGAGCTTCTCATAATTTTATGCCATTATCTGTAATGAAGCAGTTGAATTTAAAAATCACCAAACCTTATAAGAATATCTATTCATTTGATTCCAAAAAGGTTAAGCATGTATGGTTGATTAAATATCTGGTTGTATCATTGGCTTAAATTCCAGCTAGGAGCCTTGTCATGGATGTGGTGGTGTCAGATATCCCAACTCATTTTGGGATTCTTCTTTCCAAATCTGAGGGAGATAAGTTGGGAGGTGTTTTGAGGTTAGATTTCACTTATGCCATAATACCAGTTTTTGGGGGAGAAGAGAGAAGATTATACAGATAAACCAGGTTTGTAAAAACAGTTACTGAGGAGAATGCTAATAATTATCTTGTGTATAGCCAGGAAAAAGATGATTTTTCTTGTTTCATGTTGCAAGAATTTGCAAAAATTGCTGAAGATACTCAATTTCAACTCCCTTAAGCAATTGGTAATAAAGATATGATAGAAAATGGAGTCTGGAAATTGTATTTTGATGGTGTTTGTTCAAAATATGGTACCGGAGAAGGCATTATTTTAATCACTACAAAGGGTAATTTAATGTCTTTTTCATATAAATTAGAATTTGTTCTACAAACAATATCTCAGAATATGAAGCTCTGATTATTGGGTAGCAAACTACCAAACAAATAGTAGTACAAAATATATCCGTTTTTGGAGATTCTGAACTAGTATTCAAACATATTAAAAATCATTGGCAGGAAATACATCCAATATTAAGAACTTACAAGAATGAAGTGTGGGATTTAGTGGAGAATTTATTTCTTTATTTTAATATAAAATTTGTTCTTATGGAAGGGAACAGGCTGGAAAATTATCTGCCAGTTGCAACCAACACTTTTAAACCCCCTCTAAATCCAAGGTTGAGATATGAAGTATAAATTAGACACAGACCTTCAATTCTTGATAATGTGAAGAATTGGCATGTTTTTTAAGATGAGGAACATTTTAAGGATTTTTTGGAGATGATAGGAGAATTTTCTAATTTAGAAATTGACCAAGATGAAGATGTTGGAAAGCAACATGAGGGAGTAGTTCCTTTTAAAGATTTAATTGGTAATCAGAATATTTTACAACTCAAGGATATACCAAAATGATTGGTACCTATGGAAAATGTATTTAATGCTGATGATGTTGCTAAGAATATAAATAAAGGATACCTTGAAGAGGATTTATAAGATTGCAATTTGGGTATAGATAAAAAACCCAAGATGGTGTGAATATTTAAAGGTGTTCCTGAAAATTTTAAACAAAGATATATAAGCCTTTTAAGAAGTTTGTTGATGTTTTTTCATGGTCGTATGAAGACTTGAAGACATATGACACTAATATCATCCAGCAAAAAATCCCTTTGAAGCCAGGAGTCAAAGCTTATAAACAAAATCTAAGGTAGATCAATCCCTTGCTTTTGCCTTCAATTGAGAAAGAAGTCAAGAAATTTTTATAGGCTAAAATCATTGTTCCTTTAAGGTATACATATTGGGTGGAAAATCTTGTACTAGTTGTTAGCGTCTGTCAATCACCAGTGATCAAATGTACTCTTTCAAGGTTAGTTGGTAGGGTCATAAGTCAAATTTTATAGTTTCAAATAAGTTTTCAAATAAAATTTGATCATTGGTTGTTGTCTAGGTCAGTGATACTCCCTCCACCTGTTCATTTTATCATTACTCATCATCGTCATGTCTTCATTTAAGTGTCTTAGGTCATGAAACAATTAACATGTCATAATTTAGGTCATGGTCTAGGGTTTCACTTGATTTGTCATTATATTGTCATACAAAGCAAAAAAGAGTCATGTCCATCACTTGAGTCACCATTAAAATGAGTTAGCAACTTAGGAAAACAATTCAATAAAGGTAAAGGTAATATTTTCATTTCAAAATACTATGCTAACTATGATATAGTCCCATCATTCAGTTTTTCAAAAAGATCAATGATATCACCTCCATGAATTAAAGAAAAAATTGACCTCCAGCTTATAAGAAGACAATCCAAGCATTCCAATTTCTCATTTAACCTTTACTGAGCACCTCTCCATCATTGAGCATCATTACAACCACTAGGGCATCGGAATTCATCTTCAAAACCACTTTCTTACCTCTCACGCTGCGCTTTTTCCTGCTATGCTGTGTTTTTGGTTCTTGTGCTGCACTTTTGTTTTTGGAGGCCAAGAATTCATCATAGGGATTATTTTCATAATTTAATAGGTTCCAACATCTCCTTGACAAGTAAGTAGAATTTGGAACTCTTCTCATGCATCATTCTTCTTAGAAAATTCAGTGAAAATCCCTCTCCTAGGGTTTTGTTGCGCTTTCCATGTGATTTTGCTTCATTTCAGTCGTAAAGCACCTAATTTTCCTTCTCAATCACCTTCACCTACACCTTACTAACCTCATACAATTACACAAATAATTTCTTACTGTTCATCTCTCTCATTTTCACTAAAACCCTAGCCCACACTGCACCTTTGCAGAGATTCTTGGTTAACACTATGTTTTGTCCCTTTTACCCACTTTCCCTTCTCTATTTCAATGAATTACACTTGTAATGTGTTCGTAACTCACTACTCTATCTCCCATAATTTTTTAGGATTTTTCCCTAATTCCTATCTCCTTCATTTCCCTCCCTAAAATTGTTGCCCCATTTTCCCCTGTTTTCCTAAGTTTCACCCTTTCCTTCCTTCCTATCAAGATAGGGTTTCTATAATAAAAAAAAAACACCATGGGACGCGAGAAGAGGAAGCAAAAAAAATTAGCTCATGTCTCTAGATTCGAGCCATCCAATCTGCAAGATATCAATGCTTCATCCTACACTAAGAAATCTTTGAGATACTAGCTGCCTAGGGTTTTGTGAAAGAATTCAAGAGGTAGGTTGCCATGCCAAGTTGACCAATATTTTTGAAATAAATTTAAATAGGGCCAAGACCACCATAGCAGGGATGGAATTCATGGTATCAACAGAGGTGATTGGCATAGTTTTTATAGTTTGTGATCATTTTTTAGGGTTTATGTTGCACACAGGGACAATCCTACTTGAAATTTACTTTATGGAGCAATGAAGATAAATTTGAAAATAGTGAAAGAGGTTTTTGTCAATCATAGACGAAATAATAAAAATTTCCTTCAGTTTATGCACAGGTGTTATGATTTGAGAAAAATGCCCAAAATAAAGTTGCTACAGGTCATTTTTTGCACTTTTGGATAGGTTGTCTTCAAGTCAACTTTTCAGGGGTTTGGAGCATGGGTTTGCAGTGCTTGATGACTTTATTGTGTAGTAGAAATCATAAGAGTTCCATCCATACCATTTTCAACCCATAAATCCCCTGGGAAGGCCTCCAAAATCCCACTCAAAGACCACGCTACGCTTTTGCTGAGATCACGTCATGCTTCTCCAAGTTTTTGTGATCAACATCAAACTTGGATTATGAACAAATAGGAAATTATTTTTGAAAACTAGATGAGGTTTTTGTTCATGACATACTAAAAAACAAAAAACTCTTTGAGGTTTGCAAAAAACATTATGGTTAGAGAGATATGGCTCCACCTTTGAGCCCTATTTTTGTAGAAAGTTTTGGAAAATTTTGAAGTTTTTGGAAATTTTGGCAATTTCAGTTGTATAGAAGCGTAGCGCTTGTTGGGTCAATTTACTAAGTAAACTAACACAGGTGTTTTATTTGTCAAACTGGGTTTGTAGACTTGGAAGCATGTCCAAAATATATGGATTTCAGGTAAACTCAATTTTAGAAGACAAAGTTTAAAAGTTTAAGGAAATGCATATTACAAATATATTCTAATTATTAAGATTAATGGAAATGCATATTACAAATATAAGATCTAACTAAAAAAATTTTGATTCAAGATGCAGTAAGCAAACGAAGAGGCTCCTAACTTAGGAGATCCTGGTTGTCCTTCCCCATAGTACTATCCTTAAGAAGAGAAACTCAAGAGAAGCAGTGTGTGATGTGTAGAAAGTAAGAGAAGAGGCTCCTAACTTAGAAGTTCCTAGTTGTACTTCTTCACAATTCTATTCCGACAACATTACCATTTCATTAAAACTGTAATTTCAATCAACAATTCAAGAAAGGAAACTAAAGAGCATTAGTTTGTGATGTGTAGAAAGTAAGAGAAGAGGCTCCTAACTTAGGAGGTCCTGGTTTTCCTTCTTCATAGTTCTACTCCAACATTATTACCATTGCATCAAATCATAAACTAGAATTCAATAAACAATTCAAGAAATGTAAAAAGTATGAATTTTAGTTGTTATTCATAACTTGATAGAAAGAGAATTTAACTTAAATCCTTGGTTGTCCTTTCGTATGAAAATTAGATTTAAACCAAAATCATCCAACAATCATAAAGAAATCATAACACATCTAAATAACTGAATCACAAATCTGAAACAAGAACTCTTGAATCAAAACAATGCTAATTTAACCAAAGTGTACTTAGCTTGGTATGGGGGCCCTCCACCCTCTCCATGCACACTTAAAAAATTCTTCAACTACAAAAAACTTAATAAAGCATCCACATCATGAACATCAAATAGAATAGTATAACTGGTTCTTCAAATTATCTCTAAGTCTCCAATAGTCTCAATACAAAATTACATATATTCTAGATATCTGAATGGTCCATAAACTTTTTTTAAATAGGAAAATCATAGACAAACTTTGCTATAATGTCTTTAACAGTGTTATCAATCCTAATCCCATCCATATAGGTCGAACTCATCCTTCTAGTTCACAAAATCAGGAAAAATACCACAAAATAATAAATCTGCCCCTTTTTACTAAGGATTCCTAAATGACAAGTCAAGTTTGACAAGCATTGACTGGGCATGTTTTTGATCAGTTTGACTGAACCAATAGGTGTTTCTCCATCCGTGGTTCCAAATATTTCCAAATATATGCACAAATCCTGCCTAGGTGTCCTGCACATATGACTTCAATGAAGCTATTACGAAAGTTTTTAATGTCGTCCAAAATTACTCTTAAAATTCATTTTTTACAAAAAAAATCTAAAAATTGAAAAAATTAATTTAGTTACTTGAATATGAAAAATAATACTAAAATGAGGCATATATGGGTGAAATAAGACGGAATATGTTGGCAAATAGATGGATTTAGGATAGACAAAAATGATCAAAATTGAGGGCCAACATCTCCCCCTTGCTGATGTTCAATCATGTCCTCATGCTTGCCTCCTCCATTTGGATCTCCTGGGTGATGATGCCCTTGTTGTTCCCCACCTTGTAGCTTCTTCCTATGTAGCCTGAAGGAGAAACTCAATACCCTCATAAAGAAAGATAAGAGGCTCCTAACTTAGAAGGTCCTAGTTGTACTTCTTCACAATTCTACTCCGACAACATTACCATTTCATTAAAACTGTAATTTTAATAAAAAATTCAAGAAAGGAAACTAAAGAGCATTAGTTTATGATGTGTAGAAAGTAAGAGAAGAGGCTCCTAACTTAGGAGGTCCTGGTTTTCCTTCTTCATAGTTCTACTCTAACATTATTACCATTGCATCAAATCATAAACTAGAATTCAATAAACAATTCAAGAAATGTTAAAAGTATGAATTTTAGTTGTTATTCATAACTTGATAGAAAGAGAATTTAACTTAAGTCCTTGGTTGTCCTTTCGTATGAAAATTAGATTTAAACCAAAATCATCCAATGATCATAAAGAAATCATAACACATCTAAATAACTGAATCACAAATCTGAAACAATAACTCTTGAATCAAAACAATGCTAATTTAACCAAAGTGTACTTAGCTTGGTATGGAGGCCCTCCACCCTTTCCATGCACACTTAAAAAAATATTCAACTACAACAAACTTAATAAAGCATCCACATCATGAACATCAAGCAGAATAGTAGAACTGGGTCTTCAAATTATCTCTAAGTCTCCAATAGTCTCAATACAAAATTACATATATTCTACATATCTGAATGGTCCATAAACTTTGTTTAAATAGGAAAATCATAAACAAACTTTGCTATATTGTCTTTAATAGTCTTATTAATCCTAATCCCATCCATATAGGTCGAACTCATCCATTCTAGTTCACAAAATCAGGAAAAATACCACAAAATAATAAATCTACCCCTTTTTACTAAGGATTCCTAAATGATAAGTCAAATTTGACCAGCATTGACTGGGCATGTTTTTGATCAGTTTGACTGAACCAATAGGTTTTTCTCCATCCATGGTTCCCAATATTTACAAATATATGCACAGATCCTGCCTAGGTGTCATGCACATATGACTTCAATGAAGCTATTACGAAAGTTTTTAATGTAGTCCAAAATTACTCTTAAAACCCATTTTCTACAAAAAAATATAAAAATTGAAAAAAATAATTTAGTTACTTGAATATGAAAAATAATACTAAAATGAGGCATATATGGGTTAAATAAGATGGAATATATCGGTAAATAGATGGATTTAGGATAGACAAAAATGAACAAAATTGAGGGCTAACATCTCCCCCTTGCTAATGTTCAATCATGTCCTCATGCTTGCCTCCTCCATTTGGATCTCCTGGGTGATGATGCCCCTGTTGTTCCCCACCCTGTAGCTTCTTCCTATGTAGCCTGAAGGAGAAAATCAATACCCTCATATTCACCTTTTGCTTCTCATATTTTTACTGCCATGAATTTTTCTCCTTTAGTCATTTGTAGGCTTGTTTATAGATGAGGATATTCTGAGTTTCAAGATTTTTAATATTCTTTCTCAATTTCTTGTTTTCCTTGATTATTTTGTTGTTGTTTTATTTATACAAATTATTATCCTTTTTAAAGTGTTTCTCCATGATCTTGTTGTCCTCCAACTCACTTGTTAGTTATTATATCTTCTTAAGATATTCTTCATTGTGCAAATCTCTAAATTCTTCCCCGGTCTCTTTGGAATATGAATGAGATGAGGTAGATCCTACCCAAGAATTCTCAAAATAGGAGTCTTTCTCTATGGGTTCTTCATGGAATTCCTTCTCCATTCTTTGTATTATCTCATTAATCTGCTTTGATGTTGGTGGAGGCTCAACAATTTCAATGTATGGATCTTTTTCCTTGTTTCTTGGTTCCGCTTGTGTTTTTCTCCTAGGCTTCTTAGAAATGGATAGAAAGGATTTATCTTTTTCAATCATAATACTATCCCGCTTCTTCTTCAATCTTGTCTTAGGATACAAAGGGGAATGCATGATACTTCTGGTTATATGCAACTGTTCAAACTTCTCTTATGTTGTTTTCTCTTCAAAATAATTCTGAGCCAAAAACTCCTTCCAAATCATTCACTTCTTTCTTACCTGATATTCCACAAGTATTTTGATTAGCCCATAATGATAGATGTTGGCTTCCTTCTCTTCTATTTTATTCTTGACATTCTCTATCATTTTAGTTAAGCTTTTTGAAAATAATTAAGGTAAATTGATTTTAAAATCTCCCTTCATATGTTGAAGCAAATTAATATGATAAAGATATATCACACTGTAGCGATTATCACAGGCGAAGTATTTTTGGATAATCAAAACCAACTCTGACCATGGCTCTTTGAACCAATCTCTAAGAATCCCTTTTGTTCTGTCAAAGGACCCCTTCCTTTGTTTCTCCAAGAAAAAGGTTTGTCCCTTCTTCTTAAAATGTAGACCCTTGTGATATTATTCTCCTATCAAAGGAAGGTCCAATTCTTGAGAAAGAAAGGTTGGGTTCACAGGTATATAAATTTGACCAATTCTGGTTTGTTCATGTTACAAAGTGTTCTATGAACTCTTGTGTGATTTTATCATTGTGACCATTGAAATTTTTAAGGAACTCTAGTAACCATGCTTGGTATAATTTCTCTATTGTATCCTTACCCCAGTTTTCTATCTTGAAGTCTTTAGGCTCAGTTTTGGTTCCCATTTGCATCTGCTCTATATAATAATTGATATGGCCTTGTCCAGTCAATAACCTCATTATGAATAAGATATATATATATATATATATATATATATATATATCCTTCTTATTCATGAAAATTAGGATAAATACCATGGTGATTGTACTTACCATATCTTTGTAGCTTTGAAAAAAAATGAGACTAATTCCTCTGCCTGCAAGTCTTCAATTTCCATGTGTGCCAATTATATAAAAAAAAATGAATCCTTTGTTTGTAAAACTGAGCAAAAAACTCTTACTGCATGAAAAATCATTAAAATGTCTCCTTTGAAAAAAGAAAATTTCCTACTGGTTTGCAAATCGTGCTTAAATCTCTTCTTCATTTGCAAAATTTTCTCATAAAAATTAATGAAAACCCCTCTCTGTTTCAAGAACTGCATACTATGTATATAAAATGAGACTCGCTGCATTTTTTATGTGCAAAATTTTGGCAAAGATTGCATGAAGAAATCGTTTGGGATACCTGGATTTCTATTGACTTGTAGAAAACTTGTAGAGATTTTATTGTTAATGGTTTGTTCTCCCTATGTAAAGGTACAGTTTCAATTAAAACTCCTCTCTCAGCATCTTGAAAAATTGTGGATCCTACAGGTGGAAGAGTATGTTTAAGGTGACAGAGCATTGTAAATCCACAATTGGAGTCAGGTTTTTCTCACATTATGACACATCTAAACGAAATATTAAGTTAACAATTTTCGAAATCGTTTAACTCTTGAGGAAACTATGGAATTGACTCTTACTTGCCACTTGTGTAATGTTTGGGATTTGTTGGAGAAAAATCTCAGCTCAACGTAGAGAAAATCTCGGTCACTTTTTCCTTCTTTAAACAAAATTCTTCTCCTTATTTCTCCATGCAGTTCCTTCAATTTCCTTGCTCAATTCCACACTATTTCTCCACTGCTCAGGGTTCTTCTTTCCTACACAATTATCTCTTATTTTATGCATTCTTCTCTACATATTTTTCTTTTAATTATGGTTCTTCTATGCTGTGGGTGAATGCACAGTGTTGCCCTCCAATTCTTATCTGGGTTTAGATGTGGTGATGAAGGAGAACACACATAGAGCAAGCCTTTGAAAATTTTTTGATCGTTTGTTGCTGCGTTTCCAAATTCATCTAGTTGACTGTTTCTAACCTTTGTACATGTGGCTACCACTTGTTCTTCTGTTGTATCGTGGTTGACTGCCTTCTCCATTTAATTATTGTCCTCACCGCCACGAGTTTTAATACTCAGTCTATCACCATTATGTTTGTTTTATCATTGCTCTGTCTGTTGTACAGTCTCAATACTATATCATGGCTTTGAAATTGTTTGTAGTTAAGGTCTTCAATAATTATTGCTTTTATGTTCATTGCATGTTTTATTAATCATGCATTGTTATGCATTTGTAAATCCATTTCTTATTGCATATTGCATATCCATATCATTGCATATTTGACTTTTTTATTTTCTTTTGTGTGTCATTATTTCCATATGATTATGTATTAATTTGTTTTGAAATGACCATAATCTTAGTCATTTCAAATTAAATTCTTTTTGTAATGAAACTAACTCTTTTGTTCTAGTTTTGTAGGCATATGAATATGAAACTAATCCTTCATGTTTTTGTAGGCAATTTCTATGAGGCAAAAAAAAAATTGGCCCTAAAAAGGAGATGTGGCCAAAAGTTTGGTAAAAAATACTCCTGAATGATGAATGTAAGGTTATGATGAGGTTAACGAATGAAATGTATTTAATGTAGGGTGATGTAGGATATAAGGTAATGTAGGATAATGTAGGATGATGTATTCATGAATAAATGAGTATTGCATATTCGAGTTTAAATTAGTTTACCAATCTTAGAAAAATTTTCAGAATCAAAGGTATTAAGAATACTGTAAACTTACAGTACTTTCCTTTCACTTAGTAGCTCATTGTCAATGCTTGTTATTTTTATGATGACATTTGCTCTTTTGTCAACACTTGACCTTTTGCCAATGATGATAATTCTTTGACTTAAAAGATGAATTTTGCTAAATTATTTTGATGGATTGTAGATGCTTGTTGCTGCTTCTCAGATTCCTTTGATGTTGATTATGATGTTTCAGGTTCTTTATGCAATAACATATGAAATTGATCTTGTTCAAGTCCCTCACTGATAAATATTGATTATGATGTCTAAGGTCCCTTCTACAATAACATATGAAATTGATATTGTTCAGGTCCCTCACTGATAAATATTGATGTCTCAGGTCCCTTTTGCAATACAATTGCTCGTCATTAAGCTATTTGCATAGTTTATTGGTTTATTATGAATCTCCCCCCTTGCTTATTTTGAGACTTGTCCTCAAGTCTTTGAATTTTGAAGGATGATTTCTGCAATATGAAATTGAGAGAAAAATAAAATCATAATAGAGAATTCATATTGGCCAAACAAGTTAGTTTTCCGAAATGAATTAGAATTTGTATTGTGCCGGTTTCCTGGATTTTCACACCAAACTATTTTATTATTTTTTAACTTATATATATATATTTTTATTTTTATTTTTATTTTTATTTTTTATTTTTTCTAGATGTAGGCAATGCATATCACTATGTTGTTCCATTATTTCCATATTTTTTTCTAATGAGACTCTTTTCAAAAAGTCTTCTTTATTGATAGGCTTATTATAAACTTTGAGTCTATGTCCATTAACTAGAAATGAAATTGTTGCTTCATCAATTGTCTTGATCTTAACTGCTCTATTGTCAAATATTTCTTCTATCTCATATGGCCCAAGCCAAAGAGTTGTAAACTTAGATTTGAAGTCGTTGTAATTGGAGTAAAAAAGAAGTGCTCAGTCTCCTTTATGAAAAATTTTGTTTTTGATAAATCTGTCATGCCATATGATTCTCTGTTGTTGTACTAGTGATGTATTCTCAACTGCTTGTTGTCTAATTTCATCTAATTCAATTAGTTGCATAACTCTCTACTGTTGTGCTTCTGACAGGTCCAATCCCAATTCTGCTATAAGTTTAAAAGTATGAATTTGAAATTCGATTGGTAACATAACTTCATTACCATATACCAATTGATATGGGCTGAATCCAGTTGTATTTTTCCATGTAATTCTGTATGCCCATAATGCATATCTTAACTTGTCTGACCAATATTTTCTGTTCATTTGCAATGTCTTTGTCATGATGTTTTCTAGAACCTTACTAGTAGATTCCACTTGTCCATTTTCTTGAGGATGATATAGATTAGACTTTCTATGTTTGATTTTGTGTTTTTTCGTAAGATCTTAGACAAGTTTAGAAGTGAAATTTCATCCATGGTTTGTAAAAATTTGTCTTGGAAGTCCAATCTTACAAATATTTCTTCGAAGAGGAATGAAACCACTATTCCTTCTGTTGCTCTTGCCACTGCTTTTGCTTTTACCCATTTTGTAACATAGTATGTACACAATAAAATGTAATTATTTTCATTTGAAGGCGGGTTAATAGGTCCCAAAAAGTCAAGAGCCCATTGTTCAAATCGTTCTATCAGTACTTGTGGTTTCAATGACATCTCATCTGATATTACAAGTCTTCCAGTTCTTTAGCAGCTATTACATCTTCTGACATAGGCTTTTCAGTCCTTGAAAATTGTTGGCCAGTAGTACCCAAGTTTGAGCACCTTGTATGTTGTTCACTTATTTTCAAAATGGCCACCACATGGCTCATCATGACATGATTTTAAAATATCAAGAATTTTATATTCTCTAACACACTTTATTATCAAAAGATCAGAACTAGTATAAAAGAGGTCACCATTGACCCAAATATATCTAATTAGCTACATGTGCAAACCATGGGGTTTTAGCTGTTACAGAAAAAAAATTTCATCGGGAAAGTTGTCTAAAACAGGATCAGGTTCACCAGGAGAATGAAGTCTTGACAGGAAATCTGCTACTTGATTGTCTTTACTTGGTCGATCTAGAATAGTGATATTTTTTTCTTGCATTAGTAGCAATCATCTAGTAATTTTTCCATTGGTAATTGTTTTGTTCATTAATTATTTAATGGCTTAATGATCTGTATGGATAAACACTTGATAGCCTGTTATATATTGCCTAAATTTATTGACTGCATGCACAACATCTAGCATTTATTTTTCAGTTACTGTATAGTTTAATTCTGTCGGAGTTAAATTTTTGCTTATGAAGTAAATGGCATAATTAAACTGATTTTATTTTTGTCCAAGAAATGCTCCTATAGTTGTATCTGATGCATCAGTAGATATGTGAAATGGAAATTACCAATTTGGCCCTTTGATAATGGGTGCTATTGACAATTTTGCTTTTAGTTTTTCGAACGCATTTTGATAATTTGTAGTCCATTGAAACTCAATGTCTTTTTCAAGTAATTTGAATAGGGATATAGCTATTTTGCTAAATTTTTCAATAAATATTCTGTAATAACCTTCATACCCCAATAAACTTCGTACTTATTTCTGTTTTTTTGGTGGCATTAAGTTTACAATGACTTGTATATTTACTGGGTCTACCTTTATTCCAAAAGAAGAAATGTGGTGTCCCAACACTATCCCTTCAGTTAAAATCATAAAACATTTCTCATTGCTAAGGGATAAGTTTGTTTCTATGCATCTCTTTAGAAAAATTTCAAGTTTGTTTAAACAATCATCAAATGTACCTCCATAGATAGTAAAATCATCTATGTAGACCTCTACACATTCATGAGTTAAATAAAAAATATGGCTAGGAATTCTCTTTGAAATGTAACAGGTGTATTACATAATCCAAAAGGTAAAACATTATAAGCATATGCTCCCCAAGGAAAAGTAAATGTAGTGTTTATCCTGATCCTCTAATGTTATCTTAATTTGATTGTAACCACTAAATCCATCAAGAAAAAAAAAGTATTTCTTTCCTGCTAGTGAATTTAGTACTTGATCAATGAATGGTAATGGAAATGATCTTTCAATGTGGCTTTATTCAGTTTCGTATATTCTACACATATTCTCCAATTTCCATTTTTATTTGGTACCACAACTAAGGGAGAAACCCATTGACTATCTGAAATAGGGTAGATGAATCCCATCTGCAACAATTTTTTCAGTTCTTCTTTGATTATCTCTTTCATCATAGGATTCATTCTTCTTTGTGGTTGTCTAACTGGTTTGATATGATTATCAATATAGATATGGTGAATACATGTTTTTGGATGAATTCCTTGCATGTCTATATAGTCCCAGGAAAAATATTTTGAATATTTCTGTAATAATGCAATTACCTGTTGTTCTTATGACGATTGTAGATTATTACCGATATTTAGACTTTTTCCAGGATTGATTTCAATGATTTTTCTTTGTGAATTGGTAATTGAGCTGACAGGAAAAATTATTTCAAATGAATTCTGCAATGATTGAATAGTACAATTTTCCTGAAAACATTGATTCAAAATACGATTTGCATCTTCATATTGTGTTATTCGTAGCAGTTCAGAAATATCAGGTTCTAAGATAAAAAGGTCTATTAAATCCTCATTTTCTTCTTCTTCTCTAAAATTAAAGACTTGATTGATGCTTAGAACAGATTCAGTTTCTTGTTGTTGTTGGTCATCAAGCCATGATAATAAAGGAGGAGATTGAGTCGGAGGATAGAGTGTAATATGTTTCCTTTCATCTCCATGTGCTATGATCATGCTTTATGATCTACATCCAATGAAGGCATCTGTTGTGGCTAACCATGGTCTGAAAAGAATTAAAGGATGGCCTCCTAGATTTGTTTTTGGTTGCAAGATTAGAAATTCTATAGGGTATTCCCATGAATCCAAAGAAAAAATGATGTCTTCTAGTATTCCCTCTGGTACAACTTTAGATCTATCTGCTAGTTCTAAAATTGTAGTAGTAGGTCGAATATTAGGCAAAATTAAATACTTCATAGTCTCCGTTGTCATGACATTTATGGCAGTTCCTAGATCAATTAAAGTGTTAAGAACTGAAAAATTATTGATTGAAATGATAACCATAGGTATCCCAGGATCAATAGACTTTTCAATTGTTGTTTTTGCATACATGAGACTAGCTAATTTGCTAACGACTTAGATTTTGGGTGGATCTCTTTTCTTTCTGCCAGTTTTCTTAATACATTTTTCCTTTATTGTTTTGCATAGTTTGGAATATATTTGATAGCTTGCAACAAAGGAATTTTGACATAAGAATTCTTTAATTCATCCAAAATATCAAATTAAGGAAGATAAATTGAAGTTTTATGCTCTACTAACCTTTTTGGAAAATGTGGTGTTTGAGTCATAACCGTTTTTCCTTGCTGAATTTGATTTTTTGGATTATATTTTTCATATTTTTATCCTTGTTCAATTTGTTCTTGTATGATTGGTCGAGAATATTTGTGTAATACTTTTCTAGACCTTAAGTGGATGTCTTGAATAGGAAGAATAGAATATGTAGGAAAAAATGTTTCTTCTTCCACATTATATGATGGCATTTCCACTTTGTTACTCGGATTTTCTACTGACTGAGCTAATAATTGATTTGTTCTAGGTGGGGGTTGGTTAGAAGGTAGATGAAGCTACTGTGGTTTGGTTAGTAAGGGTGCAGGATTTTGCTGTGGAAATGGCATTGATTGAGGGTGTTGCTAGAATTGTTGATATTGAAATGGTTGTTGAGGATAAGGTTGGTATTGTTATTGATGATAGATTTGATGAGGAGGTTGGGTCCCATAACCATATCCTCACCCACTTTTTCCAGGTTGGTTTTGGTATTTTTGTTGAGGCCAAGCCTGCCATGGAATAGGATTATTCCATGAAGTTTGAGAAGTATATTGATAATTTTGAGGGATATGTTGAGTAAATTTCTGAGGTAAATTTATGGTTATACCTGGAAACCATGGCTGCCAAGGTCTCCTTGGTGCCAAATAGTAAAGAGAGTCAATCCTTGTATTTCTTCCATTGAATTTACTTACAATTCTTTAAGCTTTGGACAATTTTCAGTTGTATTATTTTTTGTACAAAGTCCTCACACCTGAATATTATCTAAAGGACATTCTCTTAGTGGATGCTTCTTTATACACTTAGGAAAAAAGATTGATAGTACCTGATCTTTTTCATATTTCTTTTTCTTGGCTTTCAATACATCAACTTGTGTTCCTAAAGTTCTCGAAAGATTAGTTTTAATTTTTTCTAACAAACTCCCTATTTCTGATCTCATTAGTCCTGTTGCTGATTTAGAAGCTCTTGAATTTACATCTCTTTTTCCACTCTTTGCTCTTCCTTTGGAATATTTTTGACATAGTTCAAAAATCTCATCAAATGGAAAATTTGAGATGTCTCCTTTCCCCATTACATTGGGAATATCAAGGTATTCATCCCGTATACCTTTGAGAAAAATTATGTGAATGGTAACAGGGTTTAAATAGTGTTGTTTGGATTTTTGTAAATTATAAAGAAATCATTCTAAATATTCTTCCAAACTCTCATCTTCTTGTTGAGACATCCTGAAAATATCTTCCTTTGAATCTCTAGGCCTGCAATAGGCTTGATACTCAAGAAAATTTTCCTCATGTCATCCCAAGAGACAATATTGTGTTCTCCTAATCCCATAAACCATTTCAATGCAACTGCTTTAAGAGTAGCAGGAAAAAGTCAAAGTTTATGCGTGTCATCTGTGTAACCATAAGTATGACATAAAATATCAAACTCAAACATGAATGAATTAGGATCTTCATAAGACATTCCATAAAAATTCGGTAAAATGGAAGGTGGAATATTCTTCATTTTTACCTCCTCTCCAAGGATTGCTCTTGTATCTAGAATTGGAAATCCAAAGGTAGCTTCCTGATCATTGTCTATTTCTATATCATTATGTATCTTATTGTCATATTATCTTTTTGCATCTTCTTCTCTTTTTCCTTCTACTTCTATTCTCATTTCTTCCTCCCTTTTTCTCTGCCATTTTCTTTGTTGTCTTTCATACTAAACCCTTTGTTTTGGAGTTAATATTGGTATATTAGATCCTTCTCCTTCCTCCGCCATTTTCTTCTCAGTTGTTTGTAATGTCTCAATAAGAGGCTGAGTTTGTGTTTCCTCAACTTTCTGTATTTGTTCAAGAATTGTTTGATCTTGGTGTTTAACAATTGATTTTCTTGTCTCCTTTTGTTTTTCTATGAAGATGTTTCTATTAGTGTTTTTTTTTTCTTTTAACTTCATTGGCTAACAAGGTTTTTCTTTCAATAAGAGTCAATCTTTGTCTCGATCGTTGTTTTTCTTCCAATTCTTCTAAAGTTGATTTTTTGCAACTAGTGTAATTAGTCTTGATTGTCCTGCTCCTATAGATGGTTGAGTTATTGGGGTGTTTTATTTGGAAAACCTACCTTTTTTATCTCTTTCTCTAGGCATAAAGAAACATAACTAAAACAAACTCAATTTTGTTGTTGTTTTTTTTGTTTTTTTTTAAGAATCTTCTTAATTGACTATATCGAAGTATGCTTCCCTGGCAATGACACCAAACATTTTGGGTCAATTTACTAAGTAAACTAACACAGGTGTTTTATTTTTTAATCCAGGTTTGTAGACTTGCAAGCAGGTCCAAAATATATGGATTTCAGATAAAGTCAATTTTAGAAGGAAAAGTTTAAAAGTTGAAGGAAAAGAATATTAAAAATATATTCTAAGTTTTAAGATTAATGAAAATTCATATTACAAATATAATATATAACTAAAAATTTTCTGATTCAAGATGCAGTAAGCAAAGGAAGAGGCTCCTAACTTAGGAGATCCTAGTTGTCCTTCCCCACAGTACTATCCTCAAGAAATGAAACCCAAGAGAAGCATTTTGTGGTGTGTAGAAAGCAAGAGAAGAGGATCCTAACTTAGGAGGTCCTGGTTGTCCTTCATCACAATTCTACTCCAACAATATTACCATTGCATTGGAACTGGAATTTCAAGAAAAAATTCAAGAAAGGAAACTAAAGAGCAATAGTTTATGATGTGTATAAAGTAAGAGAAGGGGCTCCTAACTTAGGAGGTACTGGTTTTCCTTCTTCACATTTATACTCCACCATTATTACCATTTCATCAAATCATAAACTAGAATTCAAGAAACAATTCAAGAAATGTAAAAAGGATGAATTTTAGTTGTTATTCATAACTTGATAGAAAGATAATTTAAATTAAATCATTGGTTGTCCTTTTTTATGAGAATTAGATTTAAACCAAAATCATCCAGTAATCATAAAGAAATCATAACACATCTAAATAACTAAATCATAAATATGAAACAAGAACTATTGAATCAAAACTATGCTAATTTAACCAAAGTGTACTGAGCTTGGTATGGGGGCCCTCCACCCTTGCCTTGCACACTTGAAGAATTATTCAGCTACAAAAAACTTAATAAATCATTCAAAACTTAAAAAACAAATAGAAAAATATAAATGGTTCTTCAAATTATCTCAAAGTCTCCAATAGTCTCAATACAAAATTACATATAGTCTACATATCTGAATGGTCCATAAACTTTGTTTAAATAGGAAAATCATAAACAAAATTTGCTATAATTTCTCTAACAATATTATCAATCCTAATCCCATCCATATAGATAAAACTCATCCATTTTGGTTCACGAAATCAGGAAAAATCCCACAAAATAATAAATCTGCCCCTTTTTACTAGGGATTCCTGAATGACAGGTCAAGTTTGACCAATGTTGATCAGGCCTGTTTTTGCTCAATTTGACTGAACCGATAGGTGCTTATCCATCCAAGGTTCACAATATTTCGAAATATATGCTCAGACCTCGCCCAGGCGTCCTACACATATGAATTTAATGAAGCTATTATGGGAATTTTTAATGTAGTCCAAAATTACTCTTAAAACCCATTTTTTACAAAAAATGATAAAAATTGAAAAGCTTAATTTAGTTAGCCGAATATGAAAAATAAGAATAAAATGAGGCATATAGTGGTGAAATTATATGGAATATGGTGGTAAATAGATGGATTTAGGATAGGCAAAAATGACCAAAATTGAGGGCCAACAAGGTGGCCACCCTACGCTTTTTCTCCGAGGCTCCAATGGAGGTCAGCCTTGCATGGATCGATGAATTTTGATGTGTACATCCTAGATATGCCTTTGGTTTTTCATGAAATTTCCTAATTTTGGAGTAAAACTCAGAAAACACCCCAAATTTCATGTTTCTGCCATTGTTTTTCAACCCACATTACACTTCTAGAGTAACCTTGGGGAAATGAAGTTTTGTGTGTCTTACAGGTGGTATTTTTCAAGTTTCAAGGTTGATTTTTCTATAGGACATCTAAGGCTACCTTATACAACATTTATATCACCAAAAATATGTATAAAAGCCACCTCAAAATCCCCTTCAAATGCACACTATGCTTTTGTCAAAGCGCACTACATTTCTGCCATGCATGCTACGTTTCTATGCACAAGGCTTTCTGGATGGGTGTCAGTCAAAAAAAGGTCAAATATTCAAGGTACCAACTGTCTCATGAGCTATTTCATGGTTAATGAAGTCTATTTATGCTCCTCACTGTTGAGGGATCTTGTAATTACTCAAGGAGACAAAGACTCCTACTTGTTAGCTAAAATAGGGGAGACTGTGTCTAACTTCCCCAAAAACTAGGCAATGACTCATTAGGTGCATTAATTAGTTGTTTTGGATCCGGTTTTGACCCATTGAGGTGGAATCTTGCCTATTTTTCTATATGTACTCAAAATCAAGTCATTTTAGAGGTTGAATAGTTGATAATTACAGTGTGGAGCTTATGTACATATTTTTACAATGATATCAAAGACATGTTGTAGCGATAATTTTGGAACTCTAGTGGTATGATTATTGGAATTTTTATTCTCAGTTTTAAGATAAAATTGAATGTTTATGTTTCCTTGCAATCATATGTATGCTTTCATATGATGATTTCATGAGTTTTCAAAGTAAAATTCACAGTTTTTGTGCTTTGTTTTAATGATATTTTCATGTATATGTTCTATTTCTTTTGATGAATGAACTTATAGTATTATGCTCATTTTGATTTTTCCTTTTTCAAACCCTATACCACAATTGAAATGTAAATGTGTTTCTAAGTATACCTACCTGGCCTCCTTTTCATCTCTGCAGTTTTTCATTTGAAATCTGACCTTGAAACCTAGACTTAGTTCCTAGACTGACACTTCATATCCAACAAAATTCAAAACAAAACCCTAATCAAAATCACTGATATTATATCTAGCCTAAGATCTTTTCCTTTCCATTCACCTTATTTATTGTGAAATTGAAATAGAGAGAGCCCTCTCTGGTTTGGTAGGGCTAGCTACCAAATCTAAAGATTAGTTTGAGGTTACCTACTTCAGACTCCTTTCTCAGCTTTGGGAAATAGAGGGAGTGATAACATTTTTTGGCGTCGTTTCTGGGGAGCGAAGGTTAAATATTTCTTGGGAAAGAACGACAAATATTATCTCTGATTTTTGATGGTGAACAGTGGTCAAGAACATGAAGGTTGTTCATATTTCACTTGGAGACTCCAATGTCGAAGAATCTAAAAGTTCAGAGTTTTCATGGTGACTCCACTGTTCAAAAACCGGTAGCTTGAATAAATTCTTGGTGACTTCACTGTTTTCAAGATGGATTCAACTACTAGAGGTATAGATAGATCTCATATCTCTATTTTTCCAGACTTGATGCCCCGTGTTTATTGGTTAACCTATCTGCCTAAATTTAAAGATCAAGAAGGAGATGATGTTTCTTTGCATTTGATTAATTTTCATATGCACATACATAGGCTAAGGGTTGAAATTAATTAATAATGCTTGATGAAGATATTTATGGCGACCTTAGAAGAAAGAGAAAGGTTTTGGTATGAGAAGTTGTCATCTGCTAGTCTATGTTCTCTTAAATATTTCCATGTAGCATTTTGTAGAAATTATAAACAAACTTATCCTTCTATAGTGTTGATAGAAAGTTTTTGTGGAAAGTTTGATGACCTTTTTCAGCGTATCGGAATTAAAATCTATGATCAGGATTTAATGTATTATGAGATTTAAGAAGCCTGGTTTGATTTATTTTCTCATCAGGAGGAAATAGAAGAGGCTTGTTGTAATGACATTCATGTGGATTCCCAACAGACAACAATTTCTGTAGTTGGAAATGAAATTGATCAGATTGTCAAGGATCAAGAAGAGAAAAATGAAAGAGAAGAGTTTGTTTTAAGAATCTTGCAAAATAAGATTGTATTCATGATAATTTACAGAAAACAATGTCTTCTTTGACTGAAGATAATATTAATCAGTAGTCAATTGATGAAGATCACGATCAATCCCTTGAAATATATGAAGATATTCAACAGTGTTCAGGAGACCAAGACATTTATGGGGAGTGTCATTCAGATTCTTCTTCAAGCATTTCATTTCTTGAATTTTTGTTTGAAGAGGAATCTTGTTCATCTATATGTTCAGATTTTTTGAAGACCAAGAGCACACTCTTGCTGAAATTCATAATGAAGATCAACTAGTTGAAATAGAAGGATGTTTCTTTATTCCTCTAGATTAGCAAGAAATAATTTTTCATGATTTTCAGGATCTTGTGGATTTTTTTTTTATAGCTAGTAATGAATATTGATGTTGCGGCATTCATTGATGAAGGTGATCAATTTCAGCACATAGACAAACCACTAATTTGGAAAGAGGTTTGTTTTCCTGTTTTAAATTATCCAAAAAATCTTATGTTTCATTTTCTCCATGATCCTTTGGTCAGTTTGTTGTAGCCATTTGGGAAGATGAATCTTCTTGTATTCATGGATCATGGGCACATGTTCAATGGATACTTTGAGTTTCCTATCTTTTGTTTCCTTTTACTTCTCAAGGAAATTGGGAGCAGGATTCAAGTAAGTAGTCATTTGCTGGATTGGTTACACTGGAGGGATCATATCGCATGTTTGTATGTGTGTGTATATATATATAGATATATATATATATATATATATATATATATATATATATATATATATATATATATTCAGTAGATGGGCGATTATCATCAAGATTTTAAGCCTGCAACGAAGGCCCTAAGATCCCAATTCTCTACTACCATAAGTAATTTCAGTCAGTAGTCAATTTTTTTGAGTCAAAGTCAGTTTTTGTTCAGTTAGTCATTTGAGTGTCTAGTGTTTTATTCTTGACTCCATTTCCCAATGGATGAGGCTATCTGGTCTATGGTGTTCTTGACACCTCCTAAAGGAGCTACCATCCCTAGCTGTAGCCAATGTTAGTGTCTATCAGTCACCAATGATCAAATGTAATATTTCAAGGTTAGTTGATAGGGTCCTAAGTCAAATTTTATAGTTTCAAATAAGTGTTCAAATAAAATTTGATCATTGGTTGTTGTCTAGGTCAGTGCTACTCCCTCCACATATTCATTTTATCATTACTGATCATGGTCATGTCTTCATTTAAGTGTCTTAGGTCATGAAACAATTAACATGCCATCATTTAGGTCATGTTCTAGGGTTTCACTTGATTTGTCATTATATTGTCATAAAAAGAAAAAAAGAGTCATATCCATCACTTGAGTCACCATTAAAGGGAGTTATCAACTTAGGAAAAAAAAGCAATAAAGTTAAATGTAATATTTTCATTTCAAAAGGCTATGTTGACTATGTTGCAATCCCATCATTCAGTTTTTCAAAAAGATCAATGATATCACCTCCATGACTTAAAGAAAATTTCAACCTCCAGCTTATAAGAATACCATACAAGCATTCAAATTTCTCATTTCACCTTCACTGAGCACCTCTCCATCATTGAGCATCATTCAAGCCACCAGGGCATCAAAATTCATCTTCAAAACCACTTTCTTACCTCTCACGTCGCGCTTTTTCCTGCTACACTGCATTTCTAGCTCTTATGATGCACTTTTGGTTTTGGAGGCCAAGAAAGCATCACAGAGATTATTTTTCAGCATTTCATAGGTTATATCATCTCCTTGACAAGTAAGTAGCATTTTACACTCTTCTCATGCATCATTCTTCTCAGAAAATTCAGTAAAAATCCCTCTCCTATGGTTTTGTTGTGCTTTTGATTTCCACATGATTTTGCTTCATTTCAGTGGTAAAACACCTAATTTTCTTGCTCAATAACCTTCACCTACACCTTACATACCTCACACACTTCCCAAAATCATTTCTTACCATTCATCTCTCTCATTTCTCTCATTTTCATTAAAACCCTAGCCCACACTGCGTTTTTGTAGAGATTATGGGTTAACACTGTGTTTTTTCCCTTTCCCTCACTTTCCCTTATCCATTTCAAGGAATTACACTTGTATCATGTTCCTAACACACTACTCTATCTCCCATAATTTTTTAGGATTTTTTTCTAACTCTTATCCCCTTCATTACCCTCCCTAAAAGGTTTGCTCCATTTTCCCATGTTTTCCTAAGTTTTATCCTTTCCTTCCTTCTTATCAAGCTAGGGTTTCTATGATACAAACAAACACCATGGAAAGTGAGAAGAGGAAGTACAAAAAAGGAGGTCATGTCTCTAGATTTGAACCATCCAATCTGCAAGATATCAATGCTTCATCCTACACCAAGAAATCTTTTGAAGATAGTGGCTGCCTATGGTTTTGTGAAAGAATTCAAGAGGTAGGATGCCATGCAAAGTTGACCAGTCTTTTTTCCATAAATTTCAAGAGGGACAAGATCACCATAGTAGGTATGGAATTCATGGTATCAGAAAGGGTGATTGGCACCATTTTTAGAGTTTTGTGATCATTTTCTAGGGTTTACATTGCACACAAGGACAATCCTACTTCAAATTTATGTTTTGAAGCAATAAAGATGAATTTGAAAACATTGAAAGAGGTTTTTGTCAATAATAGAACAAATAACAAAAAAATCCTTCAGTTTATGCACATGTGTTATTATTTGATAGAAATTCCCAAAATACAGTTGCTATAGGTCATTTTCTGCACTTTTGGATAAGTTGTCGTCATGTCAAATTTTTAGGGGTTTGGAGCAGGGTTTTACAGTGCTTGATAACTCCATTGTGTAGCAGACATCATAAGATTTCCAACCATACCACTTGCAGCCCAAAAATCATTTGGGAAGTTCTCCAAAATCCCTCTCAAATACCACGATGTGATTCTACTAAGAGCACGTTGCGCTTCTGCAATTTTTAGTGATCAAATTAAAACTTAGATTCTAAAAAAATGGGAAATTATTATTGCAAATGAGAGGATTTTTTGGTTCACACCATACCAAAGAGCGAAACTTCTCTCTGTTTTTCAAAAGAAGTTATGGTTAGAGAGGTATTCCTCCACCTTTGAGCCCTACTTTTTGCATAAATTTTTGGCAAATTTTGAAGTCTTTGAAAATTTTTGCAATTTCAGTTGTATAGAAGTGTAGAGTGGCCACACTACACTTTTTCTTAGAGGCTCCAATGGAGGTTAGCCTTGCATGGATGGATGACTTTTGATGTGTACATCCCATATATGCTTTTGGTTTTGCATGACAGTTCCTAAATTTGGACGAAAACTCAGAAGATGCCCAAATTTCATGTTTCTGCCATTGTTTTTCAACCCACGCTATGCTTCTGGAGTAACCTTGGGGAAATGAAGTTTTGAGTGTCTTACATGTGGTATTTTTCAAGTTTCAATGTTCAGTTGGCTAGAGGACATATAGGTCTACCTTATCCAACCTTCATATCAGCAAAAATATGCATAAAAGCCACCTCAAAATCCCCTCCAAGTGCACACTATGCTTTTGTCAAAGCACACTACGTTTCTCCTAGGCATGCTACGTTTCTGTGTAGAAGGTTTTCCAGATAGGTGTCAGTCAAAAAAAGTTCAAAGATTTGAGGTAACATTTGTCTCATGAGTTTTTTCTTGGTTAATGAAGTCTATTTATGCTCCTCATTGTTGAGGGATCTTGTAATTAATCAAGGAGACAAAGAATCCTACTTGTTAGCTAAAAGAGGGGAGACTATTTCTAGCTTTCCTAAAACCTAGGAAATGACTCATTAGGTGCATTAATTACATGTTTTGGATCAGGTTTCGACCCATTGAGGTGGAATCTTGTCTATTTTTCTATATGTACTCAAACTCAAGTCATTTTAGAGGTTGGATAGTTGATAATTATAATGTGGAGCTTATGTACATCTTTTTACAGTGATATCAAAGACATGTTGCAACTATAATTTTGGGACTCCAATGGTATTCTTATTGGAATTTTTCTTCTCATTTTTACCATCAAATTGAATGTTTATTTTTCCTTGCAATCACATGGATTCTTTCATATGATGATTTCACGAGTTTTTAAAGCAAAATTCATAGTTTTTGTGCTTTATTTTAATGAGATTTTCATTTATTTGTTGTATTTATTCTGATGAATGAACTCATATTAATATGCTTGTTATCACTCTCCCCAACTTCCTTAGGCTGACAGTAGGATTGGACAATGGTAACCACAAACCAAACTTTAGGTGAGGTACCTAGCCCTACCCGGACCAGAGAGGGCGCTCTCTTTGTCACTTTAAGAAGTCAAATGAATGGCTGAGTATCTAATGATTTTAGGCTAGGTATGTAAGCTTAATAAATAGAATTTGTTTGATGTTTTGAAATGCTGGATAGAAAATTCAGTGAATGGATTGTATATAAGGTTTTTAGGTCTGAAATTCAAGGTGAACCTGCAGATAATGTGTGAGGCAAGATAGGTAGTTTGGAAGCATATCATTCAGTCATTGAGCATAGGATGAAAAATAAGGAGAGTTTTAATGAGCACTTAGGTGAATTCCTTCAGTTTAGAAGCAAAATAAACATAAATATATGATGCATCTTGTCTAAAACAGAGCATGAATAAAGATGAATTCTGCTCTCAAAATTACAAGATAAACATATATGAATAATAAGACATGGTATTAAGCATAAAATGATAAACATACATGAGAAACATAGATGCTCCAAAGCATACCACAAGTATCTCAACACAATTCCTGAAAATTTGTCTCTGATTTCATTCCACAAGCTGATTACAAGAGCTCCATTGTAATATGAGACTATCCAACCCTAAAAAGACTAAAGAGAGTCTAATTATAAAAAATACAGACTATTACACCTCATAAAGTTTAAATCCCATCTAAAATGGATCATAAATGCAAAAGATGAGTCATTTCCTAGTTTCTAGGGAGGTTAGAAGCCATTCCCTGAATTTTAGCTATAAACTAGGAGTGTTTTTCCCTTACATTGATGACAAATTTCTTCATGCTAGGAAGCCAAAAACAACCCAATAACTCTAATGAAAGCTCATAGGAAATAATTCCTTCGAATTTGTGACCATTCCTGAGCTTGAAAAGTGTTTTGAGGAATCGAATGCTGATTTGTGACAATTCTGATTGAAGATTTAAAAAAAAAACAACTTGTAGAAGCGTAACAGAACTTTGGAGGCCCTTTTGAGGAAATTTTAAGATTCCAAATACACTTATAAAATAATGGTCAACTACCCCTATGTGTCTAGTTTCTTGAACATCTTGAATTTTGAAAAATGGATGATGGGAAGGCCTTCAAAAATCCATTCTCCCAGGGTTACTCCAAAATCTTAACAGAGTGTTCCAGAAGCGTAAGAAAGCCCTTTGAGAGGGATTTTGGAGGTATTTCTAGAGGATTTTTGGGCTAAAAGTGGTATGGTTGGAAAGCTTAGGATTTCTGCTACAAAATTTAGTCATTAAGCACAACAAACCCCTATTCCAAACCCCTGAAAAGTTGATTTAAAGAATACTTGTCCATAATTGCAGAAAATGACATGGAGCAAGTATATTGTTGGAATTTCTCTCAAAACATACCACCTATGTATAAAATGAATTTGGTTTTCGTTCTTTGGCATATTACTAACAAAAACCTCTTTCACTTTTTGTAAAATTCATCTCCATTACTTTAGAAACTGATTTTGAAGCCAAATTGTCCCTGTGTGCAATGTAACCCCTGACAAATGACCACGAAGCTCTAAAAATGATGTCATGGGTCTGAGTTGGCTCAATCATGGAATGGTGACCTCTGTTTTATCTCTTCTTCTCAATTTCCATGGTGTTTTTCACTGGAATTATGAAAACACTAGGGTGTTAATGAAATGGGTGAATGAATGAAAATCTGGAAAAGAAGAGTGTAGGAAAGTGTGAGTTTGGTGGATGAAATGCAGGGTCTTGAAGCTAAGAAAAATTATAGAAAAATTTGAGTAGGTAGTGTTGTTTTAGCTTCAATTTTTAGGTGGAATGAGGGAAAATGAGTGTGAGGAAGGTGTCAAAATGTCTAAAGCATAGGAAATTCCCAATTTTCACTATGAGAATAGCTTGTGCAATAGTAGGGTAAGTTGGTAAGATGAAATGGGGGTGATGGGGTTAAGTAAAAGTTTTGATAAAAATTCAGTGGATAGGGTAGTGTCTTAAATCTATAATGAAAGTGGAATGAAGAGAAATGCATAAGTTTAGGGTGGTAAAAACCTCAAAACACAAGAAATTCCCAATTTTGACTGTGGGAAAACTTGTGATTTTTTTTTAAAGTTAAGAAGGTGAAACAAGGGTTATGAAGCTAATTAAAAATTTTGAGAAAGTTTCACTGAGGATCATGGTACCTTAGCTCCATAATGCAAGTGGAATGAAGGAAAATGGATGGGTGTAGGGTATTCAAAACCCTAAAACACAGTCGATGCACAATTTTGATTGTTTCCACTGTGTAGAAAAGTTAGAATGAGGGTTTGATTGTGTAAATCATGTTTTGAATGGTAGTGTAGGTGATAGGAATGCATAGATGGAGCATGGGAGATGTAGGAGTCTTGTTTTAAGTGATGGGTTAGGGTTTTAGGTCAAAGGGATCTGTTAGGGCTTTAGGTCAAAAGAGAACTTTTATATATGGACAATAAACATATGGAGAAGATGTAAAGTGACATGAAATGATGCAAATATTTCAAAATCAATCCAAACACCAACATGAGAGGGTGCCTTACCTTGTATGGATACCATGCCAAATATTAGAGCATGATCCTTGAATGATTTGGAAGGTTTAGAGCTCAAAATGCTGGAAAATGTCACCTTACAGAAGTGTAACAACTGTGTACATGAGCATAACACAATGTTAAATGAGCATAACAACAGGGTTAGAAGCGTAACAGTGTGTGCACAACACTTGCACAACACTCCAAAAGGGTAACAATGTGCTGCGTAACACTCTCAGAAGGGTAGAAACACAGTTCAGGAGTGAAATAGAATGCTGAGAAGTGTAACAAGGATGTTTTTTTGAAGGTTTGCCAGTGAATTTGGTGGAATTTAAGCCTTGTGCTGTGGCGTTTAGAGACTATGGAAGGCAAATGGAGTAAATATCTGCTCTCACATACATCAAAAGGGTAAATATGAATTAGATGAAGGCTTATTTGGCTTTTTATAAACTTTCAAATGCCTTTTACCTTTTTCCTTTTGACACTTGACAGTGACCCTTTTTTAACCCTTTGTGCACTTACCAATTACATGTTTCCCTTTCAAATGACATAAGAAGGAATATTGACCTCCTTCACTCTTTTTGACTCTTGAAGTGACCATTTTCTTGGCTTTTTTTAAATGAGACATTAAAAACACAGTTTTCCTTTTTTATGAAACAAGACTTCTCTTTTTCATGAAACAGTGAGAGTGTTTTTTCAAAAACCTTTGAAATTTTCTCATTGGATATTACCCTTTTCAAAACAATATGAGGTGTGTCTGAAAAATTAGAATGAATCCTTTGTCTTAGACTGAGAGAATAGGTCAAACTTGACCTCCCTTGAAGCCCTAACAGTGAATGATTACTTTTTTGACCTTACATGAGACAATGAGACATAATTCTTTTTTTTTAATGAGACAATGAAACATAATAGATTTATTTGGAACTTGAGCCATATGAAACAAGAAATATGGATTTTATTTCATCTTTATAAACATTCTTTCTCCTTCATTAGGGTTTTATGAATGAAATGGATGGTTTCTACCTTATTTTTAGTGAAAATTTGAAGTTTTTTCAAAGGCAGAAATGAGGCTAGACAGTGACCTATATGAAATGGAGTGAACTAACACTAGACCTCTTCAATGATTATGATGGATATGGTGACCTTGAAACTGATGATGGCGATGACATTGACAATGGTGATGATGAATGAAATGAAGGAAAAAAAGCATGATTTATACCTCTTCAGTGATTAAAATTATCTTCCGAGAACATGTTCGAAAAATTAAAGAATTTTGACCTATGAATTTGTGAAAAGAACTGAAAGATTCATTTGATCAGTAACATACTTGGGCTAACATTGGCTCCAACTGTGGATGGTAGCTCCTTCAGGAGGTGTCAAGGGCATCATAAATTAGGTAGCCTTACCTTTGGGCGATGGAGTCAAACTGGACTTTGAAAAAATTTGACAAACTGGAAATGATGAACTAAATCTGGAAATGACTTTGACTCAAAAACTGACTTGACTAGTGACTGAACTTATTATGACAGAAAACCATCAAGATCTAAGGGCCTTCACCTCAGGCTTCAAATCCTAATGATAACCACCCACCTACTGAAGATATATATACAATCATGCGATATGATCCCTCTAGTGTTACCAATCTAGCAAATGGCTACTTACTTGAATCCTGCTCACACTTTCCTCGAGAAGGAAAGAGGAAAAAACAATAGGAAACTCAAAGTGTCCATTGAACATGTGATCACAATCCACAAACACTAGAAGATTCATGTTACGAGATGGCTACAAAAAATTGACCAAAGTATCATGAAGAACATGCAACATGAGCTTTCTGGATGACTAAAAATAGGAAAACAAACCTCCTTCCAAACTGTTGGTTTGTCTATGTTTTGAAACTAAACACCTTCATCAATGAATGCTACAACATTGACCTTCATTACTGGCTATAAAAAAATAGCAATAGGGTCTTCAATAATATCAGGATAAAGGGAAGTTAATTCTTGAAAATATGCGTTTGAAGTAGCCATATTATCAAAAGAAAAAATGTGCACATACATAGGATCCAGGAAAAATTCCTCTTCATCATCGGACTCTTGAATTTCTAAACTTGGAGGAATATCATCATCTGAAAAAGGATTTAAAACAACCTCTTCTTTTTCACTAATTTCCTGCAATGTATGATGTTCAATTTGAAGCCTAACATCTTCAGAATCTGAATGTACATGTATATCTCTTTCAGGAAATTGATTCAGGAGTAATTCTTCATGTGAATTTGAATTAATATTTTCTAAAATAATAGATTCATTATATATTTTCAAAATATTAACTTTAATGGAATCTTCATTAAGTAGTACATCAAGATGAAATTTTATTTCACATACCCCTTTAATCCCATCGTCTTGGGCTGCATTCTCATGCTGCAGAAAATAATAATTTTCAAAAGGATTTGTAATCTTCTTTTCCTCGATCATTGACCCAAAAGATGAATCATCCAATGGACTATGTATTTCCTTTTCTTATTTAAAAGAGTTCTCATACTCCTGACCATGAAAAGACAGAAAAGGCTACAAAAATTTATTAACTTCATGGGATATAACTTGACTGTTAGGATGCAGATCTATTTCATCTTCAAGCAAAGAAGGAGTTGATGTGCGTTGTGAATGATCCTTTACATCAAGGCAACTAAAATCTATTATTTTCTGTTGAGAATAATATTCATGAAGGGCCTCTATGATCTCATAATATAGACACTCTTTGTCACAAAAATCCTCTTCAAGATATTTTATGAAATCTTCATAGGATTCACAACAATATTTTAACAACAAGAATGAATGGCAAGACTTTCCATAAATCTGAAAGAATTTTTTGTGAAAATATTTAAGAGAGAATATGCTACTTGGCTTGAACCCTTCATACCATGATCTTGCTTTCCCTTCTAGGGTAGCCATAAACATTTGCATCAAACAATCCTCATGAAACCTAATCCAAATCTTATGTATATACCAATGAAGTTTTATTAGATGTAGAATAGCCTCATCCTTGTTTCCATATATGAATTTGGGCAGCTAAGTTTTCCAATATATGTAAGGAATTCGATTTGGAAAACTAGGAACGTGAGCACGATTCATAGGGGCATAAATTCTAGCAGTTGAATCCATCTTGAAATCAGTGAAGTCACCAAGAATTTATTCAATCTACCGGTTTTTGAACAGTGGAGTCACCATGAAAACTCTGAACCTTTGGATTCTTCGACACTAGAGTCGCCAGGTGAAAGATGCACATCCTTTCTTGTGCCTAACCACTGTTCACCATCAACAATCAAAACTAATCTTTGTCATTCTTTCCCAGGAAAGATTTAACCTTCGCTCCCCGGCAACGACGCCATGAATGTTATCACTCTCCCCAACTTCCTAAGGCTGACAGTAGGATTGGAGAAAGGTAACTACATGCTAAACTTTAGGTCAAGTAGCTATCCCTACTTGGATCAGAGTGGGATCTGTCTTTTTCAATTTAAGAAGTAAAATGAATAGTTTCATATCTAATGATTTTAGGCTACGTGTGTAAGCTTAATAAATAGAAATTGTTTGATGTTTTAAAATGCTGGATAGAAAAGTCAGTGAATGGACTGTATATAAGGTTTTTACGTATGAAATTCAAGGTGAACCTGCAGAGAATGTGTGAGGAAATATAGGTAGTTTGAAATAATATCAATCAATCATTGAGTATAGGATGAAAATGAAGGAGAGTTTGAATGAGAACTTAGGTGAATTCATTCAGTTTAGAAGTAAAATAAACATAATATGATGAATCTTGTCTAAAACAGAGCATGCATAAAGATGAATTCTGCTCTCAAACTTACAAGATAAAAATATATGAAGAAGAATACATGGTATTAAGCATAAAATTATAAACATACATGATAAAAAAAGATGCTCCAAAGCATAGCACATGTATCTCAACACAATTCCTACAAATTTGTCTATGTTTTCATTCCACAAGCTGATTACGAGAGCTCCATTGCAATATGAGACTGTCCAACCCCACAAAAGACTAAAGAGAGTATAATTATAAAAAATATAGACTATTACACCTCATCAGGTCTAAATCCCATCTAAAATGGTTCATAAATGCAAAAGATGAGTCATTTCCTAGTTTCTAGGGAGGTTAGAAACCATTCCCTGAATTTTAGCTATAAACTAGGAGTGATTGTCCCTTAAATTAATTACAAATTTCTTCATGATAGGAAGCCAAAAAAAACCAAATAACTCTAATGAAAACTCATAGGACAACATTCCCTCGAATTTGTGACCATTCCTGAGCTTGACAAGTGTCTTGAGGAAACCAATTCTGCTTTGTGACAATTTTGACTTAAGATTTAAAAAAAAACAATTTTCAGAAGTGTAACAGATATTTGGAGGAACTTTTAAGAATCCAAATCCACTTCTAAAAGAACAGTCAACTAGTCCCATGTGTCTAATTTTCGGAACATCTTGAATTTTTCAAAATGGACCACGGGAAGGCCTTCAAAAATCCATTCTCCCAGGGTTACTCCAAAAGCTTAAAAGAGTGTTCCAGAAGCGTAACAAAGCCCTTTGAGAGGGATTTTGGAGGTCTTCCTAGAGGATTTTGTGGATGAAAGTGGTATGGTTGGAAATCGTAGGATTTATTCTACAAAATGGAGTCATTAAGCACTATAAATCCCTATTCCAAACCCCCAAAAAGTTGATTTGAAGACTACTTGTCCAAAATTGTAGAAAATGACCTGGAGCAAGTGTATTGTTGCCATTTCTCTCAAACCATATCATATGTGCATAAAATGAATGATTTTTATTTCTTTGGCCTATGATTGACAAAAACCTCTTTCAATTTTGTAAAAATCATCTCCGTTACTTTATAAATTGATTTTTAAGCCAAATTGTCCCTATGTGCAATGTAAACCCTGAGAAATGGCCAAAAAGCTCTAGAAATGATGTCATGGGTCTGAGTTGGCTCAATCATGGAATGGTGACCTCCCTTTAGCTCTTCTTCTCACTTTCCATGGTTTTTTTCACTGGAATGATGAAAACGGTAGGGTGTTAATGAAATGGGTGAATGAATGAAAATCTAGAAAAACAGAGTGTAGGAAAGTGTGTTTTTGGTGGATGAAATGGAGGGTCTTGAATCTGGAAAAAATTCTAGAAAAAATTGAGTAGGTAGTGTTTTGTTTTAGCTTCAAGTTGTAGGTGTAATGGGGGAAAATGAGTGTGAGGAAGGTGTAAAAATGTCTAAAACACAAGAAATTCCCAATTTTGACTGTAAGAATAGCTTGTGTAATAGTAAGGTAAGTTGGTAAGATGAAATGATTGTGATGGGGTTAAGTAAAAATTTTGATAAAAATTCAGTGGATAGGGTAGTGTCTTAACTCCACAATGAGAGTGGAATGAAGAGAAATGGGCAAGTTTAGGGTGGTCAAAACCTCAAAACATAGGAAATTCCCAATTTTTACTGTGGGAAAACTTGTGAATTTTTTTTTTAAAGTTAAGAAGGTGAAATAAGGGTTATGAAGCTAAGTAAAAAATTCTGAGAAAATTTAAATGAGGAGTATGGAAACTTAGCTCCACAATTCAAGTGGAATGAGGGAAAATGGATGGGTGTAGGGTAGTCAAAACCCTAAAACATAGTCAAAACCCAATTTTGATTGTTTTCACTATGTTGAAAAGTTATAATGAGGGTTTGATTATGTAAAGAATGTTATGAATGGTAGTGTAGGTGATAGGAATGCATATATGGAGCATGGAGGATGTAGGAGTCATTTTTTAAGTGATGGGTTATTGTTTTAGGTCAAAGGGATAGGTTAGGGTTTTCAGTCAAAAGAAATTTTTTATATATATGGACATTGAACATATGGAGAAGATGTAAAGTGACATGAAATTATGCAAATATTTCAAAATAAATCCAAACACCCGCATGAGAGGGTACCTTACCTTGTATGGATACCACACCAAATATTGTAGCATGAGCCTTGAATTATTTGGAGGGTTTCAAGCTCAAAACATTGGAAAATATCACCTTACAGAAGCGTAACAACTGTGTACAGGAGCCTAACACAGTGTTACAGGAGTGTAAAAACAGGGTTAGAAGCATAATAGTGTGTGTGCAATGCTCCAAAAGGGTAACAATGTGCTGCTTAGCACTCACAGAAGGGTAACAACACATTCCAGGAGTGAAATACAATACCTAGAAACGTAACAAGGATGTTTTTTTGAAGGTTTGAAAGTGAATTTGGTGGAATTTAAGCCTTGTGCTATGGCGTTTAGAGACTATGGAAGGAAAATGGAGTAAAGAGCTGCTCTCACATAAATCAAAAGGGTAAATATTAATTAGATGAAGGCTGCTTTAGATTTTTATAAACTTTCAAATGCCTTTTACCTTTTTCCTTTTGACACTTGACAATGACCCTTTTTTAACCCTTTGTGCACTTACCAATGACATGTTTCCCCTTCAAATGAAATAAGAAGGTTGATGGAACTCCTTCATTCATTTTCACCCTTGAAGTGACCTTTTTCTTGGAATTTTTTAAATGAGACATTAAAAACATAATTTTCCTTTTTTTATGAAACAAGACTTCTCCTTTTCAGGAAACAGTGAGAGTATTTTTCAAAAACCTTTGGAAATTTTTCATTGGATATGATCCTTTTAAAAAAAATATGAGGTGTGTCTGAAAAATGAGAATGACTCCTTTGCCTTAGACTGATACAATAGGTCAAACTTGACCTTGTTTGAAGTTTTTATAGTTAATTATGACTTTTTTGACCTTACATGAGATAGTGAGACATATATATGTATGAGACAGTGAAACATAATAGAGTTATTTGGAAATTTTTGGAGCTTGAGCCATATGAAACAAGAAAGATGGCTTTTATTTCATCTTCATGAACATGCTTGCTCCTTCATTAGGGCTTTATGAATGAAATGGAGGGTTTCTACCTTATTTTCAGTGAAAATTTGAATATTTTTGAAAGGCAAAAATGAGCCTAGACATTGACCTATATCAAATGGGGTGACCTAACCCTATACCTCTTCAGTGATGATGATGGAGATGGTGACCTTGAAACTGATGATGGCGATTACCTTGACAATGGTGGCGCTGAATGAAATGAAGGAGAAACAAACATGATTTATATATCTTCAGTGACCAAATTTATTTTCTAAGAACATGTTCGAAAAATTAAAGAATTTTGACCTATGACTTTGTGGAAAACAACTGAAAGAGTCATTTGATCATTGACATACCTGGGCTAACAATGATCATTATGATTCTTCCTTTTTCAAAATCCTATACCAAAATGAAAATATAAATGTGTTTCTTAGTGTACCTACTTGGACTCATTTTCATCTCTGTAGCTGTTCGTCTGAAACCTGACCTTGAAACATAGACCTAGTTCCTAGACTGACACTTCCTATCTAGAAAAATTCGAAACAAAACCCTAATCAGAATCACTAAGCTTATATCTAGCCTAAGATCTTTTCCTTGCCAGTCACCTCATTGACTGTGAAATTGAAATTGAGAGAGCCCTCTCTCATCTGGTAGGGCTAGTTGGAAAATCTAAATATTGGTTTGAGGTTAACTCCTTCAGTCTCCTTTCTTAGCCTTAGGAAACAGATGGTGTGATAACACCAGCAAGGAAACATAATGGTGAAATAAGGCTATGTGTGGATTTCAGGAATTTGATCAGGAAATATTTGAAGGATAATTATCCTTTGCCCAAGATGGATCACATTTTACAAAATGTAATAGATTCATATAGATTTTCCATAATTTATGGCTTCTCTAGCTACTATCAGATTGCAGTAGAGAAGGAGGATCAGAAGAAAACAACATTTAAAATGCCTTGGGGGAAATTCATGTATGCCAAAATGCCTTTCGGATTGATGAATGTTGGTGCCACATTCTAGAGAGCTATGGATATAACATTTGTAGGAGAAAGGGATAAGTTTGTGGTGATTTATCTAGATGATATAATTGTTTTTTTCTAAATCAGATGAAGAAAATTTGGAATATATACATTAGACCTTTGAGAAGCGTAGGAGGTGTGGTTTATATTTAAACCCAAAGAAATCTCACTTTGCTTTGAAAGAGGGAAAGTTGTTGGGACACATTGTTTCGAAAGGAGTGAAGATAGACCCTGTGAGAGTGGAAGCAATAAGTAAGATACCTTTTCCAAAAAGCAAGAAAGAGATTTAGAGTTTTGTGGGGAGAATTAACTTCCTCGGGAGGTTTGTACCAAATTATGCTGAAACTGTCAAAGAAATTACTGATATGCTGAAGCAAGGGGCGGAAGTGAAGTGGAATGTATCTACAATAGATTCCTTTTCAAGAATTAAAGTTGCTTTGCAATAAGCTCTAGTGTTGATAAGTACTAATTATGAAAAGGCTTTTCAGATTTTTTTCTTTTGCTTCTGACTATACTATTGCAGTTGTACTTTTGCAAAAGAATGAGGAGCAGAGAGAACAACCTGTAGCATTTTTTAGTAAAGTGTTGAGAGATGCAGAGATGAAATATAATATTTTGGAGAAGCGGGATTATGCCTTGGTTAAAGCCCTCAAAGATTTCAGATTTTATGTTCTTCAGTCCTAGGTGGTTTCACATGTGCCAAATATTGTTTTTAAGGAAGTTTTGGTTCAAAGTGATGTAGAGGTTAAAAGAGGTAAGTGGATAGCCAGGATACAGGAATATGATTTAGACATAAAACTACAAAAATAATAATAATAAAGGGTCAAGGTGTGGCTAAAATTTTGACGAAAACAAATTTCAAGCTTTGAGGATTAATCTGTTGGCTGAAGTTGAAGAGAAAGAAGAAGTTGGTAAACAAACAAAGTCTGAATCAGGTGATAAAATTAAATGTAAATTATTGTGTTCTGAATGGTATAAAGATATTGTGCATTACTTGTGTTTTCTTTGTTTTCCTCCTACCATGAACAAAACTAAATACATGGCTCCAAAATTAAAAGCTCAGAAGTATGTGATTGTAGATGGGAAGTTATATTGGAGAGATCCTGTGGCTATCTTATTTCTTTTTCTGATAGAGGGAGAACTTTTTGAGATAATAAAAAAAATACCATGATAGCCTGTGTGGAGGTCATTATAGTTGGAAGATTATAACTCATAAAATTTTAAAATTTGGTTTCTACTGGATTTATTTAATTTCATATGTTTATATATCAGTGAATAATTTCCAAAAATTCCAAACTTTTGTTGAGAAGAAGAAGTTGGCTCCACTTCCTTTAATTCTTGTGTTTATAGAACAACCTTTCATGCAATGGGGATTATATTTTGTTGGAGAAATTAACCCACCATCTAGTGGTCAATGCAGGTGGATTCTGATAGGGAAATATTACTTTACAAAGTGGGTTGAAGTAGTGCCAACAAGAAAGAAAAATGACTTGGTGGTGATGAAATTTCTTGAAGAAAATATTTTTAGTAGATTTGGTTGTCCAAAGAAGTTAGTATCTGATAATGCCCAAGTGTTTAAATCTGCTAAACTGATTGATTTTTTCCAAAAATACAATTTTATTTTATCACATTCAACTTTTTACCATCCTCAAGGTAATGGGTTAGCAAAATCTTCAAATAAGACACTGGTAAGGATTTTGAAGAATACAATAGTAGAGAATAATAAAAAAGGGATTCAAAGTTGAATTTTTCTCTTTGGGCAAGTCAAGTAACTACTAGGAGATCAACTAGAAAGTCACCATTTGAGTTGGTGTATGGTACTGAATCATTTTTCCATAGTCAACTCATAAATCATATGGTAGCATTGATTCAAGATGTCTAGGAAGAACCAAGTCCTCTAATCACAAGGATGGACAGGTTGGTGGAGCTAAATGAAACTAGAGAGAAGGTCAGAGAAAATATAATCAGCTATCAAGAGAAAATGAAAACAAATTTTGACAGAAAATACAAAGATGTTATTTTCGAGCCAGGTGATCATGTTTTAAGATGGGATGTTAGAAGAGAAGATAAAGGTAAGCATGGTAAATTTTATCCCCTTTCATATGGTCCCTTCAATATTACTGAATCCAGAACTAATAACACTTTTGTCTTGGAAAATTTGGATGGTGAAATTATACCATTACAAGTGAATGGGTAGTACTTGAAGCATTATTTACAACATGGAAGTTTCATTGCATCATTGTATATATCGGTTCAATCATCGTACATAGGTCAGTTAGTAACTCATTGCAATGTGTAAGTCACTTTTTGACTCCATGCCCGAGGTGAAGGCACTGATTTGAAGTTCTTAGTGTTCCTTTCCAAAGAAACATTATCCCTAGGGGGAGCCAGATGTTGTGGATAGTTTTAAATTTCTTGTATGTTGTACATGGGAGAATATGTAATTTGAAAAAAAAAGATATTTATGCACAAAACAAAATTTTGAAAAAAGCTACACTAAGTAGTATTTGAAGTTAATGTGTCAGATAGTGGGACCACCTTTGGCGTGTTGGGTTAAAGGATGTCAAGCAATTCACTTATTGGATGACGCCATTTGAAAAGTATTCTTGCGATGGCGTGTGAGTGGAGTCACAAAGCAGTTGAAGGTTAACCGACAGGGTGCCTCCGTGGGAATATTTGACCCCTGACAGTTTACCAGAATTTGTGGCTCAAATTATTTGCGGGGGCACTGCTCTATGATCAAGCCTGTACTACGGACTCCCCCTGTAGTGATGAGAAGTGATGACAACCGACATACCCTACGATAAAAGAAAGCAATCTAGGTCATCTTCCACGTCACCTTTCACATCATCCCCAACTTTATGTCAATAAATTCATCATTTAATTCGTTTTTGTATGTTTTTCTCCAGCCCATTCATTTTATTTCGCTATAAAAAGGAGGTTTGTCCTCATTGCCATCCATTTCCACCTCCCGAGCTGCTGAAGTCTTCCAATTTTCATACCAATGTCTAAATCAGCAGCCACTTTGACACAACCAGGTAACCCGTGTAACTTTTCTCGTACAATTGTTCAAAATGATGAAGAAATCTATCATTGTTGGGTCTTCCACTCATATCCCACTAACGGACAAAGAAATAGATATTGTGGATATTGTCTGCACAGTTGACCACCCTCTTTTTTATCAGCATATTTTTTTAAACCAAGCAAGGTCCCTAATTTACTCTTCTTTGATTAAGTCTGGAGTACTGTCAGTGTTTTTTCTACAGAACTACTTGTTTCCAAAGTTTATCAATTGGTTGGTTTCCTCCATGTACCCTCATAAATGCTTCGTCATGAACCAATTGGGGGAAAATGTCTTCTAGGTGTCAGCTCAGTTAATAAGGAAATCATTTTGTTACCCTTCTACAAAGTCATATGTGAGTTTCAAAGATGAATCCATCTCTTCATATTTTTAATAATTGTTAGGGCCTGAATTTACCCAAATTTTATTTTATCTCCTGCCTGAAAGGAAAAACTCTCCTTGGAGTCTGACAATTTTCAATTGAGTACCTTTGCTGAGGATGTACAACCAATTATTCAAATTTTGGCCAAAGTCATAGGGAGAGAAGATGTCATGGTAGTAGATAAGTCAAATTTAGAAATTTTTTCTTTGATGATGAAGCTAGGAGTAATTTTGGATATTCCCACTTATTTGGAGAATGTTATCAATAATCAGTTTATGAGTTTGTCAATCACTGACAGTTTTAGGTTTCCTTCTTTGGTCACATATTTATTTCTTTATATTAATGTGGATAGCTTTACTCAGCTGGGGTTGAATATTGTTTATGTAAATAAGAACAAGTAGACAATGGTGTTTTGGACAGAATCGATGAGAAAGGAGGTGGGAAATGAAGGAATAATTTAGTTAATCTCCTCTTTCCTTCCTATAGTATATGAAATTTTAAATGGAGGGTCTGCACCTTGATTATTGCCTTAAGCTCGGTCATTTTTGAAGTTAAGTAAAGATGTGAGATATGGAGATTGGTTTTCTCATGAAGAAAATACTGAAATTAGATTATTTGGAGCCGATATAGAGCCTTTTAGATTTCCTGTCTTTGTTCCCATGATATTGTTTTCCTTGGAGTTCATCAGGCAAGGCCTTAAAGTTGACCAGGTCCATTTTGTTCTAGTGAAGAAAGGTCATATGTTTAAACTACCTAGGACAGTAGGGCCATTCATTGCGTTATCACTCTCCCCAACTTCCCAAGGCTAGAAATGGGATTGAAGAAAGGTAACCATATACCAGGCTTTAGGTCAGGTAGCTAGCCCTATTAAGATGAGAGAGGGCTCTCGCATTGTCACTTTGCAGTCAATGGATTGATTGGATATCTATTTATCTTAGGCTAGGTATGTAAGCTCAATAAATAGGATTTTTTTTGATGTTTTGGGTGCTATACAGAAAGGTCAGTGAGAAGGCTAGTACAAGTGTTTTTTAGGTCTAAATTCCAAGGTCAAATTGCAGATAATGCGTGAGGCTAGGTAGGTAGCTTGAAAGAATTTTTAATTGGTAATTAAGTATAGGATGAATTGAAAGAGAGTCTGAATGAGCACTGAGGTGAATTCATTCATTTAGAAGTGAATATACATATCATGTAAAGCTTGCCTAAAACAAAGCATGAACTGACATGATTTCTTCTTATAAACTTACAAGATAAACATATGGAACTATGTATCTGAAAGAATAAGATATATCATTCAACATGAATAGATAAACATAGATAAGAAGAAAAAATACTCCAATGCACACCACAAGATTCTCAACACAAGTTCTGCAAATCTATCTCTGGTTTCATTCCAAAATGTTGATTACAATAGCTCCATTGCAAAGTAAGACTATCCAACCCAAAAAAAGAGTCTACTTATAGAAAATATGGACTATGACACCTCATAAGTTCGAAATAACATCCAAAATGCATCATAAATACACAAGGTGAGTCATTTCCTAGATTATAGGGAGGTTAGAAACCATTCCCTAAAATTCAACTATGAACTAGGAGTGTTCATCCCTTACATTAAATTAAATATTCCCTCATGATAGGAGGCAAAAAACAACTCAATCACTATAATTCCAACTCATAGGATAGAAAAACCTCAAATTTGTGACATTTTCTGAGCTTGAAAAGTGTCATTGGCAATCTAATGTTGATATGCAGCATTTCTGATAGAAGGGTAGAAAAATTTTACAGAAGCGTAGCAGAAGTTTGCAGGAACTTTTGAGGCACTTTTAGGAGTTGAAATCCACTTCTGAAATAATGGTAAACTACCCATGTGTGTCTAGTCTCCAAAAAATCTTGAATTATTCAAAATGACTCATGGAAAGACCTCAAAAATCCATTCTCCCAAGATTACTCCAAAAGCATAGCAGAGGTTCCAAAAAGGTGGCAGAAACATAAAAAATGTGAGGTTTTTTGGCCTTTTATTCAAAATTAAGGCTTGGCATGCCAAGCGGGTTCCTACTATGTAATGTAATCATCAAAATTCAACCAACCATGTAAATAAATCATCATTTGTATGCCCCCAAAATTAGCATAACAAAAGTTTGCAACGCTTCTGTGAGGAGGAATTTCTAGAATTGTGCAAAAATCACAAAAATACCAAAATTATTTAAAGCTTCTCAAAATTGGTTCTGTAGCACCTATGAGTGATGGGATAAATATCCAAGGAAGCTTGAGCCAACAAGTCCAAGCTATCCTTCTCTTTAAGCTTCATTTGAGCTTCTTTTAGCCTTTTCTTCAGTTATTTTAGCCTTATTTGAGAAATTGTGTTCTTCGTGCGATAGTGATTTTCCATGTGTATTTGAAGTTTATTGTACCTCTTAGCCCTATTAAAAAGCTTCTCCAGTTGTTAATTTACCCTTAACAACCAAAGTTCTCTATCTTGATTAATATCCATGGCTATTATCTCATCAAAGGTCAACTCTTCAGGTGGATGAGTTGACTCTCTTTCTAGCTCCAACGCCCTTTTGAGGCCTCTTATTTTTGGCCTTCTTGGTTGTGTTTCAGCCTTTATATCCTGAATTTGATCAAAATCAATAACCTCCTTACCTTTACCTTTGTATGTCTCTAGTTCAGCCTTGGGGTTGCTTTGTAACAACTGCTTTACCTTCAATTGAAAATTATCCTATTGTAAGAAAGTGATTTGAGAATTAGAAATGGAGAAAATCCTCCTCAACTCTGCTTTCCTCATATTTTTCTCTAATGATCTCCTCAGCTGATCTAATCTCTAGCTGCTCTGCTACCTCAACCTCCTATTGCGATGATTCACTATCTTGATGCATAAGAGGCTACTCCTCTATCTCACTTTGTTCAACAATAGTGTCAAGTATAGGTACACTTTTGATAGACTTGGGCACAAATACTTGTCTCTTACCCTTATCATAGGTATGAGTAAATTCAAAAACCCTAGGAGCATCTGAAAAATGAGTTGGCATGATAGAAGAGCCAACCTCCATCGGTTGTGATGACAGTGAAGGTGATGATGTACTATGCAAGACAAGAGGGATAGTAGTAGGCACTGCTACTACTCTTTCCATGAAATTTTCCCAAGTCATGTTGATGGATGAAAGGTGATGCAATACAATGAGCTTGACTAGACCATGATGACAAAGACTAGGGTAATGATCTTGTTTTCTTCTCTGAACCTTCTCAATCATCTTAATCAAACTCCTATACAAGTAATGCAACAAATCAAGTGTTTTAACAGAGGTGAAATGCATCAACAACCTAATATGGTACCTATACAACCTAGAAAATATTCCTTCACATGTGAAATACTTCATTATTAACATCATCAAAGGATCATATTTGTTTCCGAAGAGTTTGAAAGGGAAGAGGTAATCTGGTTCCTCTCTAGCATGAGGCTTGAGAATTTTTCTGTAATTTTCAATGTCTAAATCCATGCCTTTGAACCACTTCTCTCCATGACAAGGAATACATGTTGCTGAGGAAGTTAGGTATATTGATAGGTTAATCTCTACACCTAGAATAATGACCTTTCCCATGCTGAAGCTTGTGGCAAATAAGCTGGTCAATTGAAGATGATATCCTTCCTCCATGATCTTTTCATAGAACCTCAAACATCCAGTCCTCTCAAAACATCTTCTGGCTAAGGGTGAAGCATTGATTTCATGCATTATGAAGGGTTCTAATCTTATGGAATTCCCAATTTTTCAATTTGAAAATAGCTAGTGTAGGGATGGAGTAAGTTTAGAAGGTGAGATGGAGGGTTATGGAGCTAGGGAACATTCTACAAAAAATTTAGTAGATAAGGTGGCATGTTAGCTCCATATTGCGGGTGGAATGAAGTGAAATGGATGTGAGAAGGGTGGTGAAAAGATGAAAACACAAGAAATTCCCTATTTTTCAGTGTGAAAACTAGCTAGAATTTAGGGTTTCCTGAAAATGGTTGTTAGGGATGATATGGATGGTGGGAGGTGTGAGGATGAGTTATATGATAGGTGTAGGATATTGTTTAGGTACTAGGGTTAGGGTTTATTCAAATGGAGTTTTTCATTGACATAGAGAAGTGATAATATAGTGAAATATTAAGTGAGCATAAAAATAAATCAACTTGACCATTGGAGGCTATAAGAGTGATGCCTTAATATTTGTGTGAGGTCCAAGAAGTAATGGTCACAAGCCTTGATATTTTTGAAGAGATTGGAAGTCAAAAACCTAAGTTTTTCCCTCCCTCCAGAAGTGTAGCAACAATGAACAACTGGATGGAAGTGTAATAACTGATATACAGTGTAACAATAGAGCCAGAAATGTAACAACACCCGCGCATCACACCTAGAAACATAACAACACTTCCCAGAAGCATAACAAAGGGGCCATAAACGTAACAACAGATTCTAAAAGAGTAGCAAGAGGCTACAAAAGCATAACAAAAGTAGCCCGAGGTGTAGCAAAGACTTGTTGAAATGATTTTCCGCCTTGGTTTTGAACCTTTGACCACCTTAGGAGTGAAAATTAAGTAAGAGAGGAGTTCTTCAACATAACAAAAGATAATAATGGGTCAAGATGAGATTTCTTTTGTCTTTTATAACCTTGAAATGAACTTTTTTTGTCTTGTAATGAAACAATAAGAAAAATTTGACTTTTTGAAACTTTATGACATTTAAAGACATTTTAAAATAAGACAATTTGTCTTATTTTACCTCCTAAGCATTCTAGCTTGCTTTTAAAGGCTTATGAGTGAAATGAAGAGTGATAGCCTTGTTTTGATGACAAATTGGATAGTTTTCAAAGGCAAGATGATGACACCTACAGTAGAACTAGATGAGATGAATTGAAATGACCCTAAAACTTTAAATGATAATGAATGAGATGACCTTGAAAGTGATGATGGCCATGGATAAGATGAGGGATTTTTTTTTTTTTTTTTACCTAGACCTCTTCAGTGATGAAAATTATTTGTTGAAAACTTGTTTGAAAAAATTAAAATTTTTACCTATGACTTCTAGGAAAACTAGTGAAAGATTTATTTATTTATTTTTTAAATTTATTTTTTTTATCACTGACATATTGGCACTAACACATTGTGAACACCAGAAATTCCATGGAATTTTCTCACAAAATTTTTTCTGGCTTGCTTTTATCATTGGAGGGGAAATGGGTGTATGACCCATACCATGTGGTCTCGAATCGTAGATTGGAGAATGGTTATTCTGCATTTGTTCATGAATCAAGGCCAAAGATGGAGAAGCTGGAAAATGGAGGACAAAATTTTGTGTATGAGCAGATGGAGGTGGAAACTCCTCACCCTAATAAAAAGGGACTTAAAAGAGGAAGAGAGGAAGTAATTGATTTGGAAAGTGATATAAGGAATGAAGCCAAGAAGGCAGAGGCCATGGAAGAGGGAAGATCTTCATCTTTGCCTGCATATTCTTTATAGTTGGGAGATATCTCTTGCACTCCGTCATCTTCTCTTACAGAGAGTACAAGTTATGACTTTATGTCAAACATTAAGCAAGTTTTTTCATATATTGAAGAAAGAAATAAGAGGATAAGAGAAAACACCGAGTCTCTGTCTGAGGCTCAAATTTCCATTGAGCAGATAAGATTGTTGACAAAAATGGAATTAGAAAAGGATCAGCTAAAGATAGATTTCTCTCACCCTTTAGCTATGAAATTGACTTCTAATTCTTCTTTCAAAACTATTAATTCAATAGTGGATGTTAATAAAATTCCTCTTCTTGATAAGATTAATTTACATATGAAAACAAGACAGTTAATTTTTAATGATTTGAATAAGACCACTTCAACTACTGCTAAAGATGAAAACATGTTGAGAAAAGTGATCAAACAATTTAAGTTGGAAAAATCTAACTCAAGAGATTATTCCACATAGAATGAGGAATTGAAGAAAATAATTGTTAAAGTTGGTGTTGATCCTGAAGATAGATCAACAATTTAGAAACTGTCACAGTTTGCTGAATATGAAATTCAGAGTTTGAAAAATAAGTTGAAGCTTCCAACAAGTGAACATCCTATGGCCACTGAAGTAGCCCAAGTGGAGACAGAGGAAGAGCAGTTGTTGCAAGCTCTGCTGGCCATGGATCAAGAAATTGATAAAATGAAAGACACAGGTGAGATGTTGCGGAAAATAAATGATTATCATGTTTATACAGTATTTATTTCATCTAATTCAGAAGACCTTGCTGCCTAATGAAATCAAGTCTCAACTAAGTTAATATTGGCATAAATTGATTTAAAGAAAGCTTAGAGGGATTTGGAGGGAGCTTATAAAGTGCTCAAGGATACAGAAAACAAGTTGCATATAACCAAGGATAAAGCAGAAAATTATATGTAGGACTGTTAGAATTCCTATCAGGAGATCAAAGAGCTAAAGGAGAAAGTGAAGGGAAATTTATCCCATATTCAAGCCAGGGAGATTATTTGGAATGAAATCATTGATGTTATTAAGAACATATGTGATTTACTGATCATTTTTGAGGAAGAAAAGAGTACTGTGAGGGACTTGGAAAATTTCATTGTTTCCAATAAATAGAAGTTACAAAAAAATGCCTCATATGCCAAGAGATTAATTTATTTTATTAATTCTAAAAGTACTCAAGAGTTGAAAGATTTCAGGATTGAATACAAGACTTGATGTGTGCTAGAGTTTAACAAGATGATCATCAATAATTCATATAGGAAGAACAAAGAGAAAAATCTGAAGGAATTCAAAGAAGCAGTGTTAAGATTTAATGTGTTGTTTGATAAAAGAACGAGAGTTGGTTTTCCATCCTATTGGGACCAACAAGGAAATCTTCTTCGTTGGGAGACATTTGAAACATTGTTGGTTGAGGCAAAGAATAAAATTGGAATCACACATGAAAAGAATGCCATTATGAAGGGAGACACTATTTTGAATATTATGCATAAGGACTTTCAACTATTATGGATGATGAAAACCTTGTTTTTATAAATACCCTCATGTTCGAGGATCAAAAATTTCAAAATGGCGCATGTCAAGCTTGCTAATTTTCCTAGCCCAAATGTAAACCTATGGAGAAAATGAAAATAATGGATGTACCCGTAAGAAAATGATGCATATGCAGGAACTTATTCCATTATAGGATCTCAGGTTGCTGCCACCTCATGATCAAATGATATTTCAAATTTACTTTACCTTGTTTTACCGCAGATGTTTAATTTTCTACTTTTTATTGTAATGATCGAAGAAAATTGTTTGGGAAGTTGATAGTTCCATAACAGTCCATTTTGTAATAATGTATTTAAGACTCTTTCAAAGAAGAAATGAGGTTCTGGACTTTGGGCCTCATAATTTTTTCCAATTTTGTACTTTGTCTTTATGAAATTAATAAAGCTTTCTAGAGAATTTTCCAACAATTGATGAATGTGTTGAGTTCCTCCTGTTCCATCTTATGTCTGTTTCTTCTGTTGGAGTAAAGTAATGAAGTTGCTGGTGTCTAATTTACATATGTGAATTAGGGTAAATTTCCTTAATAATGTGCTCCTTTATTCTGAAATCATTTCTTGCAATCATTTTCTTCTAAAATTAGAGGTAATAGTTTCTATGATTTACAACATATTGTTAATGGATTTTCACTATCATTTCATCTTCTCCTGTTCATGCAAATTTATCATTTAAAGGCACTTTGAAGAGTTGTGTTATCATTAATATTAAAGGGTTTTAAGATATAATTCTGGGGTTACCATATGAAGGGACAACCAATAATTTTATTTTCAAGTGATAGTGAATGTCATGGGCACTGATATCCTTACAGCCAGAGATTGTATCCCAAGGAACAAAATCACACATGAGAATCCCGATCAAAATTATCAACGAATTTTGGTAGTTCGATGTACACCTCCTCCTCAATAACTCCATTGAGAAATGTTGTTTTTAAATCCATCTGGTGGACCTTTCACCCCATCTGCGCAACGGAGAAATAATTGATATAACAGATGAGTACCTTGATACATGACAAAATGTCTCCTCATAGTCAATTCCCTCAACTTGAGAGTACCCCTTGGCCACAAATTATTCCTTATACTTCTCTATTCTTATGTATTCTGCCTTCTTTACCTTGATCCATCTCGAACCTACAACTAATTTATCTTCTAATCTCGGGACCACTTCCAAACACTATTCTTTACAATGGATTTGTACTCCTCCACCATTACATCAACCCATACAGGTTTCTCTATTTATTCCTCAAAATAAGATGGCTCAATCATTAGAGCCATGTATCCAGTGTACCCATCAGGTGACCTTCTCTTCCTGTGCAAATTTGAAGTACCACCCACATTCTCCCTCTCATCCTACACAAGTATCTCAACTTCCCTAGTTCTTTTTTTGTCTTCTTTGGTTGGTTATGCTTGAGTGATTGTCTCCACTCTTTTCTCATCAATTTTTGGCTACTCCAAAATTTTATGAGGCTCCTCCTTTGGAGCTAAAATATACCCTTATGGTGGGAACTGAAACTCCCTCTCAAGAGACCACTGCATCACTTTCTCCTCATCAAATTTACATCCCTTCGCACAACTGTCATTATGAGGGATGGAAAGTACTCACGGTAGTTGTGGGGAGTTTATACGTAACCCAAAAATACCCCCAATTATATTGTCATCTTAAGTTTATTCCTTGATTATTTGGAGACATGGCAGTAAACAGAAGCTTCAAAAATCCTAAAGTGAGACACATCCATCTTCCTCCCCAAGAAAGCCTCCTCCAGTATATTCATGCCCAAAATATGATGAGGACTCCGGTTCTACAAATATACTGTTGTGTTGCATGCCTCTGCCCAAAAGTGTAGTGGTAGGCCTTGGTCATGCAATATCACCCTTGCTACTCCCATAGTGCTACGGTTATTTCTCGCATCCACCCCATTCTGTTGTGGGTTGTGGGGTGTTGTCAAATCTCGTCAAATGCCTTTTTTTGCATAGAAATTTTAAAATTAATTTGACATGTACTCACCTCCATTATCGCTCATGAGAGCCTTTAAATTTTTGTCAGTTTCTTTCTCAACCAGTGCCTTGAATTCTACAAACTTGGAGAATGTATCATATTTCTTCTACATGAAGAAGATCCAACACTTCAAGTCATCAATAAAAGTGACAAAATATTTGTGTCTAGTAGTGGAGGTTGTCGAGAAAATTCCACAGACATCAGAGTGTATCCTTTCAAGGACTGCACATGCTTTTTTTTCTCACTCATGGAATGTTGTTGGAGCACGGTCCCCTAGTGGCAATTTTGGAACATTTTTGTAATATTTTGTAATAATCTAGTCTAGCACAGGGGCTTTGGGGCGTGTCAAAGCCCCAAATGGATTGTAATGGGTCAAAGGGTAGACCAAGAGTCCGCAAACCACGGTTTGCGGACCATAGGGTAGTGCAGGCTAATATGTTATAAATAGATGGATAAATTGAGTCTAGAGGTAGGCTAAGTTTTGGATCAAGCTTGGATACGAATTAGTGGATATTTTTTGTCGATTGTTTGGGTAATGGATCCTGCTGGCTGTGTGCGCGGAGACCCTCAGTCCTGCTGTGTACGAACCATGCTGGCTGTGTGTGCGGCTAGTAATTAGAGTCTGTAAGTTCGATATGGATATTAATGAATGAGAAGACTATTTTGTGATAAGTTGAATACTTCTGTGTTGTGGTTATTGGCTGCTCTCTACATTATTTCTAAAGTTATATATGTTTGTTTAATACTGATGATTTATTGATGCGTGCGTGGATGCGATGTAAAAGGGATGAATGCATAGATATGGTTATATTTAATCTCTTTTCTTCTGTTAACATGCTATCTGATGATTTATAAGCTCCACTGAAGATATTCCACCAATATAATGTTAAGGGTTTTTGTGTTAGATCTTCTCCAGCGTAGGTACATTAGACTTGAAAGGACCCGCTTCAATTAAATTTATCTCTCTCAGGGTGCGGAAACCTAGTTCCAACACCCTCCCATACTACTTCGGGTGAGACCTTAACCTGTGCAAGTAGGCCATTTCCAAAAGGGCTAGTAGTACAGGGGTTTGTTGGCAAACCATAAAATCGAACCTGGGTCAAGACCCCTCAAGCCAAAAAATGGTTCTGTTGTCGGGACCGGGAGCATTTTGAGAGAGAGATCGAGTAATGCTACGGGGTCATTGTTAACCATTGAAGCCTAAACTTGAGGATTGGTTTGAAAATAAGATTCAGGAGTTTTCCCTAAAAGAGAATAGAAGTAGGAAGCTGACTGCAGAGGAGTGGAAGATCAGCTACAATTTTCGTGAAGTGCATGAAATTTTCTTTGTAACCTTCACTCACGAACTATAGGAGTGGTTGGAAAGGTTGGTGGAGTTCTAGACCTATTGGAAAGATGATCAAGTCACACAATAGATCCCTGAATTGATTCAATATTTGGAGAAGGCTGATAACAAGATCACCCAGACTGTAGATCACTAGGTGGATAGTTTTTTGGGAGGATTTGTAACTGAGTTTGCAGTCGATCAGTTTGTGTCCTATTATGAAGCTGAGTGAAGGTTTTTCAAAGGATTTAGAGGTGATTTCTTGCAAATGTTACCGCTGTTGATTAAGATGCTATTGTGTGAAAAGGGTGTCATGTGCAGTCACACTGAGTGAATGACCTTCGACCAGAGTGGAAGCACAATGCGAAGCGGTAAATAATATCTTATTAATCAAGAATGGGATAGATTGGTATACATTCCTCTAAGGGATTCACTTGACTTCAACCAAGGCGGGGCTGCACACATAGAGACTAGTCCCCCGGCTATGCCACCATCGAACTCAAGCAAGGGTAATAATTCTGGTACCCCACCTCCGCCACCACCTGCATACGATATGGTTGCGCACATGAAGTTACCCACCTTTAAGGGTGTGAGGGATGAGGATATGGATCGATTATGGTTTGTAGCAGATTCAGTATGGACTGTGAAAAATATTAATAATGATGTTGTCAAGTGAGTGGAGTTATCCATATCCTTTGAAGGAAGGGCTCTGGACTGGTTCATGGGATATATTAGTCAGCACGCTAATCCCACGATAGGAGATTAGGGATGCCTTGAAGTAGCAGTTCCAGAAGCCTAAATCCTATGCTCAATGTGTCGTAGAGCTGAAAGATATTAAGCAGGGACCTACAGAGTCTGTTTGGGAAGCTAACCAATGACTAAAGAAAGTCATCAGCGATGGAGGATTTTTTTATGAGGATAAACAACATAAGGAAAGGTTCATCACCATGCTATTACCACATCTGCGTGGACCTTGGGTCAACAGAATATCGATTCACAGGAAGAGGCTTTGGAGATCGCCATGAAATTGGAAGTTGCGCCAAGGGACGACACTCAATTTGAGGCGCTGCAGATCCAAAACCAGCTGGAAGCAATGCACTTGGAAATACATAATCTAAGATGCGAGCAAGGAAAAGAAGCCAACACAAATTTTTGGTGCATACGTTGTAGGGTATCAAGCCACACTAAAGATCAGTTCCCTCTACTATCATATTATATGCAGGCTGGGGGACCAAGTCCGCTACGACCTAGAGATATGGCTAGACCAAGCACCCCCACAATGTGGTGCACCGACTATCGAGTAGTAGGACGACATGATATAGATCACTGCCCATTATTAGGCACCTATGTCCTAGAACTAAAGCAAAAATGGTGCAGATTCTGCTCATCCGTGGGTCATGATGAGCAGAATTGTTGAACATTCGACCTGATGGTAGATAGAGGAAATCTATACAGAGTACAAGATGTCCCTTTATCACCACTATCTCCCTCTCGGCGAGGAGGATCCCCTGCAAGAGGACAGGGAGGGGGGAGAGGTGGAGGCGCAGGTTGAGAAAGAGGGAAACTGATCTGCTACAACTGTGGGGATGTGGGACATTATGCAAGGGACTGATCGAACCCTACACACCAATACTGCAGATACTGTAGACAGTTCGATCGCATAATCGAAGACTGTCTTGTGTTGATAGGAGAAGCAGCAGACACCAACACAAAATGTACAACAGGTTAAGGAAAAGTGTTATAGGTCAATTTGGGCATCATTCTCAATGACCTGGTTAACTGGGCATCATCTCCAGGACCAGTGAATAAGGGTCTATCTGTCCCTATCATTTCAAGTTGCTACATGCCCTAAGGCAAGAACAAGACAAACCAAGCATGACTTTCATCAAGCAAAGGTTTCCAAGGTTTTAAGTTTATTATATAGCATATGGGAGCTCACCAACGCTGCCTCTAAGGGGACTAAGTGTGTTTCATATGCAGGTAGCCCCATGCAAGGCTGCTCTGCAAAGCACTTCCCAACATCTATGGGTGCGTTGGTCTCATTGGGAGCGAAAATATCATTGTTCCAGAATCTCCACTTGGCCAGTGCCTTCTAGAAGAGTTCACATGTGTCAAGCTTCGAATCCAAGTGTCCATTTGACATATACAATATTGGGAACATGTCTTGCCTATTATTGGAAATTCATTTATTATAAAACAACCTCAGCTCCTATATAAATTGAGCACATATCTGAGTGCTTGGTAAGGAAGAATTTGAGTAGAAAAATGCTGGTGGATTTTCAATTGAGAGTTAGATTTGTGTAACAGCTGCTGGAGATATTTACACTGTGGTGAGGCTGAGGATCGTTGATGGAAGGGTCACTTCAAATCATTCATTGGGTTGTAACCTGTTGTGTAACCAACTCCAAAAATAGAAGAAATGAGATATCAACGCCTTAGAAATAAGCCACTTCGAGGGGGCAACCTCCAATACATTACATGAATGAACAATTCTTGGATGATACAATTTACAAAACCTCCTTTCTATATATAGGAGTCCATGGGGCCATAATGTAATCCTAGTGGGCCGCAATGTAATCCTAGCCGACCTAACAATAATAATTTAAGGGCACAATAATAACAAAATGGGGGTTACAAGGGTACAATAATAACAATAAGGGGGTTACACTAGCAACAATAAGGGACTATACTAGTAATATAGGGACCTAACATGCCCCTCTCCTTCAAAAAAGTGTTGTCCTCAACGCTTGAGTAGCTCTGGGTGATTTTGTATAAAATTCTCATCCTCCCATGTAGAATCTTCAGTGGGTAAGTTCTTCCACTTGATGAGATACTCTGAAATTGATCGATTCCGTAGCTGTCGAGTTCTTGTTTCCATGACCACTTCAGGTTCCAATATTATTTTTCCTTCCTCATCCAGTTCTGGCAATATTGTTTGAACTGGAAGATTTTCACCTATAACCTTCTTTAAGCATGAAACATGGAAAACTGGATGTACTCGCGAAGAAGCAGGAAGCTCCAATTTGTATGCCATAGTACCAATCTTTTGCAACACCTTGTAAGGACCATAGTACTTTGGCGATAATTTATTATCCTTGTTAGCTTGCTTGAGGGACATTTGTTTATATGGTTGTAGCCGTAAAAATACCCAATCTCCTACATCAAAACTTCTCTCGCTGCGATGTTGATCTGCCTGTTGTTTCATTCGATTTTGTGCCAAATTAAGGTTATCCTTTAAGAGTTGGAGAACTTCTTACTGATGCTCGATGTGATCTTCGACTGCTTGAACCTTCGAATTTTCCCTTAAAGATGATGTAATCAATGGTGGATGATATCCATAAAGTGCCATAAATGGGGTCATTTTTGCTGCAGTATGGAAGGAAGTGTTATACCACCATTCAGCGAGAGGTAACCACTTGACCCATTGTGTTTGTTTATGAGATACAAAACAACGAAGATATCCTTCCAAACATTTATTTACTATCTCAGTTTGACCATCAGATTGAGGATGATAAGATGAGCTATGAGCTAATTGAGTACCCAAACAAGAAAATAACTCCGTCCAAAAAATTTCAGTAAAAATGGGATCTCTGTCGCTCACAATAACCCTTGGGCTTCCATGTAGCTTTTGAATTCTGTCCATAAATGTAGTAGCAACTGTACTTGCTTTAAATGGATGAGATAATGCACAAAAGTGTGCATACTGGGTAAGTCTATCAACTACCACCATGATGACACTCTTTCCTTCGGACTTAGGTAAACCTGTGATAAAATCCATTGAAATCTCCTCCCAACGTTGACTTGGAATGGATAAGGTTGTAGAAGTCCTGGGGTCTTAATTGTTTCCACTTTATTTTGCTGGCAAACCAAACATTCCGCCACAAACATTCGAATATCAGATTTAAGGCCATCCCAAAAAAATTCTTTCTTCACCCTGTGGTAAGTTTTTAAAAATCCTGAGTGTCCTCCTAAAGGAGAAGTGTGCAATTCCAGAAGAATATTTTGTTTTAGTTGGGAATTCTTACAAAGATATAAACGATCTTTGTACCATAAGGAATCATTTTTCCAACTAAATGTATCAGATGTACTAGGATCTTGCTGCAACTTTTGAATGAGTGTCCATACATCTTTGTCCTTCTTCCATTCATCTCTTGCTTCAGTTATCCAATCTGGTTGGATAATAGAAATGGCACAAAGAAATGCTTCCACCTCTTCATTCTTTCTTGAGAGTGCATCTGCAACAAGATTAAGCTTTCCTTTTTTGTAGATTATTTCAAAGTCATAACCCAACATCTTTGTGACCCATTTTCGCTGCTCTTCTAAAGATAGTCTTTGTTCCAAAAAGTTTTTAATACTATCATGATCGGTTTTTACCTTGAAGTGTCTTCCCATTAGGTAAGTTCACCATTTCTTTAGTGCATGCAGTATTGCTAACATTTCCTTCTCATAAATAGGTTTCTGTAAATACTTTCCTTTGATTGGACGACTTTCAAAAGCAATGGGTCTTCCTTCTTGCATTAAAACTACACCAATTCCATTTCCTGAGGCATCACATTCCACAATAAAGGTTTTTGTGAAGTCTGGCGTAGCTAAGACCGGTGCTAGGCACATTGCCTCTTTAAGATGTTCAAAGGCCTTAGTTGCTTCAGGAGTCCATGAAAATGCATCTTTCTTCAATAATGTTGTTAGAGTTGCTGCTATTCTCCCATAATTCTTAACAAACTTGCGATAATACCCTGTTAACCCGAGAAATCCTCGCAACTGCTTTATGGTTGTGGGGACTTTCCATTCCTTAATGGCTTTAATTTTGTTAAGGTCTACTTTAACACCCTCGTGAGATACAATATGACCCAAATATTCCACCTCTTGTACTCCAAAGAAACATTTGGATGTTTTTTCATATAATTGTTTCTCCTGCAATAGTTTGAGCACCCTATCAACATGTTCAACATGATCCTTCCAAGACCTGCTAAAGATTAGTATATCATCAAAAAATACTAGCACAAATTTTCTAAGGAAGGGTTTGAAAATGGAATTCATCAACCCTTGAAATGTAGAAGGTGCATTGGTAAGGCCAAAAGCATGACCAAAAATTCATAATGACCCTCATGAGTTCGAAATGTTGTTTTTGGAATATCTTCAGTCTTCATTCTAATTTGATGATATCCTGAACGAAGATCCAACTTGGTAAAATAAATTGCTCCATGTAATTCATCCAATAATTCATCAATCACAGGAATGGGAAATTTGTCTTCAATGGTGAGCTTATTGAGCTCCCTATAATCCGGACACATTCGCCATGATCCATCCTTCTTGTGTACCAATACTACAGGAGCAGAGAAAGAACTTTGACTAGGTTGGATTATACCCGCCTCTAACATTTCTGCAATCATACGTTCAATTTCGCTCTTTTGGAAGTAAGGATATCTATAAGGCCGGATGTTTGGAGGAACACTTCCTGGAATCAAATGAATAGCATGATCATGATCCCGAATAGGTGGGAGTCCTTTGGGAGTTTCAAACACCTTGGAATGATTGTCCAAGACTTGTTGGAGATCTGCAGAAATAGATGATTTTGATGTTGGAACTTCTAGTGAGCATAATTGTGCAATTACGCCTCGCTGTTCTTTCTTTAGAAGCTTTTCATGACATTAGAGCTTATTATCCTTCCTGGCTTCCCCGCAATACCCCGTAATTCAACTTCCTTTCCTTCTGAAAAAAATTTCAAGAAAAGTTCTTGAAAATTAAAAGCTACCGTCCCCAAGATTGTAACCATTGTACTCCTAGTACAACATCAGCACCTCCCATAGGAATGGAAAGCATTGGACTAGTCAATACATATTCCCCCATGGTTAGCTTGATATTATGGCATTTTCTCGAGCAATTTATAGTTCCTCCATTTGCAACCATCACTTGACATTCTGGTGCTGGGTATAGGAAACAATTTAATTCCTTGGCTACCTTATAATGAATAAATTATGGGTGCTACCTGAATCAATCAACACTATTACCCTTTTCTTCTTTATATGTCCTTCTATCTTGAGAGTTTGAGGAGTGGTAATTCCTGCCAGTGCATTACACGATATGGTCGGATTCATTTCTTCCTCTTCTAGGGGTGGTTCCTGGTGTATATCCTCTTTTTGTTCATTTTCTTCTTCTTCTTCACAATCTATGTAAAATAATTTCTTCTTAGCACACTTATGACCTTTAGTGTATTTGCTATCACAACTGTAGCAAAGCCCTTTTTGCTCTTTTTTCTTCCAATTGTTGTGGTGTCAACCTTGTAGGTTGTGGAAATCTAGGCGTAGCAACACTTCCTTCTTTATAGAATTGAGTGGTAGGCTTCCTTTTCGCCATAATTTTACATTCAACTTTTCTTGCCAACCTGAATGCCTTCTCCAATGAATCAGGTTCCAAAACGCGAACTTCATGTTGGATGTTATCCTTTAAAGTGCCTAGGAAGAGATCAATCCTGTGTTCTTCTGTAAGATCAGTTACCCTTATATTCAATTTTTGGAAGTCCTCAATGTGCTGCCCCACTAAACCCTTTTGTTTGAGATTTATCAATTGGGTAAAGAAGGTGTTGCTCTTTGTATCCTCGTAATGTGCTATCATTTCCTCCGTAAAAATTGACCAAGTGACAATTTTTTTACGGGAACAAAGCCATCGATACCATACAAATGTATTTTGTTCTAAATGTAAAGTTGCAATGCGTACCCTTTTGTGTGTTTTGCAAGTTATGGAGATCAAAATATTGCTCCATCTGTAGTATCCATGTTACAGGATCCTTTCCATCAAACTTCCTCATATCCATCTTTGGAATATGATGGTTCTTCCCGCCAACATTAGAGTTTATGAAATCACAATTAACATTTATTTTGTTCTCATCATGAGGTTCTTCTACTATCTTTTCACCATTAGGAAACCTTTCTTGTATAAACTTTATCAAACCTTCCATGTCTGCTTTTAGAAAATTCTTCATGTTTTCCATTTTCTCATCGATCTTAGCTTCCATGTCATCAATCTTAGCTTCCATGCCCACTTCCATGCCATCCATCTTAGCTTCCAAACTAATCATCTTAGCTTCCACGCCTTTCTTCAAACCATCCACCTTAGTTTCCACACCTTTCTTCAAAACTTCCATTTCATTTTTTGTTGTTCTTTGCGAGAGCGAAATTTGCTCTTGTAATTTTGATATGTCATGTTGCCATTCTTCATCTTCATGAGTCATAGTAGAGCCTTCTGAAGGCTTAATGGGTGTTGAATTATTTTTAGGGGCCATTTTAGAATCCAATACTGATATATATTCTACACTATGCCCTTGGGATCAATTTAACTTGATTATTCAAACAAGACTTGTGCAATTTGAAAAAAATACACACCTTTTTCTTGCTTTGAGGAGCTCGATATTGAAATTGTATTATCTCTGTGATTGCATATCTTAAATATCTGAAATTCAGTACTGTATTAGCCCTCTGAATTTTCTTTTGAATGCCACAGGTATGACCTGATTTGGATTCTCCAAGACAAAGTTGTGTCCAATCTCCCACAATTACCTAATTATGGACTGGTTTAGTAGAGCGAACTTGTACGACTTGCCACGTGTCACTGTTTTGTCCTTTGTCTCTGAAAATGATATCCAAGAAACTATAGTCCGTGCACTTGCGACCACTTTTTATGGCACTCAAATCCACTGCCCAGAGAGAGAGAGTTATTGAACTTTTCCCACGATCACCTCTTTGAGATGCAATTCAGGAGCCTGAAAAAGCACTACCTTCCACAGATCATATCTCCAAAAGTATTGCGAACCAAGCTCTGAAATTTTTTGAAGAATTACCTCAGGGTTTCATCTTCACACCATACGAATTTCAGATTCTGAACCTTCGTAGAAACATTTTTATAGCGAAAATGCCACGATGACCTGTTTAGGAGCCTGAAAAAAGACCTAACTTCCACAGATGATATCTCCAAAAATATTGCGAACCAAGCTCTGAAATTGTTAGGCAAGCTTCCTCAGGATTTCGGCTTCTCACCCTAAAAATTTTAGCTTCTGAAACTTCGTAGAAAAGAAGTTATAGCGAACATGCCACGATGACCTGTTTGGAGCAGCGAAACCCTAGAATCCAAAGCCTCTGATACCAAATGTTGTGTAACCAACTCCAAAAATAGAAGAAATGAGATATCAACGCCTTAGAAATAAGCCACTTCGAGGAAACCGCCAATACGTACATAAATGAACAATTCTTGGATGATACAATTTACAAAACCTCCTTTCTATATATAGGAGTCCATGGGGCCATAATGTAATCCTAGTGAGCCACAATGTAATCCTAGCCTACCTAACAATAATAATTTAAGGGCACAATAATAACAAAATGGGGGTTACAAGGGTACAATAATAACAATAAGGGGGTTACACTAACAACAATAAGGGACTATACTAGTAATATAGGGACCTAACATAACCTCTCCTTCTATCATCAATAAAGAATACAACTTACTTTTCCCTATATGCATCTGTATTGGCTTTGATTTTCCATATTGTAAGATCTTAGTTGATGTATATGGTTTATGCTTTACTGATTTAGATAACTAACTTGAATAGACATATGTATTATTGCTATCTTATGTTGTTTTAGTGTTCTTTATTGCAGGAAGCATTTCACACAAACCGCTTGAATTAAAGCGATAGAAGGAGTCATTTAGAAGCGCTTGGATTACAAGTAAGCCTCTAATCCTTTCTATGTGTCTGCTCTGAGTTAGGAAAGGTATTCGTATAGTCTTTAATCTATTTTTATAGACTGTCACCTATCTAGGGAAGTGTGTTTTATTCATAATTCACAATTCTGCCCAAAAAATTGGCGACTCCGTTGGGGAAGGATTTCTCCTAGATCTAGGTGACTTAGCCTATGATTTGCTTTGTTTATCCACCTAGTAGTTGTTATTCACAAAAATCAAAATTTTTCAGATCTTAATTTGCAAAAGAAGTGTGTTAAACAATGGTGTTTTTCCTTATACATTGTGCCCAACACACTCTTGGATAGGACACAGTGCTTTGCAGAGTACTGTCTCCTTTTTAGGCCTACGTTGCAGAGCACTGTCTCCCCTTAGAGACTGTGTTGACTCCCGAAACCATCCAGATTCCCTTGAATTTGTCTTTGCAAATTGATTCAGTGTGTTTGCTGCTGTGTTTTGAAAATTTTGAACCTCATATTGACCAGTGAATCTATATATTTATTCCTCCTTTGAAATAAAATTTGTTCAATGTTTGTTTAAAAACATTTTTCTTTATCATTGACAAATTTATTTTGAAGTATTTTTATTGTGACATTAAGCTCATTTTCTTTCGAATAGGAAATTGTCATAAATTCTTCATTTCCTGATAGGAGAAACTGTTGTTAAATTCCTCATTTTTCCTTCAAAAGAGAAATTTTTGTTTGAATTCCTCATTTCTCAAAATTAAAAAGCATTTGATTTGTTGGTTTAGTGCACTTAGTTTCTTTTCTGCATTCATAACATTAAAGGAACTGAAAAAGAAAAACTTTCATTTGCATTTAGGATTTTGTGTGTTTTGCAAAAAGGAACAATCCAGAAATTTGCATTTAGTTTGTGTTTTCTAATTTTTTTGCTCACAAATTGATTGCTCTTTCCTTCTAGTATCTAGGTCTTCATTGAAAAAACTGAAAGTGAAATGTTGCTTATCATTCTTAGTTTCATTTTAGGAATTTTCCAATACATCATCATGGTGAACCTTTGAAAGGCAAATTGTTAAGCAAGATCAACATAAAATTAATCTCAATTTACCTAACAAAGCATTGGAACCATAACGATAACATTTAGAAGGTCTAGGCTAGAGATGTGTTCCAGCGTCGTAAAACATAGCAGTTGTCGTTAAATTGTCTGTGATGCATTCTGAGTGTGATACCTCACTCCACGTACGTAAGTATATCGTAGCTCGTCCACGTACTTTCAGGTATATCGGGTGGTGTTACAGTATGATAAGTATAAAGGGGTGCTCTGACTGTGTGGTTTCACATTAGAAAACGTGAATACAGACTTGGGCCTCCATGTACCTTCGGGTATATTTGGGAGGAAAATTTTTAGGTGTTATCCATCCATAGTGAACCGAGTCGTCCGCCTTGTAAATTTTGATACACCGAACACATCATTCGGGGAGATTTCCTGCCCGTACTTCTTGTTTCGCCAGGAGGTATTCTGCAGTTCAAAGTTTCTTGGTAAACCCTTTTCCCTAGCATTACCATTTTATTTTATTTATTTGTTTTTGGTTAAAATAAATCAGTAATCGTGGAAGAATAAAATCCTTTCCCCCGTCATTCACGTAGACTAGCATTGAAACTACCTTTACCACCAGAAGTTACTCTTGGTTGGAGAAGGTGACATCACTCTACCGAAACCAGTACTATCATTACCTCTGGTGAAGCATCATCTTACCATATATGAGAGTTGGCACAAGTTGTTTCTACAAATCCTGTTTTGTCTACTGTTGTCGAGATAGAGTCCTCACAGCTACCCGTGGTCACGATCCATCCAATCTGTGAGACCATAACTCCCGAACCCAACGTTGTTCAACTGGAAGTTGATCCAGATCCCATTGTGCTTTAGGGGGAAACTGTTATTGGTAAAATTGGACATCATCCCGAGGACCAATGAAATAGGGTCTATCATTCCCTTATATTTCAATTGCTACATTCCCTAAGTGAAGAAAATCTTGATCCCAAAGTTGAACAATCGGAAGTTGTTTCTGTATTGGTCATTCCACAATATATTGTAGCCATTGAGTCTCCCATATCGCGTAGTCAACCACCTAAAATATACTTTGGTCCGGACGGAAAATTTCTTCCACCTGGTTTGCTTTCGATTGAAGAAATATCACAAGATGAGACACCTTTAACTCCAACTCATTTTCAGTAGGAGCTTTACCTGTACGAGTATTTTCCTCAATCACCTTCATCTACTTTTGTTGATCTTGTTTCACTTTGAGTTCCCGTAGATTATATAGGGTAGACACTGGGTCATTTGACCATGGTTGAGATAACATCCCAGACTGAACCATCTATTTCATCTGCGACAACATTTATTGTTGCTTCATCTTCGATGTTTTGTCCATTGAATTCACCCATGTCATCATCTGGAATCCTATCTGGTTCCTCCTTTATGAGTACTGAATGACTTAATCCTTTATTCACATCTTCAGTGCAATATCAAGTTGATCTCATCAGTTATTCTCCTTGGTGGCCGGTGATACCACAGAAATTACCCTCGGAAATTCCAAAATTCAATGGAAACCCTGGAGAAGACTCGTCAACGCATGTTATAACTTATTGTTTATAGTATTCATCAAACTCCTTAAATGATGACTCTGTTAGACTACGTCTTTTCTAGCACACACTCACTAGTCTAACTGCACAATGAGGATGGTTCTTTTACTGTGTCAACCTCGTTAAAAAATGAAACAGATTATGAGGATAGTTCTTTTTTCTTATGTCAACCTCGTTAAAAAATGAAACAAGTTCCTATGAGGATAGTTCTTTTACTGTGTCAACCTCGTTAAAAAATGAAATAGGTCATGAGCATAGTTCTTTTCTTATGTCAAGCTCATTAAAAAATGAAACAAATCCTCCCTTATAATGAACCTTCATTCCATCCAGCTGTTAGTAACCAGTGATATACTTAGGTGAATGAATGAAGCTTGGGGGGCATCTTCTCTTATAGGGGGCATTCGACATGTGCTCTTGCAGGGGGCATTCAAAACATTCTTACTAATTGCATGCAATTGACCACTGAAGTTCGGGGGAAAAATCAGGTTCAAAGCTCCAAAATGCAAATGGTAACTATGGAATGGTAAAATTAATAGTGAAATTACTTTTAATAGTCATTTAATTATTTGCAAGTTGAATATATTGCTATGAAATAGGTCATGAGCATAGTTCTTTTCTTATGTCAAGCTCGTTAAAAAATGAAACAAATCCTCCCTTATAATGAACCTTCATTCCATCCAGCTATTAGTAACCAGTGATATACTTAGGTGAATGAATGAAGCTTGGGGGGCATCTTCTTTTATAGGGGGCATTCTACATGTGCTCTTGCAGGGGGCATTCAAAACATTCTTACTAATTGCATGCAATTGACCGCTGAAGTTCGGGGGAAAAATTAGGTTCAGAGCTCCAAAATGCAAATGTTAACTATGGAATGGTAAAAATGAATAGTGAAACTACTTTTAATAGTCATTTAATTATTTGAAAATTGAATATATTGCTATGAATATAGTTTTATTATGATTTTTTATCATGAAACAAGTATTTTTAATCCATTTGATGTTGTTCTGAACAGGTCTTACAACTGATGAACAGATTAGTCGTGCAGATTTATTTCAAGAATGATGTAGTGCCTGTGAGGATAGTTATTTTACTGTGTCAACCTTGTTAAAAAATGAAACAGGTCATGAGCATAGTTCTTTTCCTGTGTCAAGCTCAAAAAATGAAACAAATTCTTCCCTATAATGAACCTTCATTCCATCCAGCTATTAGTAACCAGTAATATACTTAGGTGAATGAAATGAAGCTTGGGGGGCATATTCTCTTGTAAGGGGCATTCGACATGTGCTTTTACAGGGGGCATTCAAAACATTATTACTAATTGCATGCAATTGATCGCTGAAGTTCGGGGGAAAAATCAGGTTCAAAGCTCCAAAATGCAAATGGTAACTATGGAATGGTAAAATTAATAGTGAAATTACTTTTAATAGTCATTTAATTATTTGCAAGTTGAATATATTGCTATGAATATAGTTTTATTATGTTTTTAATCATGAAACAAGTATTTTTAATCCATTTGATGTTGTTTTGAACAGGTCTTACAACTGATGAACATATTAGTCGTGCAGATTTATTTCAAGAATGATTTGACCACAAAGCATACTTTTTCTCCTTATTTTTCGAGCTTTGTTAAAAACAAAAAAGGATTTGAAGCACACTTTTATCTCTTTTTCGAGCTTTGATAACAATGAAAAATGAACCCCTGGAGTCTTCTTTCAGCTCTTTTCAAACTCTGATAATGTGAAAAGATTGCCAAGCACTTGTCTTTTCGAGCTCGTAAAAGTAAATGAATTGATATCTACTCAGTATAAGTTTAACCCTTTTCCGAACTGAGATAGATTATTTACGAAAAAGGAATACCTTGGTTAAACATGACCAAAGAGGTTCTCTCAGATATTATTTTACACTTTTTTGGGTCTGAGAGACAAATTTACGAAAAATTACTTAAGGATTTTTCTTTCGTCCTCTTTTTCAAACTATGAAAAAGGACCGGGCTATCACTGTCGTTAATCTCGTTAAAACATAAAGTAGTGACGTGCTTGTCGATCATGGCAAGAATCGAGTTTCATTCATTGCTAGACTCGTTAAATTATTAAATAGCGATATTTTATTCACCCAAAGGGTTGAATTATAGATCAAGCAAATGTTACCCTCCTCAATCTTGTTAAAAAATAAAGAGGTACTGGTCAAAAAATGACCGGGGAAAATTTGGGAAAAGTGAGCAAAATTTCTTTATGGTAGCAAGTCGCTCTTGAACATGACACTTCCTTCACTCCATGTTCGTGACTATTTGGGTTGGGTAATCATCTTGACGGTTCATTCATATCTATGGTTCATCATACCTTCACTTCATTTTTGGGTCAATGCTACCAACTCATCACAATGTCGCCGATATGTTCAAGAGAAGTCATCCAGTGAATAAACTCATCCTTTTGTAATACTCATAAAGCTTCATTCTCATGACCGTCATCCCTGAAAAGTGCTATATCAAGTCATACCCTTGTCTCCTAAATCAGTAACTCCCGTTTCGCAATAAGGTGGCTTCCAGCTGACGAAAAATCAATATCCAGGAAGTTCACTTAGAAACATCAGATTCCAGTACCATGAGGCTTGTTACAGCATCGACAAGATCCTCGCTTCCAGACCTTTGACCGAAAGATTTTGGTTTGTGTTTGACATCAAATCATCTATTCATGCCTTACGAAATGTACTGCAATACCTTGAGGGCCATTTTCATTAATGGTGGTTCTCTCGTGTTTGTTAACAACTCACATCATTGGCTGGTAATAAAACGATGTCTTTCCATGTTCGATGACAAATCATATATTAACATGGCTAGACTTGTACCTGAATGATCGAGTGAACGAGATAAGAAGACCCCAGATCTAGTTTCAGCCATCTACGCTGTGATTTCAGGATTTTTGTACACATCATCTGTATGGTGACCTTACATACAGATCGTCATCCAAACGTGGGCCTATATCTATAGGCATGTATGCATTGGGCAACATTCCAATGTCGACGAATTTCTGAATTATGTACATGTTATTAGATTGTTTATGTGCTGAGCATGGGAATGCCCACCCTCAACAATTATGATAAAAGAGGATATATCATCATGTAATGTATTGTAATATTGATGTAGGTGACCACTCCGCTTCATCTCCAGCCCATCACAGTGTAAAGCATCTCAATCAAATGTTTTTATTATTTTGACCTCATGCTTTAGGGGAAATTGTTATAGGTCAATTTGGGAATCATTCCCAATGACCTGGTTAACTAGGCATCTTCTCCAGGACCAATGACTAAGGGTCTATCATTCCCTATCATTTCAAGTTTCTACATGCTCTAATGCAAGAACAAGACAAATCAAGCATGACTTTCATCAAGCAAATGTTTCCAAGGTTTGAATTTTATTATATAGCATATGGGAGCTCACCAACGCTGCCTCTAAGGGGACTAAGTGCGTTGCATATGCAGGTAGCCCCATGCAAGGCTGCTCTGCAAAGCACTTCCCGACATCTATGGGTGAGTTGGTCACATTGGGAGTGAAATTCTCATTGTTTCGGAATCTCCACTTGGTCAGTGCCTTCTAGAAGAGTTCACATGTGTCAAGCTTCGAATCCAAGTGTCCATTTGACATCTACAAGATTGGGAACATGTCTTGCCTATTATTGGAAAGTCATTGATTGAAAAACAACCTTCAGCTCCTCTGTAAATTGAGCACAAATCTGAGTGCTTGGTAAGGAATAATTTGAATAGAGAAATGCTGGGAGATTTTCAATTGAGAGTTAGATTTGTGTAATAGCTGCTAGAGAGATTTATACTGTGATGAGGCTAAGGATCGTTGCTGGAAGGGTCACTTCAAATCGGTCATTGGGTTGTAATCTCTCCTATCATCAATAAAGAATACAACTTACTTTTCCCTATATGCATCTGTATTGGGTTTGATTTTCCATATTGTAATATCTTAGTTGATGTATATGGTTTATGCTTTACTGATTTAGCTAACTAACTTGAATAGACATCTATATTATTGTTATATTCTGTTGCTTTAGTGTTCTTTCTTGCAGGAATCATTTCACACAAACCGCTTGAATTTGCAGCTACAACGGAAGCGACAGAAGGAGCCATTTAGAAGCGCTTGGATTACAAGTAAGCCTCTAATCCTTTCTGTGTGTCTTCTCTGAGTTAGGAAATGTATTCGTATAGTCTCTAATCTATTTTTCTATACTTTCACCTGTCTAGGGAAGCATGTTTTATCCATAATTCACAATTCTTCCCAACATGGAGCCTCGACATGATGAGCCAAATATCAATGTAATTACGCGCAATGGGATTTCCACCGGAGGATCTAAGTAAAAATTTGCAGATGAACCACTCATCAGGAAAGATGCTGATAAAAAGGAAAGCCTAGATCTGAAAAAAGAGAAAGAATATTTCATTGAAGCTCGGAAGGAGATAGCCAAGGATGAAGCATCTACCTCAAGGACTTTGGTAGAGCCACAAGCGGATGAAGCGGTCAAGACATTCCTTTAGGCATGTATGAAGCTACTGCGCAATCAAAAGGTAGTGGAGAATCTCCAAGCACTAACAGAAAATTGCGTAGAAAAGGTTACCCCGCAAATAGAGGTCAAATCTATGAGCAAGATTTATAGGAACAAAAGAAGGACTAGTCAGGAGATGTGTATGACTGTGCAGATTAGAGACTATGAAATGGATCAAGTCATCCTCGACTTAGGATCAGATGCCAAAGTCCTACCCAAGTAAACCTGGAAGAGGATGGGAGAGACCAAGCTAGAGTGGTTCACGATTTAGCTGCGAATGGCTAACCAACAAAAGATCATCCCACTAGGAATATTTATAAAGGTTGTGGTAGACATTGTAAGAGTTAAGGTTTATGCATATTTTTAAGTAATCTAGATTGTGGATGATGCGGACCCTTACCTTGTTCTCTTAGGTCTGGACTAGGCTGTTGACATGGGGGGTATCATCAATCTGAAAAGAATAAGTATGATCTTTGAGAACAAGGGTACGCCGGTAATAGTCCCCATGGATCCAGCAGAAGGTGAACGATATACAGAGCCAGTGTGTGAGGAGGAAGATGTTGATCAAATTTACAAACTGACTACTCGAGAGGATGACTGGATCAACCCCATGGCTGATGGCTTGTTGCGTTGGGAGAAAGACAACGAATGCCTCTACGACTCATACGATGAGATAGAAAATTGGCAGAACCAGTTGCATGATGTATCTATGCTGTGGTGCCTTAAGATCACAAAAATATTTTGATGCATCTCCTCAGAAGTGAGGGAAATTCCATACTTTGATGGTTCTAGTAGTATTAAGGACTTTCTTAAAGAATTCTAAGCAGATGTCCCTGAAGAACAGAGGTTTTGGGCACTTGAATTGGCTATGCACGTGACCCCTGCACGGTGGTGGGAAACTCATAAGGAGGTTTTCCAAGACTAGGAGGAATGTTGAAAAATGATGATTCTACGATTTGAACCTCTAGTTAACCCACCCATGGAACTCTTCTCTGGTCCGGGGGACCCTCGCAAGCACCTAGCTATGTGGATGGAGGTCTAGAATGAAAAAACCTGGAATGAATGGGTCCATATGTTTATTCATGCTTTGGGACCAATCCCCGCTACCTGGTATTTATATGCGGAGCTACACCAGTGCACTTGCCACTGGGGTACAATGATGGAGGATTTCATGGTGACATTTGGGTTAGTAGGCGGGATAGAGAAATTGGATGAAGCCCTACAAGATATAGATGCTTTGGTCTTTGATGAGTCCTTATCTAGGAAAGAATATGATGTGCCAACTTGGGATGCGCAGATGTAGGATATTGTCAACTTACGCAAATTTTCAATAGAAGACTACGAGGAGGACCCTAGAAATATCACTATCCCATAATCGGAATGAGAGTGCACAATTGTAGGACTGCTATTACAGGTAGTAGATGTGACCAAGCCATTAAAGTTGAAGGAAGTCAACATTGGAATGGAGGAGCAACCCAAGATGGCCAAAATTGGGGATTACTGGGATGACGATATGATTCGAAAGATCGCAGAGCTACTAACTGAATATCAGGACATGTTCCCTACAAATTTCTTTGAGCTAAAAGGGATTGTCGGGGATATGGGATTTATGAGGATCACCTTGAAGCCAGATGCGCGCCCTGCCAAACAACAGCCCTATCAGCTGAACCCTAAATATAAATAGAAATTCAAGGAGGAAATAGATAAGATGTTGGCCGTAGGCATCATTGAGCAAGTAGAACAATTGGATTGGGTCAGCCCTATGGTGGTCCAAGAGAAAAATACTAAGGGAGAGATAAGAATTTGCGTAGACCTACGCAAGTTGAATGATTCTTGCGTACATGATCCTTTCCCTATGTCGTTCTCTGATGAAATTTTGGATAATGTGAGAGGTTAGGAAGCATACTCGTTCATTGATGGGTTTTCAAGGTACCACCAAACTAGAATAGCACCTGAAGACTGTAGTAAGACAACCTTCGCGACTGAGTGGGGATATTTCTAGTACACTGTTATGCCTTTTGGGCTCAATAATGCCCCTGCCATTTTTTCGCGCGTCATGGTAGCAGTATTAAAATAATTTGTTCATAAGTTTCTGGAGGTCTATTTTTATGATTGGACAATTTTTGGATTAGTAAAGAAGCATGTGTCGAACCTGTGCATGATGTTGGATGCTTGCAGGAAACACCAGATTTTGCTCAATATAAAAAATGCATATTCTGCGTGCCATTTGGTATTTTGTTGGGGCACGTTGTATGTCAGCAAGGATTGATGGTGGACCCATCCAAGATTTTAGTTATTATTAATTTAGCGGTCCCCACCACTGAGAAACAATTGTGATCCATATTAGGGCACACTGGTTACTACAGGAAGTTCATTCAAGGGTACGCCCTGATCACTGCACCAATGGAGAAGTTGCTGAAGAAGGATGTATCCTTTTTCTAGGATGAGGAGTGTCATAATATATTTGAGCTAATAAAGGAAAATATGGTCATTGCGCCTATTCTCATATTTCCAGATTGGGTGAAGGTCTTTCATGTACAAGTGGATGCATTAGGGATAGCCTTGGGAGTTGTCTTAGCACAACCCGGAGAAGGAGACATGGATCACCTGGTTGCATTTTATATCAGGAAACTCTCTAGCGTAGAGCATAAATATTCTACTACTGAGTGAGAAGGATTGCGGATGGTGTATGCCCTACAGAAATAAATGCACTATATATTGGGTGGACACTTCAAGATGTTCACAGATCATTAAGCTTTAAAATACCTGGTCAATAACCCTACGTTGGGGGGAATATTTGTAGGTGGTTACAGTTATTCCAGGAATATGATTTCGAAATCATTGTGAAGCCCGGGAGATTGAATGTTGGACCCGATCACTTGTCTCAGATCAAGAGTGGGGAAGAGCCAACTAATCTAGAAGAAGGGTTACCCGATGCACAATTTTTTCTATCAAGGTGGTTGACGAGCACTTTGAAAACATTATTCACTTATTAACTATGGGAATGGCACCTGTAGATTATTCAATACAACAGAAAAAGGATTTGGTAGCCCGCGTAGCTGATTTCACCATAATTGCTTGTCAATTATACAAGCTGGGAGTAGATGAGGTGTTGAGGAGGTATGTATTAGAACAAGAAAGGCAAGCTCTTTTGGCTGAAGCCCATGGAGGAGTAGCAGGAGGTCACTACGCAGGGAAAGAAATTGTACAGAAGGTGTTGAGGGTGGGGTTGTGGTGGCCCACATTGCATAGCGATGCCCATGCATACTGTCATGCCTGAGATGCATGCCAATGTATAGGGAAACCTTTGTGCAGAGATGAGATGCCCCTGCAACCACATATGGCTCTACAGGTGTTCAAAAAATGGGTCATAGAATTTGTAGGACCCATCAATCCCCCTGGAAAGAAGACTGGCACACGTTATGTTAGTCATCAACAATTTTTTCTATTTTGTAGATGACTAAATTCTTGTCCTAGATTTCTAAAAACAAAATTCATGAATATTGTGAGTTTTAGAAATCTCACTGCCTTCATTATTCTTAAGATTAATTTTTAACTATCTCACTACTCTACTTTTCCCTGGTTAACCTATCACTCCTAGAAGAACCCTCATGGGCTCATGCCACTCATATTTGTCTCATTTTCACACCCACAACCTTAATACTCTATTTTTCCCATACTTAACCTTTTCACTTTCCATCTAAGTTTTCCAAACAACCTACCCTTTCCCATTTCCATCAAATGCCTCAAGCATAGATGATCTTAAAGCTACCTCTGAAGTCTCTTTAGATAAATCAAGTACATTTGGTTTTGGATCCTCAATACATCTATATTTCAAAAACTCTATTTTTATACTTAAAAGCCATAAGCCAATGCTTTCAGTCAAAGAGCATCCCACTAGGTCACTATGGTTTCATAGGTTGTAGGTTAATCTTGGTGTTCTTAAATCACTGTTTTTCATGACTAAAAGATGAAATCAAATATGAAATAAGGGAAACACCTGTTTTCCCAAATCAGAACAACAAAGGTCTCCAGGAAAGGTCACCTTATCATGTTCAAATTCAGCAAAGGTTAATTTTTCATTTTGAGATTTCTGCAGGAGTGTCAAGGTGGCTATTAGTAGAAAACTAGGTAAGGTAAGAGGCAAACTCCTCACTAAAGGATATCCAAAGCAAAGAAGTAGAAGTAGCCTATGTTCAGGGAAAATCAAGGTTTCTAGGACTGATTGGACCAACAGTGTGCTAAGCAAAGAGCCCATGCAAAAAATCACAAAGGGGAGAGGCACACCGACACAACCAAGCATGAAATTGAAGATTTTTATAAGTTATAAATGAAGAAGGGAAAAGGTGAGGTGAATTGAACATAAATGAATGAAATTGAAAGGGGTATAGAGAACTTATAAGACAACACTAATGATTTTTCTCTAACAACCCTAAAACCTAAAGTTTTGGAAATATAGAAAAGGGGGTGAAATGAGGAAAATGAGCCTCCATCATGCCAGCAGAAGAAAATTTCAAGAGACTATTGTGTGCGTCATTCTAAGGTTTGTCAAGATAAGTTTTCCACTGCCTCAAAGGGAAAGCATGAAATAATATCAGTGTAAGCAAGATCTAGCCTTCAAGAGCAGTCAAATTTCCCTCAAAATGTCAAAGGACTGAAAGCATAGGTTTGAGTTACAAGGTGAAAAACCAAGATGATCATGAGGTTGTTGTTGTGTAACTAAGGTTGTCAAACTCCAAAAATGACAGAGGGGACAAAAACAATTGTGTCATGGCACTTGAAACAAATCAGAAGTGGCTAAAAGGAGGCATAGCAGACATGATTTATAGTCTTTTTCAAAATGGATATATCACTGTCAAAATGAGTAAGAAGATAAGAAAACATGTTTTCAAGTCACTTACACTCAGAAATGCCAAAAAAGGGTAAAAACATGTTTTTAAGTTTTGTTAGCTCCTCGTAATTTGCTAGATTGATTGAGATACAAATGGGTAGGGGTAACATCAAACCAAGCTTTGTAATCCAAGGACCTAGCCTTCCTGGATTCAGAGAGGGATCTCTCTAGTAGGTGCAAAGATATGAACTTGTTTGCTGATTAGGGTTGATTTTAGGCTAGATGTTAAATGCAAGGTATTTTGATTGTTTTTGGTTGGGTATGATGCTTAGATGGATTTAGATAGAAAACATGGAAGATTGTCAAGTCATTGGGCAATGGAGTCTAACAAGTTCATGATAAGTTCATCAATGGTTTCAAGAGCACTTGCAGGGAATTTTTAACTTGGTTGGTGGATCTTTAAAGGTTGTGAAGGGTCATGAGGTAAACATTAAGCTTGAGAAAAATAAGCTAATAAAGGGCAAAAACTGAATCCTTTATGTACTTGTAAACTAAGAGAGTTAGAATATTTATGAGCATAGCAAGAGAATCAAAGGCATAAGCAAAACCTAATCCATTTGATTTCAGACTGAAAGCAGATAATCATCCAAGACAAACATTCAAATGAAATATAGAAAGGAAAGAAACTTATTTAACTTTCATAGATTTCATCATCAGGAGCAGAAAATATTTAAGATGCACAAATAACTATAACAATAGAAGGAGTGAAAACCCTGAACATCTAAAGTTATAGCTATGAAGGTTCCTTGAAACAATTTTAGCTAAGTAAAGGCAAAGAGCATGATTGAAATAGGCTTCTTTGATAAACCTAGGAAAATATGCTTTTAAAGAGATGATTCCAAGAACAAAGTATTTAGTGGCAAAAAATATGCAGGGATAGCCATGAATCATGTTGAAACCAACTGATCTAAACCATTCAAGAAATAGACAAGCATAAGAAATCCTTAGAGAGAAAAAATATGAATTCTATAATATGTCCTAGCAGAAGAAAACATTAAGGCAGTGAAGGAAAAAAACAGACCTAAGGTGCCATTAGAAAACATGTCTTAGTCTAAATTATTTGTCCTACTGCAACATAGAAAGATGAAAAAATATGATAAACTAGAAAACATGAACAAAAGAAAACTTCACCATCAACCAGGCTTATGGATCTTGCAAACAATCCTCCTCCATCAACAAACAAATCAAGTCATGCATGAGCTCCAAGACATAAAATTCTCATCAGAAAATCTAAGAGACTATGTATTTCTCTAGAATAACTCATCAAAATCCAACCCAATACATAAGAGCCTCATGCTCTATTTATGGAGCAAATGAGGAGGTGGAAACCATAAGAGGCTTCCAGAAACCCTAATTTAGTCATAAATGTCATAAATGTGCTTAATGACCATGCAAGGCCCAAGACACATAATATCTAAGATAATAAATGAAAAATATCATAACATAACTCCTCAATCAAATCTAGAGTGATTTTCCCAGGAAAATATTAAAAAATCATTTTTCCATCAATTTGTGTGTTTTGTTGACTTTTGGCACTTTTGGTCCTCTGTGCATAGCGCCAAAACATCAGAAATTAGGTGTACTTGCAGTCCAGTTTTGACCTCCTTCCCTATGTCAGATTTTTCTCCATGATGGCTTGTTGGAAAGATTGTCAAGTTGGATTTCCAGATCTACCTTTTATTTTCTGAATGAATGCCATTTTCCTGTCCAAAAATCCATTCTCCCAACACTGCTCGGTGCATAGCGCCACCTTCAGCAGAAAATAGGCTCTGTTGTAGTCAAGTTTTGGACCACTTCTTGATGTCATATTTTGCTCCGTGATGGCTCGTTGGAAAGCTTGATGAGTCCAATTTCCATATATGCCATTTTTGTTTTACTAGGTTCCATTTTACTATCTAAAAATCCATTCTCCCAACACTGCTCTGTGCGTAGCACCACCTTCAGCAGAAAATAGGCTCTGTTGTAGCTGAGTTTTGGACCCCTTCACGGAATTGGTTTTGGCCCCGTGATGGCTCGTTGGAAATCTTGATGAGTCTAATTTCAAAAAATACTTGATTTTTTGTGAATGGATTCCATTTACCAGCTCCAAAATAAAATCTCCCAACACTGCTCTGTGCGCAACACCTGGACTGAAAAGGAGGCAGAAAGGTCAAATTTGAGGTGTTTTTTGACCTTTTGAGGGGGAAAAAATGCTCCAATTGATCTGAAATTTTGTGGGTAGAATATTGGTGATGTAAAAAATCCAAAAATCTAAACTTTGAGAGCTGAGGATGCACCAATTTTGTGCGTAGCACCTAGGGTGTTGCGCTCCTAGGGGTCAAAATTTGGAAAAAACAAAATTTTGTCAAAATTGCCTCAAATTTGGTGGAGAAGGTCTTCAAGGGTTTTTAGAAGCCTATGAAAAATCTTGAGTCATGTCTCTGAGTTTTTATTGGTATTTACCTTCTTTGAGTGCTCGAAATTCAATGCATCCTTACTGATTTTTCATTGTCACTTTGTTCCTCTTTTTCTTCACTACCCTCTTGCTCAGCATGAAAACCACTCTCTTCTTTGTCTTTACCATCTTCTTGTCCCTTATCTTGCTACCTTTAGTGTCATTGCCTTGGTTTTGGAGTTTATCATCAGCCTTTGCATCTGCTTCACTTTGGCCTTGTACTCCATTGATGTCCTCTCAGTGGCATTATTTTATCATTGCCTCCTTCATCAAACCCTATTTGTGCCTTGCTGGTTTCCTCTTCTTGATCTACTATTTCTTTATTTTCACCTTCTTTTATCTTCATGTTCAATATTTTCATCCATATTGTCACTGCTTTCACTCTAACTAGCCTTATTTTCATGTTTATGCACATTTTCCTCTTGACTGTCATGTTTATTTTCTTTGCTAACTGTCACCCCCATCACTGTCTTCACTATCTTCTTGGCTTTTACCTTTGCTCATCAGCAATACCTCTTTTTGTACTTGGGAGTGATTCATGTGTATCATCACCCTCCCTGTCTTCACCCAAGTGCTTACTGCTTTGTATATCTTGAACATAATGGTTTTTTGGCTTGGTTGGAGCTTTAGGTTTAGGGAGGACAGATGTGTGATGTGAGGGCAGATTTTTAGCAAATGAGGGCAATATGAAGTAGGCTTAGGACAGTTTCAAAGTTTTTAGAAGGAGGGCTGCTGGTACTGAGTGTCTTAATTAAGCTAATGACAACTTCAAAATGGTATTTCTTGCCCTATAAGGTCAAATGCTTGATTGGCATGAAGATTAGGGTTTGACCAAGCCTTTAGGTTTTCAAACTTCTCTTTTGATTATGCATGTAAGAGAAAAACTTGGAAAGGTGAGAAGAGGGGCCACTAACCTTGTTTAATCTTTTACAGGATCTTGGAGGAAAAAAATTGGATTTTGGCCACTTTCTGAGAAAATTTGACCAATTCTGCTCTATGCACAATGCCTGCCCAGGTGCGTAGTGTAGTGTTATTTAACACTGCACCTGCCTCTTCTGTGCGCAGTGCCGGGCTCCAGGTGCGTAGCGCCTCTGCCGGTGCGCAACACCATTTTTCGGAAGGCATTTGGAGGCATTCCCGGTGTCAGATTGAGCTCTGTGATAGCTCGTTGGAAAGCTTGTGGAGTCTACTTTCCAAAACGTCTTTTTTGTTTTGCATTTGGTTTCAATTTACCTATTCAAAAACTGATTCTCCCAACACTGGTCAAAAAGTGTTGAATGATGGTGCAGAAATGCAGAGTGTTGGTGCAGAAATGTAGAGTGCTGGTGCAGATCACTTTTGGATGCCCTCCTCAATTCAAAATTGAGCTCATGATATCTCATTGGAAATATATTTAAGTCTAGTTGTCTTTTGATTCATCAAGAAAGTCATGTGGACAATCCATCTATGAGAAACTTGATTTTCCCAAGGTCACTTCAGCACTGCAGAATTTCTCCCATGACACCTATATTTGTTATATTTCTCCAAAACCATGATACCTGTGTAAAAATTTAAGGAGTTTTTTCTTCTTGGCCCTATTATGGACAAAAACCACTCTCACTTTTTCCAAATTCATCTCGGTTTGGTTAGAAACATAGTTTGAAGCAAAACTAGCCCTAGGTGTGGAAAATGACTTGGTCCTTGGAATGAATTCTTGGGAAATGATGGAGGCATGATGTTTATGAGCTGGTATGGACTTATTCTTGCTTAAATGATCTATAAATTGAATCCTTTTCTCTTGTGCCTCCATTTCATATCAAACCCTAGCTTAGTCGGAAGAGGAAATTAGGGTTTGGTGTGAGGATTTAGGACTGCCTTGCATAGGGAGGGGAATGAAGGGGTTAAGGGTTGTCTAAATTTTTGGGGAAATTTTGGGGGATAGAGATAGATGTTATGGAGTAGGGGAAAGTGGAATTTCATGAATTTAGTGAGGGGAAAGGGTCCAAAAGGTCAAAACATAGGCCTAGTCTTAAAAAGTGTCAATTTGTGGCAATAAACTAGGTTTTGTAGAAAAATGATGATTCTGAGGGATAGGAGTGATGGGAAGTGTTTATGGATGTATTTTAAGGATAGGAGGAGGTGTAAGAGCATCAAGATACAAGCCTTGTTGATTTTTAACCATGGAGGTCATGAAACCAAGAAAAATCCCCTTGAAAACCCTAGATGGATAATGGAGGAGTTAGGCAAACATGAAAATAGAGGGTTGAGGCCAAAGGTTGCAACACATAGTGATAATGAGTGGTATGAGCCCATGAAGGGTCCTTTGGGAGTAGTGAGCTGACCTTGACATGATAGGATGAAGAAATAGTGAAAATTTACCCTAAGGATAATGAAGGCAGTGAGATTTCTAGAACTCACAATGTTCATGAAATTTGTTTCTAGAAATCTAGAACCGATACTTATTCATCTTCAGATAGTGAAAATTATGAATCAATAACAGTGGCTCCACTTGGGGAGGGAAGCTCCTTTTCAGCAGGTGTCCAAAACATTCAGATCTCTGGCTTTTGAATACCAGTGCCTTACTTGCACTTTGTAGATTCTCTTTCTTCACTCGCTGATGTCCTTTTGAAGCTATGATCTCATAATCTGAAAAGACATTTTTTTTTCAAACTCATCTCTACCTACCCAACCTAGTTTGCCTAACATTTTTTCTTCACTTGGGTGCACTTGGATTTGCAAACCCTTGACATTTTTATTTTTGAAAACACAAATCAAACTATCTAATTGTACCCTTATTTCTTCCAAGAGTTCAGATTAGGCTAATGAACTCTCTTATTCTATACCTAGTCTAATCATTTGTCAAGATTAAGCTATTTGATAGAATTTATTCTCTATATTACTAACATGAAATTGAAAGCATGGTAAATTAGGAATAGGCAATCTGACTTACAATGAGTTGTGGCATAAGAACAAGCTGCACACAAATTTTATTTTTGTACAAACAAAACTACAAAAACAAGGGCTGTGATTTATCATTTTGTAAGCAATCCTATCTTTCTCTTTGGTTCAGTTTTAAGCATGTGGAACCAGCATTCCTCATTGCCTAATCTATCCCTTTTTAACAAGTCAAGTTTGAATGATTTGACAAGCTCTCTTTCACTAACTTATCAACAATAAATTGAAAACATGTTCAACCATGATTAGGCTAGATGACTAAACAAGACTTCTTTATGAAAAAGTAGTGGCATTTAGGCTTGCGCACTTTCAGTAAGACTATTTTTTTGGGTATGGGGCTGTACCTTTTCTTTTCAAATCTGTCCTCTTTTTCATATTTTCTCTATTTTTGTATTTTCAAAAAAAATCTATAACTAAAATATGCTCAAAGGCTGAGCTTATTTTCTTGCCTATCTATCCTAATCTAACCTATACATGACATACATTCATTTGGTGAAATCCCTTTTCCAGTATAACCAATCAAGCAGATGATTCCATGAGTGATCTTGTTTCAGCTCTTTGAGTATGTAGAAGAAATCAAAAGGCCACTCCCACTTCACTTTTGTTTGAATAGTAGTACCTAAAATGTTCTTGAAACTCTGCATCAAACTGCTCTTGACATGTTTTACTTCCGCTTCAAATGTCTCTAAGCAAACAACAAATGGATCTTGGAATAATACCTGACTTAGAGGATTTGGGACAGAGACTTCATTCAGTACTACTCCCTCTTCCACTTGATAATGCTTGGGATTTTTTTAACAAGAAACTCCTTCTCTTCCTCATGATCATCTTCACTATCATACTCATCATATATTTCCATGTTGTCTTCTAGCAAACCTGATTGAAAAGAGGCATAGTTTTTCTCTTTCTCTTGTGAAGGTTATACATAGGGCTGAATATGTTCTTTGTTGTTAAAATCAACACCCAAATATTGCTGAATTATGATTGCATTAAGGTTGTATTTGCTAAACTAAAAGGAAGCACAAAAAAGAGGTAAATATCCTTCCCTTTCTCCCAAAATTTCTGCACTTTCTTCTTCATTGTCAAAGCTGAGTGGTATTTGCTAATCACTATTTTTGAGCTGTTGAAAATGACTGTATTTGTCCCAAAAACTAATCATTGATTGTTCTGTAGTGTTATCTTGAGTCTGGAGAACATAATCATCATCATATTGATTATATTTGGGCAGCTTATTCATAGGAGGAATGTCATCCATTATGCACATTTGATCAGCAGATTGTTTCATCATATGAAAAGTAGAGTGTTCATGGCTAATAGCTTCTCCTTTAGCAATATGAAATGACTCAAAGCACAAGGGTAGGGACTCAAGAGGTGTTGGCTCATATTTTATTTCTGGTTTTGTAATCCAAACAACCATACCAAGATGATTTGAGGGGAGAACTTCTGGATTTGAAAAAGGGTTTGTATTATCCATTTCCTCCCTTACTAATTCTTTAGTGCATTCTACCTTGTTTCTATTTTCAATTTGCTTGTAATACTCTCTAAATAGTGAAGCACAAGATGTAGGAAGACATATAGTATTTACTTGACAACTTTCTGCATCTTCTGCTTTGCAACCTTGGTCAGCTAGTATGTTTTGATAGCTATCTTTGCGTTGAAATGACTGATTTGATTCCTCCCAAGAAAATGGTACCGTCTGCTCTGAATAATCAACACCAATATCAACCTTGTACTCTTCCTCTATCTTACCAACTATATGCATCATTTTTTTGATTGTATCTGTCAACATATCTAGCTTTACCTCTGAAGAAGTTATTTTCTCTTGAGCTGCTTTGTCCTTCCTTATTTTTTCTAACTTTTCCTCTCTTTCCAGTATGTTGAATTCCACAGTAATTGCCATATTCTGCATTTCTTCCAGGTTTGAAGGGTATTTTTCTCTTATTTTGAATTCCATCTCTGGGTCAAAAGTACTTGGGTAGTGCAAGAGAGCCCACCCCAAAGGTGGCTTTATCTTAGCAGGTATTGCATTGTATACCTTATTGAACTGGGTTGAAAAGTCTTGTACTGTCTCCCCTGGTTGTCGTTTTAAATTATTGTATTCCTCTATGATGAGAACTTCATTTCCCATGATCACCCACCTATCTAAGAATACTTGAGTAAATTGTTGAAAATTGATAATGCTTGCAGCTGGAAGGTCCTTAAACCAAATCCTAATTTTTCCTCGTAATGATAAGGCAAAAATTCTAATACGCACATCATATTCTTCTATTTCAAAAAGGTCAAGCAAATTCTCAAGATTTTGTATGTGTTCTTCAACAGTGACTTTTTAGCTTTCTCCATCAAATCTGGGTAGTTTATTTGCAAGATTTGCAGGGAGGGCTTGGAAGATAGGAGGTAAAATCAGAGGCTTGTATCTTTCTAGGACCTTTGTGGGTATAGGTAGTGTAAAAAGCGATTTATGGCTGTTTGAGGTTTTAGCAAGAGGAGGAAAGGTAGCATGAGGCTCATGTTTCACTAGATCTTCCATAGGTGAATCTGGGGTAAGCACAGGTGTATAAGACAGATCATGGTCTAAAATTTGAGGCTTAGCTTTTCGAGGCTTGAGATCTTTCCAATAATAAATGTAGATCTCATTAGTGTATTATTGATCAAGCTTAAAGTAGGATGGAACATAGTTATAGATAAAAACAATAATTTCTTGAATCCAACTTAGGCCTGAAAGCTCTTTCTTTCTAGGATGACTAGTCATGTTTCAGGTTCTTCCTCCGGTGGAGTGTTTAGGTCTATTGAGATTTGTGGAGTCTCCAAGTGGAAGGTTTCAACTCTGCTATCCACCATCAGCATGATTTGGATTGCTTAATGCACTCCCCGGGGAGTTTATGAGAACTAGTGGGGTCAACATGGCTACTGAAGACCAGTGGAGTTGCCAGATGGATGATGTTTACTGTTTTAAGGATGTTCTTGTTATCCACCATCAACAACTAAAGACCAATCTAAGGATGTTTGTGAGTTTTACGAGATCTAAGGAATACTTAGTTTGTCACTAACTCAGAAGGTCCCACCGTGATCGCCATTATGTTAGTGTGGTGATGAGGTGGCAGATTCACTGGATTTTCAAAGTCTAACTGAGGGTCTAATGAGTTCTAAGAGGTATTTAGGCAACTATGTACTCAGATGGTCCCACCGTGATCACCATTATGTTAGCTCCCCTTATTTTTCTAGATTGATTGAGATACAAATGGGCAGGGGTAACATAAAACCAAGCTTTGGAATCCAAGGACCTAGCTTTCCTGGACTCGGAGAGGGATCTCTCTAGTAGGTGCAAAGATATGAACTTGTTTGTTGTTGAGGGTTGATTTTAGGCTAGATGTTAAGTGCAGGGTATTTTGATTGTTTTTGGTTGGGTATGATGCTCAGATGGATTTAGATAGAAAACATGGAAGATTTTTAAGTCATTGGGCAATGGAGTCTAACAAGGTCATGATAAGTTCATCAATGGTTTCAAAAGAACTTGCAGGGAAATTTTAACTTGGTTGGTGGATCTTTAAAGGTTGTGAAGGGTCATGAGGTGAACAGTAAGCTTGAGAACAATAAGCTAATAAAGGGTAAAAACTAAATCCTTTATGTACTTGTAAACTGAGAGAGTTAGAAGATTTATGAGCATAGAAAGAGAATCAAAGGCATAAGCAAAACCTAATCCATTTGATTTCAGACTGAAAGAAGATAATCATCAAAGACAAACATTCAAATGAAATATAGAAAGGAAAGAAACTTATTTAACTTTCATAGATTTCATCATCAAGAGCAGAAAATATTTAAGATGCACAAATAACTATAACAATAGAAGGAGAGAAATCCATGAACATCTAAAGTTACAGCTATGAAGGTTCCTTAAAACAATTTTAGCTAAGTAAAGGCAAAGTGCATGATTGAAACAGTCTTCTTTGATAAACCTAGGCAAAGATGCTTTTAAAGAGATGATTCCAAGAACAAAGTATTTAGTGGAAAAAAATATGCAGGGTTAGCCATGAATCATGTTGAAACCAACTGATCTAAACCATTCAAGAAATAGACAAGCATAAGAAATCCTTAGAGAAAAAAAAGATGAATTCTCTAATATATCCTAGCAGAAGAAAACATTAAGGCAGTGAAGGAAACAAACAGACCTAAGGTGCCATTAGCAAACATTTCTTAGTCTAAATTATTTGTCCTACTGCAACATAGAAATATGAAAAAATATGAGAAACTAGAAAACATGAACAAAATAAAACTTCACCATCAACCAGGCTTATGGATCTTGCAAACAGTCCTCCTCCATCAACAAACAAATCAGGTCATGCATGAGCTCCAAGACCTCAAATTCTCATCAAAAACTCCAAGAGACTATGTATTGCTCCAGAATAAGTCATCAAAATCCAACCCAATACATAATAGCCTCATGCTCTATTTATGGAGCAAATGAGGAGGTGGAAACCATAAGAGGCTTTAGAAACCCTAATTTAGTCATAAATGTCATAAATGTGCTTAATGACCATGCAAGGCCCAAGACACATAATATCTAAGCTAATAAATGAAAAATATCATAACATAACTCCTCAATCAAATCTGGAGTGATTTGCCCAAGAGAATAGTAAAAAATCATTTTGCCATCAATTTGTGTGTTTTGTTGACTTTTGGCACTTTTGGTCCTTTGTGTGTAGCTCCAAAACATCAGAAATTAGGTGTACTTGTAGTCTAGTTTTGATCTCCTTCCCGGTGTCATATTTTTCTCCGTGATGGCTCGTTAGAAATCTTGTCAAGTTGGCTTTCCAGATCTACCTTTGCTTTTCTAAATTAATGCCATTTTCCTGTCCAAAAATCCATTCTCCCAACACTGCTTTGTGCATAGTGCCACCTTCAGCAGAAAATAGGCTTCGTTGTAGTCAAGTTTGGGACCACTTCCTGATGTCGGAATTTTTTCGTGATTGCTTGTTGGAAAGATTGATGAGTCCTCGTTCCAGATATGCCTTTTTTTTTTTTACTGGGTTCCATTTGCCTATCCAAAAATCCATTCGCCCAACACTGCTATGTGCGTAGCGCCACCTTTAACAGAAAATAGGCTCTGTTGTAGCTAAGTTTTGGACCCCTTCCCGACATCGGTTTTGGCCCTGTGATGGCTCATTGGAAATCTTGATGAGTATAGTTTCCAAAAATTCTTGATTTGTACTGAATGGATGACATTTACCTGCTAAAAAAAAAAAATCTCCCAACACTGCTCTGTGTGCAGCATCTGTACTAAAGAGGAGGCAGAAAGGTCAAATTTGAGATGTTTTTTGACCTTTTGAGGGGGAAATATGCTCCAATTGATCTGAAATTTTGTGGGTAGACTGTTGGTGATGTAAAAAATCAAAAAATGTAAAATTTGAGAGCTGAGGATGCACCAATTTTGTGCGTAGAGCTTAGGGTGCTACGCTCCTAGGGGTCAAAATTTTGAAAAAACAAAATTTTGTCCAAATTGCCTCAAATTTGGTGGAGAAGGTCTTCAAGAGTTTTTAGAAGCCTATGAAAAATCTTGAGCCATGTATCTGAGTTTTTATTAGTCTTTACCTTCTTTGAGTGCTCGAAATTCAATGCCTCCTTACTGATTTTTCATTGTCACTTTGTTCCTATTTTTCTTCACTACCCTCTTGCTCAGCATGTGTTGGAGAGGTAAATCCCCTCTGTAGACATAGCGATCCCTACTAGCCCAGATCGGGTCTAGAAATAATCAGGCCATGCAGTGACGCAGGTTCCTAGTTACAAAACGACAACAATCATAACGAATTGCCTACCTCAAATCCTACATAGTGGTCGTTGAAGAAAGGATGACACTTCCCATCCCTCGCTTGGCAGATCATGATCCTTCCGCTTGGCACATTCGAACACTTGCACACATGCAAAGGATACAATGATACATAATGTAAAATCTAAATCCTGTAACCATACATCAGTCAGAGAGGATGTAATTCATTGCATCAAGAAATAGACACATGAATGAAACCATAATCAAAGTCGCTTATCATTAAAATAACAAAGGAAAGATACAACCCAAACCTCTAACACTTGATCTTCCTTCGGTAGGGCTGACAGTGGAGCATGTCTCAACAAGGCTTGTCGGAAATGGGACAAAGCTCTCTCTCTTTTGCTTGGCTCTCAAAAGCTATCTGGCTATAGTCTCCTTGCTACAAGTTTAGCTCTAGCTTGCTAAGGGAGAAGGCAATCTTATATAGATGGAGGAAGGGGAGTTGGGATCCCTACAATCATGGGATTGGCCCTATCTCTAAGGAAGCTTCCATGATAGGTGGAAAACCACTTCCCATACATGGAGATTTGGAGCCAAACCACCCAAATATTTTTAGTGACTCGTTCAGGAGTTTGTTGGAATCAAAATTCCGCCATTTATTTTAAAAAAAATCCCTTATTAAGCTTGGTGCGAGTGAGACACTGCGATAGAGCGCCAGTTGGCGCGCCCTCTATGGTGGATTTCCCCCATTGGGGCGAGGGCTGAACTGGCTAGTCACGCCAAGGCAAAAAGATCTGTTTTTAGGGTTTTTCAGAGGAAACTTTCTTCAAAGGAATTATTTTCCTTTTCAAAGGGGATTCCATGAAAGTGGTTTCAGGTCATGTCATTGCTCATAGGTCATGGGAAAAGCCCTCCAATGTGCGGGATGAGGGATTGCAGGAATGGTGACAAAATATTGTGTAACAGATGCCCCCTAAATCATGAGGCATGAGAGAGAGAGAGGGGTGAAATGCTTTATGAGAACATGCCCAACTGAAAACACTGTCGTCAGAAAACCTGCGGAGACAAATACAACTGATATCTCAAATACATGATCTATGGTATGGGCACAACCATCCATAATAGAGTGTACAATATCATGATCCAAGGTATGGATGCAGCCATCCAGGAAGGATCAATAAGTAGAATCAGGTATGGTCGCAGCCATCCAATCAATGAGTCATGCAACCAATCATGATAATCCACAAAAAATCTGTAGCCTGGATTTCATTGGACAAAATCCAGGGTCTCATGCTCCATCTCGACCCGAACAGAGTACAAGTTCCAGCATGTGAATAAGTGAGCTGAAGTCAAACATGCAAGAACATCGTCTGATTACCAGCCAATAATGAAAGCTGTTAACAGACGCGAGAGGAACCAACGATGATGAGGATGGCCCTCAAGGTACTACAGGTACAATCCACGGAATGTGAACAGTGAGCTGGCATTGAACACCCACAAAATCATCCGGTCAAAGGCCAATAATGAAAACCTTGCGTCGAATGCAAAGAACCTACCATTGAGGCATTCAGGCTCCAAGGTACCTGAAGGGAGTCTCTAGATCAGCTTCCTGGATAATGAGCTGAAGTTGACAGGAAGTGACCTTGATCGAAGGTGGGCCATAGTGTTTCCCACATCATCGAAGCATGACAGAGGAACATAATTTTTTTGAATCAAGATCAGTGGAGAATCAGAGGGAGGTTGAGAACTGTAGAGGCCAACTTCTCTTGAACATATCGGTGGCACGACAATGGATTTGGCAGTATTTGACTGAAAAGGATCTGAGCTCATGGTGATGAGGAAAAGAGCAGATGAGCGGTCAAAAAGGATTACCCAAACCCATGGAGGCAATCAGAAATGAGATGATATGTCCCCAACCTGACACAAATGTAGACAAGTGCCATGTTCAAGAGCGACATACTGTCGACATGACAATGATATTGGTTCTATTTTCCCCCCACCATTTATGGCAAGTGCCCCAATTATTTTTGGAAACAAGTGTGAAGGGGATAGCATATGCTTGCGATATAAGTTTTTCCTTCAGACAAATCCAACCTAGTACATTTAACGAGCCGTAGGAAGGAGGAACTCGAGTAACGTCATTACGACGGAGTTTGATGTCATCAGGTTCTAATGAGTCTGACAAAGGAAGAAATCAACGTCTTTTCCTGTTTAGAGAGTTTGAAAATACAGCGGAAAAGAAAACTCCAGCAGTTCCTTTTCGTAGATAGTTCCTCAGATCCGAAAAGGTAGAAAACTATGTCTGAGAAAACCTCCTAGTCACGATAGGCTAGGGTATTCCTTTTTCATAAATAATCTGTCCCAACCCGAAAAAGGGGTAAACGTATACTGGGTAGATGTCGTTTCGCAGCCAATTTAACGAGATAAAAAAGACAAGCGACTTGGCAATCTTTTCATTTTTAGAGAGTCAGAAAAGAGTTGAAAGGTGACTCCTCCTAGAGGAACGAGTGGTATAAAGGGCAGCAACTGGTTCCGGTGACAATGGAACTGCTCAAAACAAGATAAAGGTCAAGAGGCTGGCTAACAAGACCACTCATCACAGCGATTCCTCAGGAATGGCTAAAACAACCAAGTGAAGGCATATGATCGGCCAAGCAGATAGTGACGATGGAGTGAGAAAACCAAGGCTCATCTGGAAAAAACATGCTGATAACATGGCAATCACAAGATTTAAAATGGGAATGGTTTCATTTTTACACAAGCTTGAAATCAGGAAACTCTGCTTGAAGTTGGTTTCATTTTTACACAAGCTTGAAACAAAGATAAACTATGCTTGAAACTAGTTTCATTTTTACACAAGCTTGAAACGAAAAAAAAATATGCTTGAAAAATTAAGAATGCCCCCAGCATGGTGACTCAATTCGAGGTACATGCCCCCCAAGCTTCAATCCATATGAAAGACAGATGGAATGAAGGTTCAAGTTACGATATCAAGAGAAAGACTCGATTGGGATTTTACGAGAATTTAACAAAGACTCGAATTGAACGGGAACATGTTTGATTGTTTTAACGAGGTTGACACATTAAAAGAACTATCCTCATAAGAGCTTGTTTCATTTTTTGAGGAGCTTGAAACAAGAAAACAAACTGTGCTCTGGACACCTTGTTTCATTTTTTAACGAGCTTGACACAAGAAAACGAACTCTGCTCCGATGAGCTTGTTTCATTTTTTAAGGAGCTTGACACAAGAAAATGAAATTTTCTCCGAACATCTTTTTTCATTTTTTAACGAGCTTGACACAAGAAAACAAACTTTGCTTCGATGATCTTGTTTCATTTTTAAGTAGCTTGACACAAGAAAACGAACTCTGCTCCAAACACCTTGTTTCATTTTTTAATGAGCTTGACACAAGAAAACGAACTTTGCTCTGACGTAAACTCATCAGGATGAATAAGAAGTCATGGCTTCCAAGAGTTCCCCGTCTGATGGAAGGAAAACATCTTGGAAGTCTGGAGCCAATGCCCCCAGCACATTATGCACAATGAAACTATCATTGAATATGGGCACATGACAGGTAGCCACATAATTGACATGCGGTGGGAATGACACAACTGGTGGATAAAGATCTGGCAAGGATGATGGTGGACTAGCTACCATATTCGGGCCAAAGAATGCAAGCTGATCGATGGTCACGATCCAACCTTGGTACGGAAAACACATTACACGAAAGAGGGAGGAGACAAGTGCTCCCATGGCATATGTATAATCGTGGCCCAGGAGTAAATTAAAGTCCAAGGGGCCAGGAACAACCATCATGTCCATATGGATAGTTTTCCCTCCCAAAGTAATAGGAAACTTCGGAAGGATCCCTAACGGTTGACTAGCACTTCTGTTGAATGCCAATAGATTCTGCATAATAGGCACAAGTAGCGGTGAACCGAAAGCTTGCCAAGTAGTTGAGGATAAAATACTAACAGACATGCCTTCATCTATAATGGTGTTGGGTACGACTAGATGAAAGGCTTGTACCGCGATCTCAAAAGGCACATAAGACGGAAGGTGGTATCCTGCAAATCGACTCCAATCAAAGGAAGCGACCAAACTACTCGGAGGGATCTCATTGGACTAAGATGGTTTTCTGCTGGTTTTATAGAAGAAGAAGGAGCACCCTCCACGATCTCCATCATGGAGTTGGGAGGGATATCCTTTGGGACCTCCATCACGGGAGGTGGAGGAGAAAATTCTTGAGGTATAGGGACAAGAGAATCTTTCTCCAAGTCCGAGGAATCTGAAGAAACAAGAAGAACCTACAGGATATGAGGTCCACTCTCAATAGAAAAGACCTGGTGAACTGTAGACGGGGCGAGCTCAACCAATCCCATGAACAATGGTTGGTCGAGAATGGATTCCTGAATTTGAATTTTCCGGGGGAGTGGGATCGACCAAGGATGAATCTTGACCAATCGTTGAATAAACTAGTGAAGGAATCAAAGAAAGCTGTTTGTAACCAGCCGGAAGGCACAGTGCATAAATAGTCTAGTTGTCCAAAAATTTCTTGGCTTCATCCATATACGGACAAAGGTGAATGGCATGGTGCCCTTCACACAACTTACAGGGATTGGTTAGCTTACCCTGAAACTTAAGAGCCTTACGAGCACTAGCTGTAGACGTGCCCCCAACCTAACTCCTAGAAGCCAAAGGCAACGGAAGATGACCATTGGACCATACTTCGAGCACCTTGGGAATGCCAGGGTAGTTTCAAAGAAGATGGTTTCCCTGACACAACATGCAAGGGAACTTGAATTTCCACGGAGGGTTGAAAGGTTATTCGATGGATGGTTTCTTAGGCACAATAGCCGCAGAGCTAGCCTCTCCTTTATCTTACTTCTTCTTCTTCTTAGCCACCTGGTTACTCGAATCCAGACTTTCACTAGGTGAAGTAGAAGAGGAGGATGCAGAAACAAGCGAAGAAGGGGAGAGGTACACCTTGGAATCAACATGATGTTTCTCAGGTGGAGGAACTGATTGAATAGTAGCCGGGACATTCAGGACCATAGAGGTTGAGAACAACCAAACAGGAAACCCAACAGCTAACCCAGGAAGGGACAACGCTTCCATATAAGGAGCACTAACATTCCCAAAAGGAGGAAAATGACCAGGATTCCCATTGGAGGGGATTCCTTGGTTGGTGAAATCCGGAAAAGTTGCCATTGGAAACGACCCAAAACAACACCCTAAGGAAACTAACTTTAACTGGGAATATTTTGTGGGCAGTTAATTTTTAAAACATTGAAACAAAACTCTACCGTTTCATATTTTAAGAGTCAAGAAATGAGTAAAAGATGACTCTATCTCTTTCAGTTTGGAAACAAGTGTGAAAGGAAAAGCTCTTGATGATCTTTTCAAATTTAGTGAGTCATTAAAGATCGAAAATGACTACTCTGGTAATCTAGGTAGATGGGTGTACCAAATATCCGTGAACTGCCATATACACCTTGGTTAAAAAATGAAAGAGAAATCAACCAAGGACTTGACGTACGTGCAGGTAATCTCCACGAATGCTGTGTTCGGTGTATCACGGGTATAAGGCGACAGACTCGGCTTCCTACGGATAAAGGATAGCAACCTAGAGGGGTCTCCCTTTATATATGCGATGGTATAGGGAGCACAAGTCCGTACTAGCGCTGTCTAAAGCCAAGAGGCGAACGATAGCTACTAGGTTTAACGACACCGGAACACGTCACTAGCCTAGACCTCTAGATATTTCATTAATGTTTCAATGTTGCCTTAGGTTAATTGAATAAATTTTATAGTTGATCTTTAAGTTATGTTTCAATTTCAGGCCCTATTGAATGTTGGATCTCAAAAAATCCTCTAAATGCACACTACATGCCACAATATATCACTTTGTTCGATGAAGAGCTAACTACGGGAAGGTTGAGAGCTTTTCAAATAACAACAAAATGATCACAAAACATCCACTACTGTCTCTAATGCAAGCTAATGAAACAAAAATCTTTTCTCTTAGAGTTATATAACACTAATAATGCGGAAAAGCTTTCAATTTTCACTAACTAATCAAAAAGCAAAAAGATTGTTTTTGTATTTTTCAATGTTTTAGAGAAAATGCACCAAACAAAATGAAAAACTAATGAAGAAACCAATTCGAGAAATGATAGTGAAAGAGTTAAAACAAACAATTTCACTCAATGCAAACACACACAATCAAGACCCAAATTGATGAAGAAATCCCTCAAATCGAAGAGGAATCCCAAAAAGACTCATACAAACCGTGTAATCTAGGCTCGAAATGAGACAAAGTGAAACTTGAATGAAAAAGAGAGCATTCACTCAACTAACACAATAATACAATGGAATCCAGAAAAATGAATGCAAAGAAGCGAAATCAAAGTTGACTAGGAAAACAAGACCAAAAACTCCCACGGGAGGCTCAGCACACTATAGCACCTAGAAAACCTAGGGCTAGAATGCAAAACTAATGGTAAAGGGAAAAAAACCAGAGGAAAAGGGTAAAACACAGTCAAAAAATACTTCAAGGCACTCAATCACTCATAAAAATGACACTAGGACCATAAATCAAACTCAGAGGGCTCAAAAAACAAGCAAACCCTAACACCAAATATGGTTGGTGCGATTGTTTGGCTATATTATGCGCCAAAACAACATTGGCGCGGGGGCCTAACTAGCAACTAGCGCCAGTTGGCGTGACTGTCAAGCTATAAACCGTGCCAATCAAGTTTACTATGGAAAGATATAAAAAAGAGAGCAAACAGAGACTAGATCAGGTCTTCTGGGGGCTGAACAGGGGTTTTACACCGAAAGGAGGCAAAACAGAAGAGCGAATCAATCAATCACAAGCCAAAAACAACTAAAAGAGAAAAGACTAACTCCAACTAACTCCCCAAGGGAGTCACCAATTTTTTGGAGTAGTAAATCCCCTCTGCAGACAGAGGCTATTCCTACTAGCCCAGTTGGGTCTAGCAACAATCAGGTCACGCAGTGATGCTGGTTCCTAGTTACAAAGCGACAACAATCATAAAAAATTGCCTACCTCAAATCCTACGCAGTGGTTGTTGAAGAAAGGATGACGCTTCCCATCCCTCGCTTGGTAGATCACGATCCTTCCGCTTGACACACTCAAACACCTGCACACATGCAAAGGATACAACGACACACAACATAAAATCTAAATCCTGTAACTATACATCAGTTAGAGAGGATGTAATTCATTGCATCAAGAAATATACACATGAATGAAACCATAATCAAAGTTGCTTATCATTAAAATAACAAAGGAGAGATACAATCCAAAGCTCTGATGCTTGATCTTCCTTCGGCGGGGCTGACAGCGGAGCACATCTCAACAAGGCTTGTCGGAAACGGGACAAAGCTCTCTCTCTTCGGCTTGGCTCTCAAAAGCTGTTTGGCTATAGTCTCCTTGCTACAAGTTCAGCTCTAGCTTGCCAGGGGAGAAGGCAAGCTTATATAGATGGAGGAAGGGGAGTTGGGATCCCTACAATCATGGGATTGGCCCTATCTCTAAGGAAGCTTCCATGATAGGTGGAAAACCACTTCCCATACATGGAGATCCGGAGCCAAACCACCCAACTCTTTTTAGTGACTCATTCAGGAGTGTGTTGGAATCAAAATTCCGCCATTTATTTTTAAAAAACATTCCTTATTAAGATTGGCGCGAGTGAGACACTGGGACAGAGCACTAGTTGGCGCGCCCTCTATGGTGGATTTCCCCCATTGGCGCGAGGGCTGAACTGGCTAGTCACGCCAAGGCAAAAAGATCTGTTTTTAGGGTTTTTCAAAGGAAACTTTCTTCAAAGGAATGATTGTCCTTGTCAAATGGGATGCCATGAAAGTGGTTTTAGGTCATGTCATTGCTCATAGGTCACGGTAAAATCCCTCCAATGTGTGGGATGAGGGATTGCAGGAACGGTGAAAAAATACTGTGTAACAGCATGAAAACCACTCTCTTCTTTGTCTTTACCATATTCTTGTCTCTTATCTTGCTACCTTTAGTGTCGTTTCCTTGGTTTTGGAGTTTATCATCAGCCTTTGCATCTGCCTCACTTTGGCCTTGTACTCCATTGATGTCCTCTTAGTGGCATTCTTTTATCACTGTCTCCTTCATCAAACCCTATTTGTGCCTTGCTGGTTTCCTCTTCTTGATCTGCTATTTCTTTATTTTCACTTTCTTTTTTCTTCATGCTCAATATTTTCAGCCATATTGTCACTGCTTTCATTTTGCCTAGCCTTATTTTCATGTTTATGCACATTTTCCTCTTGACTGTCATGCTTATTGTCTTTGCTGATTGTCACCCCCATCACTGTCTTCACTATCTTCTCAGCTTTTACCTTTGATCATCAGCAATACCTCTTTTTGTACTTGGGAGTGATTCATGTGTATCATCACCCTCCCTGTCTTCACCCAAGTGCTTACTGCTTTGTATATCTTAGAACAAAATGTTTTTTTGGCTTGGTGAGAGCTTTAGGTTTAGGGAGGACAAATGTGTGATGTGAGGGAAAATTTTTAGCAAATGAGGGCAAGATGAAGTAGGCTTAGGACAATTTCAGAGTTTTTAGAAGGAGGGTTGTTGGTACTGAGTGTCCTTAAGCCAATGACAACTTCAAATGGTATTTCTTGGCCTAGAAGGTCAAATGCTTGATTGGCATGAATATTAGGGTTTTACCAAGCCTTTAGGTTTTCAAACTTCTCTTTTGATTATGCATGTAAGAGAAAAACTTGGAAAGGTGAGAAGAGGAGCCACTAACCTTGTTTAACCTTTTACAGGATCTTGGAGGAAAAAAATTGGATTTTGGCCACTTTCTAAGAAAATTTGACCAATTTTTCTCTGTGCACAGTGCCTGCCCAGGTGTGTAGCGCAATGTTATTTAACATTGCACTTGCCTCTTCTGTGCGCAGCGCCGGGCTCCAGGTGCGTAGCGTCTCTACCTGTGTGCAGTGCCATTTTACAGAAGGCATTTGGAGGCCTTCCCGGTGTCAGAATGAGCTCCGTTATAGCTCATTGGAAATCTTGTGGAGTCTAATTTAGAAAACGTCCTTTTTTTTCATTTTGTTATCATTTACTTGTTCAAAAAATGATTCTCCCAAGAGTGGTCAAAAAGTGTTGAATGATGGTGCAAAAATGTAGACTGTTGGTGCAGAAATGAAAAGTGCTGGTGCAGACCACTTTTGGATGCCTTCCTTAATTAAAAATTGAGCTAATGATAGCTCATTTGAAATATATTTAAGTCTAGTTGTATTTTGATTTATCAATCAAGTCATTTGGACAATCCAGTTGTGAGAAAACTTGATTTTCCCAAGGTCACTTCAACAGTGCAGAATTTCTCCCGTGACACCTGTATTTTTTATATTTCTCCCAAACCATGATACCTATGTAAAAAATAAAGGAGTTTTTTCTTATTGGCCCTATGATGGAAAAAAACCTCTCTCACTTTTTCCAAATTCATCTCTGTTTGGTCAGAAACATAGTTTGAAGCAAAGCTGGCCCCAGGTGTGGCAAATGACTTGGTCCTTGGAATGAATTCTTGGAAAATGATGGAGGCATGATGTTTATGAGCTGGTATGGAATTATTATTGCTTACATGATCTATCAAATTAATTATTTTCTCTTGTGCCTCCTTTTCATATCAAACCCTAGCTTAGTCGGAAGAGGAAATTAGGGTTTGGTGTGAGGATTTAGGACTGCCTTGCAAAGGGAGGGGAATGAAGGGGTTAAGGGTTGTCTAAATTATTGGGGAAATTTTTGGGGATAGGGATAGATGTTAGGGAGTAGGGGAAAGTGGAATTTCAGGAATTGAGTGAGGGTAAGGGGTCCAAAAGGTCAAAACACAAGCCTAGTCTTAAAAAGTGTCAATTTGTGGCAATAAACTAGGTTTTGTAGAAAAATGATGATTCTGAGGGACATGAGTGATGGGAAGTGTTTATGGAGATATTTTAAGGATAGAATGAGGTGTAAGAGCATCAAGATACAAGCCTTGCTTCTTTTTAACCATGGAGTTCATGAAACCAAGAAAAAATCCCTTGAAAACCCTAGATGGATAATGGAGGAGTTAGGCAAAAATGAAAATAGAGGGCTGAGGCCAAAGGTGGCAACACATAGTGATAATGAGTGGTATGAGCCCATGACAGGTCCTTTGGTAGTATTGAGTTAACCTTGACATGATGGGATGATGAAATAGTGAAAATTTACCCTAAGGATAATGAAGGCAGTGAGATTTCTAGAACTCACAATGTTCATTAACTTTGTTTCTAGAAATCTAGAACCGATACTTAGTCATCTTCAGATAGTGAAAATTATGGATGACTAACAGTGGCTCCACTTGGGGAAGGCAACTCCTTTTCAGGTGGTGTCCATAACATTCAGATCTCTGGCTTTTGAAGACCAGTGCCTTACTTGCACTTTGTAGATTCTCTTTCTTCACTTACTGATGTCCTTTTGAAGCTATGATCTCATAATCTGAAAAGACATGTTTGCTTCAAACTCATCTCTACCTACCCAACCTACTTTGCCTAACATTTTTTCTTCACTTGGGTGCACTTGAATTTGCAAACCCTTGAAATTTTTATTTTTGAAAACACAAATCAAACTATCTAATTGTACCCTTATTTCTTCCAAGAGTTCAAATTAGGCTAATGAACTCTCTTATTCTCTACCTAGTCTAATCATTTGTCAAGATTAAGCTGTTTGAAAAACTTTATTCTCTATCCTACTAACATGAAATTGAAAGCATGGTAAATAAATATTAGGCAATCTGACTTACCATGAGTTGTGGCATAAGATCAAGCTGCACACAAATTTTATTTTTGTACAAACAAAACTAGAAAAACAAGCGCTGTGATTTATCATTTGGTAAGAAATCCTATCTTTCTCTTTGGTTCAGTTTTAAGCATGTGGAACCAGCATTCTTCATCCCCTAATCTATCCCTTTTTTACAATTCAAGTTTGAACGATTTGAAAAGCTCTCTTTCATTAACTTGTCAACAATAAATTGAAAACATGTTCAGCCATGATTAGGCTAGATGATTGAACAAGACTTCTTTATGAAAAAGTAGTGGCATTTAGGCTTGCACACTTTCAGTAAGACTATTTTTTTGGGTATGGGGTTGTACCTCTTCTTTTCAAATCTGTCCTCTTTTTCATCTTTTCTCTGTTTTTGTATTTTCAAAACAATCTATAAATAAAAGATGCTGAAAGGCTGAGCTTATTTTCTTTCCTATCTATCCTAATCTAACCTATACATGATATACATTGATTTGGTGAACTCCCTTTTCCAGTATAACCAATCAAGCAGATGATTCCATGAGTGATCTTGTTACAGCTCTTTGAGTATGCGGAAGAAATCAAAAGGCCACTCCCACCTCACTTGTGTTTGAATAGTAGTACCTAAAATGTTCTTGAAACTCTGCATTAGACTACTCTTGACATGTTTTACTTCCTCTTCAAATGTCTCTAAGAAAACAACAAATGGATCTTGGAATAATACCTGACTTAGAGGATTTGGGATAGAGACTTCATTCTGGACTACTCCCTCTTCCACTTGGCTATGCTTGGGATTTTTTTGAACAAGAAACTCCTTCTCTTCCTCATGATCATCTGCACTGTCATACTCATCATATATTGCCATGTTGTCTTCTAGCAAACCTGATTGAAAAGAGGCATAGTTGTTCTCTTTCTCTTGTGAGGGTTGGACATAGGGCTGAATGTGTTCTTTGTTGTTAAAATCACCACCCAAATATTGCTGACTTCTGATTGCATTAAGGTTGTCTTTGCTGAACTGAAAGGAAGCACAAAAAAGAGGTAAAGATCCTTCCCTTTCTCCCAAAATTTCTGCACTTTCTTCTTCATTGTCAAAGCTGAGTGATATTTGCTGATCACTATCTTTGAGCTGTTGAAAATGGCTATCTTTGTCCCAAAAACTAATCATTGATTGTTCCGTAGTGTTATCTTGAGTCTGGAGAACATAATCATCATCATATTGATCATATTTGGGTAGCTTATTCATAGGAGGAATGTCATCCATTATGCACATTTGATCAGCAGATTGCTCCATCATATGAAAAGGAGAGTGTTCATGGCTAATAGCTTCTCCTTTAGCAATATAAAATGACTCAAAGCACAAGGGTAGGGACTCAAGAGGTGTTTTCTCATCTTTTATTTCTGGTTTTGTAATCCAAACATCCATACGAAGATGATTTGAGGGGAGAACTTCTGGATTTGAAAAAGGGTTTGTATTATCCATTTCCTCCCTTACTGATTTTTTAGAGCATTCTACCTTGTTTCTATTTTCAATTTGATTGTAATACTCTCTAAATAGTGAAGCACAAGATGTAGTAAGAGATATAGTATTTACTTGACAACTTTCCACATCTTCTTCTTTGCAACCTTGGTCAGGCAGTATGTTTTGATAGCTATCTTTGCATTGAAATGACTGATTTGGTTCCTCTCAAGAAAATGGTACCAGCTGCTCTGAATAATCAGCACCAATCTCAACCTTGTACTCTTCCTCTTTCTTACCAAGTATATGCATCATTTTGTTGATTGTATCTGTCAACATCTCTAACTTTACCTCTGAAGAAGTTATTTTCTCTTGAGCTGCTTTGTCGTTCCTAATTTTTTCTAACTTTTCCTCTCTTTCCAGTATGTTGAATTCCATAGTAATTGCCATATTATACATTTCTTCCAGGTTTGAAGGGTCTTTTTCTCTTATCTGGAATTCCATCTCTGGGTCAAAATTACTTGGGTAGTGCAAGAGAGCCCACCCCAAAGGTGGCTTTATCTTAGCAGGTATCGCATTGTATACCTTATTGAACCTGGAGGAAAAGTCTTGTATTGTCTCCCTTGGTTGTCTTTTTAAATTCTTGTATTCCTCTATGATGAGAACTTCATTTCCCATGATCACCCACCTATCTAAGAATACTTGAGTAAATTGTTGAAAATTGATAATGCTTGCAGCTGGAAGGTCCTTAAACCAACTCCTGATTTTTCCTTGTAATGATAAGGTAAACATTCTAATACGCACATCATCTTATTCTATTTCAAAAAGGTCAAGTAAATTCTCAATATTTTGAATGTGTTCTTCAACGGTGAATTTTGAGCTTTCTCGATCAAATCTGGGTAGTTTATTTGCAATATTTGCAGGAAGGGCTTGGAATATAGGAGGCAAAATCAGAGGCTTGTATCTTTCTAGGACCTTTGTGGGTATAGGTAGTGTAAAAAGAGATTTATGGTTGTTTGAGGTTTCAGCAAGATGAGGAAAGGTAGCATGAGGCTCATGTTTCACTAGATCTTCCATAGGTGAATCTGGGGTAAGCACAGGTGTATAAGACTGATCATGGTCTAAAATTTGAGGCTTAGCTTTTCGAGGCTTGAGATCTTTCCAATGATAAATGTATATCTCATCAGTGTATTATTGATAAGGCTTAAAGTAGGATAGAACATAGTTATAGATGAGAACAATAATTTCTTAAATCCAGCTTAGGCCTGAATGCTCTTTCTTTCTAGGATGAGTAGTCATTTTTCAGATTCTTCCTCCAGTGGAGTCTTTAGGTCTATTGAGATTTTTGGAGTCGCCAGGTGGAAGGTTTCAACTCTATTGTCCACCATCAACATGATTTGGATTTCTTAATGCACTCCCAGGGGAGTTTATGCGAACTCGTGGGGTCAACATGGCTACTGAAGACTAGTGGAGTTGCCAGGTGGATGATGTTTACTGTTTTAAGGATGTTCTTGTTGTCCACCATCAACAATAAATACCAATCTAAGGATGTTTATGAATTTTTTGATATCTAAGGAATACTTAGTTTGTCACTAACTCAGAAGGTCCCACCGTGATCGCCATTATGTTAGTGTGGTGATGAGGTGGCAGATTCACTGGATTTTCTAAGTCTAATTGAGGGTCTAATGAGTTCTAAGAGGTATTCAAGCAACTATGTACTCAGAAGGTCCCACCGTGATCACCATTTTGTTAGCTCCCCATAATTTTCTAGATTTATTGAGATACAAATGGGCAGGGGTAACATCAAACCAAGCTTTGGAATCCAAGGACCTAGCCTTCCTAGATTCAGAGAGGGATCTCTCTAGTAGGTGCAAAGATATGAACTTGTTTGCTGATTAGGGTTGATTTTAGGTTAGATGTTAAGTGCATGGTATTTTTATTGTTTTTGGTTGGGTATGATGCTCAGATGGATTTACATAGAAAACATGGAAGATTGTTAAGTCATTGGGCAATGGAGTCTAACAAGGTCATGATAAGTTCATCAATGGTTTCAAGAGCACTCGCAGGGAAATTTTAACCTAGTTGGTGGATCTTTAAAGGTTGTGAAGGGTCATGAGGTGAACATTAAGCTTGAGAACAATAATACAATAAAGGGCAAAAATTGAATCCTTTATGTACTTGTAAACTGAGAGAGTTAGAAGATTTATGAGCATAGCAAGAGAATCAAAGGCATAAGCAAAACCTAATCCATTTGATTTCAGACTGAAAGTAGATAATCATCCAAGGAAAAAATTCAAATGAAATATAGAAAGGCAAGAAACTTATTTAACTTTCATAGATTTCATCATTAAGAGCAGAAAATATTTAAGATGCACAAATAAATGTAACAATAGAAGGAGAGAAAACCCTGAACATATAAAGTTATAGCTATGAAGGTTCCTTGAAACAATTTTAGCTAAGTAAAGGCAAAGAGCATGATTGAAACAGACTTCTTTGGAAAACCTAGGAAAAGATGCTCTTAAAGAGATGATTCCAAGAACAGAGTATTTAGTGGCAACAAATATGCAGTGCTAGCCATGAATCATGTTGAAACCAACTCATCTAAATCATTCAAGAAATAGACGAGCATAAGACATCCTTAGAGAACAAAAAGATGAATTCTCTAATATGTCCTAGCAGAAGAAAACATTAAGGCAGTGAAGGAAACAAACAGACCTAAGGTGCCATTAGCAAACATGTCTTAGTCTAAATTCTTTGTCCTACTGCAACATAGAAAGATGAAAAAATATGATAAAATAGATAACATGAACAAAATTAAACTTCACCATCAGCGAGGCTTATGGATCTTGCAAACAATCCTCCTCCATCAACAAACAAATCAGGTAATGCATGAGCTCCAAGACATCAAATTCTCATCAAAAAATCAATGAGACTATGTATTGATCTAGAATAAGTCATCAAAATCCAACCCAATACATAAGAGCCTCATGCTCTATTTATGGATCAAATGAGGAGGTGGAAACCAGAAGAGGCTTCCAGAAACCCTAATTTAGTCATAAATGTGCTTAATGACCATGCAAGGCCCAAGACACATAATATCTAAGCTAATAAATGAAAAATATCATAACATAACTTCTCAATCAAATCTGGAGTGATTTTCCCAAGAAAATATTAAAAACCCATTTTGCCATCAATTTGTGTGTTTTGTTGACTTTTGGCACTTTTGGTCCTCTGTGCGTAGCGCAAAAACAACAGAAATTAGGTGTACTTGCAATCTAGTTTTGACCTCCTTCCCAGTGTCAGATTTTGCACTATGATGGCTCATTGAAAATATTTTCAAGTCGGATTTCCAATCTACCTTTTTTTTCTGAATGAATTCCATTTTACTATCCAAAAATCCATTCTCCCAACACTTCTCGGTGCATAGCGCCACCTTCAGCAGAAAATAGGCTCTGTTGAAGTCAAGTTTGGACCACTTCTCGATGTAGATTTTTTCTCCGTGATGGTTCATTGGAAATATTGATGAGTCCTCTTTCTAGATATTCCTTTGGGTTTTGATTGGGTTCAATTTTCCTATCCAAAAATCCATTCTCCCAACACTGCTCTGTGCATAGCGCCACCTTCAGCAGAAAATAGGCTCTGTTGTAGCTGAGTTTTGGACCCCTTCCCTACACCGGTTTTGGCCCCGTGATGGCTTGTTGGAAAGTTTCGTGCGTATAATTTCAAAAAATACTTGATTTGTGCTAAATGGATGCCATTTAAATGCTCAAAAATCAAATCTCCCAACACTGCTTTGTGCGCAGCACTTGGACTGAAAAGGAGGCAGAAAGGTCAAATTTGAGGTGTTTTTTGACCTTTTGAGGGGGAAAAAATGCTCCAATTGATGTGAAATTTTGTGGGTAGAATTTTTGCGATGTAAAAAATCCAAAAATGTAAACTTTGAGAGCTGAGGATGCACCAATTTTATGTGTAGCGCCCAGGGTGTTGCGCTCCTAGGGGTCAAAATTTGGAAAAAGAAAAATTTTGTCCAAATTGCCTCAAATTTGGTGGAGAAGGTCTTCAAGGGTTTTTAGAAGCCTATGAAAAATCGTGAGCCATGTCTCTGAGTTTTTATTGGTCTCTACCTTCTTTGAGTGCTCTAAATTCAATGCCTCCTTACTAATTTTTCACTGTCACTTTGTTCCTCTTTTTCTTCACTACCCTCTTACTCAGCATGAAAACCACTCTCTTCTTTGTCTTTACCATCTTCTTGTCTCTTATATTGCTACCTTTAGTGTCGTTGCCTTGGTTTTGGAGTTTATCATCAGCCTTTTCATCTGCTTCACTTTGGCCTTGTACTCCATTGATGTCCTCTCAGTGGCATTCTTTTATCACTGTCTCCTTCATCAAACCCTATTTGTGCCTTGCTGGTTTCCTCTTCTTGATCTGCTATTTCTTTATTTTCACCTTATTTTTTCTTCATGTTCAATATTTCATCCATATTTTCACTGCTTTCACTTTGACTAGCCTTATTTTCATTTTTATGCACATTTTCCTCTTGACTGTCATGTTTATTTTATTTGCTGACTATCACCCTCATCACTATCTTCACTATATTCTCGGCTTTTACCTTTGCTCATCAGTAATGCCTCTTTTTGTATGTGGGAGTGATTCATGTGTATCATAACCATCCCTGTCTTCACCTAAGTGCTTACTGCTTTGTATATCTTAGAACATAATGGTTTTTTGGCTTGGTGAGAGCTTTAGGTTTAGGGAGGATAGATGTGTGATGCGAGGGTAGATTTTTAGCAAATGAGGGCAAGATGAATTAGGCTTAGGACTGTTTCAGAGTTTTTAGAAGGAGGGTTGTTAGTACTGAGTGTCTTTAAGCTAATGACAACTTCAAAATGGTATTTCTTGCCCTAGAAGGTCAAATGCTTGATTTTCATGAATATTAGGGTTTGACCAAGCCTTTAGGTTTTCAAAATTCTCTTTTAATTATGCATGTAAGATAAAAACTTGGAAAGGTGAGAAGAGGGGCCACTAACCTTGTTTAACCTTTTACAGGATCTTGGAGGAAAAATATTGGATTTTTGCCACTTTCTGAGAAAATTTGACCAATTTTGCTCTATGTGCAGCACCTTCCCAGGGGCATAGCACTTGGCTCCAGGTGTGCAGCGCAGTGTTATTTAAAAATGCACCTGCCTCTTCTATGTGCAGCGCCGGGCTCTAGGTGTGTAGCGCCTCTGCCAGTGCGCAATGCCATTTTGCAGAAGTAATTTGGAGGCCTTCCCGGTTTTGGAATGAGCTCTGTGATATCTCATTGGAAAGCTTGTGGAGTCTACTTTCCAAAACTTTTTTTTTTCATTTGGTGTCCATTTACCTGTTCAAAAATGTATTCTCCCAACACTGGTCAAAAAGTGTTGAATGATGGTGCAAAAATGCAGAGTGTTGGTGCAGAAATGTAGAGTGCTGGTGCATACCACTTTTAGATGCCTTCCTCAATTCCCAATTGAGCTCATGATAGCTCATTGGAAAGCTATTTAAGTCTAGTTTTTTTTTATTCATCAAGAAAGTAATTTAGACAATCTAGCTGTGAGAAACCTTGATTTTCCCAAGGTCACTTAAGAAGTGCAAAATTTCTCCCGTGACACCTGTATTTTTTATGTTTCTCCTAAACCATGATACCTGTGTAAAAACTGAAGGAGGTTTTCCTTCTTGGCCCTATGATGGACAAAAAACTCTCTCACATTTTCCAAATTCATCTCTGTTTGGTCAGAAACATAGTTTGAAGCAAAACTGGCCCTAGGTGTGGCAAATGACTTGGTCCTTGGAATGAATTCTTGGAAAATGATGGAGGCATGATGTTTATGAGCTGGTATGGACTTATTCTTGTTTACATGATCTACCAAATTAATCCTTTTCTCTTGTTCCTCCTTTTCATATCAAACCCTAGCTTAGTCGAAAGAGGAAATTAGGGTTTGGTGTGAGGATTTAGGACTGCCTTACAGAGGGAGGGGAATGAAGTGGTTAAGGGTTGTCTAAATTCTTGGGGAAATTTTTGGGGATAGGGATAGATGTTAGGGAGTAGGGGAAAGTGGAATTTCAGGAATTGACTGAGGGGAAGGGGTCCAAAAGGTCAAAACACAAGCCTAGTCTTAAAAAGTGTCAATTTGTGGCAATAAACTAGGTTTTGTAGAAAAATGATGATTCTGAGAGATAGGAGTGATGGGAAGTGTTTATGGAGGAATTTTAAGGATAGGAGGAGGTGTAAGAGCATCAATATACAAGCCTTGTTTCTTTTTAACCATGGAGGTCATGAAACCAAGAAAAATGCCCTTGAAAACCCTAGATGGATAATGGAGGAGTTAGGCAAAAATGAAAATAGAGGGCTGAGGCCAAAGGTGGCAAAAAATAGTGATAATGAGTGGTATGACACCATGATGGGTCCTTTGGGAGTAGTGAGCTGACCTTGACATGATGGGATGATGAAATAGTGAAAATTTACCCTAAGGATAATGAAGGCAGTGAGATTTCTAGAACTCACAATGTTCATGAACTTTGTTTCTAGAAATCTAGAACCGATACTTAGTCATCTTCAGATAGTGAAAATTATGGATGACTAACAAGTTTCTCAGCGCAAATAGAAAAAGGTTTGACAGTACCAAGACCCTCAAGATTAAAGGGGACTTATTCTTTTTTCCAGCAAGCTACCACCAAAGGAAGAAGAGATACTTTCAAAAGTTTTCAAATCACCTGCAAAAAAGGGTAAAAAAGATATCAGTCAAAATGATAAAGTGACAAAACCTTAGCAAAAGTGGGTTTTCTGATTTTAATTTATTTTTAAAGGGCATAAAGGCATCTAAATTACCACTTTAGCTCATTTGTCATTTGCAAGGAGAGAAAGAGCCTCCAGGAGAAAATTCTGAGTTTTTGAGAAATTCCGGGCAAAGTCATTGGCGCTGCGCTCAGAACCCAATGTTGCGCTCACAGACCCCAGCGCTGCTCATAGGGGGGTCCTCAAAATGTGATTTTTCCAATGCACTGCGCGTATAGCGGGAGGTGCTGCACTTATAGCCTGGCTCTATGCACAGGAAAACTCGACACGCCCAGGCCCGACACTGCGCGAATAAGACCTAACTCACTTAGTTTTCGGCACAGTGCTATGCACAGAGGGCAACCTGACAGGCTCGGTGCTGCACACAGAAGCCTGACAGGCCTGAACGCAGGTAGTGCTGTGCCCAGATCAGGACCCGACTTGCCTGGCGCTGTGCTCAGAGGCACACAACAATGCGGGTAGGGCACTGCGCTCATGCTAAAAAACCCTCCAACTTGCAGAAAGGTGCCTAAGGCTAAAGGAAAGCCTTCCAAACTGTTCTCAAGTCCCTGCAAGTAAGCTAATTTGGTAGTTGGCTTTTCCTCCTTGTCCTCCAAGTAAGTTTTATCATTTGGTGGTTTAAAAAATGATTAAAACCTAGTATTTGCAAGCCCTAGGTCTTCATGACAAATAAACCTCTGTTTTTAGCCTCCAAGCAAGTAATTGTCTTTTAAAAGGGATGTGTGAGTTAGGATAGTTATACTTAAATTCAATTTAAGCCCTAAATAAGCTCAAAACACTCAGTCATAAATCCATCTCCCTCTCACTCATTTGCAAAAGCTACCCTCACCATAATTTTCATTTCACTCCTCCTGCCTAAGTTTCACAAGCAAACCCAAGTTTGTCCAAAACAACCCTAATCACTATGTCAGGAGCAGAAGACAATGTCAGCAGTGAAGGAGGTCAAAGCATAAGGGAGGGAAGGTAAATAGGTTTGAACCCCAGATCACAGTGGATATCACTTCATCTCCCATGATTCTGACATGTTTTCAGAATGTGGAATGTTTCCAGTTTTGTGATAAGGTCAAACAAGTCCAAAATCACCCAGAGCTTGCAAGATTGTTTGTCCTCAAATTACACAATAAACAAGTAAGCCTTGCAGGGGTGGATTTTGAACTATCAACAAATTCCATCTCTAATGCTACAGATATACCTGCTATTGGTGAGAAATTGTTCAAGAAGGCAAGGTTGGACATGGACCATTATGATCCATTTGTCAAAACTAGGTACAGAGAAGGCTGTAGGGATATTTTCCCTTTCTCACACCTAAAACAAAGGTTTGAACCCTTGATGACGGTTATCATGAAGTACTTCACTTGTGAGGGGAAATACTCCAGAATTTATTCCTACCATGTTAGAATCCTCATGCATTTTACCAGGGTTAAATTGCTTCATTTGCCTTACTACTTGTTACACCATTTTTTGGTCATCTAACCTATTATCATTAGATGGACCCAAGTACACCATGTAAGACCAATTTTACCCTAAGTAAAATTTCTTTCACTATGTAAAATAACTTAATAAACCACATTTATTAGGTTGTTTATGGTCTAAACAGGAAACCCCAAAAGGAAATATTAAACAAACCTATTTGGTTTGATTTTCCTCATGGAATAATTAATTAAACCATAATTTAATTATCATTCCCAGTCATGTTTAACCCAAAAACAAAAATTAATTAGATAAACCTTTATTTATCTTATTATTTTCTAGGAATAATTATTTAAACCTTATTTAGATAATATTCCTTGTTAAATATGACCAAATCGCCCACAAATAATTAAATAAATCATTATTTATTTAATTATCTTTCAACCACTTCCTTAAATAATTAAATAAATCATTATTTATTTGATTATCTTCTAACCGCTTCTTTAAAAAGATAAATAAATCACTTATTTATTTATTTTGGACAAATTAAGGGATTTGACCCAAGTCAAAAACCTTTTCCCTCCAACAAATATAATAAAATATTCCATAAAAAGTGGATCTAGATCTGGTTAACCCATGCACCAAGATCTAGAATGACCCAATATTTTGTTATAAATAGGAGGGTTTTTTCTACCATTCTTCACCTTTTGTTGCCTATTAGATCACTCTGGATCTATACACTTGGTCCCATTTTTCTACCATTTGCTGTGTGAGCTCCCTTTGAGTTCCATTCTTTGTGTGGGTTTTCTACACCAACAAGAGAGAGAAATTTTAGATCTGAAGTGCTGAGGACTTCCAAGAACCCATCCCACTGAGGAGAATTGGATACGCCTTCTTGTTTTCCTCCCAGGTGCCCCATTAATATAAAAATTCTTTCAAAACTCGTTCTTGTCTTGTCTATTGGTATATGGAGCAAACCCTTGTTTTTTCGCTATCAGTCTTTTCCATGTATAGATCCGGTTGTACTTTTATGTCCAACTAACCACAGACTTGAAGGTATCACACCACTTTTATTAATAAAGGCTATTAGTTACAAGCAGAGTTGAAGAAGTTGAAGTGGTCCTTTTTTGTACACTTCGAAAAAGGATTCATACTAACAAATGGTGACTCCACACGGGTTTTAAATTACGACTGCTGTCGTTTTTCATATTCCTGCATATCCAGCTACTTCAGACCTAGGGTTTCTTTTCAGCTGTTTATTTTCTCTATTTTTATGTTGTTTTTCTCACATAAAACCCTAAAACATTAAAATTTCTAACTTCCGTGTGTTTCTGGCCCTATTGCGCAGGTAAGCGACACCAACCGCAACTGAGACGACAAATTTTCTGAAAATCGCCGCCGAATAACCTAACGGGGGCCACATTTTTGCCCATAACCTGGCGATTTTATTCCGTTGGTGTCGCAATTCTTCGCCCTTTTCTCGCGATTCGCACCGAAAAAAGGTCGAACCTCGCGACCGCCATTTTTTTCTTGTTGATTTTTCTCGCAATTTTTTCTCGGGGTTCTCGCCGGGCAGCTCGGCTGTGGCTCACCGCCACCCCCCCCGGCCACCCAAGCGATTCTAGGCTCATATAAGGGAACCTAGCCTCAGGCTTCAGACTACTTTTTGTGGAAGATTTTTAGCTGTTTCAGCCGTCGGTTTCAGAGCTTCAGCCCCCTCTTTTCCAGATCTGTTACCTCCCTTTCAGATCCATTGAAATCAGCCTCTTCTCCTTTCAAATCACCTCTTGTCGTTTTGTTTGGACCTCCTCTGAAGGCCTCCGCCTTGCCCCTCCGGTTTTTGCTGATTTCCTTCCCTTTTTCCAGCCACCTTGCCTCTGTCTCTTGGCTGTGATCTCAGACTCTTTTCGGTGTGCCACTTTATCCCCAGATCCCCGTCCCTTTTTGACCTTAGATCTATTGGCCCCTTCTCCGTGTGTTTTGCCTAGATTTTTTCCCTTTTTTTATTGTTTTGAGATACCCGCTCACAGATACGTGCTGGGCAATCGTTAATTTCGTTATTTCCAGCATTATATATCGTTCGTAGGTTTATTTTCGCTACGCACACCCTTTTTTCTTGCTCTCAAAATGGAAAGGGTTTAAAATTAAAATTAACGCACGCCACACACCGACCCTAAGTGAAGAAGCGCTCAAGTTAACACCGCCGGCAAAGACCTGGAAATCAATTTTCACCGAGACGAGACAGACCTTTTTCTCGCTTTTGACCTCACTTTCTGATTTTCGTCCTCGATGCCCTCGCTGGCTTCTTCTTCATGTCGTCATTGCGCCCCCAAGGCGCCTTTCCCGAAGACTTCTTGGCCTTCACCCTCAGTTTCCAGTCGATCGACCTGCTCCGACCCGCCGTCATCGAGCCAGTCCTCCTCCGAGTCCGCACTCCGACTCCTCTCCTGATTCATCGGGTTCCCTTTCTCCTCCTGGTTCTCCCCCAGTCACCTTCACCATGTCTGGTCTAGGGCCTAACGCTGGTGGTGCTCCAAGCCCTAATGCCGGACCTGCCACTAGCGGAACCGCCACAGGAACTACCTCAGCCACACCCTTGCTGCCGTACATTGCAGGCCTCAGCCTCCCCGATTTCAATCAGTTGATCAACGACCCTATCCACCATGATGTTGGTTGGCCTACTATGCCAACCAAGCTCCCCTCTGACATCCCTAAGTTCGAAGGCCTTGCTGGAGAAGATCCAACCAATCATGTCCGATCTTTCCACATGTGGTGTTCCTCCAATTCCATTACCGATGACTCCATCCATCTTCGTTTGTTCCAACGCATGCTTACCGGCGAAGCTTCTAAATGGTATGTTGACCAAGCCACCTCTTCCCATACCACCTTTGCGACCCTTGCCCAAGCCTTTTTATCTTATTTCCAGCTCCCTCTCTGATACGATACTGGCACGGAGCTCTTGACTTCATTCAAGCAAACCTCTTCGACCCGCCTTTCCGCCCATGTTCAGGAATGGCGACGAAGACGAAGCTTATGTCGAGCCCCCCCCTTCGAAGATCGAGTTTACATGGATTGGTTCCTTCGCACCCTCTTAGCTCCTATCGGCAAACATGTCGCCTCTCACTTTCCTCAAACTGAAGAAGCCGCCCTCCAAATAGCCTTGAAATATGACCTGATCTACGCTCAATCTGGTTATGTTTATACCGTTCTTCCTGACCTCCCCAAGCCCGGCGGCGCTAATGCCCCGGGGGCATCTCATTCCGCCGATGGTATCGTTGGAGCCCTTTCCCATCCGTACGCTCAACCTCCTATGGGCTATGGTCTCCCTCAGGGAGGGGCCAACACCTCTAGCACTCTTTCCCCTCCAGGTAGCATGTATCTAGGATACGGCATGCCTCCTCCTTTTGCCCAACCTCCTACTTACCTCAATGTTGCCCAACCTAACCATTACCCTTATCCGTAGCTTGGTGCGCCAGCTCCTCCAGCATATGCGCTTCCATCTCCCTTGCCTCCTCAAAACCTGCAACAGCACTTACAACCTCCTCCAGGGAAAGTATTTGCACAGCAGGGTGCGACTAATCCCCCTTCTTCTCAAAGACGGTGGAGAGGCAACCCAAACCAATCTGCCCCTGGTACCCGTGGACCCAATCCTGGTGTTGACCCTAACACTGCCACCCAGCAACAAGACACTCAACCCAAGCTGGACAGGCCGCTTCGAACAAACAAGCCTTGTTCGTGTTGCGGTGTTTATGGTCATTACACCCACGATTGTCCTCTCTTACTCCCGTATGTAAGATGTGGGAGTCTCTGGGCCACATTGCGCTGACAACACGCTCCCCTCATGCTCCTCCTAATGTGGCCACTACCTCAACCCACTGTGGTTATCGATCCTTTCTCACGAAGGATTTGTGGCTACCCAACCGCCTGACAGCCAGGTCGCCACTCCCTCTTCCCTTTCTGGTTCCTCTGATTACCAGATCCTTATGATGCACTCTGATCCGTCCCCGACCGTCGACCTTCACCTTCAAACTCGGTCTCGCCAGTACCCCAAGCCTCCTACTCAGTCTGCCCCCGAGCCTCCTTCTTCAAGTTCTACAGAGCCTCTTTCGACATCCAGTGGCCCCTTACATATCCCTCAACCAAAAGTTGAGGTTCATACCAAGATTCCTAAGGGACCCCTACGTCGAAACGCTGCTCCCGGTCGCGCTGCTCATTCGTATAGTATAGTAGATGATTTGGCACAATCTCCTGTTGCCATTTCCACACTGGAACTCCTCCAGTCGTGCCCTTCCCAAAAGAAGGCTTTACTATCTGTCGTGGGTGCTGTAGATCCTGCTGATGACCAAATGATTGTTTTCGACACCACTCAATCGGACCATCCCCCTCTTCCTGCTTCCGTCGCCTTCTGAATCCAAGTCAAAATCTGGAATGCCAACGTTTCACGGTGCATAATTGATGAGGGGGCATCCACCTGTGTGATGTCCGCTTCGGTTTGGAAGCAACCGTATTCCCGAGCCGGCCCCTCCACGATCACCCTTCGAGCGTGGGACGGCCATTCCCAGCCCATTGGCCTTTCCGTAATTATCCTATCACCCTCGCCGTAAGATCAAATTCGACCAAATTCGGTCATCGACGCCCCGCTAGACTACAACATTCTATTGGGGTGAAGCTACACCTATGCTATGTCCGCTGTCCCATCTGCGGTTTTCCGCAAGATGTCTTTCCCCCATAATGGAAAGATAGTCACCATCGACCAGTTGACATATCATGAGCCAAAATATCATACCTCACCTGAGACGACCATCTCTTCTGTAGCCAACAAGCAAACCATCGATTCCTTGACCAGTGTCTCCCCCGGCGTTTACAAAGATTCCTCCCTACTTGGAACTTTTCCTAATCTCCCTCCTCCTCCCATCACTGATCCCAGCTCATCGAATGTTTGCATGATGCAATCGTCTCAGGCTTCCCGTAAGCGGCCTGCCTCAGCTAGTCAGCAACCTCCCCCTCGCCCTCCGCAACCCGCTCCTAGCCCTTCATCTCAGCCAGCCGGACCTCCTCCTTCGGGCCCTCCCCCTACAGCTGGTATCCCAGAACCTCTTTATCCTCCCGGACGGCTCCCCTGTGCCTAACCATCTCTGAGCCGTCCCTCCGGTCATTTCCGCGCGATCCCTTCCCCCGGCTCCTCCAGTATATTCTGTCCCCCGTCATGGCCACCCTCTCTCTCCCTAACCTGACCTTGGGCATACCGGTCTGGTACCTTGATCCCCCAGCCACCACCCCTCCTGGCCACCCCAAACCCTATATGGCTTTGACACCGGTTCAACCGGTCCCCCTCGCTCCCTCCATTGCCACTGTGCCCCCAACACCTCCACAAGACCCTTCTCCTGTCGTGACGACTCTTGGAAAGAAAGGAAAATCCTGCAAGGGGGCACCCAAAGACAAGACCACCGCAACTGACCCGGCCCCTCCTCCGCCCGCAAAACCTTGTGCCTTATGTGATGTCGCCGGTCATGCCACCCATGCTTGTCCCGAGTTGCCTCGTATTCAGCCCATGGTTAAAGTCGCGTTCCTTGAAGCTACGGCCCCTGAAGCCTCCACTCCTTCTTCGTCCGTAACCAAGAACCCCAAGACTCTCCGCACCAACAAACCCTATGCTTTGTGCGGCATTCATGACCATTACTCCCACCATTGTCCTCACCTGACGCATTACCGTGCCTCTTTAGAGGTGGTCCGAGAGTATGAGGTTGAACAAAATCAATCCACCTCTCCCATCCTCGCGCAGTATGCTTCAGGTTAGCCTGAGGATCCCTCCGCTCCCATCGACATCCCCCCCCTGATGTTCAGATGACGGAGTCTACTGTAACCATTCTTTACCTATCCTCCTCTGCGAGACACTCGGAGCCTAGCCCCCCTGCATTCTCCCCTGTTGTGTCACCTGACCACCCCTTTTCTACCCATACACGAGATCACTCCACCCGTGTCCCTGTTGACCTCCGCAGCCCGAGTCCTTACCATATTTCTGATAGCCCTCATATACCACCCTCTAGTTTGTATATGAGTCATAGTCATCCTGCTCCTTGCACTCCCTCCCGCAGTTGCTGCCTAATGTCTTCTGTGCACTCACGCTACCGTCATTGCCTCTCCCCCCCTCATTTGTTGTCTTGTAACACCATTCCGCAGGACCCCCCATCCACACCCTTTATCGGTTACGCCGATGGTGCAAGTCATTACTCTCGGAATCTAGCCTCGGCAGGTTGGGCCATCTTCACCCCCTTGCATGCCCTTTTTCTCTCTAATGAGGGTCTGCATTGGTTCTGCCACCAACAATCAGGCCAAATATGATGCAGTGCGTGGTCTCTTAGCTTCGGTCTCTTCATCGCATCCTACATCTCGCACGTTCCAGTGTATGCCCTACTTTGTATTTGGCCAACTAAATGGTGTTTATCGTGGTGTATAACCTCATGGGTCGTTTGGGGACGCTATTTATGAGTGAAACTCTTGACACGTGCATTTGAAACCATAACTTTCAACCATGTACCTCGAGAACAGAATCACTATGTAGATAGTATTGTAAACCATGTTCTAGATTGGCATTTATCACACGCATTTCATACAAGACAATAACATTCATAATCATTAAAAAACGATGCATATTCATAATATGTGTCACAAAAACATGTGTTTAGAGTCCATCTACTTTGATACATATGACATGCCCATAGCATGTTACAAAAAAAAAAACTCAAAAACTGGGGGGCACCACTTTCCCCTACATACACACTGGGGGGCACCACTTGCCCTACATCTAATCACTCTCTGGAGGATCTCGAGCCAATGGCTCTGCTCCCACATCTCGTAGATCAGGAACAGTCTGACCAGCCATTGCCATGTGTCACATGATACCTCGCCATTCCGAGGGTAGCCTAATACATGACTCTATGTACTGGTCACTAAGTTTTTCCACCCGCGCTCTGAATAATCCTGGCCAAAGAACCTTGCATCTACTTCGCGGATGTCCTCCGGGTAGGGGGCCGATCCTCATTTTGCGTTACTTCTCGACCCAGTCGACCCGCAACCCAAATTTTGCCATGGCTGTCCCATATATCCTAGCCTATTTTACCTACATCTCAGATAACAACAATACATGAATCGCACTTAGTTACTATTCAAAACTCGACTGTAATATGCCCATACAAGAATAAAGAATCCGTCACTTACCATTGGGCCCCGACTCGACTGTGCCAAGTGGCAAGTCCGTATCCCCACAATAACTCATCCCACTATAGGGATAGTCGTCTATGTATAACGACATCTGATCCCAATGGGCAAAAAACTCAGGTTGAAACACTCTCCCGACCGCCCCTCCCCCTCCTCTGCACAGTAGCCGCCCCCACCGGCGCATCCTGGGCTCTCTCGGGCCCCCATCTGGAAGCTGTACACAAGGCCGCAAGGTTGGGATCTTCTCAAAGAAGAAGGCGCACAATAAAGTCCCATACGAGCAATCGTGGTTCACTTGCCGTTTGCAGAGCGACAACTGTCGTTTTAACGACACCAGCATCATTTGGGCCCACCCATAGTAGGTCCCACTCAACACACTCTCTACCAGCATCATCTGCCCCCCGGTGATGTGATGGAACGCCTGGTTGCCCAGGAGACGCAGCACAGCTGTGGCCACTGCACGGGTTTCTAGCCTCTCTAGATCCCCGATCGGTATCCGAGTCCCCTTGACTTGGAGACCCGGTCGACAATGTCGTTCCACAAACTCCATGATATGCCGTCCCCGCGGTAATACTAGCTGCGTGTTTCCTACCATCCCCAGTGGTGGGAGACCCGTCAAGAAATATACATCCTGGACCGTCAGTTCGATCCTGTGCCCTTGCACTACAAATACCTCATGCTCCGGATCCCAATAACTGATAATCCGAACCAACAAGGGCTCTCCTGCTCTCATCAATGGGTTCTCCAAAAACTTTAGAACCCCAAACCTGGCCAACACACGACGGACACCCTGATCCGCCTGGATCTCTGCCCGTAATGTACCCAGGTCTCTCTCTCCGCTAACCCATAAATCGCGTACACCCGTACCAAAACATCATCTTTGTCGCACGGCCAGACGGGGAATAACAGCAACCAAACACAAACCCAACTCCCGCCTATAAACAGCACCAAAACCCCTCATCTCCTGTGTCGCGCTTTTCTACCCAAGCTCAGGACCAGGTCGGCAGTTTTTGCCCCCGAATCCTGTTCCTGTGTCGCACTTTTTGGCCCAAAAAGTGCCCCCGCCATAGAGATGAAGGAGGGTCTCGTTTCGGGATTTTGGTTCTCTAAATCGAACTTTCAATCCATCAAAATGAAAGAGTAAGGTTAGGCCTCTTACTCCCGTAAATCGACTGATCTCGACATTCCAATGGCCCAGTTATCTCATTGGCCGGCAAGAAGATTTAGGGCCTTCTCTCCTCTCTACATTCACCACAGCAACAATAGCAAATGGGTGAATTTGGAGGGAAAACTGCCTTATTAAAAGAGAACCCCTGTTTCTTCTTTCGACTGTTGCGACCACACCGTAGCCCTGTTTGATAAACCGTCTGCATCGTTGGAAAGCTCTCACCGAGCCCTCAAATGGGTATCTGTTAGTTTTTTATGATCTGATACTTCACCAGGACACATTTTGTCCAAAAAGGGTCACTTCCCCCCTCATTAAAATCGAACTTCCTCACTTACAACACTTGTACTCGGGGCACCACTTCGCCTCCTTACTTGTCTTTGTTCGTGTCGATTTTCGTCATGAGTTCCCATCTTGTACTCATGTTTTGATGGCCCCCCACTGGGCATTTACTGTGTGGTAGCACCATCGAGTCGCCCTTGTTTAGAGCATCCAAGTTGAGTCATCATCGCATTCATGGAGTCTATCCCAAGTCCCTTTGTACCCCGCTATAGCCCTCCATCCTCCATTGCTTGGTCTCTCTCTTGTGTCGCACTTTATGACCTTCAGTCCCATTGTCCCCTATCCCTTATGATATTGTGTCAGTCGCTGCCAGGTCATTCATGCCCTTTATGCTCTAACAAGGGAAGTCATCCATTCACTACTCAGTCCTTTCCATTTCCCTATCATCATTAGTGTCAGTCTGTCCGTCGCTCCACTATTTTCTCTCGTGCCTTAGATGAGGATGCCTCATTGCCTCACCTATGGTGGACCTCCTTCTGTCGACATCAGCTCATTCCTTCCAAAAGCCAGGTCTAGAGGGCGGTGTACCTTGGTTCCAGCTTCCACTCTTGTTCGGTGCCTTGGATCAGCCAAAGGGACCTCTCGTTTCCCTTTGACTTGATTGTTTCTCCAGCTCCTTTCAACATGATTGAGATCTGTATATTTGATGGTCCAGTGATCCAGCAGTAGCTCTTGATGATTCCCGGGTGTGTGTGAGATGTCTCAACCCTCATGAGGGGGTGGCCCCGTTGTAGCTCCCCACATGCCCTGGGATGACCTCTTCTCATAAATTTTCCGATGCAAATGATATTCGATGATATTTGCCTTAGCCCCTTGCAGCGCCTCTTTGATTTGCATGTATCAGTTATATTTTGTGAGCCCTTCCCCATTTATAGGGGGCATTCAGGTTGTATTTGTCTCTCATGTACTCAGATATTATTGTACAAGTCCTGGTTGTTATCCCAGGCACAGCATGTATATGGGATTCCTCATTCTATTTTTATCTGGCTCCTGATTATGCCAGTTGTACTTTATGGTTCGGTCCCTTGTTTACTGGACACACTACTCTTTTGTACTTTGTCTCGGCGGGCACAGGTATGCCTCCCCCGCCACCTTCAGCACAGGTACCCTCTCATAAAAAGAGACTTGTTGCACCTGCGAGTCTCGTCTCCTCAGGGTCCAGTTCGTCAGCACACTATCTACCTTGCATTTCTCTCTCTGACTTCCCTTTTGTTGTCTAGTGATTGAGTTCTTACAACGTACTTCGGTCATACGATTTGCTCCTAACACTCGCACGCTGGGGGGCAATCTGTTACACCATTTTTTGGTCATCTACCCTATTATCATTAGATGGACCCAAGTACACCATGTAAGGCCAATTTTACCCTAAGTAAAATTGCCTTCACTATGTTAAATAACTTAATAAACCACATTTATTAGGTTGTTTATGGTCTAAACAGGAAACCCCAAAAGGAAATATTAAACAAACCTATATTTGTTTGATTTCCCTCATGGAATAATTAATTAAACCATAATTTAATTATTATTCCCAGTCATGTTTAACCCAAAATCAAAGAAATTAATTAGATAAACCTTTATTTATCTTATTATTTTCTAGGAATAATTATTTAAACCTTATCTAGATAATATTCCTTGTTAAATATGACCAAATCACCCACAAATAATTAAATAAATCACTATTTATTTAATTATCTTTCAACCACTTCCTTAAATAATTAAATAAATCATTATTTATTTGATTATCTTCTAACCGCTTCCTTAAAAAATAAATAAATCATTTATTTATTTATTTTTGACAAATTAAGAGATTTGACCCAAGTCAAATACCTTTTCCCTCCAACAAATATAATAAAATATTCCATAAAAGTGGATCTAGATCTGGTTAACCCATGCACCAAGATCTAGAATGACCCAATATTTTGTTATAAATAGGAGGGTTTTTCCTACCATTCTTCACCTTTGTTGCCTATTAGATCACTCTGGATCTATACACTTGGTCACCATTTTCTGCCATTTGCTGTGTGAGCTCCCTTTGAGTTCCATTCTTTGTGTGGGTTTTCTACACCAACAAGAGAGAGAAATCTTAGATCTGAAGTGCTGAGGACTTCCAAGAACCCATCCCATTGAGGAGAATTGGATACGCCTTCTTGTTTTCCTCCCAGGTGCCCAATTAATATAAAAATTCTTTCAAAAATTGTTCTTGTCTTGTCTATTGGTATATGGAGCAAACCCTTGTTTTTTTTGCTTAATGTCTTTCCATGCATAGATCTGGTTTTTGCAGCTCTTTTATGTCCAACTAACCACAGATTTGAAGGTATTGGCAGCCACTTTTGTTGTTAAGGCTATTAGTTATGCGTAGCTAAAGTGGTCCTTTTTTGTACACTTCGACAAACGATTCATACTAACACTACTTGTATAGAAGTATTGAAAAGATGTCTTCTGTTATCTGGAGGAGGACCTATACCCAAAAAATGCATAGTTTTTTCTACCATTCCTTGATCAAGATGGTGGCATTACATCAAATGGAGCAAAAGGGCATTCCTTGGGATTTTTTCATATCCCATGAAGTCTTCACAAGTCCACAACCCCATCATCAACTAAACTTACCTTTGTCATATCATCCTCCTCCCTCTACTCCTCCATCACCTCCTATTGACCATACCTCATCCTCTACACCTATACCACCTCCTCAAGGAAACCTCCCTTCCTCCCCTTCTCTTGATGCATCAAATGAAGAAGGAAGTGTCAATGAAGAATAAAGTGAAAATGAGGGAGAAGATGATTATGAGTCAGCCCAAAATGAAGAAGAGGGCAATGATGATCTGAGCCAACAAGAGGCAAAGACAAAAAATGATGAGGAAGAAGAAAATGATAAGGAATAGGAAGAAAATGATGATGAGGCACAAACATAAATTGATGAGGAGGAATAAGAAGGAAATGATGATGAGGCAGAGATAGAAATTGATGAAAAGGAAGAAGAAGGAAATGATGAAAGGATAGAAATAGAAAGTGAAAAAAGGAAAGAGGTAGATGATGAAGAATAAATAGAGGTAGATGATGAAGAAAGGGGCAGTGAGCATGACAATGATGAAGATGAAAAAAGTGAGCACAACAATGAGCAAAAAAGTGAGAAAAACAGTGACAAAGAGGTAGAGGACATGGAAATAGAGGGAGATGATGAAAATGCAGAAGATATGGAAGAGGATGACAATGATAAAGATGATGATAGTGAGGACAATGCAGAAACTAAAGATAGCAAGGAGGAAGACAATCGTAACAGTCATGACAGTCATGATTACAGTGAAAAAGGTGAAAGGGCTGATAGCCCAAATGAAGATCACAACAATGGAGAGGAAAGTAGCTTTAATAAAAAACAAAATGACAATGAAGAAATCAGTGAAGAGGTTGAGGGTGGTGATGGTGTTGAGAAAAAAGAAGACAATGATGAAGCAGAAAACATGATGATTGATGATACTAATGATGAAAATGAAGAGTGTGATGACAGAAGCAAGGATCACCACCATGACAAAGAAACCAACAAGACCACACTCAAATCTCTTTCATTCACATATCAGAGAGGGCTAAGGCTTGTGTTTGCTACCTCCAAAAGGCAAGGGACCATGCCATCCACCTCAGCTCAGCCACTAGACAAAGGAAAATAAAGGGTGAAGCAAGAAGAAGAAGATCATGAGGTGGAAAGGGAGTTTAAAATCATTCAGGTAGACAGTGATGAGGAGAATGAAGCAAGAATCTCAAAATTTCTCATCCAAAACAAAAATGCACTTATTGAATACCTCTAAGCCAATCTGAATAGGGCCAAAAAGTGTAAATTATGCCCTTGACTTGGAGAACAGGAAACTAGGAGCACAAATTGCAATCTATGAAGCCAGAGCCTTCAAGGCCCGGAAAGAAGCCCAAAGGGCACATGTAAAACTAGAAGAGTTCATGGGCACTTATGAAGAGAGTGAGGATGAGGAAGGAAAATCTAGGAGGAGGCCTAGAACCATGGGGTTGAAGAAGGCATTGAAAAAGCAAAGGGAACAAGAATCAACCCTAGCAGAGTAGCTTCCTCTAGATGAGTTGTTGGCCATGGAGATAAAACATGATCGGGAGCCTTGGTTGGAAAGAGCCAACATACACTTGGAGGCTAATTTGAAGAAGTAAAATCAAGATATTGATCTCCAAAGGAGGATAACTAAACATTATGCCCAGAGAAACCAAGTTGCAAGGGCTAAACTTTAGAAGGCCCAAACCAAGATCCAAGCACTAAAAGAGGAAAAAGGCCAAGTTAACCTTGTAATTTTGGCACAAGATTCTCTATAGGTATCTCAAACCCCATGAGGGAGACATCCACCAATTTTGAAGAAATTTGGATAAATTTTTGTTTTTTGTGAATTTGGAGGCCTATAAGTGCAACACCCCTGGCGCTACGCTTTTTCCTCAGAAATACTCAGAGGGAGAGCTTTAAATTTTTTATTTCTCATGCCTATTACACTATTCTCACCAAAATTTCAGAGCATTTGGAGCATTTTTTACCCCTCAAATGGTCAAAATACACCTCATTTTATACGTTTTTGCGAAATTTTCAAGCTTGGCACTGCGCTCAGAGCAGTGTTGGGAATTCAGATTTTTGGACTAGTTTAAGGAGCTCAATCAGAAAACCAATAGTATATTTGGAAAATAGACTTAGCTAGATTTCCAGAGAGGCATCACGGGCCAAATTTTGACATCGAGAAGGTCACCAAAACTTCGCTGCAAGTGGGCCTATTTTCTTCCTATCAAGGCACTGCGCTTATAGACAACACTGTGTGTTTTTGGCCAAAAGTAAAAAAAACACACTCATTTATTGCAAAATGATATTTCAATATTTTTTGAGGAAAATCACTTTAGAATTAGGTGCTAGAATTTATTTTGGCATTTATTTCATGGGGATATTTTGAGCCTTGGGCCTTGCATGGTCTCTTGGGAATTTATGACATTTATGAATGATTTTGACATTTTCCAACCCTATCTAGCTTGGGTTTTTCCCTCCTTTGCTAGATAAATAGAGCATGAGGGCTTCATTGTAAATTTTGGAATTTGATGAATCTTTGGAGCAATACATAGTCTTTTGGAGGTTGAAGAGAAATTTGGTGTTGTGGAGCATGTGAATGGCTTGTTTTGCTTGTTGATGGAGGAGGCTTTCTTGGAGGATCCCTGAGCTTGGTTAATGGTGAAGTGATTCTATTTCATTTTACTATTTTATCATGTTTCATTATGTTTGAATATTTCTAAATTACAGTAGGAAAAAGGATTTAGACTAAGAAATATTCTTAAAGGCACCTTACCTCTGTTTTTTCTTCACTGCCTCTATGTTTTCCTTTGCTGGGTCTTTCTAGAGAATTCCTAAATGCTGTCTAGACCCCCCAAGCTTGTTTATTTCATGAATGGTTTAATACAATAGGTATCAAAGATGATTTATGGTTAGCCCTGCTTGTTTGATGACTCTAAACACTGTTCTTGAGGTCTCTCTCCAAAGTACCATTGATTAGGTTCTCCAAAGAGGCTATGTTTCGATCATACCCTTTGTGCATGCTTGAATAATTGTTTTGGATATCTTCATAACTATGATCAATGATGTTTAGGCATTCCATCTTCTTTGAATAAAGTTATATGTGTATCTTGAATGTTTTCTAACCTTGAAGGTGAAATCACTAGAAGTTAAATGAGTTTCCCACCTTCTATATTTCATTGGAATGTTTGTATTGAATGCTTATTTGCTTAAGTTGAATCAAAGAGTTACTGGTTTGCCCTGTCTATTGATTTCTTCTTTATTATTATGTATTTAAGTCCCTTCTCGTTAAAAAATTACATGGTAAAGGATTCTTGATTTCACTTTTCCCTACTTTTGTTCACAAACTTGATGTCCATTTCATTTCTCATAAACCTTGAAAATCCATTAACCAATGCTAGATTTTCCCTGTGATGCTCTCCGATCCATTGTTGAACTTTCCATGACTTTTATAGACTCCATAGCCCAATGACTTGAAGATTTCCTCATTCCATCTATTCTACTTGACTATCTTACCCAACCAAAACAATCAAACAAACCCTACACTTAACAACTAGCCTAAAATCAAACCTTAAAAAGCAAACAAGTTCACATATTTTGCATACAATAGAGAGGGTCCTCTCTGAGTCCAGGAAAGGCTAGGTCCTAGGACTCCAAAGACTGGTTTGATGTTACCCTATGCATTTGATCTCACCAATCTAACAAATCACAGGAACCTAACAGAATGGAAATCACGGTGGGACCTTATGAGTCAATAATCTTATAAGTATTCCTTAGGACTTCAGAAACCCTTATTACACAACATCTATTGATTTATCACCAACTCATAGCCTAACACAATTGGCAATCAATGTGAGAGGCTTTCTGAGATTAGTGACAATCTAAGCACTCCTTAGAACTTCAGAAACCCTTATCAAATCATAGAGAACTCAAACTGTTAGCCAAAGAGTAGAAACTAGTTATTTCACCATCCTAGAAAAATGATGATTCATTTGTAGGACACTCATAAAAACCTTAGGGCTACATAAAGGAACTTAGAAAAACCCAAAAAAATCCCTATATATTTTTTTTTTCAGTTATTGGTGGTGGACCATAAACATACATTTTTAAAACAACAAAAAATATCCACCTGTCGACTCCACTAGCCTCCAGTAGGCCTTTTTACTTCACTAGTTCTCATTAGACTTCCCTAGGATTGTGTCAAATCAGCCCTCAGAAGTTTAGAACCTAGTCACACACTGTGTGAGTTTAGAAAAAAACTAAGAGAGGTCATCCTTCTAAAAAATAGTCCTAAAATTTTTAGCCTCTCTACATTTTGAGTTTGAAATCTGGCTTCACAAAGGATCAGTACCAGATCTCATCCAGACCCAAACCGTCCTACCATAGTTGATGACCCATAAAATATTTTGTGGAAAAATTCTAAAACTTGAAACTGAACTACTGTTAGGACCATTCATGGAACAAGCTCTATCCCTGAACATCTTACAGCCTTGTAAGTCCCCTAGTTTGACTTACATCATACAAGAAACCTTTTCAGAACCAAGTCACAAAGTGGGATTGACCAGACTGACCTTGAGCCTTTAGATTTGCAACAGAGTTCAAGCAGAGAAGCCTCTCCTTCTACTCCTCCTGACTTTTACATTTTCCATCACTTTAGCTCTTTTCATACCAAGTCTTCTCAAAACCAGTTTGCTGGTACAATTACCTCTACCACCCCCATCCACACATCCACTGTTCAAACCACTCCACTTCACCCCCCACCCCCTCTCACAAACCCTCCCCTTTTAAATCATCCTTGGATCCCATTCACTCCCATAATGACAGCATGGTATGCCCCCTTAGTACTACCACAACCTTTGTTAGCTTTACCACATGTTTACTAGTCCAAAATCCCTCACTTTATCGGAGCTAAATCCATCACTACCCAACAACATGTAGATAAGATAAATGATGCGTTTGACTACATGGAAATAGAAGAGGAAACCATTAAGATGAGTATTTTTGCACAAAGCTTAAGAGGATAAGCCAAAAAATGGTTCAAAGGCTTGACTCCTAACACCATACATGATCTCCCTTCTCTTTATTAGACATTTATAAACAAGTGGGAAATCAAGAAAACCCCTCTCCAAATCCTCTCATAATACAAAAACCTTAAGAGAAACATCGGGGAAAGTGTCCAATACTATTGTACCAGGTTCAATAGTGTTTACAGTGCCCTCCCACCAGACGCGAAACCCCTACAAGGCTTAGCCTTAGCAAAATTTCCGAAAGGTTTAGATCCAGACATGGCCTATCAAGTAAGAGAAAGAGAGCCCATAACTTTAGAAGACATGAAAAAGGGAGCTATAAGTGTAGAGGCCAACCTGATAGAAAAGAGGGCTAGGATGAGATCAGAAAACAGAGTCACCTACAAAGATGAAACAATGGCCTCAACTTCCTCATCTGATGCCAAGATTGATAATTTAGTGAGGGTAATGGAAAGAATAAACTTGAGTGAAAGAACACCTCCTAGGGAAAACCAAGAAAATCCCCAAAACATAAATAGGAATCCAAACTTCAGAAGAGATCCTCCTCAAAATAGACCAAGAGACAATGAAAAACAAATCAGGCCCCCTTTCTAAGACAATTATGTAGATGAAGAGGGAAGAGATTCTGAAGAACCTATAGAAAACCATGTAAACTTGATAGGGTCCAACAATGAGGGTGACATTTTTCTCACTAAAGAAGAAAAATATTTATTTTCCTCAGATCAAACTGAAACAAACTATGAGGATTATGAAGATTACCAATTGGGATTTGAAAATTCCATAATGGAAGTCCATAGGCAATATGACCTTAGGAGCAAAAAGAACCAAGAAAACTCCAAAAAGAACCAAACAGACACTGCTGTTAGGAAGACACTTGAAAACACTCCTAAGAAGACAGCAGACAGTACCAACACCATGGCTAAGAAAACTGATCCAAACAAAGACAAAATTAGCCAACCAAGTGGTGACACAAGCTGCCCTAGTGCCTCTACTAGTGGCCGTGAGAAAACTATTTTTTCCAAAGTCCCAAAATAGAATCGGTAAATTAAACTTGTAGAAAAAATTATGGCTGATAAGACTGATGTAAATATGTCTAAAACACTAGTGCCTTTCAGTTTTGAGGGAGAAATTTCTAAAATCAGGATCACCATGCCTCTCACAGAACTGATAACCCAAGATATGTATAGGTCCCAAGTCTTGAAAGTCTTAAACATGGGAAATGATACTGATACTTTGAACTTGACAGATGATAAACCAGAGCTATTGTTTGGTCCTGAAGTAGAAGGAAAATACCAAGAAGTAGCCATTCCCCCTTTCTATGTTAGCTTAAACATACATGACAAAATATTACATAATGCCATGCTAGACTCTGGTGCCTCTCATAACCTCATGCCAAAGGTAGTGATGGAGAGATTAAGCCTAGAAATAACCAAGCCTTACAAAGACCTATATTCTTTCGATTCAAGAAGAGTCAAGTGTTTGGGCCTAATCAAGGATTTATGTGTCAATTTGGCACAAATCCTGGCTAAGGGCCTGGTCATGGACATAGTAGTAGCTGACATTCCCCCTAAGTATGGCATGATTTTATCGAGATCTTAGGGAGCCAAGCTTCAGGGGAACCTCCAACTTGACATGTATTATGCTACCATCCTTGTTTTTAACCAAACAAGGAGATTATACCAAGAATCACACATGAAGTTTATGGTTAGCATCCAATAAATGCCAAACAACACACCTCTTTATTCCATTCATTCAGATCTTGACTCATTAATTTTACATAATGAAGAAGAAATTAATGAAATGATGAATGAAGTTGAGACAGATCCTGAAACACCTCAGCAACCAAACCAAGCACTGCATGAAGAATTCAACAGCTAAAACTATAGCAGCCCTGAACAACAACATCATGGAAAAGCTGAACTAAATTTCCTGCAAACTGAAAATCAAATTGCAAAAACAAAAACTAGTTTAGAATCTGAACCAGGTTGCTCAAATGAAAAACAAACCTCAAAAGCATAACCATTCCCTTTTTCCAATCTAAGAATGTTGGAATACTTTCACATAACAAATTTTTTCAAGAATCTGGATCAAAAGAGTCTTAAGGTTTTTCTATACATAGACAACTCATCATCAAAGGGTTTTGTCACTTTAGAAGAGTTGTTGAATCCCAATAATGTTGCTAGGGACCCTAAAGGAGTATCTACCGAGACTGATATAGAGGAGTATAATGTAGGCAGCCTAGAAAGACCCAAAATGATTAATTTATCCAAGATTTTACCACTTCACACAAAACAAAAATACATAAGGCTGTGCAAAAGGTTTCAATATGCTTTTGTATATGGTGATGAAAGCCTAAAACCTTGTGACAAAAACATTATTCAAAGAAGGTTTCCTTTCAAGAAAGACCATGAGCCTTTTGAGAAAATTGTGGCACTAACAAAGAAAACAAAGGGGTATAGGCTATGTGTATACTTTAGGTACCTAGAAAAACCCTCCCTAAAGAACAAATACCCTTTTCCCAAGATAAATAATACTTTACAAAGGGTAGAGTTTCTAACAAGATATCATTGCTTGGTAGTGTTTCAGGTTATAATCTGGTGGTAACACTTCCAATTAATCAGCATAAAGCCACTTTCAAAGCACCTTGGGGCACCTACATGTTTGATCAAATGCCTCCTGGGTTAAGGAGTGTGGAAGCTACTTTCCGAAGAGCCATGGCTACTGTTTTCAACCACTTCACTATGGTATACATTGATGACATCATTATCTGTTTTGAAACTAATGAAGAATACCTTTTCCACCTAAGAAGGATCTTTGATAGAAGCAAGGTTTGAAAGCAAGACTCAAGGGGAAAATACAAAGAAGAGCATGGCATGTTTGGAAATTTGTGGAAAAATACTTACACCATGCACTTAAATGGAGGTAACAAGGTTTTATGTTTACAAGAGCTGAATGGAAAGGGGTTGATTGGAGATCCTGTTTATGACAATATGCTCAAGTACCATTTCTGTCAAAGTCCCTAGTTTGAAATTTTCATTCATTGTACATAACATTGCATGAGAAAAAATCAGTTAAACAAAAATACAAAAACATAGAAAAAGGAAAAAGAGGGCAGATTTGAAAAAGAGGTACATCCCCATACCCAAAAAGAGTACTATTGAAAGTGTGCAAGCCTAAATTCCACTACTTGTTCAGTCATCTAGCCTAATCATGGCTGAACATGTTTTCAATTTATTGTTGATAGGTTAGTGAAAGAGAACTTGTCAAAACATCTAAACCTGACTTGTCAGTAGGAATAGATTAGGAAGAGAAGATTCTGGTTCTCCATGCTCAAATATGAACCAAAGAGAAATATGGGAAGGCTTAACAAATGATAAATCATAGCCCTCATGATTTCTAGTTTTGTTTGTACAAAAATAATGTTTGTGTCAAGCTTGTCCTAATGCCATAGCCCATGGTGAATCAAATAGCTTAATCCTATTTCAAACCATGTTTTCAATTTCATGTCGATAGCTTAGAGAATAAAGTCTGTCATATAGCTTAATATTGACAGTCAGTTAGTCTAGGTAGAGAAATAAAAAGATTTCACTAGCATAATCTAAACTCTTGGAAGTGATAAGACTAGAATTAGGTAGTTTGTTTTGCTTTCAAAAGAAGAAAATGTCAAGGGATTGCCAGCTTAAGTGCACCCAAGGAAGAAAAAATGCTAGGAAAAGTAGGCTGGGTAGGTAGATATGATGTTGGATTAATCATGTTTTTCAGATTATTGAGATCATAACTTCAAAAGAAACCTCAACAAATGAAAAGAATGAAAATCTACCCAATGGATAAGGCACAGGTCTTCATAAACTTAGAGATTGAATATCTAAAGTTCTGGACACCTCCTGAAAAGGAGTTTCCCTCCCCAAGTGGAGCCACTGTTAGTCATCAGTAATTTTTTCTATTTTGTAGATGACTAAATACTTGTCCTAGATTTCTAAAAAAAAATTCATGAATATTGTGAGTTTTAGAAATCTCACTACCTTCATTATTCTTAGGATTAATTTTTCACTGTCTCACTACTCTGTTTTTCCCTGGTTAACCTATCACTCCTAGAAGACCCATCATGAGCTCATTCCACTCATTTTTTTCTCATTTTCACACCCATAACCTAAGTACTCTATTTTTCCCATACTTAGCCTTTTCACTTTCCATCTAAGTTTGCCAAATAGCCTACCCTTTCCCGTTTCCATCAAATGCCTCAAGCATAGATGATCTTAAAGGTACCTCTGAAGGCTCTTTAGATAAATCAAGTACATTTGGTTTTGGATCCTCAATATGTAAAAAACTATGTTTTATACTTAAAAACCATAAGCCAATGTTTTTAGTCAAAGAGCCTCCCACTAGGTCACTAGGGTTTCATAGGTTGTAGGTTAATCTTGGTGTTCTTAAATCATTGTTTTTCATGACTAAAAGCTGAAATCAAATATGAAAGAAGGGCAGCACCTATTTTCCCAAATCAGATCAACATATGTCTCCAAGAAAGGTCACCTTATCATGTTCAAATTCAGCAAATGTTAATTGTTCATTTTGACATTTCTGCAAGAGTGTCAAGGTGGCTGTCAGCAGAAAACTAGGTAAGGTAAGAGGCCAGCTCCTCACTAAAGGATATCCACAGCAAAGAAGTGGAAGCAGCCTATGTTTAGGGAAAATCATGGTTTCTAGGACTGATTGGACCAATAGTGGGCTAAGTAAAGAGCCCATGTGGAAAATCACAAGGGGAGAGGCACACTGGCACAACCAAGCATGAAATTGAAGATTTTTAGAAGTTATAAATGAAGAAGGGAAAAGGTGAGGTGAACTGAATAGAAATGAATGAACTTGAAAGGGCTATATAGAACTTAGAAGACAACACTAATGATTTTTCTCTAACAGCACTAAAACCTAAAGTTTTGGAAAGATAGGCAAAGAGGGTGAAATGAGGAAAATGAGCCTCCATCATGCCAGCAGAAGAAAATTTCAAGATACTGTTGTGTGTGTCATTCTAAGGTTTGTCAAGATAATTTTTCCACTTCCTCAAAGGGAAATCATGAAAGAATATCAATGTAAGCAAGATCAAGCCTTCGAGAATAGTCAAATTTCCCTCAAAAGATCAAAGGACTCAAAGCATAGGTTTGAGTTACAAGGTGAAAAACCAAGATGATCATGAGGTTGTTGTTGTGTAACTAAGGTTGTGAAACTCCAAAAATGACAGAGGGGAAAAAAGCAATTGTGTCATGGCACCTGCAACAAATCAGAAATGGCCAAAAGGAGGCATAGCAGACATGATTTATAGTCTTTGTCAAAATGGATATATCATTTTCAAAATCAGTAAGAAGATAATAAAACATGTTTTCAGGTCACTTACACTTAGAAATGCCAAAAAAGGGTAAAAACGTGTTTTTCAGTTTCTCAGTGCAAACAGAAAAAGGTTTGACAATACCAATAACCTCAAGATTAAAGGGGACCTATTCTTTTTCCCAAAAATCTACCACCAAAGGAAGAAGAGATACTTTCAAAAGTTTTCAAATCACTTGCAAAAAAGGGTAGAAAAGATATTAGTCATAATGATAAAGTGACAAAACCTTAGAAAAAGTAGGTTTTCTAATTTTAATTTATTTTTCAAGGGTATAAAGGCATCTCGATTACCACTTTAGCTCATTTTTCATTTGCAAGGAGAGAAAGAGCCTCTAGGAGAAAATTCTGCGTTTTTGAGAAATTTTGGGCAATGTCATTGGCGCTGTGCTCAGAACTCGGCGCTCTGCTCACAGACCCCGGCACTGTGCGTAGAGAGGTCCTCACAGTGAAATTTTTCCACTACACTGCGTGTATAGCGGGAGGCGCTGCGCTTATAGCCTGGCGCTACGCATAAGAAAACCCAACATGCCCAGGCCCGACACTGCTTGCACCAAACCCAAATCACTCAGTTCTTGGCCCAATGCTACACACATAGGTGACCCAACAGGCCCGGCGCTGCGCACAAAAGCCCGATAGGCCTGCATGTAGGCATCATTGCGCTCAGAGCAGGACCTGACTTGCCCGGCGCTGCGCTCAGAGGCACACGACAGTGCAGGAAGGGCACTGCGCTCATGCTAAAATACCCTCCAACTTGAAGAAAGGTGCCCAAGGCTAAAGGAAAGCCCTCCAAACTGTTCTCAAGACCCTGCAAGCAAGCTAGTTTGGTAGGTGGCTTTTCCTCTTTGTCCTCCAAGTAATTATTATCATTTGGTGGTTTAAAAAATGATTAAAACCTAGTATTTGCAAGCCTTAGGTCTTCATGACAAATAAACCTCTACTTTTAGCCTCCAAGCAAGTAATTGTGTTTTAAAAGGGAGGTGTGAGTTAGGGTAGTTACACTTCAGTTCAAGTTAAGCCCTTAATAATCTCAAAGAATTCAGTCATAAATCCATCTCCATCTCACTCATTTTCAAAAGCTACCCTCACCATAATTTTCATTTCACTCCTCCTGCCTAAGTTTCACAAGAAAACCCAAGTTTTTCCAAAACAACCCTAATCACTATGTCAGGAGTAGAAGACAATGTCAGCAGTGAAGGAGGCCAAATTCCTATGAGGCCAAAGCACAAGGGAGGGAAGGTAAATAGGTTTGAACCCTAGAGCACAGTGGATATCACTTCATCTCCCATGATTCTCACATGTTTTCAGAATGTGGGATGTTTCTAGTTTTGTGAGAAGGTCAAACAAGTCCAAAATCACCCAGAGCTTACAAGATTGTGTGTCCTCAACTTACAAAATAAACAAGTAAGCCTTGCAGGGGTGGATTTTGAACTATCATCATATGCCATCTCTAATGCTACAGGTATACCCGCTGTTGGTGAGAAATGGTTCAAGAAGGCAAGGTTGGACATGAACCATTATGAACCATTTATAAAAACTAGGTACAGAGAAGGCTGCAGGGCTATTTTCCCTTTCTAACAACTAAAACAGAGATTTTCACCCTTGATGAGGGTTATCATGAAGTACTTCACCTGTGAGGGGAGATAATCCAGACTTTATTCCTACCATGTTAGACTCCTCATGCATTTTACCAGGGTTAAATTGCTTCATTTTCCTTACTACTTGTATAGAAGTATTGACAAGATGTATTCTGTTGTCTGGAGGAGGACCTGTAACCAACAAATGCATATTTTGTTCCACCATTCCTTGATCAAGATGGTGGTATTACATCAGATGGAGCAAAAAGAAATTCCTTTGGATGTGTTCATAGCCCATGAAGTCTTCACAAGTCCACAACCCCATCATCAACCAAAATTACCTTCATCATCTCATCCTCCTCCCTCTACTCCTCCATCACCTCCTACTGATCATACCTCATCCTCTACACCTCTATCACCTCCTCAAGGAAACCTCCCTTCCTCCCCTTTTCTTGATGCATCAAATGAAGAAGGAAGTGACAGTGAAGAATAAAGTGAAAATTAGGGAGAATATGATTATGAGGTAGCCCAAAATGAAGAGGACGGTAATGATGATCTAAGCCAACAAGAGGCAGAGACAGAAAATTATGAGGAAGAAGAAGAAAATGATAAGGAAGAGGAAGAAAATAATGATGAGGTAGAGGCATAAATTGATGAAGAGGAAGAAGAAGAAAATGATGACGAGGCAGAGACAGAAATTGATGAAGAGGAAGAAGAAGGAAATGATGAAAGGAAAAAAAAAAAGTGAAGAAGAGACAGAGGTAGATGATGAACAAGAAACAAAGGTAGATGATGAGGAAAGGGGCAGTGAGCATGAAAATTATGAAGATGAAAACAATGAGCACAACAATGAGAAAAATAGTGACAAAGAGGTAGAGGGCATGGAAACAGAGGAAGATGATGACAATGCAGAAGATATGGAAGAGGATGACAATGATAAAGATGATGACAATGAGGACAATGTAGAAATGAAAGATAACAAGGAGGAAGACAATCATAATAGTCATGACAGTCATGATGAGAGTGAAAAAGGTGAAAGGGCTGATAGTCCAAATGAAGATCACAGCAGTGGAAAGGAAAGATGAAGAGGTTGAGAGTGGTGATGGTATTGAGAACAAAGAAGACAATGATGAAGCAGAAAACATGATGACTGATGATACTAATGATGAAAATGAAGAGTGTAATGACAACAACCAGGATCACCACCATGAAAAAGACACCAACAAGACCACACTCACACCTCTTTCATTCACATATCAGAGGGGGCCAAGGCTTGTGTTTTCTGCCTCCAAAAGGCAAGGGACCATGCCATCCACCTTAGCTCAGCCACTAGACAAAGGAAAACAAAGGGTGAAGAAAGAAGGAGGTCATGAGGTGGAAAGGGAGTTTGAAATCATTTAGGTAGACAGTGATGAGGAGAATGAAGCAAGAATCTCAAACTTGCTAATCCAAAACAAAAATTCACTTATTGAAGACCTCTAAGCCAATCTGAATAGGGCCAAAAGTGTAAATGATGCCCTTGACTTGGAGAATAGGTAGCTAGGAGCACAAATTGCAATCTATGAAGCTAGAGTCATCAAGGCCCGGAAATAAGCCCAAAGGGAATAGGTACAACTAGAAGAGTTCATGGGCACTTATGAAGAGAGTGAGGATGAGGAAGGATAATCTAGGAGGAGGCCTAGAACCATGGGGTTGAAGAAGGCATTGGCAAAGAAAAGGGAACAAGAATCAACCCTAGCAGAGCAGCTTCCTCTAGATGAGCTATTCGGCATGGAGATAGCACAGGATTGGGAGCCTTGGTTGGAAAGAGCCAACATACACTTGGAGGCTATGTTGAAGAAGGCAAATCAATATCTTGATCTCCAAAGGAGGATGACTAAAAACTACGCCCGGAGAAACCAAGTTGCAAGGGCTAAATTCAAGAAGGCCCAAACCAAGATCCAGGCACTAAAAGAGGCAAAAGGCCAAGTTAACCTTGGAATTTTGGCACAAGATTCTCTACAGCTCTCTCAAATCCCATGAGGAACTCATCCACCAATTTTGAAGAAATTTGGACAAATGTTTGTTTTTTGTGAATTTGGAGGCCTATAAGCGCATCACCCCTGGCGCTACGCTTTTTCCTCAGACATCCTCAGAGGGAGAAATTTACATTTTTGGATTTATCATGCCTATTAAACTATGCTTACCAAATTTCGGAGCACGTGGAGGATTTTTGACCCCTCAAAAGGTCAAAAAACACCTCATTTTCTACCTTTCTACCTCATTTTCAGGCTTGGCACTGCGCTCAAAGTAGTGTTGGGAATTTAGCTTTTTGGACTGGTTGCATGTGCTAAATCAGAAAAAAATGGTATTTTTGGAAATTAGACTCAGCCATATTTCCAATGGGCCATCACGGGGAAAATTTTGACATCGGGAAGGTCACCAAAACTTGGCTGCAATTGGGCCTATTTTCTTCTTGTCAAGGCACTGTGCTTATAGACATCACTGTGTGTTTTTGGCCAAAAGTCAACAAAACACACTCATTTATTGCGAAATGATATTTTAATGTTTTTTGAGGCAAATCAATCTAGAATTAGGTGCTAGAAGTTATTTTGGCATTTATTTCATGGGATATTTTGTGCCTTGGGCCTTGCATGGTCTCTTAGGAATTTATGACATTTATGAGTGATTTTGACATTTTCCAAACTTATCTAGGGTTTTTTCCCTCCTTTGATATATAAATGGAGCATGAGGGCTTCATTGTAAATGTTGGCATTTTATGAATCTTTGGAGCAATACATAGTCTTTTGGAGGTTGAAGAGAAATTTGGTGTTGTGGAGCTTGTGAATGGCTTGTTTTTCTTATTGATGGAGGAGGCTTGCTTGCAGGGTCCCTAAGCTTGGTTAATGGTGAAGTGCTTCTATTTCATGTTATTAATTTCTCATGTTTCATTATGTTTCCATACTTCTAAATTGCAGTAGGACAAATGATTTAGACTAAGAAATGTTCTCAAAGGCACCTTAGCTCTGTTTGTTCTTCACTGCCTCTATGTTTTCCTCTGTTGGGTCTTTCTAGAGAATTCTTAACTACTCTCTAGACCCCCCAAGCTTTTTTATTTCATGAATGGTTTAATAAAGTAGGTATCAAATATTATTTATGGTTAGCCTTTCTTGTTTGATGTCTCTCTCCAAAGTACCATTGATTAGGTTTTCCAAAGAGGCTATGTTTCGATCATACCCTTTGTCCATTCTTGAATAATTGTTTTGGAGATCTTCATAGCTATGATCAATGATGTTTAGGTGTTCCCTCTTCTTTTATTAAATTTATAGGTGTATCTTGAATGTTTTCTAACCTTGAAGGTGCAATCACTAGAAGTTAAATGAGTTTCTCGCCTTCTATATTTCATTGGAATGTTTTTCTTGAATGCTTGTTTGCTTATGTTGAATCAAAGAGTTACTGTTTTGCCCTGTCTATTGATTTATTCTTTATGCTTATGTATTTAAGTCCCTTCTTGTTAAAAAATTACATGGTAAAGGATTCTTGATTGCCCTTTTTCCTACTTTTGTTCACAAACTTGATGTCTATCTCATTTCCCATAAACCTTGAAAATTCATTGACCAATGCTAGATTTTCCCTGTGATGCTCCCCGATCCATTGTTGAACTTTCCATGAATTTTATAGACTCCATAGCCCAATGACTTAAATATTTCCTCATTCCATCTATTCTACAAGGAAAATTTGAAGAATGAGAGTTTATCTTAAAGTTTAGAAACCTTGGTGAATCTTACTAGTTCCTAATATGCAAATTGTAAAATGTTTGGAAATAATTTTGTAAAAATACATATATTTCGAATGAATTTATATTAGTCTATATAAAATTTGGCTATTTTTAAGCTAAAATAATTGTATACTATAAAATGTGGGCGAATCATTTTTAGAAAAAATGGAAATGAGCGAATCTTTTTTTTGGAAAAAACATGGAAAATTAGCCCACTTGCGAATATTAGCCCCTAAAAGTTTCCCTACTATTCTACTTGACCATATTACCCAACCAAAACAATCAAAAAAATTGGAAAAATGAAGGCGCAGGGGTAATGCGCAACTGGAAAAACTAGTCGTTGGAATAGTAAAACTGGGTGAAAAAGCAATTTACCGTAGAATGGAGTGGGAATTTGGAAATTAATGCAATGATCTAGGAGGATTTTTTATTGTTTCCTTGATGGTAAGTTGCATTTAAGGCTAATCCGGTTGTTTTTACTCATCGAAGGCTATAAAAAGAGGGGTGCAGGGCATAATCGATTCTTTTGCTTTTGAAATTCTTGTGCCTTGTGCTCTATTGTGAACTCTATGTATTTTGTGCAATTTCCATCTATATGTCTAGGTGAGCTACCCCCTCTGACAACAGTAACCCTAAATTTATCTCCCATGTGATAATGGATGCTTCTAGCCTCGCCGAGTCGTTGCCTGTCACAGACTATGTGGAAATTGGGTCCGAAGATGTATTTGAGGTAACCCCTAATGTGGAAGAGGTCGTGTCTATTCGAGCCAAGGGAAAGGGCAAGGGGAAGGAGAAGGGAATAGAGAAAGAAAAGAGAAAGCCATGAAGTGGGTCGTGGTGAATCCGCGCATGTCTTCTCATATTGTGCATTCCCCTCGACAGGTGCCTAAGGCATGCTCGCCTAATCCATCAAAGCACCCCATGACAACCCAGGAGGAATCTCTGTTGGTGACTCCAATCTCCTGGTTACCAGCATATGTGAAGCCAAGAAAACCAATAGTGTGCACCCCCAAGAACATTGATGTGGTCTACAAATACCTGCAAATTCTATTTGTCCCGGAGGAGGTCCCCCTGATTGGTGACATGTTCAGGAGCCTCCCCTCCATAAAATTTGATGATCATGATTTATTAAATGAGGATGTATTCCCAGACCCGGCCCCTGAATTATATCTGGAAAGGGTGTTATATGATAATGTGCCGAACGTGGAGCCGATGCCATGGGCACGTGGATTAGAAGCCTCGGGGATATTGAATTTGTTGTGCCTCCCCCACTTTGGATGATATGCCATCACCAACCTACTTATCCACCAGCTGCTGGTGTTGATCCATGATGAGTGCTTATGGATCCAAGGTTGCATCCCGATCGATGCTACGCTCATTCACCAAATCACTGGCTTACCCATGCAAGGGTCCCATCCCATGAAGGGCTTTGATAATAAGTATGAGAAAGAGGTCGCTGATGAAGTATGAGAAAAATATAAGGTCAAGCACGACACAAGGGGGTTCCTTGTTGACACTATAGCTGACTGAGGAGTGTGCATGGGTACTCTACTTGCCTGCAAAATGTTGCGCAAGTGCCAAGAGATGGATGTTCCTTCTTATGTAATTCAGTTAGCTAGATGATGCAAGAAAGGGGTCTGATACAACTAGTCACAATACCTCTGTGAAGAGATGCTAGACAATGTGCACGAGGTGCAGGACTAGGGGAAGGAATTTTTCTATTCTTGGCTATTGATGTTGATTGCCTTAGTTGCGTGGGAGATACTTGATGATGCGGTGCTCCCAGAGCTTGAGCCCGATATGAGTGAAGGCGCATGGTATGCGAACCTTTGGGATTCGAAGGATCATAGAGGAAAATAAGGTGTTCTGGGTGTTGTTCGACCATATGCTGGGATCAAAAACTCATTCTAGGTCGCTCTTGTTGCCTGCAGTCTATGAAAAATAATAAGGCATTGCCGAGTTCCATGTCACCATGAAAACGTGCATATTTGGGCCCACAAAGATCAAGCATGGTATAACCTTCCATATATGGCCACGGAAGCAGAGATCAATCAACTGGTAGCAAATTGTCCACCGACATGGAAGCTTGGCTTCAAATCATCTGCCCCAATTATAGCAGGCACCTCTAGAAAGGACGCAGCCCCAAATGATACTGTCCTGCCAAGTACAACGAAGGAAACCAGGGTGCACACCATGGAGAAAACCATGACCAAATAGACCCCCAAAGATGTCACCAAAGGGGCAGAGCAGGACTCCCATTGGGACGAGGGAGTTGAAGGGCTTGGGGGGGAGGGCGTGGAGTCCCCACGTGGAACCAAGTGCATAGGTGAGCCTCCCAAAGGGCAGAGGAAGAAGCACAAGGATACTAAGCCCGGTGTGGAGGTGGAGGTCACCTTGAAAGAAGACGACTTGGAGAATATTGCGGATGCTATTACGGTTGCTTCTGAAGACCAGTGGGCTGCTCTAGAAGAACAACAGAAGGCCGCGGTAGAAGCCTTGCAGTCAGGACTGTATGATTTTCAGTTAAAGGAAAAAACTCTTCAGGCGAGCATGAATCAGGCGAGGAAAAATAAAGTGAGTGAGCTAGCTACAGTTACAGCCTTGGCCACTGTAACAGAGAGTCAGATTTGCCCCCTCTTGGGTGTGGCTTTCACAGTGGTACCTCTGATCCTATACGAGCAAGTCCGCATGTACTCTGTGGTCGACCTTGATGTTGCGAGGCTGACAAGTAAGTAGTTTCATGCCCTCTATATATTCATCTCCGACGAGGTTTAGCATAGAGAATTGTGGGCGTAGCAGCAGCTAAACGAGGCTGAGAAAACCATTATGACTAAAGCAACTAAAACAACCCAAACCCAGGCAACACACATCGCAGCAATCACGCAGGAGGGTGAATTAGAGCATTTGATAGACCAACTCTGTGAGGATATCCCAAAAGTAATCCCTGCCTCCACTGTGCCGCAAGCCAAGGTTGAAGGCTTGGTTTCTGCCTTGAAGGCATCCCAGACCAAAGTGCAGGCTGTTAAAGCCGACTTGGAGCAACAAATAGTTTCACTACAAGCCAAATTGTAGCCCCAAACCCCTCCTGAGGTGCGCACCGAGTGAGCTATGCTATTCAAAGAAGTTACAAGAATTATTACATCACAAATCATAAAGGGCGCAAAATTGTTAGAAAATTCTATGGGGTTATGGTCCATGGTGCAACGTGATCCCCTCCTCCTCCAATTAAATCAGGAGCTGTGCCAGAAGGAGCAAGATTTTAAGCAAATGGAATCTAGTATGCCCACCCTCGTTGCAACACAACGATTAACGTGCTCAGAGATGAAATTGAGGGGCTTCGCCACAAGGAGCAGGTCCTTAGCGACCATCTGAAGCCTTGGACCAATGAAGCTCTCAAACTTTCACAGGATTTAGATGTGGCCATGAAGCAGTTGAACCAGACCCTGGAGAGCATCACCGTAGCTATTTAAGGCCCAACTTCACAAAATTTGGTTGACATTGCGCAGAATGCATCCGCGCAGAGCGTAAGTGTCCTGCCCACTTCTACCACTGTTGTCGAATAGCTTTAGGAGAAGATGTAGACCCCATTTCTGCTGTGACTCGGGAAGAGTCACAAGATTGTGTTGGGGGCCTCTTGGATCAGGGTCCCCTAGTGGAAATTTTGGAACATTTTTGTAATATTTTGTAATAATCTAGTTTAGCACAGGGGCTTTGGGGCGGGTAAAAGCCCCTAATGAATTGTAATGGGTCAAAGGGTAGACCAAGAGTTTGAAAACCATAGTTTTTGGACCATAGAGTAGCACAAGCTAATATGTTATAAATATATAGATAAATCGAGTCTAGAGGTAGACTAAGTTTTGGATCAAGCTTGGATACAAATTAGTGGATCTTTTGTGTCGATTGTCTAGGTAAGGGATCCTATTGGCTGTGTGCGCGGAGACCCTGAGTCCTATTGTGTGCAGACCCCGTGGGCTGTGTGTGCAGCTAGTAATTAGAGTCTATAAGTTGGATCTAGATATTATTGAATGAGAAGACGGTTTTGTGATAAGTTGAGTACTTCTTTGTTGTGATAATTGGTTGTGCTCTGCATTATTTCTAAATTTATATATGTTTACTGAATACTAATGATTTATTGATGCACATGTGGATGCGATATTGTAAAAGGTATGAATGCATAGATCTGGTTAGATTTAATCACTTTGCTTCTGTTAACATGCTATCTGATGATTTATAAGCTTCGCTGAAGATATTTTGCTGATATATTGTTAAGGGTTTATGTGTTAGGGCTTCTCCAGCGCAGGTCCATTAGACCTGAAAGGACCCACTTCAATTAACTTTCTCTCTCTCAGGGTGCGGAAACCTGGTTCCAGCACCCTCCCATTCGACTTCGGGTGAGACCTTGACCTGCACAAGTAGGCCATTTCCAAAAGGGCCAGTAGTACAGGGGTTTGTTGGCAAACCTTAAAACCAAACCTAGGTCAAGACCCCTCAAGTCAACAAATGTAGATTTTGTGTACGTCCCTAAAGAACATCCTTTGCATACATCTTGATTCTCAAGTGCTCCTTTAGGGAGGCCTATGATTATCTGCTGCATTATCTTCACGACGCCATGATGCAAATGGTCAAGTCTTCTATGCCAAAGTTCAGTGACATCATTGCTTTTCACCTTCTCTACCTTTGTGCTTAATAAAACACAATCCTCCACATACTTATACATGTTCTTGTTGGGATGGGGTCCCCTAAGGGCAATTTTTTGTATAATTTTGGGTTAAATTTTGTTGAAACGCTCTGCGCATAGAATTCAAGGGGCTTTGGGGTGGGTAAAAGCTCCTTTTTCATTGTAATGGGTAAAAAGGGAAACATGAGTCTTAAACCATGGCTTGAGACCATGGTATGTGTGTGTCGAAGTCATATAAATATGTAAGGGTTGAGTCGAGGAAGGATATCTTATCTAAGTCAAGCTGAGTTTTAGTGATGTTTATGTCGATGTTTTGAACTGGTTTGTATTTGGTCTCAATAGAAAGGCTCCTACTGGCTATGTGCACGGAGTCCTAGTCCTGAGATGGGTGCAAGGACTCTACTGTTGTGTGTGCAGATAGAAGGAAATGTATTGGGTTAAATACTGATTAATAGAGAATAAGTTTTGGAAAACTTTGACGCAATTTATGTGTTTATGCATGACTATGTTAATTATATATTGATCTATTTCTGTGAATGCATATTTATCTGAGTTAATTATCTGTAAATAGGTCTTTATGTTCATTTACGAGTTAAATATGCATAAATGATCTTACTGGATTATCTATATGATTGTGCGAGTATTGTTTCTACTCTGATAAGCTACATTCGACTGAAGTATAATAATCTGTTAGTGCATATCTGTTAAGAGGTTCATCTACGCTTAGATGTGGTTTCTGTGAAGTATCACGCAGTCTGATGAGCCATAGATCCGATAAGTAAGGTTAGCACACATAAAATTCTCTGACAGGGTGTGGATACCTGGTTCCAATAGCTCTCGATACTGCTGCGGGTGAGAATTTGGTATGTACAAGTAGATCACTCCCGAAAGGGTCGGTAGTTGGAGGGTTTTGTTGGTTGCGCAGAACACTCTGAACTTGGGTCAAGACCCCTCAAGCCAAAAAATGGTTCTGTTCCTGGGACAAAGATCTATTTGAGGGATATTTTATGTTGTGGCATCCATAAAGAATGAATTGCAATATTGGGTTGATAAGAAGGTGTGAGAATTTGAAAAACAAGAAAATTGAAACCCTAATTTTTTTGTTGAGGATTGGGAGAACATGTATATTTATACAGAGATCCATGAAATTTTAGTTGATTCCTTTGCAACTGAGTTTCACAAGTCGTTATCTTAGCTTTCTAAGTTTCATACCTGCGAAAAGGACAACAAGATCACCAGGTGGACTCCTGAACTAGTTTAGCAATTGGAGAAATCTAGTAATAAAATTAACTGCACAATAGATTATTGGATTGATAGCATTTTGAGTGGGTTTATGACTGAATTTTCTATTGATAATTTTGTATCATATTCTGAAGCTGAAAGGAGATTTTTCAGGGGCCCTAGAGGAAAGTTTCTGCGCTCATTGAAATTGTGGATTAAAATTCTTTTATGTGAAAAGGGTATTCTATGCAGCCACATTGAGTGAATTTGCCGAAGTGGCCCAACTACACGTAGCGAAAAAACTTACAGGGTATACCTAGAAGAAGGTTTTGTTTATAGCCCTCTCAAGGGTAAATCTGACAGTGAAGAGGAGTCTAAAACAAGTAGCTCTGGTGAATCTGCGCACTCAAAAGAAGAGGGATTTCAATATCAATGTATTTTTGGGTCGTTGGCCATAGTTCAGATCCCATCCACTCCATGCACAAATTAATCTCACCCTAACAAGTCATCCATTCCACCTCCATTTCCACCACCATAATTCGATATGGCTACTTCCATAAAGCTGCAAAATTTTAAGGGTGTTGGAAATGAATATGTTGACGAATTGGGTTCATCGCATATGTTGTGTGGACATCACAGTAGATCAATAAGGATAATGTTAAGAAAGCGCAACTGGCTACTGCATTTCAAGAACGCGTGTTGGATTGGTACATGAGGTATATGGCAAACAACCCTAATGCAATGATTGATGAGATTAAAACTACTGTGGTAGTGGTTTTTGTGCACAAATGTACCAATCCACAATTGCTTAAGAGGAGTGGTTGCTGCCTCTAAGCCTTGGTCACTGGCAGATAAACAAAAGAGTTATCAAGTTAGTGAACATGTTATAAAACATTAAACATACTAAATAATGATATAGTATGCATATGTAGAGAGAAAACAAGACTAAACTAAACATAAACACGAAAGATCATAAAGATTCAAACATAACAATAATACTAACGATGGCGTCAATGTTCCCTCTTATTTCTTGCTGTTAGGAAGAAAGATACCGCGTTTACACACTTGCCAAGGGGCCCTTAGAACTATGGAGTTCTAAGACCCGATGCAAGGATGTTTTTACCTTCTAGCTGCTTGGTGCAAGGTCTCCATCTCTACTCCAAAGGATTGAAGTTGTTGGATGGCCAACAACCTAGATCCCCTCTCTACTTCTGCTCTAGATTGCACACTGTTGGATTGCTTCAAAGCAATTTTGGCCAACATAACAATGTGTTATCCCTTTTTTCATCTCTTGGTGGCCTTTTATAGATGAATTCAAATTCTCCTTCCCTCTCTTGGTACATTGATGGATGGTGACCAAAGAGAGAGGGTTGATTCCATTGTGTGCCACTTGATTCCTTTGTGTGCTCCCTTGAGATCCCAAGGAGGCTTAGGCGAATGTCCTTGGGTGTCCTCAAGTGTGGGATCATTTCCTAGAGTGTGCCTTGTGCTCCTGGAAAGTGACTTCTGCCACTATTAGGACCGCATAGATTTTCAAGTGAAATCCACGCAAATACGCGCTTATCAAAGAAAAATGCGCGCAAAGGCGCATTGTGCTTGACTACTTGGTGTGAAATTTGATTTTTCCTCTGGACTTTAGGTAATTTTTAAAATTTTCAGATCCTCTGATGTGCCTTAGCCTTGTAAATAATTCTGCCTGACATTCAATAATGTCACATTTTATTGTCGAATTTTAAGTGATAAAAATTTCCCCCTAATGTGTGAGGTCTAGGAAGAACTATATAGTCGAAAGAAATTATAGTTTCTTTTATGTGTACTATGTGGAGAGAGAAAGAAACCTGCCTATAGCTAAAAGTTGGAAACACCTTACAACGGGTTGAAGAGTGACCATGTCCTATGGGAACCTTGCAAGAAATATTATGATACAATAAATACAATTTTTCTACGAGGAGGGCATGTCTCATGCTCGTGATGATTTGGCTAGCTAAAAAAATCTATGTGACAGATATAGGTTCTGTCTGTGTCACTAGTATGGTAGTGATCGGCTGATTTGGTTGATGACGAAGATTGTTGACGCCCTCAGGGGTATTTTTTCTATGACAATAGGTGGAATGTGGTGCCCACATGTGTAAGCTTGGTATGTCATATAAATTCTCATTGTACGCATGGGTGTATGATTGGGACCTTCCCATGTAAGAATTGTTGAAAGAGATGCTTATAATGGCACGAGTCTTCGACGAATTTGAGCAAAGTGTAATGGTTGTAAAGTATGATACCATCTTGACATGAAAGCTTGTGTTGTAGTCGAATGTCAGGAGGATCGATGACATATATGGGAAATGATGATTCCCATACTGCCACTTGAGGATGTCCCTATTGTGGTGAGGGGTAATCCAAGGTATCACTTCCTTTTTGGAAAATAGGAGTTGAAGTCGACAAAAAGGAAGCCTCAACCGAACGAGAGAGTCACTGATGCAAGGGATCAAGATCTTGGATTTAATAGGTTTAACATAGGCATGATAGCGAGGGGTGTATGAATACTGATTATAGGGGTTCAGTGGCCCAAGGCCAGAGTATAAAAAGCAGCCTGGCGGTATTCATAACTATTTTTTATGAGGAAATCCCTAGAGTCGGTAGGATGTCTAGGGTGGGTATATGTTGGCTATGAATGTTATGGTGGCTTATGCATGAAAGGTGTGATACTCTAACCAAGGGTGACCAGGGACTACTGACATGGGAAAAAATTGGATGAATGAGTGGGGGACATTGTTCACCATTTGCGGTCTTTGTACACTTACCAAAAGAATGAAACAATGGGATTGGATTGTACAAAGCACAAAGACGGGTGCCCCAAAACATGAAAGTGCTCTCTAATTGATGATGTGAGGAGGGTGTTTTTGCTGAGGGTGGGGGCCCAATTGTTTGGTATCTTGTGTGGGGGTAATGAAGCAGATGGAAAATATCACAGATGGGCTATCCTGATGGAGGTATGGTAGGCCAAATGCGAGGCGTGGTGGTGCACCCTCGATCTGCTTGAAAAACCTAGTAATCTGGGAAAGGGGTTTTATTTTGATATGGTAAAACTTGACTTGATGCATGGTGGGTGAATGGGCATGAAGTGCTTCCCGGAATGAATTGGTATGGCCATGAAATCATGATTTTTCTGATGTATGGTCTACTTTGAGTGACGGTCACCATGGAGGGGAGGCTCTATCGACCAACAAGGATGTTTATCATGTGCAAGGTGGGGAGATGATAAACATGGTTGGGTGCTTGGAACCTATGGTTAATTTCTTGTGGAGAAATGATGTCAGGATATGCAGGGTTTTTCTGGGACTCTATCATGTTGAGGGTAGAATGATACCTGCTCTGGTACTTTTAGTGGATGGAGCGATGGATGGTTTGTACAATACCTGCAACAAAATACTCCAAGTGAAAACATCTTCTTCATTCAACTATTATTGAAAAACATATGCTGAATGAAAAGAAGATGAGAGAGGGCATACCTGTCGGCACTGAAAATTTATTTTTTCAGAGGTGTGAATGTGTGGAGCCTCCTTTGGGCATTATGAGGTGTTGATCACTATGTTGCTCTCAGTTTTGCAATTGGGTTCTCTAAGGTTTTTTTATGTTCCTCCAAACAATCTGAAAAGGGCAGTTTACGTTCTTCCTGTAGGTATAAGATGATGCGAGGTTCATCTCTAGTTGACTGGATGGAGGGATCCTCTTGATTGGATTTCTCGATGGCATGTAAGGCATCCCTGTATCATGGACTTTCTGGGAAATTATGGGTGTACTGCCCATAAAGGCCACAGATGGCGCATGTGTGATTGGTACGCAATGTCTTGCCTTGATTTTTGGTGGCTAGTTCCTTTTTATGGGAACTTGTTGCTGCGATATTTACTGCAGAGTTAAGGATTAGTTTTAACTCGTCCATCTCTGGGCAGATGTGGGTAGGGTGGCCTACTATGTCACATGTGGCGCAAGGTTGTAATTCTCGTTCCATGGTGGAATTCTATAACTTCTTCCCTTTTTTACTGGTGTTCTTGGTTGTAACCATTGATTTTGTGATGGGAATTTCCTTTGAATTAATGTTTGTGACAGTATCCTTAACATATGGGGCTTCCTTAGGAATGAGGGGGATTGACCCTATAGAGGTGATGTGTGTGGCTCCCGTCGTGGTAGGTGGGACCAGGGACCAAATTGGAATTTCAAATGATAATTTTGGTAACACCATAGTGGTCAAGACTTGTTGTGACACAAAACCAGATGGGGGATAGAGGAAAGGAGTTTGGGAGGCGGCGTAGGCTAGAGAGGCTATCATGGCCAAGGAATAGATGTTTTTACTGCTCATTTCCATCTCCTGGTTGGCTTCGGTGCTTGATGTGGACATCATGCACACTAGAGCCTCTGTGATATCAGATGATGATTCTAGTATAATAGGGGGATCTCCTAGAAATGACCTAAGGATGGACGATAGTTTGAATTGGCTGGGGCCATATTCTTGGTATCGTGTAAGCGTCTCGATAGATGTGTCTACATAGGGTAGGAAGACATAAGTATTTTTTAGGGATCGCTTGTCATGGTATGTAAATTGGTCGACAGTAATGATGCGATCCTCATGGGGGAACATCATGGTTTGGAAGACGGAGGAGGCTATGAATGACATGGCTTACTTATAACTTTGGCCAAGCAGTATATTGTAATCCAATTGAGCATCCAAGACTTCAATGTCTATAAGGACTCTCTTTCCAGCTAAGCAGACTGGGACATTTTGGTAGAGACTGACGGGAGAAGATGTGCGCCCATTGTATGCTCTGAGTGTGATGTCTGATGGCTTTAGTTTGGGAGACCCTAACTTCTTCCAGAAGTTCTTTGACATGATGCATGTGGATGCATCCTCATCCATGACACATCAGTGAATGGTGATGTTTTGAACTGACACCAGTATCTCAAAGGCGACCATTGAAGGAAGCCTAGGGGTGGCTTTATCTAAATCTAAAGCCATTAGGCGTGAATTGGCATGGTCAATGGCACTTAACGCAGAAATTAAGGCTTTCCTTTGTTTTTGGCATGATTGTAATACCTCTAAAGTTGACATGGCAGCGGGAGATTGGGCTAAATCATCCACAATGCTATAGTTATGGGCCGCTTTGGAATGGTTTCTTGCTTGCCTAGTTGGTCCCTTAGCCATCTTTGGAAAAGGTTCAATAGGTATGTTCAATATGGTCAACAGTGTTGTTGGTGTGCTCGTGCTAGCCCCTGGAGGATTGGTGTCTGGTGGGGTATCGTAATTTCGGTTCCATGTCTGAAAAAACATTTCTTCACCATTCATGTAGATTTCATGATTATTTTTTCCAGAATTGTCAGGAGTTGTTTGCTATTTTTGGGTGCTAACTATCCCTTAATGTGGGAAGGGCTCCTACATGACAGTTGTCTATTGTGAGGATCCCCCTTGTCCTTGGTTACCCTAAAGCTTCTTTATCTTAGGTAGATTGGGACAATGGTGAGTGTAATGGACATATTCACCACAGATTACGCAAGAGTGGTTAGTCTGGAGATTCACCCTCTTGTTCTACCCTTGGGAGTTATTTGGCTTCTGGTTTTGATTTTGGTTGGAGTTGCCTTTAGCCTAAGATCGTGGAGGGCGTTGTTGATTGTTGCCCCCCTGTCCAGGATTTCCATTTGGTTTTTTATTTGATTTTTTCCTTGCCGCGTTGGGAGGATAGTTAGGATCCGCCTGATACTGGCGCGGTTGTGCCTGGGAAGGTTTCACAAAGTTCACTTGTGAATTATTTTTCATGGGTGGGTTTTGTGCTGGGGACTGGGAATATTGGGGTCCATGTCCCTATTTTATGAATGGCTGCTGCAGGGGAGCTCTTCCGTCATCATTTCTAGCTACATATTGGGTCCCTTGAGCTAGAGGATATGGACCTCCTTCCTGATGGTGGTACGACTGCACCCTATTGGTCATATTCTGCAAAGGTGCATGATGAATCTTGTAGCCAGGTTGCAGGATGTTCTAGTTAGAATCATACATGTAACCAAGGTATTGATTACTATTGCCTAGGTGATTTTGGGTCAGTGACCCAATCAAATGTTTTGTAGATTTCGACGTGCCTGGAAATTCTTTATTAGATTGCAGGCACGGGGCGTTAGGCAGGATGTTGTAAATGTATCTTGACTGCATGTAAATCAGCTCGAGATGTTGGGCTTTACTAATGGCATCCTCTTTGGATGTAGGTTTTTGGGTTGTTACATCTTTGGAAATATCTGCAGTGAGAGTTTTCAGGAAGAGGTCTAGCAGAACTCGATCGTTGAGTTTGGATTTGCACAAACTACGACATCTCTGCCATTCATGGAGATGGTCCGAGATATGGACGACTGGGGTTTGTCTAAAATGTGTCAGTAATTCCATCCTAGAATCATGGTGGATAAGTAACATAAAATACGTTAGGAACATGGTATCAAGGGAGCTAAAGGTCCCATGTGTAGTATAAGGCTGCTCCACATAACATTTAGCAGCTGGTTCGGTTAGGGTGAGCTGAAATAGTCTCAGTCAAATACTATCATCAATGATGTTGTTCGATGAACACCACAGGTGGAAAGTCATTATGTGATTTCCTGGGTCTTCCGCTTGCTTCCCTTCGAACTTTTTTATGTCTGAAGGGAGCTTCGTGGGCATGGGGGGCCATGTTGGGTTGTGTGCAATAGGTGTTTTCATTTACTTGGTTAGATTGGGTAAGTTCAATGATGCTAAGAACAGTGACTGTGGGTTGAGAGCCATTACACAATGTGAAGACACAATGTTCTAGTTAGATATGGGGTTTGTCTTTGACATACTCAGCTGTGTGTTCACTTGGCTTCCCGAATGGGTAGTTCTCCTTTTCCCCCCAGGGGTTGTGGGAGGAGCGGTATGTGGTGACCCCGTGGGGGTTTCCACTGGTGTGGCATTGGGTGACCCTCAAGGATTCCCAACTAAAGATGCCCTGATAAAAGATGAACTAATAAGGGTGGCAATGTTTCGTCTTTGACACCTAAATGGTGAAAGACCTAAAACCCCTCCCGGTAATGGGGGGAGGTCCAAAATGCGTCTAGATCGACGAGGTCCTGTTGGGTCCATTATGGTGTTGAATAGGTATGGTTTTGGAAAAAATATTTAGTTCTATGAGAGGTGAAGTATCAAAGAAAAAATGGTGACCAAATACATAAAACAAAGTGAAAACAAAATTTAATTTTCCTTTAAATTATTTCTATGTGATCAATCAATCAAAAAAGAGGTTTGGGTTTTTTTTTTGCATGTGATAATCAAAACCATAGGGACCTAAAACATCTTCACACTCTCAATTGTAACTGGGTCTTGCGAAGATATCTTCTTTATGGGGCTAACATCCCCAAATAATTGGCGATGCCTTCCAGTAGCCGAAGAATCGACCAAGGTAACGGGTAGAGGATCTAGTGCTGCCTGGACCATCACCTATAGGGAAGGATGCCCTCAATTTGGCCACTAAGTACCATCATCCCACATGAGCATTCAAGTATTGAGCTTATTAATAAATCAAATACCAGTACTGAGCATTAGATGGGTCAGGTAGTCCCAAATAATACCGCACACACTGGGCCTAAGCTTAACCCCCTCTAAATCAGGTCTCTCTAGGCTCGAGTTTTCTTTTCCATGGGCAGATAGAAAGATTTTGAAGCTTTATAATCAGTCAAATTCTATGTCTCAAGATGTAAACTGACCATTGTGGCTTATTGGATTCCTATCCCCATGTTCCTGACCTGAACTATAATTTTTTTTGTGGCCCCTGTGGGGAAAATTAGTGAGTTCAGTTAGGTTAGTTTTAAGGAGTCTTTACTTCACTTATGGTGTGGAAGTCTATGAGAAAGAAGTGTACAATCACATGGTTTTAATATGTGGATATGCGATGATCCTTTACATGTCCCCTATTAACCTATGTTTTATTGTTCCTTGCTATAAGAAAATCATGTGCGAATAGTGGGCCGCTTATAATTTTTCCTAGTTAATCTAAGTGATCAACTAAAGGGAGATGGAAAATTATTATAAGAGAGATTTCATATGCTTTTCTAGGGTCACCAAAATGTGCAAACGCAATAGATATTACTTGCTTCTCTTAAGATAATTAATTCCTGGTCCCAACTCCTAGTGCCAAAAATTAAACTAAAATTAATGACTTTAAACTAGGAAAAATGAAAACTAGCTAAGCATATGTGGATTAGGGCCACTTACTCCAACTATTTATCTATGTGTTTTTGGTGTCTATCTTAGCAAAAATAAGTTATTTCAGATTGCAAGTAAATTGACCCCTACTTAAACTATGTGGTTTTTTTGTGAAGATAAACTTTGAAATTTTAAAGCTAGCAACTAGCAATACTCAAATGCAACCAACAATGAGTTTTAAACAACCGTGGGACACCTCACATAGTGCTGGAAGTTTTTATTTGGGCTTCCAGTCACTTTAAAAATGGGATATTGAGGAAAATAGCAGATATTTTTTGCCTCTGGTTTCTGTGCGCAAATGTCTCACACAGACGCGAAATTTTTCATGCAGGTTAGTGCTAAACGTGCACAATAGGGCATGTTGTCTGAGTGAAATGTGCACAAATGTCCTGCAAATTTTTTTCAGAGCTTCTGAACTTCAGACTTTCACTTAGGGTGAATGAGCAGAGAATAAAATAAGGGGATTTTTCCAAGAAACACTCCAGAGCAGATAAAAGGTCCCTGCAACAAGCACAACCCATTAACTAAAAAAGTAAAGATGGTGGAGTCGTCAATACTATGGTAGTGTTTTTGGTGCACAATTGTACCAATCCACAATTGCTTAAGAGGAGTGGTTGCTACCTCTAAGCCTTGGTCATAGGCATATAAACAAAAGAGTTAACAGGTTAGTGAACAAGCTATAAAACATTAAACACACTAAATAATGATATATTATGCATATGTAGAGAGAAAAAAAGACTAAACTAAACATAAACATGAAATATCATAAAGAGTTAAACATAACAATAATACTAACGGTGGCATCAATGTCCCCTCTTATTTATTGCTGTTAGGAAGAAAGATACTGCATTTACACACTTTCCAAGGGGCCCTTAGAACTATGGAGTTCTAAGACTAGATGCAAGGACATTTTTACCTTCTAGATGCTTGGTGCAAGGTCTCTCTCTCTCTACTCCAAAGGATTGAAGTTGTTGGATAGCCAACGACTGAATCCCCTCTCTAATTCTGCTCTTGATTGCATACTATTGGATTGATTCAAAGAAATTTTGGCCAGCATAACAATGTGCTCTCCCTTTGTTCATCTCTTGTTGGCCTTTTATAGATGAATTCAAATTCTCCTTCCCTCTCTTGGTACATTGATGGATGGTGACCCAAGAGAGAGGGTTGATTCCATTGTGCGCCACTCGATTCCTTTGTGTGCTCCCTTGAGGTCCCAAGGAGGCTTAGGCAGCTGTCCTTGTGTAGCTTCAAGTGTGGAATCATTTCTTGGAGTGTGCCTTGTGGTCCCAGAAAGTGACTTCCACCACTCTCAGGACCGTGCGGCTTTTCAAGGGAAAGCCACGCAAAGGCGTTCTTATAGAAGAAAAATGCGTGGAAAGGCGCATTGTCCTTGAGTACTTGTTGTGCAATGTGATTTTTCCTCTGGAACTTAGGGATTTTTTAAAATTTTTAGATCCTCTAATGTGCCTCAGCCCTGTAAGTCCTTCTGCCTAACATTTAATAATGTCATCTTTGCTTGTCTGATTTTCCAGTGATAACAACTGCATTAAAGGAGTAGCTCAAAAAGTCGAAATCATATTTTCAATGCGTGACTAAATTAAAGGAGATCCACCAAGAAGTGAATGAATCCGTATGAGAGGCAGATCAATGGTTGAAGCACACCATCAGGGATAGAGGATTTACTATCGATGACATGCAACACAAATAATGGATCATTTTTATGTTGCTACCACATCTACGCCAATACTTAAACCAATGGAAGATTGTAACATGGGCTGAAGCTATGGAGATCACCATGAAGTTAGAAGCCTCGCTTGTACTAGCTACATAGGTGGGGGCTCAACAAATCCAAATCTAGTTAGCTGAATTACACTTAGAGATACAAACTTTGTAAAAAGATAAAGAAAATGATGTGTGCGTAGGAGTATGGTGCACATGTTGTAAATTTGAAGCGCATCATGGGGATCAATGTCTTGTATATAATAACTATCTAGTGGTTGGACGACCAAGTCCAATTAAGAATGGGGTAGGGCCTAGTTAAGTTCCCAAACTATGGTGCGCAATTTCTCAACAAATGGACTACACACGACATACTTCTGCCCTAGGATTGGTAAATATATTTCGGAGTTATAACAACCTTACTGCACATTTTGTCGATATATGGGACACAATGAGAAGAAATGTCACAGCTTTGATCTGATGATTGAGCAGGCTGCACCATGTAGATTGCAGGCCAATGGTAGGGGACCTGATTAACCTACATCACTATTTGGGCGTGGTAGATTTCCAGGCAGAGGACGAGGAAGAGGAGGAGGAGCTGGTCCCGGAAGGGGACAACTCATTTGTTATAATTGTGGAGAGGATGTTCATTATGCACGTGACTTTCCAAATCCAAAACAACAATCTTGCAGGTATTATAGACAATTTGATCACGTTCTTGAAGATTTCCCTATACTCTTTGTAAAAATGTAGGAAAAGAAACCGTAGACACCTATGCAGAATGTTCAAATGATGAGAGTGGAATCATGCACTAAATACCCTAGAATAAATATTATAATGAGGAGAGGTGTAGAAACTAGAGAAGATAAAGCAAAAGGTAAGAGACCTATCACCGATGTTTGGGTCTAGAGAGCTCCTAAGAAAAAGGAAGGGCTCAATCTACAAAGGGAGAAGGAAACCTTTTTTGGAGAAAAGAAGGAATTCACGGATCCTGGCACATCTAAAGTACCAAGCAAGCCTGTCATGGATAACGTCGAAGGTTCCAAGCCTGATGTTATCCACGATAACCATTAGGTTGGTCTTGAGTCAATTAGGGTAAGTTGCTTAGCGTTGAATAGGATATTTTAAATTTGTAATTTAAAAAAAAAAAAATCATATGTGTGGGGGTCTTTTGGTGAGTTTCAAAGGTCATCATTAATGTAAGAGGCATAATTTTCAAAGAAAATTCCAAAAAAATATTTGTGAATGAGTTAATATGGTCATTAGAGTGATTTTGACACTTTTACCAACTTCTGCAACAAATTCAGTGTAAACAGGTCATAATTTTCTACGAAAGTTCCTATACTCTGTTTTTCTTCCAGCGTTACATGTTTTTGACGCTTTTGAGCAGTCAACGCTGTGAAAAGGTGGATGAATCATCAAATAAGATCATGAATATTATTGTTCCACTTGTTCAAGGGGGCAACTCAACACTCTAAATCCATATGGCTGACAACTCATCATGATGCTAGCTCATCAATTAGACAACTCACCCTCTCAACTCGGGTTTACAAGATTTTAACTCTAGTGTATCAATTTTCCAATACCTCAACATGTTCATTTGGTTTGATAAAAATTATACAAGCCGAATTGAAGAAAAAGGGTCTTATAATGGTTGTGAAAAATGATGATTTTACTCCATGAAAGATGGTTTTGTGGCTCCTAGAGACAGCCTTGAGATGCAAAAGACCAGTGCCTAGGACATCTTGAAATTAGACGTTAGATGTAGACAATTTTAAGGATGCCTTTGACATAATATGGATTTAGGAGATAAGGATGGTGGTGGCTCAAGAATGATTAAGACTTTGGAGTTTGGTTCATGTGAATTACCCTATACTACAAGAGGGCTCAGGAGGATGTATGCCTAAGTGGCTTTTCAAATGGGCCAAGTATGAAACAATGAGAAGAGGCTTTCAAAATATGCAGAGGTTTTGAGAAGGAATAGAGGAGGAACCCATGAGAGACAGGCTTTATATTCTGAAGAATCTGTCTCCCGTAAACTCAGAGGAAGCGGATGTAAGTGGAATGTGACCAACAATAGAGATTCGTGGAGTGTGAATCAAGGGGACACAACAAGTTTAACACATGAGCATTATTCATACACGAATTCATGGATAAAAATTCATACCACCAATAGCTACATTACATGAATCATCAAAGCAGCAGAACATTGAAAGACTGTTATACATAAATAGGAGATTACTGATAAACAAGAGAATATAGATACATACTACTCATTGCTCCATCTGAAATCCAAATAAGAAGCTTTGTATATCATATTATGTTCAAAAAATCTCTCCCAAATGTGTCTCAGAGCATAAAGAGCACAGTCATAAAGAACTACAACAAAAATTCTCCAAAATTCAGAACCCTTCTTTCATCTCTGAACTCTCTACATATAGAGTTCTCCTTGAGGTTTTACGATCGAATAAAATTTCATGATAGACCCACACATGTGAAAATAAAAAATATCATAACCAAATCATAGAGTGTGCATTGAGAAGTCACTCCCATAATTATAAAATAAAAACAGAATCAAGTGAAATCGAGATTTCAACAACAAAACATCATAATCAAACAGTAAAAGAAACAACATAGTTGGCCACAGAGGCCAAATCCTGGAATATTCAAAATGGGGTGGCGAGGAGTACATGTGAATAGGTGGGCAGTCTGGCTTCCATCACATGATTCCACCTACCGTCGAAAGCCTCCACTCCCTTATTCTCATGATTTCCACTAACGGTTACGAAATGACCATTCGTGTTGCGCGTGCCTAGCTCTTTAGCGGGGAGTTCTTGGAAAAACTGAATATACCATAGCTGTGCTTGTTCCGCAAAAAACCCATGCTGTGTTTTGTTGAGAATGCAGCAAGATGATGGAGCTTAGTGAAATGAAGTCGCCTTCACTAAGTGGGCCCGCAGGCAAATTCTGGCGCAAAGTCTATTTTTAGACTATGTCTATTTTTAGACATACGGAGCATAATTCGGGGATTCCAGTTGGAGATTCTTGAAGTATGCGACATGTTGATAAAAATAGATGAGACTCATATTTTTAGGTCCCAGGCTATTTTTAGACTGCCTCTCCTAAAAATATGGAAGTCAAATATTATTTACCCTTAATAATATTTTGACTATAAACAGCAGTTTACTCTCTTGGAGCACTTCGGTTCGAGTCATGGAGGTGGCTCATGCAACTGACAGAGGAATCACGTGGTTCCTAGGGTTTGATGGCATCTTGCATGGTTGACTTCAGTTGGACTTCAGTGGCAGAAGTTTTGGAGGAGTTAACGGGACAGATAGTGAGTTGTGTTCTATTTATTTTAGTTGAACTAGTTGAGATTAGTTTAACTAGCTAATCAATTAGTTATGAGTGGAGTGAATTAAATATTATTTAATTCACAAATTAGTAACTCATTAGTCAACTCAAGAACACTTCAGTTCACTACAGTGCATGATCAGTTCAGTGGAGACCAGTGGAAGAGGTAGATGAAAGGGTGAGTAAAGCTATCAGTTGGAGGATCAGTTTTGCATGGGATTTGCATTACACTTGGAGGAATTGTCCATGAAAATTGCGCAGTCAAGCCAAGGGGATTCAAACCTTGGATCTCTACATATACAGGCCATGATTGCGCAATAGAGGCAAGGCAATTGGCGGGGAGTTTTGAACCAGTAACCTATTCAAAACTAAGCTAGATTGTGTGTGACTTTATGAGAAAGTACTGAGTACTTGTGAGGAGTATTGTACTTGTTTTGTTACATGATTTCTCCATTATAATATACACAATAGCTGCGGGGTTTTCATCTATAGGCTTTCCCCATACATACTGAGTTAATGTGTGATTGATTTGATGTGAGATTGCTTCTATTATTTCCGCATGTGACAATTAATTGTAGATGAGATTATGTGTTATGCATGCAATTCGAAATTGATGTGTAATCAGGTTAATCTCCATTGAATAAGTGATTTATTCAGCTAATTTCTACATGTTTGACTTGAAAAACTAGAGACCAGGTTTCGGAGGGTGACTGAACTAGATCATGAGTTGTTGTATGTGTGATAGGGAGCGAAGATGAGGGGAAGATGGTGGAGCTGAAAGTGCGGCCTACGACATTAACACACAGCGGGATGGTTAACACTAAAAATAGTGGGACAAAGGTCGTGGGAGGGATTTGATGACATGGAAATGAGGTGGGGCCCAAACTCATATCGCAAATCACAATCGAGGAATCAAGATTTTGCTATTATGAAGAATGGGGGGTAAAGGTTAAGGAATACAAAGTGGAATGTGTGATGATAGGAGAGGTGACATGGCATGATAGAGGTGGGACCGCCTGGTGCCCGTAAATCAAAATCAGAGAATCAGGAGTTTGCTATTATGAGGAATGGGGGGTAAAGGTTAAGAAATTCGAAGTGCGATGTGCGAAGAGAGGAGAGGTGACGTGACATGACGGAGGTGGGGCCACTTGAAAATCACAATTAGGGAATCGAGAGTTTTCTATTATGAGGAATGAGGGGTGAAGGTTAAGCAATGTGAAGTGTGATGTGCGATGAGCGGAGAGGTGACGTGGCATGACGGAGGTGGGGCCACCTACAAAATCACAATCGCGATTTTTGTGAAGGATTGCAATGGTAACAAGAATGAAACAATGCGAAGTGTAATGTGTGATGAACAGAGAGGTGACATGGCATAACGAAGGTGGGGAAACCTGAAAATTGCAATCGGGAGTTTTGTGAAGGAGTGAAATGGTAATAAGAATGAAACAATGCGAAGTGCCATGTGCGATGAGCGGAGAGGTGACATGGCGGAGATGGTAGGTCCCATTTATATCGTAATCAAGGAAATGGTGCAGGTGAAGTTAACAAAAGTGTAAGTGTAATGCAGTTGGTGATGCAAAAAGGTAAGTGGTAAGTGCTCTTTCCTCTTTCAACTACGGGGTGTCTGCCCAACCTGTGCTTGAAGTGCTTGGCCTTCAATTTAACCATTCATGCCTCATCCCTGTGATTTGCTTATAGGGGCCACTTCTCCACCTTGTGTGCGGTAACAGGCCAACATTGGCTCCATATGGGAACAATGTGATGTTCTAAGTGCATTGAGAACCTGTAGACCTGAATGAATGTGATTTATTGGGTGCATGGAGTCACAAATGCATACTATAAATTTTAACTAAAACTAAAACTGAGTTGTGCACTGCAAACTACCAAAACAGAAATCACTACTGCACCCTAAAAATCTTGAATGCTGAAATCTGAACCATGCTGAAACTAAAATATGAAACACACTTGAACTGAAAACTACAAACAATCTAAAACTAAACTGGAAAGATGCTTATAGCACTGAGCTTATTTTCACACCTACCTACCCTAATTTGCAAGAATTACTGCTACTCTAAATGATACAATAATGGCAATGTAACCAGGCAAGAAACTGCTCTAATAACTTTGTGCTTTTACTGTTTTTCACCAAACTCAGGAACAAACCTGTTAATGGTATTTGATAGAAATTCCTAGCTTGATCTTCATTGCAAGGAGCTTGGTGAGCCTGAAAAACAATAGAAATGTTGAAAAGGTATGGTGCCTTTGTGATGAATAATTTCTCAATATAAATAGCCACTGGATCAAGATACACTTGACCTATTTCTGAATATGCTGACCCAATAAATCCAATCTCATAACTTGGTATTTCACATGTGTTCTTCATGTCTTCAAACAACTCGGCACATATTTGAATTTTATCTGATGAATTTTGTGTCTATACTTCTTTTGAACCAGGCAATAGGGAAGACTGTCCAATGATATCCATATCATATCAACTTCTAAAATTATTACGTGTACAAGAAAACTCACTTTGAAAACTCCAACCATGCAACGTATCAACAATTGGGTCATGAAGTGCTTTATATGAATGTAGCGTTGGTTCCATAGACATCTCATGATTTCTCCTGTGATTATCAACCAAAATGTGACCAAGATTCCCTTTCAGAATCTGAGATGAATTAAAGCGTAAAGGTAGAGAATCAAAAGGGATCAATTCTTCCTTTGTTTTAAGCTTTGCCTCTCTTTTCAGTAGGCTCACTTCCACATCAACTGCAATATTTTTCATTTCTTCCAGGGTTGCAATGTCCCTTTCTCTTACTTGGAATGCCATCTCTAGATTAAAGGCATCTGGGTAGTGCAAGAGAGCTACCCCTGGGGGTGGCCTTATATCAGCATACATTGAATGATACACCTTATTGAACCTCACTGAAAAATATTGTATTGTCTCCCCTAGCTGTCTTTTTAAATGTTCATACTCTCCTATGATAAGAAAGACATTTCCCATGATTACTCATCGACCTAGGAAAACTTGCATGAATTGATAAAAATTGCTGATGCTACCAGCTGGAAGATTTTAAAACCAATTTTTAAGTTTACCTTGCCATTGTAGGACAAACATCCTAATGCATACATCATCTTCTTCCTTCACTGATGAATACAATACACTGACCAAAGGATTATGGTAAACATGCAGCATCAGATCTTCTAGAATATTTGTAACAGGAAAACAAACCTCATTCCAAACTGCTACTTTTCTTGTGTATTGAGACTAATTCTCTTCAAATAGCAAGGAATTTTTTTTTTCCTCACTATCCATAGTAGTCAAGTGATATGAGTGTTATTTATGATTCTTTTTGTCACATAGAAGCTTGCAAGGGAGCTGGAAACTCTCGTTAATTTTAGGTGAAGGAACATGATTTGTAACAATCTGTTGTACTACTTCATTAACATCCAAGAAAGAAATTAATGATTGAGAACTCTTATGATTTTGTTCAAGGGCTGTAAATTGAGATAAGGTACAACCTGAAAGAGAATATGAGAGATGGTCTATATCATTAAAATTTGATTGTTCTTTAATCTTTGAAGGAAACACTGCTTGCTGAAGATGTTCTTGTGGATCTAGACAATTAAGATTTGTTGCCTATGTTTCTGGATCACTAGACTGTTTTTTATTTTTAGTGCTATCCTCTGGGAAACACTCCAGCTCTTCCCCTTCTTCATGGAGGGTAAGCTCACCTCCCTCTTCTTTAGAATAGTCTAGGAACTTGTTTTCTACATGTGGTCCAAAAACCACTGTGGGTCATTCTTCTTGGAGATTGAGGCGGTCAGGTAGAGGGCTTACACCATGGGGCTACATAAATCGGGACACCTGAGATTTGTACGAAGGCTATTTTAGGAGCTCAATCAGGGGAATTGAGATCTTGAATTTCTATAATTATTTCTATAGGTTAAAGGCTGTGGGCACTTTTTCTGTAATAGCTTCTTTGGGTTGTTCTTTAGGATGGTTGGCAGGTTCAAAGTTATAGATGGGGACTTCTCATTTTTGATAGGATCAACTTCTTGCTTTGTGGAAGTGAATGTCGTGGCCTTATGAGGGGCTGAATCTTCTAATGGCTTCTTCCATTTACTAGTAGGACTGGGAGGGGTTTGTTCTCTTGATATTGACTCTTAATTTTGTTCTTGCACATGGGTTCTCTTCTTGGAGGAATTGTAAATATATTGATCTTCTGGAGGTACTTCCTTCTCTTCTTTCTCCCATTGTAGGATGAGTTCACCCTCCTCATCATCAGAGTAGGTGAGTAATTTATTCTCTTGACTGTATGTGAATTCCTCAGCCTGTCCCTCCACTTCTCCCTCCAAGTATAGAGGAGGTTGAATGTGGTCTTTTTGTTCCTTCCTATCCTACTGCAAAAACTGTAGAGGGGGCTTCTGATACTGAGTATTAAACCCTCAGTTAGGAATCATTTGGTTTGGAAAAGGAGGGGAATTTTTGGCCTCCAATTCAAGCTTAATCAACTTTTTGGAAATGTTATTTATTAACTTATTCATTTCTTCAATTCTATACTCTTGTGATTCTCGCTCCTGATTTGAAGTAGAAGCCTCTTTCCTGTTCTTTCTTATAGCTTCATGTTCATTCTTCCCCTTAAATTTAGTAGTATAAGCAAAGTTTGCTTCTACCTCCAATGCATCAGTCTGGATTTGATCTAGAGATGTGAATTTTCTTTCTCTTAGGGTGAACCCAAACTCTGGTTCGAAAGCTCTTGTGAATACTACCTTAGCAGCTGCTTGGGGAGGCTTTATTTCAGCAGGAAGATTATTATAGAGATTATTGAACCTCTTTATGAATTTAGTTACATCCTCATTGTGTCTCTTCTTTAAAACATTGAAATCGGTGAGAACGTATCCATGGTCCCTCTTTTCTCCCCATTTCAATGTGAATAAATTCTCCATTTCCTCCCAAGTGTGAACTGTGTTATCGACTAGAGACTTGAACCACTTCCGAGCTTCTCCATCCAAGGATTGGATGAAAAGCCTTAACACCACATCTAAGTGTTCTACATTCTCATTCTCACCAAAAGTACATAATTTTTCAATATGTCTCTGCGTCGGAGTATTATCTTCCCCGATGAACTGAGGCAAGAGCTTGAGATAATCTTGTGGCATGCAATTCAGTAACTGAGGTAGAGGTAGTGGAGCATACTTTTTCAAAAGGAAACCCATCACAACCATCTGATTTAGAGGTGGGGGTAGATGGTGGATTGAATCTGGTGTGAGGCCTAGTGAAAGCCATGATTACTTCTGATTAGGACTATTTTACAGTGGATTTGCCAAGGTGAGGAATACGCAAATCCCACCCCTCCCTGCTCACCTGTCTGAATGGTGGAATTTATGTTGTCTCCCAGGGAAAATATCTCTTCATTCGTATCCCCGGAAACGATGCCAAAAATATGTTATGGATCCTAGAGACAACCTTGAGTTTCAAAATAGGAGTGCCTAGGATATCTTGAAATCAAAGGTTAGATGTAGAAAATTTTAAGGGAGCCTCTGACAGAATATGGATTAAGGAGATAAGGATGGTGATGGTTTAGGAATGATGAAGCATTTGAAGTTTGATTCATGTTAATTACCCTATACTGTTAGAGGGCTCAGGAGGTTGTATGGCTAGGTGGATTTTCAAATGGGTCAAGTATGAAACAAGGAGAAGAGACTTTCAAAATATGCAGAGGTGCTAAGAAGGAATGTAGGAGGAACCCATGAGGGATAGGCTTTAAAGTCTAAAGAATTTGTCTCAAGTGAACTTAGAGGAAGCGGGTGTAAGTGGAATGTGACCAACAATAGAGATTCGTGGAGCGTGAATTAAGGGGGAACAACAAGTTTAACACTTGAGCGTTATTCATACATTAATTCATGAATAAAAATTCATACCACGAGCAGCTACATTACATGAATCATCAAAGCAACAGAACATTGAAAGATGGTTATACATAAAGAAGAGATTATCGATAAACAAGAGAATATAGATACATACTACTCATTTCTCCATCTATAATACAAATAAACACTGTTGTATATCATATTATGTTCAAAATATCTCTCCCAAATATGTTCTCAGAGCATAAAGAGCACAATCATACAGAACTACAGCAAAAATTATCCAAAATTCAAAACCCTTCTTTCATATCTGAACTCTTTACATATAGAGTTCTCCTTGAGGGTTTACAATCGAATAAACTTTCATGATCAAACCACACATGTGAAAATAAAAAATATCATAACCAAATTGTAGAGCATTCATCAAACAATCACTCCCGTAATTAGAAAATCAAAACAAAATCAGGTGAAATCGAGATTTCAACAGCAAAACATCATAATCAATCAAGAAAAGAAACATCATAGTTGGCCACGGAGGCCAAATCCTAAAATATTCAAAATGGGGCGGCGAGGAGTAGCCGTGAATAGGTGGGCAGTCTAGCTTCCATCACATGATTCCACCTGCCGTCGAAATCCTCCACTCCCTTATTCTCATGATTTTCACTAACCGTTACGAAACAGCTAGTCGTGTTGCCCGTGACTAGCTCTTTAGCGGGGAGTTCTTGGAAAAACTTAATATACCATAGTTGCGCTTGTCCCGCTAAAAACCCATGTTGTGTTTGACTTGCAAAACCAGAGACTAGGTTTTGGAGGGGGGCTAAACTAGCTCATGAATCGTTGGATGTGTGATAGGGAGAGGAGGTGAGGGGAAGATGGCAAAGATGAAAGTGAGGCATGTGGCATTAACACACAATGGGATGGTTAACACTGAAAAGAGTAGGACAAAGGCTGTGGGAGGGCTTTGATGATGTGGCAAGGAGGCGGGGCCCAAACTCATATCACAAATCGCAATCAGGGAATTGGGAGTTTGCTATTATAAGGAATGGGAGGTAAAGGTTAAGTAATGCGAAGTGTGATGTGCAATGAGAGGAGAGGTGACGTGGCATGACAGAGGTGGGGCCGCTTGCAAATCGCTATCGGGGAATCGGGAGTTTGCTATTATGAGAAATGGGGGTAAAGGTTAAGCAATGCGAAGTGCAATGTACGATGCAAGGAGAGGTGACGTGGCATGACGGAGATGGGGCCGCTCGCAAAATCACAATTGGGTGTTTTGTGAAGGAGTGAAATGGTAACAAGAATGAAACAATGTAAAGTGCGAAGTGTGATGAGCGGAGAAGTGACGTGGCATGATGGATATGGCACCACCCACCAATCACAATTGGGAGTTTTGTGAAGGAGTGCAATGGTAACAAGAATGAAATAATGCAAAGTGCGATTTGTGATGAGTGGAGAGGTGACGTGGCGGCAAGGGTAGGTCCCATTTATATCGCAATCGGGGAAATGGTGCAGGTGAAGTTAACAAAAGCGTAAGTGTAATGCAATTGGTGATGCGAAAAGGTAAGTGGTAAGTTCTCTTTCCACTTTTGACTGTGGGTTGTCTACCAGACCTGTGCTTGAAGTGCTTTGCATTCAATTTAACCATTCATGCCTCATCCCTGTGATTTGCTTATAGGGGCCACTTCTCCACCTTGTGTGTGGTCACAGGCCAACAGATGGTAAGGAAACACATTTTTGGACCATATTTTGTCTTATACTATCATACCAGGCATGTACAATATTTATTAGGGTTTTGGAGGTGAAAAAAGTAATAAGGTGAAAAATATCAATAAACTAGGTGCTTTCATAGCAAGTGCTAGGCTTAAAGATGAGATTTTGCTACGAAAGTGTTGTAGATTTATTTGAGGGTAAATTTCAACAAAAATCTTAGAAAAAGGATGGATTATAGCATGTGTTTACCTCATTAGCCCCAAGGAAGACTTTCTAGTAGTCATAAAGTTCATATATTATGCAAAAGGTGGATTTTGAGTTTGCTACGAAAGTTCTGGAAATGATTGTTTTAGCAGTAAACTTTAAGCCCACTTTCTGACCAAATGGAAAGGAATTTTGGAAATATGAATAAGGTTTTTATTCAACTCAAGCCCATCTATAAAAACCTTCATTTTTCACAGCCATCACGGTTGGAAAATATGCACTCATATTTGAGACCTATTTTTCAGAATATATATTCAGCCAGATTTGTGTAGAAATTTTAAAATTCGACTTGGTGGAGGTCAGCTTAGCATCCATGTGGCATGCTGACATGTCAATAGTTCGAAACATTCAGAAAATAAGTTGGTTGCATTTTATAAGGGTTATTAAAATAATTTGTTGAGCTATTTAATGAAAGATGAGTCCTTTTTGTATTCAAACTCTGCCAAATAGAAAATATCCCCAGAAAGTCTCCAAGTGATGTAATTATATTAGGAATAGGTTTCTTAAGTAGGAAATCGAAGCTGGCACAGGTGGAAAACCATTTTATGAGACCTCAATCTATAAATGAGAGAGTTCCTAAGTTTGAAAGGATTGATGAATGTAATGACAAGGCTATTATGTAACTTTTCTCTACAAAGCTAATATACAGTTGCAGTAGTTGTTTTTCAGCCCTAAGATTCTTTTGAGCTTATGTTTTTGTGTCTTTCCATTTTTAATATTGTAATAAGCTTCATAGTATTATTAGTACTTGGAATTCATAGTTTTATGCTCCAATTTCCTTCATGTACTATGTTTTTGCTGCAAAAAGTGATATTTTAAGCTCAATTGCCTCAGTTTACATGGATTACATTTGCTTGTAATTGAAGTCCCTTAGTTGACTCCATGCCCAATGGTAGCCTTCTGTTGAAGCCTAGAAAATCTCTGCTTCAAACATTGGGGAAAACCACCCGGTCGGGACCTTAAGACAGCTCCTTTTCCGTTTGGTATGGTGGCTCCGACTGGATTGAAAGGACCAGTTTCCTTATAACTAATGGGTTGGTGATGGGTTGATTTGGATGAGTGAAAATGAGACTAAATTGACTGAAATAAAACTATCTAATTTAAACTAAATACTGATAAAGAAATTCTAAAACTAACCCAGGCAATCATATGTGAATACAACTTAAAATCATTTCAATTTAACAATAACCATAAAAATGTATTAAAGTTTAATTGAAATTGTGCAGTAACAAATAAAGATAACTCTGTTTAAGAAATTAAACAGAGTTATATTAGCATATTGCATTCATCATTGTATATCATCTATATATACTTATGCAAGATAACATTTCAATTATACTCAGAAATGATATATAAAGAAACGTTGTGAAAACCAAATATATATAAATGATAGCAAATTTCAAAGTGAATATAATAAGACAAAAGAAATCAATAGTGAACAGATAGAAATACTTTATTCATCTTGAAGGCTTTCAAATGAAATCTGATACTCTAATCCAGTAATTCTGATGCAAAATCAAATCCAAGGTACAGAAATGCAACACTTTAAAGATAATTCTGCATAAAATCACCAGATGTATCCTTTATAAAATATAAAATTCAGTGGAGTACAGAAATGTAATCTCCAAGTCAAAAATATAATAATCCAGGACCCTTCTCTAAATGCATGAGAAGGGTTTAAATACTACTTAGCTAAATCTAAAAATAGTCTATTACAAAAATTAAGGATTCGGTTTAAATGACCATCCTTTTCCTAGGCAAAAATACAGTAAAATTAAAAATAAATCTAAAAATAAAGAATATTAACTAAATACTTATGAACTTGATCTTTAAACTTGCAGGCATCTAGCATTGTTTTGAGAAGATGTGGTTGACCGACTTCAGATTTCAACTGTCCTGAAAAGACAGAATCGACAAGTGTAGGCGCAATCTTCTCAGTAGAATTGATGATACAATTAAGCGCACTGTGCTGACTGTGTGGTTTCACTAAGTATGTCCAGTAAGAGTCCCAGTTTAATCTTGTCAACCCTTGGATTGATTTTGCTCTTTCTTCTGCCTTTTGCCTCCATTCTGTTTGCAGTTGATGTGCTTGTGGGAGATATCCCGGAACAGTTTCTGAAATCAAATTAGCTTTGTGCAAATTATCATTTACACAATCAGTAAGAGTGTTTGCTGCTGTAGCCGCCTCCTCTGCTGCCTTCTCTGCCCTTCTGATTTGTGCATCCCAGTTATTGAAAAGTATTTCTTTATGGTTTTCATTAATAATTGGTGCACCAGCTTTTCTTCCTTCTTCTGTTTTTTGCCATACCAAATAATCATTGATCTTTTCATTAATTAAATCATAATCATTTCGTAAATCTACGACATGATTTGTGATTTTATCACTCTCTTGGCAAAAAGAATTCCATTGCAATATTTTTTGGCATAATACTTCTTCTTGTTGCAGTAGTTGATTGTTTAAAGAGATAGTTTCTGAAATAAACTCTAGAAGCTTTGGATCATCTTTGTGCTGATCTTGGATAATCTATATTTGTTTTTCTTTATCAGCCAAACTTTTTTGATGTCCAATTTGCATTTCTTGAAGTTGTTGCTGTAACTCTTCAAGTTTCAACTGTGCTTCATTATTGGCCTGTACCTGTTGCAATTGCTGTTGTATAACTTTTATCTGTTCTTCTTTTTCATTTAATAAGAGTTGTATCTCAAATGATTTTTCAATAGTTGCAGAAGCATAAGCCCCTGTCATTTGGGATAACTTAGCAAGATTATCAGTGGGCTCTGTGGCAGGATCCTTCCACAAGACATCTAGTTGTTCTGCTTCAGTAGCAATTGCACCTTCTAACTTTCTCTTTTTTCTCTGTTTCTTCACTACTGCTTTGTATTTTGCGCTGTAGAATACATCTAGAGGAGGAATGTCCTCTACATTAAGTACAATTTCAGAGGAGGGTGTGATAGGTATGTGCTCAGTTACTGTGACTGTGCTACTTATTCCTGTGCTCAAAACATTGGTTGTTTGTACAGGGGTCTGTACATTCTGTCCTTCTACATTAATCAATTGATTAAAGCTTTCCCATTCTTTGTCTAATTCAATGGTGACTGACTGTTGCTGTACATTGGTAGGAGGAGGATTTGTTTGTTGAGAAGTCAAAATTTGCTGTTGAGGAAGTTCTTTCGATTGAGCAGAATCTTTCATTGATTCTTCAATTTTATCTTCCTTTTCATTAGACTTATTGAAACGTTCAGAAGTCTCTCTTTCAGATTTTGACTTAGATTTATCTGTACTCGAACTATCGTTAAGACTAACACTAGGAGTTTGTTCCCTTGCGGGTTCCAAGCGTAGATTTTCCAAAGGAATAGTAGTTAGTCTTCTCTCTCTGTAAAGTTTAAATTCCTGGAATTCCTCTAGAGATAACTGCATTTGAGCTGAATTCAAAACTTCTTTAAATGAACCTTTTGTTTGGAACATATCATCAAAAAGATCCTGTTCCCCGGAAAATTCCCTTACTCTGATTGCATTGGTAAAATTCTTAACAATATTATTTGGGTCAAATAACCTTCTCTAAAATTTGAACAGTTGTAAGCATGTAATGTTGCTTACCTCTTTGAATGCGTGACCAACATCAAACAGTGAAAATGTTCCACAGTTTACGGGAAATTGTGGCCAAATGCCTTTCTTCTTCTCTTTTAATTCCTTTGTTAAACCTCCTTGGCCACAGGTCTGATAAGCAATCTCCCGAGCTACAAGTCTATCCGGAACATATAGGGGTAAAACATGGGGGGAAGCAGAACTTCCAAAAACCCTAACATAAGTGAACAACTCTTCTCCAAACCATCTCGCAACAGGGAGAATGTCGACCTCTGTTTCTGGGGATAACCTTGGGGCATCCTTATTATGCAATGTTCTGTACAATGGCAGCATTATACCATGGAAAATTTTGTAAAAATGGGGGACAAACTTAGACTCCCATAGTTCCTTATGATACACATGAATAGGCAACGGATCGTGGATTGTCCATTTCCAACCCATCACAGGGAATTTAGAAACAAAACAGATAGCGTCCATGACATAGGCAGATAAATAAAAAGGCGGATAAATCCGCTGGGAAACACTTCGTTTAGACCGATAATGGAAAATAGCAGTGGTCAAATTATCAGACAAGATTTTGGCCCAGTCTACAATTGTAGAATTAACAGCAGCATTCAACAAAGGGATCCATTCAGGCAAGATCATATTTATGTCAGGCTTTCCAAAAAGCCTACATAACATGGCAGCAACAAAACAATAAGGAGAGGTAAGTGAACCAGTACTGTACATACCGTGTTTGTTTTTCTTCAACGGTTCATCTCTTTTGGTCCACGCCTGTGTGCATTCCGACAAATTTTCATGTTCTCTGGAAAAATCTTCCATAAATTGCTTATTATAAGTCGCCTGAGGTTCCGGCAACTAATACTTCAGCCTCAAATCTTTCGTAGTGAACGACCCGATTAGCTCTTGAGTTGGAGTTCTAAATTGCCTGTCTGAAATATCGGTGCTGTCCAGCACCCATTTCACCATGTCTGTATATGGAAGAATTCTTGGCCTTGCCGCTATCCTATGGAGAAATGAACAAGCCAGTTCTTTAAGGGTTGCCTCAGATGAGTTGCTTGAGCCTGCTGTAGCCGCAACTTGTATCACCACAGGATTTTCTTCTTCAAGCAAATTATACATTCCTTCCCAGGTAGTTATACCAGCATCCTTATTGCAAGCAGTGTCTATATACAGTGAAGCCATTTCTCTGTTTTCAGAATTTGAACTCTTCTCTTTCTTACCCATAATGTTCTGTGAATTCTTTATATAGTTGTTTGCTCCTTCGTGCCTGCGTTTTACGAGTTAAATGAGAGTAATGGCATGAGAAAGGTGATGAGATAGTTTTAAATGCGAAGGCGGATGAAATATATTATTTTAACATGAAACGACCTTTCGATCAAAACAAAATCTCATTTACCATTAATTGACAATCCATTCATTTAATCCAATCATTAAAGCACAAAATAGATATTGATTTATGGGAGGATTTTCTTTGAACAACGTGCTTTTATGAATCTGTGACATTGCGATCTGCAATTTGCTGCGCAATATCGCAATATCACAAAACATAACAATTGCAATTTTGCAAATAGCGCAAAAGCGCAAATTGCAAATATCGCAAAAGCGCAAATCGCAAATATCGCATATCGCAAATATCACAAATCAAAAAGTATTGATTTAACACATTTCTGCGATCTACGATTTGCGACCGGTATAGGCTTTTGAGATCGCGTTATCGCAATATCGCAAAATCGCAATTTCACTTTTACAAAAGATATATATTATTTGTGATGGATGCGCTATTTTGTTTAAAGAACAATTTTATTGTAATCTATCATAAACTTAAGTGTTTCTTAAGGTTTCTTCTAAGGGATTTCCCTAAGTTTATGATATAAAGTTTTATTTGAAAAGGAAAACAAATCCTAATTGATTTTTTTGGATTTTTTAACTAAGGGTCCCCATTTATTTAGTATTATTACTAATATTAAATAAAAATGGGGGTTGTTGCTGGTCACAACAATTGGCGATTCACTGAAAGAAACAATTATCTCTGAAAAAATAAAATGAACACTATATTTCTAGTAAATAAAGATTTTTAAAGATAATGAAAACTATCTTAGGATATTTTAAATAAAATCTAACTATGAAAAAGAAATAAAAATCATTCACAATTTCTTTCTAATTCCTTAAGAACAAAAACATTTTTGGGTTATCTCAAGCTTTGATTGGTGTTAATAATGAAGTAAGTGGATTTCTCCAAGTTTTGGTTTTATAATATACTCTATTGTCATAGGTATTGCCTCTGCTGCCTGCAAACATTCATAGTCTCGATAGGGTTACCTTTAAACCATTAACCATTCATTGTCCCATCCAACTAAAATTATGACTTTTTAAAAGATAAATTCATAAGACATATTATCTCATGTTTTTTTGTCTTTTACTTATTTTTTATTTTTAAGAGCCATTGTTCTGGTTTGGTAGCTAGTTAATAACAATGCCATTCACTAGTTATAATTAAACTGAACAAGTTGGCTCGTGATGAGACCCCTTGTCTTATATTTATAAGCCATTACCCTGTTTTGGTATGTAGTATTGGTAATGTCAGTTTCATTACTTCTTATGAACATGGTAAGTCGGCTCATAATGAGACCTCTTATCTCTTAAATTTTCATATAATTTCTTAGAATTACATTCTAAAAAATCACTACTTAAATGGATGGGGTGAAATAGTTTTATCCTTAAGAATCAATGGATGACAATTTTCAGAGTTTCTTGAGTACCAAGACTTTGAAAAATCTTTACTTATATAGATAACCTTTCTCTGCTCAATAAACTTATAATGATTTACATTCTCCTCAAGTTTTCAAAAGATCATGCAAATGATTGGAATAATCTTTTAAAGTTTAACATCTTATTTTAAACTATCCAAAAACTGTGATCATCTCTTTAAAAATTCTTATTTACACAAAATAAATATTTATAATATTTTTCCTAAGAAATTTTCCTAAATAGTAAACAGTCAATTATAGACTTATTAACAACCTTTATTTGCAAAAACAATTAAAAACTCTACAGAAAGGAATATGTACAGTTTAAGAAGGGGTTACCTCCTTATGAAAAGAATTTCTTCAAGATAAGCCCATTTACATGAAGAGATTCTCTCTTACCTGTTAGATCTTGGAGTATGAATGTATTTGAGCCTATCTTTTCAACGATCTGAAATGGTCCAAGCCACATTTTCTAAAACTTGGTATGTTTACCTTTTTCTTCGTGTGCTTTATCCCATTTCAGAACAAGAGCACTTGCATCAAAAGAAGATTTTACAAGCTGTTGATGTTTTTCATGAATAATTTTTGCTTTATCTCTATCTTCTTCAAGTTTAAGGATTTGATCACACCTCAATTGAATGGATGAAGAAGGATTTTCTTCAATAAATTGCACTAGGGTTAATGATGGAAGAGCTAAATTTGATGGTATCACAGCTTCTTTTCCATAAACTAAATTGAAAGGTGAAGTTCCTATTGAAGTTTTTTCAGTGATACGATCAACCCATAATGCAAAGATTAAAGACTTGTGCCAATTATTTTGATTTTGATCAATGGTCCTTTTAATGATTTTAATAAGATTTTTGTTAGTGGATTCAGCCAAACCATTACCTTGTGGATAATAATTTGCTGAATATTTTAATTTGAAACCTCTTTTGGCTGCAAATTCTATTAAACTATTTCCGGAAAAGTAAGATGCATTATCAAAGACAAGAGCGTTAGGTACACCAAACCTGGTTATGATGAATTGATCTATGAAATCAATAATTGCATCAGAATTGGCTACCTTCAATGGGATTGCTTCTACCCATTTTGTAAAGTAATCAGTTGCAGTAAGGATGTATTTGTGCTTTTTGGAAGAATGAGGTACTATCTCACCAATAATTTCAAGCCCCCATTGTTTGAATGGTTGCTCAATACTCACTGGTTGCAAAGGAAAAGCTGGTTTCCTTTGTCTTCCACTTGCAGTTTGACAAATTCTGCACTTCCTTACGTAGTCATGCGTATCTTTAAAAAGGGTAGGCCAGTAATAACCAGCACGAATTATTTTGTGAGCTGTGGTATCACCTCCAAAATGACCTCCTGCTGGTCCATCATGCAATTCCTGCAAAACCTTTTCAGCTTCAGTCTTTTCAAGACATCTTAATAAGATTGAATCATAATTTTTTCTGAATAACACATTATCAATGATCTCATATTTAATATCCTTTAACCTTAAAGCATGTTTTCTCTTATAGCTGAGATTAGAAGGAGCATACCCATTTTTCAAGTAATAGATAAGATCAGCATACTGAGATTCAGAGTCTGTAACACTTATCTGACTTACTTGAATATCTTTATTTGAGTCTTGATTTTCTGGTATGTTATGAGCTCCTGCCAATAATCTGCAAAAAAATTTTCTTCTAACAATCTTAGTTGGTTTAATATCAATATCATATTCTTGCAAGGCTGTTACCCAGTTAGCTCTCTTTTCTCCTACTTCTTTTTGAATTAATAATTGCCTCACTGCAGAGAATGGGACAATGATTTTTGTATGTGTTTTCAAGAGAAAAGGTCTGAAATGTTTGATTGATTTAAACATGGCAAAGGCTTGTTTTTCAACATCGAAATAATTAAGCTCAGCTCCTTGCAGATTTGAGCTAAAGAAAGAAATTGGTGCTTCAATTTTCTGATCATTGAGCTGTGTTAAAACAACAGCATAGGATGTTTCAGTGGCCAAAGTATACAAAATAAAATCTTTAGAAAAATCAGGGGTATTCAATGCTGGTGCATTAATGATCGCTTGTTTGATTTCCCCAAAAGCTTCTTTCTCTTTATGCCCCCATTTGAATACTGAATTCTTCTTGATCATATTTTGCATAGGTAAAACAATTTGAGAAAAATCAGGAATGAATCTTTTTACAAAATTGATCTGCCCAAGAAATGATTGCATGGATTTTTTGTTATGAGGTAAAGAAATATCAGAAATTTCTTTCACTCTATCTGGATCAATATATATACCATCTTTTGACACAAAAAATCCTAAGAGTTTTCCTTCATCCAAAGCAAAGAAAGATTTCTTTGGATTTAAGGAAATACCAAACCTTCTACATTTTTCAAATATTTGCTTTAAATCATGTAGATGATTGGCTCTCTTTTTTGAAAATACTGTTATGTCATCAAGATAAACAATGACTGATTTATTGATTAGACCTTTAAATTCTATGTCCATGGCTCTTTGGAAAGTTGCTCCTGCATTTATTAGACCAAAAGGCATTTTCTGATAAGCATAAGTTCCCCATTTTGTTCTGAAAGTTGTTTTCAATCTGTCATCTGGATGAACTAAAACTTGATTATAGCCTGAAAATCCATCGAGAAAGAACATAAGTTCAGAACTAGCTACCTTTTCAAGTATCTGTTCCATGGTTGGCAATGGGAAATTGTCTTTTAAACATGCCTTGTTTAAGTTTCTAAAATCAATACAAATTCTTATATCACCATTTTTCTTCCTTACAGGTACCATATTGGAAACCCAATTGGAGTGCCTTACAGGAAAAATGATTTTGGATTTTAAAAGTTTATTCAGTTCTTATTTGATTTGTCCTTCGAGATTTGGATGAACCTTCCTTAACTTCTGTTGAACAGGTTTAATATTAGGAAGCATTGGAATTGTGTGTTGAATAACTGAAGTATCATATGTTTTTAAATCATCATAATTCCAAGAAAAAACGTTTTTATATTTGTTCAGAAGTTTAATGAAAGCATTCCTTTCCTCTGGTGTTAAATTGAGTCCTAGATTAACGTTTTGAGGTTTAGAATCAGAACCAAGATTTACTAATTCAAACTTCAAAGTGGAACTTTGAAGTTTAGCATTAGTGACTTTCTTGAATCTGTCTTTAATATCATATAAATCCTCTAATTTAACAACATATTTTGGAATGGGATTTTCATTACCTTTTGAGGCAATTTGTAAATCATGATCATTCTCATCAATAATTTGTTCATCATATGATTTCTCTGAAGTCATGAAATTTAAAATATCTTGATCATGATAGAATACTCTCCAATTTGTAACATTATCGGGGACAGATGGGAGAAAAATCAATTCTACAGAAAACCTATCAGGACTGCAATCTTCAGCAAGAAGGAGTTTAGATGCAACATTAGCTAACAAGTCAGCTGATGTATTTTGATTCCTAGGAATAGGAGAAATATTGAATGCTAAAAAGTGAGTAGTAAGATCTTGCACTAGGGTTTGATAGTGTTTAAGATGTCCTAAAAGGCAATGGATAGTATTCCTAACTTGTTTTATGACAATTTCGGAATCACCAAAGACTTTCAAGTATTTAACATCTAACCCTATAGCTTTATAAAGTCCTTGAATCAAGGCTTCATATTCTGCGGTATTGTTCGTACACTCAAATTCTAACCTACATGATAGCATGGTTTTCTCTCCATCTGGATCAATTAAGATGCATCCTACTCCAGCTCCATCACTAGACTTTGATCCATCAAAATATAACGACCAAAATAAAGATTTATCTATTGGCTTATCTACAATTACATCAGAAATATTTACAATTCTGGAAGAATCAGATTGTGAAAATTTTTCTATTTGAGAAACAAAAGTATTTATAGAAAAAGGTGATTGAGGTGCTTTGAATTTTCCAAGAAATGATTCAGCAGAATAACCTCCAAGAATATTGTTGTTGAATGCCACAGGTTCATTAGGTTGTTCAAATTCAGTGACAGTGTGTGTCATATGTTTTTCTCGTTCAACTTTGATTTGATTTGGTTTCCCTTTGTAGGGAAGCCACATATGTGAATAATCAGTTGCGATATAACCATTAAGTTTCGCAGACCAGTCCTTGCTTAAGATTAATCCATAGAATTCAGGAATATCTGCAATCAAAATATCAATTCTTTGGACAATCCTAGGATCGGAAGCTAATCTGATAGTAACTGAATTGATTTCTCCTACAACTTGAACTTTAGAGCGATCCAATTGAACAATATGAACTGCCGATTTATATGGTTCGATATTCAATTTGGCACAAACAGAAGTAGGCATTATATTAGAGGAAGCTCCAGAATCAATTAAACAATTATGTAGATTTTTATTGTACATTTCATAAGTCAAAAGAAAAGGAGGAGTCTGAGAATTTGATTTTTCTCCAATGAGAACTGTATTAGTAGCATCTACCTTAGCTGGTGGCTTACCAGCTCCTTTAGCTAATTTTGCAACTACACCACTTGGTAAAGGAGCAATTGGTGTAGAATTTGATTCTTTTAATAGTGACTTCTGCTGGTGTTTTAGTTTGCTGAGTTCATGTAAGGAAATATTGGCTTTAATCTTTTTCATGTCTTCAACAATGTTATACTCCATAGGATCTGACACTACTAAAGTCTTTGTTGTCAATGAAGGAGGATTAGAAGAAGATGGCTGATTCTAAGTAGGTAACGGAGAAGTTTTCTTTGCAGGAGATTTGTCTTTGGTACTCGGAGTTGTAATTTTCTTTTTAGGAACTGTTTGTACAGGCTCCGATGTAGATTTACTCCTAGTACTTACAGGCATAGCTTCTTGTTCAACCTCACTATCAGAATTAGGGAGAATAAAATCCCACATTCCATGCAATTCAGCTATTTCTTCATTCTCATCTTCCTCATCTGATACTAAATATGTATCTTCTTCTTCTTCCTCTTCTTCTAATTTTGCATTAGAGATTGAATTAGGAGGTTTAGATTCAACTTGGTTTCTTCTGAAATTTCGGAATGGTTTTTTGGTAGAAGTTTTAGCTACTTGTTTTTTAATTTCAACCATTTCATTTGACATGGTTTTAAGAACTTTCTGTAAACCTTCCATGTCGTATGGGTCTTTGGCCATTTTCTTTGAATCATCTTTGAAGCTGACTTTCTTTGATTTCCTTTCCTCAATAGCATTTTTCTTTTCTAGAGAAATAATTCGTTTCTCTACTGCAATAGCCTCTTTCATATTCTCGGCCAACGCAGGTTTTGCAGCTCTATCTACAAAAATTTCTATGTTTGAGGGCAAAGCAGTTATGTACCATTCACTTCTGACCTGTTCACTAGGCCTTGAATCTGTGTGGATTTTGTTCAAGAGTTTGTTGAATCTAGCGTTGAAATATTTAATGGGCTCCTTGGGTTCTACCTTCAAATTTGAGAGATCATTGATTAAAGTAGCGATTGATCTGTCATCTCCAAATTTGGTTAAAAAATGATCTGCAAAAATGGCCCAACTTGTTATGGATCCTGAAGGTAATGAAAAGTACCAGGATCCTGCTGCCCCTTGAAGAGTATAAGGGAATAGTCTGACTACAACATCTTCTTCAACGATTCCATTCAAATTTACAGGCAACATAAAGTTATTGATATGTTCTTCAGCTTGAATGTTAAGATCTGGACTGAACTTTGGAAGCCATTTTCCAGGATTGTCAGGTAAATCATGTAAAGGTGCAGGCATGTTGACAGCCCCTGGAGTAGCCCATGGTCTAGCCATTATTGGAACAACTATTGGAGGAGTAGTAGAGGCTGGTATTTTCTGAATAGAGGTTGTTGGAATAGATGATGTTGAGATTGATGATGATTGAGCAGATGATGATTGTGCAGATGATGTGGAAATGACTGTAATTTGTTGAGTTGGGATTTCGGAAACAGGTAATTGAATATGAGATGAAGAACTTATATCACTTACTGATTCCAATTGAGTGTTTCTTATCCTGACTCTACTAGGTAAAGGGAATTCTTTCGGAGAAATGCCAAGTTTTTCACTTTGAAGCCTAGTAAGAGGTTTTGAAGAAACAAATTTTGAAGTTACACTACCTTCAGATATTTCAGACTCATCTAGAGATAATGAGAATCCTTTCAATTTATGGATTAAATCTTGAACTTCAGGAGACTCAGGATTTTGATTGTCTGAATGTTTTGAGATTTTGGTAGTGGGTGTATGAATATTATTCTCAATTCCTTCTATAGGATTTTGTATTTCAGAAGAAATTGAAGAAGTTGATGAGGGTGTTTTGCTCTCAGAATGGCTTGTAGGTAAAGATTTACTTGCCATTCATAGCTCATGCCCTCCTTCTAGCGCCAAAAATGTTGAAGCCTAGAAAATCTTTGCTTCAAACATTGGGGAAAACCACCTGGTCGGGACCTTAAGACATCTCCTTTTCCATTTGGTATGGTGGCTCCGACTGGATTGAAAGGACCAGTTTCCTTATAACTAATGGGTTGGTGATGGGTTGATTTGGATGAGTGAAAATGGGACTAAATTGACTGAAATAAAACTATCTAATTTAAACTAAATACTGGTAAAGAAATTCTAAAACTAACCTGGGCAATCATATGTGAATGCAACTTAAAATTATTCCAATTTAACAATAACCATAAAAATGTATTAAAGTTTAATTGAAATTGTGCAGTAACAAATAAAGATAACTCTGTTTAAGAAATTAAACAGAGTTATATTAGCATATTGCATTCATCATTGTATATCATCTATATATACTTATGCAAGATAACATTTCAATTATACTCAGAAATGATATATAAAGAAACGTTGTGAAAACCAAATATATATAAATGATAGCAAATTTCAAAGCGAATATCATAAGAAAACAGAAATCAATAGTGAACAGATAGAAATACCTTATTCATCTTTAAGGCTTTCAAATGAAATATGATACTCTAATCCAGTAATTCTGATGCAAAATCAAATCCAAGGTACAGAAATGCAACACTTTAAAGATAATTCCACATAAAATCACCAGATGTGATCCTTTTTAAAAAATATATAAGTCAGTGGAGTACAGAAATGTAATCTCCAAGTCAAAAATATTAAAATCCAGGACCCTTCTCTAAATGCATGAGAAGGGTTTAAATACTACTTAGCTAAATCTAAAAATAGTCTATTACAAAATTAAGGATTCGGTTTAAATGACCGTCCTTTTCCAAGGAAAAAATACAGTAAAACTAAAACTAAATCTAAAAATAAAGACTATTAACTAACTACTTATGAACTTGATCTTTAAACTTGCAGGCATCTAGCATTGTTTTGAGAAGATGTGGTTGACCGACTTCGGATTTCAACTGTCCTGAAAAGACAGAATCGGCAAGTGTAGGCTCAATCTTCTCAGCAGAATTGATGATACAATTAAGCGCACTGTGTTGACTGTGTGGTTTCACTAAGTGTGTCCAGTAAGAATCCCAGTTTAATCTTGTCAACCCTTGGATTGATTTTGCTCTTTCTTCTGCCTTTTGCCTCCATTCTGTTTGCAGTTGATGTGCCTGTGGGAGATATCCTGGAACAGTTTCTGAAATTAAATTTTATTTGTGCAAATTATCATTTACACAATCAGTAAGACTGTTTGCTGCTGTAGCCGCCTCCTCTGCTGCTTTCTCTGCCCTTCTGATTTGTGCATCCCAGTTATTGAAAAGTATTTCTTTATGGTTTTCATTAATAATTGGTGCACCAGCTTTTCTTCCTTCTTCTGTTTTCTGCCATACCAAATAATCATTGATATTTTCATTAATTAAATCATAATCATTTCATAAATCTACGACATGATTTGTTATTTTATCACTCTCTTGGAAAAAAGAATTCCATTGTAAGATCTTTTGGCATAACACTTCTTCTTGTTGCAGTAGTTGATTGTTTAAAGAGATAGTTTCTGAAATAAACTCTGGAAGCTTAGGATCATCTTTGTGCTGATCTTGGATAATCTGTATTTGTTTTTCTTTATCAGCCAAGCTTTTTTGATGTCCTATTTTCATTTCTTGAAGTTGTTGTTGTAACTCTTCAAGTTTCAATTGTGCTTCATTATTGGCCTGTACCTGTTGCAATTGCTGTTGTAGAACTTTTATCTGTTCTTCTTTTTCATTCAACAAGAGTTGTATCTCAAATGCTTTGTCAATCGTTGCAGAAGCATAAGCCCCTATCATTTGAGATAACTTAGCAAGATTCTCAGTAGGCTCTATGGAAGGATCCTTCCACAAAACATCAAGTTGTTCTGCTTCAGTGGCAATTGCACCTTCTAACTTTCTCTTTTTTCTCTGTTTCTTCACTACTGCTTTGTATTTTGGGCTGTAAAATACATCTAGAGGAGGAATGTCCTCTACATTAAGTACAATTTCGGAGGAGGGTGTGATAGGTATGTGCTCAGTTACTGTGGTTGTGCTACTTATTCCTGTGCTCAAAACTTTGGTTGTTTGTACAGGGGTCTGTACATTCTGTCCTTCTATATTAATCAATTGGTTAAATTTTTCCCATTCTTTGTCTAATTCAATGGTGACTGGCTGTTGTTGTACATTGGTAGGAGGAGGATTTGTCTGTTGAGAAGTCAAAATTTGATGTTTAGGAAGTTCTTTTGATTTAGCAGAATCTTTTACTGATTCTTCAATTTTATCTTCCTTTTCATTAGACTTATTGGAATGTTCATAAGTCTCTCTTTCAGATTTTGACTTGGATTTATCTGAACTCGAACTTCCGTTAAGACTAACACTAGGAGTTTGCTCCCTTGCGGGTTCCAAGCGTAGATTTTCCAAAGGAATAGTAGTTAGTCTTCTTTCTTTGTAAAGTTTGAATTCCTGGAATTCCTCTGGAGATAACTGCATTTGAGATGAACTCAAAACTTCTTTAAATGAACTTCTTGTTTGGAACATATCATCAAAAAGATCCTGTTCCCCGGAAAATTCCCTTACTCTGATTGCATTGGTAAAATTCTTAACAATATTATTTGGGTCAAATAACCTTCTCGAAAATTTGAACAACTGTAAGCATGTAATGTTGCTTACTTCTTTGAATGCGTGACCAACATCAAACAGTGAAAATGTTCCACAGTTTACGGGAAATTGTGGCCAAATTCCTTTCTTCTTCTCTTTTAATTCCTTTGTTAAACCTCCTTGGCCACAGGTCTGATAAGCAATCTCCCGAGCTACAAGTCTATCCAGAACATATAGGGGTAAAACATGGGGGGAAGCAGAACTTCCAAAAACCCTAACATAAGTGAACAATTCTTCTCCAAACCATCTCGCGACGGGGAGAATGTCGACCTCTGTTTCTGGGGATAACCTTGGGGCATCCTTATTATGCAATGTTTTGTACAATGGCAGCATTACACCATGGAAAATTTGGTAAAAATGGGGGACAAATTTAGACTCCCATAGTTCCTTATGGTACACATGAATAGGCAAAGGATCGTGGATAGTCCATTGCCAACCCATCACAGGGAATTTAGAGACAAAACAGATAGCGTCCATGACATAAGCAGATAAATAAAAAGGTGGATAAATCCGCTGAGAAACATTTCGTTTGGACCGGTAGTGAAAAATAGCAGTGGTCAAATTATCAGATAAGATTTTGGCCCAGTCTACAATTGTAGAATTAACGGCAACATTCAACAAAGGGAGCCATTCAGGCAAGATCATATTTATGTCAGGCTTTCCAAAAAGCATGCATAACATGGCAGCAGCAAAACAATAAGGAGAGGTAAGTGAACCAGTACTGTACATACCGTGTTTGTTTTTCTTCAACGGTTCATCTCTTTTGGTCCACTCCTGTGTGCATTCCAACAAATTTGCATGTTCTCTGCCAAAATCTTCCATGAATTGCTTATTATAAGTCGCCTGAGGTTCCGGCAACTGATACATCAGCCTCAAATCTTCCGTAGTGAATGACCCGATTAGCTCTTGAGTTGGAGTTCTAAATTGCCTGTCTGAAATATCGGTGTTGTCCAGCACCCATTTCACCATGTTTGTATACAGAAGAATCCTCGGCCTTGCCGCTATTCTATGCAAAAATGAACAGGCCAGTTCTTTAAGGGTTGCCTCTGATGTATTACTGGAACCTGCTGTAGCCGCAACTTTCACCACCACAGGATTTTCTTCTTCGAGCAAATTATACATTCCTTCCCAGGTGGTTATACCGGCATCCTTATTGCAAGCAGTGTCTGTATACAGTGAAGCCATTTCTCTGTTTTCAGAATTTGAACTCTTCTCTTTCTTACCCATAATGTTCTGTGAACGCTTTATATAGTCGTTTTCTCTTTCGTGCCTGCGTTTTACGAGTTAAATGAGAGTAATGGAATGAGAAAGGTGATGAGATAGTTTTAAATGCGAAGGCGGATGAAATATATTATTTTAATGTGAAACGACCTTTCGATCAAAACAAAATCTCATTTACCATTAATTGACAATCCATTCATTTAATCCAATCATTAAAGCGCAAAATAGATATTGATTTATGGGAGGATTTTCTTTGAACAACGCGCTTTTATGAATCTGCGACATTGCGATCTGCGATTTGCTGCGCAATATCGCAATATCGCAATATCACAAAACGTAACCATCGCAATTTTGCAAATAGCGCAAATTGCAAATAGCGCAAAAGCGCAAATTGCAAATAGCGCAAAAGCGCAAATCGCAAATATCGCATATCGCAAATATCGCAAATCAAAAAGTATTCATTTAACACATTTCTGCGATCTGCGATTTGTGACTGGTATAGGCCTTTTGAGATCGCGTTATCGCAATATCGCAAAATCGCAATTTCAGTTTTACAAAAGATATATATTATTTGCGATGGATGCGCTATTTTGTTTAAAGAACAATTTTATTGTAATCTATCATAAACTTAAGTGTTTCTTAAGGTTTCTTCTAAGGGATTTCCCTAAGTTTATGATATAAAGTTTTATTTGAAAAGGAAAACAAATTCTGATTGATTTTTTTGGATTTTTTAACTAAGGGTCCCCATTTATTTAGTATTATTACTAATATTAAATAAAAAGGGGGGTTGTTGCTGGTCACAACACCTTCATACACTCTTCCACCTGCAAAATGAATTAAACAAAAAAATATTTATCCATTTGCAATATAATTTTTACCTTGAGAATTTCATTTTTCCTTTGAGATAGCCCTCTCTGATGGGAAGGGCTAACTTCCAATCAAAAGTGGTTTGAAATAGTTGTGCTAGGTTGACAGTTGAAGAGCCCAACTGGTTCCATCTTAGCAATAAAATTTTGGTGCGTCTTCTGGGAGTTCCAATCTGCATTATCCTAGGTAATTGATTCCAATCAAAGTAACCAATCTCTTGAAGGTATTAGGAGATCATAAATATTCAAGGTTGTACTTATACCTTGGTGACTCCATTATTGAAGAATTCAGAAATTCATAGCTTCATTTTGACTCCACTGCTTGAAGATCAGTAGCTTGAAGAAGTTCTAAGATGATTTCTACTGCAAGAATAAATCCCAGGTATCCTCCTATGGATCGATCTCACATCTATGTTTTTCCAAATCCTATTCCTTGTGTTGATTGGTACACCTATCTTCCCCTGTTCTAAGATGAAAAGAAAGATGATGTTGACCTGAATTTGGTTAAATTCCATATACATGTATGTAGACCGAGAGTTGAGTTTCCCAAGGATTTTCTCATGAAGATGTTTATGGATACCCTAGAATAAAAATCTAGAGTATGGTATGAAGGGTTGAAGTCAGGAATCTTGTGTTCTCTTAAAGATTTCCATAGAATATTTTTCGGACATTATGGGAAGTATCATCCTTCATCACCACTGTTTCAATATTGTTGTAATATTTGGAAGGGTTTCATTCGAAATATTAAAAGTATTGATGATGATGTAGAATGTATGGATTATGAGGAGATATTAGAGGCACTTTATGAATTTTCTTCACAAGCTAGTTGTCATGATGATCAATAAATTTTTGAACAAGTAGATCTCTATTCTTTAGTTGAAGATGAAATGGGTCAACAATTTAACAATCAAGTCATATTACATGAAACTTATGAGGATTTTCAGCCTTGTCAATCTATATGCAGTCAAAGTTATGAGCCAAATCATTCCAATTGTTTCTTAGCCCATTCCTTTTATGAGATTTTATGTCAAGAAGAAACTCCTCAAGATCATGTTGTTGAAAATACATGTATGAAAATTCAAAACATTGAGATAACATGTGATGAAAGTTCACTTTTAGATAATCCCCAAGCATATGAAAAAATTTCTAAGCATATTGAGAACAAAGAGTTGAATGTTGAGAAACACGAAAATGGGTAGGAGCAAGGAGAAATTTGAGTGAAACATGTTTCTTTTCATCATGAGGAGGAGGTTGATTCCTTGAGTATGCTTGAAGACTGTCATAAGGAAGCACCTATAGACAATAACCAACAACTTTTTGATCCACAATTTTCTGTCCCAAAATATCCTGTTATAGATTTAAATGATAAAAAAATTATGTTTTTGCATGATGATATACATGAAGTTCTCATTGTAATGCTTGAAACGTAATTTTTAAACATCCATGTAGCACATGATATGGTTTCTCCCATTGAATATTTTCTTGAACAGTTAGAGTCTTGTCTTAAGAATGATGTTGAAAATGAAGGCATAAAACAAAGACAACCTACATTTATGAATGAAGATTATACTTTGGATGATTAGGACATGATACTTTTCAGTGTTTTCAAGGATCCTTTTGTTGATTTGCTGCTTTCATCAAAAGAGGATATTTTTCATGATTATCAAGATCCTTTGGTAAGCCTATTTCAGTCATCAATGAACGTGGATTTTCTTTCACTTATAATTTTAGGTTATGGATTCAATTTTTATTCTAAGTTGTGAATATATGGTCCACTTATGAACAATCAAGTAGCCCAGGTGTTGGATCAACTCTTTGACTGACTATATTGGAGGTTTTATATTGCTTGAATCAAACATCTGATTTTCAGGTTAGGGTAGATTGGTATGTAAATAAATAAGCCCACAGGTTTTAGCCTCTTCTTTTTAGCAGTAGTATCTTTAGTCCGCAACATCGTTTTCATTCGTAGTTGTGATTATCATTTTTTATAGTTTCAGTTTGAATGGCAGTTTTGTTTTAAGAGCAGAAGTCAGTTTGCAAGTTGCAGTCTCTAAGTTGGAAAATTCCCAATGAATAGGCATGTGGTATACGAGTTCTTTGCTACACCACAGGGGCACAACATCCACATTGGTGCCACTTTTATCCATGATAACCATTAGTTTGTCTTGAGCCAATTAGGGTAAGTTACTTAGGGTTGATAAGGACCCTTTAAATTTGTAATTTGCAAAAAAAAATCATATGTGTGGGGGTATTTTTGTGAGTTTGAAAGGTGATCATTAATATAATAGGTGTCATTATCAAATACAAATCCAAAACAATCGTTGTGTATGAGTTAATCTGATCATTAGAGTGAATTTGATACTTTTACCAACTTCCGCATCAAATTCAGTGTAAATAGGTCAGGAATTGCAATGACAGTTCCTATACTATGTTTTTCTTCTAGTGTTATGTTTTTTTGATGTTTTTGAGTAGTCAAAGTAGTGAAAAGGTGGATGAATCATCAAATAAGATCATGAATATTATTGTGCCACTTGTTCAAGGGGGAAACTCAGTAATCAAACTCCATATGGCTGACAACTCATCATGATGCCAACTCATAAATTGGAAAACTCACCATCTAAAATTAGGTTTACAAACTTTTAACTCTAGTGTATCAGTTGACCAACACCTCAACATGTCTATTTGGCTTGATAAAAATGATACAAGTTGAATTGAAGAAAAAGAGTCTTGAAATGGTTTTGCAAAATGATGATGTTACTCCATGAATGATGGTAAGGAAACACATTTTTGGACCATATTTTGTCTTATACTATCATACCAGGCATGTAAAGGCTTTAGTAGTGTTTTGGAGGTGAAAAAAGTAAGAAGGTGAAAAATATCAGTAAACTAGGTACTTTCATAGCAAGTCCTAGGCGTAAAGATGAGATTTTGCTACAGAAGGGTTGTAGGTTTATCTGAGGGTAAAATTCAAAAAAAAATATCAGAACAAGGATGGATTAGAGAATTTGTTTATCTCATTAGCCCTAAGGAAGACCCTCCAGCAGTCAAAAAGTTCAATTATTATGAAAAATGTAGATTTTGGAGTTTGCTACGAAAGTGCGCTATGAAAGTTCTAGAAATGACAGTTTTAGCATTCAACTTCAAGCCCACTTTATGAAAAAATGTAAAGGAATTTTGGAAATATGAAGGATTTTTTTCTTCAGCATAAGCCCATATACAAAAAAAATGTCTTAGTTTTTGCACAACCATCCGGGTTTGGAAAATATGCAATCATCTTCGAGGCCTATTTTTCAGAATTTTTACTAGCCATATTTGTGTAGAAATTTTAAAATTCGACTTGGTGGTGGTCAGCTCAGCATACATGTGGCATGATGACACATCAATAGTCCAACACATTCAAAAAATCAGTTGGTTGCATTCTATTATGGGTATTAAAATATTTTTTTGATCTATTTAATGAAATTAGCATCCTTTTTGTATTCAAACTCTGCCAAATAGAAAATATCCCTAAGAAGTCTCCATGTGATGTAATTCTATTAGGAATAGGTCTCTTAAGTAGGAATTCAAAGTTCGCACAAGTGGAAAACCATTGTATGAGACCTCAGTATATAAATTAGGGAGTATTTGAGTTTGAAAGGGTTAATGAATTTAATGGGAAGGCTCTTATGTAACTTTTCTCTACAAATCTAAGATACAATTGCAACATTTTTTCTTCAGACCTGAGATTATTTTGTGCTTATGTATTTGTGTCTTTACATTTTTCATATTGTAATAAGCTTCATAGTATTATGATTACTTGGAATTCATATTTTTATGCTCCAATTTCCTTCATGTACTATGTTTTTGTTGTAAAACTTTATATTTTAAGCTCAATTGCCTCAATTTCCATGGATTACATTTTCTTGTAATTAAATTCCCTTAGCTGAATCCATGCCCAATGGTAGCCTTCACACAATCTTCCACTTGAAAAATGACTTAAAACACAAAAATAATTACCCATCTACAATATAAGTTTTACCTTGAGAATTTCATTTTTCCTTTGAGAGATCCCTCATGATTGGAAGGGCTAACTTCCAATCCAAAGTGGTTTGAAATAGTTGTGCTACGTTGACAATTGAACAACCCAACTGGTTCCAACTTAGTAATACAATTTTGGTGCATCTGCTAGTATTTTGAAGCTGCATTATCCTGGGTAATTAATTCCAATCAAAGTAACTGAGCTCTTAAAGGTAGCAAGAGATCATAAATATTCAAGGTTGTACTTCTACCTTGGTGACTCCATCCTTGAAGAATTCAGAAATTCATAGCTTCATGGTGACTCCACTGCTTGAAGATCAGTAGTTTGAAGAAGTTCCAATATTATTTATACTACAAGAATAAGTCCCAGGAATTCTCCTATGGATCGATCTCACATCTATGGTTTTCCAAATCTTATGCCTTGTGTTGATTGGTCAACCCATCTTCCCATGTTCAAAGATGAAAATAAAGATGATGATGCTCTGTATTTTGTTAAATTCCATACATATGTATGTAGAATGAGGGTTTAGTTTCCTGAGGATTATCTCATGAATATGTCTATGGCTACCCTAGAAGACAAAGCTAGAGTATGGTATGAAGGGTTGAAATCAGGAAGCTTTTGTTCTCTTAAATATTTCCGTAGAATATTGTTTGGACATTATGGGAAGTCTCATCCTTCATCACCGTTGTTTCAAGACTTTTGTAATATTTAGAAGGGTTTCATTCAATATATTAAAAGTATCCATGATGATGTATAATGTATGGATGATGGTGAGATATTAGAGGCACTTTATGAATTTTCTTCACAATCTAGTTGTCATGATGATGAAAGAAATTTTCTAACAAGAAGATGTCTCTTCTTTAGTTGAAGATTAAATGGATCATAAATTTGACAATCAAGTCATTTTACAAGAAATTTATAAGGATTTTCAGCCTTGTCAAACTATTTGCAGTCAAAGGCATGAGCCAAATCATTCAATTTTTTTTTCAACCCATTCCTTTTCTGAGATTTTATGTCAAGAAGAAATCCTCAAGATTAAGTTGTTGAAAATACATGTATGAAAACTATGAACAATGATGTAACATGTGATGAAACTTCACTTTTATATAATCCCTGAGCATATGAAAATCTTTCCAAGCATATTGAGAACAAAGAGTTGAATGTTGAGAAACATGAAAATGGGCAAGAGCAAGGAGAAATTTATGTGAAACTTGTTTCTTTTCATCATGAGGAGGAGGTTAATTCCTTGAGTATGCTTGAAGACTGTCATAAGGAAGCACATATAGAAAATAATTAGCAACTTTTTGATCCCGAAGTTGTTTTCCCAAAATTTCTTGTTAAAAATTTAAATGATAAAAAATTTATGTTTTTGCGTGATGATATACATGAAGTTCTCATTGTAATGCATGAAAAGTAATTTTTAAATATCCATGTAGCACATGATATGGTTGCTCCCATTGAAGATATTCATGAACAGTTAGTCCTGTCTTAAGAATGATGTTGAAAATGAAGGCATAAAACATATACAACTTGCAGTTATGAATGAATATTATCCTTTGGATCATCAGGACAGGATACTTTTTAGTGTTTCCAAGGATCCTCATTGTTGATTTTCTACTTTCATCAAAAGAGGATATTTTTCATGGTTATTAAGATCCTTTGGTAAGACTATTTCAGTCATCAGTGAAGGTGGAGTTTCTTTCATTTATAAGTTCTGGTTATGGATTCAATTTTTATAATAAAATATGAATATAAGGTCCACTTATGAACATTTAAGAATCCCAGGTGTTGGATCAACTCTTTGATTGGCTATACTGGAGGTTTCATATTTCTTGAATAAAAAATTTAATTTTCAGCTTAGGTAGATTGGTATGTACGTAAACAAGCTCACAGGTCTGAGAATCTTCTTTTCAGTAGTAGTATCTTCAATTTTTAGCATAGTTTTCAGTCGTATTTGTGATTATCAGTTTGTGTAGTTTCCATTTGAATGATAGTTTGGTTTTAAGAGCAGAAGTAAGTTTGAAAGTTGTATTCTTCGAGTTGGAAATTTATCAATGAATAGGCACGTGGTGTATGAGTTCTTTGATGCACCACAGGGGCGCATCATCCCCATTGGAGCCACTGTTATCCATGATAGCCATTAGGTTGGTCTTGAGTCAATTGGGGTAAGTTACTTAGGGCTGAATCTGATATTTTAAATTTTTTTATTTTCAAATTTTTTTTATATGTGTGGGGGTATTTTGGTGAGTTTGAAAGGTCATCATTAATGTAAGAGGTGTCATTGTCAAAGAAAAATCGAAAAAAATCTTTTTTCATGAATTAATTTGATCATTAGAGTGAATTTGACACTTTTACCAACTTCTGTAGCAAATTCAGTGTAAAATTTCACGATTTGCTATGAAAGTTCTTGTACTTTGTTTTCTTCTAACGTTATGTATTTTTGATGTTTTTGAGAAGTCAATGCAGTGAAAAGGTGGATGAATCATTAAATAAGATCATGAATATTATTGTGCCACTTGTTCAAGGGGGAAAATTAGCACTCAAACTCCATATGGATGATAGCTCATCATGATGCCAGCTCATCCATTTGACATATGACCATCTCAACTCACTTTTACAAGGTTTTAACTCCAGTGTATCATTTTTCCAACACTTCAGCATGTCATTTTGTTTCGATAAAAATGGTACAAGTTGAATTGAAGAAAAAGGGTCTTAAAATGGTTGTGAAAAATGATGATGTTACTCCATGAAATATGGTAAGGCAGCACATTTTTGGACCATATTTTGTCTTATACTATCATACCATGCATGTATAGGATTTAGTAGTGTTTTGGAGGTGAAAAAAGGAAGAAGGTGCAAAATATTAGTAAACTAGGTACTTTCATGGCAAGTCACAAGTTTAAAGACGATATTTTGCTACAAAAGTGTTGTAGGTTTCTTTGAGTGTAAAATTCAAAAAAAATCTCATAACAAGGATGTATTAGAGCATGCATTTACCTCAATATCCCCAAGGAAGACCCTTCAACAGTCAGAAAGGTCAAATATTATGCAAAAGGTGTATTTTGGAGTTTTCTATGAAAGTGCGACGAAATTTCTGGAAATGACTATTTTAGCTGTCAACTTCAAGCCCCATTCCTGACCAAATGGAAAAGAATTTTTAAAATATGAAGGAGTTTTTTCTTTAGCACAAGACCATCTACAAAAACCTCTCTTAGTTGTTGCGAAACCATCAGGTTTTTGAAAATATGCACTCATCTTTGAGGCCTATTTTTCAGAATGTTTACTAGCCAGATTTGTGTAGAAATTTTAAATTTCAACTTGGTGGAGGTCCAACTCAGAATCCACGTGGCATGATGACACATCAGTAGTACAACACATTCATAAAATCAGTTGGTTTCATTTTATAAGGGTTATTAAAAGAATTGGTTGAGTTATTTAATGAAATAAGAGTCCTTTTTGTATTCAAACTCTACCAAATAGAAAATATCCCTAGGAAGTCTCCAAGTGATGTAATTCTATTAGGAATCGGTCTCTTAAGTAGGAATTTGAAGCTGAAACAGGTGGAAAACCATTGTATGATACCTCACTCTATAAATGAGGGAGTTTTTGAGCTTGAAAGGGTTGATGAATGTAATGAGAAGGCTATTATGTAACTTTTATCTACAAAGCTAATATACAGTTGCAGTAGTTGTTTTTTAGACCTGCGATTATTTTGAGCTTATGTATTTGTGTATTTCTATTTTGCATATTGTAATTAGCTTCATATTATTATGATTAATTGGAATTCATAGTTTTATGATCCAATTTCCTTCATGTACTATGTTTTTGCTGTAAAAAGTTATCTTTTAAGCTCAATTACCTTAGTTTCCATGGATTGCATTTTCTTGTAATTGAAGTCCCTTAGCCGACTCCATGCCCAATGGTAGCCTTCATACACTCTTCCACCTACAAAATCACTTAGAACAAAAAAATATTTAGCCATATGCAATATAATTTTTACCTTGAAAATTTTATTTTTCCTTTGAGAGATCCCTCTCTGATTAGAAGGGCTAACTTCCAATCCAAAGTGGTTTGAAATAGTTGTGATAGGTTGAAATTTAAACAACCTAACTAGTTCCAGCTTAGTGATAACACCTACAAAGATGAAACTGTTTTTGCATTCCTGTATCAAGCTTTTGCACAACAAGAAGATAGTTGATAATCTTCAAGATTTGATTAATAGTTGCGTCGAGAAAGAGAAACCTCAGATGGAGCAAAAGGCTGTCAATAATATTTATAAGAAAAAGAGAAGAACTAGCTAAGAGATGCACCTGATGACTCAGATAGGTGAGTTTTTAATGGACCAGGTCATTTTGGATCTGGGCTCTAATGAAAATGTATTACCAAAGAAGACATGGAAGAAATTGGGAGAGCCTAAGCTGGAATGGTCTGCAATCCTCTTTCACATGAAAAATCGGCATAATTTTATCCCAATGGGTAGAATTTCTGCGGTCATAGTGGATATCAAAGGAGTTAGGGAACTGGATGATTTTGAAGTTATTCAAATTGTTGATGATTCAGACCCGTACCCTATGTTTTTGGGTCTGGATTGGGTTATTGACATGGATGCTATCATCAACCTCAAGCTCAGAAGTATGGTGTTTGAAAACAATGGAACCAAGGTCATGGTCCCACTGGACCCTGTAGAAGGAGAAAGATACATCGAACTAGTGCACGCAGAAGAGGACATTGATAATATCTGTAAGCTAACTGCGAGAGATGAAGATTGGATCAATCCTACAACAAATGGTAGGCTTAGCTGGGATATGGATAGTTCATGCCACTCAAACTCAGATGGTGAATTAGAGAATTGGCAGAATCATTTGCATGAAGTCTCCACACTACGCTGCAACCGAGTCACGATATCTCTATGATACATATCCTCTGAGGTGAGGGAATTATCTTATTATGATGGTGTAGGAAGTGTCAATTATTTTTTAGATGAATTCGAAAAGGTTGTTTCAGAGACACAACAGTTCCATGTGCTTGACTTAACTATGCACTCAACGCCAGCACGTTGGTGGGAAACACACAAGGAAAAATTTGTGGATTGGGAAGAATGTACCCACATGATGCAACTGTAACTCAGAAAACCAAATACCTGGTTGGAAGGAACCTATGCAGGCAACGAAGATTCATGCATACATTTAGCCATGTGGACTGCAACTTGGGGAGAAGAGCCACAACTTGGATGGGTGCATACATTCATCCATATTTTAAGTTAGATACCTATGGACTGGTATTTGGTATTTGTGCTACGACGAGGCATAATGGAATAGGTTGCACTAAGATAAATATTTGTTTTAACTTTCAATTTTGAGAATGGGTTCCCATGCATCAATACTTCCTTAAACACAATTCAAGATGTGGTCTTTGGCATGCCAAAGAAACCAGAATAACGAGCCTTACCAACATGGCTTGCGTAGATGAAGGATATAGTTGAATTCTAGAATGTGACTATGGAAGATCATAAGGAATACCCACCAAACATCAATATTCCTGAGTCTAAAGCTCAACGCATAGTTTCTGGGCCTATGGTTCAATTTCCAGATGTGATTGGACCCATGAAGATTAGGTAAATCAACATTGGAACAGAAGAGCCACCTAAGATTGCCAAAATAGGGGATTATTGGGATTAAGATACCATGGCTAAGGTTGTGGATATGCTCGATGAATATTAATATTTTTTTCCCACAAAGTTTTCAGAGTTAAAATGTATTTTCAGGGATCTTGGTGTGATGAAAATCACTCTGAAGCTAGATTATAGGCCTATGAGGCAACACCCTTATAGGTTGAATCCTAAGTATAAGCAGAAGGTCAAGGAGGAGCTGGAGATAATGGTTTCTGTAGGGATCATTGAACCTGTAGAAGAATATGATTAGGTAAGCCCCATGATGGTCCAACAAAATAAGACCAAAGGAGAAATCAGGATTTGTGTGGATTTGCGCAAGTTGAATGATGCCTATGTGCATGGTCCTTTTCCAACTTCATTTTCTGATGAATTATTGGACAATTTGGGTGGGCAGGAGGCCTAATCCTTCACTGATGGATTTTCTGGATACCACCAAATAAGGATCACGTCTGAAGATAGAAGTAATACAACCTTTAAGATGGATTGGAGATCATTCCAATACGCAGTAATGCCATTTGGCTTGAAGAATGCACCCGATATATTCTCACACATGGTGGTATTTTCATTTAAGGAGTATTTATATAAGTTCTTAGAAGCATATTTTGGTGACTAGAATATATTTGGCTTATTAAAGAAGCATGTTTCATGTTTGTGCTTGATGTTGGACACTTGTCGGAAGCATCAAATCTCGCTGAATCTGAAGAAGTGCATATTTTGTTTCCCTTTCAGGATTTTGTTGGGTAGTATTGTCTGTCAACAGGGATTGATGGTCGATCTAGCTAAGATTGCTATTATTATTAACTTGGAGGCTCCACCCAATGTGAAGCAATTGTGCTCAATTTTTGGGCATACTGGCTATTATAGAAAATTTATTCAAGGCTATGAATTGGTTACTATGCCGATGGAGAAGTTTCTGAAGAAGGATGCCTATTTTTCTAAGATGAGGACTGCTAAAATAGCTTAGAGTTGCTTAAAGAGAAAATGGTGACTGTGCCTATATTGGTATTTCCAGACTAGACAAATGAATTCCGTGTGCATGTGGATGTTTTTTGTATCGCATTAGGTGTTGCACTTGCGCAACCAGGAGCTAGAGATATTGATAACCCAATTGCATTTGCAAGGAGGAAACAATCAATTGCTAAGTGCAACTACTCAAAAAAAAAGAGAGAAAGGTTAGCTATGGTCTATGCGCTATAGAAGCTTCATCACTATTTTCTAGTAGGACATTTTAATATGTTCATTGATGACTTTGCTTTGAATTACTTGGTCAACAAGCCTATGTTGGGGGGGAATATTTGTAGATAGCTCTTATTATTTCAAGAGTATTATTTTGAGGTGATTATAAAGCCAGGAAGGTTGAATGCATTTCCATACCATTTATCTCACATTGAAAGTGGAGAGGAGCCAAATAATTTGGAAGACGAATTCCCAGACGTTGTTGGAACAGGGTCTCCTACAAGCTGCGAAAATGGTTCAATTTTGTATATTTTTTATTATATTTAGTCTAGCGCAGGGGTTTTGGGGTGGGAAAAAGCCCTGAAAGCATTGTAATGGGTTAAAGGGTAGAACTGGAGTTCGTAAACCATGGTTTGCGGACCATAGGAAAGATTAGGCTAGATTGTTATAAATAGAGGAACGTTTTGAATTGTAAGAGTAGAAGAGGATGAGATCTTGATGCGAATTGTGGCTTAGTAGATCTGTTTTGGTTTTTGGGGAAAGGACTCCTATTGGTTATGTGCACGGAGATCCCAATTCCTGCTGTGTGTAGACCCTGCTACTGTGTGTGCAGGTCAGGTTTGGGTATTGTAAGAAGGAACTGACGGATTGATGAATAAGAAAGGTCGTTGAGTAACTGAATCTGTGTGTACTGTTTATGCGAACCTGTGTTAGCTATTGTATTATGCATATTTTGAGTTAAGATACGAAGGTACTTTGTACGTGTTTCTACTGTATTTGGATCTATTCTGTTATGTTTTATGCAATGCTGCACTACTGTCTTAGAAGTATATAATTTTTTGAGCACGATAAGTAATGTTGACCTTGCGCACGTGGATGCGAAGGAGACTTATTGATCTAGTTTTGAGATAGGCGATTTGGTCATTATAAATCTGGACGTAGCTCTTCTTGGCTTACCTATCCTCCCTCAGGGTGCAGAAACCTGGTTCCAACACCCACCCATACTACTTTGGGTGAGACTTTGACCTGCGCAAGTAGGTCACTGCCGAAAGGGCCAGTAGTATATGGGTTTGTTGGAAAACCTTAACCTCCGAACCTAGGCCAGGACCCCTCGAGCTAACAGACGCATAACTATTTTTCATTAAAGTAGTCGATGACCACTTCTCATATATTATCCACTTTTTGACCACTGGCAGTGCACCTTCGAAGTATACAACTAAGTAGAAGAAAGAATTGTCTTGCATGCAACAAAATTTAATTTGATTGATGGCTAGTTGTATAAGATGGGAGTTGATGAGGTCTTGAGACGCTATGTGCCAGAGTTTGAAATACAGAGAATCCTAGTAGAAGCATATGCAGGGGTTGCGGGCGGTCACTATGCAGGAAAACCAACTGCGCAGAAAATTTTGAGGGCTAGTTTGTGGTGGCCTACGATGCACAGTGATGAAAAAGAGTGTTGTTGTGCTTGTGATGTATATCATGGAATGGGGAAACCCTCGCAAAGAGATGAAATTCCATTGAAACCACAAGGTTTTTTTTTCAAGATTTTGATAAATGGGCCATTGAGTTTGTAGGACCAATCAACCCTCTATGGAAGAAGACTGGTGTTCGCTACATCATTACTACAATGGGTTATTTGACTTGATGGGTGGAAGATAAGCCTGTGAAGGATTGCAATAAAGAGACAACTGCACACTTCATTTTTGATAATATCTTGACAAGGGTTGGGTGTCCTAAAATCTTGATGAGTGACCTGGGTACAATTTTTGTGAATGAGATCATTCAAGCCTTGAAAATGGAATTTAAGATGCACCACTAGAAGAGTATACCATATCATCCACAGGCTAAAGGTACAATTGAAGCCGCTTAATAATATTTTGGAGAATTCACTCACAAAGTTCTGTAATTCTAATCAGAACAATTGGGATGTGCGCATACCTACAGTTCTATGGGCATATAACACTACATGCAAGAAATTGACTAGATAGATCACTTCTCGGTTGGTGTATGGACAGGAAGCTGTTATGCCAATGGAATATATTGTCCCTAGTCTACACATTGCAACGATAACTAATATGGCTGATAAATATAGTATGGAATCAACTATCATTGCTAGTTTTACTTGAAGAGGACAAATTCATTGCTGGGTTCCACCAGCAGTTAAAAAGGATGTGTGAAAAATACTGGCATGATAGGCACATCAGACAAAATATTTTCAAGGAGGATGATTTGGACTTGTTGTATGACAACAAGTTTGTGCACCACCTAGGAAATTTTAAAATGCATTGTTTTGGCCCTTATATCGTCAAGGAGATCATGGAAGGAGGTGTGGTACATCTGGTTACCTTAAGTGGCAAAGTCCTTCCTAGATATGTGAATGGAATTCGGTTGAAACCATACAGCGATGATCCCATCCCTATGCACGCCAAATGACTATATGGCCTAAGAAGTGTCTTAGTGCCACATACATTTGTAAGAGGGATCAACACCATAAATAAATATGTCAAGCAATGGAAAAGTATTCTAGTGTGAAAAAGCTGATGAAGCAAAGATATATACGACAGTCGTGCAGAGGTTGCGCCAGGAGGTTGAATTAGTCGCAGATGGGCCAAAAAATAGCCATTGGAACAATTACTCTAGATAAGATAGTTTTATTACCATTTGGAGGAGCAGTTAACTTGCATTTATGGAGGATATTATGCCAGATTTGGAGCCGTTTGAGAATTTATGGGGCTGCATCAATGGACACCATGTCGTTTAGGTCACACCATCACTATAAATATGGCAGGAAGGGTCTCATTAGTTCCCTTTACTTTTGAAGTGATCTGTGTCTATTAATATCAGTGTGTTTGCTTAAGTTTATGTCTGGGAACTAAAAAAACTTTTTCGAGAATCATGCCAATGAGGGTTAGGAAATTTAATCCCTCAAAGTGTGACTGCTACAGAGCCTACCCTCTCTGTGACGCTTGCTGAAGAAAAACTTGGCTGAAACCTCAGCCTCAGAAAACGAAGAAAGGATAGACCTTAGAAACTCAGAAGTATCTGCACAAGAATACCTTGAAGCCTAAGTCGACCCTGGTTGAGCGACAAAAGAGACCAATGGATGAAGAGCCCAAAGTAATCATTGAAGAGGATGTTGTCGAGGATCTTGATCCAATTTCATGGCTGCCCAAGTATATGGTGTTGTGCAAGCCAACTGTGGAAGTCATGAGGGACCTGGATAAGGTCAAATCCCATATCAACACGTCACTGCTCCTAGATAATGTGCCATTTGAAGGAGACATATTTGGAAAGGTGCCTTTGCTCAAACTGGAATACTGGGACCTGGCTGACCATGGAAAGTTCCTCGAACTTGTGCCATCAGAGTATTTGGAGCAAGTTCCCTATGATAGAGGAGTCATCAAATTCAAGCCGAAGACATGGGATTTGGGGTTGCAGTAGTCTAGGTTTCTAAACCTTCTAAACATCCTGCATTTTGGGCGCAACACCATAAACAACATTTTTCTACGCTAGCTACTCACCTTGGTGCATGATAATTGTCTATGGGTAGGAGAGCCCATTCTGATCAATGACATGCTAATTCATCAGATCACCATGTTTCCATACCAAGGGGAGGATCTAGGGGCAGCCTTTGGAGGGAAGTGATTGGAGAAAAAGGTCGCCAATGAGGTGAAGAAAACTTATGGGGTAAATAGGAACACTCGCAGCTTTGTCATTGCAGACATCAATTCCTTGGCAGTTAAATTTTCCACTGTGATCCTTTCCTACAAAATGATCAGGAAGTGTCTTGCAACGAAGTTGCTTACATAATTGATTAAGCTAGCTAAGTAATGCGTGAAAGGGGTGCAATATAACTGGGCAAAGTACCTCTGCAATGAATTTTGGAAAAAATTCGTGAGGTGCAAGAAGATGGCAAGAATTTTTATTATGCTTGGCTACTGATGTTTGTCGCGTTGATTGGTTGGAGGTCATCGTTGCAGTCAAAATTACCATACGTTTAACCCTATATTTGCGAAGCTTCCAAGTATGTGTCATTATGGAATTAAAAGTTGCCATCCAGGATAACACAAAATAAAATCTTCTAAGTTTTGTTTAATGCCGAAATATTTCAGGCAGTGCAGTCCAAGCCATAACGTTCACCTATGTTGTATGATCAATAAAAGAACATCATAGAATTCAAGGCTACCTTCCATAATGTGCACGTCGACGTGAAGAGGCACATGGCAGACATCTGGTATGAGTTTCCATACATGGTCATAGAGGACGACCTTGCATGCACCATGACCAAGTGGCCCCCATTATGGATCAAAGCAAGCACAACTGGTGGCGTGTCATCCTCAGTACCACCAAAGACCCTAACGAAGCCATGCATGCCGACATATCACCCAAAGGATGCACAAAAAGACCAAGAGGTGACCACTACGGTAGAAATAGTGGACCTATGCAGTGATGATGAGATGGAAGAGAAAGATGGATATAGTGCCGATGCATTGAAAGACATGCGGTGAGGCACCAAAAGAGGGCCTCAGACCACCCTGGGGTTGCACACAAAAATGAAAGCTTCTAAGAAAACCGGGACTAATCCATTAACATTCACTAAGGAGGATTTATACAAAATTGCTGACACAATCCAGGTGGTCACTAAAGATGTATGGACCAAGGTCGAAGAATAATATAAATCAATCCATGATGACATGTAGCAAGGGCTCCAACAACTCATAATGCAAGTGCACACCATACAAGTGAGCATTGTTCAAGTGAGCGCGGGACAAGTGAGCATGGGAGAGGCGAGTGAGTTAAGAATTCAACACCCATCCAACTCCCAAAGCTGCCTCTTTCAAGTTTCAGGTGCCACACTTCATATTTCTAGTTCTGAGCTACACATGGTCATTCTCAAAATCTCTGAGGTCAGGATTGATTTGGTTCTGTTCCCCAGTGGCAAGATGCATGCTATGCATACGATGATCACATGTGAGTTGTAGTACAGAGAGTATAAAGCCTTCTAGGACACCGCAGAAGCTCAGAATGAATTTTCATCAATGCTTAAATGTCAGCAGCTAGCAGAGGATGCGCACCATGCCACTAAAAGCCAACGTGCCCAGTTGGAAAATATGATTGATTAGTTGTGCTAGTGTCTACCCAAAATCACAGTACCAACTACTGTAGTGCCCACTATCAAATTGGAAAAATTGGTAGCCATGCTAAAATATTCCGAATAAGAAATCACAACTGTCCTAGGAGGACTTGAGCATAAGATTGATGATTTGCAGATGAATTTTCAACCTGAGAGGCCCGCAGAAGTGCGTGCATAGTGCACCAAGGTAGCTCAGGAGTCAACTGCTAGAATGCTCACTGCTATGGATGATTGAAGCCAATTTCTAGAAGAGGCAATGGGAATTTGGACCTCCGTCCAAGATGAATGTATCGCACAGTAGCTGAAGATGGATATGCGGGCCAAGGAACAACAATTTAATGAGATTCGGGTTATTGCACCAACCTTGGTGCCTACCCAACAGTTGGCCCGCTTACAGGAAAGTCATGTGATACAAGAAGATATCGACACATTGCGTCGACGGGAGAAGTTTCTCGATAATAGAATGCAGTCTTGGGTTGAGGAAGCCTTGCAGTTGTCCCAAAACATAGAAGGTGCCCTCAAAAGCCTGCAGTAGACCCAAAGAAGTATCAGCCTAGTAGCCGAGGGGCCAACTACAGAGAAACTAGTCGAGGAAGTGCAAAATGTTGCAGTGCAAAGGACATAAGTCATTCACCCACTAAATATTTATGTTCAGGTGTTGAAGGAAAAGATGCACGAATCGGAACCAAAGTGACTTAGGACGAGTCACTAGATTGTGTTGGGGGCATGTTGGGATGGGGTCCCCTAAGGGCAAGTTTTTGTATAATTTTGGGTTAAATTTTGTTGAAACGCACGGAGCGCAGAAGTCAAGGGTATTTGGGGCAGTTCAAAGCTCCTATATCATTGTAATGGGTAAAAATGGAAACCATGGTTTGAGACCATGGTATGTGCGTGTCAAAGTCATATAAATATGTAAGGGTTGAGTCGAGTAAGGATACCTTATCTAAGTCGAGTTGAGTTTTAGCTATGTTTACGTTGATGTTTTGATCTAGTTTGTATTTTTTCAGGGTAGAAAGGCACTTGTTGGCTGTGTGTGTGGAGACCTAGTCTTGAGCTGTGTGCAAGGACTCTGTTTCTGCCTATGTAGATGTCAGGAAATGTATTGGGGTTAAAGACAGATTAATAGAGAAGAAGTTTTGGTGAAATCTGTCGCAATTTATTTTTTTATGCATGAATATGTTAATTATTTGTTGATCTATTTCTATGAATGTATCTTTATATGAGTTAATTATCTGTGAAAAGATATTTATGTTCATTTACAGGTTACATATGTGTAAATGATCTTACTGGAAAATTATCTATATTATTTCGTGAGTATTGTTTATGTTCTGATAAGTTAGATCTGACTGAAGTATAATAATTTGTTAGTGCATAACTCTTAAGGGTTTCATCGGTGATTAGATTTGGTTTCTTTGAAGTGTTGTGCAGGATGATCAGCCTTAGATCTGATAAGTAAAGTTGAAGCACACATCAAATGCTCCCTCAGGGTGTGGAAACCTGGTTCCAAAACCCCCCCATATTGCTTCGGGTGAGACTTTGGTCTGTGCAAGTAGATCACTATCGAAAGGGCCGATAGTTGGAGGGTTTTTTTGGTTGCGCAGAACACTCTGAACCTAGGTCAGGACCCCTCAAGCCAATAATTATTCACACAAACCCTAATCTACTTCACCTTTCGCATGGCTATGTGTCTCAGCAATTCCTTTCCTTTACTTAATATCACATCATAACCACGCTCTTCCAAAATTGAAACAGAGATGATATTTTTCTTTAGGCACAAAATGAACATGGCATCCTTAAGCCTGAGAGTGGAGCTCAACTCCCTCTAAAAGGTGACTGTACCAACCCTGGTCATTTTTTACCTTTTGTCATCTCCCAACCAATGTGCATCTACACAAATTTTTCTTCCAGGTCACTGAAAAACTAACTACACCATGTCATGTGTAATGATGCACCTAAGTCCAAGTGCCACACGTTCCTCATCACTGTGATGGCCATGCATGCGATAAGCGTAAAGTCAAGCTCGGACCATGAAGCCAAGGCTTCACCTGCCTCTCTTCCTAAGGTCTTATTACTTTCCTTTTTCTCTAGAAAATTTGCGGCATAGTGCCTGAATTCATGAAAATGGAAGAATTTAATGTTTTATAGGTATTTCTTTGTAATGTCCCTTTTTCAGGAACATGCTGCTCCATTGGGAACATCTTAGATGTTACACTTTTCATTCTTTAGTGAGACACTACAATTCCATTTCAGAGATTGACTGAAGGGGAATTTATAGGATATGACTCCTTCCAAAGAAGGGAGAAATCCTGAGGCTATCTGGCCCTTCTCAGACTCTGCCTATGGATATGCAATATTCCACCTCGGGAATTTCTGCTATAGGGTCCTTGAGGACGCCGTATAAGGAAGCTTCTACATAAATAAGGAAAACCAACGCTGTGATGCCCTAGAACAAGTTTAATAAAACTCCCTTGCAAAACATGAGCTCAAAGAAATACATCTAGATGGGTTATTCAGATCTCCCCAAACTAGATCTCTAAAATAATGCTCCATGAGAGAGCTTACAGCAATATGTGAACATGAACATGAACTCTGCAACTCTGAATATATCATGAGAGGGAAATGCTACAGCCATCATTATATTATGATATTTTAGCAGAGATATACAAGAAATAGTTGAGGGGCAAGCCACTCAAACTCTAAGAGCAAACCTCTAATGAATAAATAATGAAATACAAGAGTAGTTGCAACTCCATAAAATGTCGGAGTAGCTGCAACTGCGCTGAGTACATGAAGGCATAACTGCTGAATATGAATAAATGTAAATGTGGCTGGAGGAATACAAGAAATAAGCCCAATAGGAGAGAAAAGGGCTGAAATACATGATTTCTAGCCAATCTATGAAAGATTGCTAGAAATGCCGAAGAATACAAAAATGTGACAACCAAGTTGTCACTGCAACTGAACCAAAAAAATAATGAGGTTGTGGCTGATCTGAAATGTAGATGCCCTCCTCTGATCATGTATCTAATACAAAGTGCTGATCACTTTGTCTCAGAAACACACTCCTGATGAGCCCAATGAAACCCTCTCTCACTGCCTCCATAAAATAACGCAGTTTACCCCATGGACCGCGCAGTGGGAGATGATAGAAGTGTGGCCTCATGCCAATGATCTGAAATCAAGCCCAGGAATCCTCCTTGCAGCTCCTTGAATGAATAGAACACTCCTCCACTGAAGAAAACTAGACAAGAGAGACTCCATGAGTTCCTCTCTTGCTGCACCCAGCAACACAACATCCTCTCTACTGCAGAAATAATGTTGTAGAAGATGAATTTAGCCGTGGCCAATGCTGGATTGAGGAAATGTAGCTCAATCGTCACCCTTCCTTAAGGAAGAGGTAGGGATTCTCGACCGGGAACACCCTAGTGCCCGAGGGCACCATCACCCTGCTAAACAGCCCAGGTATGCAAGATTTTGCAGACCCTTGTCTGAAATATAAAACATATCATAATGAAAATGGGCTACCATCTCCTCCATATAAAGTGAGAGAACTCCTCTCCATCATGGTCCCCACCAATTAGGGTTTCCACCCTCATGTGAATCTCTTCCCTCCAAAACTGCACAGCTTCTCTAGGAAGCCTCCTCCTCCTTGGGCAGCGCTATTGACTTTAGTCAAAGATGACTAATCAAGTGAGCTAGGTTCCATTCACACCCTTGGTGTTTATTTCAGATGCTTTATTCACTCCCCTTTCACACTAGGAGTGTTATTTCTTCATCTAAAAGGGGCTAAGGTGTCTCCTTTCCCATTTTATTAAACAAAAATAAAATGTGCAACTATAATGTCCATTTTAGCTTGAGGCCAAAAATTGGGACATTACAGTCCTCCCCTCCCACATGTTTCTTGTCCTCGAGCAACTGCATAGAGAGAACAAAATTGTCTCCCCCCCTTCTTCTCTTGTGGCCTCCTCATCAATGGTCCCACCACTGCTCAAGTATGCTGCAATGAAACTGTCCTCCAATTCTCTCTCCCAAGTATGCAAGCTGTCAACAATGCTCCTCATGGAAAGATAGAAGGTGTAGTGGAATCCTTCCTACTGTGCTAAGGCCTCCTTAATGTAGGAGTGATGATGTGCATGGGAAAATTCTACTCCCAATGATGATCCTCTCATCCATGCAAACATCCAAATGAAAATCTCACCCCTGATTTCTGTAATGAGTTGGGGCTGAATGGAGAGTGTGCTTATGCTTCTCATGATGGCCCTCTCTCCATTTGCTACACATATGGGGCTGCCTCTATCCTTGGGCTGAATTGTATGGCCTCCAAGAATGGCCCAAGCTACCCCATCAAGAAAAATCAGCCATGATATGCCTTTGCAAATCCTCCAAGTGGTTCCTCCCACAAGAAGAGACAAGTAGTAATGTGGCAATCATGGTTTGCCCATGGTATCTCTTTCAAATAGGGAGAATCATGCTCCCAATGGGCTGTACATATAATACTCTCCAAATAATGCTCCTCATAAATGTACAACATCAGAAATATGCAAGGAGCAATACACAATAGAAACAAGTTGTCATAGGACAACCAGAGAGTGGTTCATAGTTCCACTCATGGAAACTGCGCAGTGCCTCCTTGGCCTGCCTAAAAATCAAAAGTAACAAGTGCTGAACTAGCCACTTGTTTGCTACCACAACATCTTCTCATAAGATGAAACATGAAATACACATTGGTGCCAAAGGTGCACACCAAGAGAATGTGGCTTCCCCCACAAACCATCATAAGATTAGCCAAAATCAAGGCTACAAGTAGCTGCAAGTACATCCTCATAAAAATGCAAGAAGGAACAATCCTCCTTGATACATCATGCTCCTCAATTAATGAAAAGAATTACAATAAAAAATATGACATCATACCTCCTCCATCATGCACTAGAGCTCTTGAGCTGAAATGGCCCAACATGGATGCTCTCCCTCTCCTCTAATGATTAAAGGAATGGTTGTGCCAACCTCACCAAAATAAATTGGGCTATGAATCTATCCATATGCTGATGTAGATCATACTGAATGCCCTCCAAATGGACTCCTCTAGCCAATCAAAGTATGCATCCAAGTGCATAGCTAGGAAGCCCTCATATGCTGCATGCAAATAATTTCTCCTTGAGACTAGAAACTCTAGCCAAGAAGAGTTTGCTATGACCATACCATCAACCATGTATCTGTCATTATCCTCCTGGTCATCAAGAATCATGCATGCATCAAGATCTTGCGACCTCTCAACCAAAAGCTGAGTTCTCCACCATGGATCAATCCTCCATATAGACAATGCTGATATTCTGCAATAGGGTGCTCCATCACACTGCTGCCTGCTACCTTGACATCCCCTCATGTCAAAGTCATCCTCCAAAGTTGCTGCCATGCCCATACTGCAGCTGTTCATGCTCAAATAAATAATGATCTCTAAAAATAAGCCTCCCATGAGAGACTATCATCTCCAAAGAATCTCTTGATCTTGGGCAATGTAAGCATGAGTGGCCTCCCTCTACTCCAAAGCATGAAAGATTTAATCCCCAAAGGAAGTGACCTCTCTCTCACCAAATCCATGGAGCAGTCATCCGGCATCATGAATATGCTATCCTCCATCCATACAACAACTCTGTCTACGCAGTGAAACTGATGAGAATGGGTGGTACTGAAAATGAGAGTGTGTAACCCTCCTCCATGAGCTTACCTCAAAACTCTTTGCGCTGTAATGGACTCCTCTAATGTCTCCACCCCTCTGAAATCTAATGAGTGGTGAACCAAATAGCATGATGCCTCTCATCATCTCCAGATCAAATGGTCTTCTAGATGGAAAACCTCCAAAAGTGAGACATCAAGATAGGAAGTGGACTTAATATATGAGAGGAATGAAAGCTCCCTCTCTCTCTCTCTCTCTACTGCGCAGTGCAGTCCTTCTCCTATGTGAAGAAAATATCTGAAAATAGATAGGGGTGAATGTCCATCATCCCTTCATGCTGATCCTTCTGCTCTTCTTCTTCTTCTAATGGTGCAGCGTTGTAGGTTCTTCTATGCACCTCCTCTCTCCCAACATGTGAGTGTATCTCCTCCCCAATGAGTTCCCTTGAGAGAAATATCTCCATACCTTCACAAATGGAAGAGTGCCCTTCATACAATGGGGGTCTTGCCTCTAGCAAGTCATTCTCCTAATTTCTTCCCCTCTAGAAAGATGGAATGATATTTGTTTCATGGTCCCCTTCCATGCATGCAAAGTGTTTGAAGTTTTGTCACACCATGTTTCACATTGGTTTTCATCAATCCCTTTGCAAAAAAATTTGTGACTACAACATATGATCTCTAATTTGCATGATAACATGAAATAGAACTCTGAAATCAATCATCATGAATCATACCTCTGAGTTTGCAGTGCTGCTCCTCCAAAGGCCTCAACTCTTTCCCTCCATCCCTCTTGCAGTAGCTATGGGAAAATATACTGCGCTGTGGATCTACATGTGTGACTGAATGCTCACACCCTTCATGAGAATAGCTAGGATTTGTCCCATCCACAAACCCTTTTCAGAAAATTTCTCCAAAATTTTCCCCTTTCAGCAGATCTTCAATGGTGTGCTCAATGGTCTGGAAAAGAAGAAGGGAAACCTCCTCTTCCTTCATTCCTCTTCCTTGTTTCCTCTGTAAATCTCCTCTCCTTGGAGAGAGAATCTCCTCTTGCTGATGGCAATAGATCTTGGGCACAGGCTGAGCCAAGATCATGCTCTGATACCAATGTAATGTCCCTTTTTCAAGAACATACTGCTCCATCAGGAACATCTTAGATGTTCCATTTTTCCTTCTTTAGTGAGACACTGCAAGTCCATTTCAGAGATTGACTGATGGGGAATTTAAATGATATGAATCCTTCCAAAGAAGGGAGAAATCCTGAGGCTAGCTGGCCCTTCTTAGACTCTGACTATGGATATGCAATATTCCACCTCGGGAATTTCTGCTACAGGGTCCTTGAGGACATTGTATAAGGAAGCTGCGGCATAAATAAGGCAAAACAGCGTTGCGATGCCCTAGAAAAAGTCTAATAAAACTCCCCTATAGAACATGAGTTCAAAGAAATACATCTAGATGGGTTATTCAGATCTCCCCAAACTAGATCTCTAAAACAATTTTCAATGAGAGAGCTTACAGCAATATGTGAACATGAACATGAACTCTGCAACTCTGAATATATCATGAGAGGGAAATGCTACAGCCATCATTATATTATGATATTTTAGCAGAGATATACAAGAAATAGTTGAGGGGCAAGCCACTCAAACTCTAAGAGCAAACCTCTAATGAATAAATAATGAAATACAAGAGTAGTTGCAACTCCATAAAATGTCGGAGTAGCTGCAACTGCGCTGAGTACATGAAGGCATAACTGCTGAATATGAATAAATGTAAATGTGGCTGGAGGAATACAAGAAATAAGCCCAATAGGAGAGAAAAGGGCTGAAATACATGATTTCTAGCCAATCTATGAAAGATTGCTAGAAATGCCGAAGAATACAAAAATGTGACAACCAAGTTGTCACTGCAACTGAACCAAAAAAATAATGAGGTTGTGGCTGATCTGAAATGTAGATGCCCTCCTCTGATCATGTATCTAATACAAAGTGCTGATCACTTTGTCTCAGAAACACACTCCTGATGAGCCCAATGAAACCCTCTCTCACTGCCTCCATAAAATAACGCAGTTTCCCCCATGGACTGCACAGTGGGAGATGATAGAAGTGTGGCCTCATACCACTGATCTGAAATCAAGCCCAAGAATCCTCCTTGCAGCTCCTCCAATGAATATAGCACTCCTCCACTGAAGAAAACTAGACAAGAGAGACTCCATGAGTTCCTCTCTTGTTGCACCTAGCAACACAATGTCCTCTCTATTGCAGAAATAACGCTGTAGAAGATGAATGTAGCTGTGGCCAACGCTGGATTGAGGAAATGTAGCTAAATCCTCTTCCTTCCTTGAGGAAGAGGTAGGGATTCCCGACCAAGAACACCCGAGTGCTTGAGGGCACCATCATCCTGCTAAACAGCCCAGGGATGCAAGCTTTTGCAGACCCTTGTTTGAAATCTAAAACATAGCATAATGAAAATGGGTTGCCATCTCCTCCATATAAAGTGAGAGAACTCCTCTCCATCATGGTCCCCACCAATTAGGGTTTCCATCCTTATGTGAATCTCTTCCCTCCAAAACTGCGCAACTTCTCTAGGAAGCCTCCTCCTCCTTGGGCAGCGCTGTTGACTTTAGTCAAAGATGACTAATCAAGTGAGCTGGGTTCCATTCACACCCTTGGTGTTTATTTCAACTGCTTTATTCACTCCCCTTTCACACTATGAGTGTTATTTCTTCATCTAAAAGGGGCTAAGGTGTCTCCTTGCCCATTTTATTAAACAAAAATAAAATGTGCAACTATAAATTCCATTTTAGCTTGAGGCTAAAAATTTGGACATTACATTCTTCTTTCCCCTTTGGTTGGAGTCTGGTTTGGAATGAGATTTATTCCCTTTTACCTTATTTTCCTTTCCATCCAATGCACAATTTTCTTCATCCTCACACTTGGATGAAGTCCTGACTTTGGTATTCCACATTATTTCATCATGTGCCAAATCGGACCATAAGCATTCCCAATTTGGTATTTTATCCCTCCCATTCACTGAATCTCTGTAGCTATGTCAGCCCTTGGGTAGAAGGCCTAAAAGGGCTAGGCCTACCAAGTCACCTTTTTGAACATTTACACCAACCCCACCAATTTAATAATGGAATTGTGTCAACCTACTCAGATACTGTGGAATAGTGTCATTCTTCTGCATTTTGATATTTCAAAGTTTATCCTTGAGTGCCAACTTCCTGTGGTCACTATTGTTCTTGAAAAATTCTACCAGTGCTTCCAAATTACGAAAGGAGCTTCTTTTCCATGGATATTTGAGATAATGTGATCCTTTAATCCCTCCAAGATTATTCTCCTCTCCTTGGCTGCATCTTTCTTTTGTTGAGTAAGGTTTTGGGAATCAAACTCCGTTATTTTTACAACATCTGTCTTGATGTAATCTAGCAATCCATTGTCTTCCAATACTACCTCCATACTACTTCCATGCAAGAAAATTAGAGCTTACTTCTAAGGAATGCTATATCCCCATTCCATTTAAGTATATTTTTTTATCTATAAAGAGATATTGCTACAATGAACTCGAAATTCGAACCTCCTGAGAAACATCTACGAAATGCCTGCTGTAATGTGAATCCCACTATAATACCATGTAGAAATTATGTTGTATATTTTCAATTTCTCGTGAGGTTTTAATCAAAATCACAAGACAAAAACCTACTTTACTGCTCTACATAGAGTAATTCACAATCTGGAACAACACTTTTATACATGAATAAGAAATAACACAGATGCACACAACCTTTTTATAAGGGAAAACAATATATTAAAAACCCTGATGCCTGCTTGCATTAATCTGATGAATATAGATGTATTACAATTGCTTTTATCATTTGATAACAACCTACAAATGCATAACCTATATCTTTTCTCACTTAGAAGCTTTGGCCAAGACTTCATCATCTTTTTCATTTTTTTGAGCCCCCTTTTCCTTGTGTTGTTCCTTGAGAAATTAGGCCCTTGTTATTTATAAAATTCTCCAAAATGTATTGTACAATTCCTTGGGTTGATTATCTCATTACATGCAACACATGTACACTCAAGAATAGTCTACAATTGATGTTACACTACCTTGGAATCTCCACCAAGCCTGGGGAACTTGAATTCTCTCCATGCACTAGCTATTTTGGGTTGATTGACCAATTAAATGGATGATCACTGAGTTTTACTGGAGTCCCATTGTACAAATGAACCTCCACTAGTTCCTCCAACAATTATAACTGGCTTAAATGACAACAACATAAGATGAATGAACTTGATTTCTACAAATTAGCAATCACACATGCTTAACTAAACTTTGACTCCTCCAAATCTAATTTACTGAGCTAATTGAGTGACAAGATCCATGTCACCTCATTTAACAACATCCAAGTTGTCTGCTAATGTGGAAATTCGATTTTTTCTCAATTTAATCAAGGCAAAATCAAATTGAGAAATTCTTGTTGCATTTTTCAACATTGACAAAGCCTTTATATCCTAAGGAGATTTTATTGCCAAAATAAATTTATAAGGGAACATATATTATATCCTTTGGTACTTTTTTTTCTATTGTTCGTTTTAATGTTCATTATTGTAAGAACCCCGTGTTAAAAGTTCACATAATAAAGGATAATAAGGGTGAAATAAGACCAAGGTCATGGGACACGTATTCCAAGATGAATTTTGGGCAAAAAATCCTAGTTAGTGTCACTTTTGGTTTCTTTATGGCTAAGGAAATTGGAAAATGCATTGGCAAAGGAAAAGAGGCATTATTTGGAATTTATTTATAAAAATAAAATAAAATAGGAGAAATGGAAGATGAAAGGTCACAAGTTTGCATGAGAATGATAATTTAATAGAAAATAGGGGAAAATGAAGAAAGTAGAGGCCTCAAGGATAAAAAGGATTTTGAGGATCAATTCACGGCTTTTGACATTTTGGCTTTGGAATTAGTTTCAGATAGAGAATAACACCAGAAGAGAAATAAAGCAAGCAAGCAAAGGAAGGACAAGGAAAACAAAGGACAAACAAGCTGGAAGGTTGGATCAAGAAGCTTCAACATGAGGATTTGTAGGTAACAGGTTGCATGTGTGTTTTCCTAGCTATTTTCTGAATGCATGGTACATGCATTTGTGTATTTGTTTCTTTTTTTTTCATTGGCATGGGTTTTTCCTAGTGTGACAGTGGTTTCGACCTTAACTTGCCTTTTCCGGATAGCCATGGTGTGATGGGATTCTTTTCTAGTTGAGCTTTGGATTCCAGAAGGTTTTGGAATCGAGTAAGGTGGTATCAAGAAAATTTTGAAGGGTTGAGGGTGGAGGTGGTTTAATCTTTGGGAATCCCCCAATAGGTAGGTGGAGATAGGAAAAATTCCTCAAGGTAATGGTGAAGAAACTATTAGGCATCCAAGCTTGTTTGGGAAATGTAATCTCTTGACCAGTTTTGGTGAGATCACAATGGCCTAAGGGTGGATGTGGTTTAATCTCTAGGAAGCCCTAGTTTTTTGTGTCTTGAGATCCCACATTCATGCTTAGAATATGGCACAGGGGTGACTAGCTTAAAGAAATATTTGGTTCAACCTAATCTATGGTCAGGTGGTACGTGGAAGTCCCCGACTTGGTTGGATTTTTAATAAGTTAATAAGAGCTATTTTCCTTTCGTAATATATGAGGACATGAATTTGTTATTATGGTGATTTGATGGTTGTTACATCATGGTTAATAACCTAGTTATATTTTGGTTATAAGAATGGAATTGCAATAGAATCTAGTTATGTATTGTTCAATATTTGATAAGTATTTGATGGTTAATGAAGGCATGGACTAACAAATGTTATTTCAACTATTAGGAGAGGTCACTATACCTTCTTAGTGATTCTCAAATAAGTTTCAGACTACCATGTTCATATATACATGCATGACCTCTAGATTACATGTTCACCATATGTTTGATGAAATGACTGTCATGGTTAGGCTTGGTTAGGTCAAGTCCTTGATCAAGTTTTGTATGATTAGAATTGTCTTCAAGTAATTTATCATTCTGGAAAGTATCATGAAATTATAGGCAATGTTTTGGAGGACGGTTTAGAATTATGGCTTAGATTTCGGGACCACACACTCTGAACTCAGGATTTTGGGTTACAATTGCACTCAGGAAAGCTTGTGATGGTAGATGGAGGGTCATAATCTCACCCGTGCAGACTTTTGCATGTGATTAGGAGTCTAAGTCATTGAAAAAATAGTCTAAATCAAGGTTGGGTCACCTGGGGTGGTTCTTTGAACCCTGGGTGTCTTGCAAGCCCTATAGGATGTCATTTTGTGATCAGTAAGTCTTAATTTTTGGCCCCACTTCCATAACTAAAGCTTGGGGGTTGGGTCATGCCATTAATAACTCTTCATCTCATGTTTACCCTAATAGTTCAGTGAATTGGGTAAATGTGGTGTGGGAGAATTACAAGGTGGTATCAAAGCTATTTTACGCACTCTTTGGATGATATTTGATGTCACGGGATGGTATCAGATCATGGTTCATATACTTGGACTGGATGGGCTAGATGCATGTCATCATGCATGCATTTTCATGGTTATGGTTTCCTTGCATGAGGTCATTGTATGTAGTTAGTGTTATCTTGCATGATATTGATATATTGATATGAATATGTATATACATGTATCATTCTAATCTGGATTGATTTTGCAGACAATATAGCCTCCCCTAAACTTCACTAAGGTATGTTGATTATATTTATATTTGATTTATCTAACATGTCATGTTTGTAGGAAGAAGAAGATCATATATGTCTAGCTGAATGGTGGATTACATTTCTTGAGACTCTCCTTATAGATCAGATGATCAACATAGAGATGATTAATTTCCTGACATATCAGACACCTTGAGAAGTTTAAAGGAAAAAATAAGAAGTTGCAAGGTGGATAATGACATAATCATTCAACCACAGAAAAGACTTGCCAAGGCACAAAAAAAATAAGCAAAATTTAATGTAGTTATCCTTCAAAAATTTTCAGATTTGTAGAGATAGGTAAAACCAAAGATCAGTTATGGATATGAGGACGATATTAATGGGGCATATGGAAGTAGGTCTCATGGTGGGAACAAGCTAGAAATGTATGACACAATTAGAGATGTTAGGTTCTTGTATAAACTCGATAGGAGTGGTCGTGGTTATGGTTTCTACTCTAGTTCTAGTTTAGACAGGTATCATGGTCATCATCGCTATCATCCTTACAAGAGGAGTGAGAGAGGATATTTAGTCGATGAGTTCAAGAAATTGAACCACCTACATTCAATGGATATTTTAGGAAATTGTAAGATGTAGAGGCATGGTTTCTTGTAATGAAGAATTTATTTAAGCTGCATGACTATACAAAGAACATGAAGGCCAGGATGGTTATTTTCAGTCTAAAGGGGAAAGTAGACATTTGGTGGGAAGATTTGAAGCATTTTAGAGACATCAGGACAAAGGAGTTGAGTTGGCATGAATTAAAGGGACTCTTTAGGAAGAAGTACTTGTCAGAGATATATTATGATGAAAATGCAAACGAGTTCTATGAGTTGAAGATGACATCTATGATATATGAGGATTACATGACTAAGTTCCTGGTGATTTTGAGGTATGTGCCTTATCTTAAGGATGATAAGACAAAATTTCATGGATTTATCAATGGAATACCATTAGAATTTAAGGATCAGATTGAGTATGATGAGCCTCGGTTGCTGGAAGAAGTCATTGGAAAGTTGAAGTATTTTTATGAGAAATCGAAGCGTAAGACTGAGTCTAGGAAAGATTGGAAAGGTAATGACAATATCAAAGGAAAATGGCCTTTGAAGTGGGGAGACCTCGAGATTCAAGTGATATGGACAATTTTTCTCCTTACAAGAATTTTAATGTAGTTGATTAGGTACATGGGTCTCAGTTTGGAGAGAAAAAAAATAAGGGTAGTGGTAGGGAATCAATGTAGTGTTGGATATGTGGAAAGGATCATTGCAAGAAGTATTTTCTATTGTATCAGCGTAACATACCTTCGATCTACAATTATTAGGATGTGCAAATTGTTTGGGATGTTGGGAAAAGCATTCCTCAGATCTATGTACCATTTGATAACAATCAGGTGGATCACTAGACATCCATTATTAATATGGAAGGTAAGATTTGTGATTAAGTTGTTTCCATTTTGATTGACCCTAGATCTAATTATAGCTATGTTAATACTGACTTGGTGGATAAGTGTGGCTTGAGTAAATAGGTGCATGCATATTCTTGGTTGGTGCAATTTGATATAGGTACTAAGAAAATAGTTCATCATTGGGTGAGATATCGTGCTATTGAGTTGAATGATATGTCTACGTTAGCATATATAAATTTTCTTTTGTTTGGATCATGCAATATGCTTCTCGGTATGGATTGGTTGTATCATCATAGGACTAAGGTGGATTTTCATGAAAATTCTATCAAGTTCTTGGATGATGATGGAGAGAAGAGAACCTTACCGGGTAATAAAAATCCTACATCAGTGAGAATGGTTACCGTTATGAAAGAAAATCAAAGTTGAAGGAAAGGTTGTGTATTGTTTGTAGTGCATTTTTCTAGTTATAAAGGCAAGGATGTTGAGGATGTAGAATTATTGAAGAAATATTCATTTTTGCAGCAATTTCATGATGTATTTCCAGCAAAGATTTCAAATTTTCCACCTCATAGGGAAATGGATTTCTCTATTGAGTTGGTACTAGGAGCAACACCAACATCAAAGGCACCTTAGAGGATGAGAAATATAGAGCTATTGGAAATAAAGTTACAACTTAGGGAAATGATTGATAAAGGATACATTAGACTAGTTTTGTCACCTTGGGGTGCACTAGTGTTGTTTGTAAAGAAGAAGGAAGGTACTCTCAGGTTGTGCATTCATTACAAGTAACTAAACAAGGTGATATTAGGAAATAATTAATGGAGCAAAGAACCACATACAATATTTCAGAAATACAAAAAAAGAAATACATAAAACAAGAGAGAAACAGATATACATAGTTTAACCAATTTGGGCTACATCCACAGAGAAACAACCAGTCCTTCCTTTTAAATTATTCAGCAAAATGAAGAGATACAAACTACAACATATCGGTTGTAATTTCTTCTTCGCTCTCAAGCAATATCCTCTCTCTTTTTTGCTTAGAATAATAATACATAGTCACATTACAATTCCATAATATAAACCAAGAGTTTCCTTCTAGGGAAAAAAACCCTAAATTAACATAAATTCTACCATCACATCATCCGCCTAATGAACTGCCCAGATTGACTACGAAATTAAAATATTTTACAAGGCAAATTTTCATTTATTTTTAGCTTTGGGGGTGCTGCCCCCAAACCCTCACTAGAGGGACTGAAAAATACAATCGTTGCCCCCCTAGCAGTGATCATACAAGCAACGTCACTGCCTCATTAGGAACAGGGATCCAACACGATTGAGACAAAAACTTTGAACAATCAGGCTCCACACCCAACAATCTCCCACTTGGAGACTGATTATATAAAATCCATCATTGTTTCACTTGTTGGAAAATTAATCCACTTGGACCTGGTTGTTTCTCATATTCACCATTATACTTGAATACTAATTGAAACTAACCAGAATCTCAGCATCTCCCTAGTTAAAATTTTTGTTAACATATCTGCAAGTTATTTCTAATGTGCATCTTTTCCAGCTTCAATTGTCCATCTTCCAACAGTGATCATATTAAATGGTACTTGAGTTGTCCATGTTTAGTCTTGGAATGAAATGTTGAGTTTTTTGCAAGATGAATTTCTCAATTCATCCATAAAACTTTTTAATAAAATCATTTCTTTACTAGCTTCTGTAGCAACAACATACTATGCTTCCATTGTTGAAAGCACAACAATTTTTTTCAATTTTCAAACCCAACTGACAGTTGTTCCACCTATAATAAAAAAATACCCTGTATTGGTGCTCTTGGTATCTCTATAAACTGCTATATCTACATCAAAATATCCCTATAGAGCAATGTTTGAACTACTAAAGCATAATGCTTGATTTGTGGTACCTCTCAAATACTTGTGAATCCACTTCATTGCCATGCAATGCTCTTTTCTCGAAATTTTCATATATATGCTTACAAATCCCACTGCATGTGCAATATCAGGCCTTTTGTAGACCATTGCATACATTAAGCTTCCAACTACTCATGCATATGGAATTTTACACATGTAATCCATCTCTTCTTGATTCTTGGGGCACATCTCCTTACTTAGTTTGAAATGGCTAGCCAAAGGTATACTAATTGGTTTTACATTATGCATATTAAATATTTCCAACACTTTTCCTATGTTGTAATATTCCCAAATTAGCATGCAGCTAATTGGAATATTAATTTTTTCTTTTGTCATTTAGATAGATGAATAAGTGGGTAGGGAGGCACATAAATCTCTTTAGTAGGAATAAAATCCCTCTTAATGTGAAAAGGGATCATCTTGATAGTTGGATAAAGCACCTCCATGTGTGAACAAGGGCTAAAGCATGTGGACAAGTTCAATGTTGACCAAATCAACAACGGTAGTATGGAGAGAGTGGATCATAAATGGGAGACAACACAATGTTAATGGGAGATAGTCTCCATGAGAGTAGTGGATTTAATGAGTGGGACCCAAGGTGAGAAGGCTCACAATGAATATAAGGAAGGGAAAGGCAGCCATAGAAGGCATGTTAGATGATTATTGATTTTGATATTTTTAGATCTGGATTTGTCAAGTGACATTTCTATGCATGATTTTTCTGTTTAGCAGGGTCTGTTGTACTGTTTAGTACAAGGGTGTTCCCGAGTGGGAATCCCAACTCATCCTCAGGGGAATTCGAGTGTCTACTTGGGAGAGATTATTGAGATGTATATTCCACATCCAGGCATCAGGCCAAGCCTCAGTCTTAAGCTACAATGCATTTTGTGTTCAGAGTTGTGTTTTGTTCCTGTGTGTTGCAGTGGAGGATTGATAGGACCAATTTATGAGCTATTTTTCAGTGGATGAAGAATTCCTTCCATTGGGAGGCCAGCAAGGAAGGTCCAAGGGTTGTATTTCATATTTTGGCACCAGGCCAACCTATTTCCACCTGCTATGACATAGTTTCCCTCAAGGACTGCATTATTTTATTGAGTATTTGCATTGGAGGTCCAATGCCTCATTTGGGGTGTTTTCTTTTCAGTGAAGGGATAATCCTTTCATTGGAAGGATCTATTGGAGGAGATCTATTAATTTGTATATTAGTTTCAGCAACCTCCATCTAGTTATTCAGTTGCAGCTGCAATTTAGCCCTAGGGTTGCATTCCAAAATTTTTGTGTTTTAGGTATTTCCAAAAACCCTTTTTGGGTTTTCTTGGGAATGTGTTTGGGATCTTAGATCTCTATCCCCAACTCTTTTTGAGCTATATAACAACATATCCATATCATTGTACACATTCTTTAGTATTTTACTTAATAAAACCACGTTTCCCTTGGCTCATGGCATTTGTATAGCAGTTATAGTTCATGTATTGACATATTTTCTTAGTGGAGGCTTGTATTGTATTGCTTGAGTGACTAGATCCTCAAGATGTACTGTCCATTATTGATGACATGTTTAATAAGATGGATGTAAATTTGTCTCATATATTGGTGTATTGATATTCACTACTATTTTTCCATGTTTGTGTTCAATATTGATGCTCTCCCAATTTTGGGATATTACAGTGGTTTCAGAGCATAATCTTGGCTCAGCCTGTGAGTTTTAGCCAATATGCTATCAAGAGAATAAGAAGAAGAAGAAGAAGAGATCTAAAAATATGGAAGGAATGAGATTTGTCTCATATCTTCTTAGATCTATGAATAACCTATCCAAGGAGGTCAAGTAGATGAGAGAGGAGAGATGAAATGAAACCTCAAGAAGGTTTCAACATGAGGAAGGTCCATGCACTTCCTATCAGCAGTAGAGAAAACTGGTATTGCATAGAGCTCCAAAGAGATCCACTATGTCCACTTTTTTTGAAGAGGAAGGTGAAAGACATGGATATGGAGGAAACTTAGATCATGAGATTCTAAGTGATTATCTTGCAAAGTAGAGGTCTCAATCAAGGGCTTTCAAGGATAATCTAACTCTCCAGCAGTTTATTCAGATCAAGGAATAGAGGAAAACTTGCAGCTATAGAAGGAGAAAAAAAAAAAATTCTATTGTATACATTTTATGGGTCATCCACATGCACGACAAGGGCTTGGAGAAGGGAGTTGGATGCATTCTTCCTGCTACATCCAATAGTAGAAAGAGAAGCTATTGAGATTGCAGCGCTGCACCTTAAGGGTGAAGCAAACATTTGGTGGTTCAACCATTTGGGTCATGCAATAGCGACTTCTTATGCATATTTTAATCAAGGGTTGATCAAGAATTTTGCTAATAAGAAACTAGAGAAGCCAAGGGAAGATGTCCATATTATTATTTCAGAGGAAGAGAAACTTCCACCACCACTTGTTGCAGGAGTACTTGCATTAGGAGAAGGAACACCTGCATCAATGAAAAGTGATCTTGATCTCTTGACATTTAGAGTCCCATGCATTATTCAGGAGATGAATGAGGAGGAGGAGACTTATACCAGCGTTGGTGTAGCAGTAGAGGAGCAGCCATCACCATCTCCAGCAGTTGGAGGAGTCATTACACCGGTGGGAGGAACCCTTGTAGCTGTATAAGATGTTCCCAAGCTTAACCAAGGTATGCAAACATTTCCACTTCCTATTATTTTAGCACATCATATGGAGGATTGTTGGAACATGCCGTCAGGGCAAAGGCATTACCTAGGGTCAAAGCACACTGCTAAATTGGAGCAGAATACTATCATTGTGCAGAGAAGCCTTGACTGGTTCAAGGAGGAGTTATATAGTCATCCTCGTTTTTCATTGATGAGCTACACACAACACTTTGGGTTGGAGTCTAGAGTTTTGGAGGACAGGATGAACATAATACTAATCAAGCCAATGCAGAATAGTGTGCTCAACATTGTGCATGATCATGAGACAATAGATGCACCATCATGGAGATCAACAACGTTATAATTGAGCAGCAATGATGAGTTGGGGCCCCAACTATTATTGGGACATTCTGATGACCATTACACTTGTGTAGCATTGGATAGGTAGATGGTTGATGGAATACATCTTAGGATGGATGACATCTCCCACTATTATGATGGATCCTTCTTGATGAGCACTTCATAGAGAAATGAGAAGTTTTTTCCTACAACAGATTTGGATCCTTATGGGTTCAACTTGGTCATTGATGAGTGGTCTTCATTTGGAGATCTCCAAGAGGTTGTACTTCAACATCCCATGAAGTGAAAAGGTAGTAATCTGATTTGGGAGGATGGTATTCTCCATTGGAGGGATACCAATTCTGAGCATGGAAGGAGACACCCACATTTTGATGGATGGGTGAGGATGGTGAGAAAGAGTTTGGTGAGCCACTTGCAGATCTATGACACAGGGCAGCAGGAGGCTTGGCTACGCTGGAAACTCTTGAAGGAGTTTGGCCATCATGCAACATATCCTATTTCAAAGGGTGTGTTAATGGTTGGGACATGGCAGGACACTTGCATCTTGTGGCAGCAATGAGTTTGGGTGTATTGGGGTGATGTGATATCTTTCATATCAATCATCATGTTGTTACTCCATGGTATATATGATGATGGTGTGAGGAGGCAACAAGGGCTATTGTTGCTTTGGTTACTCTTGGGAGAGTGTGGGATGATTTTCTCCCATACTTTGCATGGTGATTTAGGAGTAGGGGATGTCACAATCATGGTGCAAGGGGGCTACTCTTTATATTTGGAGGATCAGGGGGTGCTTCCACATAGGAAGGAGTCTCCCACATGTAGCAGCATTATGATATGTGAATTTGGCATTGAGCATGTCAAATATGGAAGTCATGAGATGACAAGAGCCTTATCACAAAGGCCAACATTGTTGTCACTTGGGAGTATGTATTTGTTAATGGAGTGTTCCCCAGACCACTTCACATATGATGCACTTGATTGGAAAGTAGGAGATGAGAGTGATGGAGTGGTGGATGGAGACATCTATTACCATGATATGATCTTTTTGTCTTGGATCTCCAAGCCTAAGAAGAAGGATTTTCATGCAACACATGGTTCATTCCTTTCCATTCACCAAGGTCTCATGGAGACATATCATACCACCATGGAGATATCATCCATGGATATCATTATAAACCTACTCTCAGTACATGGCAAGAGTTGTATTTTTGTACTTATTGATCGTCTGAAAAAGTATTTGCATTCTCTTATCATCTATATACAGTGAATTGCTAAACAAGAGGGCTAGTTTATATTTTGGCTTCATGGTATCTTTAAGACCAACACTAGAGTTGGAGATAACCATTTCTTGTATGGATTTGGGAAAGTGTTGTGCTATTTTTTGTATGCTTAGTTGATACACAATGCCATTTAATATTTTATAGTAGATGAGATAACATGCATAACTAGAAAATTGTTGGAAGACAACTTGCCATATTATGTTCTGAAACAACAGTTAAAAAAAATGCACTGTAACCACTTGGGAAATTGTTGGTACCATTCAACACTACACATAACCTTCAATATCTTTCTCATTTGGATCCCATATTGTGATGATATTATATTGACTTTATATGGGATGGTTTGGGAAAAAACTAGAGAGTGGGTCTTTGAAGATCCAATTGCCTTTTTTCCTCTTGAAGGAAACATTATTGCAGCCCAATATCAGCAGCAACTCTACATTTATCATAAGTGGAGAGAGAGACAATGTGTGTTGGAAATATGATGCAATGTGTTGTCCTTGATGGCAACCTACTTGATGAAGTTTTCCTTGATGGAATCTGACTTGATGAGTTTATTAATGATGTAAATCTGATGTATCTACAAGCAGCTCAGAAGTAGCAGAGAAAGAAATTTCAGTAAGTGCCAGAGAGATGATAAATATGATATGTCACAAAGAATACGTGGGTTTGTAAAGGAGAAGTAGCGTATGTACGTGGAAATGAACGTGACAAGTAGCGTATGCCTATTTGCACTCTAAATTTATAAAACCAGGGGACATAACCATGGTATTGGCCCATAGTATTGAGCGCTGGATTATCTATTTGATCCCGTCTAGGAATACCATCGGAGGTTGAGTGGTTTTGACTCATGGTATTGATAAAGGCTAAACCTATATAAGGAGAAGAGAATAATAGTGCAAGGTGTGCATATGTCGAGGTTTTAATGAATACTTCACTCTGAAGTATATCTGCATGGTTGAACTCTGTTCTTAATTGATAGATCTGAATCTATGATGCACCTATGAATATGATGAAGGTTCAAGATCTCTAGATCTAGAAATGATGAATCTCTAGGATGATATAAAAAGAAATGATGAATACTTGGCGCAAGTCCGATGAAGAAATTGAAGAAATCTGGGTAAGTTTATAGATCTGGACTGTTCTGTAAAGTTTATATTTTATAGATCTATACGCTAGTTTGTATTAGTAAAAGCGCGTATATACACGGGTCCGCTTAAAGAAAAGCACGTATGGTAGTCATGGTTTATAAAGATTAAAATGCACTAAAGTATACGCAAGTTTGTCTCTGTGAAAGCGCGTATATACGCAGGTTCAGTAAAGTAAAAGCGCGTATGGAATCTAGAGTTCTGCTGAAGTATGTGGAATGAAATGTCTGATCTGTTATGTTGTTTTACTGTTGTCCGTCAAGGAGGTATTCATATAGATCTGGGTTGTTTGAATGTTGATTGTGCTGCTAATTATGATTAAAGATCAAGTTGTTGGTTGATGATTCAATGAAGGAAGAATGATGGTCTAAACAGTTCTGCATGGCTGATAGATTGTCCGAACAGAAATCTGATTCCAGATCTGAATCTGAGTTTGATCACATTCTGAAAAATCAGTGTTCTCAGAAGTATACGCAGGTTGATATGAAGAGAAGCGTGTATACATGCATCTTCAGTAGATAGAAGTAGCATATGCATTCCATGTTATGCATAGAGGCATACATAGGTTGGTAAGCAGGGAAGCGCGTATACACGCGGTTTCAGTAAAAAGAAGTAGCGTATGATATTTGATTCAATGAATGATTAGGGTTGAGTGTACTTCTGCATATCTATTATGAATTCTGGGTTATTTCTGATATTCTGGTTACAGTGGTCTCACTGCTCTATTTGAAGTATTGGGAAAAGTATGTTTGTTGATGATTAGTGAAGGGTTGTGTTGAAGCTGTTTGATCTAGTATGAAAATTGATGAAAAGTGGTCTGCAGTAGTGCTGAGGGTCAAAGCCTTTAGTGAGGGGGTAGTAACTCCCTTCCAGTGGTAGCTGGTAAACGAGAGTAGGGGGTAGTAGCTCCCTTCCAGGAGAGGCTGGTAAACGAGAGAAGGGGGTTGTAGCTCCCTTCCAGGAGAGGTTGGTAAACGAGAGAAGGTTGTAGCCTTCTGCAGGTGGGTGCCTGCATGCTGGTATGAGTCTACGCCAGTACAATGTTGTAAGAAGTTTTGTTTATAATAAATATTGAAGACTAAGACGACAACAGCAGTGGTTTTCTCCCGAATTGGGTTTCCACCTTAAATCCTAGTGTTCATGTGTGATTCTTATGTGTGATAATTTATTCTGTTCTTACTGCACATGTTTACTGCTTACTAAACATCTAATGAATGAATGATGCAATGATCTAAGTAAAGAATTATTTGCAAAATGAGATCTCTGATAATACGCAATTTTTGGTAAGGATATCCGCATGTATAAGTGAGTTGGGTTCAGTAAAGTAGCGTATGGGTTTTTTGAGAAATAAAAACTAAAAATTTATCAGTCAAATCTAAATACTGATTCACCCCCCCTCTCAATATTTTTCCCAACAATGTGGGGTAGATAATTTGGTCTATCAAGTTCAGTTATGCAGCCCACCTACATTGTAGGAGCCAAAGGTGGAAGAGTTTTTCCATGAGTTACCATTTTGGAGGGTGACTCACTTTGTGTGGATGATAGCTTGGGGTTTGGAGCTTCATATGGGAATGAAGGTTCCCAATATTTTTTAGATTCCATGCCTCAAGAAGGACTCTAGATAGCATATAGTTTCCTCCATGGATATCCCACTACTTCATGATGATGGCCATTTGGATTTGTCAACAAAGGCTAACTTGTACACTTGGGAGGAACAACTAGGGTACATATTGATGAGAGAGCATCTTTTTCATTGGAGAAGATTATCATATGATGATGCTACAAGAGGAGGAGAGGAGGCTCTTTAGTTCTATCCTTGCAGTTTCTTGAGGACAAGCAACATTTGGGAGGGAATGACTGTAATATTCCCAAATTAGCATGCAACTAATTGGAATATTAATTTTTGCTTTTGTCATTTAGATAGATGAATAAGTGGGTAGGGAGACCCATAAATCTCTTTAGTAGGAATAAAATCCCTCTTAATGTGAAAAGGATCATCTTTATAGATGGATAAAGCACCTCCATGTGTGAACAGGGGCTAAAGCATATGGACAAGGTCAATATTGACCAAATCAATAGTGCTGGTATGGAGAGAGTGGATCATTAATGGGAGACATCGCAGTGTTAATAGGAGATAGTCTCCATGAGAGTATTGGCTTTAATGAGTGGGAACCAAGGTGAGAAGGCTCAAAATTCATATAAGGAAGGGCAATCCAACCATAGAAGGCATGTTAGATGATTATTGATTTTGATATTTTTATATCTGGATTTGTCAAGTGAAATTTCTATGAATGCTTTTGCTGTTTAGCAGGGTATGTTGTACTATTTAGTACAAGGGTGTTCCTGAGCGGGAATCCCACACTCATCCTCAGGGGACTTCGAGTGCCTACTCAGGAGAGATTATTGAGATGTATATTCCACATCAAGGCATCAGTCCAAGCTTCAGTATTCAACTACAATGCATTTTTTGTTCAGAGTTGTGTTGTGTTCCTGGGTGTTGCAGTGGAGGATTGATAGGGCCAATTTCTAAGCTAGTTTTGAGTGGAGGAAGAATTTCTTCCATTGGAAGGCCAAAAAGGAAGTTCCAAGAGCTGTATTTCATATTTTGGCATTAGGCCAACCTGTTTCCACCTCCTACAATGCAATTTCCCTCAAGGACTGCATTATTTTATTGAGTATTTGCGGTGGAGGTTTCAGTGCCTCATTTGGGGTGTTTTCTTTTCAGTGAAGGTATCCGTCTTTCATTGGAAGGATATACTGGAGGAGATATATTAATTTTTATATTAGTTTCAGCCACCTCCATCCAGTTATTTAGTTTCATCTGCAATTCAGTACTAGGGCTACATTCTAACATTTTTGTGTTTTGGGTATTTCCAGAAACCCTTTCTGGGTTGTCTTGGAAATGTGTTTGGGAGCTTAGATATCTATCCCCAACTCCTTTTGAGCTATATAAAAGTAGATCCATATCATTGTACACATTCTGTATCATTTTAATTAATAAAACTACGTTGTCTTGGCTCATGGCATTTGTATAGAAGTTATAGCTCATGTATTGGCATATTTGCTTAGTGGAGGCTTGTATTGTATTGCTTGAGTGACTAGATCCTCAATATTTACTGTCCATTATTGTTGATATGTTTAATAAGATGGCTGCACATTTGTCTCATATATTGGTGTGTTGATATTCACTGCTACTTTTCCATGTTTGTGTTCAATATTGTTGCTCTCCCAATTTTGGGATATTACATATGTACTCAATTCGAGACAATGTTAATTTGTGATTTTTCCTATCTCTATTTATTCTCATACCAAGGATTTGTTTTGCAGCACCCAAATCCTTCATTGAAAATAAATTTTCCAATTTTCCTTTGAGCACATTTATTTCTCGCATGTTATACCCTGCAACAAGCATGTCATATACACAAAATAGCAATATAATATATCTTCCATCATTTTTCTTTTTAAGATAAACATAATGGTCAGAGTGACATCTAGTATAACCTTGTTTAGACATACACATGTCAAATTTTAGATACCACTACCTTGGAGCTTGTTTTAATCCATACAAGCTCTTCTTCAATTTTCAGACTAATTTCTCCTTCCCTTTGACCTCATACTCTTATGGTTGCTATATATAGATTTCTTCATTCAAATCCCCATCGAGAAAAGTTGTATTTACATATAACTTCTCAAGATGCAAATCTTCTGCTACCACTAGACTTAAAATAGTTTCGATTGAAGTCATTTTAACAATAGGAGAACAAATTTCATCAAAGTCTATACCTTTATTTTGTGCAAACCCCTTCACCACAAGTTTAGCCTTATACCTTTTTTTACCTCCATATTCTTCCTTAAACTGGTAAACTCATTTGTTCTGCAATGTTTTTTTACTTATAGGAAAATTGACTAAGTCCCAAGTCTATTATGCGTCAAGAAGTCCATCTCTTCTTCCATGCCGTACTCCTACTTCTTCTTAGTTTTTTCATGCATTTCTTCTTCAAATATTTCTGGTTCACCATAATTAGTCAAAAATACATAATATAATGAAGGAGAGTATTGTTCAGGGGTCTACTTATCCTGGTAGATATTCTAACACCACTTTCAGGTGTTTGAGGCATTTTTTGTTGTTTTTGTGGTTGTTGTTGTTGTTGTCGATGTTGATCATTATGATTTTCAAGCACCTTTACATTTTTTATGGTCTCATCAAGCAATGTGTATTTTTTGTTTTCCTATTCCTATTCCTTTTCCTGCATTTGATCCTTATACAAGACCTTTTCATTGAATATGAAATCCCTGTTCCTAATGATTTTGAAAATTTCATAATCATGTAAGTGATAACAAAAAACATTAACACCATATCCAATAAAGGTACATTTCTTTGATCTTTCCTCACGCTATGTTCTATTTTATTTATTGATGTGGACAACAACTTCATAGCTGAAAATCATTAAAAATGTGTAGTTTACCTTTTTACCTGTCCATGCATCCTCTGGAATACCACCATCCAAGGAACTTGAAGGGAATTTGTTTATTAGATAAATAAAAATATCTACAACATTTGCCCAAAATTTTAAGGGAAATATTGCATGCAATCTCATGCACCTTGAACGCTCCATGATTGTCCTATTCATCCTTTCTAACACACCATTTTCTTGTTGTGTTCCTGGAATTGACTTCTCCCTACGAATTACATGCTCTAAACAGTAGTTATCAAAATCTTTGCTTCAATATTAAACTACATTGTATGGTCTAAGACACTTCAAATTCTTTCCTGTTTCAATCTCAACCAAATATTTCCATTTATTGAAAGTATCAAATACATCATATTTATTTCGAATACAATAAATATGGTTTTCCAAGTTGAATCATTAATAAAAGTAAATAATAGTGAGAGCCACCGAGAGATGATACCTAAGAATGTCTCCATACCTATGTATGTAAAAGCTCTAATTTTTCGCTCTTATTTTCCTTCCAAACCCTGAGAAATCTAACTCTTTTATTTTTTCCATAAACACAATTTTCAAAAAAATCCAAATAAACATTCTTCAAACCTAGAACCAAATGTCGTCATTAAACCTTTTTTGTCATTTCCTTTGAAATGTTTAATACCACTAACACTTCTAGACACAATCATATTGTTCTTAGTGCCTTTCTATTGAGAAGATCTCATTCTTCGACCATCATACTCGTCGAATTCTTTGATTTTCCACTCAATGGTAGGTACATATATTTCTGATATAGGTAATATTCCATCTACATATTCTAGAGCTAGTGGTTTTGGCCGTTTAATTTCTTGACCCTAAACCTACCATATTTTTCCGTTGCTCCTACTCGCATGAGGAACCCTTCTCTCCTAAGAGTTTATCAGAAAAATATACCTTTGGCTTTGATACCATTTGATAGAAAATAATTAATGAAGCAATGAAACACATAAAATATTGTAGAAACATAAAAACAAAAATGCATAAAATAAGAGAGACACATATATAAGTGGTTCACCCAATTTGGGCTACGTCCACGGAGAAACAACCAATCCTTCCTTTTATATTATCCATCAAAATGAATAGATAAAACCTATAATCGATCCATTGTAATTTCCTCTTAGCTCTCACATAGTCTGCTCTCACTTTATCGCTAAGAATAATAATACACAACCGCAATAAAATTCCCTCATATAAAATGAGGGTTTGCTTCTAGGCCAAAAAACCATAAATTAACATAAATTATACCAACATATGATCTTCCTAATGAAAAACCCATATTGACTATGAAATTACAATATTTTACAAGGAAAATTGTCATCTATTTTTATATTCGTGGGGGGGGGGGGGGGGAATAAAAAAAATCATTGTCACCCCCTTGGACCCCCCTGATGGTGATCATACAACCAACGTTTCCACCCTAATAGGAAGAGGGATCCAACACGGTTGAAACAAAAAAACTTTGAACAATCAAGAATATAATCATGCTCCACACCCAACATGTGACTATCAATAACATGTATTTATTACCGAGGATTGATGATTTATTTGATCAATTGAAGGGAGTCACATTATTATCAAATATTTTTTTTATATCAAGATATCATTAGGTACACATAAAAGAAGAGTACATTTACAAGACTTCTTTCTAGAACATATATGGGCATTATGAGTTTGTAGTAGTTCCTTTTGGTTTGACTAATTCTCCAGCTACTTTCATGTGTTTGATGAATAATGTGTTGTGTCCTTATCTGGACAAGTTTGTGTTAATATTCATTGATGACATATTGATATATTTTAAGAATCATGAAGAGCATGCAGAACACTTAGAAGTAGTGTTGATATTTCTTAGAGATATTAGTCTCAATTTTTGGGAAGAAGTAATTAACTGTGCAAATTACATAGTAAATCGCACTCCTACTAAGGTTTTAAGGAATGTAACTCTAGAAGAAGCCTAGAGCTCAATCAAACCATATGTAAGTCACTTTCATGTTTTTGGAAGTGATGCTTGGGCCCATATTCTAGATGCGAAACATAAAGCCTTAGAGCATAAGAGTGAAAAATGCATTTTTGTTGGATATTCTGAAGATGTCAAAGGATATAGACTTCTTCAACCAAAATCCGAAAATATAATCCTTAGAAGAGATGTAAAACTTGATGAAAATATATAGGCCTATGAGCCTAGTTTAGCGAGTGTGCCACCTTTGGCCTGCGAGCCTGATTTTACATATGTGCCACCTCTCTCTATCTCTTATATTTTTGATAGCATTCCTTCTTGTTCAAATGATGACAGCAAGGATGAAAATCATCCTCCACCTCATGAAGATATTCCTTCCACTCCACAACTTCCAAGATGGGTCTGCTCTACTCAGGATGCAGTAGGTTCTCTTGCAGGTGACCCTACAGATCGATGACGTACACGTTCTCAGTTCGAAAAAGCCTCTTCCTTATTGGCTCAAGTTCCAGAAAATTTTGATCCAGACACCTTTGAAGAAGCTTCTGGTCATCCAGATTAGGATGATTCTATGAATGATTAATATCTTTCCTTATTGGAAAACAATACTTGGGATCTTGTTCCTCTTCCAAAATGAAGAAAACTTGTCAGATGCAGATGGGTTTACAGAGAAAAGTTTGGACCAGATGGAAAAGTGGATAGCCATAAATCTCGTCTTGTTGCTAAAGGATTTTCACAAGTTGAAGGCATTGACTATACTGAAACCTTCTCCCCTATTTCCAAAATGAATTATATCCACCTTGTTCTTTCCCTTGCTGCCTACTTTAAATGGGAAGTCCATCAGATGGATGTTAAATCTGCCTTCTTACAAGGATATTTGCATGAATAAATATACATGGAACAACCCCCCTGGATTTATCCAAAACGACTCTAGCCTTGTTTTATGCCTCAGGAAGTCTTTCTATGGTCTCAAATAAACTCCTCAGGCTTGGTATGCCAAAATGGATAGATTTATTTTAGATAATGGCTTTTCTAGGTGTCATTCTGACAACACTATCTACACCAAGAAAGTGGGTAAGTCCTTCACCATCCTTGTTCTTTATGTTGATGATCTTATCCTCACTGGTAGTGATCCCAACCATATAAACCATGTGAATTCTAGCCTCAAAAAGAAGTTTTAAATGACAGACTTATGACACTTGCATTATTTCCTTGGTCTTCAAGTCTTCCAATCAAAAGAAGGTATTACCCTCTCTTAGTCCAAGTATGCCTGTGATCTTCTACACCACTTTCACATGGAAGAATGTAAGCTAGCCCCTTCTCCCTTTTAGTCTAGATTCAAGCTTTCAGTCACTTGTACTATCCCTGAAGTTGATGCTACCTTATACCGTCAACTTGTTGGTAAAATTCTATATCTAACCCATACCCATCCTGACCTTTCTTTTTCTGTTGGTATTGTTGCTCTGTTTATGAACCAACCTCATGAAAGTAATTGGAAAGCAGCTAAGAGAATACTTTGATATATTCAAGCTACAGTTCAGTTTGGGATTCATTACAGTGCAAGAGAATCTCCATTGTTGATTTGTTTCACTGATTCTGATTGGGCTGGTGACCCTGATGATCAAAATTCTGCTGCAGGTTATGTATTCACTCTTGGTTCAAAACCTATTACTTGGTCTTGTAAGAAACAAAGTTCCATCTCTCTTTCTTTGGTAGAAGCAGAGTATCATGGTGCCATTGAAGCCAGCAAGGAAGCCATGTGGCTTCGTCAGATCCTGTCTGAATTTGGTCTTCATCAGCAACATCCAACTACTCTTTGGTGTGATAATTAGAGTGCTATTCAGCTATGTAAATATCATGTTCAACATCAGCGTATGAAACACATTGAGCTTCGGGGCATACACTTCATCATAAATCCCATTGATGATCGTTTTCTTGAAGTGTAGTATTGTCCAACCAATGATCAAGTAGTCAATATCTTTACAAAGGTTCTCACAGAAGCGAATTTTACCAAAATTCGATCCATGCTTGGATTTCAGGAAAGTTGTCATTAAGGGGGGATAGGCTCTAATGCCTCCTTCCTTCTCCTATTGTGTCACCTTTGTAAATCCTTCGATCCTATCCTAAGTTGTTCTTAAGGGGGGATGTTATAATATTTCGACACATAGGAAATAGGCTCCTTTTGTGTCACCTTTGTAAATCCTTCAATCCTATCCCAAGTTGTTCTTAAGGGGGGATGTTAGGATATTCCAACACATAGGAAATAGTTAAGTATAACTTGGTCTAGTGTAGATTTAGGTAAAGTGTGTTTCTTTACTATGTACATTTGTAACTTATAATCTAAAAATCAATATTTGTAGTGATCCGACGGTTCACTCTCTCCTCGGTATTAACGACACTTGATCCGTGGCTTGGCACCTGATTGGTCCATGATCTCTATTTAAAGAGCATGAAGGGTCATTTTTCTGGTAAAATTTTATTTTATATTAATAAATTGCCTGAAGTGGCCGCATTGGCTCAGGCTATGGATTGTTTCCCTCTTTAACAGTTTTAACCATGTGATATAATAGCGTACTAATTCTTGATCTGTTTGTGAGCGGTGACCTTTGGTGTTTGATCTAAGGAACTTACCCTGTAAATTCCTACATTTTATACCAATCTTAGTTAGTGCAATTTATTTTAGATAGAGGTGCATTACTTGGGACATATTGTTTCCAAGGAAGGCATAACAGTGGATCCAGAAAAGATCAGTTATCATGAAATGTGAAGCTCCTATGAATGTGGAGGGGCAAGTGATATATTATGAGTCAAGGAAACTGAATGAGCACAAGAAGAACTATGTGACTCACAATCTTGAGTTGGAAGTGGTCACTCATGCATCGAATATGTGGAGGTACTATCTTCTTGGAAGGAGGTTTATTTTGATGAGCGAACATAGTGGGTTGAGATACTTATTTGACCAACCTAATATGAATACCAAGAAAGCTATATGGTTGGCCACACTCATTGAGTTTGAATTGAGATCAGGTACATTAAGGGTAAGTAGAATAGGGTTGTATATGCTCTTATTAGAAGAGTGTAGACGAATCACGTAGCAACTATGAGTTCATATGGGGGAAATTTACAGGATCATATCTTATAGGTAGGATAGTAGGATGACATGTACCAGTAGCTTAAGCATAGGTTGCAACGACAAGGTATAGGTGATCAGGATGTGGATTATCATCTCATGGAAAATGGTTTGGTGAGATTTAGGGGCAAGATCTATGTGTCGGGCAGTAGTAAATCACAAAGCTTATCTTGAGGGAATTTCATGTTAATCCATATTTAGGTCATATGGGATATTAGAAGACTCTGAAATTTGTGAATAATTTATAATATTAGATGAATTTGAGGAAAGAGGTGGTTGATTTTGTCTCAAGGTGTTTGGACTTTCAACAGGTAAAAATAGAGTGCAAGCATTCAAGTGGTTTATTGTAGCCAATTTGGATTCTAGAGTGGAAATGGGAGGTCATTAACATGGATTTTATCACAGGTTTTTCGAGGACATCTAGACAGCATGATTCCATCATGGTTGCAGTTTAAAGGTTGACCAAGGTACCTTACTTCATTCTAGTGAATTCTACTAGTTTATCTAGTGAGGTAGCTCAGGTATTCATCAGGGATATAGTGATATTGCATAGTGTTCCTAAGAATATTGTATCTGACAGAGATGCCAAGTTCACTTCCAAGTTTTGGAAGGAGTTGTTTTTAGGTTTGGGTATAGAGTTGGGTTTCAACACAACTTATCATCCACAAACAAATGGAGAGACAGAGAGGGCCAACAAGATTCTTTGGGATATGTTGAGGATTTATGTTATGCACTAGTAGAGTTTGTTTGAGGCACTTTATGGGCGATGTTGTAATGCCCCCATCAGCTAGAGTGATCTAGTGAATAGGGTATTGAATGGACCGGATATGCTGGTAGAGATGGAACAAGAAATGTGGGTTATCAAGAGGAATATAAAGGAAATACAGGACAGACAGAATATTTATGAAAATAAGAACAGGGAATTTAAGGAGATTTGGGTTAAAGAGCATGTGTATTTGTGCATCAAGCCCAAGAAGAGATCCTTGAGAATTGAATCATGTGCCAAGTTGGAACCTTAGTATTTCTAGCCTTTTGAGATACTTGAGAGGATTGGACCAATAGCCTACAGAATTTCACTACCTTTGTCGTTGAATGTCCATAATGTTTTCCATGTTTCATTGCTTAAGAGATATGTGAAGGATGTTAATCATGTTTTTGAAGGGTATGTATTGCAGGTGCAGTCAGATGGATAATTATAGCTAGAACCTCAGTGCATATTGTAGCAAAAATAGCTCGTGCTACAAAATAGAGAAATCGAGCAAGTTAAAGTGCAGTGGAAGCACTTTGGGCCCGATGAAGATACATGGGAGATGGATGATCAAATGCAGGCTATGTATCCTTCATTGTTTTCTGGTTGATACAAAGGAGTTTTGGAATATGTATATATCTATGTATGAATACTATTGTAAATACTGCAATGATTTTTGTTATAAAGCTCTAATAAGCTGTATCATTCTCATGTTTTTCATGTTGGTTTTTATTTTCAACGAGTTGTTATTGTAAATACTACATCAAGCTAAATTATAAATATCCATAAGCAATATGTTTTATTTTCATTAGTTTTCTAGTTATAGGTGTCATAAGACACCAAGGGTGGTGTTCCCCTAAGGGGGAGGGGTTTGTAACAACCCCAGGTTAAAAGTTCATGTAATAAAGGATAATAAAGGAAAAATAAGACCAAAGTCATGGGACACGTATTCCAAGTTGAATGTTGGGAAAAACATACTATTGGATGTCACTTTCATTTTACTTATGTCTAAGGAAATTGACAAAGGAATTGGCAAAGGAAAAGAGGTATTAGTTAGCATTTGTTTATAAAAATAAAGGAAAATAGGAGAAAAGTGTGATGAAAGTTCACAGGTTTTCATGAGAAGTAAAATTGAAGAGAAAATAGAGGAAAATGAATAAAATAGAGGCCTCGATGATAAAGATGATTTTGAGGATCAGTTCATGGCTTTTGACAGTTTGGTTGATATTTTTGTCATTTTGGATTTGGAATTAGTTTCAGATAGAGAAGAGTGCCAAGAGGAGAAAGAAATTAAGCAAGAAAAGGAAAGCAAAGGATAAGAAAGAAAGGTTGGATCAAGCAACTTCTTCAGAAGGATTTGTAGGTAGCATGTTGCATGTGAGATTTCCTACCTAGTTTTTGAATGCATGGTACATGAATTTGTGTATTTGGTTCTTTTTTTGGCATTGGCATGGGTTTTTCTTGGTGTGACAATGGTTTCACCCTTGGGTTTCCATTTCTAGACACCCAAGGTGTGATAGGATTGTTTTCTAGTTGAGCTTTGAATTGCTAGAAGGTTTTGGAATTGGGTGAGGTGGTCTCAAGAAAAATTACCAAGGGTTGGGGGTGGAGGTGGTTTAATCTCTAGGAAGCCCCAAATAGGTGGGTGGAGATAGGAAAATTCCTAAAGGTAATGGTGAATAAACTCTGAGGCATCCAATATTTTTTTGGGCATTGTGATATGTTGACCAGTTTTGGCAAGATCGCGGTGGCCTAAGGGTGGAGGTGGTTTAATCTTTAGGAATATTTGGTTGTTTATGTATTGATATCTCACATTCATGCTTGGAATATGGCACAAGGGTGATTGGTTGAAAGAAATATTTGGTTCAACCCAATCTATGGTCGGGTGGTACATGGAAGTCCTTGAATTGGATGGATTTTGCATAGGTTAATAAGATTTGTTTTAATTTTTTAATCTATGAGAAATTATACTTGTTATTATGGTTATTTGATGGTTGTTATTTGATGGTTAATAATTTGGTTATATGTTGGTTATTGGCATCAATTTGCAATGTAATCTAGCTATGTCTTGTTCGGTATTTAATAAGTATTTGATGGTTAATGAATTCATGGGCTAAAAAATGTTATTGTAGCTATTATGTGAGGGCAGTAGACCTTCTTGGTGATTCTCAAATAAGTTTCAAACTCCTATGTTTATATATGCAACATGGCCTATAGATTACATGTTCACCGTATGTTTGACGAAATGATTGTCATGGTTAGGCTTGGTTAGGTCAATTCCTTCATAAAGTTTTGTGTGATTAGATTTGTTTCATTTATCATTCTAGAAAGCACCAGAAATTTTTCGGCAGTGGTTTGGAGGCTGGCCTGGAATTGTGGCTCAAATATCAAGACCGCACCCTCTAAACTGAAGATTTTAGGTTACAATCTCACTCAAGCGGGCTTATGCATGTGGTTGGAGGGTCATAACCATGACCTTGAAGGCTTGTTCACGTGGTTGGGAGTCTAAGTCACTAAAACATCAATCTAACTTAGGCTTGTGTCACCTGGGGTGGTTCTTTAACCCCTGAGTTTTCTGCAAGGCTCGTAGGATGTGAGGTTGTGGTTAGTAAGCCTTATTTTTCGGTCCCACTTCCATAATTGAAGTTGGAGGTTGGTTAATGTCATTGTAACTCTTTAGCTCATGTTTACCTTAGAAATCCAGTGAAATTGGGTAAATGTGGGGTGTTACAATTATCATGGACCTAAATATTGTGAAAAACTAGGGAGTATAAATTTTATGAATCCAAAATATTTTCCCCCTTAACTACATAATTTTTGGCTCTAGAGACCTCTCTTAAATGCTTTAGTCCTGTAAAAAATTTTAACCCTATGTTGAGTAAGTCATATGTTCCTCATTCCTCATTTACCAATGGGTTTTATAAAACTTCACTGTTGGGGTGGGGTCTCTTAAGGGAAAGGTTTTGTATAATTTTGGGTTAAATTTTGTTGAAACACATTGGGCGCAAAATTCGTGGGGATTTGGGGTGGTTAAAAGGTCCTTTATCATTGTAATGGGTAAAAAGGGAAACCATGAGTCTCAAACCATGGTTTGAGAACACGATATTTGCACTTCAAAGACTTATAAATATGTAAGAGTCGGTTTGAGTAAGAAATGAATCAATAGTTCAATATATGTTTATGCTAATGAATTATTTGATATGAGTTTTGGTTATGTCTATGATCAATTTGGGTAGAAAGGCTCATGCTGGCTATGTGCGCGGGGACCTATTCCTAAGCTGTGTGCACAGACTCTGCTGCTATGTGCGCAGATGGAAAGGAATTGTACTGAGTTGAAGAACCATTAATAAAGAAGAAGTTTTGGAAAATTATGTTTCAATTTATATGTGTTATGCATGATTATGTTGCTTATCTATTAATATGTTTATGTTGAATTCATATTTATCTGAGTTGATTATATAAGGAAAATATTTGTATTCGCACAACGATTACTTCTGTGTTAAGGGTTTTTACTAGAAAAATATTTCTGTGATCGCACACGTGTGGTTTATTTTTTTATAAGTTAGACCTGACTGAAGTATAATATGTTTATGCCTATCTGTTAAGGGTTTTACCTGTGCTTATATCTAGATTATTGTGGAAGTCCCATGCATAGATATAAGCATTAAACCTAATAATCCAGGGTAAAAAACACATCAAACGCTCCCTCAGGGTGTGGAAACATGGTTCCAAAACCCCCCATACTGCTTCAGGTGAGACTTTGGTATGCGTAAGCAGATCATTTCCAAAAGGGCTAGTAGTTGGAGGGTTTTGTTGGTTGTGCAGAACACTCTGAACTTAGGTCAGAACCCCTCAAGACAACAAATGGTTTCATTTCTAGGACCAGGATCTGTTTGAGGGAGATTTGATGTTGTGGAATCCGACGAAGAACGAACTGCAAGATTGGCTTGATAAGAAGGTGCACGAATTTTCAATCCAAGAAGAAAAAAACACTAATTATCCTTTGAGGATTGGGAGCAAAGATATATATATACAGAGGTCCATGAAATTTTATTTTCTTCCTTTGCGACAGAGTTACACGAGTGGTTATCTCAGCTGACTAACTTTAAGACCTGCGCAAAGGATGATGTGATCACTAGTTGGACTCCTGAGATGGTTTAGCAGTTGGAGAAATCTAGAATTAAAATTACCGACGCATTAGATTATTGAATTGATAGAGTTTTGAGTGGGTTTGTGACTGAATTTGATATTGATACTTTTGTATCATATTCTGAATTTGAAATGAGATTTTTCAAGGGCCCTAGAGATAAGATTCCATGCTCATTGAAACTGTGGATTAAAATGCTTTTATGTGAAAAGGGTACTCTTTGTAGCCACATTGATTGAATTTCTTGAAGAGGCTTGACTATGCGTAGCGGAAAAAATTACAGAGTAGATATACAAGAGGGCTTTTTTATAGCCCTCTCAAAGGTAAATCTGACAGTGACGAGGATTCTGAAACAAGTACTTTTGGTGAATCTGCGCACTCGAAGGAAGAGGGATTTCAAGATTAAAGTATTATTGGGTCATTGGCCTTAGTTTAGATCCCATCCACTCCACTCCCAAATTCATATTACTCTAACAAGTCATCCACTCAACCTCCACCTCCACCACCAGAAGTCGATATGGCTACTTCCATAAAGCTGTAGAATTTCAAGGGCGTTGGAAGTGAATATGTTGACCAATTTTGGTTCGTCGCAGATGCTATGTAGACAGTGCAACCGATCAATAATGATAATGTTAATAAAGCACAGTTGGCTATTTCATTCCAAGAATGCACGCTGGATTGGTACATGAGGTATATGGTAACAAACCCTAATGCAATGATTGACGAGCTTAAGACTCCATTGAAGGATTAGTTCAAAAATCCAAAATCATACTCTCAATGGATGATTGAATTAAAGGAGATTCACCAAGAAGTGAATGAATCTGTATGGGAGGTAGATCAATGATTAAAACACACCATCAGAGATAGAGGATTAGCTATCGATGACACACAACACAAATAATTTTTTTATTTCTATGTCTTTTTCACATCTTCCCTAGTCCTTGAACCAAAATGAGATTGCAACACAGTATGAAGCTATGGAGATATCCATAAAGTTAGAAGCCTCGCCTGTACCATCCACATAGGTTGGGGCTCAACAAATCTAAATCTAGTTAGATACATTACACTTAGAAATAGAAACTGTGCGAAAAGAGAAGGAAAAGGATGTGTGCGTAGGAGTATGGTGCACATGTTGTAAATATGAAGGGCATCAGAGGGATCAGTGCCATATATATAATAACTATATGGTGGTTGGAAGACCAAGTCCAATTAAGAACGGGGCAAGGCCTAGTGAGGTTCCCAAACTATGGTGCATGATTTTCCAAGAAAATGGACTGCACTCGATAGACTTCTGCCCTAGGCTTGGTCAATATATTCTAGAACTACATGAATCTTACTGCAAATTTTAACGATCTATGGGACATGATGAGAAGAATTTTCACAGCTTCGATCTGATGATTGAGTAGGCTGCCTCGTATAGATTACAGGTTGAGGGTAGAGGATAATATTCGCCTGCATCACCATCTGGGCACGTTTGATTTCGAGGCAGATGATGAGGAAGAGGAAGAGGAGCTGGTCATGGAGGGGAAAACTCATTTTTAAAATTTTTAAACCCAAAAAAACAATCTTGCAAGTATTGTAAATAGTTTTATCATGTTCTTGAATATTTCCCTATACTGTTTGAAAAAATGCAGGAAAAGAAACCACAGACACCTACATAGAATGTTCAACCATGCACTAAAGACCCTAGCCTAAATATTGTTACCAGAAGCGGTGTAGAAACTGGAGAAGATAAAGCAGAAGGTGTTGGCATGAGGGGTCCCGACCTAGGTTTGGAGTTATCGCACAACCAATGAACCCTCCAACTAGTGGCCCTTTCAGTAGTGACCTGCTTGCGCATATCAAAGTCTCACCTGAAGTAGTATGGGGGAAAGTTGGAACCAGGTTTCCACACCCTAAGGAATAATTTAATGTAATGGCCCTAAGAAGACTTGTAGCAGAACTATAGCAGATAATATATAGATGCCCATATCCACAGATCAACAGAACAAGCCCTTCGTAGATTATCACATAATGCTTCAATATATATTCGGGCACAGTAAACAGATATAATTCAATCAGATATATTCATCAAATGATATTCATGTGTAATTTACTTCATTCATTCATGTAGATGCAATTAACCATAAACAAAAGTAAGTATGCAATAACATAACAGATCCAAATCTTGACGCAATTAACAGATAAATAACACAAGAAATCGCATAACAGCCCAGGTTTGCCAAAACTATCTTCTTTATTAAGAGATATAGAAAATTTAGTACATTCAGTCCTTCAATATAATCTATCCTTCCATACACACAAACAATGGATTTCGCACACAACGAAGACTTAGGTCTCCACACACATAGCCAAGAGGAGCCTTTCTACCCAAAAATCTAGACTTTAGCTCAAAACATTAAAAACCATATAGCATCATACATAAGGTCGTATCCTTTCTTGAATCGATATTTACATATTTATAATAACTTAGATGCACAGATACCATGGTATCAAACCATGTTTTGAGACTCATGGTTTTCCCCTTAAGCCATTACATTGATTGAGGGACTTTGACCTACCGCAAATCCTGTTTGACTCTTTCACGCATTGTGCACAACAAAAAATAAAAATAACTTAACCAAAATTGTACCCTAGGGGACCCCACTCCAACAGGCCCCCAACACAAACTCATGACTAATCTCGAATCAATATGGGGTGGTCTCCTTCATCTTGACTTTGAGTGCTTCGATTGAGCTCTTATGTGGCAAGACCACTTCAACGCCCTGTGCAACATCACCCTGCGCTTCATCCACTAGATTTATGGTTGTCAGCCCTTCAGTTGCTAGATTTATGCTCCGTTGTGTTTGCTAAGGGATTTTTAGGGAACCATCAAGATTCTATGAAAACTACAAGGATTCCTCAGCCCACGGATACATCCTTGTATCCAAAAGCTATTCTTGGTGGCACAGATCTTATATCTCTATCTAAATTTCCTTGTGCTCATGAAAGCGGGAAAGTCTTTGTGTTGTCACCATCCATACCTTTGCAAATTGTTTTTCCTTGACACGCAATTCATTTTGTAGTTATTGTACCATCATTTCATTTTGAACAGAAGTATAGAAACCCATGGCTTCATTCAATAATTATCTATACTCTTTCATTGCAACTGATATGATGTCTGTAGTGGCTTTGACCTCTACGGCGCACTGCACTCTGACCTCTGGTGGAGTTTCCGGTTGAAGCTTCATTTGCAGCTTAGCAATTTTCTTCTCAAACTCGTCTTGAACGATATGTACTTCATTGCCTGATGCCTTGAGCGCAGCGGCCAAGCCCTCTAATTTTTTTGTAGGTGGGGCTGAGGCAAGGACCTTTGGTAGGTCACCATAGACTTGGTCGATCTTGGCATCTGATGTGGCATGCGAAGTCTTAGCTATGCGGTACGCCTCCTCTGTTGTCTTCTACTTTTGCTGTATAATTGTTGCTTTTTTTTGTGATTCATTTGCAGCGTGGAATGCATAGTCCTATATGTACTGTAATTCGTCCATAATCATATTGTGGATCATGTGAAGTGTCCCGAATGGCAGCACCCTGAGGTCGATGATGATTTCTCCACGGGATCTTAGGGTCACGCGTAGAGTCGACAACTCCACTCTGATGGTGAGCGTGGGGATCTGGATCAGGTGACTATCCATGGTAAAAGGCAACACTATGTTGATTGGTCGTGCGTTGGAAGTAGGCACCCTCGCTTGAAGCTAGCTCGCTTGTATTTGGCTCATATGTACTTTGAGTTCTTGAATTCCAGTCTGCACTCCTTCAAGCACAACTTTGTACTGTACCTCCATATCTGACCACATGTCTTCTATCGTGGAATTTATTGTATTTTCAATTTTGGTAAATTTATCCTCTGTCAAGGTGAAGTCCTTTGTTTCGGTAATTTTACACGCTTTTCTCTTCTTGCGCGGACCTCTCATGGCCTGAGACCCGTGCTTAGTCCCCTTGGTGGTTTGCGTCTCCTCAACACCTTCCTCGTTCTTTTCAAGTTCTGTATCTTTTTCCAAATCAATTGTCTCTCTAGTTGTGGTAGGTTCAGGCTTGGCCTCGACATGTTTTCCCTTCTGTTGTGTATCTTTCGTGGTTCTGGGATTTTTTAGAGTCTTCAAAATGGACGACAAGGCACCCCCCAGTGGTGCACAGCTTTAACCAAGCGGGCGATCACTCTATCGTGATGCACACCAGGTCATCTTCTGTGACCAAATATGGCAAATAATTATGAAACCAACTCCAAAAATAAAATAAAAGAGAGATCAATCCCTTAGAAATAATCCACTTCGAGGGGTAAACCTCCTTTACATTACATAAATGAACAATTCTTGGATGATATAAATGAAAAAACCTCCTTTCTATATATATGAGTCAATGGGGTCACAATATAATCCTAGCTGACCTAACAATAATAATTTAAGGGTACAATAATAACAATATGGGGTTACAAGGGTACAAAAATAATAATAAAGGGGCTACACTAACAACAATAAGGGACTACACTAGTAATATAGGGACCTAACATGCCCCTCTCCTTCAAAAAAGTGTTGTCCTCAATGCTTGAGTCGCTCTTGATGCTTCTATATAAAATTATCATCCTCCCATGTAGAATCTTTAGTAGGTAATTTCTTCCACTTGATGAGATACTTTGAAATTGATCGATTTCGTAGATGTCGAGTTCTTGTTTCTATGATTTCTTCAGGTTCCAATATGATTTTTCCTTCCTTATAAAGTTCTAGCAATATTGTTTGAACTCAAAGTTTGTCACCTATAACCTTATTTAAGCACGAAACATGGAAAAATGGATGCACTCGAGAAGAATCAAGAAGATCCAATTTGTATGCCATAGTACCAATCTTTTGCAACACCTTGTAAGGACCATAGTACTTTGGCGATAATTTATTATCCTTCTTAGCTTGCTTAAGGGACATCTGTTTGTAGGGTTGTAGCCATAAAAATACCCAGTCTCCTACATCAAAAAATCTCTCGTTGTGATGTTGATTTACCTGTTGTTTCATTTGATTTTGTGTCAAATTTAGGTTATCCTTTAAGAGTTCGAGAACTTTTTGTTGATGCTCGATGTGATCTTCCACTGCTTGAACCTTATAATTTTATTTTAAATATGATGTGATGGACAATGGATGATATCCATAAAGTGCCATAAATGGGGTCATTTTTGATGCAGTATGGAAGGAACTGTTATACCACCATTCAACCAGCGGTAACCACTTGACCCATTGTGTTTTTTTATCAGATAAAAAACAACAAAGATATCCTTTCAAACATTTTTTCACTATCTCATCTTTCGCATTGGATTGAAGATGATAAGATGAGCTATGAGCTAGTTGAGTATCTAAACAAGAAAATAATTTTGTCCAAAAATTTCCAGTAAAAATGGGATCTTTGTTGCTTACAATAATATTTGGCTTTCCATGTAGCTTTTGAATTGTTTCCATAAATGCAGTAGCAACTATACTTGCTTTAAATGGACGAGATAATGCAAAAAAGTATGCATACTTGGTAAGTCTATTAACTACCACCATGACGACATTCTTTCCTTCAAACTTAGGTAAACCTGTGATAAAATCCATTGAAATCTCCTCCCAACGTTGACTTGGAATTGATAATTGATGTAGAAGACCCAGGGTCTTAATTGTCTCAAATCTATTTTGCTGGAAAACCAAACATTCCACCACAAATTTTTTAATTTCAGATTTAAGGCCATCCTAAAAAAATCTTTCTTCACCTTGTGGCAAGTTTTTAAAAATCATAAGTGTCCTCCTATGGGAGAAGTGTGCAATTAAGAAAGAATATTTTGTTTTAGTTGGGAATTATTACAAATATATAAGTGATATTTGTACCATAAGGAATCATTTTTCCAAATAAATGTATCAGATGTACTAGGATCTTGTTGCAACTTTTGAATGAGTGTCCACACTTCTTCGTCCGTCTTCCATTCATCCCTTGCTTCGGTTATCCAATTTGGTTGGACAATATAAATGGAACAAATAAATGTGTCCATCTCTTCATCCTTTCTTGAGAGTGCATGTGCAACAACATTTAACTTCCCTTTTTTGTAGATGATTTCAAAGTCATAACCCAACATCTTTATGACCAATTTTTTCTGCTCTTCTAAAGATAGTCTTTGTTCCAAAAAGTATTTAAGACTATCATGATCAGTTTTTACCTTGAAGTGTCTTCCCATTAGGTAAGGTCACCATTTCTTTAGTGCATGTAGTATTGCCAACATTTCCTTCTCATAAATATCTTTCTGTAAATACTTTCCTTTGATTGAACGAATTTAAAAAGCAATGGGACTTCCTTCTTGGATTAAAACAACACCAATTCCATTTCCTGAGGCATCACATTCCATAATAAAGGATTTTGTGAAGTTTGGTGTAGCTAATACTGGTGCGAGGCACATTGCCTCTTAAATATGTTCAAAGGCCTTAGTTGCTTCAGGAGTCCATGAAAATGCATCTTTCTTCAATAATGTTGTTAGAGGTGCTGCTATTCTCCCATAATTCTTAAAAAACTTGCGATAATACCCTGTTAACCAGAGAAATCCTCGCAACTACTTTATGGTTGTGGGAACTTTCCATTCCTTAGTGGCTTTAATTTTGTTATGGTCTACCTTAACATCTTCGTGACATAAAATATGACCTAGATATTCCACCTCTTGTACTCCAAAGAAACATTTGAAGGTTTTTGCATATAATTGTTTCTCCTCCAATAGTTTGAGCACCCTATCAACATGTTGAACATGATCCTTCCAATACATGTTGTAGATTAGTATATCATCAAAAAATACTAATAAAAATTTTCTAAGGAAGGGTTTGAAAATGGAATTCATCAACCCTTGAAATGTAGAAGGTGCATTGGTAAGGACAAAAGGCATGACCAAAAACTCATAATAAACCTCATGATTTTGAAATGCTATTTTCAAAATATCTTCAGTCTTCATTGTAATTGATGATAGCCTGAATGAAGATTAACTTTGCAAAATAAATTGCTCCATGTAATTCATCCAATAATTTAACAATCACAAGAATGGGAAATTTATCTTTAATAGTGAGCTTATTGGGCTCCCTATAATCCGGACACATGCGCCATGATCCATCCTTCTTATGCACCAATACTATTGGAGCAGAGAAAGAACTTTGACTCGGTTGAATTATACCAGCCTCTAACATTTCTACAATCATATGTTCAATTTATCTCTTTTGGACATAAGGATATCTGTAAGGCCTGATGTTTGGAGGAACACTTCCTGGAATCAAATGAATAGCATGAACATGATCATGAATAGGTGGGAGTCCTTTTGGAGTTTCAAAAACCTTGGAATGATTTTCCAATACTTTTTGGAGATATGGAGAAATAGATGATTTTGATGTTGGAACTTCTAGTGAGCATAATTTTTCAATTACGGCTCGTTGTTATTTCTTCAGAAGCTTTGTCATGACATTAGAGCTTATTATATTTCTTGAATTCCCTGTGATATCTCGTAATTCAACTTCCTTTCCTTGCGAAAAAAAATTCAAGAAAATTTCTTGAAAATTAAAAGCTACCATCCCCAAAGATTGTAACCATTGTACTCCTAGTACAACATCAACATCTCCCATTGTAATGGAAAGAATTGGACTATTCAATACATATTCCCCCATGGTAAGATTGATATTATGGCATTTTCCAAAGCAATTTATAGTTCCTCTATTTGCAACCATCACTTTACATTATGGTGCTGGGTATAGGAAGAAATTCAATTCCTTGGCTACCTTACAATGAATAAAATTATGGGTTCTACCCGAGTCAATAAACACTATTACCTTTTTCTTCTTGATATGTCCTTCTATATTGAGAGTTTGTGGAGTGGTAATTCTTGCCAATGCATTATAGGATATGGTCAGACTCATTTCTTCTTTCTCCAAGGTTCTTTCTTGGTGTACATCCTCTTGTTTTGAAGTTTTTTGTTCATTTTCTTCCTCCTCTTCACAATCCATGTAAAATAATTTATTCTCAACACACTTCTGACCTTTAGTGTATTTTATATCACAACTGTAGCAAAAAATTTTTTCTATTTTTTCTTCCAATTGTTGTGGTGTCAACCTTGTAGGTTGTTGAAGTCTAGGAGTAGCAACACTTCCATCTTTATAGATGTGAGTGGTAGGCTTCCTTGTCGCTATAATCTTACATCCAATTTTTCTTGCCAACCTAAATGCCTTCTCCAATGAATCAACTTCCCAAAGGTGAACCTCATGTTGGATGTTATACTTTAAAGTCCCTATGATGAAATCAATCATGTGTTCCTATGGAATATTAGCTACCCTTATATTCATTTTTTGGAAGTCCTCAATGTGCTCCATCACTGAACCCTTTTTTTTGAGATTTATCAATTGGTTAAAGAAGGTGTTTCTCTTTGTATCCTCATAATGTGTTATCATTTCCTCCGTAAAAATTGACCAAGTGACAATTTGTTTATGGGAGCAAAGCCATTGATACCATACAAATGTATTTTTTTCTAAATATAAAGTTTCCAGGCATAACTTTTGTGTGTTATGCACATTATTGAGATCGAAATATTTCTCCATATGTAGTATCCATGGTACGGGATATTTTCCATCAAACTTCCTTATATCAATATTTGGAATATGGTGGGTCTTCAATCCAACGTTAGAGTTTATGAAATCATGATTAACATTTATTTTGTTCTCATCATGAGTTTCCTCTATTATATTTCACCATTAGGAATAATTTCTTATATCAACTTTGTCAAACCTTCCTTCAAACCTTCCATGTCTTCTTTTAGATCATTCTTCATGTTTTCCATGTTGTATTTCATTTTTTCTTCCATGTCTTCCATTCCATTCTTCAAACCATCCATCTTAGCTTCCACGCATTTCTTCAAACCATCCATATTAGCTTCCATGCCCTTCTTCAAGCCATCCATATTAGCTTCCAAGAATTTCTTCAAAACTTCCATTTCATTTTTTGTTTCTCTTTGCGAGAGAAATATTTGGCGCACTTGCTCTTGTAATTTTGATATATCATGTTGCACTTCAATATGCCCTTGGAATCACTTCAAACTGATTTTTCAAACAAGACTTATGCAATTTGAAAAAAAATACACACCATTTTCTTTCTTTTGAAGTGCTTGATATTGAAACTGAATTATCTCTATGATTTCATATCTTCAATATATGAAATTTGGTCTTGTATTAGCCCTCTAAATCTTCTTTCAAATACTATAGGCCTGACCTAATTTGGATTCTTGAAGGAAAATTATACCCAATATCCCACAATGACCTAATTATGGACTAGTTCAATGGAATGAACTTGTACGGCATGCCATGTGTCACTATTTCCTCCTTCAGATCTGAAATTGATATAATGGAAACTAAATTCCATGTAATTTTGGCCACTTTTAATTCCAATCTGATGCTCAGAGAGAGAGTTATGACGATTTTCCCAAGGTCACCTCTTTTAGATGAAATTCAAGAGCCTACAAAAACCCTAACTTCCACAGATCATATCTCTAAAAATATTTCGAGATAAGATCTGGAATTTTTACACAATGTTCCTCAGGATTTGGCTTCTCATGTTAAATATTTCAGTTTCTGAAGCTTCATAGAAAAATAGTTACAATGAAAATTCCATGAAGACTGGTTTGGAGCAGCGAAACCCTAGAATCAAAAGTTTTGATACCAAATGTTATGAAACCAACTCCAAAAATAGAAGAAAAGAGAGATCAACACCTTAGAAATAAGCCACTTCAAGGGGGAAACCTCCTTTACATTACATAAATGAACAATTCTTGGATGATACAAATGACAAAATCTCCTTTCTATATATAGGAGTCCATGGGGTCACAATATAATCCTAGCCAACCTAGCAATAATAATGTAAGGGCACAATAATAACAATAAGGAGGTTACATGGGTACAACAATAATAATAAGGGCGATACACTAACAATAATAAGGGACTACACTAGCAATATAGGGACGTAACAACAAATCATACCACACGCCTTCTACAACGCCCTTTGTGCGGACATGCACATTATGAAACATCGCTTTGAAGTCCACAATAATTTTTTATTTCTCATACAAGGTTCAAGACAACCTTGGCTTCGAATGAATGGATTGACGTAGCACAGAGTAAAAAAGCACCCAAAAAGTAAAATCTTATTTTCTGTGACTCTGTCCGGGATATTAGAATTCCACAAAGTTGTGTAACGTGTGGCTTCGCACATTTATGGCTCTATCTCTGGGAACTGCATTTCTTCAGTATTCTTCCAGCCGATGAGTGTGATGAGGAGTATCAACCATGCATAATAGAAGTGTTTCCCCTCCTGCTGCGTCTCGCGCACATTTTACAGAAATTCTGTGCATAAATACTAAGCCTATTTGTACTGTACACCCTTCTCACACTTCCCAACAAGCACAAAAACATGTGCTAGGAATTCATTCAGTCTACACTTCCTCATCATTTTGCAGGAAAGGAAAATGGTTCCAAATTGAACTGTAGAGTCGATGATTTCACTGACAACGAAGCGTCGGGTATTGCGTGACACCTTATAGTCTTTCTTTACCTTATTGACAACCTTCTTCTCTTTATATCTACCTCCAAAGACTGCCACAGGGTCCGCGCCCCGGTCAAGAAAGTCGGTGATCCGATGGATCAACACGGGATCGATTGGTATGCACTGTCTAAGCCACAAACAATCGCCATGAATTAGCATGAGAAATTGTCACACACAAATATCATTGATCGGGTTGTGTCCGAAGTGTGGGATATGTAGAAGGTTCAACAATCCTGATTTGTGCAAGCCCAATGCCCAGGGAATTGGGTCAACTTTGAATACCCCATCACCGTAGAGAATTCACTCTAAATACATGTCGTGTGCGAGCTTGGGAAATTTCTCTTGATCTGCAAGGTCCCAATCCTCCAGCTTGAGTAGTGAAATTTTAGCGAAGATATCGCCCTCAACTAGTACATTCTTCGGAAGTAATGGAATATTGATCTAGTAACACACTTTATCAAGATCCTTAGGGACCTTCACCGAAGGTTTGCGCAGTGCAATATAGGTAGGAAACTGTGAGATAGGATTAGAAATATCTACCACATGTTCTTCCATTACTGTCTCTGGAAATTCAGCCATTGGCTTCTTTTGGCACTCTGTCACAGTGGAGCGCAACTTAGGATTCTTCTCACACGGTGACTTCTAAGACCTCGAGGACTTCCCTTCTTGATTTGGGTTGGTGCAGGGGTATCAGTAGCCTGTGCAGTGGATTCTTCTCCTGGGTTGCTGGCAGCCATATTGGGTATAATTAGGTGACCTAAACCATGACGGCGCAACTCTTGCTCAAAGAGTGGATTAATACCAAACATAGACTTCAGACAAAATTCAGAAATCAAAGAGCTTAATTTGTAATAATCGCATAGAAATCAAAGGGAACTATTGTAACCCCTTCGGTCATATTTATAGCTTAGGCGTGTCTTAAATGGTCTCATGTGCATTAATGTAGCTCCATAAATGTTAAAGGGCTCCAAATATGGAATAATATCATCATTAAATGCAACTTAGAAGCTCCTCCAAATAGTAATAATATTGTCTTGTCCAGATTTATTGTTCCAACGACTATATTCTAGCACCTCTGTGACCTGGTTAACCTCCTTGCACAACTACCATGCACACGTCACACTTGTCTTCGTATCAACCATCCTTTCTATGTAGATACATATTTCCAGCCATATATTCATTTGGTGCACGCAAGGAGAGGGTCGTCCCTATAAGGCTTGAATCGGATACCATTAGCATACCCAAAAAGGTTTTCTCTGCTCAACTTGGCCAGGTGCACCGCACCTCCGTCCTTGATTTCCTTAACAACACATGGGTGGAGCCAATGCATCTTGAACTTCCCTGGGTGGCGTGAAAACTTGTTATCATGCAACAAGACCAAATCCTCTTCCTTAAAGACCTTAATATTCCTATCATGCCAAGTATTTTAGCACACCTTTTGCACTTTCTGATGGAAACCTGCAATAAAGTGATCCTCTTCTAGCGTGACCAATTGTGACAATCGTTCTTCCATAATATCCTGCTCTGCCATATTATTGAATGCTGCAATGCACAGACTTGGAACAATGTACTCCATTGGCATAACGGCTTCCTTCCCATACACCATCCTGAACGGTATCTTTCCTATCAGCTTCTTGCACGTGGTTCTATATCACCAAAGAACTACAGGTAGACACACATCGTAATCATTCTGTTTAGCATTGCAGAACTTAGTGAGCAGATTCTCGAAGATCTTATTGAAATCTTCTACCACACCATTCGCCTGTGGGTGATATGGAGTAGTCTTTTGAAGATGAATCCATAATTCTTCTGTCACAGCTTCAGTGGTTTCATTCACAAAGTGTGTACCTCGATCACTCATCAAAATCTTAGGGCACCCAAACTGAGTCAATATGTTCTAAAAAGTGAAGTGTGCAACTGTGTCTTCACTACAATCCTTCACCGGCTTAGGTTCAGCCTACCTGGTCACATAATCTGTCGTAGTGATTATGTAATGCACAACTGTCTTCTTTCTTGGAGGTTTAATAGGTCCAATAAAATATATGTCCCATTTTCCAAAAGTTTGCAATGCCATCTGTGGGTGCAATTGCATCTCATCTCTGCGCGACAGTTTTCCCATCATATGGCATACGTAAAAGGTGCGGAAATGTACATATGCATCATTGTGTAGAGCGGGCCACCATAAACCAGCTCATAGGATCTTCTGCACAGTGGATTTACCTACATAATGACCTCTGAAAACCCCTCAATGAGCTTCAACTAAGATATCTCATTTCTCAAATTCTAACACATACCTTCGCAATACCTCATCTACACCCATATTATACAACTGACCAAAAATTAGAGTAAAGTCAGCCACATGCGCAACCAACTCTTTCTTCTTTTGCAATGTATACTCCTTGGGCGCACGTCCAGTGGTCAATAAATGAATGATATCAACAAAATTATCATCAACTACCTTTATAGTGAATAACTTTGCATCAGGTAAACCATCCTCCAAGATATTCAACTCTTCTCCATATTTAATGCGCAATAGATGAAATAGTCCAACATTCAGTCTCCTAGGATTCACAAAACTTTAAAATCATACTCCTAAAACAACAACAACCATTTTTATATCTTCCCCCCCAACACAGGCTTATTGACCAGGTAATTCGACGCAGAGTGGTTAGTAAAAATCTTAAAGTGGCATCCTAATAGATAATGGTGGAATTTCTGCAACGCATAAACCATAGCCAATCCTTCCCTCTTCGTAGTTGAATAATTATGCTCCACAGTTGATAGCTTCCTACTTGAAAACACAATAGGATGGTTAATCTCCCCAAAACCTAGTTGCGCTAAAATAACTCCGAGCACGATGCATGAGACATCAACATGGACATGGAATACCTTTGACCAATCTAGAAATGCCAATATGGGTGCAATGACCATTTTCTCCTTTAGTAATTAAAAACTCTTCTAAAATTCTTCGGCCCAATATAATGATGCATCCTTCTTGAGAAATTTCTCCATGGGCACAATGGTCAGCGCATAACCTTGGATAAACTTTTGGTAATATCTTGCATGCCCCAATATTGAGCACAGTTGTTTGAAAGTTGCAGGAACTTCCAGATTAATAATAACTGTGATCTTGGTTGGATCCACCATCAACCCTTGCTGAGAAACAATATGACCCAGTAATATCCCAAATGGCACACAAAATATGTAATTCTTCAGATTAAGTGAGATCTGAAACTTCTGACAAGTATCTAGCATCAGGCACAGAATTGATACATGCTTCTTCAACAACCCAAAGACAGTCCAATCATCAAAGTAGACTTCTAAGAACTTATGGATATATTCCTTAAATGCAGCTACCACTATGTGCAAGAAGAGTAAGTGCATTCTTCAAACCAAATGGCATAATTGTATACTGAAAAGATCCCCATTATGTTGCAAATGTTTTCTTACTTCTATATTTCAGCGCAATTTTGATCTGATGATTGTTGAGCCTCAAAATTGTGCTTCCTTTCATCTTATTTTACCTCATTTTCCTTTATCCATTGATATCCTAGACCCAATTGATCAATGAATTTAGTTAAAATTACTTTTAGAATGATTTACATGACTGACTTGCTAAGTTTTGTGATTTTTTCCATTGTAAAGCATTTTGACCGGAACTAGCTGCAGAATGCAGACATTCCGTAGCTAGCCGGCGATTCTGCAGCTGTCTTCACGTTTGGGTATGTTCCAGGTGGCCTCTCAAGAAAAACCGCATATGGGCATAATCCACGTCATGTCTAAATTGTTCGTTGCTCACCATGAAGGAAGAAATGGATTCTGGATATGGTTTTGATACGTGGGAACACATTTAGGAAGGTAGACTTCTATTAGGACTATCTCAGTCCAGATGTCCGTTTCATTTTTACGTTGCCACTTCAAGAGTCCTAATGTGATTCCGATAAGGAAAGACAATGCTCCTGGAATTGTTGCAAGTATTGTTATGTATATTTGTTATATAAAAACTTGGGAACCGAGAGCTAGGCTAGATTTTGTTCTAGATTTTGCTTAGATTCTGTGCTACATTTCTGAAGACGCAGAGTGCTCTGTTCAAGTTATTTCACTTTTAATGAAGCAGAAAGTGTTGTTTTGAAAGCATTGATTTGATTTGGAGTTAGATTCCGTCAGGTGGTAGAGGGCCCCTGCCTCTTGCACGGATTTATTTGCGTAATTTAGATAAGTATTCTAGTTGCCTTTACGTTTTTGAAGTTGAATTTGTAGTTGTTTTCATTAGCTACTATAGTTATACTCATTCTAACTCTTCCACAAGAAGAAGCTCTTCCAAAAGATCATAATGATGAATGGGGAATGGCTATAGTATTGTAGGATTTAATTGTAGTCTCTTTTATTCACCATCACAGTTATACTTATGATAAGCACTCTTCCATAAGAAGAAACTCTTCCAAGAAATCTTTATACTGTCTTAAGCATGATTGTGATCTTGAACGTTTTAGTTGTGTGTTTTCACTAAGTACCATAGTTGTTCTTGCTCTTAAACGCTTGTCCAAAATATCATAATGATGAGTGGGAGATGGCTATGATATCTTAGTTTTTAATTGCTTTCAGTCTTTCTGTTTACATAGCATAAGTTAGGATACTCAGGAGTTTAATTGCACTTAACTCATGTTCAGTTGTTTTGCTTTAAGTTTGATAATGACTTGTAGTTTAACACTGTTTTAGACTAGTGACATCTTAAGTACAGTTTTAGCTTAACTCATTGCATTGGCACTCCACATTTAGTTGTCATTCACTGCATATTAGATTACTTCAGTTGTTAAAATTAACAAAACACCCTTCATTATTTACAAACCTCTTCTTGTTCTAAAATCCATAATTGATTCATAACCATATGAACAGAAGACAATATCATTTTAAGGCTTGAAGTACTTCTGCAACTTCCTTATCATCTTACAAACAAACATTTTCTCAATAGACTATTTCAAAAATCTATAACCTTTGAGTGAAGTGTAGTTCTATAAAACTGAGTTGCAGAAGAAAGTTAGGAACTAGATTTAGAGTAGAAGATCTTATGATGGTATCAATGTTTTACTCCAATTATGCTTCAAAAAATCTCTAATCAAGGACAAAATGTTGCATCATTATAAGTTAGTTGTTTAACTGTTTAGATAGGATTTGCATACTTAATTGACCATGTCTCAAGCTCTCTCTCAAAACACCTTTGATGAAAGCATTTGACAAGTTGAGTTTATGTTTTGAATCATTTGTTTAAAAGTCATTATCAAGCTTTGTTTTTGCTTAGTCATAGTTTAGATTTGATTCTGCTTTAGTGTTTGTAATTGCATTTGACATTTGTCATCAACCAATTAGGCTTCACTCTGTTTTTAATCATTAGTTCCTTTCCATTAGCTTTCTAGTCATTTTTCCTTGTGAACATAAAACTATCAAAAGACCAAAAACATCAAAAATCATCACAAAAGACCAAAAACATTATAAAATACTACACACAACGCATTAAGAAACAAACACCTAGGTACATACAGTACACTTCACTTCAGCAGTTTACCAACCCTGGTTGACAATTAAATGAGCTCAATTTAGAAGACTAGATTGAGACCAAACATTTTGGCGCCGTTGCCGGGGAAGTGAAAACTAGGTAACCTTTGTTTCTTAGCATCCAAAAACAATTTTATGCATAGGGAGAGAGATTCAAGGGGAAGATTTATAAGCAGCAGAGGCAAAAGTTTGATTTCTAGAACACCACTTGTTTCATCTAGATCCAGAGCTAGTACACCTTCAACTCAAACCCATCTTCCATCCTTTACTGATCCTGGACTTCTAGAAGACCTGAAATCAGATATCCCATTAGAGAAACCTTCCACTTCATCCACTGAACTTGTCATAGAAAAATATCTAAAGACTCCTTGTAGGGACATAAATCTTTCCACTGCCACAGAGAGAGGAGAGGGATCTTCTCAGCCAAGAAGAAGCCATAGACTAAAGGGGAAACTAAGGAAAATTCAAATCAAACAAATAGGGGTGATTAATGTAGAAGATGAGGAAAAATCTATTGAAGAAGATGTTGAAGAGGATTTTAATGAAGGAACCCCTAAAATTGACCCTGCTCAGCAAGAAGTTTATGATTATGTTGAAACTTTGGAAAGAAAAGCTTCGGAGAGCAGAGAGAGAACCCCTAGTCCTCCACTATCTGAAATAGATGTGTTAAGAAGGGATATGTACAAGCTGGAGATACTTAATAGACACATCAAAAATAAGAATGAAATTTTGAAGGAACAAGTCAAGCTCAAAACCGATATGAACTCAACCTTATCCCTACATATAGACAAAGTGGAAAAGGCTAATGACAAGTTGAAGAAGAGGAACAAGAAGCTAATCAGGGCAATTACCAACCTAAGGTTCAAACTTGTCATCAGAAAACCCAGAAGATCTTTAGCTTCCAGGCAAAGGAGAAGGAGAGGATTAGATGTTCTTGCAGAAGCCTCTGAGTTTATAGGATAATTTGCATGAGGACATGCAAGGAGACAGCAGTGGGGGTATGTTGAGCCTCAAAATTGTGCTTCCTTTCATCTTATTTTACCTCATTTTCCTTTTTCCATTGATATCATAGACCCAATTGATCAATGATTTTAGTTAAAATTACTTTTAGAATGATTTACATGACTGAATTGCTAAGTTTTGTGATTTTTGCCATTGTAAAGCATTTTGACCGGAACTAGTTGCAGAATGCAGACATTCCGTAGCTAACCGGCAATTCTGCAGCTGTCTTCACGTTTGGGTATGTTCCAGGTGGCCTCTCAAGAAAAACCGCATATGGGCATAATCCACGTCATGTCTACATTGTTCGTTGCTCACCATGAAGGAAGAAACGGATTTTGGATATGGTTTTGATACGTGGGAACACATTTAGGAAGGCAGACTTCTATTAGGACTGTCTCAGTCCAGATGTCCTTTTCATTTTTACGTTGCCACTTCAAGAGTCCTAATGTGATTTCGATAAGGAAATACAATGCTCCTGGAATTGTTGCAAGTCTTGTTATGTATATTTGTTATATAAACACTTGGGAAACCGAGAGCTAGGCTAGATTTTGTTCTAGATTTTGCTTAGATTCTGTGCTACATTTCTGAAGACGCAGATTGCTCTGTTCAAGTTATTCCTCTTTTAATGAAGCAGACAGTGTTGTTTTGAAAGCGTTAATTTGATTTGGAGTTAGATTCTGTCAGGTGGTAGAGGGCCCCTGCCTCTTGCACGGATTTATTTGCGTAATTTAGATAAGTATCCTAGCTGCCTTTATGTTTTTTTTGAAGTTGAATTCGTAGTTGTTTTCATTAGTTACTATAGTTATAACTCGTTCTAAATACTCTTCCACAAGAAGAAGCTCTTCCAACAGATTATGAAAATGAATGGGAAATGGCTATAGTATTGTAGGATTTAATTGTAATCTCTTTTGTTCAACATCACAGTTATACTTATGCTAAATACTCTTCCACAAGAAGAAACTCTTCCAAGAAATCTTTATAATGTTTTAAGCATGATTGTGATCCTGAACGCTTCATTTGTGTGTTTGCACTAAGTACCATAGTTGTCCTTGCTCTTAAACGCTTGTCCAACATATCATAATGATGAGTGGGAGATAGCCATGATATCTTAGTTTTTAATTGCTTTCAGTATTTATGTTTACATAACATAGTTAGGATACTCCAGAGTTTAATTGCACTTAACTCATGTTCAATTGTTTTGCTTTAAGTTTGATAATGACTTGTAGTTTAACACTGTTTTAGACTAGTGACATCTTAAGCACAGTTTTTAGCTTCACTCATTGCATTGGCACTCCACATTCAGTTGTCATTCATTGCATATTAGATTACTTCGGTTGTTAAACTTAACAAAACAACCTTCATTATTCACAAACCTCTTCTTGTTCTAAAACCCATAATTGATTCATAACCATATGAACATATGACAATATCATTTTAAGGCCTGAAGTACTTCTGCAACTTCCTGATCATCTTACAAACAAACATTTCCTCAAGAGACTATTTAAAAAAAAACCTCTAACCTTTGAGTGAAGTGTAGTGTTATCAAACTAAGTGGCAGAATAGAGTTAGGAACTAGCCTTAGAGTAAAAGACCTTATGATGGTATCAATGTTTTACTCCAATTATGCTTCAACAAATCTCTAATCAAGGATAAAATGTTGCATCATTATAAGTTAGTTGTTTAACTGTTTAGATAGGAGGATTTGCATACTTAATTGACCATGTCTCAAGCTCTCTCTCAAAACACCTTTTATGAAAGCATTTGAAAAGTTGAATTTATGTTTTGAATCATTTGTTTAAAAGTCATTGTCAAGCTTTGTTTCTGCTTAGTCATAGTTTAGATTTGATTATGTTTCAATATTGCACTTGCATTTGTCATTTGTCATCAACCAATTAGGCTTCACTCTATTTTTAATCATTAGCTCCTTTCCATTAGCTTTCTAGTCATTTTTCCTTGTGAACATAAAACTACCAAAAGACCAAAAACATCAGAAATCATCACAAAAGACCAAAAACATCATAAAATACTACACACAATGCATTAAGAAACAAACACCTAGGTACATATAGTACACTTCACTTCAACAGTTTACCAACCCTGGTTGACAATTAAATGAGCTCAATTTAGGAGACTAGATTGAGACCAAACAATGATATCCTGAGCAACCATATATATATGAATAAGCCTCCTGCCCCCCTACATTGTTTAATATCTCATTAGAAAATGGGGAAGGGAACGGATCATGTACACAAGCATCATTCAAGTTTTCCAGATCCACAAAAATCATTATTTCTCCTTTATTCTACTTATCTTGTACCGCCATGGGACTCACCCAATTTGACTCCTCCATTAGTTCTATAATTCCTGCAACAACCATTTTATCCAATTCTATCTTAACTTTTTGCTTATATTTTGGATTCAATCTATATAGGCATTGCTTCATAGGTCACGCATTGGGTTTCAAAGTGATCCTCATGACCTCAAGATCTCCTATTATCCCTTTTAGCTCAGAAAAATTTGTAGGAAATAGGTTATGATACTCAATAAACAGCTCAACAACCTTTCCCACCATATCATCATCCCAGTAATCTATGATTTTTTCCAGTTTCAGCTGTTCTTCAGAGCCAATGTTCACTTGTAGAATCTTCAGAGGCTTAGTGACATCTAATGATTCAATTGAAGGCCCAATAACTGCGCATTTTCCTTCAGATTTAGGGATTGTAATATTCCTTGGATTTCCCTCATTCTCTTCAACTTTCAAATTTCTGCAATTGAAAATATCCATCATCTGCGCATCCCATGCTGGTGAGGTGTGCTCTATCTTCGGTTTCATGGTGTCAAAGATAATCTCGTGAATACCTTGTAGTAATTTACCCAAGCAATCGAACCCACTTTCAAAGATAAAGGTTAAAATAAAAATTTCTGATAGTGTAATCCATTCATTGGTTCCTTGACGCAACTCAGTTTCTAGGTACCAAGCCGTAGGCACCTTCCCCAACATGTGGATAAACATGTGCACCCATTTTGGTCTCAGCTCTAAGCCCCATACTTCAGTCCATTTAGCCAGATGCCTGTGAGGATCAATTTTTCCGGAATAGGGCTCTTCAATTTTGGTAGTTGGACACTCAAATCGTAGTCTCATCATTTGGGTGCATTCTTCCTAGTTACCCAAGTTTCCTTTGTGAGTCTCCCACCACCATGCTAGGGTAGAGTGTAGTGTTATATCCAGTGCATGGAATCTCTGTACTTTGGAAAAATCCTTTCAATTTCTCCTAAAAACATGTTCACATTAGTTAAACCATAATAATACGAAAATTATCATACCTCTATTGATATGCAACAAAGAGCTCTGGTCACTCGATTGCAGCGTAGCGCAGATACTTCATGTAGCCGGTTCTGCTAGTTCTCCAATTCTTCGTTTGAATCTGAGAAGCAGGAAATATATATTTTCCCAGTTAAGTCTTCCATCAGCCATCGGGTTTATCCAATCATCGTCTTGTGTAGTCAGCTTATAGATATGGTCGATATCGTCATCCACATGCATTGGCTTTATATATCTTTCACCTTCTACAGGATCTAGGGGAACTACAATTCGAGTCCCATTGTTCTCAAATACCATACTTCTCCTCTTAAGATTAATGATGCCATCCATATCAATAGCCCAATCTATGCCCAATAATGTAGGATAAGGATCAGTATCATCCATAATATATATGACTTGTAAATCTGCAAGCACCTTTACTCCTTCAATATATACTACAACCCGCGAGAGTCTTCCTAAGGGAATTCTTTTCTGATTTTCCATGCGCAATTGAATAGTAGACCACTCCAACTTAGGCTCTCCCATTCACTCCCAAGTTTTCTTCGGTAAGATATTTCCATTAGATCCTCGATCCAAAATGACCCGATACATCTCATATGCATCGATCTAAGCAGTCAAGCACATCTCTCATCTGGTTTATCTTTTGTTCTTATAGATATTATTGACAACTTTTTTCTCCATATGGCGTTGTTCTTTTTCTACGCAGTTACCTATCAATGCTTGAAGGTTCTCAACTGCCTTTTTATTGTGTAATAGTTTGATACAAGACTGTAAAAATGGCTTTATTATTCATCTACCCCGACCACATCCATAGGTTTACTTGATGTTGATGCACTTGCTTCTGTGAACCCCTTCAAAAGTGTCTTTTTCGCGCTGTAAATTGAATCCATCATTTTTCTTAGGTTCTTTTCAGATCCAGAGATAAACATCCGACTTCTTTCCTTTATCCTCACCAATGGTTGAACCACTCCTAGTGAGAACATTCACATTGGGCTCTTCTTCGCATAGATCCACCCAGACCATATGAATATTCTACGTCGGAGTCTGTGATTTCTTCTCTGACATCTTGGCAATCAAAACATGACAATATTCAATTACATGATCAAATTGCCTACAATAATTGCAAAATTGTCATGATGGATTTGGACAGTCGCGTGCATAATTTCCAGCATCTCCATAGTTGTAATAGATGAGCTATATCCTTCCTCAACTAGCTCCTGCTCCTCTTCCTCATCCTCTAGTCTAGAATCCACCACGCCCAGACAGGGATGTTGGTGAGATTGGTTCCACATGCATTCTATACAAATTAGCTTTGTCAATCATCAAATCAAAATTATGATTGTGATGTTCATTATGTCCCAGTGACGAGTATAATTTACAAAAAAATTGCTTTATATCAGGCACATATTTTCCAATCTGTGGACAGTAATTAGTCGCATGCATACCCATAGCCTGAAAAATTGCACACCATAATGAAGGTGTCCCGCTCAACCCCGCCGCGCTCTTTAGCGGGCTAGGTCCTCCAGCTTTCAGATAATCATTGAAAACAGGGCATTGATCGTTATGATGCCTGAAAAATTTGAATCGTATGCACCATACATCTGTGCATTCCCTTATCTTTGTGCATATTCTGTATTTCCAAATGCATCACTTCCAAATGAATTTGAATCTGCTAGGTCCCAATCTACACACCTAGTATCGCAAAAGCTTCTAACTTCATTATAATTTCTACGACCTTAGCCTGCATGGAAATATTATGTTGACTCAAGGCCTGACACAGATGTAGGAGCAACATAGAAATAAACCATTCCTTGTGTTGGGTATCACTAATAGTAATCCTTCGTCTTTGATAGTGTTCTTCAAAATCTGGTCCACATCTCATACAGATTCATTTGGTTCTTGATGAATTTCCTTAAACTCAATGACACATTGTGAAAATGATTTCGGCCTCTTAAATTGGTCTTTTAATGCAACCTTCAAATCATCAATAGTGGAATTAGGATTTACTTATACATACCTTATATACCAGTTCGACGCGCAATCTTGAAAATTAATGGCTAACTGCGCTTTCTTAACATAATCATTGTTCACAACTATGCTCTCCATACAGCATCAATGAAAAACCAAAATTGTTTTGTATCTTCATTAATCCCAATACCATGGAAAGTAGGTAACTTCATGGACGTGGCCATATCCACGCCTGGTGGTGGAGGTGGAGGTGGAGTGGACGACTTATGAGATGAGTTTGGCAGTGGAGTGTATGGGATTTCAATTATGGCCAATGATTGAAGATTATTCTCATCTTGCGAGATTTATTCTTTAGAGTGTGCAAATTCACCAGAGCTACTACTCTCTGATTCTTCGGGACATTCACTCAATATGATTACACAAAGTACCATGTTCACACAATATCATCTTAATACACAACTTCAAAGAGTGCATGAACTTACCTCTGGGACCCTTGAAAAATATTCTTTCAGCTTTAGAATAAGATACAAACTGACCAATAGCAAAATCAGTTAGAAATCCTCCTAGAACAAGATTGATCCAATGATTGACTGTGCAGGTAATCTTATTGCCAGTCTTTTGTAAATTTTGTACCAATTATAGAGTCCACTGAGTGACTACATCATCCTTTGTGCGCATTTGAAATTCAGTCGATCGATACAACCACTCATGAAACTCGGTCACAAATGAAGCAAAGAAAATCTTGTGGAATTCTGTATAAATATAGTTTTGTACCCATTCTTCAACAGATAATTTAGAACTTCTATTCTCTTGGATCAAAAAATCAAAGATATTTTTATCAAGCTAATCTTGTAATTTGTTCTACCTAGGAAGCCAAAACATCAATTCTCCCTCAAAAATGATCCCGGTCCCGGAAATGGAACCGTTTTTTAGCTTGAGGGGTCTTGACCCAAGTTCAGAGTTATTGCACAACCAAAAAATCCTCCAACTACTAGCCCTTTCGATAGTGACCTTCTTGCGTAGATCAAAGTCTCACCCTTAGCAGTATGGGGGGGGGGGGGGGGGTGTTGGAACCAAGTTTCCGCACCTTGAGGAAGAATTTAATGTAGTGGCCCTAAACAAGCTTGTAACAAAACTATACCAGAAAATATATAGATGTGTGTATCCACATATCAACAAAATAAACCCTTCACATATTATCTCAGATTGCTTTAATATATATTTGCACACAATAAACAGACATACTTCAATCATATCTATTCATCAACTGATATTCATGCACATTATACTTCATTTATTCGCACGGATGAAATTAGCCATAAACAAAAGTAAATATGCAATAACATAATAGATCCAAATCTTGACGCAATTAACAGATAAATAATACATGAAATCATATAACAGTCCAGGTTCGCCAAAATAGTCTTCTTTATTACGAGATCTAGAAAATTCAGTACATTCAGTCCTTCAATACAATTTATCCTTCTGTTCACACACCCAATAGAGGCCGTACACAACCAAGACTTATATCTCCGCGCACACAACCAGCAGGAGCCTTTCAACCCAGAATTTAGCTCAAAAAATTAACAACCATACATCATCAGACATAAGATCATATCCTTTCTCAACTCAATCTTTACATATTTATACTAACTTAGATGCGCAGATACCATGGTCTCAAACCATGGTTTGAGACTCATGGTTTTTTCCTTAAGCCCATTACATTGATTGAGGGACTCTGTGTTATGAAACCAGCTCCAAAAATAGAAGAAAAGAGAGATCAACACCTTAGAAATAATCCACTTCGAGGGGGAAACCTCCTTTACATTACATAAATGAAAAATTCTTGGATGATAAAAATGAAAAAACCTCCTTCTATATATAGGAGTCATGGGGTCACAATATAATCCTAGCTGACCTAACAATAATAATGTAAGGGATCAAGAATAACAATATTGGGGTTATAGGGGTACAACAATAACAATATTGGGGTTACAGAGGTACAACAATAACAATAAGGGGGTTACACTAACAACAATAATGGACTATACTAGTAATATAGGGACCTAACATGCTCCTCTCCTTCAAAAAATTGGTGTCCTCAACACTTGAGTAGCTTCGGATGCTTCGGTATAAAATTCTCATCCTCCCATGTAGAATCTTCAGCTGGTAAGTTCTTCCACTTGATGAGATACTCTGAAATTGATCGATTTCATAGCTGTCGAGTTCTTGTTTCCGTGACTGCTTTAGGTTCCAATATGACTTTTCCCTCCCCATCAAGTTCTGGAAATACTATTTGAGCTGGAATTTTGTCCCCTATAACCTATTTTAAGCATGAAACATGGAAAAATGGATGCACTCACGAAGAAGAAGGAAGCTCAAATTTGTATGTCATAGTACTAATCTTTTCCAACACCTTGTAAGGACCATAATACTTTGGTGATAATTTATTATCCTTCTTAGCTTGCTTGAGGGACATTTGTTTGTATGGTTGTAGCTGTAAAAATACCCAGTCTCCTACATCAAAACTTCTCTAGCTGTGATGTTGATTTGCTTGTTGTTTCATTTGATTTTGTTCCAAATTTAGGTTATCCTTTAAGAGTTGGAGAACTTCTTGTTGATGCTCGATGTGATCTTCCACTGGTTGAACCTTAGAATTTTCTCTTAAATAGTATGTGATGGGTGGTGGATTGTATCCATAAAGTGCCATAAATGGGGTCATTTTTGCTATAGTATGGAAGGAAGTGTTATACCACCATTGACCGAGAGGTAACCACTTGACCCATTGTGTTTTCTTATCAAATACAAAAAAATGAAGATATCCTTCCAAACATTTATTCACTATCTCAGTTTGACCATTGGATTGAGGATGATAAGATGAGCTATGAGCTAGTTGAGCACCGAGACAAGAAAATAATTCCGTCCAAAAATTTCCAGTAAAAATGGTGTAATATTCCCAAATGGTGAATGCAACAATAGAAAGCAGATTTGCAAAAAAATAATGCAGTTCATCTAATATACAACAGGAGGCCAATAAGGAGACCTTTAAAATGTATTTATAACAACAAAATAGATGTACAATGAGGCCCATAAGATGCATAACTAGAAATGCAAGTCACCAATAGAATAAAATCGTCAAAAAGAGGTGTTGCAACCATGTATACAGACTGGAAATTGCTTTACAACGTTATTTTATTGACTGCAACATGCTGTAGATTACACATTATATCTAGAGAAAATAAGTGCATGAAATTTCAGATCTATACTGGATCCATACACTATATTGGCTCTTCTTCAAAATCCCCTTGGGGTTTTTAGCAATACACCATGTACAAGGAGTAGATCTAAGATCTACATCTACAGATCTGCAGAAATATTCAGATATTCAGGAATATTTGGATCTGATCTGATATGAACAATAGATTGATCCCCTCCAATGGATCTCAAAAGTGATGTGCAGATCCCCAACACTTGAAAACCAATCCTCCAAATGATGTGCCAAAAGACCCTGCAACAACACCTATATGAATAATGTAGATCTGGAAGAAAAACTGTGTTGTAGGGTTTAGAATATGTTTGGCCACATGCTAAGATCAGAAAATGAAGCTCAAGATGTCCAATAATATCTTCCCAATGGAATATAAGTCTCCTCCACTGAAAATGAGCACTGAAATGGCTTAGATCTGAAGAGATATAGCCTCCACTTGCTACAGCTTGCAAAGACAACCAAACCCTCAATAGGATCTGTGTTGTAGTTGAAAGAAGTAGCTTGGCCTTCAGCCAGATGGTGGAAAATACAATGTAACTCTTCCAAGAGGCCTCTCAAGGAAAGAGGTGGGATTCCCGATCAAGAAAACCCAATGCTACACAACATTATTCTCAACTAAATAGCAAGAGAATGATATATGTCTAAACAGACAATATATTCAAAAAATAACATAATCATCATCAACCTTCTCATGTTGCCATCCTCTTCCTTTTATAAGTTGAGAGCTTGCAAACCCTAAACCACTTTCAATGAGATCACTTCTTTCACACAAGCCATCTCCATCTAAAACTGCGTTGTGCCTCATTGATGGCCACTCCTCTAAGACAACACTGTAGATATGGTCAAGGTTGACCCAGTCAAAATATCCAACCCCTTTCACACATAAGGGTGCTTGTTAAAACAACCAAGATTTAGCCTTTTTACATTTGGAATTGATTTATTCATTTTTTAGGAGTATTATGGACCTTCTTTACACTTTTATTCTTCAAAAAAAGAAATAAAACAAAAATGAATATTCCCATTAGCTTATGACTAATTAGGAATATTACAAATGGGATCTCTATCACTTACAATAATCTTTGGGTTTCCGTGTAGCTTTTGAATTGTTTCCATAAATGCAGTAGCAACTGTACTTGCTTTAAATGGTTGAGATAATGCACAAAAGTGTGCATACTTGGTAAGTCTATCAACTACCACCATGATGACACTCTTTCCTTTAGACTTAGGTAAGCTTGTGATAAAATCCATTGAAATCTCCTCCCAATGTTGACCCGGGGTCTTAATTGTCTCAACTTTGTTTTGCTGGCAAACCAAAAATTCCGCCACAAACTTTTGAATATCAAATTTAAGGCCATCCCAAAAAAAATATTTCTTCACCCTGTGGTAAGTTTTTAAAAATCCCGAGTATCCTCCTAAAGGAGAAGTGTGCAAATCCAAAAGAATATTTTGTTTTAGTTGGGAATTCTTTAAAATATATAAGCGATCTTTGTACCATAAGGAATCATTTTTCCAACTAAATGTATCAGATGTACTAGGATCTTGCTACAAATTTTGAATGAGCATCCACGCTTCTTCTTCCTTCTTCCATTCATCCCTTGCTTTGGTAATCCAATCTAGTTGGATAATAGAAATGGAACAAAGAAATGATTTCACCTCTTCATCCTTTCTTGAGAGTGCATCTGCAACAACAATTATCTTCCCTTTTTTGTAGATGATTTGAGAGTCATAACCCAACATCTTTGTGACCCATTTTTTCTCCTCTTCTGAAGATAGTATTTGTTCCAAAAAGTGTTTAAGACTATCATGATCAGTTCTTATCTTGAAGTGTCTTCCCATTAGGTAAGGTCACCATTTCTTTATTTCATGTACTATTGCCAACATGTCCTTCTCATAAATAGCTTTCTATAAATACTTTCCTTTGATTGGATGACTTTCAAAAGCAATGGGTCTTCCTTATTGCATTAAAACAACACCAATTCCATTTCCTGAGGCATCACATCCCACAATAAAGGTTTTTTTGAAGTCTGGTGTAGCTAAGACTGGTGCTAGGCACATTTCCTCTTTAATATGTTCGAAGGCCTTAGCTACTTCGGGAGTCCATGAAAAGGCATCTTTCTTCAATAATGTTGTTAGATGTGCTGCTATTCTCCCATAATCCTTAACAAACTTGTGATAATACCCTGTTAACCCGAGAAATCCTCGCAACTGCTTTATGGTTGTGGGGAATTTCCATTCCTTAATGGATTTAATTTTGTTAGGGTCAACCTTAATACCCTCGTGAGATACAATATGACCCAAATATTTCACCTCTTATACTTCAAAGAAACATTTGGATGTTTTTGCATATAATTGTTTCTCATCCAATAGTTTGAGCACCCTATCAACATGTTGAACATGATCCTTCCATGACTTGTTGTAGATTAGTATCTCATCAAAAAATACTAGAACAAATTTTCTAAGGAAGGGTTTGAAAATGGAATTCATCAACCCTTGAAATGTAGAAGGTTCATTGGTAAGGCCAAAAGGCATGACCGAAAATTCATAATGACCCTCATGAGTTTCAAATGATGTTTTCGGAATATCTTCAATCTTCATTCTAATTTGATGATATCCTAAATGAAGATCCAAATTGGTAAAATAAATTGCTCCATGTAATTCTTCCAATAATTCATCAATCACAGGAATGGGAAATTTATCTTTAATAGTGATCTTATTTATCTCCCTATAATCCAGACACATGCACCATGATCCATCCTTCTTATGCACCAAGACTACTGGAGTAGAGAAAGAACTTTGACTAGGTTGAATTATACTAGCCTCTAACATTTGTGCAATCATACATTCAATTTCACTCTTTTGGACATAAAGATATCTGTAAGGCCTGATGTTTGGAGGAACACTTCCTGGAATCAAATGAATATCATTATCATGATCACGAATAGGTGGGAGTCCTTTGGGAGTTTCAAACACCTTGGAATGATTGTCCAAGACTTTTTGGAGATTTCGAGAAATAGATGATTTTGATGTTAGAACTTCTAGTGAGCATAATTGTGTAATTACGCCTCGTTTTTCTTTCTTCAGAAACTTTGTAATGACACTAGAGTTTATTATCTTTCCTGGATTCCTTGCGATACCTCGTAATTTGATTCCTTTCCTTCCAAACAAAATTTCAAGAAAATTTCTTGAAAATTAAAAGCTACCATCCCCAAAGATTTTAACCATTGTACTCCTAGTACAACATCAAAACTTCCCATTGCAATGGAAAGCATTGGAATATTCAATACATATTCCCCCATTGTTATCTTGATATTATGGCATTTTCCAGAGAAATTTATAGTTCCTCCATTTGCAACCATCACTTGAAATTCTGGTGCTGGGTAAAGGAAACAATTTAATTCCTTCGCTACCTTACAACGAATAAAAGTATGGGTACTACCTGAATCAATCAACACTATTACCTTGAGATTTTTAGGAGTGGTAATTCTTGCCAATTCATTACATGACATGGCCGAACTCATTTCTTCTTCTTCTAGGGTTGGTTCCTGGTGTATATCCTTTTCTTTTGAAGTTTCTTGTTCATTTTCGTCCTCCTCCTCAAAACATATGTAAAATAATTTCTTCTCAACACACTTATACCTTTAGTGTATTTTCTATCACAACTGTAGCAAAGCCATTTTGCTCTTTTTTCTTCCAATTGTTATGGTTTCAACCTTGTAGGTTGTGGAAGTCTATGAGTAGAAACACTTCCATCTTTATAGATGTGAGTGGTAGGCTTCCTTGTCGCCATAATTTTACGTTCAATTTTTCTTGCCAACCTGAATGCCTTCTCCAATGAAGCAGGTTCCCAAATGCGAACTTCATGTTGGATGTTATCCTTTAAAGTACCTATGAAGACATCAATCATGTGGTCCTCTAGAATATCAGTTACCCTTATATTCAATTTTGGGAAGTCCTCAATGTGCTCCACCACTGAACCATTTTGTTTGAGATTTATCAATTGGCTAAAGAAGGTGTTTCTCATTGTATCCTCATAATGTGTTATCATTTCCTCCATAAAAATTGACCAAGTGACAATTATTTTACAGGAGCAAAGCCATCGATACCATACAAATGTATTCTGTTCTAAATGTAAAGTTGTAGTGCGTACCTTTTGTGTGTTTTTCACATTATTGAGATCAAAATATTGCTCCATCTATAGTATCCATGTTACGTGATCCTTGCCATCAAACTTCCTCATATTAATCTTTGGAATATGGTGGATCTTCAATCCAACATTAGAGTTTATGAAATCACGATCAACATTTATTTTATTCTCATCATGAGATTCATCTACTATGTTTCCTCCATTAGTAATAATTTATTGTATTAACCTTATCATCAAACCTTCCATGTATTCTTTTAGATCATTCTTCATGTCTTCCATGTTGTCGTTCATTTTTTCATCGATATCAGCTTCCATGTCATCCATATTAGCTTCCATGCCAGATTCCATGTCATCCATCTTAGCATCCATGCCATTCTTCAAACCATCGATATTAGCTTCCACACCTTTCTTCAAACCATCCATCTTAGCTTCCACGCCTTTCTTCAAAACTTCTATTTCATTTTTTTTCTCTTTGTGAGAGAAAAATTTGGTGCACTTTCTCTTGTAATTTTGATATTTCATGTTGCGCTTCTTCGTCTTCATGACTCATAATAGATCCTCTTGAAGGCTTAATGGGTGTTGAATTAATTTTAGGTGGAATTTTAGAACCCAATACTGATATCTATGCTTCAATATGCCCTTGGAATCACTTCAAATTGATTTTTCACACAAGAATTATGCAATTCGAAAAAAATTACACACCTTTTTCTTATTTTTGAGGAGCTCGATATTGAAACTGAATTATCTTTGCAATTCAGACCTTAAATATTTGAACTTCGATCCTGTAGTATCCCTATGAATCATCTTTCGAATGCCATAGGTCTGACCTGATTTGGATTCTTCAAGAAAAAGTTATGCCCAATCTCCCACAATGACCTAATTATGGACTGGTTCAGTAGATCGAACTTGTACGACATGCCATGTGTTATTGTTTCCTCCTTTGGCTCTGAAATTGATACAAAGGAAACAAAATTCCGTTTAATTTAGGCCACTTTTTAAATAATTCAAATCTGTTGCTCAAAGAGAGAGTTATGAGGATTTTCCCATGGTCATCTCTTTGAGATGAAATTCGGGAGCTTGAAAACACCCTAACTTCCACAAATCGTATCTCCGTAAATGTTGCGAACTAGGATCTGAAAGTTTTACATGACTTTCCTCATGATTTTGGCTTCGCTCCATAAAAATTTAAGCTTTTGAACCTGTTATCACTCAAAAATTCTCAAAACATCATTGTGTTTACACTATTTTTGGTCATGTTTTCAAGTAGGTCTAAAGGTCATTTTAAGTCTTGGTAAAGGGTAGGTCATAGTTTTATAAGTTTTAAAGGTCATATTTCAAGTTCAAATAAAGTCCTTTAGGTTCAATCCATGATCAAAAAATTCATATTTTTCATTTAGGGGTCATGCCATGAAGTTTCAAGTTGAATTCTGCATTTAGCTAGGAATCCACTGTTTCGTAGCGCCACCAGTTCAAAAATCAGGAAATGTGCTACGAAAGTGCTGCTACGTTCGTAGCGCAAAATGCAAATTTTACACTAAGTGCGCTATGAAAGCGTAGTTTCTTAGCTGTCATGTCAAATGAGCCAAAAAACTATCAGATTCGTTTGGGAATGATAGGATAGGAGTGTGGTGAGTCAATTAGTCATCAAATCCATTATACCCACTTGTCCTACACTCATCATAATCATGATAGGAATTCAAGAAAGCATCTTTGTTATGAAGGAATATCTTAAATTCAAATTATTTGCCTAATTGATCCATCCTCAGTTCATTTATCTCTAAAGAAACTTCATGAGCTCTGAATCAGTGACAATTAGTCGTTGGTTGCTATATACATAGATAACTTTCACTATAATCAAGTGAGGCTGCTGTGTTAAATTAAGCAAGGCTATAATCAAGAGAGGTTGTTTGCAAGTGAGGCTATTTTGTAGATTTTGAAAGAAACTAACACGGTATTTTATGAAAGAAACATGGCTAAGGAGAAAAAGATCCATAGAGGGGGCATTGTTTGAGATATGAACCTAAGTTTTCATTACACTTCAGTGGGACAAGTATCAAAGCCTGGAGGAAAAGTTTATATTAGAAAAATATGAGATTTCTAGGTGGAATATTTGGAGATACAATTGAAAAGGTCCCCATATAAATTGAAAAAAGAAATAAAATAGAGTGACAAATTCATAGATAAACTCAGATGAAGAATGAAGGTCAAATTTGATGAAGGATATGTTTTTAAGGTTATATTGCTGATGGTTTTGAGAAAATATTAATGTTTTGGAGTCTGGGCATCTCTTTATTACAAATTTTGAAGAAATTTTCAACAAAACTACCTACACAGCAGTTTCGTAGCACAGCTAGTGCAAATTTGATCAAATGCGCTATGAAACTGCAGAAGCATCTTTTTCACTATGAAGCAAAAAACTCTGTTTTCTGGTTTTAGTAGTCAACTTCCAAGGAGGTTTAGAAGCAATGGAAAATGAATTTAGAAAAACCCAAAGAGGTTTTTCTTCCTAACATACCTAACTAAAAAAACCTCTCTTTGTTTCTTTCCAAGTGTTATCAGTTGGGAGATAAAAGGCTTTCTTTGAAGCACTATTTTCAGAAAACAGATTTTTCCTGTTTTACACATGTTCTTCAAAGACAATTTCTGGACAATAGGAGAGGTATTTCAAAACACCAAGAGAGGTTTTAATTCAAGATGGAATGCAATACAAAAAAACCTTAATTTTATCAAAAAACATCATGGATGAGGAGATATAGGTTTTGTTCCAAGACCTAAGTTTCAGGAAAGAAACATGAATAATTTGCAAATGTAGCAGTCTTTTCATCCTTTTTTTCACAACAAATTTTGAGGGAATTTTGGTGAATTTTTTCTTGAAAATAATTGTGGGAGTTTTTTATTGGAAAATGAAGGCTTACCTGAAGAAAACAGATCAAAATCTGATTGGAATAGGAGCTAAACATTGCACTACGAAAAGCACTACAACACTGTGCTGCTTTCGTAGCGAGGTTTATTCTTACCTTTTTGAATTGTTCGAAGTCTAGATTCTACACATCTAGAGTATTGAAGACATATGGTGTAATATTTGGCAACAGAGACATGTAGGCATGATCTATTAATTGAAAAAGTGCTCAAAACAGATAAAGGAATCAAAGGGCCTAAAAAACAGGAAAACATGTTTCTTAGATTCTAGGAGAACATTATCATCAACAACATGGTTACATCAAGTTAAAGATCAACATCCAAATTCGAATTCATGGGATTGCAGGTGGAAAAAGATGTAATAAATATTAGATAAGGTTGTTAGGAGAGTAATTAAAGATTTTTAGTCCTAGTAGAAGTAGGACTTTTCATTAGGTTTATAGCTGTCAATTTGTAATAAATATCATGTTTCATGATTAGGAAAGGTGTCAAACACTATGAATTTGATGTATCTAGTGGAGGATAGAGAATCATATTTTGTAAATGGTCTATAAAGAGCATGAGGTCGAATTAACCAAGGTTTGGAGACTTTTTGGCAAAACTGCTGCTTCATGTAATGGACTGTGATCAGTAATGCAGAGAGGTTTTCTTCTTGACAGATCTGAGTTTCTCATGGGGTTTTAATATTTTATTGATCTACGTGTTATGTTTAACTACTTGCAGTAGATCTCATTGCTATTAATCATAATTCATAACCCTATGCTCTGAATTCCTTTAGTAATGAGATGACTGTGTTTTTCTGTGTTTTATGAGTAAATTTCCTTTGGACCACTAGCAGTAGATTTCATTGCTATTACTCAGAATTCATAACTCTATGCTCTGACTTCCTTTAGTAATGGAATTACTGTGTTGACCTATGTTCTTGAGTGAATTATATTTGTTAAAAAACCATATTGGCCTTAGCTTCCATGTCAAGGAACCTTGCCACTGAACCTACTGACTTGTTGACTCCATAAGCCCAATTTTAGTATTAGCCTTCATCTTTTCAACCTGCAAATATACAAAATCAAAACTTAATTCATAGAGTTAGCCATCTATATATATATTTATTCAATATCATTAACCATCGAGAGAGCCCTCTCAGGCTGAGGAGGCTAAGCCTAAATCACAAGATTGGTTTGAAATAGTTACACTGAAGTTGTCTGATCAGTAGCCAATCAAGTACGATTTTGGTGATAACATTTTGGTGCGTCTGCCAGGAGTCTGAAGATATACATCTCCAGAAAATTATGAAGCTGAAATCTTGAAGGTAGTAGGAGCTTAGAATCTGTTCGAGGCTGCAGAACTACCTTGGCGACTCCATTTTTGAAGAATTCAAAATTCATAGATTCGTGGTGATTCCAATGGACTTATGAAGAACTCAGATGCTGCCATTCTTGTTTCAAGGTATGCATGTATAAATTTTTCAGGAATTCATGGTTGCCCAAATCATTTTCCCAAGGATACATATTTTTTAAGGAATGGTCCAAAATTCAATGAAGAAGATTTGAGTTTTACTTTGAAGCATATATCAAATTTCTGTGATTTTACTGATCTTCTTAGAGTCAAACATGAAGATGTTTTCATTATGTTGTTCTATGATTCATTTCAAGGGAAATGTAAACAGTGGATTGAAAGTTTTATTGTCAAATCTATTAAGTCATTTGCAAAATTTTAGCTTATGTTTTTGGAGGAATGGATAGATAGAACAGAGTTGGTGGAAAACTCTCCTTCAATTCAAGGTTTCAAATAATGGAATGATGATCATATTAATGAAGAAATAGATGAAATTTTTTCTTTGTCCTTGTCTTCTTATCTAAAATCATTTGAGTGCAAGACATAAGATAAGATTAAATTTTTGGATGAAGTTGCTACGAACATTGAGAAAGACATTGAAGGTTTACAAGGTCAAATTCAATCATATAGTCTTCATGATCATGATCATTCTTTTCAAAAGCTTTCTATGACAAAACACAAAGAGAAGGTGTTGCTTCCTTTATTTTTTGAGAGTGAGGAAAAATACACTTATTTTGAAAATTAGTTTGAATAGAAGTTTGAGAGTACACAACTGAAGTCTTGTGTGGTTGATCAAAACATGGATGACTTGTCCAAAGCTACAAAATGTTATGAGAATTATCAAACTAATCATGTCTTCTTTGACCCTATAGCTGACTATATGGAAAATATTTACTGTTCAGATTTCTAGTTACATTTTCATCTTGAAGATCAGTTACATCTCATGTTGCCTTGGTTATTTCATTTTCATGTTTATTTTTGGTTCAAGCACAGTCAAAAGATTCAAGTGTCAGATCAGATCAATGATTGGCTTCATTGGAAGTTTCATGTTCCTTGAGTTACAAATGGAGATTGCAACTGATAGGGTAGGTAGGAATGTGTGAATAAGCTCAAATATTGACTGAGCATCTTTTCAGTAGGTACAAAGTTAGTTCTTCTACAGTGATCATCAAGCTTGAGCTCGAGGTGAAGGCCATAAAAGTTTGAAGAATATTTGGAAAAATTTCAGAGTTTTTATTTCTAAGACGATGGATGGCACTGGAACTATTAGTTCTTAGTGTACCACAGGGGCACACTGTCCCAAGTGGAGCCACTATTATCACTCAAAAATTCTCAAAACATCATTGTGTTTACACTATTTTTGGTCATGTTTTCAAGTAGGTCTAAAGGTCATTTTAAGTCTTGGTAAAGGGCAGGTCAGAGTTTTATAAGTTTTAAAGGTCATCTTTCAAGTTAAAATAAAGTCCTTTAGGTTCATTCCATGATCAAAAAAGTCATATTTTTCATTTAGGGGTCATTCCATGAAGTTTCGAGTTGAATTCTGCATTTATCCAGGAATCCACCATTTCATAGCATCGCTAGTTCAAAAATCAGGAAATGCGCTACGAAAGCACTGCTACTTTCGTAGTGCAAAATGAAAATTTTACACTAAGTGCAATACGAAAGCGCAGTTTCTTAGTTGTCATGTCAAGTGAGCCAAAAAACCGTCAGATTCATTTGGGAATGATAGGATAGGAGTGTGGTGAGTTAGTTAGTCATCAAATCCATTGTACCCACTTGTCCTACACTCATCATAATCATGATAGAAATTCAAGAAAGCATCATTTGGTTATTAAGGAATATCCTAAATTCAACTTCTTTTCCTAATTGAGCCATCCTCAGTTCATTTTTCTCCAAAGCAACTGCATGAGCTCTGAAGCAGTGGAAATTAGTTGTTGGTTGCTATATACATAAACAAATTTCACTATAATCAAGCGAGGCTTCTATGTTAAAACAAGCAAGGCTGTAATCAAGAGAGGTTGTTTGCAAGTGAGGCTGTTTTGCAGATTTCGAAAGAAACTTACAGGGTGTTTTCTGAAAGAAACATGGTTGAGGATAAAAATATCCATAGAGGGGGCATTGTCTGAGATATGTACCTGAGTTTGAATTACACTTCAGTGGGACAAGTATCAAAACCTGGAGGAAAAGTTGATATTATCAAACTATGAGATTTCTAGGTGGAAGATTTGGAGATACAGTTGAAAAGGTCCCTAGATAAATTGAAAAAAGCAATAAAACAGAGTGAAAAATCCATAGATAAACTTAGATGAAGAATGAAGGTCAAATTTGATGAAGGATATGTTTTTAAGGTTATATTGCTGATGGTTTTGAGAAAATATTAATTTTTTGGAGTCTGGGCATCTCTTTATTAAAAATTTTGAAGAAATTTTCAACAAAATTGCCTCCACAACAGTTTCGTAGCGCAACTAGTGCAAATTTGATCAACTGCGCTACAAAACTTCTGAAGCAACTTTTTCACTATGAAGCAAAAAAATCTGTTTTCTGGTTTGAGTAGTCAACTTCCAAGGAGGGTTTTGAGCAATGGAAAACGAATTTAAGAAAAATTAAAGAGCTTTTTCTTCGTAACATACCTAAATACAAAAACCTCTCTCAGTGTCTTCAAAAGTGTTATCAGTTGGGAGATACAAGGCTTTCTTTGAAGCCCTATTTTCAGAAAACAAAGTTTTCCTGTTTTACACATGTTCTTCAAAGACAGTTTTTGGATAGCAAGAGAGGTTTTTATTCAAGATGGAATGTAATACAAAAACCTCCTTAAGTTTCTCAAAATACAACATATATGAGGAGATATAGGCTCTGTTCCAAGACCTAAGTTTCAGGAAAGAAACAGGAATAATTTGGAAATGTAGCAGTCTTTTCATCCTTTTTTTCACAGCAAATTTTGAGGGAATTTTGGTGAATTTTGTCTTGAAATTACCTGTAGGAGTGCGTTAATGGAAAATTAAGACTTTCCTGAAGAAAACAGATCAAAATCTTATTGGAATAGGAGCTAAACACTGCACTACGAAACTGTGCTGCTTTCGTAGCGCAGGTTTATTCTTACCTTTTTGCATTGTTCGAAGTCTAGATTCTGCACAACTGGAGGATTGAAGACATATGGTGTAATATTTGGCAACAAGAGACATGTAGAAATGATCTATTAATGGTCAAAGTGCTCAAAACAGATGAAGGAATCAAAGGGCCTAAAAAACAAGAAAACATGTTTCCTAGATTCTAGGAGAACATTATCATCAACAACATGGTTACATGAAGTTAAATATCAGCATCCAAATTCGACTTCATGGGATTGCAGGTGGAAAAATATGTAATAAATATTAGATAAGGTTTTTAGGAGAGTAATTAAAGAGTTTTAGTCCTATTAGAAATAGGACTTTTCATTAGGTTTATAGCTGTCAATTTGTAATAAATATCATGTTTCATGATTAGGAAAGGTGTCAAACACTATGAATTTGATGTATCTAGTGGAGGATAGAGAATCATATTTTGTAAATGGTCTATAAAGAGCATGAGGTCGAATTAACCAAGGGTTGGAGACTTTTTGGCAAAACTGCTACTTCATGTAATGGACTGTGATCAGTAATGCAGAGAGGTTTTCTTCTTGAGAGATCTGAGTTTCTCATGGGGTTTTAATGTTTTATTGATCTACATGTTATGTTTAACTACTTGCAGTAGGTATCATTGCTATTACTCATAATTCATAACCCTATGCTGTGACTTCCTTTAGTAATGAGATGACTGTGTTTTTTTGTGTTTTATGAGTAAATTTCCTTTAGACCACTAGCAGTAGATTTCATTGCTATTACTCAGATCCATAACTCTATGCTTTGACTTCCTTGAGTAATGGAATGACTGTGTTGACCTATGTTCTTGAGTGAATTATCTTTGTTAAAAAACCCTATTTGCCTCAGCTTCCATGTCAAGGAACCTTGCCACTAAACCCACTGACTTGTTGACTCCATAAGCCCAATGGTAGTATTAGCCTTCATTTTTTCAACCTGCAAATATACAAATTCAAAACTTAATTCATAGATTTAGGCATCTATCTATATCTTTATTCCATATCATTAACCCTTGAGAGAGCCCTCTTAGGTTGAGGAGGCTAAGCCTCAGTCACAAGATTGGCTTGAAATAGTTACACTGAAGTTGTCTGATCAACAACCAATCAGGTACGATTTTAGAGATAACATTTTGGTGCATCTACCGGAAGTCTGAAGATATACATCTCCCGAAAACTATGAAACTGAACTCTTGAAGGTAGCAGGAGCTTAGAATCTATTTGAGGCTACATAACTACCTTGGTGACTCCATTGTTGAAGAATTCAAAATTCATAGATTCATGGTGATTCCACTGGACTCATGAAGAACTCAGATGCTGCCATTCTTGTTTCATGGTATGCATGTATAAATTTTCCAGGAATTCATAGTTTCCCAAATCATTTTCCCAAGGATACATATTTTTTAAGGAATGGTCCAAAATTCAATGGAGAAGATTTGAGTTTGACTTTGAAGCATATATCATATTTATGTGATTTTACTGAGCTTATTAGAGTAAAACATGAAGATGTTTGCATTATGTTTTTCTATGATTCATTTCAAGGGAAATTTAAACAGTGGATTGAAAGTTTTCCTGTCAAATCTATTAAGTCATTTGCAGACTTTTGGCTTATGTTTTTGGAGGAATGGATATATATAATAGAGTTAGTGGAAAAATCTCCTTCAATTCAAGGTTTCAAACAATGGAATGATGATCATATTAATGAAGAAATATATGAAAATTTTTCTTTGTCCTTGTCTTCTTATCTAAAATCATTTGAGTGCAAGACATAAGATAAGATTAAATTTTTGGATGAAGTTGCTATGAACATTGAGAAAGAGATTGAAGGTTTACAAGGTCAAATTCAATCATATAGTGTTCATGATCATGATCATTCTTTTCAAAAACTTTCTATGGAAAAACACAAAGAGAAGGTGTTGCTTCCTTTCTTTTTTGAGATTGAGGAAAAACACACTGTTTTTGAAAATAAGTTTGAATAGCAGTTTGAGAGTACACAACTGAAGTCTTATGTGGTTGATCAAAACATGGATGAGTTATCCAAAGCTACAGAATAATATGAGAATTATCAAACTAATCATGTCTTATTTGACCCTATAACTAACTATATGGAAAAGATTTAATGTTCAGATTTCCAGTTATATTTTCATCTTGAAGATCAGTTACATCTCATGTTGCCTCGATTATTTCAGTATCATGTTTATTTTTGGTTCAAGCAAAGTCAAGAGATTCAAGTGTCAAATCAGATCAATGATTGGATTCATTGGAAGTTTCATGTTCCTTGAGTTACAAATGGAGATTGCAGTTGATAGGGTAGGTAGGAGTGTGTGAATAAGCTCAAATATTGACTGAGCATCTTTTCAGTAGGTATAAAGTTAGTTCTTCTACAATGATCATCAAGCTTGAGCCCAAGGTGAAGGCCATAAGTGTTTGAAGAATATTTGGAAAAATTTCATAGTTTTTATTTCCAAGAAGATGGATGGCACTGGAACAACTAGTTCTTAGTGTACCACAGGGGCACACTATCCTAAGTAGAGCCACTATTATCACTCAAAAATTCTCAAAACATCATTATGTTTACACTATTTTTGGTCATGTTTTCAGGTAGGTCTAAAGGTAATTTTAAGTCTTGGTAAAGGGTAGGTCATAGTTTTATAAGTTTTAAAGGTCATATTTCAAGTTAAAATAAAGTCCTTTAGGTTCATTCCATGATTAAAAAATTCATTTTTCATTTAGGGGTCATGCCATGAAGTTTCAAGTTGAATTTTGCATTTAGCCAGGAATCCATCGTTTCGTAGCGCCACCAGTTCAAAAATCAGGAAATGTGCTATGAAAGCACTGCTACTTTCGTAGCGGAAAATGAAAATTTTACACTAAGTGTGCTACAAAAGTGTGGTTTCTTAGCTGTCATGTCAAATGAGCCAAAAAACGGTCAGAATCATTTGGGAATGATAGGATAGGAGTGTGGTCAGTCAGTTAGTCATCAAATCCATTGTACCCACTTGTCCTACACTCATCATAATCATGATATAAATTCAAGAAAGCATCATTTGGTTGTGAAGGAATATCTTAAATTCAAATTATTTACCTAATTGAGCCATCCTCGGTTCTTTTATCTGTAAAGAAACTTCATGAGCTCTGAAGAAGTGACAATTAGTCGTTAGTTTCTATATACATAGACAAATTTCACTATAATCAAGCGAGGCTGCTATGTTAAATCAAGCAAGGCTGCAATCAAGAGAGGTTGTTTGCAAGCGAGGATGTTTTGCAGATTTCGAAAGAAAATAACAGGGTGTTTTCTGAAAGAAACATGGCTGAGGAGAAAAATATCCATAGAGGGGGCATTGTCTGAGATATGAACCTGAGTTTGCATTAGACTTCAGTGGGACAAGTATCAAAGCCTGGAGGAAAAGTTGATATTAGTAAACTATGAGATTGCTAGGTGGAAGATTTGGAGATACAGTTGAAAAGGTCCCCAGATAAATTGAAAAAAGCAATAAAATAGAGTGACAAATTCAAAGATAAGCTCAGATGAAGAATGAAGGTCAAATTTGATTTTTAAGGTTATATTGTTGATGGTTTTGAGAAAATATTAATTTTTTGGAGTCTGGGCATCTTTTTATTACAAATTTTGAAGAAATTTTCAACAAAACTACCCACACAGTAGTTTCGTAGTGCAGCTAGTGCAAATTTGATCAAATGCACTACGAAACTGCTGAAGCATCTTTTTCACTATGAAGCAAAAACTTTGTTTTCTGGTTTGAGTAGTCAACTTCAAAGGAGGTTTTTGAGCAATGGAAAACGAATTTAGGAAACCTGAAAGAGGTTTTTCTTCCTAAAATACCTAAATACAAAAACCTCTCTCCGTTTCTTCACACGTGTTATCAGTTGGGATATACAAGGATTTATTTTCAGAAAAACAGAGTTTTCCTGTTTTACACATGTACATAAAAGATAGTTTCTAGACAACAGGAGAGGTATTTCAAAAAACCAAGATAGGTTTTTATTCAAGATGGAATGGAATACAAAAACCTCATTCAGTTTTGAAAAATAAATCATGTATGAGGAGATATAGTTTTTGTTCCAAGACCTATTTTTCAGGAAAGAAACGAGAATAATTTGCAAATGTAGCAGTCTTGTCATCCTTTTTTTCACAACAAATTTTGAGGGAATTTTGGTGAATTTTTTCTTGAAATTAATTTTGGGAGTGTGTCAATGGAAAATGAAGGCTTACCTAAAGAAAATAGATCAAAATATTATTGGAATAGTAGCTAAACACTGCACTATGAAAAGCACTACGAAATTGTGTTGCTTTCGTAGCACAGGTTTATTCTTACCTTTTTGCATTGTTCGAAGTCTAGATTCTGCATAGCTGGAGGATTGAAGAGATATGGTGTAACATTTTGCAACAAGAGACATGTATACATGATCTATTAATGGTCAAAGTGCTCAAAACAGATAAAGGAATCAGAGGGCCTAAAAAACAAGAAAACATGTTTCCTAGATTCTAGGAGAACATTATCATCAACAACATGGTTACATGAAGTTAAATATCAGCATCCAAATTCGACTTCATGGGATTGCAGGTGGAAAAATATGTAATAAATATTATATAAGGTTGTTAGGAGATTAATTAAATATTTTTAGTCCTAATATAAATAGGACTTTTCATTAGGTTTATAACTGTTAATTTGTAGTAAATATCATGTTTCATGATTAGGAAAGGTGTAAAACACTATGAATTCGATGTATCTAGTGGAGGATAGAGAATCCTATTTTTTAAATGGTCTATAAAGAGCATGAGGTCGAATTAACCAAGGGTTGGAGACTTTTTGGCAAAAATGTTTCTTTATGTAATGGACTGTGATCAGTAATGCAGAGAGGTTTTCTTCTTGACAGATCTAAGTTTCTCATGGGGTTTTAATGTTTTATTAATCTACATGTTATGTTTAACTACTTGCAGTAGATCTCATTGCTATTACTCAGAATTCATAACCCTATGCTCTAACTTCCTTTAGTAATGAGATGACTGTGTTTTTCTGTGTTTTATGAGTAAATTTCCTTTGGACCACTAGCATTAGATTTCATTGCTATTACTCAGAATTCATAACTCTATGCTCTGACTTCCTTTAGTAATGTAATGACTGTGTTGACCTATTTTCTTGAGTGAATTATCTTTGTTAAAAACCCTTATTTTCCTCAGCTTCCATGTCAAGGAACCTTGCCACTGAACGTACTGACTTGTTGACTCCATAAGCCCAATGGTAGTATCATCCTTCATCTTTTCAACCTGCAAATATACAAAATAAAAACTTAATTCATAGAGTTAGCCATCTATCTATATATTTATTCCATATCATTAACCCTTGAGAGAGCCCTCTCAGGCTGAAGAGGCTAAGTCTCAGTCACAAGATTGGTTTGAAATAGTTACACTGAAGTTGTCTGATCAACAGCCAATCAGGTACGATTTTGGTGATAACAGAACCTTCGTAGAAAAAACGTTATAGTGAAAATTCCACGATGGCTCATTTTCAATGAAATTTGGGAGCCTGCAAAAACCCTAAATTTCACAGATCATATCTCCGAAAATATTTGGAATCAAGATCTAAAATTTTTACATGACATTCTTCCAGATGTCTACTTCACTTTGTCAACATTCCAGCTTTTGAAACTTCGTAGAAAAAAATTATAACGAAAATTCCATGATGACCTGTTTGGAGTAGCGAAAACCTAGAATCTAAAGCTCTGATACCAAATGTTATGAAACCAGGTCCAAAAATAGAAGAAAAAAGAGATCAACGCCTTATAAATAAACCACTTTGAGGGGGAAATCTCCTTTAAATTACATAAATGAACAATTCTTGGATGATACAAATCAAAAAACCTCCTTCTATATATAGGAGTCCATGGGGTCACAATATAGTCCTAGCTGACCTAACAATAATAATGTAAGGGCACAATAATAAAAATATTGGCGTTATAGGGGTACAAAAATAACAATAAGGGGGTTACACTAACAAAAATAAAGGACTATACTAATAATATAGGGACCTAACACTTTGACCCACCCCAAATCCCCTTTGAATCTTTTGCGCAACATGCACAAAAAAACAGAAACAAAACTTAACCAAAATTGTACCCTAGGGGACCCCGCTCCAAAAAAAGGTAAGAGACATGTCACTGATGTTTGGGTCCACAAAGATCCTAAGAAAAAGGAAGGGTTTAATATACAAAGGGATAAGGAAACCTTTGTCGCAACGAAGAAGGAATTTTTGGATCGTGGCACATCTCATGTACCAAGCAAACCTACCATGGATATCGTCGAAGGGGTCGAGCCTGCAGAGATGAAACCATTTTGCAGGCCTCTATCAAAATTTTGTGCAATAAGAAGGTAGTTGAGAATATTCAAGCTCTGAAAAATAGATATGGTAAAAAAAATTAGCCCTAGATGGAGCAAAAGGTTGTCAATAAGATCTACAAGAACAAGAGAAGAACTGGCCAAAAGATGCACCTGACTGCTCAGATAGGCGAGTTTGAAATGGACCAGATCATTTTGGATCTGGGATCTGAAGCAAATTTCATACCAAAGAAGTCTTGGCAGAAAATGGGAGAGCCTAAGCTGGAATGGTATGTAATACATTTGTGCATGGAAAATCAATAGAAGATTATCCCAATGGGTAGATTTTCTGGGGTCATAATTGATATCAAAGGATTTAAGGCATTGACTGATTTTGAAGTTATTCAAATTGTTGCTGATTCAGATTCATACCCTGCGATGTTGGGCCTAGATTGGGATATTGACATGGATGATATCATCAACCTCAAGTGCAAAAATTTGGTGTTTGAAAACAATGGAACTAGGGTTGTGGTCCCATTGGACCCTGCAGAAGGAGAAAGATACACAGAACCAGTGAGTGTAGAAGAGGACATTGATCATATCTACAAGAACACTGTGAGAGATGAATATTGGATCAATCCCATAGCAGATGGTCAGCATAGCTGGGATAGGGATAGTTCATGCCACTCAGACTTAGATGAGGAATTGGAGAACTGGCAGAACCATTTGCATGAAGTCTCTACATTGCGCTGCAACCAAGTCACTAGATCTCTACAATGCATATCTTCTAAGGTGTAGGAATTACCTAATTATGATGGTGTATGTAGTGTCAATTGTTTTTATATGAATTAGAAAATGTTTTTCCATAGACACAATGGTTCCATGTGCTTGACTTAGATCTTTTCTCAACCCCAATGCACTGGTAGGAAACACACAAGGACGACTTGGCGAATTGGGAAGAATGTAACCTCATGATGAAACTATGATTCAGACAACACAATACCTGGTTGGAAGGAACCTATGCAAGAAAAGAAGACCTATGCATGAATTTAGCTAGGTGGAATGTAGCTTGGGGAGAAGGGCTGCAGCCAGGATGGGTGCATACATTCATCCATACTTTAAGTCAGATTCATATGAATTGTTACCTAGATGTTGAGCTATGACGAGGCATGACGGAATGTGATACACTATGTGCAAGATTTTTTTTAACATTTATTTTTTAGAGTGGATTCTCATGCATCAATATTGCCTTACACATGATTCAATATGTGGCCTTTGAGATTCCATAGAAACCAAAAAATGAGCCCTACTAGCATGGAATGCATAGATGAAGGATATGGTTGAAGTGCCAGATGTGACTGAATCCATGAAGATTAGGCAAGTCAACATTGGAACAGAAGAGAAACCTAATATTTCTAAAATAGGGGATTACTGGGATTAAGATACAGTAGCTAATATTGCGGAGTTGCTTGCTGAATATCAAGACTTATTTCCCATGATCTTTTCAGAATTAAAAGGTATTGTCGGGGATCTTGGTGTGATGAAAATCACTATGAAGTTGGATTCTAGGTCTGTCAAGTAGTGCCCTTACAGGTTGAATCCTAAGTATAAACATAAGGTCAAGGAGGAGCTGGAGAAAATGGTTGCTATATTGATAATTGAACCAGTAGAAGAATCATATTGAGTAAGCCCCATGGTGGTCCTAGAAAATAATACCAAAGGAGAAATCAGAATTTGTGTGGATCTGTGCAAATTGAATGATGCTTGTGTGCATGAACCTTTTCCAACTCTATTTTCTGATTAAATATTGGACAATGTGTGAGGGGAGGAGGCCTAATAATTCACTGATGGATTTTTTGGATACCACCAGATACGAAACGCACTTGAAGACAGAAGTAAGACAACCTTTGTGACAGAATGGGGATCATTCCAATACAAAGTAATGGCATTCGATCTGAAGAATGCGCCAATGATATTATCACGTACGATGGTAGTTGTGTTTAAGGAGCATATAAATAAGTTCTTATAATTATATTTTGATCACTGGACTATATTGGCTTATTGAAGAAGCATGTTTCAATTCTGCGCTTGATGTTGGATACTTGTCGAAAGCATCAGATCTCGCTAAATCTGAACAATTGCATATTATGTGTACCTTTTGGGATTTTGTTGGGTAATATTATCTATCAAAATGGATTTATGGTCAATTTAGATAACATTTCTATTATTTTCAACCTAGATGCGCCTGCAAATGTGAAGCAGGTGCACTCAATTTTGGGGCATGCTGGCTATTACGAAAAATTTATTAAAGGCTATGCACTAATTACTGCACTGATGGAAAATTTGTTGAAGAATGACACCTACACCTCTTTTTGTTGGGATGAGGACTACCAAAGGAGTTTAGAGATGCTTAAGGATAAAATGATGATTGTGCCTACATTGGTATTTCTAGAGTGGAAAAAGGAATTCCATGTACACGTGGATGCTCCGTGTATCGCTAGGCGATGTACTCGCACAGACAGGAGTTGGAGATATTAATCACCTAATTGCATTTATGAGCAGGAAATTATCAAGTGTTGAGCACATCTACTCGAAAACAGAGAGAGAAGGATTAGCTATGGTCTATGTGCCATAGAAGTTTCATCACTATTTTTTGGGAGGACATTTTAAGATTTTTACTAATCACTCTGCTTTGAAGTACCTAGTCAACAAGCCTGTGTTGGGGGGGAATTTTTGTCGATAGCTCTTATTATTTTAGGAGTATGATTTTGAGTTGATTGTAAACCTAGGGATATTGAATGTAGGTCCATACCATATATTGTGCATTGAAAGTGGAGAGGAGCCAACTAGTTTGGAGGACAGATTACCCGACACACAGCTATTTTCCATTAAAGTATTTGATGACTACTTCACTGATATTATCCACTTTCTAACCACTAGTAGTGCACCTACGAAGTATACAGTTAAGTAGAAGAAAGAACTAGTCTTGCACACAATATAATTTACTTTGATTCATGGCCAGTTGTATAATATGGGAGCTGATGAGGTATTGAGGTGTTATGTGCTAGAGTTTGAAAGACAGAGCATCCTAGTAGAATAACATGTGGGGATTACAGGGTGTCAATATGCAGGAAAATCAATTGCGCAGAAAATTTTGAGGGCTAGTTTGTGGTGGCCTACGTGCAAAGTGATGCAAAAGAGTATTATCGCTCTTGTGATGTGTGTTAGAGAATGGGGAAACCCTCACGTAGAGATGAAATGCCACTGCAACCATAAGTAACTTTGCAAGATTTTGATAAATGGTCTATTGAATTTGTAGGAACAATCAACCCTCCTAGGAAGAAGACTAGTGTGCGCTATATCATTATTGCAATGGATTATTTGACTAGGTGGTAAGAAGCTAAGACTATGAAAGATTTCAGCATAGAGACAACTGCACACTTCATTTTTTACAATAGCTTGACAAGGTTTAGGTGTCATGAAATCTTAATGAGTGACCAGGGTACACATTTTGTGAATGAGACCATTCAAGCCTTAACAATGGAGTTTAACATGCACCATTAGAAGAGTACATTGTATCATCCACAAGAAAATGGCATGTTAGAAGCCTTTAATAATATTTTGGAGAATGCACTCACTAAGGTCTACAATGCTAACTAGAACGAATGGGATGTGCGCATACATACGGTTCTGTGGGAATATATAAATACATGCAAGAAATTGATCAGACATACCCCTTTCAGGTTGGTGTATGGACATGAAGCTGTTATTCCAATGGAGTACATCGTCCCTATTATGTGCATCACAACGGTAACTAACATGGCTGATCAAGATAGTATGGAAGAGCAATTGTCACAACTAGTTGCACTCGACGAGGATAGATTCATTGCTGGTTTCCATCAGTAGGCACAAAAGGCATGTGAAAAAGCTTGGCATGACAGAAAAATCAAACAAAATATCTTTATGGAAGATGGTTTAGTCTTGCTATATGACAACAAGTTTGTACGCCACCCAAGAAAGTTCAAAATGCATTGGCTTGGATCTTACGTTATCAAGGAGATTACGAAAGGAGGTGTGGTATGTATTGTTACCTTTAGGGGAGAAGTCCTTCCTGGATATGTGAATGGAATTTCATTGAAGCCATACAAGGATGACCCCATCCTGAGCACACTAAGTGACTATATGGTCAGAGAATTGTCTTAGTGCCCCAGAAAGTTGTAAGAGGGGCGCAGGGCAATAAGGAAGTATGTTAGATATTGGCGATGGATACTGGAGTGACGAAGATTGAGGAAGCGAAGGTATCTTCTATAGCTACGCAGGGGTTGCGCTAGGAGTTTGAAACCATTGCAAATGGACCCAAAACTAGTCGTTGGAACAATTAATCTGGATAAGATAGCTTTATTACCATTTGGAGGAGTGGCTAGCCTACATTTATGGAGGAGATTATGCCAGATTATGAATTGTTTTATCATTTATGAGGTTGCATCAACATACATCAGGTTGTTTAGGTCACACCATCGCTATAAATATGGCAGGAAGGGTCGTATTAGTTCCCTTTTCTTTCATGGAGGTTTGTGTCTATTGCTCTCATTGTGTTTTTATTAAGTGTATGTCTTAGCACCCAGAATCCTTCCCTGAGACGTTGTGCCAACAAGGGTTAGGAAATTTAATCCTTCCTAGTATGACTGCTATAGTGCCTACCCCCTCTGTGACACCTACTGAAGAAACTCTTGTGTTGTAACCCCAACTGTAGAAAAAAAAGAAAGGGCAGACCTCAGAGACTAGGAAGTCTCTGCGTAAGAAGACTTCAAAACCTAAGTTGACCCTAGTTGAGAAACAAAAGAGGCTGATGGCTAAAGAGGCTGAAGTAATAATCGAAGAGGATGTTTTTGAAGAGATCGATCCAATGCTGCAGTTTCCGCAGTATATGGTGCTGTGAAATCCATTTGTGAAAATCATGAAGGACCTGGATAAGGTCAAATCTCATATCAATATGTCGTTGCTCCCAGAAAATGTGCCATTTGAGGGAGACATGTTCGCAAAGGTGTTGTTGCTCAAATTAGAAGACCGGGACTTGGATGACCACAAAAAGTTCCCTTAACTTGTGCCCTCAGAGTATTTGGAGTAGGTGGCCTATGATGGGGGAGTCATCAAAGTCAAACCAAAGACATGGGCATTGGGGTTGTAGTAGTCAGGGCTGCTTGTCCTTCTCAACATGCTACATTTTGGGAAGAACACCACAAATGACATCTGTCTGCGCCAACTGCTCACCCTGGTGCACGATCATTTCTTGTGGCTAGGAGAGCTCATTCTGATCAATGATATGTTGATTCATTATATCGCCATGTTTCCATACCAAGGGGAGGATGTAGTGGCGGCCTTAAGAGGAAATGGATTGGAGAAAAAGGTCGCTGATGAGGTGAAGAAGTATTATGGGGTAAACAGGAACACCCACAGATTTTTTGTAGAAAACATCAATTCCCTAGTAGTTAAATTTTCCACCCTGATCCTTGCCTGTAAAATAATCAAGATGATCCACGCAAAGGAGGTGCTGAAGTATGTAATTAATCTAGTCACGTAGTGAGTAAAAGGGGTCCAATATAATTTGGAAAAGTACCTCTGCAATGAATTTCTAGAAAACATTTGGGAGGTGCAGGAGGAGGGCAAGCATTTCTATTATTGATGGTTGTTGTTGTTGGTCGTGTTGATCAGTTGGAGGTCATCATCGTAGTCACAACTGTCAGACATTGAAACCGATCTGTATGAAGCTGCCAAGTATGTGTCCCTATGGAACTCGAAGCTGCCATCCAGAATCACAGAAAAAAAAAATATTTTGGGTGTTGTTTGATGTATAAATCTTTCAAGTGGTGCAGTCCAAGCCAATACTATCACCTACGATATATGAGAAGTACAAGCACATCACATTCTTCAAGGCTACCTTCCATAATGTGCACGTCCATGTGAAGAGGGACATGGTAGGGGCATGGTATGAGCTTCCTTACATGGTCACAGAGGATGACCTTGCACGCACCATGACCAACAGGCCCTCACTATGGATTGAATCAAGTATTGCTGGAGGTGCGTCATCCTCTGTACCACTAAAGGCCCCAACAAAGCTACGCACACCCACATATCACCCGAAGGATGCGCAGAAGGACCAAGAGCCAACCACTATGACAGAAACAATGGACCGGTCCAGTGATGAGGAGATGGAGGAGAAGGATGGAGAAATTGCCAATGCACTGTCAGACATGTGACAAGGGACCAAAAGAGGGCCTCAGACCACCCTAGGGTCACACAAAAAATTCAAAGCTTTTAAGAAAATCGGGATAGATCCATTGACACTTACAGAGGAGGATTTTAACAAGATCGGAGATACAATACAGACGGTCACTAAGGATTTATGGATCAAGCTCGAAGCTCTATATAAATCCATCCTTGATGTCGTGCAACAGGGGATTCAAAATCTCAGAATGCAAGTGAGTGCCATACATGTGAGCGTTGGTGAAGGGAGTGTGGGACAAGCAAGCAAGCTAAGCATTCGACACCCATCTAGCTCCGAAAGAAGAATATTTAAAGTTTTAGGTGCCACACTTCAAATTACCAGTTCTGAGTTGTGCATGGTCATTACCAGGTCGAGATTGATTTGCCTATGTTCCCCAGCGACAAGCTGCATGCTATGCACATGATGATCATAGATGAGTTGCAGTACTGATAATATAAGGCCTTACTAGACACCACGACAATGTAGCACCAAGTTGCCTCAACGCTTAAAGGAAAACAACTCGCAGAAGATGCACAGAGTGCTATTGAAATCCATCGCACCTAGTTTGAAACTTTGATTGATCAACTGTGTTCGGGTCTCCCTGAAATTACAGTACCAAATAATGCAGTGCTCACTATTAAAATAGAAAACTTGGTAGCCATGCTTAAGGCCTCATGATCCAAAATCGTGATAGTCCAAGCAGAACTTGAGTAGAAGACCGCTGATTTGCAGATGAAGCTATAGCCTAAGACACCTCTAGAGGTTCATGCACAGCAGGCTAAGGTCATTCAAGAGTCAACTTCTAGCATCAGCGTTGTTGTGGATGCTTGTAGCCAATTGTTAGAGGAGGCCATGGGAATTTGGAACTCCATCCAAGATGACCCTATCGCATAACAACTGAAGATGGACCTGTGGGGAAAATAACAACAATTTAATGAGATCTAGGAAACTGTGTCAATATCAGTGCCTACCCAGCAGTTGGCCACTTATAGGAAAGTCGGTCTATTCAAGAGGAGATCGACACATTATGTCGACGGGAGTAGTTGCTCGACAACCAGATGCATTCTAGGGCTGAGTAAGCCTTGAAGTTGTCCTAAAACATAGATGGTGCCCTCAGAAGCTTGTAGTAGACCAAGAGTAGTATCATCTTGGCAGCCAAGGGGCTAGCTATAGAAAAACTAGTCGAGGAAGCACAACACACCGCAATGTAGAGCACCGAAGTCATTCAACCACTAAAGGCATCTATTTAAGCACATAAGGAAAAGATGCATGAAATAGGACCAAAGTAACTCGGGATGAGTCACTAGATTGTGTTGGGAGCCTGTTAGGGTGGGGTCCCCTAAGGGAAAATTTTTGTATAATTTTGAATTAAATTTTTTTGAAACACATTGTGTGTAGAAGTCAAAGGGCTTTGGGGTGGGTCAAAGCTCCTTTATCATTGTAATGGGTAAAAATGGAAACCATGAGTCTCAAACCATGGTTTTAGACAATGGTATATGCATGTCAAAGACTTATAGATATGTAAGAGGCGAGTTGAGTAAGATATGAATCAATAGATCGATAGATGCTTATGTTAATGAATGCTTTGATCTAAGTTTTGGGTAAGTCTATAGTTGGTCTAGGTAGAAAGGATCCTACTGGCTGTGTGTACAGAGACCTAGTCCTCAGTTATGTGCTTGAAATCTGTTGTTGTGTGTGCAGATGGAAAGAAATTTTACTGAGTTGAAGATCCATTAATAAAGAATAAGTTTTGGTGAATTCTGTTGCAATTTATATGTGTTATGCATGATTATGTTTCTTATATGTTAATTTGTTTGTGTTGAATGTGTATTTATTTGAGTTGATTATCTGTAGAAAATCTCTGTATTTGCTCAAGGATTACTTCTGTGTTAAGGGTTTTTACTGGAAAACTATTTGTGTGATCGCGCAAGTTTGGTTTATGTTCTGATAAGTTATACCAGAGTGAAGTATAATCTATTTACGCCTATCTGTTAAGGGTTTTATCTCCACTTAGATCTGGTTTCTTGTGGAAGTCCTGCCTAGATAGATAACCATTAAATATGATAAGTCAAGGTAAAAAACACATCAAACACTCCCTCAGGATGCAGAAACCTGGTTCTAGCACCCCCCCCCCATATTGCTTTGGGTGAGACTTTGGTCTATGCAAGAAGATCATTACCAAAAGGGCCAGTAGTTGGAAGGTTTTTTTGGTTGCGGAAAACACTTTGAACCTTGGTCAGGACCCCTTAAGCCAACATTCACACTTAATATTTATTGTTACCATTGACATGAACTATGACAAGCTCATTCCTTTAGGGTATGGAACTCTTCCCTCAGACTCCTCTTACATTCTTGGTTTTGAACCAAGGTTTACTTTTGACTCTATTCACCAATCTCAATCCTCTTCCTTTAAGGATATTTTAAATATCACTCCCTTACCTATTCTATCCAACATTAAGCCTAAGAGGATGGAGGGTGATATTATGAACACGTACTTAAGCAATGTAACCATTAGGAAGAAAAAACAAAATGAGAAAACTTGGCCTAGGAAGGTGCTATCAAAAGAGGTATGTATAAAGATAATGTATCGTTCTCTGATGACTCAAGGACACTTAGAGCTGAGAATTCCTCACACGAGAGTCTCACATGATCGTGATGTCACTCAAAATTAGGGGATTTTGGGCTCTCATAAGAAAATCTCCCTCAAAATTATTCTAGAGATGCATAAGCTTTATATTCTCCTAATTCAGGAAACAATGGTGGAAGGTGATAAATCTTGTGGAGTTTTTCTTAAAATTTGTATGAATTGGATGACATGTGTTGTTGCTGTTGTGGGTTTATTGGGGGGAATCTATGACTATGTGTAACACATACAGTTTTATCTTAATCCTTTCTTTTCTTGGGTTGGAATTAACTCGAAAGGATCCTTAAAAGGGTTGAATGTACCTATCAACTTGATAAACTGCTATAGATCTTATGGTGGTAGGAATTTTTTTTGGAACCAGATTCAAGAGAGTGGGTTATTACTTGATGATTCTATCATTTTAGCAGGGGGCATAAATCTCATAACCTTTGCTTGTGAAATTTTGGGAGCTAGGGCTTGGTTAAATACTTTAGCTATTTATTTCTTACAACTGACTTAGGATTCTTTCCTTATCAATGTCAATCATTCTGCTATGGGACCTACATGGAAAAATGGTAGGGCAGGAGAGTGTGGGTTTTATAAGGGACTTGAAATATTCCTTGTAGTAAAGTATCTCTCTAAAATATAGGGTATGTTCCAATTTTGGATCAGTATAGCTGACATCTTTGGTTATTACCTAGTTTTTCTTCAATTTTAATTTGATTCACCTAAGGTGAATTACCATTTCTAAATTTGTAACACCCTCCTCCCACATTTACCTAAGATAATTGGTCCACCGGGCTAAACATGTGAAGAACATTTACTATGATATGATTCAACTCCTAAAGTACATTTAAGGAAGTGGAACCAATAAAACAAGACCAATCTGACCTTCCTCGGATGCTATAGAACCTTCAGGAGCCAACCAACCCCTCCATGGGTCCAACTTGTTAGCGCAAGGAGTCACTCCTTGAATGAAAAGGAGTAATTCCTACACATCATAGTTCATTTCAAAGAAAAATATTTTGAGTGGTGGGATGGATTCTTAAAGAGTTTGAAAGTATTTCAACTCTTTTGGACCCTCATGAATTTGGCAAGTTGTGGCAAGTATAAATTGTATGGACAAATTTTTATCATAGGGGAGAATATTGTGATAGATGAAAGGTGACAGATAACTGGTAATCGATCTAAGAAATATATATATCATAAATCAGTCACACAACTACAAGAGTGGCCTTTTACATAAAATCTATTTTATGTAAAAGGAAACAAAATTTAGAAATCACACAACATATAGATGATTTGAAGAAGACTGAACAATAGATAATTAACTATTAGATCCTCTAACAATGCTCTTACTCTTACTTTCTAATTGTTTCAACTCATAAATTAGATGAATGAAATAACAAGAGAAACACACCATACATTAGATAGTCCTTGAAACACAAATTTCTCCAACATGATGTACAAAAGGAGTTTTCTTTATTCTGAAAAAGTATTCAGGTCAACCAAAATCCAACCCTGAAATGGCATTTACAAATGATATTTATATAGAGAGGCACCAACTCCATCTCTCATAAAAATAAGGATCCACTCTTCCTCCCATTATATAGGAGTTATAGAAAATTAAAGATATATCCTATCGAACTATAAACAACAGGACAAATGTAGATAAGAAGAAAGAAGACAATTTTAACTGTGTTGCTGAGTGTGTTGGAAACCTGCCTACTTTTATACTGATTTGTCTCTCCATGATCTTGGTTATTTAAAATCCATGTGTCTTCATTAAATGTGTCATTTAAAAAACTCAAAAACACTTATCAACCATTACTTGAAAAGGTCCATATCATTAGGAGTCCTTATCATCTTTGGACTAGCTTGAAATTTCTGCTGACAGCCGTAAAAAAGTATTTAAAATAGATGCTACCGGAACTTCCGGTAAAAAACTGTAGCTGCGCAAAAACTGTAATGCTACCGGAATTTCTGGTAACACTCAGTTTCCTTTCCAAAAAAGCACAACAAGATACTTGAAAAATTTTGTGCAGACTAAAACAGTCTGAAAACTGAGTTGTTCCAAAATATAACTAGTAGGCAAAAACATATTTCACTGGGACATCATTTTACCTCTCCTCCATATGAGTTGCAACTTCTACAAGCTTTTCTAAATATAATTTTATGTCAACTGCTGATTGTGACCTTGTAGCCCTGGTGGCTGACTCTTTTACAATAGCCTTTTTCTCTTATGAGCTCTTCTAGATTTTTCTTCTCTTGGAGGTTCCTGTTTGATGGTCTGAGGGAGATTTACCCTTTTCTTTATTCTTGGACCCACTAGATTCTGCAATTGAAGGAGTTACAATATGTAACCCTTTATATTTCTTCTGCACATCTATGACTTCTACCATCAACCTTGGGTTATGCAGGGCTTTGGATTTCAACCTAAATTTGTTGTTGGCTCTTGTGTGTATTTTCCTACTACCAACAAATTGTCTTGCATCCTTTTGTCTTTTCTTTCTGCTAATATCATATCTTGCATCCTTTAGGAGCTCCTCATCTGATTTGGTGGGCTAATAATCCTTCTGAACCTTCTTCTAAATGTTTTATACCGAAACTTCTGACAACACTTGTTCTTTTGATTTTTTTGCAATGACAGACTTTAATTTCCATGCTCTGGCATATACCTTGGGAAAAGGAGAAATGGGATCCACAATATTCATTTATTTGGGCTTGCTGGTAGATGAAGCCTCTCCTTTTTTCAACTTCTCTTCAAATTTTATTGGAGGAGTCTTTTCATTCCTTAGCCTTCTTGTAGATATTCACCTTCTTCGCTTTTCTTTTAGTCCTTTTACCAACTGATGAAGTAGTTGGTTTCTGACTTTTTCCCTTCTTCTTGGCAGGTTGAGAATGTTTTTGTGAGGCTAGAGATTGCTGAGCAGGAATGTTTTTTGTAGGTGCAGGTTGGCTTGTCGTGTAAAATAAGAAATGCTCCCAAGTTTGGTTTCTTCTTATGAGTTCTTCAACAACCAACACCTTGATAATAGCTTGATGGTAGATGCTATAATTTGAAGCTACTACATGGGTTTTTATTCTATTTGACATATTAGTCAATCTTTTCAGTAGGAAGAAAGGTAGGTTGAGAGTCTTCATACCTACAATGTGAAACAAAAACTTCATGTGATACAGAAAAACAATAGTATACCTCCTCTCACAAGTAAGGTAGATCTTAATGAGCTTGAAAATTTCACCCCATTTATCCTTGAGATAACTGATAGGAATCAATTTATCCCATTTAAGGTCTTTGTATTCATCCTTAATGAAGCTATTCAGGTCTCCTCCAGTAATAACTTCGATTTTGAACCATTTCTCTCCTTCCTGTGGGAGGTGGAAAGCTTCAGCAATGGATTCTACTGATACCTACAGTTTTAATAAAAAATTGTTTCTTGTCATCCAAATGAGAGAGAAAAATCCTTGGCTACTCCTAGATGATAGCTGCCTAACCTTGAAAAAAATGGATACCACCCAGCCTGTACAAAAAACCTCCTCACATTCGGATTGGAATCTATTAAACAAATTCCTTAAGGTTCAATATGCTTAATTTTTTGTCCTTTTTTATTCATCTCAGAAATAAATGAAAGCTCTGTGTTAGATCAGAAAGGTGTCAAGATTAGAAAATATTACTTAACAAGTGTTGCTAAATCCTCAATGCGAATTGTCTGGAAAATTAGTCTCCTTCTTCAATTTTATTACTAGAACTTCTCATTCAACAATAGTTGAAATTGAAAACTGATCCCTTTCCTTTTCTTTTGGTGACTTTAAGTGATATGTTGGCTCACTCTTCCATGCATAAGATATTTTCATAATGGGAAATATCCTGGACCATATAACACACTTTGTGATATAATTTTGTTTCCTTATTTGTTTCAGATTCTCGGCAACAAGTGGCTAGAGTGGAACGGTATTGGAGCTGGAAATCACCTCCATCGTATTTTATGGTGGGCCTAAAATTCTGTCAGCGCTTGTGCATGATTTAACCAGATGGTCACCACATTAAACCATAGATCCATGATTAATATTGATAATAAATACATGCCTTTTAAATGTGGGCACAACGACTTAGGCTAACAGACAAGATAAACAATGGTTGGTTCTTCATAACTGAAGATTGACACCTAACTCTTCCACGTATGACCACGGCTTAACTCAACATCACTCAAATGTAGAAATTTCCTATCATGTGACATGTCTCATGATTAAAAAAGTTTTAAACCTTGGTTAATATCAGGAACACGTGGCTAACTCAAAAGAGGATGCATTTTTTTTATTTTTATTTTAAACAGGGGAGGTTACTGAAACTTTCGATAGAATCAGGTAAAGGGAAAATAGACATAAAATAGAATTAAAAAAAAAATGTCTAACAGGGCTACAAAATATGCTACTGGAACTTTTGGTAGCATTTTTTTTTTTTTTCAAATGTACAATTCTTTATCCTAAAAACAAAAAATTTAAAACACACTCATGACTAAGCATAGAACTGTCCTAACACAACCCTTGAGAAAACTTGTTGCTTGACTGAATTAGAGCCTTAGTTGGACTGATGAAAAGCCCTCCATGTGGCTGAAACCCTCTAGTTGCATGCACAAAAAGGCATCCATGTGATTTTAGTATTTTTCAGGAAGTCATGTGCTATTGACCCCAGATTCTGAGCCACTTTTTCAAGGCCGAGACTCAGGCCTTTGCCCATAACTTCATGAAACTTTCATAAATGATAATTAAAATGATGAAAAGGCCTCTAATGAAAAACTTGAATAATAACCTAACCTGACAAGGACTAACCATGATAGACATTCCATAAAACACATCATGAACATGTGACCTATAGTTTATATAAACACATCTGATCATAGGGACTTAATAATTTTCTAAGAATCATGAAGAAGGATTGATGTCCTACCATAATAGTCGCATTACCTTCTATCAGGGCATACATTCATTATTCATTCATTTAATAAACAAAACATGATGATATTCATGACTAATATCTATCATAAAACCATGCATATAACCAACATATGACCAACATAATAACAATGATAGAACAACCATTAATATCACAAAATAATAAGCATATTTACACATAATACACAAGAGGAAAATATGTCTTATTAACATATGAAAAATGTAACTAGGTCAGGGACTTCCATGTACCACCCGACCATATATTGGGTTGAGCCAAAATTTTCTTTTAGCCAATCACCCCCCATGCCATATTCCAAGCATGAATGTGGGACTCACAACAAAAACAATCAAGGCTTCCTATGGCTTTCCCATGTATATCACCAAGGGATTCCTAGGCCCAACAATAAACATACAATACATGATTTATTACAATCCCACCATATACTGGTCAAGGGATCACTAGGCCCTAAAAATCATTAAATCCTCTGGATCTCTCCACCTAAACCATGAGGAATTTTTTCTGTCTCCACTCTCTAGGCTTTACCATGCATCCCGCCATGATCAGTCAAGGGATTCATAGGCCTAACGAGAGCATACACCTCTAGGCTTTACCCTCTATCCGACCATAACCAATCAAGGGATTCCTAGGCCTAACGAGGGTATTTAAAATCAGGCTTTACCATATGTCCCACCATTATCGGTCAAGGGATTTGTATGCATTGTGTTCCTCCTTAGACCACCCTACTCAGTTTTGAAACCATTCAGAAATCCATCTCAACCAAATAAGAGAGACTTCATCACACCATGGTTATCTGGAAATGGAAATGAAATATTGAAAACCACTATCACACCTGGAAAAACCCATGCCAATGACAATAAGATAACCAAATACACACATACATGTACCATGCATGCCAAATATAACAAGTAAATCACATATGCAAATTGATACCTGTAATTAATCCCGTTATAGTCGCTTGATCCAACTCTTCCTTGCTTGATCTTTGCTTCCCTTTGCCTTCTTTTTCCTTCCTTTACTTTCCTTGATCTAATGCTAGAGTGCTCCAAGAAAACTCTAAGTGTGCAAGATTAAGAGAGAGTAGAGAGAATAGAAAGAGAGCTCAAAACTGAATTAACAAAAGTTTTGAATTGGTCCTCAAAAGCCTTTTTATCATTGGGGCTTATAATTTCTTCATTTTCCATTATTTTCCTTCAGTTTCCTCCTCACATGCAACCTATGACCTTTCACCTTAATTTTCTCCTAATGTCCATTATTTTCATAAATAAAATTCTAATTAATGCCTCTTGCAATTCCAAAGCATTTACCATTGCCTTTTGTAATATCCCAAAATGGAAATCAGCAGAATTTTTCACCACTGAAATGTTCCTTTGTCGGAAATATTAACAAGGCTATGTCAGAGATGGACTGAGAGGGCTTTTACCAGTTATTTCACCTCTGAAGAGAGGATGAGAACCAGAGGCTTCGTTTCCCTTACTCAGACTCTGCCTATAGCTATGCAAATATTTCTTCCTTCAGGAAGATATTGCTCACAAGGGATGAGCTACAACAATACACAAGCATGAGTTGGAAATAACAGTGAGTGCAAAAACTTCAGAAAATGGAATAAACCCTCATAGTCTTCTCATTAATAATATGATAGCAAAAATGTGTACAAGATCTCGAGGAAATGATCACTCAAGCTAAATCAACTCCTTCTCTGAAGACACAAGTACAATGAACATGAAATACACTACTACATATATTGTGCCCAACTATGACTATGCAGTCACTGAAGGAAGACTGCTGCAAAATAATGATACAATGAAGATATGGCAATAATAAGTTCAAATAAAGAAGGGGGAGTTGGATCTCAACCCCTGGAGACTATAATAAACAATCCCTAAAGGGATTGGCTACAATACATACAAAATAGCATTTCCACAGAAATGCCAGAGTAGCTGGAGTAGCTGCTACTCTAAAATGAGAATCTGAATGAGATGGCTGAATAATGCTACATAAAATGTATAGAAATCCTCCAATGGAAATCTAGTGTGAAAGGTTGATCCTTTCACAAAATATCTCACTCTCCAAAATTCCGGTGCAACCCGTCATTGCAATTGCACTAAAAAACTGCGCAGTCAAGGAGAGGAACTGCGCTGTAGATGATGGCAAGAGATTGGCCTCCTACCAAGATATGATAAATGGAGCTGAAATATCCCCTACTGATCTCCAGGATGCATAAAAGCTTTCTCCTTTGAAATCTGATCTTCGGAATGATGGTGTGAGAACCTCCACTACAACCCTAGCAACGCAATGGCTCTTGCTGCAAGAATCACTGCACTGAAAGGAATAGCTTTGGCCTTGAGCCAAGATGTGGAGAAGATGAAGATCAAACCTTCAAGAGCTTCTCAAGAAGGGAGGGAATTCTTGAACAATAAATCCCTTGTTCTGAGCAACACAGCTATCACAGTCTGCAACTGTGGAAAGCAATTTGAAATATCCAAGCTAGCTCAAAATAGTTGCTTTCCCCTCCTTTTATGCCAATGAAGGCTCCTTAGCCATGGAACCCACACATTAGGGTTTTCTCCTCCTCATGCAATTTCGTAGGCTTCCCAAGCAAGCTACACCTCCAACTATTGCGCAGTTTGACTTGGTCAACATGACCTAGCCCCCTTTGCAATTAACCCTTTTCACACATGGAGTGTGCAAACAAGCTCCAATAATGCTCCTCTTTCATAATTTGAGGGATTTTATTAATGTTTTTCATAATCATGGGCCTCCTTACCCATTTATTTAGCTACAACAATATAAAATCAAAATTCTAATGTTCCATTTAGCCATGTTCTAAAATGAGAACATTACAGTCCTCCCCTCCCAAATGTTGCTTGTCCTCAAGAAATTGCAAGGATAGAACTAGAAGAACCTCCACTCAAGGCATGGAGTCTGAAATATGTTGAGGAATATCTTCCTCATGTAGATCCTCCATCCCCCAAGCAATGATCATAAAAAGTGATTTACCTCCCAACATCGCAACTCCTGAAAATCATCTTCCACCTTTGGATCCTGCAATATAGGTGGGCTGAAAATCTGATCTTGGTAGACATAGTAGCCTACCCCATGCTGTCCTCCTCCCCACTTGGGATAAGTGTAGAGTATATGCTGATCTTGGGCTTCAATTATGTTGCCTTCCAGTGGCAAGTTGAAGACTAGACCTCCAAAGATCTCTTCTCCAGCGTTATGAAACATGCTATCCAAAATCATCTCATATGTGATGAGTTGGTAGTCATCACCATATGGCATCCAATCAATCAAATGGCTCACCTCAAATGGAAAAAAATGTGTTGTTGTAGTGGCCACATGTCCTCTCATGTTCCCATTAGAGCATGCAATACAAATAATGTGGGAGGTTTCTCCCCAAAGGGACACATCCAACCAATGTGCCATTCCCCCCATCATGATCTCAACAAACACAAAGACATCAGCATTATAATGACCCAGAATTAAAACCATGCTTGTTTTCATATGTAGCAAGGGAGAAAGACAATGGTCCCTCAACTGTGACCAATGCAGTTTGACCCTCAAATGCATAAGAGTATGCTAAAAGATGTGGCCTCTCAACCACTTGCTTGCTATCTGACTCTCCTCAAATGTATGGAGGAAGTGAATGAAATATGGTGTAAGATGAGTAGGTCCTCCAAAATACATCTCCTCTCCAAGTCCTTCTAGGGAGTGGTCACCAAAATTTCTCATGGCCTCAAGTATACCATGGGGTCCAAAAAGAAGAATGCCCCTCTTTGGAGCAACACCCTGTACATATATGGTTAAGGGAGAAATTTATAAACCATCATGCAAATAAACAATTCCCTTACCGTAAGTCCTACTCATGCAAATGGAGTGGCTCAAAAATGAGTCTCCCCTCATCCTCAAAGAGAAAAGAGGTGGTTGTGCTGACTCCTCCATCTGCACATGATCTATGCATCTCCTCATATGCTGATCTGTCAATATCATACAAGAAAAATTATCCTGGGAATACTCCACCAACAATCTAGAGCTCCCCCATGGATCCATCCTCCATAGTGACAGCACTGATGATCCCTCGTGAAGAGCATCTGTCATATGGTCATCTCCTCCTTTGAAATTTCTCATGCCAAAGATGCAAATTAGAAGGCTGCTAACCTTCGCTTGCTGCTTCTGCCATAGTGCAGAATCTGAAATGAAAGTGGGTGGAAATGATATTGAGGGAATGGCCCCCTCGTCCTTGAGTCTACCCAAGACTCTCAGCGTTGTGTAGCTATCTCCCAACATCTTCACTCCTCTGAAAACAATGAGTGGTGCCCCGACATGTGAAGCATCTCCCATCAGCTGGTGATCTAGTGGTATCCCTGGCAGAAGGTCTCCATGCAGTGAGACATCATCCTCAAGGGCTGACTGCATAGTTGGATGAACAAGTCTGTCCATGCTTGCACTGTGCAATCCAATCACCCTCTTAGGTGCATCATCCTCCAACCATGAGCAGGGATGTGTAATCCTCATCTCAAGATGCTGGGTCTTATCCCCACTTCCTCCTTGTGTATCGATGGTGATAAACCTCCTCAACAATGGCGTATGTGTGCCTCGGTCTCCATGCATGAGATCCTGGGGACTTCCTTGCAAAGATGCAAGAGTCCTTCTCCTTGGAGCAAGAGCTCCTCCTTCCTCTACATGAGGCACTAGATAATCTCTGGATAGCACTGCGCTGTTGCCCTTAGCTCCCTCAACATAATTGGGAAACCCTCTAACAATGCTGCTGCAAATATGGAATCTCTCCCAAAGTGGAAGAAGTTCCTGATCATCAAAAGCCAAGGAGTATCCCCTTTGCACCATGATAGTGCCATCTCCTACTCCTGCAACATTGTACATCATTTGAGAGCACATATGCCTTTTCTCTCTCCAACACCATCCAAGCAACAAACCCCCTTGATGCCTCCTCCTACTCCTAGAAAGAGAGTATGCCAAGTGATGGCCAAACTCCTTCAAGAGTAACCAGCGCAGCCAAGCCTCTTGCTGCCCGGTATCATAAATCTGCAAGTGGCTCACTAGCCCCTTGATCCTTCTCCACCACATCCACTCAACCATGTGTGGATGTCTCCTTCCTTCCTTGATCCCAGTACTCCCCCTTTAAGGACTACCCTCATCCCAAATCAAGCCTCTACATTTCATGGGATTTTGAAATACAGATCTCCTGAGGATCAATTTGATCCTATGAGGATCCAAATATTTGGTAGGAAAAAACCTCCCATAATGATATGTGTGGCACAAGGACTGTCCATCATAGTCATGAGAGAAGCTATCCATATGAAGATGTCCCCCATCTCCTATTTGTTCCTGTGAGAAGGAAAAACCCTCCTCCAACTGTTGAAGAACCTTGCACTCCAAAGGGTGTGGGAGTGCACCTCCATTAAAATCTCTCTGTGAGATCTCCTTTGCATTACTTCTCTTGTACAACAAAGTGTTATTCTACTTCTCTAAGTCACCTGCATGCAATGATGTAGACCAATCCAAGGTGTTTGCTGAAATGACAAGAAATGGATCTCCAATCATACCTTGGTGAAACTTGGAAGCTCCTTGCAAGGCTGCAATTGTTGCTCCCCCATGAGTATTGGCCTCCCAAACTACTGAAGATGAAGGCTACTCCTCCATGGTCTCAATAGCGCTGGTACATGCCTCATCAAATGGTGGTGAGGGCTCCTCCCTCTTTTTGCCAAATCTACTGATCAATCTCTGAGAAAACTCAACAAGATTTGAAACCCTTGCATGGTCTAGATGTCTGATCCGCCAAATATTTGCTTCACCTTCTAAGTGCAGCGTTGCAACTTCTACTACCTCTTTGTCTACTACAGAATGTAGTAGGAAAAAGGCCTCTAGCTTCTTTTCCCAAACTTCTGCTGCACATGTGAGTGATCCATCAAATGTGGACAATAGAAATTTATTGCCTCTCATCATCTCATGGTTGTGTTACCTTTCTTCTTCTTTCCACTGAATAAACTGTGGAAAATATAAAGTCTCTTGGGAGACTCTAGGGTTTGCTCGGTATTCAGCTAGGTACTCACTTAGAATCTCGAATTCCAAGTGTCTTCCATGCTTCTGGTCTACTTCTTTGTGAGAATAGGAAGTGCATGGTCCTTCCTCTTCTCCTCCTTCATTCCTCTTGACCTCTTTGGAGAGGTCTCTTCTGGATCTAAAAATAGATGAGAGTAAACTCATATTTTTCATCCTTGGGCTCTCTGCTTCTGAAATTAAAACTTCACAGGTTGTGCCAAGTTTGATGCTCTGATACCACTTTAATATCCCAAAATGGAAATCAGCAGAATTTTTCACCACTGAAATGTTCCTTTTTCGGAAATATTAACAAGGCTATGTCAGAGATGGACTGAGAGGGATTTTACGCGTTATTTCACCTCTAAAGAGAGGATGAGAACCAGAGGCTTCCTGGCCCTTACTCAGACCCTACCTATAGCTATGAAAATATTTCTTCCTTCAGGAAGATATTGCTCACAAGGGATGAGCTACAACAATACACAAGCATGAGCTAGAAATAGCAGTGAGTGCAAAAACTTTAGAAAATGCAATAAACCCTCATAGTATTCTCATTAATAATATGATAGCAGAAATGTGTACAAGATCTCGAGGAAATGATCACTCAAGCTAAAGAAACTCCTTCTCTGAAGACACAAGTACAATGAACATGAACTACACTGCTACATATATTATGCCCAACAATGACTACGCAGTCACTGAAGGAAGACTGCTGCAAAATAATGATACAATGAAGATATGGAAATAATAAGTTCAAATAAAGAAGGGGGAGCTGGATCTCAACCCCTGGAGACTATAATAAACAATCCCTAAAGGGATTGGCTACAATACATACAAAATAGCATTTCCGCAGAAATGTCGGAGTAGCTGCTACTCTAAAATTAGAATCTGAAGGAGGTGGCTAAATAATGCTGCATAAAATGTATAGACCTCCTCCAATGGAAATCTAGTGTGAAAGGCTGATCCTTTCACCAAAGATCTCACTCTCCAAAATTCCAGTGCAACCCCTCACTGCTATTGCACTCAAAAACTGCGCAGTCAAGGAGAGGAACTGCGTTGTAGATGATGGCAAGAGATTGGCCTCCTGCCAAGATATGAGAAATGGAGCTGAAATCTCCCCTACTGATCTTCCAGATGCATAAAAGCTTTCTCCTCTGAAATCTGAGCTCCGAAATGATGGTGTGAGAACCTCCACTGCAACCCCAGCAACGCAATGTCTCTTGCTGCAAGAATCACTGCACTGAAAGGAATAGCTTTGGCCTTGAGCCAAGATGTGGAGAAGATGAAGATAAAAACTTCAAGAGCTTCTCAAGAAGGGAGGGAATTATTGAACAAGAAATCCCTCGTGCTGAGCAGCACAGTTATCACAGTGTGCAATTGTGGAAAGCAATTAGAAATATCCAAGCTAGCTCAAAATGGTTGCTTTCCCCTCCTTTTATGCCAATGAAGGCTCCTTAGCCATGGACCCCACACATTAGGGTTTTCTCCTCCTCATGAAATTTCATAGGCTTCCCAAGCAAGCTACACCTCCAACTATTGCGCAGTTTGACTTGGTCAACATGACCTAGCCCCCTTTGCAATTAACCCTTTTCACACATGGAGTGTGCAAACAAGCTCCAATAATGCCTCTCTTTCATAATGTGAGGGATTTTATTAATGTTTTTCATAATCATGGGCCTCCTTACCCATTTATTTAGCTACAACAATATAAAATCAAAATTCTAATTTTCCATTTAGCCATGTGCTAAAATGGGAACATTACACCTTTACCAGTTTCCCTTAGCCATAATAAACCAAATGAACACCCAAACTAGGATGTTTTTCCCAACATTCAACTTGGAATACATGTCCCATGACCATGGTCTTATTTCACCTTTATTAACTTTATTACATGGATTTTTGACCAGGGTTGTTACAAAACAATCCCCTTTGGGGGAACATTGTTCTTGGTTTTCAATGACAACTACAACCAGCAAGGCAGTTGAAAAGAAAAACATACTACCCATGGAGCTTTATAACTTAGCTCGTTGCAGTATCTACAATGAAAAACCTTCTGAAAGCAAACCAACATGACAACATAACAATGTGACACCCATACCGCTTATTGGATATTTGTAACACATATCATGGAGGTATTTACATCCATATACATATATTGCTACAACAAAATTTATTTGCCTCAATTGGAAAACAAGGAAGGATACATAGTTTGCATCTAATTAGCCATCTCCCATGTAGCTTCATTGGCACCAAAGTGCTTCAATCGTAATTTAACTTGCTCAAATGCTCGGTTATGAAGCATGATCATCTTTCTCTATAAAATACACTGAGGTTATAGCTAGAATTATCCTTCCATATCCACCTGCAATACAAACCACTCAGTAATATGATCAAAATCCTTTACATATTTTAAGCAATGAAACATGGAAAACATCACGGACTTTAATTTTCGAAGGCAGTGCAATTCTATAGGCCACTAGTCCAATCCTCTCAAGGATATCGAAAGGCCCACAAAACCAAGGTGTCAACATGGCACATGATCCATTCCTCAAGGAGATCTTCTTGGGATTGATGTGAATGTACACCTATTGCCCAACCTGAAACTCCTTAAACATCTTGTTATGATCTACATAATTTTTTTGTCTATCATGTGCTACCATTAAAATCTTCTTGATAACCTGCATTTCCTATTCCATTTTTTCCAACATATCTGGTCCTATCAATAACCTATTTCCTGGATCACTCCAAGTTATGGGGGTATTATAAATCCACCCATAAAGTGCCTCAAATAGACACATCCTCAGTGACACTTGATACCCATGATTTTGAGAAAACTCAACCACTAGGAGATACTCTTCCCACCTATGTTGCTGATGCATGATGTAAATTCTCAACATGTCCTCTAAAATCTTGTTTAACCTCTTTGTTTGTACATTTGTATGTGGATGATAAGTTGTGCTAAAGGCCAAATCCATACCCAAACCTGCAAATAACTCTCTCTAGAATCTAGAAGTGAACTTGGAATCTTTGTCTAACACAATATTCTTCCATACACCATGCAACCTCATTATTTCTCTGATGAATACCTATGCTACATCACTTTCTAAATAAGTAGAATTTACTTGAATAAAGTGTGCTACCTTTGTCAACCTGTCGACCACTACCATGATGGAATCATGTTGTCTATATTTCCTCGAAAAATCTTTAATGAAATCCATATAAATGACCTCCCATTTCCATTATGGAATCAAAATCTATTGTAATAAACCACCTGTATGGTTACACTATGCTTTTACCTATTTAAAATTCAAGCATCTCGCCACAAACTTTGCCACTTCTCTCCTCAGATTTTTCCAATAGTAAAATTTTTCACTTGTGTCAATGTTTTTTGGTATCTTGGATGACCTATAATATGGATTAACATGAAATTACCTCAAGATAATATTCTTCAGCTCACCATTGCTCCACACATAGATCCTGTCCCTAAATATGATCAAACCATATGTTGTAGGATGATAGTACACATCCTGATCACATGTACCCTATTGTAACCTGTGCCTAAGCTCCATGTACCTCTCATCATGTTGTCCCGCCTGTAAGATCAAATTTTGTAAATATGTCTCGTAATAACTCATAGATTCTATGTGATTTACCTGTACCATCTTGTTAAGAGCATATGCAACCCTATTCTCCTTCCGCTCAATGTACCTAATCTCAAATTCAAACTCACTGACCATTTCCAACCATCTATATTTCCTGGCACTCATATTTTATTGATCAAATAAGTGCCTCAATCTACTGTGATCTCTCATCAATACAAACCTCCTGCCAAGAATATATTTCCTCCACATATTCAATGCAGGTTTGATTTTTTCCAACTCAAGATCATGTGTAACATAATTCTGCTTGTGCTCATTCAATTTCTTGATTCATAACATACCACATGTCCCTCCTGCATCAAGACTCGACCAAGCCCTCTCCTGGAGGAATCTATACATACCAAAAATTCTTTATTTGGATATGAAATCTTAATAACTGGACCATTTGTAAACAATTGTTTCAATAGTTCAAAACTCATTGCACACTCCTATATCCATTCACATTTATTACCTTTTCGCTGCAATGATGTGATAGGATATGCAATGCATGACAATTTTCCGATGAACCTCCTATAGTAACCTATTAACCCCATAAATGACCTTACCTCATCCACATTACTAGGAGCTTCCCACTCCATGATAGCCCTTATCTTTTCTGGATCCATTGCTATGCCTTCCTTGGGAAAAACATGCCCAAAATAATTTACCTCTATTTGAAATAAACTGCATTTTCTAAGATTGGAATACAACTAATGCTCTCTTAGTGGTCTTAACACTGTTGTTAAGAGTTTGGCATGTTCTTCCTCATTCTTAGAATATATCAATATATCATCAATGAAAACAATAACAAAATTTTCTAGATAGGGATGCAACACACTATTCTTCAAGCACATAAAAGTAGTTGGAGCATTAGTCAAACCAAATGGAACTACAAAAAAATCATAATTCCCATACCTAGTCTTGAAAGAATTGTTGTAGATATCCTATTCTTTAATGTGTACCTGATGGTATTTGAATCTAAATTCAATCTTTGAGAACATTATTGCTCCCTTTGACTAATCAAAAAATTCATTGATCCTTAGCAACATATACCTATTCTTTATGGTTACCTTGTTCAACTTCCTATAGTTAATACACAACCTGAAAGTACCATTCTTATTCTTCACAAACAATATATGTGTGTTCTAAGGTGATGTACTTGGCCTAATGTATCCTTTGTCAAGCATTTCCTTCAACCACAACTTCAATTCCACTAACTCTGGTTTTCTCATCCTGTATGGTGCCTTTGATGTTGCTGCTACCCCTGGTACCAACTCAATAGAAAATTCCACTTCTCTATAAGACAAATATTCTGAAATATATGCAGGGAATACATCCTGAAACTGTTGTAAAATTGGATAGCTACTCAATACATTTGCATCCTCAACATCCTTAAATTTATCACTGGAGATATGCACTGTAAATAACACACACCCTTTTCTGTGACTGTGCTTTTCCTGCATAGATGTAACCATTCTGACCGATGTTTCTTTCTTCTTACTTTGCAATATTATTTGTTCCCCATTGTCATCCAAGAACTCAATATCCTTGTCTTAACAATCCACCTTAGTCTTGTGAAGATATAGTCAATCCATACCCAAAAGCATACTATATGATCCCAATGGAAGCACATTCAAATTTGTTGATGTAGGCATACCATTCAACTCAAATGCACAAGCTCTTACCCAAAGATGAACTATTTTCTTTGTACTTGTAGCCAACTGCACTAACCAATATTTTCATGCACTTATTTATTCAAACAACACTTATCCGCCAAGTTAGGGTTAGCATAACTATAATTGGATCTAGGTTCAATCAAAATAGAAACAACTTGATTACAAATCTTACCGTCCATCTCGATAATAGATTCCTAGTGATCCTCTTGCATGTTATTCAATACTGCATAGATACGAGGAATGCTTTGTCGAACATCCCCAATAGTTTGCGCCTTTTGTTCACTATATATATGAGGCCTACCACCCTAATTTTGTGGACAATCCTTCATAACATGCTCCTTTCCACATATCCAACACTATAATTGTCCCATACCATCACCTTTATTCTACTACCCTCCAGGTTGTGACCCATCTCCCTGTCTAACTACATTGAACTTCTTGTAAGGAACAAAATCTCTTTCTCACCTCCATCCTAGGGTCCTATTCTTTTTTATGCAATTTACCTTTAGCTTTGTATTTTCCTTTCCATACTTGTTGATATTTTGTCTTACACTTTGATTTCTCATAATATTTCTTAAACTTTCCAATGATTTCTTCAAGTGACTAAGGCTCATCATATTCAATATGATCTCTAAATGATAATGGTAATCCATTGATAAATATATGAACTTTGGCTTTCTCATCTTTAAGATATGGTACATACATAAAAAATTACAGGAAATTGGTCATATACTCCTCATCTGTCATCGATCCCATCTTTAGCTCATAGAAACCCTTGGCCTTACTATCGTAGTACATCTTCGACAAGTAATTCTTCCTAAAGAGTCTCTTGAACTCATGCCAACTCAACTCCTTTTTCTTGATGTCTCTGACACACTTCACATCTTCCCACGAGATGTCTGCATTCCATTTAAGGCTGAAGATAGTTATTTTGGCCTTCATGTTCTCTATGTAAGCATGCAACTCAAAGACTTTCTTCATCCCAACTAACCATGTGTTAGGTCCCTATAATACTAGTGTTGCCCCTCATTGTTATTATTAATATAGACCCCTTATTTTTATTGTTGTGCCCATGTAGCCCCCATATTGTTATTATTATGCCCCATAGAAGCCCACTATTGTTATTTTTGTTCCCTTACATTATTATTGTTATGTAGGCTTTGATTATATTGTGACTCCTTAGACTCCTATATATACAAGGTAGGTATTATCATTTGTATCATCCAAGAATTTTACATTTATGTAATTTAAAGAAGTTTTTCCCCTCAAAGAGGATAATTTTTAAGTCATTGATCTATATTTTCTTCTGTTTTGTGAGATGGTTACATAAAATTTGGTATCAGAGCTTTGGATTCTAGGATTTCACTTATCCAAATAGGACATCTTAGAATTTTCGCTATAAATATTTTTCTACGAGATTTTAGAAGCTAAAATTTGGAGCACGTGGAGCCTAAATATTTTCAAATTCTTGTAAAAGTTTCATAGCTTGGTTCACTATAGTTTTGAGATATGATCTGAGGAAGTTATGGTTTTTGTAGGCTCCAAAATTCAGTCTCAAACATGTGACCTAGGGAAAATCGTCATAACTTTCGTTTTAGACATCATAATTGAATTCTATAAAAAGTGGGTGAAATTGCATGGACTACATTTTTTCTTGTAGAAATTTCAGGGCCAAAGGTTCTGAGAGTGGCATGTGTCATCCCAAAAAACTTCACTCTACTGAACCAATCCATAATCATGTTATCATGGGAGATTTGGCATAACTCTATATTGAAGAATCCAAGATTGGTATGACTTGTGGCATTTGAAACAAGATTCAAAGGGATACCATAGGACCAAATTTTAGACATTGGAGATCTAAAATTACATATTCAAGATCGAGATCCTAAAATAAAGAAAAAGCTGTGTATTATTTTTTTAAAATTGCATAACTTATGTTTGAAAAATTAGTTTGAAGTGATTCCAAAGAGATATTGAAGCATATATATCAGTATTGGGTTCTAAAATTCCTCCAAAAACAAAAATTCCACATCCATTAATCCCTCATAAATCTATAATATTATGCTTGAGGAAGAATTGCAACATGATATATCAAAATTATGGGACCAAGTGCAACAAATTTCGCTCTCACACAAAGAAACAAAATATGAACTAAACGAGGACATGGATGGCGTAAAAGGTGACATGTATGGTATAAAAGGAAACATGGAGGTTTTTAAAGTAGAGACTCCAATGCAAGGTTTAAGAACCACCACATTCCAAATACAGATATGAGTAATTTTGATTTCAAGGATTCGGTAACGTGGATACTACATATGGAGCAATATTTTAATCTACATGATGTGCAACCCTCACAAAAGGTACATATTTCATCTTTGTATTTATAATCCAATCATTTTTTGTGGTATAGATGGATTTGTTCTCGTAAAATACTTGTCACTTGGTCAATTTTTATGGAGGAAATGATAGCACATTATGAAGATACAAAGAGAAACATCATCTTTAGCCAATTGATAAATCTCAAACATAAGGGTTCAATGATAGAGCACATTGAAAACTTCTAAAAATTGAATATTAGGGTAATTGATGCTCCATAGGAGCATAGGATTGTGTCTTCATAGGTGCTTTAAAATATAACATCCAACATTAGGTTCACATTTGGGAACCTGATTCATTGGATAAGACATTCAAAATGGAAAGAAAAGTTGAAATAAAAATTATGGAAACAAGGAATTATACCACTCACAACTATAAATATGGAAGTGTTTTTGCTCCTATTCTTCCACAACCTACAAGGTTGACACCAAAAAAATTGGAGGAAAAAAGAGTAAAAGGGCTTTGTTACAGTTGTGATAGCAAATAAAATAAAGTTCATAAGTGTGCTGAGAAGAAATTATTCTACATAGGTTGTGAAGAGGAGGAATAAAAGGAACAAGAAACATTAAAAGAGGAGGATATGCACCAACAACCAACCCTACATAAAGAAGAAATGAATCCAACCATATCTTGTAATGCATTGGAAGGAATTACCACTCCTAAAACCCTCAAGATAGAAGTATATATCAAGAAGAAAAAGGTAATAGTGTTGATTTATTTGGGTAGTACCCATAATTTTATTCATTGTAAGATAGCCAATGAATTGAATTTCTTCCAATATCCAACACTAGAGTGTCAAGTTATGGTTGCAAATGGGGGAACTATAAATTTCTATGAAAAGTGCCATAATATCAAGCTAACCATGGGGGAATATGTATTGAATAGTCAAAGGATTTCCATTCCAATGGGTGGTGCTGATGTTGTACTAGGATTCCAATGGTAATAATATTTGGGAATGATAACTTTAAATTTTCAAGAAATTTTCTTGAATTTTTTTTTAGAAGGAAAGGAAGTTTAATTAAGGGGTATCACAGAGAAAATGGGAAAGATAATTAGATATAATGGCATGAAAAAGCTTCTGAAGAAACAAAAATGAGGTGTAATTGCATAATTATGACCACTAGAGGTTCAAACATCAAAACAATCAATTTCTCCAAATCTCCAAAAATTCATGGACAATCATTCCAAGGTGTTTGATTGTTGATCAACGGTTGTCATTGATGTCAACCCAAGAATCACCAGGGGCTAACCCAATATTGCATGGGAATTTTGACCTACCAAATTAATATATTCTAGGTCAATAATTATTTTTCTGGTTTCTACTTGTCGAGATGTTTCCGTTGATATATGGCACGCCATGTAATTCTTCACAGTTTGAGAGATATTCATGTTTGAATTTTGTACCCCCAGTTAGTGGGCTAAAACCCCATGGGGTTGGGGCATGGGTCATTGAAAAGTCATAATTAATATTTTTTAACCTCCTAAGATCCCTCCCACATTCACTTGTTGAAGCCCCTCTCAATTTAAGCATTCATATATATTGTGATCTTCATTTCCTCCTTAGGCAAGGGATTCGACCATCTAAAACAGGTAATCGTGGAATTTTCGCTCTAAATTTTTTTCTACGAAGGCTCAGAACCTGAACTTTTTATGAGGGGAAGCCGAAATCCTGAGGAAGCTGCAGTAAAAATTTTAGATCAATTTGCGCAATATTTTTGGAGATATGATCTGTGGAAGTAAGGGTTTTTGCGGGATCCTGAAATTCATTTCAAAGAAGTGACCTTGGTAAAATCGTCATAACTCTCTCTGAGTATCGGATTGGAATTCTGTAAAAAATGATGGATAGTGCACAACCTTTACTTTTTTCTCTATCAATTTCAGAAAAAAATGAAGAAACAATGACATGTGGCATGCCGTACAAGTACGCTCTTCTGAAACAGTCCATAATTAGGTCATTGTGAGAGATTGGGTATAAATCTCTCTTCAAGAATCCAAATTGGGTCAGACCTGTGGCATTGGAAAGATGACTCAGAGGACTACTACAAGACTAAAAATCAGATATTGAGGATCTGAAATGACAGAGATACACCAGATTCAATATCGAGCTCCTAGAAGGCAATAAAAAGCTAGATCATGTGTTGTCAAGGGTTGCAAAGGACCATAATTTCTACTGTAGAAAAGCAAAGCAAGGTGCAACAGAGGGTAGCATGAAAATAACAGCATCTAAGGTGCATAACAGTAGCAAGAAGTTCATCATATGAAGTCTTCAAGTGGGCAGCACTGCATACAATCATTGTAAATGTATCATTGTACCTAGTCATTGTAAATACATTATTGTACAAATTGTACTAGTATCTATCTGCCAAGGGTTGAAGAGGTAGCGTTGGGAGGTCTAGGATCATCATTAGGTGTTTGTGTCAAAGTTGGGGTTATGGTCTAATATATCTTCTTCTTCTACATCATTCTATATCATTGTAAAGTGGACCATTTTCCCTGGTATGGGAGTTCATTCTTCTTTTATTCTTCTATAGGGTGGTAGGGTGGTGCTAGGGTGAGTTGTATCTCATTGGGTGTTGGGGCATCCGTTCAGTCAACTACTGAAGAATCTCGGGCATTGGAGCATCCATCCAGTGGGAGCTGGAGAAGAATGCTTTTCTAGATTCTAGGAAGTTGGAGCTTTATTTTCTATTGGAGTTGAAAGGAATTATTAGAAAAGCATTAGGTGGTTTTTGTCCTGGAGTGGGTTTCCACCTTAAAAATTACGTGCATTTGTGTTCCTCTTGTTTACTGCTATCATTGTACAAAAAATGACAATAATTTAAGATTAAATAATGCTCTAATTGAAAGGAATACTGATTCACCCCCCCTCTCAGTATTTCCAACAATTGGAGTTTAGCTGGTTCCTCACAATGCCAGCTAATAAATGTAGGGTTGAGGTCATGAGGGTTACCAATAATGGTGTACTCATTAGCCCAAAATAATTACAAATTCTGGAAATGAATAATGAGGCCTATGTTCAAGAAGGTTGACATATGGATAATTGCTCATAAAATGGACAACAATCCCAAGGAACAAGGTGAGAAGAATTTAGAAATGAGAGGTAAAAAGAGGAATATTATTAATTGGACTTATTGAATCTGCCTTTCATAAGGTGTTGGGTTTTAAAACCGCCCAAAATGTATGGGACAAGCTTGAGAATATATATGCAGGTGACTCAAATGTCAAAGAAGCAAAGCTTCAAATCTATAGAGAAAAATTTGAGCAACTCAGAATAAAAGAAGATTGCAACATTGCTAAGATACTAATTAGACATGATGGAAGAACTAGTAACTATGGAAGACAGAGAGCTACTGGACGCAGAAGATTCATATTGCAGATTCTGAACAGTTACCAGGAGATCAACTAAAGGTATCAGTTCAGGGAATACAAATGCACCCTGGACAAACCTAGCAAGGAAGAATTACATGGAGTTCTGATAGCATATAAAATGAGACTTGATGAAGAAAAGGGTACTTCAAATCTAGAAACTGCGTTCGTTGCATCTAAGCAAACCAATAAGGACAAACAACCTTCAATTGAAATGACATGCACCTGCAAGTGTGAAGAAAAAGGAGATGATGGAGAAGGTCTTTCAGATGAAGAATATGCTTACTTTACAAGAAAGCTAAAAGCTGGTAAAGGAAAATTCAAAGGTAAACTTCCATTGATATGTTTCGGTTGTGGTGAGGTTGGGCATTTCATAGAAAAATGTCCAAACAAAAGTGATGGCAACTCAAAAGGAAAGAAAGGCTTTAAGAAATTCAACAAGCAAGGCAAAAATAAAGGATCCAAAAGGAACTTTCTCTCTAAAGAAGATAGCTCCTCATCCGATGAAGAAAGTGACAGCAAAGAAGAAGCCAATGACAAAGTATTGTTTATGGCCAAGCACAATAAACAAGAAGTATCAAACAATGAAGAAGAAGGGTTGACCATAGAAGAATTTTATGAGGAGGCAATCAAGCTTATAAAGGAGCTCAATGCTGAGAAGATCCGTTCCAATGAATTTCGAAGAACAAGTTCATGTCCAAAATTGAGGCTAATAAAGAATACAACAAAATAGAAGAGGCCATCGTGTTAGAAGTTAGAAGAAAGCAACCTAGAAAGGGAAGCATTATAAGACGAAGTAGTCTCGCTGCATAAGGAAGTGAAGAAGGAAAAAATTGTCCAAAACTATGCCAACAACTCAAGGGCATTAGAAGAACTCATCAACAATCAACTATCTTACAATGAGAAAACTAGCCTCGGTTACAAAGAAGAAGAAGCAGGACATTCTACAACAAAATACAATGAACCTATGAGATATGACATACATGTAGACTTCATTGGACAAGTTTCACAAGCACATCCTTGGAAGACGATTCCTTGATGAAGATTTTCATCCAGGTACCAACATATTTTCCATGGCTATTGTTATTCATGTGGAAAATTTGGTCATAAAGCTGTAGAATGTCGCACGTACCCTAGGAACCAATACAATTCCAAGAGATTCTTCAAATATGAACTAGGGCAGAACGAAACATCAATAGATTTGAAAATTTAAGAAATAATATGAATGTTATAAATGTCAAAACTTGACACATAGGGCTTGTAGATCAGAGACTTGAAAATCCCCTTAAGAATCTTCGAAGCCACAAAAATGGACGAACACAAAGAAGAAGAAGACTATGAATTGTGCCTCGATTTCAAGGTCATAAAAAAGAAAGATGCAGAATGTTTATTAAGTTTCTCAACTGATACACCTGGAGAAGAAGGAAATTTGTATCTCTGAAAGAGAAGAAGGATGGAACCATATCCTTTGGAAATGATGGATCTTCAAATGTTATAGGATCAGGTACCGTCACTCTCAGAAGCAAAGATGTTATAGCCAAGAATGTTTTATTGGTCGAAAACATGAATCACAATCTACTCAGTGTTGGACAAATGTGTGATCAAGAACACACAATGCTATTCAACTCCACAAAATGTGAAATCAGGAAAGGAAGGTATGGTAAAATTGTGGCTACATCAAGTCGAGCTCCAAACAACATATATGTTTTGGATGAAGCAACTAAAGCATGTCTACTAGCTAAAGAAGATGAAAGTTGGTTATGGCACAAACGAATGGGTCACATAAACTTTGACAATATTGTTAGGATAAGCAAAAAGGAAGCAGTACGAGAAATGCCAAAAATCTCAAAACCTTCCAACACACTATGTGAGGCATGTCGACATGGCAAGCAGACAAAATTCCAATTTAAAACAAAAGAACACTTTTCATCACATCCATTGGAATTGATACATACTGATATATGTGGTCCTATGAGAACAAAAGGCTTAGACAGAGAATTATATTTAATGTTCATGATAGATGACTATACTAGGATGACAGCCGTCAGTTTCCTAAAGAAAAATTCTGAAGCATTTGAGTGCTTTAAGATCTACAAGGAGTTGGTTGAAAATGAAACTGATTTGAAAATAACGTGTTTAAGATCAGATAATGGTGGAGAATTCACTTCCAACTTATTTCAGCAATATTGTGACGAAAATGGAATGAAAAAGAAATTTTCAACAGCACGAACACCTCAGCAAAATGGAGTTGCTGAAAGAAAGAATAGAACTGTACAGGAAATGGGTAGAACAATGTTGAAGGACTCAAAATTGGATGAAAAATTATGGGTTCAAGAAATTTATACAGTAGTCTTCATTATCAACCGAAGTCTTCTCAGAAATAATTGCAACAAGACTCCATATGAATTATGGAAAGGAAAACCAGCTAATGTAAAATATTTTAGAATCTTCGGAAGAAAATTTTATATCAAAAGAGAAGATCAAAATTTGGGTAAGTTTGAATCACGTGTTGATGAAGGTATCTTTGTTGGTTACGCACGCAAAAGAAAGGCCTATAAATGCTATAATCTAAGACGAAAACAGATAGTGGAGAGCATAAATGTTACATTTGACGAAGATGGTGTTCTAGCGAGTAATGATGAGGATATAGAATCTTTGAAACTTGAGACAGAGGCTAAAAAAGACACAGATAAAATTGTAGAACAAGAAGCAACTATCAACGAGGAAGAAGTAAAAAATGATCATCAAGATATACCAGAACAACAACAAGAAGCTCCTCCAAGGAGAACAAAAGAGCGGATTCAAAAGAACCATCCATCAAATCAAATCATTGGTGACATAAATGAAGGTCGACAACTTCGTTCATCACAACAAGCTCACGTTGCTTTTCTAGCAACCTTTGAGACTAGTAGTTTTGAGGAAGCCAGCCAAAATGAACATTGGGTAGCAACTATGAATGAAGAATTGGATCAAATTGAGAAGAATAACACCTGGGAATTAGTTCCATGACCAAAAGATAAAAATGTCATTGGGACTAAATGGGTGTTCAGGAACAAATTGAATGAAGATGGGCAGGTTACCAGAAACAAAGCAAGATTGGTTTGCAAAGGCTATGCACAAGTGGAAGGAATTGATTTCGACTAAAAATTTGCACCAGTTTCCAGAATGGAAGCCATCTGAATGTTTCTCGCCTATGCATGTTTAAGAAAAATCAAAGTCTACCAAATGGATGTTAAGTCAGCATTTTTGAATGGAGAATTAGAAGAAGAAGTTTACATCGAACAACCTGAAGGTTTTCTACTATCACAAAAAGAAGACTATGTCTGCAGGTTAAAGAAGGCTCTATATGGTCTCAAGTAGGCTCCCAGAGCATGGTATGCTTGTCTTGATGGATATCTACGTCAACAAGGGTTCAAGAAAGGTATTGTTGATAGCAATATTTATGTACAAATAGATAAAGATAATTTAACAATTGTTGAGGTATATGTGGATGATATAATATTTGGTAGCAATGATGATCGACTAAGTAAGAAATTTTCTACAAAGATGCAAAGTGAGTTTGAGATGTCTTTACTTGGTGAGCCGACATACTTCTTAGGGCTTCAAATATCTCAGCAAGAGAAAGGAATATTTATATGTCAAGCCAAGTACATCAAGGAAATGCTCAAGAAATTCAAAATGGAAGATTGCAAACCCGTCCTTACTCCAATGGTAACAAGTTGCAAATTGAGCATAGACGACTCATCTAAGGATGTGGATCAGAAGTTGTACAGATCTATGATTGGTAGTCTTCTATATGTAACAGCCTCTCGGCCAGATGTTATGCAAGAAGTTGGACAAGTAGCAAGATTCCAAGCAGCACCAAAAGAATCACATATTATTATCGTCAAAAGAATTATTCGATATCTAAAGGGCACAAAAGAATATGGCTTGTGGTATCCCAAGGGTAACAATCTCATTATTCAAGCCTTTACAGATGCAGATTGGGCAGGAAGCGTTGATGATCGTAAGAGTACTAGTGGAGCAGCATTCTATCTAGGTGGTTGTCTCGTATCATGGTTGAGCAAAAAGAAAACTTCAATCTCATTATCTACAGCGGAAGCAGAATACATTGCAGCAACATCATGTTGTACTCAAGTCCTTTGGATGAAACAAACTTTGGAAGATCTTCAAGTACAATTCAGTGAGCCTATTCCCATATTCTGTGACAACACTAGTGCCATTAGCATCTCCAAGAATCCTGTCATGCATTCAAAAACAAAACACATTCCAATCAAATATCATTTTGTTAGAGAACAAGTCGCTGAAAAGAATATCAAACTTGAGTATGTTTGTACAAAAGAAAAAATTGCTGATATCTTCACTAAACCTTTACCTCGTAAAGCATTTGAATATCTTCATCAAAAGCTTGGGATTCTCCCAAGTTCTCATTAGATTTTCCTTTTTCAAGAATATAAAGCGGGAGTGGAAGTGTGTGCAGGTCTGCAAGACAGTTGTGTGTCAGTGCGAGTGGAAGTGTGTACATGTATGCAGGATGGTTGTATTTTAGGGGGAGTTACCCTTTTCCATTTATGTCAAAGGGGGATAGAATGTTGTAGGAAGAGGTGTCATGATCGCAGGGGGAGTACTTGTGTTGCCATCAATGCCAAAGGGGGAGATTGTTGATCAGCGGTTGTCATTGATGTTAACCCAAACAGCACCAGGGGCTAACCCAATATTGCATGGGAATTTTGACCTAACAAATTAATATATTCTGGGTCAAAAATTCTTTTTATGTTTTCTATTTATCGAGATGTTTCCGTTGATATATGGCGCGCCATGTAATTCTTCATAGTTTGAGAGATATTCATGTTTGAAGTTTGTACCCCCAGTTAGTGGGCTAAAACCCCATGGGGTTGGGGAATGGGTTATTTAAAAGTCATAATTAATATTTTTTAAGCTCCTAAGATCCCTCCCACATTCACTTGTTGAAGCCCCTCTCAATTTAAGCATTCATATATATTGTGATCTTCATTTCCTCCTTAGGCAAGGGATTCGGCCATCTAAAACAGGCCATCGTGGAATTTTCGCTCTAACCTTTTTTCTACGAAGGCTCAGAAGCTGAAATTTTTATGAGGTGAAGCATAAATCCTGAGGAAGTTGCAGTAAAAATTTCAGTTCAATTTTCACAACATTTTTGGAGATATGATCTGTGGAAGTAAGGGTTTTTGCAGGCTCCTGAAATTCATTTCAAAGAAGTGACCTTGGTAAAATCATCATAACTCTCTCTCTGAGTATCGGATTGGAATTCTGTAAAAAGTGACAGATAGTGCACATCCTTCAATTTTCTCTGTATCAATTTTAGAAACAAATGAAGAAACAGTGACACGTGGAATGCCGTACAAGTATGCTCTTATGAAACAGTCCATAATTAGGGCATTGTGAGAGATTGGGTATAAATCTCTCTTCAAGAATCCAAATTTGGTCAAACCTGTGGCATTGAAAAGATGACTTAGAGGAATACTACAGGACCAAAAATCAGATATTGATGATCTGAAATGACAGAGATACACCAGATTCAATATCGAGCTCGTGGAAGGAAATAAAACGCTAGATCATGTGTTGTCAAGGGTTGCAAAGGACCAGACTTTCTATGGTAGAAAAGAAAAGCAAGGTGTAGCAGAGGGTAGCATGAAAAGAGAAGCATCCAAGGTGCATAACAGCAGCAAGAAGTTCATCATATGAAGTCTTCAAGTGGGCATCACTGCATACAATCATTGTAAAGGTATCATTGTACCTAGTCATTGTAAATACATTATTTTACAAATTGTACTAGTATCTATCTGCCAAGGGTTGAAGAGGTAGCGTTGGGAGGTCTAGGATCATCATTAAGTGTTTGTGTCAAAGTTGGGGTTATGGTCTAGTATATCTTCTTCTTCTACATCATTCTATATCATTGTAAAGTGGACCATTTTCCCTGGTACGGGAGTCCATTCTTCTTTTATTCTTCTATAGGGTGGTAGGGTGTTGCTAGGGTGAGTTGTATCTCATTGGGTGTTGGGGCATCCGTTCAGTTAACTATTGAAGAATCGTGGGTGTTGGAGCATCCATCCAGTGGGAGCTGGAGAAGAATGCTTTTCTAGATTCTAGGAAGTTGGAGCTTTATTTTCAATTGGAGTTGAAAAGAATTATTAGAAAAGCATTAGGTGGTTTTTGTCTCGGAGTGGGTTTCCACCTTAAAAACTGTGTGCACTTGTGTTCCTCTTGTTTGCTGCTATCATTGTACAAACACTGATAATAATCGAAGATTAACTAATGCTCTAATTGAAAGAATAATTTATCTACCCCCCCCCCTCAGTATTTCCAACATTGATAACCCCCAAAGGCCTCCCATTTATTCATGATCATGATCATGTTATTCAATTGATTCTAGGAAGTGTTCCTCCAAACATCAATCCTTACAGATATCCTTATGTGCAAAAGAGTGAAATTGAACGTATGGTTGCAGAAATGCTAGAGGCTGGTATAATATAACCTATTCAAATTTCTTTCTTTGCTCCAGTAGTATTGGTGCACAAGAAGGATGGATCATGTCTTATATTTCTGGATTATAGGGAGCTCACCAAGCTCACTATTAAAGATAAATTTCCCATTCATGTCATTGATGAATTTTTGGATGAACTACATGGAGAAATTTACTTCACCAGGCTGGATCTTCATTAAGGATATCACCAAATTAGAATGAAGACTGAAGACATTCTAAAAACAACATTCAAAACTCTTGAGGTTCATTATGAATTTTTGGTCATATCTTTCGGCCTTACTAATGCACCTTCCACATTTCAAGGTTTGATGAATTCCATTTTCAAACCTTTCCTTATAAAATTTGTGTTAGTATTTTTTGATGCTATATTAATCTACAAGTCTTGGAAGGATCATGTTCAACATGTTGAAAGGGTGCTCAAACTATTGGAGGAGAAACATTTATATGAAAAAACCTATAAATTTTTATTTAGAGTACATGAGGTGGAATATTTGGGTCATATTGTATCTCATGAGGGTGTTAAGGTAGACCCTAACCAAATTAAAACCATTAAGGAATGGAAAATTCCCACAACAATAAAGCATCTTTGAGGATTTCTCAGGTTGAAAAGGTATTATCGTAAGTTTGTTAAGAATTATGGGAGAATAGTGGCACCTCTAAAATCATTATTGAATAAATATGAACTTTCTTGGACTCCAGAAGAAACTAGGGCCTTTGAACTTCTTAAAAAGGCAATGTTCCAAGGACTGGTCTTAGCTATTCCAGACTTCACAAAAGCCTTTATTGTGGAATGTGATGCCTTGTGAAATGGAATTGGTGTTGTTTTAATGCAAGATGGAAGACCCATTTATTTTGAAAGTTTTCCAATAAAAGGAAAGTATTTACAAAAACCTATTTGTGAGAAGGAAGTGTTGGCAATACTACACCCACTAAAGCAATGGAGACCTTACCTAATGGGAATACACTTCAAGTTAAAAACAAATCATCATACTCTTAGATAAATTTTGGAACAAATATTATATTTAGAAGAGTGGAAAAAATGGGTGACAAATATGTTGGGTTATGCCCTCTGAAATCATCTACCAAAAAGTGAAGCAAAATGTTTTTGCAGATGCACTCTCAAGAAAGCGTGAGGATGTGGAAGAATTTCTTTGTGCCATTTATATTATCAACCTAAGTGGATAATGGAAGCAATAGATGAATGGAAGAATGATGAAGAGGTGTGGACACTCATTCAAAAGTTACAACAAGATCCCAATACATCTAATACATTTAGCTAGAAAAATGATTCATTATGGTACACATATTGCTTAAATATTTGTAATAATTCCCAACTCAAAAAACAGATTCTTTTGGAATTGCACACCTCTCCCTTAGGAGGGCACTCGGTATTTTTAAAAACTTACCATAGGGTCAAGAAGGAATGTTTTTGGGATGGAATTAAATTTGATATTCAGAATTTTGTGGCAGAATATTTGGTTTTCCAATAAAATAAAGTTGAGGCAATTAAGATCTTCGGTCTGGTACAACCTTTAGCTATTCCAACTCAACATTGGGATGAGGTATCAATGGATTTTATCACAGTTTTACCCAAGTATGAAGGAAAGAGTGTCATCATGGTGGTAGTTGATAGAATTACCAAGTATGCACACTTATGTGCATTATCATTCTTTTAAATCTAGTACAGTTGCTACTGCATTTATGGAAACAATTTAAAAACTTCATCGAAACCCAAAGATTATAGTAAGTGACAGAGATACCATTTTCACTGGATATTTTTGAATGGAATTATTTTATTGTCTGGGTACTCAATTAGCTCATAGCTCATATTATCATCCTCAATCTAATGGGAAAAATAAGATAGTGAACAAATGTTTGGAAGGATATATTCGTTTCCTTTTATCTGATAAGAAAACAGAATGGGTCAATTGGTTACCTCTAGCTGAGTGGTGGTATAACGCTTCCTTTCATACTACAGAAAAAATGATACAATTTATGGAACATTATGTATATCATCCACCATCCATCACATAATCTTTTAGATAAATTTCAAAGGTTGAAGCACTGGAATCTCACATCTAGCATAAAAAAAAATTTCTCCAACTCTTAAAGGATAACCTCACCTTGGCGTAGAATCAAATGAAATAACAGAAATATCAACATCATAGTGAAATAATTTTTGATATAGGTGATTGCCTATTTCTATGGCTACAACCATACAAACAAATGTCTCTCAAGAAAGATAAGAAGGATAATAAATTATCACCCAAGTACTACGATCCTTACAAGGTGTTGCAAAATTTTGGTACTATGGAATACAAATTGGAGTTTCTTGCATATTCCTAAGTACACCCAGTTTTCCATGTTTCATGCTTAAAGAAGGTTATCTGTGGCAAGCTTATAGTTCAAACAGTGTTGCCAGAACTTGATGAAGAAGGAAAAATCATATTTGAGCCTGAAGTCGTCACAAAAAGAAGAACCCAACAACTATGAAATTGATCAATTTTAGAGTATCTCATTAAGTGGGAGAACTTACCCATGGAATATTCCACATGAGAGGATGAGAATTTTATACAAAAGCATATATAACTACTCAAGAATTGAGGACAACACTTTTTTGAAGGAGAGGGTCATGTCAGGTCCTTATAATACTATTGTATCCCCCTTATTGTTATTTTTAATACATCCCCCTTATTGTTATTTTTGTGCCCATGTAGCCCCCATATTGTTATAATTGTGCCCATAGAAGCCTACTATTGTTATTGTTGTGCCCTTACATTATTACTCTTATGTAGGATCTGATTATATTGTGACCCCTTAGACTCCTATATATACGAAGAAGTTATTTTCATTTCTATCATCCAATAATTGTTCATTTATGTAATGTAAAGGATTTTTCCCCATCAAAGAGGATACTTTTTAATTCATTGATCTATCTTTTATTTTATTTTGTGAGTTGGTTTCATTTTTCGGTTTCTTCAAATCTCCACCAAATGTAGGTGGCTTCACTTTCTTGAAATCATCTGGAAAATATCCCCTCTCACTCTTACTATAAGGATGATAGTGATGATGACCATGATACATCTTAGAAACAAAACTAGAATAGAACCTATGTCTATCACCTCTCTTATTCGATGTGTCCAAGAATCTGCCTTCCCTGATTGTGTCATATCTATCTAACTTGTTCCCACCATGAGACATACTTCCATATGCTCCATTATTCATGTCCTCCTATCCATGATTGATCCTAAGAGGTCTCTGTCTCTAGAGATATGACAAAATCTGAAGGATGAATGCATTAACCTATGCTTGTTTCTCTAGTGCCTAAATGATCCTGTCATTTTTTTCCTTGCAACTTCTTATTTTTTCCTTGAAACTTCTCAAGTTGTCTGCTATAACAAGAGAATAACTATCACCATTCTTCTCAGTGGATATATAGGGAGAATATTGTGAACTATAGTCTACCACATTTCTATTCATCTTTGATCTCCTTCCTGCAAGTATACCATGTCAGCTAAACCAAAATATAAACATAACCAACGTACCTTAGTATTGTTAGACACCTATAATATTTGTTATAGCAAAAGGTGGCTAAGACTTTTTGAGCCTCCAAGGAAAAAAATTTATCACTAAAAATTGTTGGCTCTTGAAGACTCCTTTAAGGCCTCATGCCTCTGTCCAAAATCTTCATTTACTATCTCCATTTTACACTCAGAAAATTCTGCTGATTTCAAGTGAAAGACTGCTGAAAAACCATTAATTTCCCCTTTTTCCCACTCAAAACTAACCTTCATTTTCTCCCCTTTTTCTCCATAAAAACTCCTTTGTTTTCATGATTTCTCTTCTTCCCCTCATGAAAATCACTTTTCCATAGTTAAAAACCCATTTTTTAACTATTCCAGAACCCCCGATTCCTTTGAAAACCATGAGAAATTTCATAAAAAGTAGAGTATTATGACTATGGACTTAAGCCCCCTTGGGCTAAGTCCTAAACCAATTCCCCCACATGCCCACACCTTGAAACTAGGTGCTAAACCCATATGGCGCTTATCGGCATCGCAAACTTTTGGCAAGTGCATTTGTTGTGTTACATAAAAAATCCGATGCGATCAGCCCCCTTTGATATAACTCCAGATCTCATGTTTCTTTTGAAAAACCAAGAGTTATTACCTCGAGTGTTAATCACATCGGAAACTTTTAATGGTGCGAGAGTTTTGTGTTACAAAAAAGTTTCGATGCGATCAGCCTTTGTATTATAAAACTCCCAATCGCATCAATTTTTATATATATTTTGTGGGCCCGACCCAGCGCTTAAAACCTTGTAAATATTCCATTCCCGATCCATTTTTCCTTTGTAAACCCGAAAACCCACTTTTCCAAAGTTTTGGTCTAAAAACCAAAATCACGTGTTAAATATTTAAAATGGGTTAATTATAAAGACCGATCGCGCAATCGCAATCGGAGAAAACACAATGTGTTGATTAAGGAGACCCGCATCAAACTTCCGATGCGATTAGGTCTCATGTATATAAACCCCGCCTCTTTTTCTTTCATTCCATATAACTTTTCCCCGGGACCAAGTGTTAAAGGTCTCGGGCGCCAATCGCATCGCAAATGTTACCATGGGTAGATTAAAAAGACCAGACTTGATGGCCCGATTGCGATTGGCCCTTGTTTTAATACGCCCGGGCATATTAAATTCCGTAAAGACCACAGGTTTCTTTTGAAAAACCAAGAGTTATTACCTCGAGTGTTAATCACATCGGAAACTTTTAATGGTGCGAGAGTTTTGTGTTACAAAAAAGTTTCGATGCGATCAGCCTTTGTATTATAAAACTCCCAATCGCATCAATTTTTATATATATTTTGTGGGCCCGACCCAGCGCTTAAAACCTTGTAAATATTCAATTCCCGATCCATTTTTCCTTTGTAAACCCGAAAACCCACTTTTCCAAAGTTTTGGTCTAAAAACCAAAATCACGTGTTAAATATTTAAAATGGGTTAATTATAAAGACCGATCGCGCAATCGCAATCGGAGAAAACACAATGTGTTGATTAAGGAGACCCGCATCAAACTTCCGATGCGATTAGGTCTCATGTATATAAACCCCGCCTCTTTTTCTTTCATTCCATATAACTTTTCCCCGGGACCAAGTGTTAAAGGTCTCGGGCGCCAATCGCATCGCAAATGTTACCATGGGTAGATTAAAAAGACCAGACTTGATGGCCCGATTGCGATTGGCCCTTGTTTTAATACGCCCGGGCATATTAAATTCCGTAAAGACCACAGGCCCTGCAGTTGGGCGCCTATCATATATGTATATTCGGATCCATTAAAAACCTTTGTTTTTTATTGATAACTTTGGGTTTCATATATTAAAAGGGTTTTCTGCCGGTTCTTCTTAGAACTAATCCTCGCCATTGATCGAAAGCCGATCAAGCGGCCAGCACTCCATCACATCGGAGGTTTCAATCACATCGCAAAGTTTAAATATTTGTGTCGTGTTCCCACCCCCGATTTCCGATTACCCGATCCATTCTCTACTGTTTATCTAATCTTTAAGATAAACGACCTGTGCTTAATCGCATCGCATTTTCTCAATCGTTGTGTTATATTGCCACCTCTGATTGCGACTCCCCCGATTCATTCACCACCGTTGATCTCATTCTTAGATCAATGGCCATCGCCTAATCGCTTCTTCCCTCCTGATTGCGCAATCACATCAGAGATTTTTCATCGCACCCCTTTCCTCCTCTCGCTGATTGCGATCCCCCGATTAGATCTAGACCGTCCACGTGTCCAGATCCAACGACCACGCTCTCTCCCACCTTCTGAAGCAGTTAGAGCTAAAAAACATAGGATTTCTTAAATGTTTTATGTTTTATGCAGGTTTTAAATGGTTTTTGCTATTATATTGAAGAAAGGCCAGGGGCCGGGAATGACGATTCCCGTGCCTTTGGTCCTTAAAAGAGAACCATTCACAGGGTTGGATTTAGTGTTTTATCAACGTTCCATGAGCACCGATACTATAAAGGCTTTGCATGGCTCTGCACATTCACAAGACACTGCGTTTTGAATGCGATTTTAAAGAGTATAAGCTTTGAAGAATAGAGCGCAACAAGAAGGAGATTAAAGACAGATTTGGGGAATTACGGCTAAGAATGCTTATCAAAAGCCTAATTCCCTGGATTAAAACACAGTCAAAGGAAATTCATGAGTGTTTAACTGACATAAAGGCCTTCACCGCCTTATTTGAGGTGAATTGATTCCTTAGCTACCACAGAGCCACCTGTTGCCTCAAACCTTTCAAAACATAGGCTGAAGTTATTGAAGAAAATCAGATATTCACCTCCAGTGTAGCGAGGGAGTTACTTCTGCAAGGAAATCAATGCAGAAATATCTACAGAGTTACTCCAAACATTACACAGAGCCTCAAAGTCAAATAAAGCTCCCACCGAGCTTTGATATTTATTGTAAAACAGTTAATACAATGATCCACCTGTGAACTTCTCCATCGAGTCCCTCAAATGGCCGAGAAGTCTTGAATCTGTATTTATTGTCTTAAGAGATCTTTTGTTAGATTTCACCTCCTCTTTCTTCTATAAATACCTCAGTAGAAGATGAGAAATTGTTGGTTGCAGAACTTTGAAATACATTTGAGCTTAAACTTCTGATTGTAGATAGTGTTCACTGGCCCTTGGAGCTCTGCTTGTGATAGATTAGTTAGGCTGAATAGTGAAGATGATTGCTGAACTGAAACATTGGACTAGAAGACTGTAACTGGTTTGACATCAATATAAAAGTTGTTTCTTGGGATCCTGGTCTATATCATTGGTGAAGTGCACCTTTCTTTGTTTTTGTTTTCCTTCTATGTATGTCATATTGTTCACTATTCTCTGCTAAAGAACAACATGTATAGAGTTAGGACCTACTATATATCAGTAACCTTCTCTGACTAAAAAGCTTTATCTCAATGTTTTCCTCCAATTTGTTTATTTAAGAGTGATTTAATACAGTTAAGCAGTTAGGAATGCTGGAGTTCCCTCGTCCTTCTGTTTGAATTAAACATTGTTCTTGAAAGTTATTTTCCTTATTTGCTTATTAAAGTTAGACTAGAAAAGTCATGGTTTGCCCTGTTCCTAGCTTCTATTCTCCAAAAGCAGATTTTGAAAGTTTCCCTTGGTGTTGAATGAAAGTAGACTAGGTTTAAAAGTACTTTATCTGATCTTAGGTTAAATTTTGTTTCTCTTATGTGTTTTCATACTTTCTGAAGGTAATTATGTGGATTACTGGATTGTTTGTCAATTAAGCTGCTTTAATACAACTTGCCCAAGAATTCAATGGTTAGCCCTGCACTTGGTTGGTTTTAAATAGTTACTTAAGAGGCTTTTCTTGTTCGGACTGACTATAAATCCGTTGTGAAATTATTATAAGTTTCCACCTCTCCAACACTTTATTGTTTCCATTCCATCATTTTAATCTCAATAATCTTGTGGTATAGATGACTTGCCCCTTGGATCACTCTTGATGTTGTTGCTCAATTAAAGCCCGGATATGACTCCATAGCCCAATGAACTAAAAGCCAGCATTATATCTATCTTTTAGCCAAAGATGTTCTATTCACTTGCAACTTCTCACCTTTGAAACTTTCTTCACTTAGAACTTTTTCCTCAAAAATAATCATGCTCAACCATCCAAAAACAAAACAAACCCTTGGCTTTCATAACTAGCCTAATATCATTATCCCAAACTTCAAAGACAAATCCATCTTTGCACTTATTGGAGAGATCCCTCTCCGGATTCAGGAGGGCTAGATCCTAGAATCCCAAAGTTGGTTGAAATGATGTTGTTTCTGTAGTTTTAGTCTCACCAATATGCTAAGATTACAGATTCCTAACATTTCTGGTGACTCCGCTGGGGAGAATTTCCCTTAAAACACTTCATAAAATCTTGCGAGTAAAAGCAGCCTTTTCAAGCACTACCAAGGAATGGTAATCATGATAGAACTTGTCTAAATCAGTGACAATCTAGGTGAAACCTAGGATTCTTTTAAGAATTTATCTAACCTTGAAAGATCATCTGGCTTAGCCATAAGATTAAACTATTTTTGTCTCATAACCGTAGCTAAGTTTTGAAACAAAGTTAGGATATTCTTAAAAACCATACAATTGAAAAATAATTTAGAAAACACCAAAAAATATTTCAGATTGGTATCCAATAAACATGGTGATGGACCATAAAACCTTTTACCTCCTTAGGAGCTAAAAACTTCCACTTGGAGACTCCACAATCCTGAACAGACCTTAAGACTCCACTGGGAAGAACCCTTATCATTATAATATCATTCAAACTCAGTTAGAGGACTGTAGGATTGAATTTCAAATAGACTAGTTAACCATTTAAAGAATGTCATATTTGGTTGAATTTTTCTTGTTTATTTGGGTCTGAAAAACATATCATAGTGGCTCCTAGAAAGATTTAAACTAGATCCCATCTCGACCCTGATCCACCTGAGATAGTTGATGACCCAGAAAGTATCCTTTGGAAGTCTCCTAGGGTTAAATTATCAACTGTTTTCAGATCACCCTTGAGAGATAATTTAGTCCCCGAAAATCTTGCAGCTCTACAACAATCACAATCTGACTTAGTAAATCCATTTAGAACTAGGTCATTTGATGATATTATTCAGCTAGACTCTGAATTTTCACTTTCATCCCCTGAGACAAGTGAACATCCTGGTAATAGAGAAACAACACCCCTTGATTTGCATTTCCTTCACAATTTAGGTGTCTCTCATCCAAGATCAGCTCAACAGTCTATTCCTGGTCCATCCACTTCTACTCATCCTACATCCAATTTCAAAACCACTCCACTATAGCCCACTTTTCCTCTTATAAATCCACCTCCACCTCCTGCCATAACTGCATGGTATGCTCCCCTAGTCCTTCCTGTACCACTAGTCAATCTTACACAGGACTATCAGTCCAAAGTTCCATTATATGATGCTAGCAATGCTACAACTGCATCACAACATGTGGATAAGATGAATGACTACTTTGACAGAAATGAAATTTATGATGATTCTGTCAAACTCAGACTATTCGCTCAGAGCTTAGGGGGAGAGGTAAGAAAATGGTTTAAAAGTTTAGCCCCCCATAGTATTAATGATCTCCAAGTCTTCCATCAAACATTCTTAAACAAATGGGAAGTAAAGAAGAATCCTCTCCAAGTCCTTTCTGATTACAAGAACCTCCATAGAAACACTGGGGAAAGTGTGCAAGCTTACTTCACTAGATTCAATAGTGTGTACAATGCACTTTCCCCAGAACTAAAACCTCCACAAGGCTCAACTTTAAACAAGTTTCCTGAAGGGTTTGACCCTGAGATGGCCTATCAGCTGAGAGAGAGATATTTTTCAACTCTTGAAGATATGCAAAGGGGCGCTCTTTCTGTGGAAGTCAACTTAATGGAGAAGAGAGCAAGAATGAAAAATGAAAAGAGAGTGTCTTTTAGAGAGGAAAACACACCTTCTTCTGCAAACTCAAATATGGAGAAAATGATGGAAGAAATGATGAAAGAGATGAGCATAATTAAGAGAGCACAAGCAAATCAAAACCAAAATGCTCCTCAAAACAAAAAATAGAACCAGAATCAAAATTTTAGAAGGAACCAACCTCCAAACAGACCTAGGGAAGATGATCAACAGATCACTCCTCCCTTTCAGCAAAACTATGTAAGTGAGGTTGAGGAAACGGATGGGATAACAGAGGGAGATGATATCAACATGTTCGGGGTAGAAGATGATGATTTTGAGATTCATTTTGATAAAAAACAAGGTCTATATACATCTGATGATGACAAAAGAGATGATGATGAAAATTATTATCAAGATATGGAAAATGTCATCATAGAGCCTCAAAGATAATACGACCTTAGAAGCAAGACTAGTCAACAACCCCCCAACTCCAAAACCTCTGACAAATCTTCACAAAACAACACTATAAACAAGCCTAAAGTTATCAAACAAAAGGATAAAACAATGGCTGTGAATTCTGATAAAGGAAAAGAGAAAGAAACTCAAAACAAAGAAAAATAGAGTGCAGACCTTAGTAGCGCTGAAACTTCAGCTAGTACTCCTGTGAAAACAATTTTATCAAGTGTAAATAAAACAAATCAGAAATCTGATATTGTTGATAGAGTGATAGCTAATAAGGCTGAAACCAACACTTCAAAGAGCTAGATCCTTTTCAGCCTGGAGCAGGAGATTTAAAAAATCAAAATCTCTGTTCCCCTCACCGAGTTAGCTGCCCAACATGTATATAGAACCCAAATTTTGAAGGCTTTGAATATAGAAGAGAACAATGATATAGTCAATCTTAGTGATGACCAGCCAGAGCTCATTTTCGGTCCAAATATTGAAGGTAGATACCAAGAGGGACTTGTTCCTCCCTTCTATGTGAGTTTAAACGTTCATAACAAAATTTTTCACAACGCTATGCATGATTCCAGGGCTTCTCATAATTTAATGCCTAAAGCTGTGATGGAGAGCCTTGGTTTAGAAATCACCAGACCTTACAAGGACCTATACTCCTTTGATTCTAGCAGAGTAAAATTTTTAGGATTAATCAAAGACCTCTGTGTTAACTTAGCCCAGATTCTAGCCAAATGCTTACTCATGGACATTTTTGTGGCTGGTGTGCCCCCAAAGTATGGAATGTTTTTATCTAGATCTTGGGGGGCTAAGTTACAGGGGACTATGCAGATGGACATGACCTATGCGACTATCCCAGTTTTCAATCAGACTAGAAGACTTTACAGGGAGTCTCATATGCAATACAAAGTTACAAGTCAAGACAGACCTCAAAACTCTCCCCTCTATTCTGTAAACACAGGCCTTGATTCTTTTATCCTTTTTAATGAAGAAACATTAGATGAACAAGTAACTTTAACAGAGTTAATGGCTGATAGAGAGGAGGAGGTAAATACCATAGAACTGTCAAAACAGTTTGCTTAACCTTTAAATTACAACAAACCAAATATGGGTCTTGAACTACAAGTCATGTGTCCTTTTCTTTTAAACCTCGACACTCAAGAAAACGCACCTCCACTTAACGGAAAATCTGAAGAGATAGAACAATTTCAATTAGGTGCCACTAATCATGAACAATCAGAAGGCACATTGGTTAAAGAGGACATTCACCAATCAGACAAAACTGGGAACAGTCCTCTATGGAGTATGCATTTTGACGGGTCATGCACTAGAAAGAACATTGGTGCAGGTGTTTGGATTCGCAACACTGTAAACAACCACACCGAATGCATTTCCTGTAAATTAAACTGCTAGTGTTCCAACAACATAGCGGAATACGAGTCCCTTCTCTTAGGCTTACATTTGTTGAAAAATTTAGGAGCCAAGAGAGTTAAAATTCACGGGGATTCGGAATTAGTCATTAGGCAAGTCAATGGGGAGTATAACACTCATCACCCCAGACTTAGGGCCTATCGAAATGATGTCGTGGACCTTTTAGAAACTTTCAATGAGTTCCAATTAAATTTCGTCCCGAGAAAGGAAAATATTACAACCCATAATCTATCCTCTGCCGCTAGAACATGTCTAACGCCATATGAAACTAGAGACAACACAACTCCGATAAAATTTAGACCAGCCGTTCCTGATAACGAAAAATATTAGCAGGTGTTCAACGGAGACAAAAAAATTGAAGACTTTATGCAGTTCAGAAATGAATTTGAACTTCACAGTTTAGATACATATTATGAAACAGACTACCTTAGTGAAGAAAATTTTCTTGGTGAAGAAGAACCGTTTCCTGAACTTGCTGATTTAAATCTGTTGACAAGCAAACTTCAAAATAAAATAGAACTGAATGCAGAGTTCGAAACAGAGGAGTTAGAAACTCTTCACTCTAAAGATGAAAGTTTGCCTAAGGGTCTGGCCCCTTTAGAAGAGTTGTTCAATTTTAATGATGTGGCAAATAAGCCAAAACTGGAACCTGTAGAGATTAAAGTGGAAGAGTGAAATATAGGCAGCGAGCTTAAACCTATGATGATTAAACTGTCTAAGACTTTACCAACGCACATTAAACTCAAATACATCGAGTTGTTTAAAGAGTTTTCTGATGTTTTTGTGTGGAGTTATGAAGATCTTAAATCCTATGACACTGAAATAATACAGCACAAAATCCCTCTCAAAGAAAACCAAAAACCATTCAAACAGAAACTGCGCAGAATAAACCCTATTCAGTTTCCTTTGGTTCAGAAGGAGATCATGAAAATGTATGATGCTAGTATTATTGTCCCTATTAGATATTCTGAATGGGTGTCTAATCTGGTGTCAGTTAGGAAGAAAACTGGAGAAATCAGGCTTTGTATAGACTTTAGAGACTTAAACAAAGCTTCATTGAAAGACAACTGCCCTTTGCCCAAGATGGATCATATTTTACAAAAGGTGGTAGGGTCCAGAAGCATTTATTTGCTTGATGGCTATTCAGGGTACAATCAGATCTTAGTTCACCCTGCTGATCAATTAAAGACAACCTTTACTACACCATGGGGCACTTTCATGTATGTGAAAATGCCTTTTGGTCTAATGAATGCTGGAGCAACTTTTTAGAGAGCCATGGACATAGCATTCTCGGAAGAACTAGGCTACCTCATCATTATATATCTAGATGATGTTACTGTGTTTTCAAAAATAGATGAAGAACACTTAGAAAATTTAAGAAAAGTTTTCAAGAAATGCAGGAAGTTTGGGATATCTTTAAACCCTAAGAAGACACTATTTGGTCTCCAAGAAGGTAAACTTCTTGGGCACATTATTTCAGAAGAGGGTATTAAGATAGATCCAAAGAGGATTGAGGCCATATTGCAAATCTCTCATCCACGAAACATCAAAGAGTTGCAATCTTTCATTGGGAAGATCAAATTTTTGAGAAGGTTCATCCCCAATTTGGCTGATCTCCTTAGGAATATCACAAACATGTTAAAGAAGGAGCAAGGGGTGAAATGGACCTTGGAAGCAAAGAAGTCCTTTGAACTGGTGAAACAAGAGTTAACCAAAACACTATTTCTAATAAGTCCTGATTTTTCAAAAGATTTTTATATATTTTCATTTGCATCGGAACATACCATAGCTGTTGTCCTTTTGCAGAAAAATCCACAAGGACAAGAGCAGCCTATTGCATTCTTTAGTAAGGCATTGAGGGATGCCCCTTTGAAGTATAACATTATGGAAAAGCAAGATTTTTCTTTGGTTAAAGCTTTGAAAGACTTCAGAGTATACATCCTTCACTCACACACCATTGCCTTTGTCCCAAATTCAGTTGTTAAAGACATTCTAACACAGGACCCAGATGGTAAGAGAGGTAAGTGGATTGCTATTATTCTTGAATATGATTTAGAGATAAAACCCACTAAACTCATCAAAGGCCAAGGTCTAGCTAGATTGATGGTTGAATCCAATTTTGAAGTTCTTGATATTAATATGATTAATGCTTTAGATGACCAGGAAGAATTCCCAACTCCTATAGTTGAAGATCATTTTATGATTTCTCCTTGGTATGCTGACATTATTTATGTTTTGCTTAATTTAAATACACCTCCTAGTTTGACGAAAACAAAGGCAAGGTTCCTAAAGTTAAAAGCTGTAAACTATTGCATTACTGATCAATGCCTTTATTGGAAAAATGCAAGTGGTCTATTGCTTAAATGTTTGCCTGAGTTTGATGCAGAGAAGGTTAAGCACGAGTTCCATGAAGGAGAGTGTGGAGGTCATTTATACTGGAAGACAACAACCAACAAAATTTTGAGGGCTGGTTTCTATTGGCCTACTCTTTTTCCTGATGTGCACAAGATGATCTTAGCCTGTCATAAATGTCAACTTTTTGAAGACAAAAGAAAACTGCTACCCCTACCTCTGCATCCAATCACTGTTGAAGCCCCTTTTCAACAGTGGGGACTTGACTTCATAGGAGAAATACATCCCCCATCTTCTGCCCAGCATAGATGGATTCTCACTGCCATGAACTATTTCACTAAGTGGATAGAAGCCATACCTTGTAGGCAGGCCAATGATTCAGTTATCATAAAATTCATGGAGACTAACATTCTCTCCAGATTTGGCTGTCCTACCAATATCATCATTGATAATGCAACATCATTTGGATCAAAGAAGATGGTTGAGTTCTGTCATATATATCAGATAACATTGGGGCATTCCACGACCTATTACCCTCAAGGTAATGGACTTGCGGAATCCTCAAATAAAAGCTTAGTGAACATAATCAAAAATCTGTTGGAGGACAACAAAAAGTATTGGCACACAAAGCTGGTTCATGCACTTTGGGCTGACAGATTAACTCTGAAGAAATCTATTGGCATGTCACCTTTTCAGCTTGTGTATGGTACTGATGCAATTTTTCCAAACAGCCTTGGTGTACCAGTAATGAAGTTGATTCAAGAATTACAAACTGAAGATAATGACATGATCAGAAGAATAAATCAGACCATTCACCTTCAGCAAACCAGAGAGGAAGTTTATAACAAAGCATTGCAGAAATAGGACAACATTAAAAAGCTTTTTGACAGAAGAACAAAGGCCTACAATTTCAAGATTGGGGACAAAGTTTTAAAGTGGGACTCAAGGAGGGAAGACAAGGGAAACATGGAAAATTTGACAACTTATGGCTCATTAGGGGAATTTTGAGGTCTAAAATGGGCCTCCTAAGAAAAATGTACAACAAAAATAAACTTTATAACAACCAATAGGATTCAAGATGATGATGTCAACCATGGGGAATGATTCACCATTTTTTAAATAAAAGGGTAAAAATATTAAAAAATAATAAAATAATAAAACTACTTTTTCAACTCGTATTTTCAACTTATCTCCCAAAATTTTTACTCAAATTTCGAGCGAGAGTACTTGTTGGATGCAAAATTTAATTCCTCATCCAAGGAGTACCCATGTTGCATACTTTCGATGAACTCTACTACACGAAAAATGAGAAATACATAAAAAACATGATTGTAATTACGTTTTTTTATGTATTTCTCATTTTTCGTGTAGTAGGACCCATCGAAAGTATGCAACATGGGTACTCCTTGGATGGGGAATTAAATTTCACATCCAACGAGTACTCCCGCTCGAAATTTGAGTAAAAACTTTGGGAGATAAGTTGAAAATATGAGTTGAAAAAGTAGTTTTTTCATTTTTCCCTCTAAAATTTGATGATGTCATCAAATATTATTTGATTTTTTCCACTATTATTTTATAATTTCCTTAGGAGGCCCATTTTAGACCTCAAAATTCCCCTAATGTGGCCCTTACTCTTTTCATTCAGCTGCTGGTAACAATGCATTTTTCTTGCAAGAGTTGAATGGAGCAGAATTGTTTGGAGGTCCTGTCAATGGCAGGATGCTTAAAAATTACTTCTCTTAATCCTTGACATGTTTTGAAGCCTTTTTTATCTTTTTTCCATTATAAATATTTCATCTACCATTGCATTAAAAGTTAGAAACCTCAAAAATACAAAAACAATGAAAAGAGAAAAGAGGGCAGTTTGTGAAAACAAGAAAGGTATAGCCCCATACCAAAAAGAGAAACAAATTTGAAAGTGTGCAAGCTCAAATGCCACTCCTACAAAACACACTTCTAATTATTCAAACAGCCTAATTTTGACTAATTAGTTTTAAATTTGCTACTGATAGCATAGTGAATTTGATTTTCCAAAATGTTTAATCTTGGCTTATCAGTAGGAAGATTAGGATAGAAATTAAAGGTTCAAACATGTTCAAAATATAAACCTAAGTTCCCAAAAAGACATGACTCAAATCTGTTTTATTTTCTGAGTCAAAAAAGATGTAAATCTGGTTCTAAACAGCTCAAAAAAGAGTCAAAATAGAGCTGTAAAAAGATGAAGGAAGTACTTTGAATTTTCAGATCTTAGGCCTTCATCATTTTATTTTTATTTTTTCTGAAAATAATAATCTATGTGCAACTTGTTTTTATGCCATAGATCAACATCAAGTTAGACTGTTCAATCCTAACTTGTATGCTTTTTAATTTCTGTTGTAGAAATTAGAGAATAAAATCTGTTGGACAGTTCAATCCCAACATATGGTAGATTAGGTAGAAAATTATATGGTTTCAACTATTTAATCTGAATCCATGGAGAAATAAGGAGTAGAAATAGATTAGATTTTTTCTTTCAAAAAGAATAAAATGTTGTAAGAGAGTTTGCCAATCCATGTGCACTCTAAGAAGAAAAAATGTTAGATCTGTAGGATTGGGTGGGTAGAAAGCTTGTAGATGAAAGTCCAATGTGATTATAGCTGCTAATATTTTTTCAGAGCAAGATAATCCTAGCAAAGGAAGAGCAGCCGAATGCATCAGGCACAGGTCAGCCTCCCAGAGAATTCAAGTTTGAAGTTCTTGATGCCTTCAAGAAGGCATCATCCCCAAGTGGAGCCACTGTTAGCCACCTATAATATTTGTTATAGAAAAAGGTGGCTAAGACTTTTTGAGCCTCCAAGGAAAAAAATTTATCACTAAAAATTGTTGGCTCTTGAAGACTCCTTGAAGGCCTCATGCCTCTATCCAAAATCTTCATTTACTATTTCCATTTTACACTCAGAAAATTCTGCTGATTTCAAGTGAAAGACTGCTGAAAAACCATTATTTTCCCCTTTTTCCCACTCAAAACTAACCTTCATTTGCTCCCATTTTTCTCCATAAAAACTCCTTTGTTTTCATGATTTCTCTTCTTCCCCTCATGAAAATCACTTTTCCATAGTTAAAAACCCATTTTTTAACTATTCCCCCGATTCCTTTGAAAACCATGAGAAATTTCATAAAAAACAAAGTATTATGACTATGGACTTAAGCCCCCTTGGGCTAAGTCCTAAACCAATTCCCCCACATGCCCGCACCTTGAAACCAGGCGCTAAACCCATATGGTGCTTATCGACATCGCAAAATTTTGGCAAGTGCATTTGTTGTGTTACATAAAAAAACCCGATGCGATCAGCCCCCTTTGATATAACTCCAAATCTCATGTTTCTTTTGAAAAACCAAGAGTTATTACCCCGAGCGCTAATCTCATCGGAAAATTTTAATGGTGCGAGAGTTTTGTGTTACAAAAAGTTTCGATGCGATCAACCTTTGTATTATAAAACTCCCGATCACATCAATTTTTATATATATTTTGTGGGCCTGACCCGACGCTTAAAACCTTGTAAATATTCCATTCCCGATCCATTTTTCCTTTGTAAACCTGAAAACCCACTTTTCCAAAGTTTTGGTCTAAAAACAAAAATCATGTGTTAAATATTTAAAATGGGTTAATTAAAAAGACCGATCGCGCATTCGCAATCGGAGAAAACACAATGGGTTGATTAAGGAGACCCGCGTCAAACTTTCGATGCGATTAGGTCTCATATATATAAACCCCGCCCCTTTTTCTTTCATTCCATATAACGTTTCCCCGGGACCAAGTGTTAAAGGTCCCGAGCACCAATCACATCGCAAATGTTACCATGGGTAGATTAAAAATACCAGGCCCGATGGCCCGATTGTGATTGGCCCTTGTTTTAATACGCCCGGGCATATTACATTCCGTAAAGACCACAGGCCCCGCAGTTGGGCGCCTATCATATATGTATATCCGGATCCATTAAAAACCTTTTTTTTTAATTGATAACTTTGGGTTTCATATATTAAAAGGGTTTTTCACCAGTTCTTCTCAGAACTAATCCCCGCTATTGATCGAAAGCCGATCAAGCGGCCATCACTCCATCGCATCAGAGGTTTCAATCACATCGCAAAGTTTAAATCGTTGTGTCGTGTTCCCACCCCCGATTGTCGATTACCTGATCCATTCTCCACCGTTGATCTAATCTTTAAGATCGATGGCCTGCGCTTAATCGCATCGTATTTTCTCAATCGCTACGTTATATTGCCACCTTCGATTGCGACTCCCCCGATTCATTCACCACCATTGATCTCATTCTTAGATCAAAGGCTATCGCCTAATCGCTTCTGCCCTCCCGATCGTGCAATCGCATCAGAGATTTTTCATCGCACCCCTTTCCTCCTCCCGCCGACTGCGATCCCTCTATTAGATCTGGACCATTCACTTGTCTAGATCCAATGACCACGCTCTCTCTCACCTTCTGAAGCAATTAGACCTAAAAAACACAGGATTTCTTAAATTTTTTATGTTTTATGCAGGTTTTAAATGGTTTCCGCTGTTATATTGAAGAAAGGCCAGGGGCCGGGAATGACGATTCCCGTGCCTTTGGTCCTTAAAAGAGAACCGTTCACAGGGTTGGATTCAGTGTTTTATCAACGTTCCATGGGCGCCGATACTATAAAGGCCCTGCGTGGCTCTGCACATTGACAAGACACTGCATTTTAAATGCGATTTTAAAGAGTATAAGCTTTGAAGAATAGAGCGCAACAAGAAGGAGATTAAAGACAGATTTGGGGAATGACGGCTAAGAATGCTTATCAAAAGCCTAATTCCCTGGATTAAAACACATTCAAAGTAAATTCATGAGTGTTTAACTGACAAAAAGGCTTTCACCACCTTATTTGAGGCGAATTGATTCCTCAGCTACCACAGAGCCACCTGTTGCCTCAAACCTTTCAAAACAGAGGCCGAAGTTATTGAAGAAAATCAGATATTCGCCTCCAATGCAGCCAGGGAGTTACTTCTGCAAGGAAATCAATGCAGAAATATCTGCAGAGTTACTCCAAACATTACATAGAGCCTCAAAGTCAAATAAAGCTCCCACCGAGCTTTGATATTTATTGTAAAACGGTTAATACAGTGATCCACCTGTGAACTTCTCCATCGAGCCCCTCAAATGGCCGAGAAGTCTTGAATCTGTATTTATTGTCTTAAGAGATCTTTTGTTAGATTTCACCTCCTCTTTCTTATATAAATACCTCAGTAGAAGATGAGCAATTGTTGGTTGCAGAAATTTGAAATACATTTAAGCTTAAACTTCTGATTGTAGATAGTGTTCACTGGCCCTTGGAGCTCTGCTTGTGATAGATTAGTTAGGCTGAATAGTGAAGATGATTGCTGAACTGAAACATTGGACTAGAAGACTGTAACTGGTTTGACATCAATATAAAAGCTGTTTCTTGGGATCGTGGTCTATATCACTGGTGAAGTGCACCTTTCTTTGTTTTTGTTTTCCTTCTATGTATGTCATATTGTTCACTATTCTCTGCTAAAGAATAACATGTATAGAGTTAGGACCTACCGTATATCAGTAACCTTCTCTGATTGAAAATATTTATCTCAATGTTTTCCTCCAATTTGTTTATTTAAGAGTGATTTAATACAGTTAAGCAGTTAGGAATGTTGGAGTTCCCTCATCCTTCTGTTTTCCTTAAACATTGTTCTTGAAAGTTATTTTCCTTATTTTCTTATTAAATTTAGACTAGAAAAGTCATGGTTTGCCATGTTCCTAGCTTCTATTCTCCAAAAGAAGATTTTGAAAGTTTCCCTTGGTGTTGACTGAAAGAAGAGTAGGTTTAAAAGTACTTTATCTGATCTTAGGTTACATTTTGTTTCTCTTATGTGTTTTCATACTTTCTGAAGGTAATTATGTGGATTACTGGATTGTTTGTTAATTAAGTTGCTTTAATACAACTTGCCCAAGAAGTCAATGGTTAGCCCTGCACTTGGTTGGTTTTAAATAGTTACTTAAGAGGCTTTTCTTGTTCGGACTGACTATAAATCCCTTGTGAAATTATTATCAGTTTCCACCACTCCAACACTTTATTATTTCCATTCCATCATTTTAATCTCAATAATCTTGTGGTATAGATGTCTTGCCCCTTGGATCACTCTTGATGTTGTTGCTCAATTAAAGCCCATATATGACTCCATAGCCCAATGAACTAAAAACCAGCGTTATATCTATCTTTTAGCCAAAGCTGTTCTATTCACTTGCAACTTCTCACCTTTGAAACTTTCTGCACTTAGAACTTTTTCCTCAAAAATAATCATGCTCAACCATCCAAAAAAAAAACAAACCCTTGGCTTTCATAACTAGCCTAATATCATTATCCCAAACTTCAAAGACAAATCCATCTTTTCACTTATTGGAGAGATCCCTCTCCGGATTCAGGAGGGCTAGATCCTAGAATCCCAAAGTTGGTTGAAACGATGTTGTTTCTGCAGTTTTAGTCTCACCAATCTGCTAAGATTACAGATTCCTAACAAGTATAGTTCAAGGGAGGATATCTCATGTGAAAGATCAACCGGATTAGCAAAATGCATGTATAATCATAATCATAACAACATATCAACATCATGAATGACAACACCAACCGCATACCATGACCTTATACGTGACAGTCATAACCATAACATGGCATGCATATATCCACATAGACAACCGACATACAAAAAAAATACACATACATCCGATACAAATTCACAATGAACACATCCTAAAAACAATGTCATCAACTTCTATAGGAAAACACAATTGAAACAATCACCATCACTATGTATATATAACAAGCACATGTACAACAGCCATATTTTTCCCATCCATTCCAAGGGATGAACCATGCTTTGATACCACTATGTAACACCATCCTCCCACATTTACCCAAGTTAACTGGTCCACTAGGGTAAACATGTGATGAATAGTTACTATTATATGATTCAAATCCCCAAGTATAGTTAAGGAAGTGGAACCAAAAAGACAAGACTAATATGACCTTCCTCGGATGCTATAGAACGTTAGGGAGCCAACCAACCCCTCCAGGGATCCAACCCATGAGACAACTTGTTGTTTGACTAAAATAGAACCCCAGTCACATAGTTGACAAGCCCTCCATGTGGCTAAAACCCTCCAATTTCATGCACAACAAGGCATCCATGCAAATGTAGCCTTTTTTAGGAAGTTTTATGCCAGAGACCCTAGATTCTGAGCTAATTTTTCAGGGCCAGGACTCAGGCCTCTACCCGAAACTTGATGAAACTTCCAAAAATGATAAATAACATGATGAAAAGAACTATAACACAAAAATTGAGTTAGGACCTAACCTATCAAGGCCTAATAATGACAAAAATTTCATCAAACACATCATGAACTTATGATCTGCATGTCATATAAACACATTTTAGCATAGATGCTTCATAATTATCTTAGAATCACCAAGAAGGACTGATGTCCTCTCATAATAGCTGAATTAACATATATTAGGGAATACATTCATTATTAATTCATTGACTAAAAACAAAATCATGAGAGTCATGACTAAGATATATCATAAAACCATGCTTATAACCAACATATAACCAACATAATAACAATGATATAACAACTGTTAATATCATACAATAACAAGAACATTTACACATAATACGCAAGAGGAAAAAAGGTCTTATTAGCATATTCAAAATGTAACCAGGTCAGGGACTTCCACGTACCACCTGACCATACATTGGGCTGAACCAAATATTTCTTTCATACAATCACCCCTGTGCCATATTCCAAGCATGAATGTGGGACTCACAACAAAACCAATCAACTCTTCCTTAGGTTTTATCGTGTATCTCTCCAAGGGATTCCTAGGCCCAATAATAATTATACAATACAGGCTTTATCTAAATACTACCATATACTGATAAAGGGATCACTAGGCCCTAACAAGCAAGGATGCCTCCAGATCTCTCCACCTAGCCATGAATAATTTATATGTCTCCACTCTCTAATATTTACCATGTATCCCGCCATAACCTGTCAAGGGATTCCAAGGCCTAAAGAGAGCATACACCTTTAGGATTTACCATGTATCTTGCCATAACTAGTCAAGGAATTCCTTAGCCTAATGAGGTTACTCACAACTAGCCTTTACTGCGTATCTCGCCATTACCGGTCAAAGAATTCCTAGGAATTGTGTTCCTCCTAAGACCACCCCACTCAATTTCGAAACCATCCAAAAATCTAACTCAACCAAATAAGAGAGACCTCATCACACCATGGCTATATGGAAATGGTAAGACAAGGTTGAAAACCAATTTCACACTTAGAAAAATGCATGCCAATGACAACAAGTGTAACCAACTCCTCCCACATTTACCCAAGATAATTAGTCCACCGAGGTAAACATGTGACGAGAGGCCACTATGATGTGATTCAAATCCCCATGTATAGTTAGGGAATTGGAACTGACAAAACAACCTAATATGACCTTCCACACTTGCTATCGAGCCTAAAAAACCCAACTACCCTTTCCAGCTGATTAACCCCTGAAGCAACTTGTCTTTCACTAATCAAACACCCAAGTAATTCTTGTTATCACTCCCCCCATTTCCCAAGGTTGAGAATGGAATTGAAGGAGGTAACCTGAAACCAATATTTAGGTCTGGTAGCTAGCCTTACCAAAACCAGAGATGGCTCTCTGAATGTCACTTTTGCATCCAATGAGATGACTAGATCTATAATGATCTTAGGCTAGTTATAAAGCTCATTAAATTATGGGTTTTTTTGTTTTGAGTTTTTGCTGGATAGGAAATGACAATCAAGGAAATAGGTCTAGGGTTTAGGTATTATTTCAAAGGTTCAGTTGTAGAGAGAAGGATGAGGCTAGGTAGGTAAAATTAGGAACATACATAATTTTTCATTGTGTATATGGTTTGAAATGAGAGAGAGTCATAATGAGCATGTAAATGAATTCATTCATCAGAAGAGTAGAAACACATTCATGAAAATATTATAAAATAGAGCATGGAAAGAGACATTTATGTTCATAGACTCATAAGGTTAACATACAGAAGCATACATGTGATGAAAATATAACATAAAATTCAACTTGATGAGGTTAAAGAGAAAAAACACTACTTGAACACATACCACTAGAGTTTCAAGATTATAGCTGCAACATGTCTTTGATTTCACTGAAAAAAGTATGTACAATAGCTCCACACTACAAATAAAAATTATCCCCCCTTAAATGACTTCAGTTGGACTACATACAAAAAATATAATTCATGACACCTCATTGGTTTGAAATATGATCCAAAACACATTAAAAATGTATAGTATAAATCATTACCTAGAATATAGGGAAGTTAGAAATCATTCCTTCAAATTTAGCTAATAACTAGGAGTGTGTGTCTCCTTGATTAATTACATCATTCCTCCACAAAGAGAGGATAAAACAAACTCTCTTACCAAAAATACACCTCATGGGAAAACTAAACCTCAAATTTTGGAGTTTTTTTGGCTTGACAATTGTCAAAAGGAAATCCAATGACAAAAACGTTGTGCCTCCCAACAGAGGCATCGTGCCACTTTGGAGCTTATTTGGAATGAATTCTAGGAATCTATTTGCAAATATGAGAGTTAGGCTAGGTAGCCCTGTGTGTTATTTCCATTTCATCCTCAAAACTGAGAAAATACCCCCTGGAATGCCTTCAAAAACTCATTCTCCCAACCTCACTCTAGAAGCATCGCGCATAGGTAAAATAGGTGGCAGAAGCATGAAAAAAGTAGCATTTTTTGGATTTTTATTCAAAATGGGAGGGTGACATGCAAACCTGAGGTCATATCTATGATGTAGAAATGAAAATAAATCCAACCATATAAAAATTTCTCCATTTAGATGCTCTGATAAAAAACGTCATGCCGCTGTGCGATGCTTTTGCAATGACCCAATTTCCAAATTTTTCAAAAAATCACCAAAAATGCCAAAAATGCTCAAAATATTCCAAAATTTGGTCTATAATATCCTTCTCCTTAAGCTTAATTAGGGTTTTCTTAAGCTTTTTCCTCAAGTTCTTCACCCTCACCTTGGATATTTGGTTGCTTATGAAATAATGCCTCGCCATATGCCTATAGAGGTTGTTGTCTCTTTATATCTTCTTCACAAACTTCTCAATATGAATTTTTACCCTATCAAGCCACAACTCTTAGCTTGTTCAATTTTAGCAGCTATCAATTCATCAAAGGTTAACTGAGCTAATGGTGGAGATGACTCTCTTTCTTGCTCTTTTTTCTTAGTTAACCCTCTTGTTCTTGGCCTCCTTGGCTTTGTTTCAGTCTTTGTGTCCTCTAGGTGCTCAACATCCACCACTTCTTTTCATTTGCCCTTGTCTGCCTCAATACTTGCCCTTGGTTTGCTTTGGAGGAGTTTTTTTACCTTCAACTGCATATTCTCTTGTTGTACGAAGGTAATCAAGAAGTTTTCCTTTAAGAGGTTGTCTCTCAGATATACTATCTCTGCATCCTTTTACCTTATGATCTCCTAAGTTTTCTTATATTTTACCTGATATGCCATGTCAACCTCCATGGGCACTTGTTCTTCATGTTACTACAATGGTGACTCATCCTCATGCATGAGTGGCTTAGTAGAAGTGAAGTGCATCAATAACCTAACATGGTATTAGTACATCCTTCAAAATCTCCCTTCAGATGTAAAATATTTCATAATTAACTTCATCAAAGGGGAATATTTATGAAGTAAAATCTTGAAAGGGAAGATGTGATCTGAAACATCTTTGCAATGAGGTTTTAAGAATATTTTATAGTTTTCAAGGTCCAAGTCCATCCCTTTGAACCAGATTTCTCCATGGTTCGGGATATTTGTTGCTAAAGCAATAGCATCTGCTGATATCGTGAATTCAATGCCTGCTATGATGACCTTGTCTCTTTTGAAGCTAGTGGTAAAAATGGTTTTCAATTGAGCATGACAGCCTACCTCCTTGATTCTCTCACAAAACCTCAAACAACCATTATTTCAAAACATCTCTTGGCAAAAGGAGATGCATTGATTTCTTACAATATAGATGGCTCAAACATAGAATGGTGGCCTTCCTTATGAATATTATTTTCTCCCTCCATGGTGTTTTTCAACAAGATAAAACCCTAGCTAGATGTAGTGGGTAGGGAAAGTGAAGATCTAGGAAAACATGGGATAGTAGTAGGGTGATTTCAGGGGCATAAATGGGGTGGAAAGAAGATAGGAAAAAATCCCTAAAAATTGGGGAGGTATGGTGATGAGTTGCATTTAAATTGCAAGTGAAATTTCTGGAAATGGGCATGAGGAAGGTGCCCAAAAGGTCAAAACATAAGGTTTCACTAGTTTTTCTGCAAAAATGTAGTGAAAATTAGGGTTTTATTAAAATTGATCGAAAGTGGGGTTGTGAGTGATAGGGAGTGTTAGGTTATGGTGTATGAAGTTTTTATGAAGGTTTTATATGGTTATATTAGGTTTTTATCAGTTGAAACAAGCCAAGGATGAAAAACACCAAAAACGTAGTGGAGATAACCTAATGAAGGAAACCACTCATTGCTAAAGAATTTTACTTGAGAGAGGTATGGAGGGTGTCCAATTACTAATTTTGAGGTGTATGAACCTTTTTGAGGGCTGATTTTAACCTTGGAGAATTGATTTGGAGCTCAAATACCAAAAACATAGCACATGCCAGAAGCGCAACACAACACCTCAGAAGCGTAGTGCAACACCTCCATAAGCGTAGCAAAGCAGTTTTGGTACAAATTTGCTTGTATTTCTTTAACCCTTGGAAGCTTTAGAGTATGATGGTGAGAAGAGATGAGCTCTATTGAATATCAAAGGATGAAATGAGTTGAAGAAGCCTCGTTTTCCTTTTATAACAATCACAAAATTGTTTTTTTTGTCTTCTAGTGAAATCACAAGCTCTTTTGAAAATATTTAATCAAGAAATAAAATTTATTCGAGGAAATACAAAGTGCCTTTATTTATTTCCCTGTCTTTGATAACTCCCTATGTAAATTACTTTTATGGTTAAAATGAGGTTTTTTTCGCCTTCTTTCATGACATAATTGAAACTTATGGTGGTGAAACAAATGAGACCTAGAATCTGACATAGATGAAAGTGTTGTGAATGACCTCAGACCCTAGATGATAATGGATGACATGACCTCTGAAATGATGATGACCATGAATGGAGTGAAAGGAGTAGCATTTCATACCTAGACATATTCAATGAACAAAATTTTATTTGATTTTTTTTGAAAACATGAATTTTTGACCAATGACCTCTACCAAGTAAACCTGAAAGACTGTATTTTATCACTAAAAATTTATACACTAACAGTTCCCATTGCAAGAAAATAGTGCAACTGGAAGCCTCTAGTCGTTCATATAGCAAGGCTATCCCAGTGACTGTAGAAATTTGCAGGTAGTCATGTACTAGCGAACTTAGATTTTGTGCCACTTTTCAAGGCCAGGACTCAGACCACTACCCAAAAATCCATGAGAATTATAGAAATGATAAATAACACTAAAAAAAAGGTATGAATGCAGACACTTGATCAATGAATTGACTGGACCCCTACTAGCCATGATAGGAATTTCGTCAAACATGTCACAAATATGTATTCTCTAGGTCATAACAACAAATATGAGCATATGGGTCTCATAGAGGGAAAATTTTAGGGGTGAATTTTAGCCCAAGGATGAAATTTAAGGGGTTTTTTAGTTTGGAGGGGTGAATTTTTAATATAAAACCCCTTTTGTATAGTTTACACCAAAATTATTTTAAAAACAATTAATTATTATGTTTTAGCCCAAATACATAAGGGCGCATAAACCGTGAAAGGCTAGATTCACCTCCCGATTTACTGGTTTGGAGGGTTTTCGGGTGCATTCACCCCCGATTTACTGGGTTGGAGGGTGATTGGTGTTATCCTCCACAGTGTTCCAAGGCTGAGAATGAAAACCAATGGATGTAACCTCAAACCACTTGGGATTTGGTAGCTAGCCCTACCAAATCAAATATGGCTCTCTCTATGATCTTGCAACCAAAATATGATTGAAGAAGGATAACGATATTAGGTTAGGTCTGAGCTCTAGGGTTTTGAAAATTTTGGGTTTTTGCTAGATCAGGAGGAGAGGCCAAGGAAACTAAGCCAGATCCAAAATATTGTAGTTACAGGGATACAAAGGGGCATGGCAGGTATTTTCAATGGCGTTTTAAGGTTTTCAATTGTAGTGTAGGGTTGAAAATAAAAGAATCAAAATGAGTATGAAAAGCATGAGTTCATTTATCAGAAGATGAACAACATAAACATGAAATTCCTACCAAAACAGAGCATAAGTTTAAAGAATTATTCTTAACATATTATAGGAATATAACTTAAAAGCATAGATATGGAAAGAATATGAATCAATAATTTGTAAAAGTGAGTTCCTGTAGAAAATCACTGCCACAAAATCATACCACATGAATCTTTATATAATAGTTGCAACTGAACTTGTATTTCTGCAAATGTCAATTTTACAAAAGACTCCAAACCTTCTACTCATTGATGTCCAACCTTGATTTTGAATGAAAACTAGAAAAAAATAGACAAAAACCATATTCCACTCTCTTAGGGGTCGAATCCCTCACTATAGGATGATTTTACACAAATTTCTCCAGCAAAACCTAAGACTAGTTAAGTTAAAACAAACTCTCCAGACTCCTTTTAGCCTTTAACTAACCTACCCATCATAAATGATACTCAAAATTACATAAAAATGTCATTTACAAGCCTAATTAAATTCATCTACATCAAGACAACTCAAAACAAGAATAATTACATCATGAAAAACCAAATTTGACTGAATAAACTCGAAAAATTGACCACAGGGAAAAGCACAACACCAACAAGGAAAAGCGTAGCGCCACTAGGGAAAAGCATAGCACCATATTATAGGGAACTTTTGACTACCTTCCTGACCTCCAAATGTTGATATGAAGGTACCATTCGAAATATTAGGATGTATAGGATTCCATAGACTCCTTAAGTAAGAGAAATGACCTCTCCAAGGCTGAGAAAAATGCATTCTTCCAAGGTCGCTCCAAAAGTGCAATGCCTCAGTCAAAAAGGTGGAAGAAAGTGATTTTTTGGCACGTTCTTGTAGTTTTCTCCAAACATGTTTTCTGACATGGCACAAAAAGTGGATATCTGAGATATGTAGGTTATTATGTATCCAATGATGTTGAGTTTAGGTCATTTGGACCTCTGATGGAAAAGCGCAGTGCCAAGGCATTGTGCTTTTGGTTGTCTATAATTTTCTGTGTAAGCCAAAAACTTCCAAAATTTCAAAATTTTACAAAATTTGCTCAAAATTTTCCAAAAATCTCCCCATGAAGCTGGAAGATGATGTGTTAGGCTATGAAGGAGGCCTCAACCAAAAAATCTAGTTTTTCCTTCTCCTTTTGCTTCATTAGGGTTTGCCTCAACTTTTTCTTCAATTGCTTGATTTTGATTTGACAGATCTTGTTCCTTGTGTAATAGTGCATGGCCATGTGCCTATGAAGATTATTGTTCCTGTTAGCCTTTTAAAGAATATTCTCTAAGTGGCAATTGACCTTGTCAAGACAAAACTCCTTAGCTTGCTCAATTTCTGCTACAATTAGGTCATCAAAGTCTTATTGACCTAGTGGTGGAAATGTTTCAGTTTGTTGCTCTTGCTGCCTCTTGAGACCTCTTGTTCTTGGCATCCTTGGTTTGACATGTTCTTCTTGATCCTCTAACTCATCAAAATATACCACTCACTTAATTTTTCTACCATCCTTCTCAAAATATGTCTTGGGCTTGCTAAGAAAAAATTGTTTGATTTGGAGTTGCTTGTTCTTCTATTGAAGGAATGTAATCATGAAGTTTGCCTTTGACAACTTGTCCTTTAGCTCTCTAATCTCAGCTTATTTCTCTTTGATGATCTTCTCTGGTGATTTTACTTCCTCATGCATCTCTATGTCTGCCATTTTAGTGTTTTTAACGCTCTATAATTTTAATATTGGCAAGAATAATTATATAGGACAACATCAAAACTTCTTTGGAGCCTAGAATCTAGCCCTCCTAGACTCAGGGAGGGATCTCTCTTTTAGATTTAGCTTTGTTTTATGGATCTGATATTAGGCTAGTTATAATAATAGTGAAGATTTATTTTTTGATTGATTTTTTTTGTTGGATTAGTAGATCTATTTAGACTAATTCAATTGGGCTACAGAGTCATAAAAGGTTGGGTTGTTGCATCAAATTTTCAAGAGCATTCACAAGGCAAGCTAACTATGCTTACTGGATTTTAAAATGAAATGAAAGAAACAATGAAATCAGTAATGGTTAAAAAGAAGTTAAGAATTTCTTAACTAGACTTTAGAAGAAAAAAATCTATATTGTAAATACAGCTAGAAATAAGGTGCTCTAACAACAAATATTAATCTTTAAATTTTTGTTTTACAATCAGATTTAAATGATGCAATGAGAGAAAAACAATGGAAACATTAACACAAAAAAGGAATAACATCACTAGATAAACATAGCTCAAGTATCCTGCAAATGGTTTTTTATTATTGATGCTATAGCTTCAAGAAAATACAATTCTCCAATAGAAAAATTTTATAATCCAGGGTCCAACCCTTGATACTTAGAATCTATGTAGTATTTAACAAATTTCTAAAATGATTGACGTATCTACATAGGAAATCTGTTATTAATTACAAAATAAGAAAAATTTGACTAGTGTGACCATGAAGTGGACACGATGAAATAACTTTGACATCTGGCCCTATTCTTCAGAAGGTCGTTGCTGGTCGACTTGATTTGGTGTTGTGCTGGCTAATTTGGCTGATATGCTGCTGAGTTGATTTAGCTGATACGTTGGCCTTCACCCTTCTTGGAATTCACATATCTTTTCCCACTGTTGCTCATCTGGAATCTTTATCATAATCACATTTCGATATATTTCATCTATCTCTGTGAATCTAACAAAAATGGGCCTCAACACAAAAATGTGTTTAGTTTCATGTTGGATGAATATATTGTTTCTCATGGCTTCAAGGAAAGCTATTCCAGTCATTTCTCCTATAATACCTACAAACTCGGTTGTGTCCTTAGCAATGTACTTCAGTTTCTTCACATAAGCTTCCCTAACAATAACCTTATCATTAATCATGAACAGTGAAGGTAACCCTCTTTTGGTCAGTGGCTTGATTTTGTTAAAGAATCTACTGACAACAATTTCTAAATTGTGGCACTTTTCCTCCAACTGTGTGACCAAGCTTTTCTTAGTGAGCACCTTCTTGACCTCTAGAAATTTTTTTGTTCTATCTTCAACTCCAATTTCATTCAATTCATACATGCTCTTTGAATTTAAAAATCTTATTATGTTATTTGTTGTCTCAGGCATGTCCCCAAGCTCATTGGTTGCTTTAGTTATGGCATCATTTACCTTTTTAATTAGTTATTTTTGTTCAAATATGATTTGAATAGAAGGCTATATTTCATTCATAGAGTCGATTATACTTGTCAATATGATCTCCTTTTCCTGGCCAATGGTGTGACCAATGGAAACTTTCTTCTTTGATTTATGCAATCTTTCAATCTGTTTTTGGGCTCTTTGCACTTCTATTTCATGTGAATTATCAAATCTTACCTTTTGATCCTTCAAGGTAATAATTTGTTCTTCCAACTTTTTAATGTCCTCTGTTTGGATGGACATATTCTCCATGGATTTAACCATATTTTTTGTACCACCTGATGTACATGTAGTTGCTAATGTTGTTGAATGTCTGACTGAAATAGGAACAACCTTTGAGGGAATGATGGCCATTTCAACTGCTTTTTCCTTTACTAATTTCTACATTTTTTTCTCCATTTGATTTAGCTGTGCTGACTGTTCCATTATCGGCTTCATCATCTTTGATTTTTGTGCTTCATTCTCCTCTATGTCCTTTGTTAGAGGGTCTTCAGTAGCTAACATTTTGAGCTGCTTTCTCAAAGCTGCTATGTCTGCATTTTTCTTCTTTAGGATCTCTTCTACTACTTCTAGATTTTCTATATCATATCCAATATTTAAAACTAAATCCTCCAAGGATTTCATTTTGGTATCCTTTGCAAGGGAAGAAATATTCTCCATCTTGAGGTGTGACTGAATATTGGCCAATGATACCTGCAATTTAGACAGACTCATTGCATTGCTAGTCAGTGTGGATGAGATCATTTCTCCAGTTTGCTTGTGCATTTCCATCTAATCTATTGGGTCGATGTCCTTGACATTAAACTCAAAATATGTATGCTTGAAATTAGAAGATTATTTTTGCTGAGAAATATGGGCTTCTAAGAAAGCCATCCTCATATTTCCCTTCTCATAATTGAAGGCTGATAGAAGCCTACTTTGTGAACTGGTGGTTTGCTTCCAAAATTGGTTGTAGGTGCTGGTCTTCAATATTTCATTTTTCCTCTTGATATCCCTGAAGGTTTCATATATTTTTTCCTCCTTTTCCCCTGTAGTAGCTGTATATATAGGTGTTTGAAGGATTTACTGTTGAAATGGAATTGTAGTTGAAGTTGTAGGAGAAAATATAGTTTTTCTACTTGCTGGAGAAGAACCAGGAGAGTCTCTGATAGTTATCACTGTTTGTTGCTATGATTCCTTGCTTTGATTGATATCAATGTGAATTCTTGCTCTCTTCCTATATTTCATCTTAAAATCCCTGCTAGATGTATCAGTCCCCAAAGGAGACTGATCATCTCCAGGTATTTTTTGTATGGCCTCTTTCTCTTGTTCCTTTCCTCTGTCTTGCTTATCCTCTGTATTCTACTTTTCTTGTGGAGTAGTGGTTTGTATACTTGAAGATGAAATTATCTGGTATTCAGCCTCCTGCAAGGTGTTTTCTATCCACTTTTTATGGTTCATGAATTGTTCAATTTCGGGCATGAAAATGTGAATGTAGGGAGTTGATTTATTTTCTACCCTCTTCTTAGAGATAATTCCCAATGGGTCATAAGACCAAGTGAAACTATGTGTAAATTTCATCTCTTTCAACATCCTGTCAGCCTCCTCTCTTGTTGCTTTACAATTGCAAATGAAAGGACTAATTTTGGATTTGATCTTGAACTGGGACTTCTTTTTGGCTGATACAAAATCTAACTCATCTACATTAATCATCTACCTAATGTACTCCAGGGCAAAGATCCTCATGGGGAGGAACTTGGGTAGCTTGTAAGGGGGAAAATAACACCCATATATTCCTAGTTCTGTATAGTTCTGGTACAAGTACCAATCTCCAGTTCTTACTTGGTATGAAAACTGCATGATATTTCTAATGTCTTCACTAATCCTTGGTTCCATTGTGTTATTGAGGATACTCATATCTAGATGCACAAATAATTAAATAAATCTTTTTTAAGTGTAATATTTTTGATATTTCATCAGCATTTTTGTCCAGAAGATGAAAGACTAAGGTTGGGAATATTCATTCAATTTTCTCATTGTAAACTGAAACATGTTTTCCTGAAAATATACAAACAAATAAACAATGACTGAAGTGTATTTAAACACTTCCTCTGTGTGAAACTTGGTAAACTGATCATGAATTGCATCTGCCAGGAATTGACTGAAATTAAACATAATGGAGGGTTTAGACTCTGATGACAGTATTGACAGGAAGCCTATCATTGCTTCATATAGCCACTCATTTGAATGATATCCTAGCATGTAAGAAAGGACAGTGACTATGTGCTAAGTCCTATCGGGGAATGTAGAAGATGGATTTGCAGGATTTTTCTTGGGAAAGGGAGTGTCTGTAGCCATGAATAATTAAAGTATTTTGGCTCTACTAGAAAAATCTAACTTCTAGTACAATTCTCTAAGGTTTTCATAGGAAAAAGGTGTAGTTTCTTCAATAACAGGAGCCTGCATCATCTGCATAATAAACTTGGCACTAATGGTGAAATTAACTTCTCTTGTGGGGGCAAAAACAACCCTCTGATTTATATCATAGCATGCATGACACCTTCTAATAAATTCTGGGAAACTGTGGGTTTTTGGGAATATATAATATGGTAGGTTAGTATCCCACAGTCCTATGTCATCGGCCTCATCGATGAGCTTATCCTCCAACCAACAATATATGTCGAAGAGATCAAACTTTGAGATAGTCTCATGGATTTTAAAATCTTTTTCAGCAAGGGTTGTATGGTCAAGGTCCACATGAGGGTGAACCATTGGATTAAATGGCTCCCGGTCCTTCTTCTTTCGAGGCATGATAGTGCCTAAAAATAAAAATGACAGTGTTTTTGATATTTGCAAGTGCACGGATTAGAAAGGGAATCAAACATAGAGGGGAAAAAATAGAAGGGAATTCTGTTGATCATAAGGGGAATTGGGAGAAAAGAGATTGAAGAAGGGGGAGTTCTTCTTGATCTGCAAACAATTGAGAATTTCACAAACTCTCTTGAGATCTGTAAAACCTTGAATTTGATCACCTGTAACAATAGAACACTGAAAACATAGTAACATTTGAAACAGGTGGGGAAAGGTAGTTTTGTAGAGTGGCGGGGTTTTCATTGACATGGCACGGGCCCGTTGGGTAATGGCTTAAAAAATTAAATTATTAACGAGTCTTTAGGCGGGAGCAGAGGTGATTGGACATACATTATAGGAGCAGCATTGTGGAGCCATGGGAATGGTCGGGGATTAACAGTCAACATCATGGTTTTATTATGGTGGAAATAGATCTTCACATGGGGTGCAGGCTGGTAAGTGTGAAAGCATGGGGGGGAGGGGGGGGTGCTAAAATATCAGTGTTTGACATGTAGCAGATGGGCTGGTTTGGGAAACCACCCATTTAAAACCCTGCCCTCGACGTTAACTTTCAAAGGATGAGGGGGGGGGGGTGGAAATGAATGTGGGCCGTTGAATTTAATGGTGGAGGTGGAGATGGAATGGAATATGGTTGAAATATAATGATGACAGGATGGGTGAGTGAATGGTGGGGTCAGGTGAATTAACTTATTCTTTCCATTGACTCAGATTAAACTGTTGATTCAATTTTATTTTCTACCTAACTACTGAATTACCAAGATTAAACTGTTTGGTAAGTCTTTTATTATCTAGCCTATTCAAAAAAAGTTTAAAATTTTACAATCATGCCTAGACTGTATGATTGAACAAACTAATCTAATCAGCAGTGGCATTTTGATTTGCAACACTTTTAGTATGATTCTTTTTTGGGGTTTTCTTTCTTTTTCTTTTCTATTTTATTTTTTCAATATACCCTCCTTTCTTTTCCTTTTTTCATATTTTTTTTTTGGAAATCATTTGAATATTGAAAATCATGTACAATATGAAATTGCACCTATGAAATACTCAATCACCTTGAGATCGTATAATTTATAGGACCCTAAAAAGTGTCAAGATGTACTTATTCTTCTTCTTGCAATGGTGCCTCATGTTGATGTGCAAATGTCTCTTTTTACATTGATGTAGGTTGAGCCCTTTCCACACTGGTAGGAGAAAACATCATCTTATTTCCTCTAGTGTAGGTTTTAGTCACCTCAACCCTAGGTGTTCTTGTTACATTGTTTCTTGAAGAACCTACTTATCTTTGCCTTGGTGAAGTCAATGGTGTAGAATGACTACTTGATTGAGTTCGAGTAGGAAAAAGTGAAGATGAATGCATGAAACCATCCAAAGAAAAATTGATATGTGTGAGATGATGAAAAACAAGTATTTTCAGCAAGCCATGATGGAACAAGCTTTCTTGATGATCTTTCCCTTTAGTATGTACTTTCTCTACCATTTTTACCATGCTTCTGTAAAGATAGTGAGGTAGGTTAAGAGTCTTAACACCAGTGAATTGCATTAGAAATATCACATGGTGCAGATATAAACTTGAGAACCTACCCTCACATGTGAAATATTTCATGGTCATCTTCATGAAAGGGGTAAACTTGTCAAGCAAGTTTCTGAATGGAAAAATATGTTTTGGAGTAGCTTTGTATGGAGGTTTCAAAAACATCTTGTAGTTTTCAATGTCTAGGTCTCTTCTCTTAAACAAAAGCTCTCCATGATTTGGGATCCTTGTAGCCATGGAAATGGCCTCTGTTAAAAGAGTAAACACAACCCATGAAATGGTCACCTTATCCCTCCTTATTCTATGGGCAAAGACACTTGTATGTTTATCACTGACACCAAGTTCTTCAATCTTTTGGAAAAAGGCAGGACAACCTGCATCTTGGAATGATTTCTTGAGAAATGGTGTAGCCATGATATCCTATGCTATAGTGGGTCCATATCTAATGATCAGACCTCCCTTATTCCTCCTTTAATCTGTAGTCTCTGAATTCCTAGGAAACTCTAGCTCACTAGGAGGGGAAATTAGGATTTTAGTGTAGGAAAAACAAGGGATTTTAGGCAGTTTTAGGAATGGAGGGGGATGAATGGGTTTGAGGGAGTATAAATTCTTGGTAAAAATTAGGGAGGTAGGGATAGACGTTAGGGAGTGTAAAGAGGTGGAATTTTGGGAAATAAGTGAGGGGAAAGGGTGAAAGAGGGAAAAACACAGTCCTAGCCTAGGAATGTGTAGTGTAGGCTAGGGTTTGTAGGGAAATGATGAAAATGAGGGAAATGCATGAGGATAAGTGTAAATTATGGTCCATGAAAGGTGGGGGAGGGTGGGTGAGCATGAATTTGAGGGTTTTTCTCAGCAAATGGACCGAAGAGACTTACTTTACCAAAAACACAGCAAAACCTAGGAGAGGGGATTTCTGAGATTTGAAGCATGAAATGAAATGAAAGAGAGGTGGACGGTGACCTGCTTACTTTATTTGATGTGTTGCAACCTGAAATTTATGAAGAAACTATTTTAGATGAGAATTTACCCTTCCTGAAGGAAAAATGCAACAAACTAGGAAAAGCGCAGCGCAGCCAGTGAAATGTGCACCACAACAAGAGAATTCTCCTTTCCAAGGAATGAAACTAATGTTCAGAGGGTAGAAAGCTCCTTGGTAGCTGAATGATGTCTCATGAAGTTTAAATGAGAAAATGAAATTCTTGTTTGGTCTTTTCAAAGGCAACATAGATGATGGATTTAAACAGATGATGAGGGCAATGCAAATGATGAGGGCCTCAACTTCAGTGCAGGTGTTCCTTATCTCAAAAATTATATCTCAAAAATTGTGCCATGATTCCTTATTTGTAGGGATTCCTTGTCCCTATTCCTTGACCTTCAATCGCATATGTAAACATAACTATCTTACCATTTCAAGGGGACTTTGTTCCCTGTCTCTATGAGCCTAACTTTATGGTCTAACAAAAATTGATTGCATTAACTATTACTCTTGAAATTGAGTGTATTGTCTATTATGTTGGATGGTAACAATCTGATGGTATAATTGTTGTGCATGTTTCTTGTAGTTTGATGCTAGCCAGTTAGCTTATCCTGTGTGCTTACTATTTTTTTTTTTGGTGGGTGGGGGTAGTTAGAATTATCACCAAAATTCAACAAAATGTAAAGGCATTTTAATAAGTCTTTCCTTTCCATATAAATTGTTTCTTGGAATGGAGCACTAGTTATTATGATGTTTTCCCCCCATCGGCTCCTCAGAATGGCTGGATGAAGGAAATAATAACATGATTGTGGGACAACAGTGATTGAAACAGTGATTTTACTAGTTATCGGTCATTTTTTTTCGCAATCGCCCCTAGGGTTGAATTCGGGTTGTATAAATTCGCCAGTCCCCTTGGGTGAGAGTTGCGTGTCTAGATTTCACAGGTGAATGCTTCAAAGTGCTGGTGCTCTGCGGGTGAATTTTGAATGCTTTTGACTGCAATGCATTGCCCAGGAAGAATTGGTCGACTCCATCCCTCCAGGCAAGGATTTATTCACCCAATATTTTTAATCCCCATATATATTTGTAATCTCTTTTCATAGTTTATTTAGAAAATTCTTTGTTTGATATTTGTAATTTCTAAGCGGTGACGTACCAGGCTATGGCCCCCACGTAGCATCCCTCCCTCCATGCATCCCTGGGCTATGTCCATGCATCCCCTCATTTTTTCCATCAATCCCAGCCAGACGTTAGCAAGCTTGACCTAGCCAGATAATGCAAGCCAACAAGATAAGTGATCTCAGTGAGCCCAATTAGGAAATCTCCTTTTTCAAGATGTTCCCAGCCAGTAACAATCCTCTATCATTCAAGAAATAGTTGTAAACATTGGTCAATGAAAATATTCGTGTCTGATTTAATCTATTAGAGACATGAATTAATGATTATAAGAAATTTTACATCATTATTCATGTCAAAAGGGTTTTGGGTTAAAAGGGTTAAGAATGCACAATAAGAGGGTAATATGTAGTTATGAGTTTAAGACATGAACATTAAAAAGGTTAAATGAGGTATTGGAAAATGCAACAAAACAGGAGCCCAAGATCTCCCCGATGCCAATGCATTTGCATGTCCTCATGCAAAAATAATCCATCCTCAAAATTCCCTACCATGTTTCCATTAGGTTTATGCTTCATTCTAATCTCTTCAATTTGAAAAAACTATATAGTGTCTCAATCACATAATCTTCATAAGAAACACTCTCAGGTGTGCTTGAGATAGTTCTGAAGTCCCAGTCCTTTTAAAAACATATGCCAATATCCTCCAATGTATGCCTTCGATATTTAAAGCCTTTTGCAATTTTCTTACTTAGACTCTCATATGAAAAAATTAGATTTCTTGCAGTTGTTCTCTAAAAGGGTCCAAATAAAAACATGAATATGGCACCCTACACAAATACATATGATTTATATTTCTTTCCCTTTGTGTCATTTGTAAGAAAATAACCAAATTTATTCCAACTAATTTTGAAAGGAATAAATCATTTTTATGTTGACCTAATGAATTTTAGGATTCAAACATAGCCTAGTCTTATTAAGCTCCCATGTTATTCATGTGTTCTAGGAAATCCCATGAAAATTGGTGATTAACTATTTGAATTAAGATCTTCCAACAATTTTTCATATTATAATGTTTTTATGGACTCTGGAATTTGATCCAAATCTTATGCATTCAAAGGAATTGTGAATCACGTGTTAAGTAGTTTGAGAGATAGGTTCCAAACTTTTCTCGATTATCCAACAATGTGGATAATTTTGTGTACAAACATCTGCACAAAGGACCATGAAATAAACATTTAATCTCCTTGATACTCGTTTATTATAATGAATACTCATGCATAAGGATATGGGAGGCTTCCAATTATAAGGGAAAATAGACACAGATTTATGCACTTGCATATCCACAAAACTGTAACTATACATACAATTCACTCATGCATCTAAGAGTTACACAATTATTAACAATTCCAGACTTGACGTATTCTCTCATCACGATATTTGACCAATGGAATCTTGCATTCTACCATTCACCACACTAATCTACCAAGGAAACATTCTTACTAGAACGATTTCTCCCAAGAGTTCGATTCCTCATCCTAATGCATTTATCAATTAATTATCAGAGTTAACTACATCATGAACTCTATGGTGATCTCCCTTCATCATTTTAACCAAGTTTCCAACCAGAGTTCAATTCCTACACTTGATTTGGACTCATACCAATTCAAATCTTCAAAAATGGTTTTGGAACCCTCTATATTACTAATAAATTTGAGTAATTATTCCATCCACCATGGGATCAATTACTCTGCTATTAAAGTTTTTATGCATTACAATTTGATTGTAAATGGATTTTTATTTCCCAAGGAATCGATTTCCCTTGCTAATGCCTACACTTAATAAATGATCAGGTTATAATTTCAATGAAGTGGAACTATGTAATGTTCCTAATTAGCTTTTAGCTAGTTAGAATATTAAATTTTGTTTTTGCCAATAAGATAGATGAATAAGAGGGTAGAGGGACCCATAAATCTCTTTAGTAGGAATAAAACCCCTTTTAATGTGAATGTGGATCAGTGAATCTAGTTTAATAAAGAAATCCTTGGTGTGAATGGGGGTAAATTCATGTGGATGGGGTCAATATTGACCGAATCAACAACGCAATCATGGAGGTAGCGGAGGACATCACAGTCATAATGGGAGGAAGTATCCATGAGAGTGGAATCTTTATTGAGTGGGACCAAGGGGGAGGAGGCTAACAAAGCATATAAGGAAGGGGATGGAAGCCATAGAAGGAATTCTGAATATTGTTTATTTGTGGTATTTTATGACTTTCCACACGCTTTAGCTGTTTAGCGGAGTCTGTTGTGTTGTTTAACACAAGGGTGTTTCCGGGCAGAAATCCCACCCTCATCCTCAGGGGAATTTGAGTGCCCACGCAGGAGAGGTTCCTTTCAACTACATTCCATCATTTTTCATCAGGCCAATCTTCAACCATCTTTAGCAGTGCAGTCTCCTTCATGAATTTCGCAATCTAGGAGGGCAGTTTCAGTGGAGGGTTGATAACCCAAGTTTGTGAGCTTATTTTACAGTGATGGGAGTAGCCTTTCATCCATAAAGTCAGTGGGGAGGAGTATCAACTATTTTCTCATCAGATCAGTGACATGTCAGTAGTTACCCAGCTGTAGAGCATAATTCAGCCCTAGGGTTGCATTTTTCATCTTGGGTATTTTCGGAAACCCTTTCTGGGTTATCTTGGAATTGTGCTAGAAATCCCAGATCTCTGATCCCAAAATTTTCTAAGAATTCTATCGATGGATCTATGCATTTATATCTTCCAACAACAATTATTTCTAGCAGGATTGTGCAGTCATTGCCTCCTAGTAGTTTATGCAGAAAAAGTTTCTTATGTCTTGATGTATAGGGTCATTTCAGGCTTGTTTTACCAAGCTTGAGTGTCTCTTCCTCAAGTTATTGTACTTCATTTCTACTATTTCTTATAATAAAATGGCTCAGTGATCTGCTCATGTATTCTATGTGTTAAGGTTTACTAAATTTTCCAGTTTTATGTTCAATATTCCTGTTTTTCATATTTTGGAATATTACAGTGGTATCAGAGCATAATCTTGGTTTAGCCTGTGGGGAACTACATCTATAACATCTGGAGCAATGGATGAAAAATATTTTCCAAAAATTCTTCTCCAAACTATGCTAGATATTTCCATAGAAATCAAGGAGATGAGGGTAGAAAGATAGAAGGAAACCCCAAGAGGATTTCAACATGGAGAAATTTCCGACACATCACATCATTGGTGTGAGAAACTGACATTACAAAAATTTTCACAATGCTCCGCCATGCCTACATTCCTAGCAGTGGGAAATGGGGTTGGAGGATCTCAAGAGGAGGAGACTCTTGGTGATTACTTCCTAGAATATGAATCTCAATCTAAAAGGTTCAAAGAGCATCTAAACTTCCAAGAGTTCTATCAGATCCAGTATAATAGAAGACCCCATAATAACAATAGGGGTGGAGGGTACACGTAGAACAATGATCAGAAGCGTACTATGGGCAGATTATTTCTGCTTGCTTTTGATGGGTCACCCAAGTGCACAGCCAAGACTTGGGTAGAGAAATTAGATATCTATTTCCATTTGAACCAAGTTTTAGAGATTGAAGCCATTAAGATAGCAGTGTTTCACCTTGAAGGTGAAGTACATGAATGGTGGTTTCATGGTCTATCTACATTGGGGCATGTAGGTGTGACTGCATATGAAAAATTCACCCAGAGGTTGGTAGAAAGATTTGATCGAAGAGATCTAGAAGCACACTTTGTTGAGCTAGCTAAGCTCAAGCAGTCAGGAGATCCAGAGACTTATATCTATGAATTTCTGAAACTTTCAGCCATGGTTCCAAATCTGTCTATAGCTAGAAGAGTATATATGTTTATTGATGGGCTAGCAGAGCCTTTGCATGGGTTTGTGAAATCCACTAGACCAAATATGCTCCAGGATGCTATTGAGAGGGCTAGATACTTACACAATTCTTTTCCAAGGGCAAGAGCTCCATTCCAGCAAAATATCTCCTTTTAGTCAAAGGGGAAATATATAAAGGTTCCTCCCTCAAAGGAGATCCAATACAAAGGATCTCTTAGTGATGATTTCCAAAGAGATTTGAGGAGGAGAAAGATTTTCTTCACTTGCCAAGAACCATGGGAACTAGGGCATCGTTGTGTTACCGAAAAGGCACATTATATTGAGGTATTATCCGATGGTGAAGACGAGGAAGAAGAAGACTTAGAAGGGGATACCATCGTTGTAGCCTCAGGAGGAGATCCACCACCACCAGGAGGTGGAATGGAGCATTTTCTCCAACTGGAGGAGCCCTTGCAGCTTTGTCGGGAGTTCCTAGGTATCTAACATTGAAAGTTCGAGGCACTATTCAAGGGTAGCAGGTATTAGTATTGATAGAAAGTGGGACTACCCTCAATTTTATTGATGCCCAATTAGTGTAGAGGAGAGGCATTCCCACGGAGGATTTTGAAAGATTCTCAGTTTTGGTTCCAGGAGCTAGAACCATGCAGTGTGTGAAGTATGTTCCGGAATTGACTATCACTTTTGGGACTTACACATTAACAAATTAGTTATTTATGGTTGATATTTCTGACACCAATGTGATATTGGGTGTACAATGGTTGATCAAACTGGGGAAGGTCACCACAGATTGGGAGACCTTGGAGATGGAATGGACATATAAGAAGAGCAATAAGCACCAAATTATCAGAGGCACAGACACCTTGTTGGCAATATGATGCAGAGTGTTGTCCTTGATGGAAACCCACTAAATGAAGATGAAGACATGAGACAGTTGACATGTGTTGTCCTTGATGGCAAACCACCTGATGAAGTTTGTCTTGATCTGATGGACTTGGTAAATGATGTAAATCTGATGTGATATGATGTTTGTTGACAGTATGATGTAGAGAGTTGTTCTTGAATGGCAACCCACCTGATGAAGATGATGGCAACTTACTTGATGAAGTTGTGCTTGATAGAATATGTCTTGATGAACCTGTTTAAAGATTAAAATCTGATGTATCTACAGTGAGTACAGAAGGCAATGAAGAAAGGAATTCAGCATGTCCTAAATCTATGGTGAAGAGTGTATGTCTCAAGGCATACGCGGATCTGTCTAAGGGAAGTCGCGTATGCACACGGGAAACAGCGTGCCAAGTCGCGTATGGGCAAAAGCACTCAAAAAGTGCAAAACCAGGGGTAACCACCATGGTATTGACCCATTGTATTGGGTAAGGATTCGTCTAAATGACCCTGTCCAGGAATACCATCGAAATTAATATTTTTTTGGCTCATGGTATTGAAAAATGGGCTCATGGTATTGAAAAAGGGTAAACCTATATAAAGAGAAGAAATTCATTTTGCAAATCACCAGAGTGGGTGCAAGATGTCTGAGCTTGAATGAATACTTCTCTCTGAAGTATATCTGAATTGAAAGGGTTACAGTTGAATGATAGATCTGAATGTATGATGCACCAATGATGAAGAAGGGGATCTAGATCTGAAATATACTTGTATTTGCTAGATCTGTTTATGATCTGTGATGAGGCGAACATCTAGGCGAACATCTGTCTGAGGGAAAGGGTAAAATCTGAAGTGATGTATCTGTAGTGAAGAATTGCAATGACATATAAGTTTGAAGAACCATACGCTAGTTCGTCGAAGAGGAAGCGCGTATATACGCGGCTTCGCTGAAGAGAAAGCGCGTATGCGCAATAAAATTAGCTCTGTAATTTGTACTGAAGTATACGCGGGTTTATGTGAACGGAAGCGCGTATATACGCGACATCAGAGAAAGGAAAGCACGTATGCAAACTAGGGTTTGCTGAAGTCTGTGGTAAGAAATGTCTGATCTGTTCTGCTGGTTTACTGATATCTGTCAGTGAGTTATATGTATCTGTTTCATGGTTGACTGTGCTTAAAAGTATGGAGTGGGTCCAGTCTGAAAATCTGATGAAATGTGGCCTGCAAGTGGTGTCCTAAAGGAAGCTTTGGATCCATTGTGAAAATTGATGAAACGTGGTCCATAGAGGTGCTGAGGGTTGTAGCCTTCAGTCAGGGGGTTGTAGCTCCCTTCCAGGTGAGGCTGGTAAACGAGAGCAGGGGGTCGTAGCTCCCTTCCAGGAGAGGCTGGTAAATGAGTCAGGGGGTTGGAGCTCCCTTCCAGGAGAGGCTGGTAAACAAGCACAGGTGGGTGCCTGCGTGCTGGTAGGAGTCTGCACCAGCACATATGTTGTAAGATGTTTTCTCTATAATAAAATATTGAAGGCTGAGCAACTGCAGCGGTGGTTTTCTTCCGACTTGGGTTTCCACCTAAAAATCCTGGTGTTCATGTGTGATGCTTTGTGTGATGGTTTATTCTGTTCTTACTGCACATGTTTATTGTTTATTAAACATCTGATGAATGAATGATGGAATGATATAAGTGAAGAATTAATGACATAATTAGATCTCTGTGTATACGTGAGTTTCATAAAGGGTATCCGCGTATATACGCGAGTCTGTATCAGGAAAGTAGCGTATGGGTTTTAGAAGCAAGAAAAGTAAAAGTTTTGAATATGCAGTAAATACTGATTCACCCCCCCTCTCAGTATTTTTCCCAACAATTGGTATCAGAGCAGGTCCTTCTGCAGAAGCTTGATCGCTTGAAGGTGATCCGTCGCAATGGGAAGTCAAGAAGGAGTAATGTCTATAAAGCCACCTCTATTCAATGGAAGCAATCTAATATTCTGGAAGGTACGAACAAAAGCATATCTGCAAAGTCTTGGTGCAGATGTATGGGCAATCGTGGAAGAAGGTTATCAATACACGACAAGTATTCCTACTGATGCAGCAGAAAGGAAGAAGTATGAAATCAATGCCAAAGCGGTGAATGTCTTATTAGGAAGCATGTATGAATCAGAATTTGCTAAAGTGATGCAGCTACATTCAGCAAAAGAAATATGGGACAAAATCATTCTAAGCTATGAAGGAGACACAAAGGTAAAAAGTGCAAAACTCCAAACTCTTAGAATTGAATATGAAAATTTGAAGATGCATAGTGATGAAAGTGTTGCCAGTTGCTTTCTTCGTCTAGATGATATTGTAAATCAGATGAGAAATTTGGGTGAAACCATAACCGATACTACTCTGGTGGAAAAATTCTTAAGATCCTTGACTTCAAAATTTGACTCTAAAGTTTCAGCTATTGAAGAAAGGCAAGATCTGAAAACTCTTACTATTGTTCAATTACATGGTATTCTGACTGCTTTTGAAATGAGACAAGGAGGTCCTTCTCAAATCAAAGAAGTTGTTTTTAAGGCGTCTGCAAAAGGAAAAGAAAAGGAAGTTGTCAAAGAATCTAGCTATATATCTGAAGAAGAAGAAGAAGCAAATTTTGTGAGAAGACTTCAACTAGGTACCGGAAAGTTCAAAGGTAAGCTTCCTTTCAAATGTTTCAATTGTGGAAGAGTTGGTCATTATGCTGCAAAGTGTCCTTATAAAGAAACATTGGCTAAAGGAAAAGAAGTAGCAAGAAGGAATAAGAATCGATCTAGCACAAGAAAAAGTTATTATACTAATGAAGACAGTGATGGGTCATCTGATAGTGAGGAAGAATGTGAAGAAGATTTTAGACTTATCATGGCATTTGAACAAAGAGAAGAAAAGGATACTTTTGTGGATGCTCTAGAGGACAATGATTTTCTTGAAGAAAACAATCAACTCAAAGTAAGCCTAGAAGAAAAGAACATAATCATAGCGACTCTTGAAAATCAGCTTGAAGCAAAGGAAAAACGCATTGAGGAATTGGAGTGTGAAGTAGTAAGTCTAAGGAAAGATAATGAGAAAGTGAAGACTCTCAATCTTAGATTTGCTAAAGGTTCAGAAACCTTAGATGAGATTATTAAGACACAACGGTCTCCTCTCATAAAAACAGGTCTTGGATATACTGGGGAATCTTCCCAGACTTCAGCACCAAATTATCTGAAAGCAGTCACAACTGGTTCTCTTCATTCAGCCACTCAGCAAGGGAACAAAGGATCTTTACAGGTAAAGCATGATCATCTCAAATCAAGGACCACTAACAGGGAGATCCCTCAAAGAAGCAACAACCAACAGGTAAATTCAAATAGAAGATTTCATAATCGCAGAAATTTCTACTTCAATGGACAATGTTTCTCATGTCACAATTTTGGTCATAAAGTTGTTCAATGTGTTGCATATAAAACCATCATGACAAGAGAAGCAAGAAAGAAAAGGATGAATATTGAACCAAAGAAGAACATCTATAACAACTTTTCTCCTCTTCAAAACAAAGTTGAATGTACTTATTGCAATAACTTTGGTCATGAAGAATCTGAATGCAGGAGCAAGGTCCAGCCAAAAGAACATGTTCCCTCAAGCTCTAAAGTATGGAAAAAGAAAGAAATACAGGTTGAAAATTGTGGGATAGCATTATTTGCGGAAGGCGAAGAAAATCAATGGTACATTGATAGTGGGTGCTCAAGACACATGACAGGTGACAAAAGCAAACTCCTTACATATAATGCTCTAGAAAAGGAAAAGAAAGTTACATTTGGAAATGATACTCCTGCGGTAATTAAAGGAAAAGGGTCAGTATTTTTAAAAGAAAAGGTGAAGGCTAATGAAGTCATGTATGTGGATGGATTAAGGCATAACTTGTTAAGTGTAAGTCAAATGTGTGATCAAGGAACAGAAGTGGTCTTTAGTTCAAAAGAATGTGTGGTTCGTGATCTTGATACAGGTAAAATCATTATAAAAGGAAAAAGAAATCCAAGCAACCTGTATGTACTGAACGGCATAGATCAATGTTACTTGAGCAAGTCTTGAGAAAATTGGCTATGGCATAGAAGGCTGGGGCATCTGAGCTTCTCTCAAATCAACAAAGCAAGCAGACTTCAAGCTGTTCGTGGTCTTCCCAATATTAATCTACCAGAAAGTATCATATGCAAATCTTGTCAATTCGGTAAGCAGACCAGGGTACGATTTAATGCCAAAGAAGGATCATCAAGTGAGCCTCTTGAACTCATTCATACTGACATATGTGGACCTATGAGGAAAAAGTCACCACGTGGGGAAGAATACTATATCTTATTTATTGATGATTACTCTAGAATGTGTTGGATCGGGCTCATTAAACACAAGGATGAAGCATTTGAAAAATTTCAGATCTTCAAAGCTTTAGTTGAAAATGAATTAGATCTAAAAATCAAGTGTCTTAGATCTGATCGAGGAGGAGAATATACATCAAATGAATTCTTTGAATTTTGTGAACAACATGGCATAAAAAGACAATTCTCTGTAGCAGGTACTCCACAACAAAATGGCGTAGTAGAAAGAATGAATAGAACAATTCAACAAATGGCTAGAGCTATGCTCGATGATTCTGGAACTCCTGACATGTTCTGGGGAGAAGCAGCACATACAGCAGCCAAAATTCTCAACAAGGCTCATGTTCGGGTAAATAGTGAAAAAACTCCATATGAACTTTGGTATGGTAATTCTCCATCTGTGAAGCATTTTAGAGTTTTTGGAAGTAAATGCTTTATCAAAAATAATGATGAAAATCTTGGCAAGTTTGAACCTAGATCAGATGAAGGGATATTTCTTGGTTACTCATCTTCAAGCAAAGCATACAAATGTTACAATAAAAGGCTTCGAAAGATTTTTGAATGTATTGATGTTGTTATTGATGAGTCTGTTGCAGCTCCTAAAGAAGAAAAAAAACAACAAAAGAAGATGATGGTGACCTATGTCCTTATACATCAAATAGAAATGATATAGACAGTGGATCCAATGAAGAACCTGAAGATGATCTATCTGAAAAAGCTCCATCCAGATATGTTCAAAAGAATCATCCTGAATCTCAAATTTTGGGTGACAAGGAGTCAGCTGTACGAACAAGGATAACTCTTGTGGGATCTTCTAATCATTTGGCACTTCTATCCACAATTGAACCACACAATGTCAATCAAGCTAGAAAAGATGAATTTTGGAAGCAAGCCATGAATGAAGAGCTTGATCAAATTGAAAAGAATGATACTTGGGAATTGGTACCAAGACCACATGATAAAAATGTCATTGGAACTAAATGGATTTTCAAGAACAAGTTAAATGAGAATGGGGATGTTGTAAGAAACAAAGCTAGATTGGTTTTCAAAGGGTATACTCAACAAGAAGTTATAGACTTTGAAGAAACGTTTTCTCCTGTAGCTAGACTTAAAGCCATAAGAATGTTTCTTGCTTTTTCAAGTTATCAACAAATCAAAGTTTATCAAATGGATGTTAAATCTGCTTTTCTTAATGGTGATCTAGAAGAAGAAGTATATATAGAACAATCGGAAGGATTCATTTTGGGAAATGATGAAAATCTTGTTTGTAGACTTAAAAAGGCTCTATATGGTCTCAAACAAGCTCCAAGGGCATGGTATTATCGTCTTGACAAATATCTTCATCAACAAGGATTTTCAAAGGGGTCTGCTGATAGCAACTTATACACAAAATTGAAAATGATAAACTATTGATTGTGGTTGTATATGTTGATGATATCATTTTTGGGAGTAACGAAGAATCTATGAGTCAAAAATTTGCTTCTGTCATGGAGCAAGAATTTGAAATGTCCTTACTTGGGGAACTAACATTCTTTCTTGGCTTACAAGTGCATCAAACTGCAGATGGTATATTCCTATCACAAGCAAAATATCTTAAGCAAATTCTGAAGAAGTATGGCATGGAAGAATGCAAACCTGTAAGTACACAAATGATAACCGGATGCAATCTCAGTTCTCATGATGATTCTCCCACGGTGAATCAACCAGAATACAAATCAATGATAGGAAGTCTACTTTATCTCACTGGGACTAGACCAGACATTATGCATGCAGTTGGGATTGTTGGACGATTCCAAGCTAATCCAAAAGAGTCTCACCTTCAGGTTGTTAAAAGAATTTTCAAATATCTACAAGGAACTCAAGACTTTGGTCTATGGTATCCAAAGAATGCTGATCTTACTCTTCATGCTTACACTGATGCAGATTGGGCTGGAAGTGTTGATGATCGAAAAAGCACTAGTGGTGGTGCATTCTATATGGGACCTCGGTTAGTATCTTGGTTCAGCAAGAAGCAAAATTCTATTGCCTTATCTACAGCAGAAGCAGAATATGTGGCTGCCACATCTTGTTGCACTCAACTCCTTTGGATGATGCAAACCTTACAAGATTTTCAAATCAAATGTACACCTCCTGTCCCCATTAAGTGTGACAATACAAGTGCCATCATTATTTCAAAGAATCCTGTTATGCATTCGAAGACCAAGCACATTCCCATCAAGTATCACTTCTTACGTGAACAAGTGCTTGAGCAAAAGGTGAAGTTGGAGTATGTTCCCTCCAAAGAACAAGTTGCTGATATCTTTACCAAACCTATGCCCAGGGAAGCGTTCGAGTATCTAAGACAGAAGCTGGGAGTGTTCTCTGCTAGTCAAAAGCACAAATCTGCATAAATTTCGAAGATGGCATTGGATACGCGGGTTTCCTGAAACACAGTCGCGTATATACGCGAGTTCATGCACAGAAAACCGCGTATGTCTGATTGCTGACATTTTTCTGTTTGGAGTCAACTCTCTTTAGCACAGCTGCAGTGCTGTTTGGTATCTCTGGTGGTGTTCCAGTTCTCATAATTCTATTTCTAATGTTTTGATAAATATGCCTTGATGATTTGTTGGTGAAAGTGTTCAGGATGCACAAACTAAGGGGGAGCCGTAGTCATATGAAAAGGATGCGTGGATGCACAATTTGAGGGGGAGAATTAGCTTTGTTGTGTATAATGCATTGTTGGCATTATGTTGGTTCTGAAATATGTTCTTTTTCTTGAAGTCTTGGTCATAAATGGTCATATTTGTAATTTGATGAAAAGGTCTTGTTGAGACCCATGACGTAAAATTGTAATATTCAGTCATGTAAGGACTTGTCAAATTTGTAAACCCACTTGGTTGGGTAGCTGAGTCAAATATTGCAAACCCACTTGATTGGGTAGCTGAGTCAAATCTGTAAACCCACTTGGTTGGGTAGTTGGGTCTCTTATGTAAATCCACTTGGATGGATCTTTGATGTAAGTGTGAGTCATTGGTGATAGGAAATTCATAGAGTCATGTACTTCATTGGAAAATATGTTTGAAGATTCAGCATGAACTCAGGGGGAGCTTGGTCACTTCAGTATATATCAGATCTGCAGAACGCTTCTTCCACATGTGGAGAAAAGGGAGAGTATGTTGGTTTTTGTTCCACCCTTTGCCCTTGATGTCAAAGGGGGAGAGTGACATGGTGTTTGAATGAAGAGAAAGAATGGTGTCAAAAATGGAGAGAGTGACATGGTGTCATTGTATTCTTAATGTACCTATCTTTTGTGGTAACCAAACACCATCGTGGTTGCCATCAAGTCCAAAGGGGGAGATTGTTGGCAATATGATGCAGAGTGTTGTCCTTGATGGCAACCCACTGAATGAATATGAAGACATGAGACAGTTGACATGTGTTGTCCTTGATGGCAAACCACCTGATGAAGTTTGTCTTGATCTGATGGACTTGGTAAATGATGTAAATCTGATGTGATATGATGTTTGTTGACAGTATGATGTAGAGAGTTGTTCTTGAATGGAAACCCACCTGATGAAGATGATGGCAACTTACTTGATGAAGTTGTGCTTGATAGAATATGTCTTGATGAACCTGTTTAAAGATGAAAATCTGATGTATCTACAGTGAGTACAGAAGGCAATGAAGAAAGGAATTCAGCATGTGCTAAATCTATGGTGAAGAGGGTATGTCTCAAGGCATACGCGGATCTGTCTAAGGGAAGTCGCGTATGCACGCGGGAAACAACGTGCCAAGTCGCGTATGGGCAAAAGCGCTCAAAAAGTGCAAAACCAGGGGTAACCACCATGGTATTGACCCATTGTATTGGGTAAGGATTCGTCTAAATGACCCTGTCCAGGAATACCATCGAAATTAATATTTTTTTGGCTCATGGTATTGAAAAATGGGCTCATGGTATTGAAAAAGGGTAAACCTATATAAAGAGAAGAAATTCATTTTGCAAATCACCAGAGTGGGTGCAAGATGTCTGAGCTTGAATGAATACTTCTCTCTGAAGTATATCTGAATTGAAAGGGTTACAGTTGAATGATAGATCTGAATGTATGATGCACCAATGATGAAGAAGGGGATCTAGATACGAAATGTACTTATTATTTACTCGTCTGTTTATGATACGCGATGGGCGAACATCTGGCGAACATACGCGTACGAGGGGAAAGGGTAAAATACGAAGTGATGTATGCACGATGAAAAATTTCGTGACATATAAGTTTGAAGAACCATCGCTAGTTCGTCGAAGAAGGAAAGCACTTATATCTGTGGCTTATTTGAAGAGAAAGCGCGTATGCGCAATAAAAATAGCTCTATAATTTGTCTTGAAGTATATCTTGGTTTATGTGGATGGAAGCGCGTATATACGTGACATCAGTGAAAGGAAAGCGCGTATGCAAACTAGGGTTTGCTGAAGTCTGTGGTAAGAAATGTCTGATATTTTCTGCTGGTTTACTGATATCTGTCAGTGAGTTATATGTATCTGTTTCATGGTTGACTGTGCTTAAAAGTATGGGTTGGGTCCAGTCTGGAAATTTGATGAAATGTGGCCTGCAAGTAGTGTCCTAAAGGAAGCTTTGGATCCAGTGTGAAAATTGATGAAACGTGGTCCATAGAGGTGCTAAGGGTGGTAGCCTTCAGTCAAGGGGTTTTAGCTCCCTTCCGGAGTGAAATTTAGTAAAAGCGAGATCGAAGTGCATAGCTCCCTTCCGGGAGAGGGCCCCGAGTGTAAACGAGTCAGGGGGTCGTAGCTCCCTTCCAGGAGAGGCTGGTAAACGGCGTAGGTGGTGCACAACGTCTTGGTAGGGTGCGCACGACACATATGTTGTAAGATGTTTTCTCTATAATACAATATTGAAGGCTGAGCAACTGCAGCGGTGGTTTTCTCCCGACTTGGGTTTCCACATAAAATCCTGGTGTTCATGTGTGATGCTTATGTGTGATGGTTTATTCTATTCTTACTGCACATGTTTACTATTTATAGAACATCTAATGAATGAATGATGGAATGATATAAGTGAAGAATTAATGGCATAATTAGATCTCTGTGTATACGCGAGTTTTATGAAGGATATCCGCGTGTATACGCTAGTTGGCTTAAGCAAAGTAGCGTATGGGTTTTGGAGCATGAAAAAGTAAAATTTTTGAATATGCAGTAAATACTGATTCACCCCCCCCCTCTCCGGTATTTTTCCCAACAATTGGTATCGGAAGGAGGTCCTTACTGACTTGATCACTTGAAGGTGATCGTCGCAATGGGAAGTCAAGAAGGAGTAATGTCTATAAAGCCACCTCTATTCAATGGAAGCAATCTGATATTTTGGAAGGTACGAACAAAAGCATATCTTCAAAGTCTTGGTGCAGATGTATAGGCAATCGTGGAAGAAGGTTATCAATACCCGACAAGTATTCCTACTGATGTAGCTGAAAGAAAGAAGTATGAAATCAATGTCAAAGCAGTGAATGTCTTATTGGGAAGCATGTCTGAATCAGAATTTGTTAAAGTGATGCAGCTATATTCGGTAAAAGAAATATGGGACAAAATCAGTCTAAGCTATGAAGGAGACACGAAGGTAAAAAGTGCAAAACTCCAAACTCTTAGAATTGAATATGAAAATTTGAAGATGCATAGTGATGAGAGTGTTGCCAGTTTCTTTCTTCGTCTAGATGATATTGTAAATCGGATGAGAAATTTGGGTGAAACCATAACCGATACTATACGGTGGAAAAGTCTTAAGATCCTTGACTTCAAAATTTGACTCTAAAGTTTCGACTATTGTGAAGAAAGGCAAGATACGCAAACTCTTACTATTGTTCAATTACATGGTATTCTGACTGCTTTTGAAATGAGGCAAGGAGGCCCTTCTCAAATCAAAGAAGCTGATTTTAAGGCATCAACAAAAGGAAAAGAAAAGGAAGTTGTCAAAGAATCCAGCTATATATCTGAAGAAGAAGAAGAATAAAATTTTGTGAGAAGACTTCAACTAGGTACTGGAAAGTTCAAAGGTAAGCTTCCTTTAAAATGTTTCAATTGTGGAAGAGTTGGTCATTATGCCGCAAAGTGTCCTTATAAAGAAACTTCGGCTAAAGGAAAAGAAGTAGCAAGAAGGAATAAGAATCGATCTAGCACAAGAAAAAGTTATTATACTAAGGAAGACAGTGATGGATCATCTAATAGTGAGGAAGAATGAGAAGAAGACTTTAGGCTTCTCATGGCTTTTGAACAAAGAGAAGAAAAGGATACTTTTTTGGATGCTCCTAGAGGACAATGATTTTCTTGAAGAAAACAATCAACTTAAAAGTAAGCCTAGAAGAAAAGAACATAATCATAGAGACTCTTGAAAATCAGCTTGAAGCAAAGGAAAAATGCATTGAGGATTTGGAGTGTGAAGTAGTAAGTCTAAGGAAAGATAATGAGAAAGTGAAGACTCTCAATCTTAGATTTGCTAAAGGTTCAGAAACCTTAGATGAGATTATCAAGACACAACGGTCTCCAATTATAAGAACAGGTCTTGGATATACTGGGGAATCTTCCCAGACTTCAGCACCAAATTATCTGAAAGCAGTCACAACTGGTTCTCTTCATTCAACCACTCAGCAAGGGAACAAAGGATCTCTACAGGTAAAGCATGATCATCTCAAATCAAGGATCACTAACAGGGAGATCCCTCAAAGAAGCAACAACCAACAGGTAAATTCAAATAGAAGATTTCATGATCGCAGAAATTTCTACTTCAATGGACAATGTTTCTCATGTCACAATTTTGGTCATAAAGTTGTTCAATGTGTTGCCTATAAAACCATCATGGCAAGAGAAGCAAGAAAGAAAAGGATGGATATTGAACCAAATAAGAACATCTATAACAAATTTTCTCCTCTTCAAAATGAAGTTGAATGTACTTATTGCAATAAATTTGGCCATTTATAATCTGAATGCAGGAGAAAAGTCCAGCCAAAACAAGATTTTCCTTCAAGTTCCAAAGTATGGAAAAAGACGGAATTATAGGTTGAAAATTGTGGGATAGCGTTATTTGCAGAAGGTGAAGAAAATCAATGGTACATTGATAGTGGATGCTCAAGACACATGACAGGTGACAAAATCAAACTTCTTGCATATAATTCTCTAGAAAAGGAAAAGAAAGTTACATTTGGAAATGATACCCCTACCGTAATTAAAGAAAAAGGGTCTGTATTTCTAAAAGAAAAGGTGAAGGCTAATGATGTCATGTATGTGTATGGATTAAAGGCATAACTTATTAAGTGTAAGTCAAATGTGTGATCAAACGAAGTGGTATTTAGTTCAAAAGAATGTGTGGTTAGTGATCTTGTCTGAGAATCAAAATCATTATAAAATGAAAAAGAAATCCTAGCAACTTTGTATGTCTTGAGCGGCATAGATCAATGTTACTTGAGCAAGTCTTCAGAAAATTGGCTATGGCATAGAGTTGGAACATCTGAGCTTCTCTCAAATCAACAAAGCAAGCAGACTTCAAGCTGTTCATGGTCTTCCCAATATTAATCTACCAGAAAGTATCATATGCAAGTCTTGTCAATTTGGTAAGCAGACCAGAGTACGATTTAATGCCAAAGAAGGATCATCAAGTGAGCCTCTTGAACTCATTCATACTGACATATGTGGAACTATGAGGAAAAATTCACCACGTGGGGAAGAATACTATATCTTGTTCATTGATGATTACTCTAGAATGTGTTGGATCGGGCTTATTAAACACAAGGATGAAGCATTTGAAAAATTTCAGATTTTCAAAGCATTAGTTGAAAATGAATTAGATCTAAAAATCAAGTGTCTTAAGAATACGATCGAGGAGGGAGAATATACATCAAATGAATTCTTTGAATTTTGTAGAGCAGCATGGCATAAAAAGACAATTCTACAGCGGGTACTCCTCAACAAAATGGCGTAGCAGAAAGAATGAATAGAACAATTCAACAAATGGCTAGAGCTATGCTTGATGATTCTGGAACTCCTGACATGTTCTGGGGTGAAGCAGCACACACAGCAGCTAACATTCTCAACAAGGCTCATGTTCGAGTAAATAGTGACAAAACTCCATATGAACTTTGGTATGGTAATTCTCCCTCTGTGAAGCATTTTAGAGTTTTTGGAAGTAAATGCTTTATCAAAAATAATGATGAAAAGCTTTGCAAGTTTGAACCTAGATCGGATGAAGGGATATTTCTTGGTTACTCATCTTCAAGCAAAGCATACAAATGTTACAATAAAAGGCTTCGAAATATTGTTGAATGTATTGATGTTGTTACTGATGAGTCTCCTGCAGCTCCTAAAGAAGAAAAACAAACAACAAAAGAAGATGATGGTGACTTATGGCCTTCTACATCAAATAGAAATGATGTAAACAGTGGATCCAATGAAGAATCTGAAAATGATCTATCTGAAAAGGCTCCATCCAGATATGTTCAAAAGAATCATCCTGAATCTCAAATTTTGGGAGACAAGGAATCAGGTGTACGAACGAGGAGAACTCTGGTAGTATCTTCTAGTCATTTGGCACTTCTATCCACAATTGAACCACACAATGTCAATCAAGCTAGCAAAGATGAATTTTGGAAGCAAGCCATGGATGAAGAGCTCGATCAAATTGAAAAGAATGACACTTAGGAATTGGTACCAAGACCACATGATAAAAATGTCATTGGAACTAAATGGATTTTCAAGAAAAAGTTAAATTAGAATGGGGATGTTGTAAGAAACAAAGCTAGACTGGTGTGCAAAGGGTATACTAAACAAGAAGGTATAGACTTTGAAGAAACGTTTGCTCCTGTAGCTAGACTCGAAGCCATAAGAATGTTTCCTGCTTTTTCAAGTTATCAACAAATCAAAGTTTATCAAATGGATGTTAAATCTGCTTTTCTTAATGGTGATCTAGAAGAAGAAGTATATATAGAGGTGTAGGAAGGATTCATTTAAAATGATGCAAATCTTGTTTGTAGACTTAAAAAGGCTCTATATGGTCTCAAACAAGCTCAGGGCAAAGGGCTTGGTATTATCTCCTTGACAAATATCTTCATCAGCAAGGATTTTCAAAGGGGTCTGCTGATAGTAACTTATACATAAAAAGTGAAAATGGTAAACTATTGATTGTGGTTGTATATGTTGATGATATCATTTTTGGAAGTAATGAAGAATCTATGAGTCAGAAATTTGCTTCTGGCATGCAGCAAGAATTTGAAATGTCTTTACTTGGGGAACTAACATTCTTTCTTAGCTTGCAAGTGCATCAAACTACAAATGGTATATTCTTATCACAAGAAAAATACATTAAGCAAATTCTGAAGAAGTACGGCATGGAAGAGTGCAAACCTGTGAGTACACCAATGATAACCGGATGTAATCTCAATTCTAATGATGATTCCCCCACGGTGAATCAACCAGAATACAGATCTATCATAGGAAGTCTACTTTATCTCACTGGGACAAGACCAGACATTATGCATGAAGTTGGGATTTTTTTATGATTCCAAGCTAATCAAAAAGAGTCTCACCTTCAGGCTGTGAAAAGAATATTCAAATATCAACAAGGAACTCAAGACTTTGGACTATGGTATCCAAAGAATGATGATCTTACTCTTCATGCTTATAATGATGCAGATTGGGCTGGAAGTGTTGATGATCGGAAAAGCACTAGTGGTGGTGCATTCTATATGGGACCCCAGTTAGTATCTTGGTTCAGAAAAAAGCAAAATTCTATTGCCTTATCTACAGCAGAAGCAAAATATGTGGCTGTCGCATCTTGTTGCACTCAACTCCTTTGGATGATGCAAACCTTACAATATTTTCAAATCAAATGTACACCTCCTGTCCCCATTAAGTGTGAAAATACAAGTGCCATCAATATTTCAAAGAATCATGTTATGCATTTGAAGACCAAGCAGATTCCCATCAAGTATCACTTCTTACGTGAACAAGTGCTTGAGCAAAAGGTGAAGTTGGAGTATGTTCCCTCCAAAGAACAAGTTGCTGATATCTTTACCAAACCTCTGCCCAAGGAAGCGTTCGAGTATCTAAGACGGAAAGCTGGGGTGTTCTCACGCGATCAAAAAAGCACAAATATTCATAAATTTAGAAGATGGCATTGGATACGCGGGTTTCATGAAACACGGTCGCGTATATACACGAGTTCCTACACAGAAAACCGCGTATGTTTGGTTGCTGGCAATTTTTGGTTGGTTCAGCTCTCTTCAGCACAGCTGCAGTGCTGTTTGGTATCTCTGGTGGTGTTCCAGTTCTCATAATTCTGTTTCTAATGTTTTGATGAAGATGCTTTGATGATTGGTTGAAAGTGTTCAGGATGCTCAAACTAAGGGGGAGCCTTAGTCATATGGAAAGGATGTTCGGATGCACATTTTCAGGGGGAGAATTAGCTTTGCTGAGTATAATGCATTTTTGGCATTATGATGGTTCTGAAATATGTTCTTTTTCTTGAATTCGTTCTGGTGTTGGTCATAAATGGTCATATTTGTAATTTGATGAAAAGGTCTTGTTGAGACCCATGATGTAAAATTGCAATATTCAGTCATGTAAGGACTTGTCAAATTTGTAAACCCGCTTGGTTGGGTAGCTGAGTCAAATATTGTAAACCCACTTGATTGGGTAGCTGAGTCAAATTTGTAAACCCACTTGGTTGGGTAGTTAAGTCTCTTATGTAAATCCACTTGAATGGATCTTTGATGTAAGTGTGAGTCATTGGTGATAGGAACTTCATAGAGTCATGTGCTTCATTGAAAAATATGTTTGAAGATTCAGCATGAACTCAGGGGGAGCTTGGTCACTTCAGTATACATCAGATCTACAGAACGCTTCTTCTACGTGAGAAGAAAAGGGGGAGAGTATGTTGGTTTTGATCCGCCCTTTGCCCTTGATGTCAAAGGGGGAGAGTTGACATGGTGTTTGAATAAAGAGAAAGAATGGTGTCAAAAATGGGGAGAGTGACATGGTGTCATTGTATTCTTATTGTACCTATCTGTTGTGGTGATCAAACACCATCGTGGTTTCCATCAAGTCCGAAAGGGGAGATTGTTGGCAATATGATGCAGAGTGTTGTCCTTGATGGCAACCCACTTAATGTAGATGAAGACATGAGATTGTTGGCATATGTTGTCCTTGATGGCAATCCACCTGATGAAGTTATTCTTGACCTGATGGACTTGCTAAATGATGTAAATCTGATGTGAAATGATGTTTGTTGAGTATGATGTAGAGAGTTGTTCTTGAATGTCAACCCACATTAAGAAGATGGAGGCAACTTACTTGATGAGTTGTGCTTGATAGAGTATGTCTTGATTAACACATTTAAAGATGAAAAATTTGATGTATCTACAGTGAGTACAGAAGGTAATGAAGAAAGGAATTCAGCATGTGCTAGATCTATGGTAAAAAGAGTATGTCTTAAGGCATACGCGGATATGTCTAGGAGAAGTCGCGTATGCACGCGGGAAACAACGTGCCAAGTCGCGTATGGGAAAAAGCGCTCATAAAGTGTAAAACCAGGGGTAACCACCATGGTATTGACCCATTGTATTGGGTAATGATTCGTCTAAATGACCCCGTCCAGGAATACCATCGGAAGTAATATTGTTTTGGCTCATGGTATTGAAAAAGGGGCTCATGGTATTGAAAAAGGGTAAACCTATATAAAGAGAAGAAATTCATTGTGCAAATCATGAGTGTGGGTGCAAGATGTATGAGCTTGAATGAATACTTCTCTCTGAAGGATATCTGAATGGAAAGGGTTACAGTTGAATGATAGATCTGAATGTATGATGCACCAATGATGAAGAAGGGGATCTAGATATGAAATGTACTTATATTTGCTAGATCTGTTTATGAAATGAGTAGATCTGTGATGAGGCGAACATCTGTCTGAGGTAAAGGGTAAAATCTGAAGTGATGTATCTGTTGTGAAGAATTGCAATGACATAAAAGTTTGAAGAACCATACGCTAGTTCGCCGAAGAGGAAGCGCGTATATACGCGGCTTCGCTGAAGAGAAAGCGCGTATGCGCAATAAATTTAGCTCTATAATTTGTACTGAAGTATACGCTGGTTTATGTGGACGGAAGCACGTATATACGCGACATCAGAGAAAGGAAAGCGCGTATGCAAACTAGGGTTTGCTGAAGTCTGTGGTAAGAAATGTCTGATCTCGTCATTGATTTCATCGATATCTCGTCGTTAGGTTATATGTATCTGCTTGGTTGACTCGGTGTTTAAAAGTATGAAAGGGTCCAAGCCTAAAATATGATGAAACGGCCTGTGTCCTAACAGCTTTGGATCCGGTGAAAATTGATGAAACGTGGTCCTTGAGGAGAGGTACCGAGGGTTGTAGCCTTCGGGCCCGGGTTGTAGCTCCTCTCCAGTGCGGCCGGTAAATGAGATAAGGTCGTAGCTCCTTCAGAACTAGCGGACAACACGTCAGGTTGGAGCCTCTTCCAGAGAGGCCGGGGGTAAACGAGCGCAGTGGGAGTGGCTCATGAGCGGTAGGGAGTCAGACTGCACATATGTTGTAAGATGTTTTCTCTATAATAAAATATTGAAGGCTGAGCAACGGCAGCGGTGGTTTTCTCCCGACTTGGGTTTCCACCTAAAAATCCTGGTGTTCATGTGTGATGCTTTGTGTGATGGTTTATACTGTTCTTACTACACATGTTTACTGTTTATTAAACATCTGATGAATGAATGATGGAATGATTTAAGTGAAGATTTAATGACATAATTAGATATCTGTGTATACGCGAGTTTCATAAAGGGTATCCGCGTATATACGCGAGTCTGTTTCAGGAAAGTAGCGTATGGGTTTTAGAAGCAAGAAAAAGTAAAAGTTTTGAATATGTAGTAAAAATTGATTCACCCCCCCCCCTCTCAGTATTTTTCCCAACACACCTATCCACCTTAGATAATTTTAGCACATAGAATGGAGGCTGGTTTGCACAGAGGAGAGATAGAATGGGCAGTGGAACTACGTATGTAAGAGCCAGGAGGCAAGGGTGCACCAGTCCACCCAGATGTGCAGTCTATTCTATACCACTATTCTACAGTATTTAGGGACATACCATCGGGAAGGCCACTAGACCAGGGGTTTGAGCATACTATTGAGTTGGAGCAGGGGATCCAAGCAGTGATCACCACACCCTATAGGCATCCCAAATCCTACAGGGATGAGATTGAAAGAGCTATACATGAGCTCTTGGATTTATGACATATCTGACCCAGCACCAGTCCTTTTTCTTCTTCTGTGGTCTTAGTGAAAAAGAAGGATGGTACATTGAGGATGTGCATTGACTATAGAGCCCTGAATAAGAAGACCATTAAGAATAGGTACCCGATTCCCAGGATCGATGATCTGGTGAATGAGCTAAGGGGATTAAAGTTCTTTTCAAAGATTTATTTGAGGTCAGGATACCATTAGATCAAGGCAAGGGATCAGGATTTCCCCAAGACTGCATTTAGATGTCAATATAACCACTTTGAGTTCTTGGTGATGACCTTTGGGTTAGCCAATGCTCTGGCTACTTTTCAGTCTTGTATGAACCACATCTTCCGTGGTCAATTGAGGAAATTTGTGTTGGTTTTATTTGATGAAATTATTATCTATAGCCACACATGGGAGGAGCATATACAACATATTGAGAAAATATTACACATTCTGGAGGAGCAGAAATTATATGCTAAGTTATCCAAATGTGATTTTCGGCTCAAAGAGATGCTTTATTTGGGCCACATCATTGGAGTGGATGGAGTGAGGGTCCATGAGGAGAAGATTTGTGCTATTCAGGATTGACCAAAGCTAAAGAAAGTAACATAACTTTGGGTGTTTGTAGGCATTTGCACCTACTGCCGGAATTTTGTCAAAGGGTTCTCCCAACTAGCGGCACCACTCACAGATCTGACCAAGAAGGGAGCCTTTGGTTGGACAGATATTGCACATAGGGCCTTTAATAGGCTCAAGGAGGTGATGATAAATTTTTCAGTGTTGGTATTTTCGGATTTTACCCAGCCCTTTGTGCTGTTATGTGATGCTTTAGGGGAGGGCATTGGAGCAGTCTTGATGTAGGAGGGCCACCCTATAGCTTTTGAGAGTCGGAAGTTGTTGCCTCATGAGAGGTTGTATCCTATATTTGATAAGGAAATGTTGGCTATTATGCATGCATTGGCAAAATTCATGCAGTAATTGGTGGGAAAAAAATTCTGAGTGAAGACTGATCACAACAGTCCCCAGTATGTTCTTGAGCAAAAGCAGCTACAAGAGAGGCAACAAAAATGGGTTAGAAAAATCCAGGCATATGAATTTGACATTGAATATGTCAAAGGAAAGAGTAATGTGGTAGCAGATGCCTTATCACAGAGTCCAACAACACTGTCATTGATGAGTGTGGATACAGATTGGAAGGCCTAGCTATCGGTGGAGTATTCCAAAGACAGCTTCACATGTGAGATCCTAGATGGGAAGGTGACTGATGAGAGGTATAGAGTGATGGATGAGATCATATATTACCAAGACCGAATCTTCTTGGATAGATATTCTAAGCTCAAGGAGAAGATTTTTCATGCAGCACATGATTCACCACTCTTAGACCACCAAGGTTTCACAAAGACATACTAGGAAATTAGGGAGAGATTATCATGGAAGGGTGTTAAGGAGGATGTGCTCCATCACATCAGGGAGTGTGTAGTTTTCCAGTAGAATAAAGGAGAGAACAACCATCCTATAGGGTTGTTACAACCACTCCCTATTCCAGAAGGGGAATGGGAGAGAATTTCTATGGATTTCATTACCGGTTTGCCAACATTACAAGGCAAGGATTATATCTTTGTGGTCATTGATTGATTAACAAATTATTCACATTTCTTCACCATTTCTTCACGGTACACTACTTCACAAGTGGCCGAGATCTTCTTTAGAGATGTTTTCACACTTCATGGTCTTCCTAAGACCATAGTCAGTGATATAGATAGCCGCTTCATGGGTGGCTTTTGGTAGGAGCTTTTCTGTTTGGTGGGTACCGAGTTGACACCCGATACCAGTTATCAACCCCAGATAGATGAGAAAATAGAGATAGTAAACAAGTGGCTAGAAGGCTACTTGCGAAACTATGTTTCGGGGCAGCAAAGTGCATGGCTGTGCTGGCTCCAATTGGGAGAGTATTGCTACAATATGACTTTTCATAAGTCGATCATTATGTCATTAGGGGAATTTTTAGGTCTAAAATAGGCCTCCTAAGGAAATTAGAAATAGTGGAAATAATAAAATAAGATTATATTACATCATCAAAGTTTAGAGGGAAAAAAGGAAAAACTATTTTTTCAACTTGTATTTTCAACTTATCTCCCTATTGGTTTACTCAAATTTCGAGTGGGAACACTCGTTGGATGCGTAACTTGATTCCTCATCCAAGGAGTAGCCATGTTGCATAATTTCAATGGACCCTTCTACATGAAAAATAAGAAATACATGACAAAGGTGATTTCAATCACATTTTTTCATGTATTTATCCTTTTTCGCGTAGTAGGGTCCATCGAAAGTGTTATCACTCCACCAGATTCCCAAGGCTAAAGAAGGAATCCCAATAGTGGTAACCACAGAACAAACTTTTGGCTTCATAGCTCACCCTACCAAATTGGAGAGGGCTCTCTCCACAAGGTCATAACCAGAAGGCTAGATGAATTAGGGTTTTTAGGCTAGGTATGAATGCAGAGGTTGTTTTGATTTGATTGGGTTACGTTTCACTGGATGAAGATATTAGGTCAAGGGAACTAGGTCAGGTAAAATGAGATATGGTTTCATAGATTCAATGGGGAAAGGTAGGCATAAGGCTTAGCACTTTAATATTATTCTGATGGGATGGTTTAAAGAATGATGAGGAGCTAGGAAGAGCATGGGAGATGTATTCTTCCTAAACAGAGGAAAATGGACAAATTATGATCACTTTTCCTAAACAAAGCATGAACAAGCATGTATTCTTATTATAAACTTGAATAGAGATTAATGAAAATGAAAAAAACACATTCTAACATATGAAACTGAAGGAAAAACAATGATAAACATCATACCACATATATCCAAAAAAATAGTTGCAACTCTTCTTTATTAACTGGCCAAACTGAGTACAATAGTTCCTTGATCAATACACTAGCATCGAAACTGATTCCAACATTTGAAAATGAGTAAACAATTACATGATATAGGCCTCAAAAAACCTCTCCCAACCCCGGGGGTCGAATCCATGAGAGGAGGAGCTGATCCACCAAAGTCTGAACTGAAACCTAGAGTGTAGGATGGTCGAAGTGACTCATTCCTAATTACATTCAAACTGATTCATTTAACTTCAGGATAACTTTTACCTAATGAATATACCCCTAGGTAACTTATCCATTGCATAATTAAATTTACCATCATCAATTACATAGGTAGAAACATAAATATTTTTAAGTAAAGTCAAAATTACAGTGAAAAACCAAAAATATCAGAAAATGGTCACATGCGCCATTTTTCTGTCATATGCACCCTCCTTGTTCAAGGTTGATTTTGATTGACTTTTAGGTGTCCAAATCAGGCCCAAGATAGCTTGTTGGAAAGCCCTTCAAGTCTAGTTTCCCTATATGCCTTCATTTTCCAAAATTAAGGTCATTTCCCCCTCAAAACTTCAATCTCTCAAGATTTCTCTGTGTGCAGCGCCTAGGCCAAAATAGGGGTTGAAACATGATTTTTAGGGTGTTTTTTTCCCTTTTCACCTATCAAATTTGCAAATCAAAGTTGGAAAAGTGGTTTTACGGAATTAATTTGTCCTTAGGAATCCATTGGTAGTCTCATTTTCCTCAAAAAGTGCCCCACACATTTTCACAACACCTAGGGTGATGCGCATAGAACAGTCAAACTGTGTAAAAATTATGAATTTCTAGAAAAAAATTGCCTCCAATATGGAGAAATATCTCACTAACCATAGGTTTTTTGCAAAAAGGAGAGAGGTTTCGTGTTATTTGGAATGTTTTGAACAAAAACCTTCTCCCGTTTCTCTCTTCTTTTTTTTTGGCCACAATTCTCTCTGCAAAAAGGTGTCTCAAACAGGATTTTACACAGGTAGAAAAATAGGTCGTGAAGATGTGAATGGATCTCTCATTTTATAATACTAGTGTAAAATGTGAGATAGGTTTTTGTAATTTTATATATTAGGAAAAAAAACCTCCTCTATTTTCCAAAAATTCATTTTTGTTTCCATAATATGTTCTGCAAAAATGTGACCAAACATGACATTTCTGGAAAATGTGCCTTCGAAGAGTTTTTCAAATTTTCCCAATTTTTCTTCAAATTTCCTCAAACTTTCTTCAGAATTACTTCATGGAGACTTGATATGGTATGCTATGCTATCATGGATGCATCAATGATCAAATCCAACTTACCCTTCTCTTTCTTCTTGATTAGGGTTTGTACTTTTGGACCAATTCACAGAAATCAAAGCAGCCCACATGTTTGAAACATGTCACTGCCATAGGAGATGCAAAAATTTATCTAGTAATTATTTGCACAAGTCTAAATAGTGGCCTTCTAGCCTCTTTTTATTCTTCCTCACTGTATGATATGTCCTCTTCTTCTGCCATGATGTTTTAAAGTCAAAACCCTAAGGAAGTGTGATGTGGAATATGGTTTTAGGAATGAGGAATGGGAAAGGGAAAATGAAGGATAAGGTGCTAGGGATGTATGAAATTGGGAAGGGGATAAGGAGTGGTAGTATGATGGGATTTACAATGGGGATTTTGGGATTGGGAGCCTAGGTAAATGTAGCACCTAGGGCTTAGGGTTTTTGGAAAAAGGGTTAGGGAAAATGAATTTTGTAATACAAGGGTTTAGAAATGTGTATTTGCAATTTTTGTAAGGGTATGAAGGTTTAGGGAGATGTTATTTATGAATTTTGAGTGTAAGAGGGAAATACTAGGGTTTTAAATTATTTTAAACACCAAATTCTAACATAAATTTCACAACACCCAACACATGAACTTGAAGGAGATGATAATTTATGGCATTAGCTCTTACTAATTTGCTAGATGTTGATAAGAAGGTTGATGAAGCTTTGGAAAATATTTTTTGCAACTTGAATACATGTCTGGGCTTTTCTGGTCATATGCACAGCGCCTTAAGGCTGTGTGCCCTCATAAAAAGATATGCGCTCTCGCATAATGATATGCGCAACACCTTTTTGCATACCACTTTTTGAGGCCTTATCGGTGTCCAAATTGGGCCTAGGATAGCTCGTTGGAAATATTATCCTGTATAATTTCCAAATATGCCTTTATTTGTTAGACCAAAATTTATTTGACCTGTCAAAAATTGATTCTTCCAAGACTGGTCAAAAAGTGCAGAATGAGGGTGCAAAACTGTAGTGTGTTGTTGCAGGAAAATTTCGGAGGCCTTCATCAACTCAAAATTGAGCCTAAGATAGATCATTAGAAATATATCTCTATATATTTATCATTTGAATCATCACAAAAGTAATTCTGACAGTGCATCTAGGAGAAAAAATTATTTTCCCGAGGTCTCTCTAGAAGTGAAGAAAACCTCTTGTAGCACCTGTATTTTTGACATTTATCCCAAACCATGATACCTTTGTAAAACCTAAAGGAGGTTTTTATTTTTTGACATATTATGGATAAAAAAACTCTCTCACTTTTATCAAATTCATCTTTGTTTGGTCAGAAACATACTTTGGAGCAAAACTGGCCCTATGAGTGGCAAATGACTTGACCCTTGGAATGAATTATTGAAAAATGATGGATACATGATGTTTATGAGCTGAAATGACCTCATAATTATTGATATGACCTAACTTATGCCTCCTCTACTCAAATGTATCTGATTCCATAGCAAAGCCTAGCTGAGTGGGAGAGGAAATTAGGGTTTAGTGCTTGTGGAAAATGATGATTTGGGCACCCTTGGGAAAAGACAGCTCCCTTTGAAATTTGACCAATTTATGAACCAAAAATATTGCACTTTGACATGTTCTTGTTTGGCATGTGGAAATGGGTTGGTAGATTTTGGGAGGCTGAGTACATATTACATTTTAATTGACATAAAATTACATGAATGAAAACAAAATTACATCTTGGAATGAAACTCACATTTGAAATAAAAATTACATGATGAAATAAGAATTTATCTTTACAAATCATATTCACATGGTGAAGAGATGTTATTTTATCACCCTTTACTTGCTAGCCTTATGCAATGGAATGGAGTTTTATTGGACCATGAAAACCCTAGAAAACCTAATGATGACCTTGACAATACTAGACTCCATGTTGACATGACATGATGAATTGAATTTATGTATGATGTACAGTCAGCAATGTATGGAAGTGTGCTAGCAACAAAATGAATTTTAAGGAAGAGTGATTTTTTTGGACTAGGGCTACCATCAGTTCTGTAATGTTCCAAAATTAGAACAACTAGCAATCCATGGCTGGAAAATGCATTTTCTAGGAATGGAGGCAGTAGGATTTGAAACCAGGACCTAGATCCTTTAGATCAATGCATCTAAGACTGAAATTGAAGAGATGGCTCCAAAGAAATCCTTGTAATATGGTTAAACATATCTACCACACTTAGATGTCCTCAGAAAATGCCTGGTGAGGGACTGCAACAATGTAAGCACATAAAATGGAAAGACATCGTTATTCTTGTAGTTGTGAACACATGAAGAAGTATATAGCCAACAAAAATATAATATAGAAGCAAATGTGTACAATGATTTGAGGAATCAATCACTCAAGATGGGCAATGAGAGCCTCCATTATACATGTACAAGACAATACATCTACACTGCTATGCAGAAAGCTCATATGACTAAAATAACACAGTTCATTGGAGATAATGCAACAAAGTACATGAATATAGAATGATATGTAAATAAAAGCTCAAATAAATGAGGGGGAGCAACCTCAACCCATGAAAACACTAATACAGCAAAATACACAATCCTTGGAAGGATTGGCTACAATATACATGAAATTGGCAATTCTGTAGAAATGTCGGAGTTGCTGGGAAGCAACTGCAACTCAAACTGATACAATATGGATATGGTTTAATAAGATCTCCAATATGTAGCAAAACTCCTCCAATATATTTCCCAAGTACAAGGCTGATCCTAATACTGGAAATCTTTCCCTCCAAAATGCCAGTGCAACCTCTCACTGCAGATGCACTCTAGAATAACGCAGTCATAGAGCTAGACTGTGCTGCTGATAATGGGAGAAGCTGGCCTAGATGCCAAGATGTGAAAATCAGCTCTAAAATCCCTTCCACTAATCTCCCGTAGCAAGAGAAACTCCCTCCTCTAAAAGATAAGCCAAAGAGAAGTGTTGTGGAACCCTCCACTGCAATGCCCCAACAACACTGCGTTATACTTGAGAAGAAATAACATAGTAACTGAAGAATGGCTTTGGCATTGAGCCAAGATGTGGAGAAATGAAGTGAAATCCTTCAAGAGGCCTCTCAAGAAGGAGAGGAAATCCTAAACAGGAATCTCTCGTGCTAAGCAGCACTGCAACTCTGCTGAACAGCCAGAGTGTGCAATTTGTTTGAATAGACAAATAATAAAATGATCCAAGATATCTCTCTATGGATGCCTCCTCCTCTTCTTATACAAGTGAATGATTCTTGGCCATGGACCCCACACATTAGCGTTTCATCCATAAGGAATATTTCTCCCTCCAAAACTGCGTTGTCTTCTCATGCAAGCTACACCTCTTTAGGCAGCGCTATTGACTTGGTCAAACTTGACCTTGTCCTCATGCATTTGGCCCTTTTCACACTGGAAGGTGAAAAATAATGCTGCTCCATGGATCCTTTTAACACTATAAAGGATATTATTCCTACTCATGGGACTTTTACCCATGTTATTCACCTCCTACATGAAATAAGAAAAAATTAATGTTCCAATTTTCTTCATGAAAAATTGGGAACATTACAGTCCTCCCCTCTCAAAGATTGCTTGTCCTCAAGCAAGTGCAAGGATAGACTGATTTATTCTCTTCTCCTCTCCCTGTAGCATCCATGTATGATGATATCCTCCAAGGAAAGTGATGCTATCTCATCAATCAAATCTCCACAATGCTCCTTTTCAACATGTAAGTCAGCTATCAAGCTATCATGTGAAAGTGAAATACTCAAGAGGATAAAAAAGTGAAGTCTAGAGTTCCCCTTGAAGAATGATATCTGCAATAGAATGGGAACTATATTTCCCATATGGATCCTCCATCTCCAAGCTATGAGCCATGCAAAATGAGTAACCTTCCAACTAGGCAACTCCTGAAAGCTGTCATCCACCTTTGGCTCCGGTAAAGTAGGTGGGATGAAAATCTACACATGGTAGACTATGTAGCCTACCCCACGCTGTCCATCTCTCCACTTGTGATAAGTGTAGAGTGCTGGATGTCCATGGGCTGCAATAATTTTTCCCTCAAGTGGAAAAATGAGGACTAGACCTCCAAATATCTCTCCCCCAACGCTGCAAATCAAGTTGGCCCAAGTATCTCCATATATGATGAGTTAGAGGTCATCATCATATGGCATCTCCTCCATCATATGGCTCACCTCATAAAGAGACAAATGTGCTATCAAGGTGACCATATCATATCCCATGCTCCCTTTAGAACATGTAGTGCAAAAAGTGTGAGGAATTTCTCCCTCAAAAGACACATCCATCCCATGTGTCTTCCTCCCAAGCATGCTCCTCATGAAGATAGAAATAATAGAGCCATAGGGAGAAAAAATGAGAATCATAATTGCTGCCATATGCAACAAATGTGAAGGACAATGGTCCCTAAAGTGAAACCAATGTAGCTTGACCCTCAACTGCAATAGAGACTGATAAAAATTGTGGCTTCTCAACCACTTGCCTGCTGCTCCAATCTCATCATAAGTATGGAGGAAGTGAATAATGTTAGGTGTAAAAGTAAAATGTCCTCCATAATATTCCTTTTCCCCAAGTCCTCTTAGGGGATGGCCATCAACCATGCTTATGGTCTCAGCTAGACCATGAAGCTCAAAAGAAAGGTTTCTCCTCCTTGGAGCAATATCCTGCACATGTATGGTTAAGGGACATATACATACATCATATGAATGCTCATGTGAACAACAATGAATACCCTTACCATACTCTTTGCTCATACAAATGGAGTGGCTAAAAAATGAGTCTCCTCTCATCCTCAAAGTGGAAAGAGGGGGTTGTGGTAACTCTCTCAAAGAGTCATGTCTCTCCTCCATATCCATATGGTCCATGCATCTACTCATATGCTGATATATCTCCTCCTCAAAGCCCATACAAAAATACCCCTCCATGATGGTGTGGTATGCCCTCATAGAACAAATGGGGCTGAAAAGGAAATCCTCCCGAGCTTCTTGTAGCAACTTCTCCTTGATCTTGGAAGCTCTAGGAAAGAATATCCTACCATGATAGAAGATGACCCCATCTATAACTGAATCCTCCTCCAAGTGCAACTTGCCATCCAAGATCATGCAAGTAAAAAGATCCTTGGAATACTCCACCAACAGTTGGGAGCTCCAATGTGGATCTATCCTCCATAGTGACAGCGCTGATGATATCTCACGAAGAGCATATGTCATATGGTCATCCTCCTCTCTGACATCTCCTATCCCAAAGATGCAAGTTGGAAGGCTGCTAACCTTATATTGCTGCTTCTGCCACAGCGCAGAATTTGAAATGGAAGTGGGTGATGCTAATGTTGAGAGAATGCTCTCTCTCTCTCCTTGAGTCTACCCCAGACTCCCAGCGCTGTATGAAGCTCTCTCCAGGTCTCGAACCTCCTGAAATCAATGATTGGTGCCTCAACTGATGAAGCATCCATCCTCCTCTGCTGATCCAGTGGTATCCCCGGAAAAATGTCTCCATGCAATGAGACATCATCATCAAGAGATGACTGAATAGATGAATGGAGATAACCCTCCATGCTTCCACTGCGCCATCCAATCAACTTCTTAGGTGCATCAACCTCCATAGATGAATAGGGATGTGTACTCCTCATCTCATGATGCTGGGCCTTCTCCCTTCTTCCTCCTTGTGTCTCCATGGTTCCACACCTCCTCAACAATGGCACAGATAGAACATGCGTTTTTCCTTGATCTCCACACGTGAGATCCTGGGGACTCCCTTGCAAAGATGCAAGCATCCCTCTACTTGGAGCAAGAGATCCTCTTTCCTCTGCATGAGGCACTAGATCAACTCTAGATCTAACAAAGTTGTTGCCCTCAATATCTACAAAATGAGTGGGTAACCTCCCAATGATTTGATCCCTCTTTGAAAAAGAGACCCCCATGCCTCTTTGCTCAAAAGTGTGAGAAGAAAGTTCCTTCTCCGACAAAGTATGGTGCAAGTTTTCAGCCTTCCCCATTGTTTTATGAAATGGTACTGCATTCTTGTGCAAGGGTCTTCTCTGAGTTTTCTTGTTTAGAATCACCATGCATATCTCATGAATCCTTCTATCAAAATTTTCCACTAATGCCTTAGTGAAATTTGCATAAGATGAGATGTTTACATTTCTCAAAGAAAAGGATTCAAAAATCCACCAGGCATAAGCCTTACCTCTCAAATGTAGCACTGCAACTTTGATGACTTCATCCTTCGGCATATGGTGTTGCTGAAAGAATGTCTCTAACTCCTCCACCCAAGCTTTGGATAAAAATTTAGGTGAACCCTCAAAGGTAGATAGATGAAATCTATCCTGCTGCTTCTTTCCATTCACCTTCATATTGAAAAAAATCTAAAAAACTAAGATGATCCCGGTATTTCTGAGTTTGAGACTCATACTCCTCCAAGAAATCACTAAGATTTTTCCTCCTAGTGACCTCTTCTTCTCTTTCCATCTCTCTTCTGGCAATCTTGGGCATGTGACTGCGCTGTACAAGATGGTGTGTAGCTGCATGCTCACACTCCTCCAATCTAGAGTTTTCTTTTTAATCAAACCCTCTAGGAGATTCTCTATACTTCCTCCGGATATCCTAATACTCTACATGGATCATATATAAAGATTTAGGAAGACTCTTGGTAAGCTTATCCCTTTCTTCTTTTTCTTCTCCAAAGGATGGAGTCTTTCTCCTGCTTATTTCTTTGTCTCCTTGATGAGAATAGGAAGTGCAAGGCTCTTCCTCTTCTTTCTACATATCCTGCTTGGGGAGGTTCTTCATGAATCTAAAATATGATGAGATTAAACTCATCATCTTCAATATTTTGATCTTATTTGGCTTATACTCACAGGATGAGCCAAGAAAGCAGCTCTGATACCACTATAATGTTCCCAAATCGGAACAATTAGCAATCCATGGCTGGAAAACACATTTTCTAGGAATGGAGGCAGCAGGATTTGAAACCAAGACCTAGATCCCTTAGATCAATGCATCTAAGACTTAAATCCAAGAGACAGCTCCAAATAAATCCTTCTAAGGTGGTTAAACAGATCTACCACACTTATATGTCCTCATAAAATTCCCGGTGAGGGACTGCAACAATGTAAGCACATACAATGGAAAGACAATGTTACTCTTGTAGCTGTGAACACATGAAGAAGTAGATATCCAACAAAAATATAATATAGCAGAAAATTTTTACAATGCTTTGAGGAATCAATAACTCAAGCTGGGAAATGCGAGCCTCCATTAGACATGTACAAGACAATACATCTACACTGCTATGCAAAAATCTCATATGATTAAAATAACCTGGTTCATTGGAAATATTGCAAAAAAATACATGAATATAGAATGATATGTCAATAAAAGCTCAAATAAATGAGGGGGAGCAAGCTCTCAACCCCTGAAAACAATAATACAACAAAATACACAATCCTTGGAAGGATTGGCTACAATATACATGAAATTGGCAATTCTGCAGAAATGTCGGAGTTGCTGGGCAGCAGCTGCAACTCAAACTGATACAATATGGAGATGGCTAAATAAGATGTCCAATATGCAGCAAACCTCCTCTAATATATTTCCCAAGTACAAGTTTGATCCTAATACTAGAAATATTTCCCTCCAAAATCCCGGTGCAACCTCTCACTGCAGATGCACTCTAGAATAACGCAGTCATACAGCTAGATTGTGCTGCTGATAATGGGAGAAGCTGGCCTAGATGCAAAGATGTGAAAATAATCTCTGAAATACCTTCCATTAATCTCTTGGAGTAAGAGAAACTACCTCCTCTGAAATATAAGCCAAAGAGAAGTGTTGTGGAACCCTTCACTGCAAAGCCCCAGCAACATTGCGTTATACTTGAGTAGAAATAATACAGTATCTGAAGAATGGCTTTGGCCTTGAGCCAATATGTGGAGAAATGAAGTGCAATCCTTCAAGAGGCCTCTCAAGAAGGAGAGGAAATCCTAAATAGGAATCCCTCATGCTAAGAAGCACTGCAACTCTATTGAATAGCCAGAGTGTGCAATTTGTCTGAATAGACAAATAATCAAATGATCCAAGATATCTCTCTATGGCTTCCTCCTCCTCTTCTTATACAAGTTAATGATTCTAGGCCATGGACCCCACACATTAGGGTTTCATCCACAAGGAATCTTTCTCCCTCAAAAACTGCGATGTCTTCTCATGCAAGCTACACCTCTTTAGGCAGCGTTGTTGACTTGGTAAAACTTGACCTTGTCCTCATGCATTTGCCCCTTTTCACACTATGAAGGATCTTATTCCTACTCATGGGCCTTTTACCCATTTTATTCACCTCCTAGATGAAATAAGCAAGAATTAATGTTCCAATTTTCTTAAATTGGGAACATTACAAGTTCTAATTTTTTGCATGACCTAGTGGAACGATAACAAATTTCTGAGTGGGACCCCTAATATGAATATGAAAAGAGTATATTTTATCACTGATGGCAGGATGAAAATACTGACACTAACATAAAGTATGCAACATGGGTACTCCTTGGATGAGGAATTAAAGTTTGCATCTAACGAGTACTCTCGATCAAAATTTGAGTAAAACCTTAGGGAGATAAGTTGAAAATACAAGTTGAAAAAGTAGTTTTATTATTTTATTATTTTACATTTTTACCCCAAAAACGGTGAATCATCCCCCATGGTTGACATCATCATCTTAAATCCTATTGGTTCTTATAAAGTTTATTTTGGTTGTACGTTTTTCTTAGGAGGCCCATTTTAGAACTCAAAAGTTCTCTAATGCTCCATTTCAGGCTCTATATGGATATGATGCTTTATCATTTGTTGATGTGATGTTCGGAGAAATAAAGGCTCCTAGAGCCAAACAGTGGATCCAAGAGAGTTAGGGTATACTTCGTGCTCTCAAGTACAACATTGCTACATCCCAAAAGCAACAAAAGTTGTATGTAGATCGTGGTCGGGTGGAGAGACAGTTTGAGGTGGATGATTTGGTCTATCTTTGTCTTCAGCCTTACAAGAAATCTACGCTGAAGGAGAAGGGGGTTGAGAAGCTTAAGCCTCATTTCTATGGGTCATACAGGGTGATCCATCATGTTGGGGAAGCAGCAATTGAGTTGGAGCTCCCCATTGGGAGTAAGATCCACAAAATTTTTCATGTCTCATGCCTCAAGAAGGCCATTGGACTTTATGTAGTTGCTACTATAGATTTCCCACCTATTGATGATGAGGGCCCTGGTTTTACAATCGAAAGCTATCATGGATACTCGGGAGAGAAAGCTATGGAACATGGTGATTAGAGAATATCTTATTCGATGGAGGAATATACTTGATGAGGATGCTACTTGGGAAGGATAGAAGATTTTTCAACATCCATATTTGCAGTTTCTTGAGGACAAGCAACATTTGGGAGGGGAGGACCATAATATTCCTAATTATATTTTATCTAGTTAGAATATTAAAATTTGTTTTTGTCAATAAGATAGATGAATAAGAGGGTAGAGGGACCCATAAATATCTTTAGTAGGAATCAAACCACCTCTAATGTGAATTTGGATCAGTGCATCTAGTTTAATAAAGTGCTCCTTGGTGTGAATGGGGGTCAATGCATGTGGATGGGGTCAATATTAACCAAATCAACAACACAGTCATGGAGGTAGTGGAGGTTGTGGAGGACAACGCAGTCATAATGGGAGGAAGTCTCCATAAGAGTGGCATATTTATTGAGTGGGACCAAGGGGGAGGAGTCTCAAAAAGCATATAAGGAAGGGGATGGAAGCCATAGAAGGCATTATGAATATTTTTTATGTATGGTATTTTATGAATTTCTGCACTCTTCAACTATTTAGCGGATTCTGTTGTGCTATTTAGCATAAGTGTGTTTTCGGGCAGAAATCCCATCCTCATCCTTGGGGGACATTGAGTGCCCCCTTAGGAGAGGTTCATTTGAGCTACATTGAATCATCCGGCATCAGGCCCATCTTCATCCACCTTTAGCAGTGTAGTCTCCTTCAAGAATTGTGCAATCCAGGAGGGAAGTTTCAGTGGAGGTTTGATAACCCAATTTTGTGAGCTTATTTTCCAGTGAGGGGAGAAACCCTTCATCCAGAAAGTCAGTGGGGAGGAGTATCATCTATTTTCTCATAAGATCAGCTACCTCCCAGCAGTTACCCAACTACAGAGCATAATTCAGCCCAAGGGCTTCTTTTTTCATCTTGGGTATTTCTGGAAACCCTTTCTGGGTTATCTTGGAATTGTGCTAGAAAGCCTAGATATCTGATCCCGACATTTTCTGAGCATTATATCAGCATATCTACACATTCCTAGTTTCTAGCATCAGTTATTTCTAGCAGGATTACACATTCATGGCCTCCAGCAGTTTATGTAGCAACAAATTCTTATGTCTTGATGTATAGGGTCATTTCAGTCTTGTTTTGCCTAGCTTGAGTGTCTCTTCCTCAAGTTCTTTTACTTCATTTATGTTATTGCTTATAATAAAATGGCTCAGTGATCTACTCATGTATTTGATGTGTTGATTTTTACTGCATTTTCCAGTTTTATTTTCAATATTCCTATTTTTCCTATTTTGGAATATTACAAAATAAGAACCACATACCTTCCAAATCAACTTCTGATTCCACAATTTGGACAACGCGACTTTTCTACCAATGACCACAACATTGTCATGATTTATTTTTTGGACTAATATGTTGTCAAATTTTGACCTAGAAATACCCTTTCACATTGAATTTATAAATTTTCTCCTCACATAGAAATGTTAATCCATGCCAATGGAACCCATTGAACTTGAGTTCCTTTAACTGAGAGGTGGTAAATATAAAAAATATATTACCATGCCAATTATGATGACATAAATCATTTAATATTGACCCTGCATTTAGCCCATGACACACTACAACATTTTCCTCATATCACATTACTACATCCAAGAAATTGACTCAAAATCGTGTCCTCACTTTCAATAATCTACTTCACGCCTAGATCAATATTGAAGCCCTTACTTCAAAAAAATATTTGATTTTGATCCTTTAATGGCTTGGTGCATAGCCATTCTATCAACTTGTGGCTAGATCCATTTGACCAATATCCACTTTCAACATGCAGAACCTTTTAATTAATCTCATTCTCAAAAGTTTTACAACCATTTTATGTTGCCAATTCTGCAAGTCAAAATCTTGGAAATTTATTACATAAAATCCATTCTTTTGGATTGTTGACATAAGTATCTAGTGGACCCTTTGAAATCAACATTTCTTTTTTATAAACAATATGTCGACATCGCCCTTCATTAAAATATTCTTGAAAATGTACAACCTCTACCATTCACTTAACAAAATTTGGCATTTTGCCTAATTCATATATTTTGTAGAGTAATGGTATCCATTTTAAAGGTTGGATTTTTAGACAAGGATATTGTAAAAACAAGAAATGACATGAAATCAAATTAAATATTTGGAAGTGCTTCTCAAGGAAACCTCAAATTTTGAGCTCCACCAACTAACATAGAGAGTATTTCCTCATAGTCAACATGTTGTTAAATTTTTATTATCCTTTTCTAGGGATTTCTTGTTGCACAAGACATTGGATCCAGTTCATGATGATGAAGTTTACAAACAGCTGGTATCCTGAACAAGTCCTTGTCATCGGAAGTTTTTAGTAAAGAATATTTTTATGAAATTCCAACCCTCTTAAAAAGTGAATATCACAAGTTTTAGCACAACCATTAAATTTCCAACACTCTTAAATTACAAAACTCAGGTCTTAATTTACTTGTTCTTGATATTTCTTGAACCATAATTTTATCATTGTTTGTGGTACAAAATTACTGCATGAATAAATTTCCCTAGCTTTCGTTGTCATCTATCTAATCTTGTTTATGCAACTATATGTTGGTACTTATTTCCAAGGATCATCCAGGTGTTTATACAATCGATCCTGGTCGAAATAAAATGATCCCAAAGGCATGATATCATTCCCAAGAACAAAGGAGGTCCCAAATGATGATTGATGATAGCTCCAAAGTGTGTATAAATCAGTGTAACTAGTATTGCTCTGGGAATACGTCTCTTTTCAACTTCTTGATGTAGTAATTGGGATGCACTTCGGGGTCTTTCTTTCCTTGATAATCCTATGAAAAATCCACTTGATCCTCCTCAACTCTAGGAATATCGAGCACTTTATACTCAGTTATTGGGTTAAAACGATGTTGTAACACAGTTTTTACTTCTTTCCATTCTTTAAGACCCTCATTGTGGGTCATCCACCAACAGGATTGTGTGGATGGCTTGAACATATATACAATAAAAGGTATATTGAATGACCTATGACTTAAAATAAAGTTATTTCATAACTCCCATTGATGGAAAAAGGCACCCGATTATGAGACTACAACTGTCATATATTAAATGAACAGAGCTCGATAGGGTGAAAAATATTGAGATATTGGTTCAATATCATCATTTATTTTAAATCAAATCTGAGGTTCTACGAGTCATCTCATGTATTCTTCAGTTGTGAAGGTTGCATTATACCTTAGTAAATCTCAAATTGTGTGTTCATTTTAAGCTTTGATCTGAGCACTTCAATTGAAAGTGTTATAGACTATAATAAGGTCAATTTGGCACAAATTTAAAAATATATTTCCAACTCTTAATTTGATATGAATTTACATTGACATGGTTGTATTTTTTTGGCATAAAGGTTTCATTTCATTACTCCTCAATGTGTGGACTAAATCAGAGTATCCTTCAATTTTTGACCTTCTCGTTTTCAATTATCAGGAAATGAAGGAGAGTGACTTCAATAACTCAAATTTTAGATAATATTATATTGGAATACATACTTCATAATCTATAGGTGAGGGGTCTGATAAGGAATGTCGGTGGTAGTTCAATATGTCAATGCATCAAGAGTCAAATTTATTAAAAATTATAATTATTCTAAAAATTCATATGAATATACCTTACAAATTAAAGTGAAAAAGACTCAAGTGAAAAATTTTAGTTATAGAGGCAATATGAGCATCCAAGTACAATGAATAACTTATGGGTATCGTAGAGCATTTTTCCCTTTAAACATTGAATCTAGACATGGAATATTGTAAGGTACCCATGGTATATATGAATATACCCATGGGATTTTGAGCTGAAAACCTTCGCACAAGGAGTTCCTTAATGAGACACGTCGTTGCCAATTGCTCTACATATTGTAGTGGTATCGAGGTATGCTACTGTAGTAGAATCAATTCTTATTCTTATGGCCATCTCATAGATAATAACCACAAGCCAAAGAGGACCCACAAGGCATGTAAAAAAAACCACATGTATTTTAGCACCAGAAACAAAAACCATAGGTATGAATACATGAAATGTGCATATTTTGAGTCACTTTATGGTGGGGATACATGAAGTAAATATCTATTTATGCTTGAGCATGTATAATTTGGTTTATAAATACATCAACCTTAAAAACTATATAGTGGAAAACAATAGGTGCAAGAAACACCTATTATAATTCACCTTTGATCTTGGAGAACATTCTCACCATATATATATATATAATCTTTGGATGGAGAGGTGTTTTGCAAAGGATGATTAAAGTTATTGTAATACTTTTTTGTTTTGTTTAAAGCTTTCAAGTGTTCATTAGGTGATTTGGAGATATAAATTAATTTGATGGAAATTTTTATATATTTTACATTTGAATGATATTATTTGTTTTGTAGATGACGAATCATGATGTTATTGTTTTTTATATAATGATTTATTTTTTCTTTTGGTCTTGGAAAAAAAATTTAATTAAAAGATTCTTGATGGTTTTTGTGAACATTAAACTTATTTTAGTTTGAGTGCTACTTACAAAACTAGTCATTCTCAACTCTTGGAAACTATTGATGCAGGTTTCTAGATCGATTTGAAATTTTTATTATGCAATTTTCAATGACATGTCAAAAGATAATCCTGGGAAGAAACCATCAAGGAAAATGGATTTATTAGCATACTTTCAAAATCCTTAATCCAAGAATACACATTTTGTTCAGGCTTCAAGCTCCTTTGAACAATATATTAATGATAGAGATGTTAACTATTGTGAAAATGCATCTGATATCCATATGATGGATGAAAGAATAGGTTCCTCAAGTGATCAGGGTGAGATAAATGCAATTTCAACAGAAAGTGGTGATGAAAATGTTAAATATTTTTCCTTGGAAGGTGACATAAACCATTCAAGGAAAATAAAAAAAGGCCAGTGGACCGTAGGGGGACAATTCCAAGATGATTGGGTCTCAAGTTTTCCATTTATTGAAGAAATACCTCCTACCAATATGAATGAGGTTTTACGAGAAATTAGATGTATTGTGTGTCATTGGAAAAGTTGAAAGGTAGTGAAGTTTCAGATGAAGCTAGACACAGTGCAAAAGCATGTAAGAAAGGTGTATGAAAAGAAAATTGTAAATGGTAAAGTGAAATCTATTGTCAGATGGAAATATTTTGAGGAATTTCGACATATCCAATGTGTGGAAGAATACAAAAGATATTTAATAAGTAAGAGGAAAGTTGAGGAAAGTGGAGGAACCATCATATATCTATTTGAAAAGACGATGAATAAGTTTGTTATCCAAGACAATACAATTGAGCACTATATTTCACATCTTATGTAAAGGTCGTCCTATGACAGATTATATAGATCACATGAAATTTCTATCTTTTCTTCACGTGCCAAAATTTATATATTCTTATTATTTTGTAACCAGTGGTTGAGAATGGGCAAGATATCTAGCTTAAGTAGAAAAGGATGATTTGAAACATGAGATTGCAAATGCTAGGTTTTTGGCATTGTCTTTGGATGAAATTACGACTAAAGATAACACTTCATGGATATGCATGAGAATTTATATGGTTAATTACCATTCATATCTACTTGGGATTAAAAATATGAGAGAGACTTCTATAGCTGGAAATATTTATGAACTTGTTCTTAATAGTTTGAAGGAAAGTTATATGGATCATTTAATGATTGCAAAAAGGTTGGTATGTGTTGGAGCAAATGGAGCATCGGCTATGAAAAGATAAAGGAATGGCCTTTGTGTTAGACTACAACTATCAGCTTCACCATATATGATTGATATTCATTGTATGTCTCATAGGATGAATCTTTCATTTAAAATAGTAAGCAAGTTTCCATCAGTTTCAAAAGTTTAAGATATTTTATGTGAGACTCATGTATACTTTTCTCGTAGTACCAAATGATATTTAGAGTTTCAACAATTTGCAGATGGTGTTATGGATGAAAAAAACTACTAAAAGATGTTGATACAAGATCCATCTCATTAAATGGACCATCTCAAGGACTATTTAGTGAGTTCAAATCTTTGGTAGGGTTGTGATCAGGTGATCATGTCATATTGAAAAAAATGCTCAAAATTTTATTTGCTCAGAATTGGTTGAAACTAGAACGACAAGAAAGGTCTTGTCAAAATGATCCTGTAGCCGTGAACGACACTTAAATCCAATGTTGTATGAGAAAGATATTCAAGTTTGCAGTTTCTCAATTTCAGGGAAAAAAGCCCAATTTGACTCAGTTTGACTTTGGGTAAAAAAAATATTTAAAAAGGAATATTCCATAGAATATTCTGGGAACATTCTACAAAATATTCCACAGAATATTCTGCAGGGACCAATCAGGGGGCACCACATGGCCTGCCCAGAGGCCGCCAGGGGGCCCCAAGACTTTAAGTTTTTCGTGGTAAAATTTTGTATGGGTTGACAAGTTTTGACCGCGGGTCAGGTGGCCACCAGCCCACGGGCCCAACCAACCCGCCGCAACATGGTTCTTATAATACAAAGGTCCTCACGCATATTTAAACTTTCATAAGGTTTGAAATGGCACGGAAAGGGGGCCAACCCCCTATGCAAGAAACCTTGGGTGGAGAATCGTAGCTATAAACATAAACCACAGGATTTATGGTTAACGGCTATGGTTGTGGCAATGTTGACATGACCAGGAGCGACAGGTGCATAGGATTTAAATGTAACGATTGGAAAACTGTTAAGTCCGACATTCTATGCCGATGGGTGCGGTCACATGACCCCCGTAAAAATTCAATGCTAACCTTAACTGTGCATTTTAAATGGTGGAGTCTACCCAAATATAGCGCCGAGCCCTAAAATGGTGGAGTTATCTGTAGTTCCACCACATTTGGTGGAGGTTTTCTAGGCTTGATTGGGAAAAAGTGGTTTTGCTCATAACGTTTTCTAGGAAAAACCTTTTGGAGCGAATTTGGTTTTGATTTTGGGTAATTTGAGCATTCCAGAGACAATGGTGTAGGTTACAGAGGTAATAGAGATCATCTTCAGGTAATTTTTCAGCAGAGAAGCTTGTAGAGCCATCAGGGCCTAGGGAGTGTTGGAGCTATATTGGGCTATGGTTAACCTTTGGAGGTGAAACAAAAGCCTATGTTTACTATTTTAAGTGTTCTGAACTCATTTCTACAGCTATTTTTTCCTGTTTAGGCTTTCTTCACACTGTATAACTAATTTTTAGCATAATAAGAGCAAGGACATGCCCATTTGGGGGCCTTGGACCTGACAGATGTAGCCCAGGAGGGGTGAACTGCCTTATCATATGCTATGTTATATTCTGTGATTTATTTTTTGTGTTTTATCAAAGTTAAAGATGTTAAAAAATAAAAATAAATAAGCCTACTACACACAAAAAGCCTTATAAATTCACCAAAAGCATTTTTTTCCAATTGCAAAACATATTAAACAGTTTGCACACATAATTTAATGGATAATAAATACCTTGCACCAGCAAACAAGTAGTTTCATTTCTAGATAATTAGTGATTACGTCTATTATTTCTTTAGGCAGAGTCTGTAAAGGGTGAGAAAGCTTCAGGATCTCATCCTTTCTTTAAAGGTGACATATCCTGTAAATTCCCCTACAGTCCATCTCTGTATTAGAAATAAGAAGTTCTCACATCTCAGATTAGATTGGTATCAGAGCATAGGTTTGAACATAGACTTGAGCTCAAAATTTTTGAATTTTGTGCAAAGAAATATTTTACTGTTTTGCAAAATTGATGCTTACTAGGCTTAAAATTAAAAGAGGGGAAGGACAATTGTTTAGTGCACAAACTAATCCACAACCAAGGAGGGCCAGGGTGATATTATCTCCACCTTCTATCTCACCCTAAATAGCCTTAGAATCAGCTACAAACATGTCTTCAAAATAAGAAGAAGCTCATGAAGAAATGGATCCCAAGGAAGAAGAAAAGGTTTTTCGGAAAGCTTTCTTGGATATGACTGAAATGGTAAGGATCCTCTATCGAGAAATAAATGATAGGATTGCTGGAGAAGGATCTAAAAACCAAAAATAAGAAGGAGATTCTTCAGGAGGAAAGAAGGACAATGATAAGTCAAAGAAAGGGAATGGAGGAAATGGTGATCCACCATCTCCATCGTTATCCTCTTCCTCAACATCATCCTCTTCAACTTCAGTAAATCAGTCACATAAGACAAAAAACATTGGTAAAAATACTTTGTTAAAGCTTGATGTCAAATTTGAATTTCCAATGTTTAATGGTGATGTTAATGTAGATAAATTAGATAATTGGATCAGACAACTAGAGGTCTATTTAAGGATTCAAAATCTGCATGATGATGACATCAAAATACAATTAGCCTCACTAAGGATGGATGGAGCAGCATTGGCTTGGTGGGAAGCCAAAAATAGGGAGGAAATCAAGAAACATGGTAAGATTTCTTTATCATGGACTGAGTTTATTACTACAATCAAGAAACAATTTTATCCTCTTGCTCACCTTCAGAAGGCTATAATGAACTAGAAAAATTTTAGACAACTTAAGGGACAGAATGTGCAAGACTATACCCAGGAATTTAGGAGAAGAGCACTCTTACTTGGGGTAGTTTTAAAAAGCCAAGACACTTTGTTAAAGTACATAGGTGGTTTGCACAGTTACCTAAAACACACTATCCTAATGTTTAACCCTACTAGCTAAGATGAAGTCTATTTACAAGCTACACATTTAGAGGCTAGAGGAAAGAATACTTTTGATGAGGGCAGAAACAAGTCTTTAAAAGGAAAGAACAAAGAGAAAAAATTTATGGGAAAAGGTAAAAAGAATGCATCTATCAAAAAAGAGGGTGAAAAGGTCATTTGTAAACATTGTTCAAAAGAGGGCCATGAAGAGAAAAACTGTTGGAAATTACATCCTGAAAAAAGACCCCAGTTTAACAAAAACAAGGGAACGAAGAAAACTGCAGCTACTACCACTACATCACAAGATATAGGTGAGGATTCAAGTGACGAAACAAAAATTGCAGCCATGGGTTTGAAAAGTATAAAGGGAAAATAAATAGACACTAATTCAAGTACTAGTTCTTCAAACTGTCGTGTACAAGCTCCTAACAAGGAAGAAAGAATTGAATTGTTCCAGGTGAGGGTAGTCTCAAAACATACAAAAATTGACACACTGTTTGACAGTGGGTCACAAGCAAATCTCATATCAGAATACTTGGTTAAACAACTAAAACTTGAGACCATTCCACATCCAAAGCCTTATCCACTTGGGTGGATATGCAAGGATGCAAACTTACAAGTCTCAAGAAAGTGCATATTGTGCTTTGCAATAACTGCACACTTTATTGACATAGTTGAACTTGATGTGGTGCTGCTTGATATATCAGGAATTGTTTTGGGAAGTCCTTACTTATTTGATAGGAAAGTGATCTTCCATCTCCATGAAAATAAATATCATCCTTTCAAAGATGTCAAGGAGTATATTGTCAGAGCTCATCACAAGAAGACAAACATAGCGATGGTAAATGCGGGACAGGTAAAAAGGCTAGTTAATTCAAGCAAGAGTTTTGTACTTCTTATGATCAAGCCAAAGGTTTATGTGAATCATGAGTCATTTGAAAATTGTGATTCCAAGCTTAAATCAGATTTATATGATGTAGTTGATGCACATCATGAGATGTTTCAGGAACCAGCAGGTTTTCCTCCTAAAAGGGAGATTCAACATGAAATCCATTTACATCTAGATTGTCCACTTCCTAACATGGGCATGTATTGCATGTCTATCATGGAGAATGCTGAAATAAAGAAGCAAATTAAAGAGTTTTGGGACAAGGGTTTCATAATACCAAGCACTTTGACATGTGGGTCACCAATAGTGTTGATTGCAAAGAAAGATGGGACTTGGCGTATATGTGTGGACTTTAGGGCTTTGAACAAGATAACGGTAAAGAATTGTTACCCACTTCCAAGGATAGATGATTTGTTAGATCAGCTGAAAGATGCTAAATATTTCACTAAGTTAGACTTACGTAGTGGTTATCATCATGTTAGAATTACAGAAAGTGACATTTGGAAGACAACTTTTAAAACCAAACAAGGACTCTTTGAGTGGCTTGTTACGCCGTTTGGTTTATGCAATGCACCTGCAACTTTCATGCGGGTAATGGATGATGTCTTACGTCCTTTTCTTGATGATTTCGTTATTGTCTACTTAGATGAAATTTTAATTTTTGGCAAGACTAGAGAAGAGCATGTCATGCATGTTAAGAAAGTACTTGATGTTTTAAAGAAAAATCAGTTATTTCTTAAAATGTCAAAGTGTGAATTTGGAAAGACTTCTTTGGTTTATTTGGGACACATAGTAGGAGGAGGCGATTTGAGAATTGATCCTTCCAAAGTAGAAGCCATTGTGAATTGGCTCACTCCCAAATCAATTACAGAGGGAAGAAGTTTTTTGGGTGCAACTCAATATTGGAGGAAGTTTATTTCTAACTTCTCTGCCATAACAGCTCCTATGCATGCAGTGAAAAGTGTGAAGCGTGCCTTCCAATGGGGAGGCAAGAAAAAAAAATCTTTCGAATCTTTGAAAGAGAAGATAAGTTCAGCTCCGATCCTTGCATTACCAGACTTGAGACAACCATTTGAGATTCAGACAGATGCTAGTGATTACGCCATGGGTGCAGTTCTCTTACAACATGGTAAGCCTATCGCATTTCATTCTGAGACATTTAATGGTGCTGTTGTGAATTATCCTACATATGATAAGGAGTTGTATGTGTTGGTACAAAGTGTCAAAAAGTGAAAACACTATTTGATGGGCAAAGAAACAATTATTCATACCGACTATCAGCCTTTGCAGTACTTGCAGTCGCAAAGTAAATTGCAGCAGTCACGATGTTGGGAAAAATACTGAGAGGGGGGGGTGAATCAGTATTTAGAGCTAACTAATAAAATTTTTACTTTTCTTTTCTCAAAACCCATAGGCTACTTTACAGAACAAAACTAGCGTATATACGCGCATATCCTTAAGGAAACTTGCGTATGCTCAGAGCTCTTATTATGTATTTGATTCTTAAATCATTGCATCATTTATTCATCAGATGTTAAGCATTAAGCATGTGCAATAAAAACAGAATAAACCATCACACATAAGCAACACACATGAACACCAGGATTTAAGGTGGAAACCCAAGTCGGGAGAAAACCACCGCTGCCGTCGTCTCAGTCTTCAATATTTATTATAAAGAAAACATCTTACAACCATGTACTGGCGTAGACTCATACCAGCACGCAGGCACCCACCTGCAGAAGGCTACAACCTTCTCTCATTTACCAGCCTCTCCTGGAAGGGAGCTACAACCCCCTGCTCTCGTTTACCAGCCTCTATTGGAAGGGAGCTACTACCCCCTGATATTAGCACCAGCATCTACTGGCAGAAAGCTTCTACTTTCATATTGAAGGCTTCAACCTTTAGATCCACTGCAGACCACATTTCATCAATTTTCATACTGGATCAAACAACTTCAACACAACCCTTCACTTATCAACAAACATACTTTGCCCAATACTTCAAACAGAACAGTGAGACCACTGTAACCAGAATATCAGAGATAACCTAGAATTCAGAATAGATATGCAGATGTAAACTCAACCCTGAACATTCATTGAATCAAATATAATACGCTACTTTTCTTTACTGAAGCCGCGTACATACGCGCTTTCCTGCACACCAACCCACGTATACTTCTGTGTATTTTATTCTTCAGAAAACCCTATATGCGCCTTTCATTAATAGAGACCATGTATACACGCGCTTTTGCAGATACCAACTAGCATATAGATCTGTAAATGGAAAAATTTACAAAATAGATCAAATCTATAAACTTACCCAGATTTCTTCATTATCTTCAGCAAACTTTGTGCCAGATCTTCACCATTTCTTCTGCTGCAGATCATCCTAAATATTTATCATCATCATAAGATCTAGAGATCTTGAACCATCCTCAGATCCATAGGTGCATCAAAGATTCAGATCTATCAATTAAGAACATAGTTCATTCATGCAGATAATCCTTAGAGATATTTATTCATCAACAACCCTTACTCATGCACACACTTGCACAATGATCTTCTTCTCCTTATATATATTTAGCCTTTATCAATACCATGAGTCAAAACCACACAAATTCTGATGGTATTCCTGGATGGGATCAAATAGATAATCCAGTGCTCAATACAGTGGGCTAATACCATGGTAATGCCCCTAGGTATCATAGTTTTTAGAGCGCAAAAGGCATACGCGACTTTGAGGTGCATATCCGCGTGTATACGCAACTTTGCCTCATAAAAAATGCGTATATGCTAACCCTGAATGTATACGCAGGTTCCCTTCACAAAAGTAGAGTATACACGTAGGTTCCCTTCACAAAAATAGCGTATACATTGTGACATATTATATTTATCATTTTTCTGGCACTGTCTGGAATTGTTTTCTCTGTCACATCTGAACTGACCTGTAGATACATCATTCTTACATCTTTAGCACATATTTTGCTTATCATAGGCGAATCATCAAGTAGGTTTCCATCAAGGCCAACTTCATCAAGTAGGTTGCCATCAAGGACAACACATTGCATCATATTGCCAACAATCTCCCCCTTTGGACTTGATGGCAACCATGATGGTGTTTGATCACCACAACAGATATTCTCCCCCTATTCAAACACCATAAACACCATGATACTCTCCCCCTTTGAAATCAAGTGCAAAGGGTGGATCAAAACCAAAACAAGGTTTTTCTTCTCATGTAGATTTGATGTGCACTGAAGCTACCATGCTCCCCCTGAGTTCATGCTGAATCTTCAAACATATTTTTCAATGAAGTACATGACTCTATGACATTTCCTATCACCAAGGACTCATACTTACATCAATGATCCAACCAAGTGGATTTACATATGTAACTCGGGTACCCAACCACGTGGGTTTACACATTTTGACTCAACTGCCCTACCAAGAGGGTTTACAAATTTGACCAAGTCCTTACATGATTGAATATTACAATTTTACATCATAGATCCCAACATGACCTTTTCATCACAATACAAATATGACCTTTTGTTACAAATACCAAAAATACCTCAAGAGAGAGATCATATTTCAGAACCATCATAATGCCAACAATGCATCCTTTCCACATGACCAATTCTCCCCCTTAGCTTGTGCATCCTGAACACTTTCAACAGCAAATCATCAAGGAATCTTCACCCAATATTAGAGAATGAAACAAAAATATAAGAGCTGAAACATCACCATAGATACCCAACAACACCATAGCTGTGCTGAAGAATGCTGACCCAGAGAAAAATTGTCAGCAACCACCCATACGCGGTTTTATTTGTATAAACTCGCGTATATACGTGACTGTCTTTCATGAAATTTGCGTATCCAATTTAATCTTCTGCATTTAAGCAGATCTGATCTTCTTCATGGAAGAAACTACTCCCAGATTCTGTCTGAGATATTCGAATGCTTCCCTGGGCATAGGTTTGGTAAATATATCAGCAACTTGTTCTTTGGAGGGAACATAATCCAACTTCACCTTTTGTTCAAGCACTTGTTCACGTAAGAAGTGATACTTGATGGGGAATGTGCTTGGTCTTGGAATGCATAACAGGATTCTTTGAGATATTGATGGCACTTGTATTATCACACATAATGGAGATAGGAGGTGAACATTTGATTTTAAAGTCTTGTAAGGTTTGCATCATCCAAAGAAGTTGAGTGCAACATGATGCGGCAGCCATATATTCTGCTTCTACTGTAGATAAGGCAATAGAGTTTTGCTTCTTGCTGAACCAGGATACTAGCCGAGGCCCCATATAGAATGCACCACCACTAGTGCTTTTCCGATCATCAACATTTCTAGCCCAATCTGCATAAGTGTAAGCATGAAGAGTAAGATCAACATTCTTTGAATACCATAGTCCAAAGTCTTGAGTTCCTTGTAGATATTTGAATATTCTTTTGATAACCTGAAGGTGAGACTCTTTTGGACTAGCTTGGAATCGTCCAACAATCCCAACTGCATGCATAATGTCTTGTCTAGTCCCAGTGAGATAAAGTAGACTTCCTATCATAGATCTGTATTCTGGTTGATTCACCGTGGGAGAATCATCATGAGAACTGAGATTACATCCGGTTATCATTGGTGTACTTACAGGATTGCACTCTTCCATGCCATACTTCTTCAGAATTTGCTTAAGGTGTTTTTCTTGTGATAAGAATATGCCATCTGTAGTTTGATGCACTTGCAAGCCAAGAAAGAATGTTAGTTCCCCAAGTAAAGAAATTTTAAATTCTTGCTGCATAGCAGAAGCAAATTTCTGACTCATAGATTCTTCATTGCTTCCAAAAATGATATCATCAACATATACAACCACAATCAATAGTTTATCATTTTCAATTTTGTGTATAAATTGCTATCAACAGACCCCTTTGAAAATCCTTGTTGATGAAGATATTTTTCAAGACGATAATACCATACCCTTGGAGCTTGTTTGAGACCATATAGAGCCTTTTTAAGTCTGCAAACAAGTTTTTCATCATTTCCCAAAATGAATCCTTCTGGTTGTTCTATATAAACTTCTTCTTCTAGATCACCATTGAGAAACGCAAATTTAACATCCATTTGATAAACTTTGATTTGTTGGAAGCTTGAAAAAGCAAGAAACATTCTTATGGCTTCAAGTCTAGCTACAGGAGAAAAAGTTTCTTCAAAGTCTATACCTTCTTATTGAGCATACCCCTCGCAGACAAGTCTAGCTTTATTTCTTATAACCTCCCCATTCTTATTTAACTTGTTTTTGAATATCCATTTGGTTCCAATGACATTTTTGTCATGAGGTCTTGGTACTAATTCCCAAGTGTGATTCTTTTCAATTTGATCAAGCTCTTCATTCATGGCTTGAATCCAACATTCATCTTTGCTAGCTTGATTGACATTGTGTGGTTCAATAGTGGATAGAAATGCCAGATAGCTAGAAGATCCCACAAGAGTCCTTCTTGTTGTACACCTGATCCCTTATCTCCCAAAATTTGAGATTCTGGATGATTCTTTTGAACATATCTGGATGGAGCTTTTTCAGATAACTCATCTTCAGGTTCTTCATTGGGTTCACTATCTATATCATTGCTATTTGATGTAGGAGGACATATGTCACCATCGTCTTCATTTTTTGTTTGTTTTTCTTCTTTTGGGGCTGCAGGAGACTCATCAATAAAAACATCAATACATTCAACAATCTTCCAAAGTATTTTATTGTAACATTTATATTCTCTACTCCTAGAGGAGTAGCCAAGAATTATTCCTTCATCTTCTCTGGATTCAAACTTGCCAAGTTTTTCATCATTATTTTTGATAAAATATCTGCTTCCAAAAACTCTAAAATGCTTCCCAGTGGTAGGATTACCATACCAGAGTTCATATGGAGTTTTATCACTATTTACTCAAACATGTGCCTTGTTAAGAATATTTACCGCTGTATGTGCTGCTTCTCCCCAAAAAGTGTCAGGTGTTCCGGAATCATCAAGCATAGCTCTAGCCATTTGTTGAATTGTTTTGTTCATTCTTTCTGCTACGCCATTTTGTTGTGGGGTGCCAACTACAGAAAATTGTCTTTTTATGCCATGTTGTTCACAAAATTCAAGGAATTCATTTGATGTATATTCTCCTCCTCGATCAGATCTAAGACACTTGATTTTCAGATCTAATTCATTTTCAACTAGTGCTTTGAAGGTCTGAAATTTCTCAAATGCTTCATGTTTGTGTTTAAGTAGCCCAATCCAACACATTCTAGAGAAATCACCAATAAATAAGATATAGTATTGTTCACCACGTGGTGAATTTTTCCTCATAGTTCCACATATGTCAGTATGAATAAGTTCAAGAGGCTTACTTGATGATCCTTCCTTGGCATTAAACTGTACTCTGGTTTGCTTACCAAATTGGAAAGATTTGCATATGATATTTTCGGGTGGAGTAATATTGGGAAGATCACGGATAGCTTTAAGTCTGCTTGATTTGTTGATCTGAGAGAAGCTCAGATGCCCCAACCTTCTATGCCATAGCCAGTTTTCTAAATAATTTTCTCAAGTAACATTGTTCTTTGCATTTCTTCAATACATACAGGTTGCTTGGAGTTCTTTTTCCTTTTATAATTGTTTTACCTGTATCAAGATCACGTACCACACATTCTTTTGAACTAAAGACAACTTCAGTTCCTTGATCACACATTTGACTTACAGTTAACAGGTTATGCCTTAATCCATCCACATACATGAAATCATTAGCTTTCACCTTTTCTTTTAGAAACATAGACCCTTTTCCCTTAATTACCACAGGAGTATCATTTCCAAATGTAACCTTCTTTTCCGTTTCTAGAGCATTATATGTAAGAAGTTTTTTTTGGTCACCTGTCATGTGTCTTGAGCATCCTCTATCAATGTACCATTGATTTTCTTCACCTTCTACAAATAATGCTATGCCACAATTTTCAACCTAAAATTCCTTCTTTTTCCATACTTTGGAGCTTGAAGGAACATTCTCTTTTGGCTGAACTTTGCTCCTGCATTTATATTCTTCATGGCCAAAGTTATTGCAATAAGCACATTCAACTTCATTTAGAAGAGGAGAAAAGTTGTTATAGGTATTCTTTTTTGTTTCAATATCAATCATTTTATTTCTTGCTTCTCTTTTCATGATGGTTTTATATGCAACACATTGAACAACTTTATGACCAAAATTATGACACGAGAAACATTGTCCATTGAAGAAGAAATTTCTGCGATCATGAAATCTTCTACTTGAATTTACTTCTTGATTTTTTTTTATTTGAAAGATATTCCTGTTGGTGTTCTTTGAATTTAGATGATCATGATTTACCTGTAATGATTCTTTATTCCCTTGCTGAGTGGCAGAATGTTGTAAACCAGCTGTAGCTACTTTTAGATAATTTGGTGTTGAAGCCTGAGAAGATTCTCTGGTATATCCAAGACCTGTCTTTATAAGAGGAGAACGTTGTACCTTGATAATCTCATCTAGGGTTTCAGATCCTTTAGAAAATCTAAGATTCAAAGTCTTTACTTTCTCAAGTTATTTTCTTAGACTTACCACTTCACATTCTAATTTCTCATTGTATTTATTGCTTCTTCAAACTGCTTTTCCAGAGTTTCTATGGTTATTTTCCTTTCTTCTAAGAGTATTTTACTTTCTTCTAAGCGTATTTTGAGTTGATTGTTTTCTTCAAGAAAATCATTTTCCTCTAGAGCATCCACAAAAGTATCCTTTTCTTCTCTAGATTCAAATTCCATGAGAAGTCTAAGATCTTGTTCACATTCTTCCTCACTATCAGATAACCCATCACTGTCTTCATGAGTATAGTAACTTTTTCTAGTGTTAAACCGATTCTTATTCCTTCTTGATACTTCCTTCCCTTTTGCAGGTGTTTCTTTATGAGGACACTTAGCAGCATAATGACCAACTCTTCCACACTCAAAACATTTGAAAGGAAGCTTACCTCTAAACCGTCGTGTGCCAAGTTGGAGTTTCTTTACAAAATTTACCTCATCTTCTTCTGAGATATATCCTGATCCTTCTGCTTCTTATACTTCTTTCCCTTTTGTAGAAGCTCTGAAGATAGCCTCTTTGACTTCAGATGGTCCTCCTCTTCCCATTTCATATGCAGTTAGTATGCCATGAAGTTGCACCACAGTAAGATTTTGAAGATCCTGTTTTTCTTCAAGAGCATAAACTTTTGACTCAAATTTTGCCATTAGCAGTCTTAAAATTTTATCAACTAAAGTAGATTCGGTTATTGTTTCTCCCAGATTTCTCATACGATTTACAACATCATCAAGACGTAAAATGAAACTGGCAATATTCTCATCATTATGCATCTTTAAATTTTCATATTCAATTCTAAGAGTTTGAAGTTTTGCACTTTTTACCTTTGCATCACCTTCATAACTTAGAATGATTTTGTCCCATATCTCCTTTGTTGTATTCAGCTGCATAACTTTGACAAATTCTGATTCAGTTAGACTTCCCGTTAGAGCATTGAATGCCTTTGCATTTGTTTCATAATTCTTCTTTTCAGTTGGATCTGTTGGTACTACAGCTGGATATTGATATCCTTGTTCAACAATGGCCCATACATCTGCTCCCATATACTGAAGATAGGATCTCATCCTTATTTTCCAGAAGATTAAATTGCTTCCATTAAAGAGCGGAGGCTTGATAGATGCTGTTCCATCTTGATTGCTCATCTTGCTTGATCTTCCTTCTAGCGGCTAAGATTTTTCAGAAGGACTGGCTCTGATACCAATTGTTGGGAAAAATACTGAGAGGGGGGGGGGGGTTGAATCAGTATTTAGAGCTAACTGATAAAAATTTTACTTTTTTTTTCTCAAAACCCATACGCTACTTTACAGAAAAAAACTAGCGTATATACGCGGATATCCTTAAGGAAACTCGCGTATGCTCAGAGCTCTTATTATGTATTTGATTCTTAAATCATTGCATAATTTATTCATTAGATGTTAAGTAGTAAGCATGTGCAATAAAAACAAAATAAACCATCACACATAAGCAACACACATGAACACCAGGATTTAAGGTGGAAACCCAAGTCGGGAGAAAACCACCGCTGCCGTCGTCTCAGTCTTCAATATTTATTATAAAGAAAACATCTTACAACCATGTGCTGGTGCAGACTCATACCAGCACGTAGGCACCCACCTATAGAAGGCTACAACCTTCTCTCGTTTACCAGCCTCTCCTGGAAGGGAGCTACAACCCCTTGCTCTCGTTTACCAGCCTCTCTTGGAAGGGAGCTACTACCCCCTGATATTAGCACCAGCCTCTACTGGCAGAAAGCTTCTACTTTCATACTGAAGGCTTCAACCCTTAGATCCACTGCAGACCACATTTCATCAATTTTCATACTAGATCAAATAGCTTCAACACAACCCTTCACTTATCAACAAACATACTTTGCCCAATACTTTAAATAGAACAGTGAGACTACTGTAACCAGAATATCAAAGATAACCCAAACTTCAGAATAGATATGCAGATGTAAACTCAACCTTGAACATTCATTGAATAAAATATAATACGCTACTTTTCTTTACTGAAGCCGCGTACATACGCGATTTCCTGCACACCAACCCGCCTATACTTCTGTGTATTTTATTCTTCAGAAAACCCTATACACGCCTTTCATTAATAGAGACCACGTATATGCACACTTTTGAAGAGACCAACTAGCGTATAGATCTGTAAATGGAAAACTTTACAAAACAGATCAGATCTATAAACTTACCCAGATTTCTTCATTATCTTTAGTAGACTTTGCGCCAGATCTTCACCATTTCTTTTGCTGCAGATCATCCTAGAGATTTATCATCATCATAATATCTAGAGATCTTGAACCATCCTCAAATCCATGGGTGCATCAAAGATTCATATCTATCAATTAAGAATAGAGTTCATTCATGCAGATAATCCTTAGAGATATTTATTCATCAACAACCCTTACTCACGCACACACTTGCATAATGATCTTCTTTTCCTTATATAGATTTAGCCTTTATCAATACCATAAGTCAAAACCACACAAATTTCGATGGTATTCCTGGACAGAATCAAATAGATGATCCAGCGCTCAATATAGTGGGCCAATACCATGGTAATGCCCCTAGGTATCATAGTTTTTAGAGAGCAAAAGGCATACGTGACTTTGAGCGTGTGTATCCACGTGTATACGCAACTTCGCCTCATAAAAACTGCATACATGCTAACCCTGAATGTATACACGGGTTCCCTTCACAAAAGTAAAGTATATACGCGAGTTGCCTTCACAAAAATAGCGTATACATTGTGACATATTATATTTATCATTTTTCTGGCACTTACTGGAATTATTTTCTCTGTCACATCTGAACTGATCTATAGATACATCATTCTTACATCTTTAGCACATAGGTTGCTTGTCATAGGCGACTCATCAAGTAGGTTTCCATCAAGGCCAACTTCATCAAGTAGGTTGCCATCAAGGACAACACATTGCATCATATTGCCAACACATGACACTTCAGATGGATGGGCTTATTACAACAATTTCACTTGGTAATAAGGTACAAGAAAGATATTTTCAATAAAGTTGCTGATATGATTTCAAGGCCTATTATTAGTGCTAGTACTTTGCTTAAGAATGATTCTATTGTGCATGAGATCTACATAGAACAGGATGCATTAGATGATCATTTTAAGGAGGTGTATGCTAACTTGAGTGAAGGGAATCATGTTGAGGAGAATGATTATCATTTGCATAATAATTTGTTGTTTTATATGGGAAAGTTATGTATACCACAGGGGGAGATATTAAGTATGATGAGAGAGGTTGATTCTTCTCTCATAGCTAGACATTTCGGGGTAAGCAAAACGGTGGCACATTTACAGAGGTATTGTTATTGGCCTCGCATGGTAGATAGTGTTGCACGTTTCATTAGAGGTTGTTCATTATGTGCTACAAGCAAGCCTAGCAATAGGAAGCTTGGATTATATACGCCATTGCCGATACCTTCTAGACCATGGGAAAGTGTTTCTATGGATTTTGTTGGAGGGATACCATTATCTAGAAAGCAGCATGATTATCTTTATGTAGTAGTTGGTCATTTCAGCAAGATGTGTATTCTTATGCCTTGTAAGAAATCTATAACTGCTGAACAAATTGCTGATTTATATTTTCAACATGTATGGGTTCATTATGGCTTGCCTACTTCTATTTTTAGTGACAGGGATTCCAAATTTGTTGGGAATTTTTTGTCCAATCTATGGAAGATGATGGACACCAAGTTGAAGAAGAGTATTGCTTTTCATCCGCAAACGGATGGCCAAATAGAGGTAGTGAACAAAACCATTGTACATCTTTTGAGAGGTTATTGCAGCAAGCATCCCAAGCTTTTTGATGAGAATTTGCATTACATTCAACATGCTTACAATCGAGCCAAACACTCTTCTACAAATACTTCACCTTTTGAAGATTGTTTTAGGTATTTGTCTAAGTCACCACTAGATTTCATTCTTGAGAAGGATGTTGCCATAGATGGGCATAGTGACATTAACAAAGCTTGCATGTCAATTGAAAGAATTCAGCTCATACATCAGCAAGTTCAAGAACAGGTTGAAAAAAGTCAAGGCAAGTACAAGGAAAGGCATGATAAGCACAGAATTGATCATAAGTTTCAAGAAGGGGATGAGGTATGGTTTCATATTAGTAAGGAAAGAATGCAAGGAGAAGGTAAAAATTTGAAGCCTATTTGTTATGGTCCATTCAAGATCCTTAAAAAAGTTGGAAATAATGCTTTTCAACTAGATTTTCCTTCATATATGCAAATGTATTCTGTTGTTAATGTGGAAAATTTACATTTGTATGAACCTCCTTTAATTTCTAATTATGAAAGTGATATTTAGCTTCCATCCATAGAGGATTTCTCACCAGAATTTTTGGATGAGCTGAAAGAAGATGCTATCCTTGACAGAAGGACACACACTTCAAGGAGGGGAAATGTTGGTTATGTTTGGGTTGGTGTTAAAGGAAGCAAACCAAGTAAGGCAAAGTAGATGGAGGTGGAAAAGGTGAGGGAGTTGTACCCTCATCTTCTTAACAGGTAATTAAAGGCTTTTGTGGGTCCAAAAGCTTCCCAATGGGGAGGTGTGATCAGGTGATCATGTCCTATTGAAAAAAAATGCTCAAAATTTTATTTGCTCAGAATTGGTTGAAACCAGAATGACAGGAAAGGTCTCGTCAAAACGATCCTGTAGCCACGAATGACACTCAAATCTGATGCTGTATGAGAAATATATTCAAGTTTGAAGTTTCTCAATTTTCGGGAAAAAAGCCCAATTTGACTCAGTTTGACTTTGGGTAAAAAAATATTTAAAAAGGAATATTCCACAAAATATTCTAGGAATATTCTATAGAATATTCCACAAAATATTCCATAGAATATTCTGCAGGGACCAATCAAGGGGCGCCACGTGGCTTGCCGGAGGTTGCCACGTGGCCCCAAGACTTCAAGTTTCTTGTGGTAAAAATTTTTATGGGTTGACAAGTTTCGACTGCGGGTCGGGTGGCCACCAGCCCACATGCCTGACCAACCCGCCGCAACATTGTTCTTATAATACAAAGGCCCTCATGCATATTTAAACTTTCATAAGGTTTGAAATGGCGCGGAAAGGGGGCTAGCCCCCTATGTAAGAAACCTTGGGTGGAGAACCATAGCTATAAACATAAACCACAGGATTGAAGGTTAATGACTATGGTCGTGGCGGTGTTCACATGACCAGCGACGACAGGTGCGAAGGGTTTAAATGTAACGGTTGGAAAACCATTAAGTCTGACATTCTATGCCGACGGGTGCGGTCACATGACCCCTGTAAAACTTTAATGCTAACCTTAACTGCATGGTTTAAATGGCAGAGTCTTCCCAAGCCCTAAAATGGTGGAGTTATCTGCAGTTCCACCACATTTGGTGGAGGTTTTCTAGGCCTGATTGGGCAAAAGTGGTTTTGCTCATAACTTTTGCTAGGAAAAACCTTTTGGAGCAAATTGTTTTTTGTTTTTGGGTAATTTGAGAATTTCAGAGCCAATGGTGCAGGTTACAGAGGCAACAGAGATCATATTTAGGTACCTTGTCAATAGAGAAGCTTGGAGAGCCATCAGGGCCTAGGGAGTGTTGGAGCTGTATTGGGATATGGTTAACCTTTGGAGGTGAAACAAAAGCCTATATTTACTGTTTTCAGTGTTCTGAACTCATTTCTACAGCTATTTTTGCCTGTTTCGTCTTTCTTCACATTGTATAAATAATTTTGAGCATAATAAGAGTAAGGACATGCCCATTTGGGGGCCTTGGAACCAGTAGATGTAGCCCAGGAGGGGTGAATTGCCTTATCATAAGTTGTGCTATATTCTGTGATTTATTTGTTGTCTTTTATCAAAGTTAAAGATGTTAAACAATAAAAATAAATAAGCCTCCTACACACAAAAAGACTCATAAATTCACCAAAAGAATTTTGTTCCAATTGCAAAACATATTAAACAGTTTGCACACATAAGTTAATGGATAATGAATAACTTGCACCAGAAAACAAGTAGTTTCATTTATAGATCATTAGTGATTACTTCTATTATTTCTTTAGGCAGAGTTTGTAAAGGGCCAGAAAGCTTCAGGATCTCATCCTTTCTTTAAAGGTGACATATCTTGTAAATGCCCCTACAATCCATCTCTGTATTAGAAATAAGAAGTTCTCACATTTCAGATCAGGTTGATGTATGGAAATCTCTACAATGTAGACAGAGCTCAAGATCTTCTTTTTCGACTAACTGATATAGAGTGACATTGTATGGAATTATTCCTATGCTACATGAAATGAATTTCCTCATAAAAATGTCTTAGAATCATACAATGTATATTTACGAATACACAAATGCGAGAAAGTTAGCATGCCTTGCATTGGATAATTTGTATATGATGTCAGACTCTTTTACTACTTGAGAGTTTACAAGTTGGACTAGCATCATCAATATAGAAAATATTGATTATTTTTTTACTTTTGATGAAAAAGGGATACTATGTATCGCAATGCATATGTATATGGTTCCCTTTCATTATATTAGTAAGAAAAGACGAATCACCAAAGATTGTCCCGTGTCAAGAGACCAATTTGATAATATTGTGATTTCAATGAGACAAAATTTGATAGAAATGGCAAGATCACTATCATCATAAATAATAGAACGATTTCCTCAAGATGAATTGTTGGAGGCCATGTGTGTGGTATACCCTCAATATTGGAACAATTTTCAATGTCCAAGAAATTTAAAAGTTGATTTTCAAAAGAGATTAAAATGTCTAGTAGACCACTTTTGCAAGAAAGTCACGATACATGGAGAACAGATTGAAGGTATTTTACATTCATCAAAATTGTATCAATAAGGTGGATGCTTTGTTGAAATAATGTGGAAGCAATTTCCTTTTTAGAGAATCATAATGAAAATGGTGCTATAGCAGGATTATGGAATACTTTAAGTCCCATCCAATACCTACAAGAGAACATATTAGAATATTTCAAATTAGCAGATTTGTGTCAAACCATGATTTTGGGATCAGTGGAGGATGAGAGAATGTTTAGTGCAATATCATTCTTGAAGTCAAATTTAATGAAAAATCTTGATAAAAATGTGGATACATGTCTAATATTATATGTAACAAAGTAAGACGTTAAACATTTTCCATATGAAAGAGCACTAGCGCTTTGGAGATCATTTTGTGATAGAAGGGGAGAAAAAAATATAACAAATTTATCTAATGAACTTGATACAAAACCTAATGTTTTGGAGGCTCATAATGACAGTTAATTTGGAGAAGATCATGTTCACAATGTAGAAAATGAGGACCAATATGAGAACTGGGAAATTGAAATATCCTTGGACTCTTCTTTTGGTATACATGTTTCGTTGATCATGCAAAATTACTATATGTAAAATTTAGGTAAAAATGGGTTCTATATTTTGTATTTTTCATCGTAACATTGCAACTACATTTGTTATTTTAAGATTGATGTTTCATATTTAATCATTACATTGTTTGTTTCTTATTTGTGACAGGAAATGAAGCTGGATTTGATGAGGCTGGGACCTATTTATTTTCACATAAATAGTGTCTAACTAGTATTAAATAGTAAATAGATAATTTAAAAAGACTAACGCAAAGCATAAATAGGCTCATTCAAGTACATGAAAATACCTTGATGTCTAGCTCTGATATCTTGGAAAATTTTAATGGTTTATATGTTGCTTGTGTTTGGGCCATTTTGTTGAGTTTCGAGTTTTATATTTTCTTGGAAAATAATTATTGATATTTGGAAAGGGAAATGAGCCATCGGTAGCTAAGTGAAGAGAAAAAATGGTTTACGTACTAGGTTCCTACGCATTCATTGCAGGAGACCTATTGACATGAGACCACCATTCTTTTGTATAGAGTCTTATCAGTCATTTGTTCACCATGCTTTCAAGTCTTTCAAGTACGAATTTGTTCAGGTTCCCACATGTCCTTAGGACCATTAAGGATGATATAACATGAGTCAATCCAACTCATTCCCTGAATCTACTTTTTACCTATTGATGTAAGTATTTTGTTAACACTTATTATCACCAACAAAGTTCTACCATAACATAACCCAACTTGAAGACAACACTTCTCATCTTCCTTTTACATAAATTCTCTATGGATCTCCCTACTATACTTTCTCAAGGCCAGCATCCCTTCTTGGTAGGTCTCTCCACCATACCACTAATCGCATAATAGACACACACTAGTAATTACCACATTCTTTAAATCTCTCTAGTCTTAGTTATTGGTGTCCATGTCATACTCAACCAATATAGTCCTACAGGTCTATTTTTTTGTCATATCTTTAATTTTTGTCATTTTCTGTCTTTAACTTTAACACCATCCTGTATTTCAACATTTGTAGGTAGTGAGCAAAGGTTACTTTGAAACAACACTAGCAACTCACTTGTCAGCATAATTGTTGCTTACAAGAATGTGGCATTGCATATCACAAGAGGAGTTAGTGATTTTTCTTCATTTCATGAAGGTTGATTGAAATGGCATTGAATTTCTCCATATCTAGTAGTGTTCATATTTAGTATTTAGTGTATTACATGATCATGTTATATTTTTGAAAATTTCAATTTTTTTCAGGGATATTTTTTTGTTGGGATATGAAAAGGATTATATGAGGGGTCTAAGTGGTTAGGTGTTAAGATTTATAAAGGGTGTGATTTTATATTGGTATTGGAAATGAATCTGGCTTTGATCTTTGACTGGAAATGAAGTCATATTTGATGAATGTTACACAGCATTTTGTCACCGTCCCTGCAATCCCTCGTCCCGTACATTGGAGGAGTATTCCCGTGACCTGTGAACAGTAAAATGTCCTGAAAACACCTTGATGGCATCCTTCTACATAAGGAAAAGAATTCTCTTAAAGAACATTTCCTCTGAAAAACCCTAAAAACCTATGTTTTGGCATTGGCGCAGATAGCCAGTTCATCCATCACGCCAATGGGGAAAATGCACACTAGTGGGCGTGCTAGCTGGCGCTCTGTCCCTGTGTTGTGCCCACCCAAAGCCTATTAAGGAATGTTTTTTAACAATAGAAGGTGGAATTTTGATTCTAACAACTTCAGAACGGATCATCAAAATGAGGTTGGGTTGTTTGCCTCCAGATCTCCCTGATTAGGAAGTGTTTTTCCACCTCTCATGGAACCTTCCTAAGAGATAGGACTCTCCCCTATGATTATAGGGAGCCTAACCTCTCCTTCTCCCTCTATAAAATCCTACCCTGTCCATTTGCTAGCTAGCTGAAATTTTGGGAAGGAAATTATAGCTGAGTGACAATCAAGAGTAGAGCTAAGGAGAACCCTGAGAGAGAGAGAGTTTTGTCAAATCCTTGACAAGCTTTGTGAGACACGTCTTGCTGGAGCCCTATCAAAGGAAGATCACGACATCAGAGCATCAGTTGTAATCATTCTCTTGTATCTTAATATACATGACTCTGCTATTGGTTCCATGATTGTGTTTGTTCATTATATAACACAATTTCATTCGTTCCTCTCTGACTGATTGATAGTTATAAAGTGTGAAACATTGCGTTGCATGTTGTCCCTCTTCTTTGCATGTGTACAGGTGTCTAGATGCAACAAGATCATGGATCGTGATATGTCCAGCTAGGAACGGAAGCGCCACTTCTTCTTCAACAACAGAAGCAAAGGAATCACGGTAAGCAATCTATCGCGATTCTATCTTTTGTAACTAGGAACCTATAACTTTGCATGTTTTGATTGTTGCTAGACCCCCTCTAGGGCTAATGGGATTACCTCTATCTGTAGAGGGGATTTAACTCCTCAAAAATTTGGCGACTCCACTGGGAAATAGTGGGAGTTGGTCCTTCCTCCATTGGGTTGTTTTTGGCTTTTTGTTTGATTAGTCTGATTTTTTGGTTCACCTTACTTGGTGTTAAACCTTTGTTCAGCCCCCAAAAGACTAGATCTAACCTCTGTTAGTTCATTTTCATCATTTTTCTAGGGTAAACCTGATTGGCGCAGCTATCCCCCTGACAGTCGCGCCAACTGGCGCTTGTTGCTACTAGCTAGTTAGGCCCCCGCACCAACCCCTGTTTGGCGCATATTATAGCCAAACAGGTGCGCCAACCCTGCTTGGTTTTAGGGTTTTCCTATTCTTGGACTCTATGAGCTTGAGTTTTGGTCCTGGTGTGTTTTTTCTGATTGATTGAGTGCTTTGAAGTCATTTTTTACTGTGTTTAGCCCTTGTCCTCCGGTTGTTTTCCCTTTTCTGTTAGTTTTCATTTTAACCCTAGGGCTTCTAGGTGCTTCAGTGTGCTGAGCCTCCCATGGGAGTTTTGGGTCTTTTCTTTCCTAGTCAACTTTGTTTTTGCTTCTTTGTATTCATCTTGTTGAATCCTATTGAATCATTGTGTTTATTGAGTGATTGTTCTCTCTTTCGTTCAATTTCGCTCTGTGTTGCTCCAAGTCTAGATCACACAGTTTGTTTGAGTCTCTTTCGAGATTATTCTTCGCTTTGAGGGATTTCGTCATCGATTTGAGTCTTGATTGTGTTTGTTTGAGTTGAGTGAATTTTTTTTGCTTCAACTCTCTCTTTATCATTCTCAAATTGATGTTTTCATTAGTTTTTTCATTTATTTAGTGCATTTTCTCTAATGTATTGAAAAATACCAAAGCAAAATCTTTTTCATTTCGATTGGCATAGTGAGAATTGAAAACTTTTTCACATTACTAGTGTTATATAACTCTAGAGAAAGTTTTTAGTTTCATTAGCTTGCATTGAAAACAATAGTGGATGTTTTTGTGTGTTCGTTTTGCTGTCATTTGAAAGCTCTCAACTCTCCCGTAGATAGCTCTTCATTGAATGAAATGATATTTTGTGGCATGTAGTTTGCATCTAAATGTTTTCTAAGATCCAAAATTTGATAGGGCCTTGAAATCGAAACGTAAATTGGAGATCAACTTTAAAATTTACTGAATTAACCTAAGGCAGCATTGAAACTTAACGAAACATCTAGTAGTCTAAGGTAGAGACGTGTTTTGGCGTCTTTAAGCCTAGTAGTTGTCGCTCGCCATCTGGCTATAGAAAGCGTTAGTACGGACTTGTGCTCCCCATACTATCATGTATATAAAGGGATACCCCATTAGGTTGCAAATCCTTTATCCATAGGAAGTCGAGTCTGCCGCCTTTTACCTGTGATACACCGGACACAGCATTTGGAGAGATTACCTGCACATACGTTAAGTCCTTGGTTGATTTATCTTTCATTTTTACCAAGGTGTATATGGTAGTTCACGGATATCTGGTACACCCATTTACCTAGATTACCAGAGCAGTCATTTTGATCTTCACTGACTCCCTAAATTTGAAAAGATCATCAAGCGCTTGTCCTTTCACTCTTGTTTCCAAACTGAAAGTGATAGAGTCATATTTTACTCATTTCTACACTCTTAAAACATGAAGCAATAAATTTTCCAGTTTCAATGTGGTAAAATTAATCACCTATGATCACACGCCCATTTAAAGATTGATTTTTCGGCCTGTTTTTTTTTGCCTTGGTTTTGCCCGTGCATCTTTGTTTTTGATCTCTTCCTCTTTTTGCTATAGTCACAGTGGTGGAACCATCAGTTTCGTCTACTGGTATTCCCATTTTTGGCTGTTTTTGTACCTCCTAGTCCCTGTCGTCTTTTAGAAGATCTTACGGCTGGGTCAGATATGGACTCATCCAGTCCTATTCCTAGTGAGGGAATTCCTACTTCTGGTGAAGACTACCAGCTTTTTCTCGAAGACATCCCTGAACCATTTGTTCTGTCTTCACCTGGTCCATCACTCCCAGCTGGATATAGGTCTTTAAGTCAAGTCATGGATGCTATTTCCTCTATGGGAATATCAACTCTATCCACGGAACCGATCATTCCCTCGTTAGGGATGTCACCACATACACCTCTCACGGCATCTCATTTTGTCACATCGGCACCTGTTAGACCTACTGTCTACGTGGTTGCATCCACGCCTGTTATCATGACTCAGTCAACTAGGACCTCTTCAGTTCCTGAAGACGTTTATATAGCTTCGGCTATTCCTGAAAACCTTTCTCCTGAGGAGTACCAGATGTCTTTACAGCCGCCGATCTCCGAGGTTGGTCAGTCCTCCCAGGATCTTAATTGTCCTTAATTTTCTCATTATGGAGCGGATGGTACCCTGATCTATGTATATCCATTTTAATATGATGAGCATGACAACCCCATTTATATCCCTGCTCCTGAGGCTTATCAGTATATCAACAGTTTCATACCTACCCTGCTTGTGCAACCTTCAAACCAACAAGAACAACCCTTACAGGGACAACCTTTGTTTTAGAAAGGATATGTTGTTGGCCCATAAGGATAACCCTTCCAGGGACAACATTCGACCCAGCCAGGGTATGCATATGACCCGCAAGGGCAACCCTTACAGGGACAACCTTCAGTCCAGCAGGGATTATTTTATGGCCTATAAGGGCAGTCTTACAATCCTCAAGGTCAACCTCTATAGCCTCACCCTGTGGTCCAACCAGGGAAACCTCAAGGACCAACAAGGCAACCAAGGTATCAACCTAGACCGTCATATGGTCTTGGGGGGAAAACCCATCCATCTCAACCTTTGGTACAACCTCAACAGCCTCATTTTCCAATTGGTCAAAATGTTGCACAGCCAGGGCCCTCCTATGGTCTTGTCCCAGGTCAAACTGGTTATTAGGTGCAACCTATCCCACTCCCGCCATCAGGCCAACCTACTCAACCGGGGCAACCTAGTTTCCCTCATCAACTAGTTCAACCTGTTCAACCAGGACAACTTGCATAGCCTATTAACCCTGCTCAACCGCCGATCTATTCTATGCCACAGCTGAATCAACTTGTGTGCCTGACTTATTTGACTCAGTAGGGCCCCACTTACCAGCAGCCTGTTCGACCCCAAGGCAGCTATTACCCTCAAGGTCAGTCTTGACCGGTTTACAACCTGCCTCAAGGTTCTGGTTATTACCCTCAATAGTCAGGCTATAATTATACTCTGTAGCAAAATCCGTACACTGCTCAATCAGGGCCCACGTATAATCAGAATCAGTACCCTGGTTATCAACCCCCATATCCTGGTTTTCAGCCACCATATCAACCCAATTATCTGGCTTATACCCCCTATGGTCAGAATCCTCCAGGACAGAACCAATGGGGGAAGAGTTATGCTCAACTAGGATGGAGTATAGGTACAGGTCCTTATCGGGGACCTAGCATGCATTTTAATCCTCAATTACCTTTTCTCGCCACATTGGAGTTATTGGACGTGTCCAAATTGACCAATGATCTGATTCTTCATAATCCATATTGGTCTTCGGTTCTGACGAAGGTGCCTAGTGATTTTCCTAAGTTTGAGGGAAAATATGGTGAAGATCCCCAAGCGCATGTCATGACATACCATTTGTGGTGTTCTTCGAATTCTTGGGTAGATGACTCGATTTGTCTATGTATTTTCCAGCGTACTCTTACCGGTGCTGCTGCTAAATGGTACATAGAACTTTCCTATGGTATTTTTCAAGATTTTAATACTCTAGCTATGGCATTCCTGATGCATTTCCAGTTACCGGTTCGTTACGAAGCTGGGACGAATCTCCTGACATCTCTGAAACATGACAAAGCTACTCATATTTCAGACCACATTCATGAATGGAGATGTCGTCTTCATTTGAACAAGTTTGACATTCCTGATCAGCTTCTAACTCACTGGTTCACTATCTCTTTTGTCAATAAGATTGCACAAGACATTGCTATGGAGGCATGTGTAACCGAGGAACAAGCCATTGCTCGTGCCCAGTACCTCGATTTAGTGTACTCTCATTTCGGCATGTTATACGACATCTTGACTGATGCCCCATGACCAGGGATCTCTAAAGCGCTGGCTACTCCATTAGTAGACAGTTTTATTGGTTTCGTCTCTTAGATTGCTCGCAAGTCTTCCAATGGGAAGCAGAAATCGAATTCTTCCAACAATTATGCTCCTTAGGCTACTCTAGATTCTGGTAAGACCACAGAGGTCAACGCCGTCTAGGCCAATCCTGCGGACAAGACTTCCAAGGGGAAAAGAAGGGCAAAGGAAAAGCCAAATCCGATGCCCTAAAATTAGAAGTGTCCAAACCATGTGCTGATGATGGTTCACAGCGAAAACCGAAGTACCCTTGCCTGATTTGTGATGAAGACCACTACACCAAATATTGTCCTAGACAATATGAGGTTAGTCAACTTCTTAAGGGCTCTAAGGGAACTCTGGTAGTTCTTAAGGAACCTTTTCCATCTCAGCATACCTAGATGGTCGAGCAGCCTTCGCCATATGCACCATTTGGGTCTCAAGTTTTCATGATGAATGGCAATGCACCTATTTCTATTGCCACTCGATCAAAGGATTATGTCGGATCATGCCAGGCAGCTGGGAAGGAGGTCTTTGATGGCCCTCCTCCCGCGCCTACCTCTGGTCCTCTTGATATTGAGAGGCCCAGTGTTGAACCCATTGTACAACCACCTTCCAAAGGTGTTCTCCGAAAGTCTTCCTATAATCCGAATGCCTGTGCTGCTCAACATTACAACATTTTTGAGGATTTGGCACAGGTGCCTTCCGCGATTTCTGTGTTGGAAGTACTTTAGAGTTGTCCGTCTCAATGGAAATCTTTGTTATCTGCAATCGGTGAAATTGACCCTGCCGATTCTAGCCTTCTCACCTTCGATCTAGAGAATTTCGTCCCCGGAATTCCACACTAGATTTCACTTGTTATAGAAATCGGCATTAATGGCCTCAATATTCATAGAGCCGTTGTGGACGAAGGTGCATCTACTTGCGTTATGTCATCTTCTTGCTGGAAGGCCATCGGCTCTCCAAACCTCACTTCATGTCCCAATTCCCTTGAGGCATTCGATGGAAGGGAATCAAAACCCTTGGGTGTTCTCGCGAGTCTACCAAATACATTACAAGGAAAGACTGTCAACATTGAAGTGGAAGTCGTTGATGTAAAAATCAACTATAATCTCCTACGCGGTCGCAGTTGGACCCACGCCATGTTGTGCATTCCATCCACCCTCTTTCGACTTTTGAAGTTTCCACATGGGGGCAAGATTATTACTGTAGATCAGTTGTCTTTCTTTACTTCGTCTTCTGAGAACAACGTGCCATACGTGGATCAAATTCCTAATCCCCCCGACAGTATAGGACCAAGTATTTTCAAGGAACTTGTTCTCATGGGTATTTTCCCCATTCCACCATCAAACACCGCTCAATTCAATATGATCTCTAGGTCCGATGACCCATGGATCATCCCTTCTCCTAAAAATGTTGCCTCTTTTGGAGAATCAATGCCTCTGACCTTGGTTGAAATCAATTATTGTGAGATCATTGCCGCATAGGATCCTCCTCCTGCTGATAATGCTCCTTTGAGCATGGCTCTTGATGTTTATTCTCTATCCCCTTAGCTTGGCAATGCAGATTCGCCCAATCCTTTGAGAGAATTTTTTCCGTCTGATGAAGCTATCATGGAGACTATGTCTCTCGAAGATCTGCCATGGAGCGATGGGCATCATCGTTCCTCGTTTAGGCCCGGCCTAGGGGAAATGTCTAATTGTCTCGAGTGTTTTGCATCTTAGGTTCCCTATCTGCCGCTCCAAATGCCAATATTGACTCATGAAGTTTTTTTGGAAGGAAATCTAAGTAATATTACCCAAACGATGCCTATCGACATCTCCATTAAACTGGGGGTCATTGAGAACATCCATGTGGGAATCACTTGTTCTCCCGATGAGATTCAAGTGTACACTAGTCTCTTCTACAAGTTCTGTGATGTTTTCATGTGGTCTTATGAAGAGATGCCTAGAATAAATCCCAGTATCATCGTGCACAAAATTCCCACCTATCCTGGTGCGAAGCCTGTGTGCCAGCGTTTGCGTCCAGTGCATCCTCGGAAAGCCGCTGCTATAAAAGCTGAAGTTGAGAAACTTCTTAAAGTGGGTTTCATATATCCAATCCCTCTGACAGAGTGGGTTTCCAATATTGTCTCTATGGATAATAAGCAAGGCACAAATTGAGTCTGTGTTGACTATCGAGATATCAATCGGGCTTGCCCTAAGGACAACTATCCCACCCCCTTTATCGATCAGATCATTGACGATTGTGCGGGAAGTGAGATATTTTCCCTTATGGACAACCTTTCAGGTTATAATCAAATCAATATCCTGCCATCTGATCAACATAAGACTGCTTTCATCTGTCCGTGGGGAACATTCACCTATAAGAATCTCCCTTTTGACTTAAAAAACGCTGGGGCTACCTTCTAGTGTGCCATGTATTACGCCTTTCACGACATACGTAATGTTGTTCAACCGTACCTAGATGACCTTCCAGCTCATTCAGCTCTACACAAATACCATCCAGAACATCTCCACCATATTTTTCTTTGTTGCAGACGTTACAACATCAGGCTTAATCCTCACAAGTGCATCTTCTGCATTGACTCTGGTTGAATTTTAGGATTCATTGTCTCTAAGGATGGAATTCACCTTGACCCTCAAGATTGAGGCTATCGTTAATCTCCCCTGCCCATCCTCGTTGCATCAACTTCAGAGTCTTCAAGGGAAAGCGAATTTCTTACGTCGTTTTAACCCGAAATATGTGGAGGTAGCTAAAGGGTTCACACGACTTCTAAAACAGGACATCCCTTTTTGTTGGGATGAGATTGCTCAAAAATATTTCGATAACCTTAAGACATTGCTTGTCAATGCTCCATTAATATATCCTCCAAATTATCATCATGACTTTACCCTCTATTTGGCTGCTGCTTTCAGTATGATTTCCATGGTTTTGGTACAGTATGACGATGAAGGTAATGAACACGTGGTTTATTATCTATCTCGGAACCTCCTCAACACTAAAACACGTTATGCACATGTCGAGAAGTTGGAGCTGGCCATGGTCCAGGCCGTTCAGCGGTTTCGCCATTACATCCTATTACGCATGGTAACCGTGATGTCTGACTGCAACCCCATGACTTACATTTTTTCTCGACAATTGCTAGGGGGAAAGTACTCAAAGTGGAGTGTCATCCTCCAAGAGTTTGACTTGGAGTTCACTACTACCAAATCAAAGAAATCACTGGTTTTTTTTTATCTCATTTGTTCTCTCCCTACCAACTCTGTTCCGTCTCAATTCGAGGATCATATCTCGGACGAATCTCTCTTCTTAATCAGCACTCTCGATCCATGGTATGGTCATATCATTGTGTATCTCCATACATTGACCTTCCGATCCAAGTTAACGAAGGATTCTCGACGCCGCGTTCGACATTAGTCGCAACCATATCGCATTATCGGAGATACCTTATATCGTGTTGGAGTCGATTCCATACTCCGCCGGTGTTTGACCTTAGAAAAGGTTGAGAAAGTTCTGAATGACTGTCACAGTGGCGCCTATGGCGGTCACATGTCCGGTTACGCTACCACACATAATATCCTTTGTGCGGGCTATTTTTGGCCATCTATATTTAAAGGCTGTATTCTTGCAGTACGAAATTTTCATGAGTGCCAGATCTTCCAACGCAAGATGTGTGCGCTGCCTCTCCCATTACATCCTGTCATTACCGTAGGCCATTTTTCCAAATGGGGCATTGATTTTATGACATATAACCCTCATTCGGCTGAGGGGCATGCTTATATCATCGTTCCCGTAGATTATTTCACCAAGTGGGCCGAAGCAATGCCTACACTAGCTGTGGATGGTAAGACAGCTACACAGTTCATTTTGAACCATGTGATTACTCGTTTTGGTGTTCCTCAAGCCATCGTCACTGATCATGGCTCCCATTTTCAGGACTATATGATGGCAAAGCTGACATCTAGGTTGGGCTTGCATCACGACAGCTCAATGCCATATTACCCTCAGGCAAATGACCAAGTTGAAGCCATGAACAAGGTACTTGTCACGATGCTTCAATGAACAATCGGTATACACAAATCAAGTAGGCATCTCCAGTTGTTTTCAGCTCTTTGGGCCTACCAAACGTTAGTGAAGAGTGCAACTGAATTCACACCATTTCAGTGGGTGTATGGTCTGGAAGCTACTCTTCCGGTTGAATGTGAGATCCCTTCACTAAAATTGGCTGTGGAATTATTGCCCGATACTTCCCCGGAGGAAGAGTGTCTCCTATATCTCAAGAGATTGGACGAAACTCGCCGCTTGGCTACCTTGGTTATCGAGGCACATAAAAAGCGGGTTAAAGCTCATTTCGATCAAATGGTTTCTCCGCCCTCTTTTATCGAAGGGGACCTCGTCCTCTTGTATGATCAAGCTCATGACAAACTTGGGGCAGGAAAATTCCAACCTATGTGGCATGGGCCCTATATCGTTAAACGTGTATTGGAAAATGGGGATTATGAGCTGATTGATTATGAAGTTCTTCCTTTGGCACAACCGAAAAATGGGCTGTACCTGAAGAAATATTATGCTTGAATCATTCTTGCATAGTATATGTACATAGGTGATTTTTTTATTTTTATGCATGTGTGGTGTGGTGTGCTTTGTAAGTGTTTTTCTGCTCATTAGGTCTTCCTGATTGTGCAAATGTCTATTACTCCTTCTGTTGGTTTCGCACATGGTGCCTCCCGCAGTACCAGGAACCTGTCTTTGGCAACCTGGGTAATTTACAATCCTGCTGGTGAGTTGGTTAATTTATAAGGTGTTTTTCTAGGGCCTTGTTACACAATAATTTGTCACCGTCCCTGCAATCCCCTGTCCCACACATTGGAGGGCCTATTCCATGACCTGTGAACAGTGACATGACCTGAAACCACTTTCATGGCATCCCCCTTGACAAGGACAATCATTCCCCTGAAAACAATTTCCTGTGAAAAGCCCTAAAAATAGACCTTTTGGCCTTGGCGCGACCAGCCAGTTCAGCCCTCGCGCCAATGGGGGAAATCCACCAAAGAGGGCGCGCCAACTAGCGCTCTGTCCTAGTGTATTACTCATGCCAAGCTTAATAAGGATTGTTTTTTAAAAATAAACGACAGAAGTTTGATTCCAACCAACTCCTGAACGAGTCTCTAAAATGAGTTGGGAGGTTTGTCTCCAGATCTCCATGTAGGGGAAGTGGTTTTCCACCTATCATGGAAGCTTCCTTGAGGATAGGGCCAATCCCACCATTGTAGGGATCCCAACTCCCCTTCCACCATCTATATAAGCTTGCCATTTTCCCTTTGAAAGTAGCCTGAATAGAGCTGAATTAGTAGTAAGGAGATTATTGTCAAACAGCCGAAGAGAGGGAGACTTGTCCCATTCCCAACGAGCTTTATCGAGACGTACTCCGCTGTCGACCCACCGAAGAAAGATCCAGCATCAGAGCTCAGGTTGTATCTTTCTTTTATTGTGATTAATAATAAATGACTTTGATTATGGTTTCATTCATACGTTAATGTCTTATGATTGAATTTTATCTTCTCTCACTGATACATAGTTGCATGTATTAGGTTTTATTCTTGTGTGTTGTTGTTTCTTCATGTACGTGTAGGTGTTCGAACGTGCCTAGCGAGAGAATTGTGATCTGCCAAAACGAAGGATGGAAGTGCCATCTTCTCTGCAAGCAACAACAGTGTAGGACTTAAGGTAGGCCTCTTGTCGCATCTTGGTCTTTGTAACTAGGAACCTGCATCTTAGCGTGACTCGGTTGTTGCTAGACCCGATTTGGGCTAGTAAGGATCGCCTCTGTCCACAGAGGGGATTTACCTCTCCAACAGGCTTGCTACAAATAATGTCGCGGAATATGGTGCCATTTTGGAATTATTAAATGAGGCTGTTAACCTTGGTATTCACACGTTACTTTTACATCTGGATTCACAGCTTGTGGTTTTACAGCCCAATGGTCATTATTCAGTTAGAAAAGCATGCATTTTAAGACTGTATCTACATATTCATTTACTTGAAAGGAATTTTGATTACATCACATATCAGCATATACCAAGATGAATGAATACACTAACAGATGCAGTAGCCAACATGGTATTAGATAGACATTTACGCAATTTGTAAAAACATCATCATATGTAAGTAAGATCCATGTAGAAAATAGATGTATATATATATGTCAAGTGTTTACAACGTGTGCATCATATAAAACTAAAAATATACATGTTTGTTTGAGTTACATCCAGAGATGACATGTCTCTCAAAAATATGCAAATAAAAATCCTAGGTGACTAATCGGCATGGTGCTCCTGGTATCACGTCACTGCCCGCACCAACTGCCTCAATAAGTGGTGGAGACAACTCGACACCCCTACGGTGTGCCTCTGATAATCTAAGGGAACATCAGCTAAACGAGCATAATCCGGAACTCCACGAGCGATCCCCTCTAGGTTCTGTACAAGCTCGTCCCCCTCGTCCCCCTCACCTTGAGGGTCATAAGCGAGAGGGGTCCTCCTCGCTACTGGTGACATTCTGACGGGCCTCTCTGGGCCAACATCTACATACATATAGGATCAACTGTTAGAACATGCATGTATACCAAAAAATCATAAAACTCATAAAATTAAAAAGAGTCTTACCCAGCTCCTCGTCCCACTCCTCTCCTTCTGGGAGTGGAAGGTCTGGGTCTCCAGTAAAATCCGTGCTCGCATAGGGCCAGTCCTCTACGACGATCAGCTGTCATTGGAGCCATTCGAAGAACTCAGGCCACCATGAAATCTGTTGGCTGCCCCCTAACTTGGGCATCAATGTCGCCCATCGAGCCATCCATGGCTCTCTCAACGGTGGATCTGGGACTATCGCCCCCTGGCACTAGAAGATAGGTAGTTGTTCCAGGAAGAACGACACGAAAATCGATCCATATCCAAACTGTTTCAGTTTCGTCTGTTTGCATTTTTTGAGTTTCTGTTTGATGTTCATAGTCATGGCTGTGGCCCAGTCAAACACTGTTGGGTTCATGCACTCTGATGCAAGAAGGAGTTATGTCTTTATAGCCTCGTGTGGTGCCTGTGACCCTGCAGCCCTCATAATGGTATGTAGCACTACTCTTAGTGCTAGATCAGGGATGGTCTAAATGTCTACCTTTCTGCTACCTGTCCCTTTGCGTGCCCCTCGGCACACCCTGTCCATGACCATTGTCATGTTTTCACCTAAAGGCCTAGTGCCGGTCAAGATAGGGACTGGACCCCTGCATGAAAATTCAGTGATGAAGTACACATCTGACACTTCGAGCTCAAGTACCTGATCTCCAAGTTTGAAATTCTCCTCATCCTCATCCCAGATGCTAATCAGATACTGCAGTAGTTCAGGCTGAGCCCGGAGACATGGTGTTAGGAATAATTTCTTCAGCACGCAATTCTGGAGAGAATTCATACACTACTCATTTCCCATTTCCAATTCATCTTCCTCGTTGTGCTCTCTTTCCTTCCATTCAATTACCATTTTTGCTTTGTACTTGCATCAAATCAAACATAGGAGTGTTAGAAACCTCCTCAAGTATTCGAAATTTCTTTTCATTGGTTCATTTTTGAGATTTTTTAGCCAGAATTTGCGTTGCACTGTTGGCACGACTATCTGGCTAATAGTTGTGCCAACTGGCGCGACCTTTGTGTAAAATAGAGTGGATTGGCACGGGTCCGTGCTTGGTACCCACGCCAACCGCGGAGCCCTAAATTTTTAAATTCCATCCCTAAAAGACCTCAAACCATGATTAAATATAATGAAATGCAGCTTAAAAGATGGCTAATGGAAGCGGCTCTTACTTGAAGAAGACAGAATCTGGATTAGTCCACTGGATTGTTCACAATTGTCACCTCAAGATCGCAAAGGAAATGGCTCACTATTGCTCTGCAAAGAGGTAAAAAGGTGAAAAGTGAATAAGTTTTTACTATTTGTAATATTTATAAATTTTCAAATCAAAATTAGGTTTTAGGACTTTTTTTTTCGGTATTTTATTATATTTTGTTGAAAAATGGGTTTTACGCTTGCTTTTTGTGCAGCGAAAGGTTTTCACACGATTAGGGCAAAGACACGAGTTGTATTTTATACTTTTTCGGACTCGGTAAAAACACGAAAAAGTCACTACCGGAGTCACCTTTCAGCTCTTTTCTGACTCTCTAAAACTAAAAAGATCGTCAAGTCACTTGTCGTTTTGAGCTCGTTAAATTGGCTACGAAACAACATCTACCTAGTATACCTTTACCCCTTTTTTGGGCTGGGTTAGATTATTTACGAAAAAGGAATACCCTAGCCTATCGCAATTAGGAGGTTCTCTCGGATATTGTTTTCTACCTTTTCGGATTTGAGGGACTATTCACGAAAAGGGACTTGCTGGAGTTTTCTTTTTCGTTGTCTTTTTAAACTCTGTAAACATGAAAAGACGCCGAGTTCTTCCTTTTTCAGACTCGTTAAAAACTGATGACATCGTACTCTGTTGTAATGACGTTACTCGAGTTCCTCCTTCCTAGGGCTCGTTAAATGTACTAGGTTGGATTTGTTCGAAGGACAAACTTATATCGCAAGCACATGCTATCCCCTTCAAGCTTGTTTTCAAAAATAATTGGGGTACTCGCCAAAAATGGTGGGGGAAAATGGAACCAGTATTATAGTCGTGTCGGCAGTATGTCACTCTTGAACATGGTACTTGTTTGCATTCGTGTTGGGTTGGGGACATCTCATCTCGTTATCTGCTTGCCTTCATGGCTTTGGGTAATTTCTTTTGACCACTCATCTACTCTTTTCCATGTCACCATGAACTTATATCCCTTGATGTGAAATACTTCCAAATCCAATGTCATGCCGCTGATATGTTCAAGAAAAGTTGGCCTATGTAGTTTTCAACCTCCCTCTGATTCTCTGTTGGTCTTGATTCACAAACATTATATCCCTCTGTCTCGTGTCGATGATGTGGGAAACATTATGGCCCACCTTCAATCAAGGTCACTTCTTGTCGACTTCAGCTCATTACCCAAGAAGTTGATCTAGAGATTCCCTTCAGGTTCCTTAGAGCCTGCATGCCTCAATGGCAAGTTCTTCACATTCGGTGCAAGGTTTTCATTATTGGCCTTCAATTGGATGATTCTGCAGGTGTTCAACGCTAGCTCATTGTTCACATTTCGTGGATTGTACCTTGAAATCCATCGTCATTATTGGTGGTTCCTCTCGCGTCTGTTAACGACTTTCATTATTGGCTGGTAATCAGATGATGTTCTTTCATGTTCGACTTCAGCTCACATATTGGCATGCTTGAACTTGTACTTTGTATGGGTCGAGATGGAGTGCAAGACCCTAGATTTTTTCTGATAAATATCCAAGCTGCGGGTTCTTTGTGGATTATTATGAATTATTACATGACTCATTCGATTGGAAGGTTGTGACCATACCTGAGTCTACTTGTTGATCCTTATTTACTGGATAGTTGTGTCCATACTTTGGATCCCAGTTTTTGTACACTCTATTATGGATGGTTGCGCCCATACCACATATCATGTATCAAAGATATCAGTTTTATTTGTATTTGGAGGTCTTTCGACAACAATGTTTTCAGTTGAACGTGTTCTCATAAAGCATTTCACCCCTCCCTTTCTCTCGGACCTCATTCTTTAGGGGGCATCTGTTACATAGCATTTTGTCACCGTCCTTGCAATCCTTCATCCCATACATTGGAGGACTATTCTCGTGACTTGTGAACAGTAAAATGTCTTGAAAACACCTTGATGGCATCCTTCTACATAAGGAAAAGAATTCTCCTGAAGAACATTTCCTCTGAAAAACCCTAAAAACCCATGTTTTGGCATTGGCGCGGGTATTCGGTTCATCCCTTGTGCCAATGGGGAAAATGCACACTAGTGGGTGCACCAGCTGGCGCTCTGTCCTTGTGTTGTGCCCATGCCAAGCCTATTAAGGAATCTTTTTTAACAATAAAAGGTAGAATTTTGATTCTAACAACTTTAGAACGGATCATCAAAATGAGGTTGGGTTGTTTTCCTCCAGATATCCCTGATTAGGAAGTGGTTTTCCACCTCTCATGGAACCTTCCTAAGAGATAGGACTCTCCCCCATGATTATAGGGAGCCTAACCTCTCATTCTCCCTCTATAAAATCCTGCCCTCTCCATTTGCTAGCTAGCTGAACTTTTGGGAAGGAAATTATAGCTGAGTGACAATCAAGAGTAGAGCTAAGGAGAACCCTGTGAGAGAGAGAGTTTTGTCAAATCCCTGACGATATTTGTGAGACACGTCCCGCTAGAGCCCTGTTGAAATAAGATCACGACGTCAGAGCATCGGTTGTAATGATTCTCTCATATCTTAATATACATGACTCTGCTATTGGTTCCATGATTGTGCTTGTTCATTATATAATGCAATTTCATTTGTTCCTCTCTGACTGATCGATAGTTATAAAGTGTGAAATATTGTGTTGCATGTTGTCCCTCTTCTTTACATGTGTGTAGGTGTCTGGATGTAGCAAGCTCACGGATCGTGACCTATCCAGCTAGGAATGGAAGTGCCACTTCTTCTTAAACAAAAATAGTGAAGGAATCAAGGTAAGAGATCTATCACGATTCTATCTTTTGTAACTAGGAACCAATAACTTTGGGTGTTTTGATTGTTGCTAGACCCACTCTAGGGCTAGTGGGATCGCCTCTGTCTGCAGAGGGGATTTACCTCCACAACAATGAAGTTGGGGCATATTTATTTTCACATAGATAGTGTCCCAATAATAAATGATAAATAAATAATTTAAGAAGTCTAACACTAAGAAAAAATGGGCTTATTTTTTTGATCAGTGGTTGTCATTGATGTCAACTCAGGCAGCACCAGTGGCTACCTCGATTTTTCATGGGAATTCTGACCTACCAAATTATTATATTTCGAGTCAAGGATATTTTTTATGGTTTATAATTTTTGAGATGTTTCCGTTGATATATGGCACGCCATGTAATTCTTCACGGTTTGAGTGATATTCATGTTTGACGTTAGTAACCCCAGTTAGTGGGCTAAAACCCCATGGGGTTGTGGCATGACACTAATCATTGGTTGTGGTCATTGAATAGTCAATAATTAATAATTTTTAAGCTTCTAAAATCCCTCCCTTATTAACCTATTGAAGACCCTCTCAACCTAAGCATTTATATAAATTGTGATCCTCATATCCTCCTGATATAGGGATTTCGCTACTTGAAACAGGTCATCGTGGAATTTTCGCTATAAATTTGTTTCTACGAAGGTTCAGAAGTTGAAATTTTTATGAGGCGAAGCAGAAATTATGAGGAAGCTCCTGTAAATATTTCTGACCATGGTGCGTAATATTTTCGGAGATATGATCTGTGGATGTTAGGGTTTTTGCAGGCTCCTGAACTTCATCTCAAAGAGCTGACCTTGGGAAAATTGTCATAACTCTTTGTCTGAGTATCGAATTGGAATTCTGTAAAAAGTGGTGGATAGTGAATAGAATGTAGTTTTTTTTTTATCAATTTTAGTGCTGAATGAGGAAACAGTGACACATGGCATGTTGTACAAGTACGCTCTATTGAAACAGTTCGTAATTAGGTCATTGTGAGAGATTGGGCATAACTTTGCCTTGAAGGATCCAAATTGGGTCAAACCTATGGCATTGGAAATAAGACTAAGGGGAATACTACAGGACTAAAAATCACATATTGGGGATCTAAAATAATAGATATACACCAGATTCAATATCGAGCTCCTAGAAGGCAAGAAAAATCTAGATCATGTGTTGTCAAGGGCTGCAAAGGACCAGAATTTCTAGGGCAGCAAAGAAAAGCAAGGTGCAGTAGAGGTAAGCTATAGGTAAGTATATTATGTATATGTATGTTCATATCTTAATTGCATTAGGTTCTTTGTATTCTAATTTTTTTTCTTTTTTCTTTTAGCACTGACATATGCTCTGCAGGATGAGGTAAGTTTTCCTATTATCATGTCATGGGTATTTCCTTGAATAATTTTGTAGGTATTATATATTCATCAAGATAAGACTCAAAGAATGATCTAATGTTCAGAAGAGTGAAAAAGGGTAGCATGAAAAGGGCAACAATCAAGGTGCAGAACAACAACAAGAATTTCACCACATGAAGTCTTCACGTGGGAAGCACTGCATACAGTCATTGTAAAGGTATCATTATACTGAGTCATTGTAAAAGAATCATTGTCAAATTTGTACAAGTGTCTATCTGCCAAGAATTGAAGAGGTAGTGTCAGGAGGTCTAGGATCATCATTAGGTATTTGTGTCATAGTTGGGGTTATGGTCTAGTGTGTTTTCTTCTTCTACATCATTCTATATCATTGTAAAGTGGACCATTTTCCCTGGTACGGGAGTCCATTATTTTTTTATTCTTCTATAGGGTGGTAGGGTAGTGCTAGGGTGAGTTTTAGCTCATTGGGTGTTAGGGCATCCATTCAGTTGACTATTGAATAATCTCGGGCGTTGGAGCGTCCATCCAGTGGGAGTTGGGGAAGAATGCTTTTCTAGATTCTATGAATTTGGAGCTTTCTTTTTAATTGTAGTTGAATATTAAAGAATTATTAGAAAACATTCATGTGGTTTTTGTTCCGAAGGGGGTTTCCACCTTAAAAACTGTGTGCATTTGGGTTCCTTTTGTTTATTGTTATATTTGTACAAACATTGATAATAATTGAAGATTAAATAATGCTCTGAAAGATTAATAATAATACTACTTGAAAAGAATATTGATTCACCCCCCATCTTAGTATTTCCAACATATTCAAGTACATGAAATTGTGTTGATTTCTAGCTCTGATATCTTAGAAAATTTTAGTGGTTTTTTTGTTGCTTGTGTTTAGAGGCTTTTGTTCATTTTGAAATGTTTGGTTTGTTTTGGTCAAAGATATTTTTAGTCCCTTGAATGCTTATGGTTCTCATATCATGCATAGATCAATAGATCTAGTTTTATTATTATAATTATTAATGTATTCTTTATATATTTGGTGGTTTGAGGAAAGATATTTTATTTTCTTTCACTTTGTGGCATGATTTCGCCATCTTCACCTTTTAGAATATAGTAAAATATTTTTCTTATTATATATTTTATTGGAAAAGAATTATTGATATTTGGAAAGGGAAATAAGCCCTGGGTAGCTAAGCGAAGAGAAAAACAATCTATGTACTAGGTTCCTATGCATTCATCATAGGATACCTGTTGGCATGAGACCGTCATTCCTTTTATGCAATTACACTTTTGATGCCAAGGCGGAGTTGAGTTCGCTAACCTAGGAAGAATAGTGGTAGTTGATCATAATGCTAAGGATATTATAACGCTGGTTTCACCAACAGTTGACCATACCACCAATGTTGGTGGAACCAAATTCCTTGCTCATTTCCTTCCATAATGTTTTATGATATTTTTTTCTCTTGTTTGTGATTAAAGAAGTGCAACTTAACTCATGTTTCAAGCCTGTTGTTGTCATACATATGCCTTGCAAATTGGGATTTTATATGCATCTTGAAGTTGAGAGCTCAATCAATGCACCATTACCCTCAATCGTACTCTCTTTCAAACCTCACAATTTTCAAATTCTCTCCATCCATGAGATGTGCCAATCAAAATTGATGTTTCACTGGTGAGAGAAAACCCTTAAATGGAAAAGTGTAATTAGCCATGTGGCTAATTATCTTGAATTTAAATGAGACAAAACAATTTCACCTTATATTTCAACCTTTAACTGCCTTATTGATCTCTTTTTTTGCGAGGGTGGATCTGGCTAGGGGAATCTAGAGAATACCTGAAGGAAGGAAGTGCTCAATAGATGTTGATGCACCGGTAAGTGAAGAAGTCTTTATGAACCAACAATACATGTGCCTTGAGTAGCCCATGGATGAAATTCCCTTGTAAGAACAAATGGCTAGGGGTATCTTTCCCATCTTGTATAAGGGATGAGTGTTAAATTTGGCTTGGACAATGGCCTAAGGAACATTTTGTGCTCAAAATATTATATTTTGAAATTTGGAGCACAAAAGGATTGAACACTCTATATATTAGGAGCCCAATCAACTAGTATCCCAATGATTGGTCACCTTTTGATATGATGATAGTTAAAATTTAATTATTCATGCAGCTTATTCAATTTTATCGATTTTAACATGATTTATTATTTAGAATGAGTGCAAGCAAGGGTTCACTTCCTGCAACTTTGACATGGAGGACTTGAAAGTTAAGGTTGCTTTGGTATGGAATAATTTTTTATTTATTTTGTATATATATATATATTAATCTCATTTTATGATTGCAACTACTCTGTTTTCGCAAGTCTCCTTAAATTGTTCATAAAAGTAATACTAAAATTTCTCTCTCTATTTTTCTCTTACATATCAATATCATTTTAATGCTTTTGATTGGTATTGTTGATAGATTAAATATTATGATGAACTTCCTACATAAAAAGAGGAGTTAGAACCTCAAAATCCCACAAAGGGACGTGAAGATTCAATCAATAAACTGCCATATTTATAATCTTATGAATGTTGAATCGCTCAAAGTAGAAACTTTAAAGAAGGTAATTCGGTTTGTGTATGTACTTCAAAAGCAAGTAATTTTTTAAACAAGAGCTGGGAATTTTTTTATTATGAAGGTTGTAGAAAAGCTTAAAAGTAAGTAAATATATATCATATTGTTGGCCTGAGTTTCCAAACAAAATGGACAACTCTTAAATGACAAAATTGAGTTTGCAAATATCAACAGTTTATACATCCCAATTTTTTTACAGGTATACAACCTTAAGAAAACAACTAGTATTATAATTGCTTTACTAGACATAAAATTTTATGAAAGACATGAAAAATTTTGGCTTCTCTCAGCCCAATGTTAGAAGGAAGAGTCTTGATTTCCAATATCCACATCTTCTATGAATTGGTGAACTATGTATTCCTCAAATTCTAGAATTTTCTTGAACTGGATTTGTTGATATCCTATGATTTGAAGTAGCAGAATGAGATCCTTTTATGAGATTAAAGGCTATATTTCTCAACATACTGTATTCTGCCTCCAGGGAATTGATTTTATTTTTTTAATGGATTAGTGTTCTCAATTATAGCATTTTGAGAAGTGCACTAGTGCTGGTTTTCATATATTTTTGTAGTTACATGGAAGAGGGAAGTTCTCTTGCAATGAATGTATTTTATCTTCAATTAACTTCTTGGACTTCCTGGGCTTCTCTAATCCATGGACATTATAGGAAGAAAGAAAAAAAGTTGTTAGCCAAGAGTTCTTAAGGGGTTCGAACTTCCCTTTAGGACCCTGAATTCAAGATATAGGAAAAACCACACTACACTGCAAACCACTTAACACTACTAGGGAAGCCTAAGATCCACAGCTTTTTGGATCCAAATAAACTTGAAGGACCAAATCCAGATAAAACCAAAAGACCATAACCTCAGAAGAAAGTGCTTGGAACACCAACATACAATAATTCACTTAAACTATAAACAAGAAGATATTTAATATTGACGCCAAAATGTGGGTTTAAGATGCAATAACATTGAAAAACCACACACAGAGAGAAGATCTAGAAGCCATAAAAAATGAATGTCATGCACAGAGCATGCCTTGAGACTATAACCATTGAACTGAAATTCCAGAACACCATCCAGAGGCTAAGAGAGACTCTTACTAGTCATTTTTAGGTAGATTAATCTTGCTCTAGATGGTGGTGGTTTCCTCTCCCTTGTATATTTCCATTATCCCACCTTTCCTTGAGAAACCTCACTATTTGGTCCAGGATTGCTCAATTTGGTGGTTAGTCTCAATTTGCAGTCTATGAGAGCCAACTTTGAATTGTGCCTACAAAGTCAAATGGTGTGCATCAAATGGTGAAGCATGTAATGGGGCCTAAAAATAAGTCCATCCCTCTGTAATGATAGAAATGGATGGAACCATTTTCTGTTAAAAGGTTCTTTTATATGGAAGAACATTGTTTGCAAGTAATGTAAAATTTTTCTTTTTTAATGAAGAATAATCATAATTTCTTCTTCCACATCAATATTTTTGAATGAAAGAATAATTCTACCCTGTTTATATTTGTCTCTTATATATTTTTGAAGTGATAAATATTTCTCTTGATTTAGGGTGACTCTATTCCTTTGATTTGCAGTACGAATTCAGTGTGGCATAATTTGTTTAACTGAAAACAAGAATTTAATTTATCAGTTGAGTTTGTGGAGAATGAGCTTTATACAAAGAAAAAATACAACATTTATTTGGTTTTTAGGTTTTCTTAGTACATTTTTTGACTTGCAGGACCACTTGCAAAATATACTAACAGCTGACTGTGTGGTGGATTGGATCATACATGGGATACAACTTCCTCAATATGCACATGCTTTTAGACAAATGTAAATGGCCTAGATTTTTCTGCACTTTCCAAGGATCATAACCAAACACTATTATAGGATTTACAGTTCAAAATTCATCTTCATCGTAAGAATATTACATATACTATAGTGAGACAAGTTTGGTTATTGTCTTGTTCCAGGTTCTCCATAAAATGCGATGTGTGTATCTTCAAGTTGTGGCATGATTCAGTTGCACTAGAACCCCCCATAATTTTTCGGATATCCACCACTCCATGAGTATCTAATACAAAAGTGCATTGATAATGCATCTCCTTGGATGTCAATGACTCAAAAGAAAATTCCTTTCTAGATAAGGATGGGAGTCATCAAGGAGAATTTTTTGGTTATAGAATTCAAGCATGGGAGGATCATTGTCCATTGGAATGGGTACAAATCCACATTCGTCACCATTCTGATATACCAGCTTCAAATTACCATTGTGCTATGACATTTATAGCTGGAAGAGCGCAACCAACTGAAGATTTAATTGTGACTAGAAAAGTTTCCAATGCGGATTTACATGGAATAAAAGTTATTCAAAGTTAGTTAAAGGTTTCCAGTGTTATCTTATGATATATTTCTTACACCTTGTAATTTTTATCTTACACCTCTCTCTCCCATGATGGCACCTAAGATTATTAATTCGACACAATGTATGATATGCCATGTAGAATTTGTAGCCTAAAATACAAACACACCGTAGTCATCCAAATAAACTAATGTCATTACATTAATGTGATTAATCATTACCATGTAAATAAAATCCTATTTACTCATTACATTAATGTGATTAACCATGACCATGTAGTATGATCATTATTTATTTGGGGTTAAAAATACAAAATCTATTCTGAATTTCTTGAAGGAGTAAGAAGTACTGCTAAGATCAATGTTTTTAAGGTACTCTACAACTCTTCCCCAATATCTTCTAGATTTCTCTTGTATTGTATTTGATAGTGTTTATTTTGGGTTAAAAGTAGAAAATTTATTCTGAATTTCTTGCTTACTGATCAAAGAAATAACGAAGAGGCTTAGGTTAGCATGTGAATTCTCTCTAAATCAATCATAAACTGAAAAGGGACTTTGGATAAGAAAACCGAAATAAATAACAACTTAATGTGTATTCCATGTTAAGGTGTCTATATAATCTTAAAATCCAAGAAACAAACACAAAACATCATCCAAGATGGGTTGTCTTATGGTGCAAGCAACCCTCTTCAAATTGGGCACCTTTTCATTGTAAAAAGTTGAACTTCAATATAGGTTATTCATCATTAAAGCCTTTTGAAAGCTCCTTCACAGTACATAGAGGTCCATCAACCTCCCAAATTGTGTCCAAAAAGATAACCCATAGCCCCCTTCCAAATGGATATGTGGGCTCCAATACTGGAATTTGTCTTCCATTTCTCCACCCTTCTAAATTTGGTACACAGCCCCAAGGTTATCTCCAAAGGTGGACGATATCTACAAACATATACCCTGTCACCACTTCCAATGTGGATCAGCCGATTGCACAAGGAATAGACCTCTCGTACCAGCCCAAGGTACAAAACCAACTCCTAAAGCTCCAAGTGCTCCTTTTCCTTCCTTAGTCTTGTCTTAATTGAACCTTCAAAAAATTACACAAAACCCTGAAGCAATACCCTACTTCAAATGATATCTTAACCATGCAACTGGAATAATCCATAAAAGGAAATAAAAACACTCTAAACTTCCCTTGAAAGGTGGATATGAGGCTCTCAAAATCATGTTCAAAAATCATTCAAACACCCATAACCATCTATAATTACATAGATCAGCCCAAATAGTGCTCCAAATTAGTTTCATTAAGTCTAATATTAATAATTCTGCGTCAAAACAATGCAGGTCATCCAAATGTTTCCACATATGGGTTGGCTCAACACTCTTATTTAGTTTATTTTTAGCTCCAAATATTCAAAGGGCATACCTCTAATTAAGGGCAGCGCAAAGAGTTTATATATACACACACACCATAGATGTTAATTAAATTTTCACTGAAATTGTCTTTTGGGCATTCTACAATTTCAGTCTATTGTTTAGGCTAAATTTCTACAGGCCTGTCACAACTCAGGTCTTCTTTGAGTCCATGTTAACTCACCCTATTTTGAAATTCTGAGGCCTACTTGACATGAATTTCTAGGCATATCAGGTGCTCATTTGGAGGTTTGTTTTGTGAACCTCCATAGGAGTCCATAGCTCCCTTTCACTCAACTCTCTATATTGTTGCATTGTACCTCTCTTATCCTAGAGATCCATGCCTTGATTGGTCATACTATGCATAGGTATGATGGTATCTCTATTTCCTTGTTGAAAAACATAATCAGAGTTGATATCTTCTAGTGAATCATTCAACATCTCCATCAATCAATTTTCTAGGGAGTAAATGTAAAGTGCCTCTGTAGTCCTTAAATAGGATTAAAAACAACATTTTTTTCCCAAGTCAACTATTACCAACAACAATATTATACAGAATAAAATTATGTTCCTTCAACCTAGTCAATCTTCCATTGCATGTGACATTATCACTTGAAAAAAGGAAATAAAACTTATATTTGGGACTCTTGTAGCACCCTCAATCCTTGAGATTAATATTTTCACCACAATCCCTAGTTTAAATGGTTTCATGAGGGTTGGCATATCCATATTGTAACAATATGATACTATGGTTTGAAGCTACAAGAAGAAATGTTTTTCAACATTCCCACTATCCATGATGGTAGATAAGAGGACCCTAATACACTACAAAAATCATACCTACCCTAGGGATTTCTCTTGGATTATCACAAATCTTTAAAATTTGAAGAGTGCTTCAAAAAATTTCCTCTTGATGGTACCCAACCAAATAGTGGGTAACATCTGGCTCTAACTTGAAGATATGTGTCTTACTCGGGGGAACTTGAGAGACTCAGAATATCATATTCATTCCAATATGTCTAAGGAAAATTTAGTTCCCTAGTGTAACCACTTCATCATATCCTATATGCAATGCCCCTTCTCTTTGTTCTTTATTAATGTCCAAAATAGTGATATGTCAAAATACTATACTCATAAGCTCGAAACTCTGATCCAAGAACATCAAATGACTCCTCTTCACCATATGTATTCGACCTCTCGTAGTAGTTATCTTTCAGGGTGCATCCTACTGCCAACATTTTACAAGACAAATCTTCCATAGATAAAAACTCCTTTTAAACTTTATTGACCTGGTCACCATTCAATGCATGATCTCCATGATCATTTATTTCAAAGGGGTGGGAATAATTGTAGGAATAATTTTATTTTCTTGGTGTATACTAGAATTCACCATATTTGAGAGGGCTGGTCTGAATATTCCCTTTATAAATATTACAAATGGGAGACCATCCAAGGCAAACGGAATATTGTCCATTTTGCTGCAATTTTAGATAAAAAAATTACCATCAACCTCTTAGGATTCAAGTATTTTCATACATTTTTCCATAAATGTTTTGAATTCATTATCACGCTTGTTATTAATTATTGTGCATCCTCATTGATTGCTTGGATCAAAAGACACTTTGTTATACAGTGAGCCCTCATTTGCACCATGCAACCTAAGGTGTTGGCCTATACTTTCATTCATACCTTATGAATTATTCTTGCACAACAACATGAGAGAAATAATTAAGGGTTCTTCTTCCCCAATATGAATTTCATTTCAATATTGTCAGCTATGTTGGCATGGGAATGCAAAGCAAGTGAAAAACTCATTGTTGAATCTAAATCCATGTCTTCAGCAAAAGAATAACTATTCTCATAATCAAAACCAAAATAGAAAACCACGTGGGGTTGTGTATGTTGAATATTGTTGAAGAATTTTTTCATCCATGATTATATTTTTGATGATTTGTGTGATGTATAACCTTCAACAATGACAAAAATTGTATTGTATGATTGTTGTGGAGGTAAATCCCCTCTATGGACAAAGGCGATCCCTACTAGCCCAGACCAGGTCTAGCAACAATCGTTCACGCTACAGTGCAGGTTCCTAATTGCAAATAGACCAAATAACGATGAAGGCTTACCTGGAATCCAACGCTGTTACTTGCAGAAGAGGTGGTGCTCCCGTTCCTTAGCCCTGGCAGATCACGATCCCCATGATCTCCGTGATTGGACACCTGCACATGTGAGAAACAAAACAAACGCAAGCGTAAAATCTAATAGATGAAACTATTTGTCAGTCAGAAAGGACATAAATCATCATCGTAAATAACAACAAGAGTGGAACCATAACCAATAGTCGTTCAATAATAATCAATCAAAGGAAAATTACAACCATAGTTCTGACGCTGAATTCTCCTTCGAAGGGTCGCCAGCAGAACACGTCTCGAAAAGCCTGTCAAGAATGGGACAAACCTCCCTCTTTAGCTCTTGACGATAGTCTCCTTACTTGAAATTAGCCTTAAGGGAATTATGGAGGCTCTTGCAACATAAGGCTCTTAGGAATTTGGGAACTTGAAGACTAGCTTGCTATGGAGATGGGCAAGCTTTTATAGATGGAGGAAGAGGAGTTGGGATCCCTATAATCATGGGATTGGCCCTATCATCAAGGAAGCTTCCATGAGAGGTGGCAAACCACTTCCTCTATATGGAAATCCGTAGCCAAACCTCCCAACTCAAGATAGATATCAGTTCCTGGATCAGTTAGGACGAAACTTCCGCCATTTATTTTTAAAAAACACTCCTTAAATTGGCTGGCGCGAGTGTGACTCTGGGACAGAGCGCCAACTGGCGCGGCCTCTTTGAAGTATTTTCCCCATTGGCGCGGGTACTGAACTGCATGCTCGCGCCAATGCAAAAAGGGCCATTTTTAGGGTTTTTCACAAGGAGATGTCTTCAGGGCAATGAAAGCTCTTGTTTAGAGGGATGTCATGAAAGTGGTTTCAAGCCATGTCACTGCTCACAGGTCACAAAATGAGCCCTCCAATGTGCAGGACGGGGATTGTAGGGACGGTGACAAATTACTGTGTAACAGATGCCCCCTAAAGCATGAGGCCCGAGAGAGAGAGAGGGGTGAAATGCTTTACGAGAACGTGTCCGACTGAAAACTCCACCGTCGGAAAACCTGCGTGAAGAAATACAACTGATGTCTCAGATACATGATATATATGTGGTATGGGCGCAGCCATCCATCACAGAGTATACAATAATCCAGATCCAAGGCATGGATGCAGCCATCCAGTGAGGATTGACAAATAGACTCAGGTATGGTCGCAGCCATCCAATCAGTGAGTCATGTAAATAATCGTAATAATCCACAAAATCATTGCCTGGATTATAACAGACACAATCCAGGGTCTTGCGCTCCATCTTGACCCAAACAAAGTACAAGTTCAAGCATGTGAATATGTGAGCTGAAGTCAAACATGCAAGAACATCGTCTGATTACTAGCCAATGATGGAAGCTGTTAACAGACGCGAGAGGAACCACCAATAATGAAAATGGCCCTCAAGGTACTATAGGTACAATCTACGGCATGTGAATCAATGGGATGACGTCGAACACCCGCAAAATCACTCGATCGGAGGCCAATAATGAAAACCTCACGTCGAATGCGAAGAACCTGCCATTGAGGCATGCAGGCTCCAAGGCACCAGAAGGGAGTCTCTAGATCAGCTTCCTGGATAATGAGCTGAAGTCGACAGGAAGTGATCTTGATCAAAGGTAGGCCATAGTGTTTCCCACATCATTGATGCGAGATAGAGGAACATAGTGTTTTTGTGAATCACGATTAGATGAGAATCAGAGGAAGGTTGAAATTTGCAGAGGTCAACTTCTCTTGAACATATGAACGGCACGACGGTGGACTTGGCAGTATTTGACATCAAAAGATCAGAGGTCATAGTGATGAGGCAAAGAGCAGATGAGAGGTCAAAAGGGATTACCCAAACCCACGGAGGCAAGTGAAAAACGAGATGAGATGTCCCCAACCCGACACGAATGCAGACAATTTCCATGTTCAAGAGCGACATACTGCCGACATGACAATGATGCTGGTTCCATTTTTAACCCACCATTTATGGCGAGTACCTCTTTATTTTTACACAAGCTTGAAGAGGATACCATATGCTTGTCATATAAATCCGTCCTTCGGATGAATCCATCCTAGTACGTTTAACGAGCCCTAGGAAGGAGAAACTCGAAATAGCGTCATTACGACTGAATCCGATGTCATCAGGGTTTAACGAGTCTGACAAAGGAAGAACTCAGCGTCTTTTCATGTTTAGAGAGTTTGAAAAGATAGCTGAAAATTAAACTCCAACGGTCCCTTTTCGTAAAAGGTTCCTCAGATCCGAAAAGGTAGAAAACAATATCTGAGAAAACCTCCTAGTCGCGATAGGCTAGGGTATTCCTTTTTCATAAATAATCTATCCCAGCCCGAAAAAGGGGTAAACGTATACTGGGTAGATGTCATTTCGTGGCCACTTTAACGAGATCGAAACGACAAGGGCCTCGACAATCTTTTCATGTTTGGAGAGTCAGAAAAGAGTTGAAAGATGACTCCTCCTGGAGGAACGAGCGGTATAAAAGGTAGAAAATGGTTTCGATAATGGTGGAACTACTCAGAACTAGTAAAGGTCAATAGGTTAGCTAACAAGACCACTCATCGCAGTGGTTCCTCAGGAACAGGTAAAACAACCAAGTGAAGGCATATAATCGGCCCAGTAGATAATGACAATGGAGTGAGAAAACCAAGGCTTATCTGGAAAAAAACAGGCTGATAAAAATGGCAATCACAACAGGTAAAATGGGAAAGGTTTCATTTTTACACAAGCTTGAAATCAGGAAACTCTTCTTGAAGTTGGTTTCATTTTTACACAAGCTTAAAACAAAGATAAACTATGCTTGAAACCGGTTTCATTTTTACACAAGCTTGAAATGGAAACAAACTATGCTTGAAAAAGTAAGCATGCACCCAGCATGGTGACTCAATTCGAGGTACATGCCCCCCAAGATTCAATCCATATGAAAGGCAGATGGAGTGAAGGTTCAAATTACGAGATCTAAGAAAGACTCGACTGGGATTTTACCAGATCTGACCAAAGACTCGAATTGAACAAGAACGTGTTTCATTATTTTAACGAGGTTGACACATTAAAAGAACTATCCTCAAGACACCTTGTTTCATTTTTTAAGGAGCTTGACACAAGACAAGGAACTCTGCTCCGACCACCTTGTTTCATTTTTTAAGGAGCTTGACACAAGACAAGGAACTCTGCTTCGACCACCTTGTTTCATTTTTTAAGGAGCTTGACACAAGACAAGGAACTCTGCTTCGACCACCTTGTTTCATTTTTTAAGGAGCTTGACACAGCAAAAGAACCATGCTCCGAACACCCTTGTTTCATTTTTTAAGGAGCTTGACACAGCAAAAGAACCATGCTCCGACAACCTTGTTTCATTTTTTAAGGAGCTTGACACAAGACAATGAACTATGCTCCGACCGACCTCATCATAATGAACAAGAAGTCATCGCTTCCAAGAGTTCCACTCCCGATGGAAGGAAAACATCCTGGAAGTCAGGACCCAATGCCCCCAGCACACGATGTACGACAGCATCATCACTAAGTACATGAACGGGGTAGGTAGCCACATAGTTGACCTGCGGTGGGGTAGATACAACGGGTGGATAAAAACCAGGAAGGGATGATGGCGGGCCAGTTGCCATATCAGGACCAAAGAATGAAAGCTGATCAATGGTCACGATCCGTCCTTCATGCGGAAAATAGACCACATGAAAAAGGGAGGAGACAAGCGCTCCCATGGCATAGGTGTAATTGCGCCCCAAGAGCAAATTGAAATCCAAAGGGCCTGGAACAACCATCACGTCCATATGGACGGTTTTACCTCCCAAAGTAACAGGTAACCTTGGAAGGATCCCTAATGGTTGACTCGTTCTTTTGTTAAATGCCAACAGATTCTGCATAACAGGCACAAGCGGTGGCGAACCGAAAGCATGCCAAGTAGTTGAGGATAAAATAATAACAGATGCACCTTCGTCTATAATGGTGCTGGGTAAAACCAGACCAAAGGCATGTACTGTGATCTCGAAAGTCACATAAGACGGAAGGCGATATCCTGCAAATCGATTCCAGTCAAAGGAGGTGACCAAACTACTCGGAGGGGCTACCATCGAACCAAGATGGTCTTCCCCTAGTGTTACGGAAGAAGAAGGAGCATCCTCTATGACTTCCATCACGGAGTCGAGAAGAGTATCCTCTAACACCTCCATCATGGGAGGCGGAGGAGCCACTTCTTGAGGTATAGGGACAGGAGAATATTTCTCCAAGTCTGAGGAATCTGAAGAAACCAGAAGGACATGGGGGGTGTGAGATCCACTCTCTACGGAAAAGACCTGGTGCATCGTAGACGGGGCCAGTTCAACCGATCCCACGACCAATGGTTGGTCGGGAATGGATTCCTGAATTTGAATTTCAAGGGGAGTGGGATCGACCAAGGATGACTCTTGACCAATCATAGGATCAGCTAGTGGATGACTCAAAGAAAGTCGATTATAACCAGCTGGAAGGCATGGTTTAGGACCAGCCAAGTTGTCCAAAACTCGCCTGGCTTCATCCATATATGGACAAAGGTGAATGGCATGGTGCCCTTCACACAACTTACAGGGATTGGTGAGCTTACCCTGCTTCTTAGGAGCCTTACCAGCACTAGCTGAAGACGTGCCCCCAACCTGACTCCCAGAAGTCAAAGGCAACGGCGGAAAACCGTTGGAACATGCTTCGAGCACCTTGGGAATACCAAGGCAATCTCGAAGAAGATGGTCTCCCGTGCACAACATGCAGGGGAACTTGACTTTCCGTGGAGGGTTGGGAAGTTTATCGACGGAAGGCTTATTAGGCGCAATAGCCGCAGAGCTAGCCTCTCCTTTATCGGACTTCTTCTTTGTCTTCTTCTTCTTCTTCTTAGCCACCTGGTTACTCGAATCCAGACTTTCACCAGGCAAAGTAGAAGAGGAGGACGCAGAAACAAGCGAAGAAGGGGAGAGGTCCACCTTAGAATCAACATGATGTTGTTCACGCGAAGGAACTGATTGAACAGTACCTAAGACATTCGCGACTACAGAGGTTGAGAACAACCAAACAGGCAACCCAACAGTTAACCCAGGAAGGAAAAAAGTTGCCATATAAGGAGCACCAACATTCCCGAAAGGAGGAAAATGACCAGGATTCCCATCGGAGGGGATTCCTTGGTTGGTGAACTCTAAAAAAGTTGCCATCAACAACTCAAAATCGTACACGGGCTAAAAACCAAGGCACACAATCAAACGGCCAACAAGCAAACTCTAACAGGGCGTGTGATCGCGAGTGATTTATTTTACCACATTGAAACTAGAAACTTCACCGTTTCATATTTTAAGAGACGAGAAACGGTTGAAAAGGTGACTCTATCTCTTTCAGATTTGACGCAAGCGTGAAAGGACAAGCGCTTGGTGATCCTTTCAATTTTAAAGAGTTAGAAAAGATCAAATGACTACTCAGGAATACTAGGCAAAGGATGTACCAAATAACCATGAACTGCAATATACACCTTGGTTTCAAAATTAAAGAGAAATCAACCAAGGACTTTCCGTACGTGCAGGAAATCTCCCCGAATGTTGTGTCCGGTGTATCATGGGTATAGGGCGGCAGACTCGGCTTCCTATGGATAAAGGATTGAAACCTAGTGGGGTCTCCCTTTATATACACGACGGTACGGGGAGCACAAGTTTGTACTAGCGCTGTCTAAAGCCAAGAGGCGAACGATAGCTACTAGGTTTTAAGACGCCGGGACACGTCTCTAGCCTAGACCTCTAAATGTGTTTCGTTAGATTTCAATGCTGCCTTAAGGTAAACTGAATAAATTTTAAGGTTTATCTTCAATTACGTTTCAGTTTTCAGGCCCTAGCGAATGTAATGTCTGAAAATCTCCTAAATGCAGCTATATGAAGAAAGAAATTTTCCAATTCGATGAATGCTATCTAGTTAAGGGAAGAGCTTCAAACAATGATGCAACGAACAAAAACACTGAAAACGAAAATTTTTCCAAACTAGATGACTTTCACTATCCAAAAGTAATTTCAAACATTCAACGATGTGAATAACGCAATGTAATCTATGCAAAATCCTCTTCTTCGAAAACTATGCAATTGTAATCTATGCACAATTTCCTTTTCTTTTCAAATGATAAGAATGCACTCAATGCATTTTTCGATGAAATGAGAATCTACTTAATGCATGCTTTCAATGAAATAGAATGCACTCATAGCGATTTTTAGCTTTCAACATTAAACAATGTGATCTAAGTTCGATGACAAATCTCAAAAAACACTTTTCAATGCAATGTGATCTAATGCATGAAAAGAAAACTATGAGACAAAAACTAAAAAAATGCAAATTTTCTTAATGAAGGATGAACGCAAAAGAGATGTAAACAAACACTAAGAATGCAATCATTGTTTTAAACACTTTGTAATGAAATCCCTCAAAAGGCGACAAGACATATGAGGTCAAACACAAAGAGGACTTCCAAAGCAAGAGATCAAAACAAGGCATTCATTCCCTTTTACATCAAATAACCATGGAAAGAAGACATTTCAAATAATGAGCAATGTAATCTATGCTCATACATTGAAAATATCGGAAGGGAAAGACACACTGGTGAAGGATTAAGGGAAAAAAAAATCTCAATTTTCACACACCTTGAAATTGGCTCGACTTGTACATTGACAACTAGCGCCAACTGGCGCAACTTGTACATTGACAACTAGCGCCAATGGCCAACTGGCATGGGTTTCTAACTAACAACAAGCGCCAACGCCTGAAAATGAAAAAAACAAAGAATTTCTCCCAACCAAAACCAGACTCACCACTTCAAGCAGAATCTCCAAGACTCAAATGAACTATGTAATCTAGGCTCAAAGAGAGACACACACAGATCAAGCTTAGAAAGCTCAGAACAAAGCAAACCCTAGTACCTCACAGGATTGGTGCGACTGTGAGGCTGAAACTAGCGCTAGAACAGAATTGGCGTGGGTAATACACTAGCAACCTGCGCCAATGGGCGTGACTGTCAAGCTGAAAAGTGCGCCAATCGAGTTTACCTGTCAAAAATAAAAAAGAGCAATCCAACAAGAAGACCAGTGATGATCAAGCCATCCAAAAGCCAAATTCACAGAAAGAGCAGGCCCAAAAGAGCTGATCAAGCAAGGAGGATCAAGAATCAACCAAAAAGGCAAGACAATGCTCCATACGTTCAGTTTACAAACTAAACTGGAGATTGACTGAAGCAGCGTTGATCTACTTCGCAATTGCAGAGAAAAAACGTTTTGAAGGCTATCTGGCCAACTTCAGGCTCCGTTTGTAGCTTATAAAACGAACAATCAACAAGCTAACGATCCCCAGTGGAGTCGCCAATTTGTTGTGGAGGTAAATCCCCTCTGCAGACAGAGGCGATCCCTACTAGCCCAGACTGGGTCTAGCAACAATCGTTCACGCTACAGTGCAGGTTCCTAATTGCAAATAGAACAACTAACGATGAAGGCTTACCTGGAATCCAACGTTGTTGCTTGCAGAAGAGGTGGCGCTCCCGTTCCTTAGCCCTGGCAGATCATGATCCCCACGATCTCCGTGATGGGACACCTGCACATGCGAGAAACAAAACAAACGCAAGCGTAAAATCCAGTAGATGCAACTATATGTCAGTCAGAAAGGACATAACTCATCATCATAAACAACAAGAGTGGAACCATAACCAATAGTCGTTCATTAATAATCAATCAAAGGAAAATTACAACCATAGTTTTGACGTTGAATTCTCCTTCGGAGGGGGTCGCCAGCAGAACACGTCTCGAAAAGCTTGTCAAGGATGGGACAAACCTCTCTCTTCAGCTCTTGACGATAGTCTCCTTGCTTGAAATTGGCCTTAAGGGAATTATGGAGGCTCTTGCAGCATAAGGCTCTTGGAAATTTGGGAACTTGAAGACTAGCTTGCCATGGAGATGGGCAAGCTTTTATAGATGGAGGAAGGGGATTTGGGATCCCTATAATCATGGGATTGGCCCTATCATCAAGGAAGCTTCCATGAGAGGTGGCAAACCACTTCCTCTCTATGGAAATCCGTAGCCAAACCTCCCAACTCAAGATAGATATCAGTTCCTGGATCAGTTAGGACGAAACTTCCGCCATTTATTTTTAAAAAACATTCCTTAAATTGGCTGGCGTGAGTGCGACTCTGGGATAGAGTGCCAACTGGCGCGACCTCTTTGAAGTGTTTTCCCCATTGGCGCAGGTACTGAACTACCTGCTCGCGCCAATGCAAAAAGGGCCATTTTTAGGGTTTTTCACAAGGAGATGTCTTCAGGGCAATGAAAGCTCTTGTTTAGAGGGATGTCATGAAAGTGGTTTCAAGCCATGTCACTGCTCACAGGTCACAAAATGAGCCCTCCAATGTGCAGGACGGGGATTGTAGGGACGGTGACAAATTACTGTGTAACAATGATTTTCCATGACTATTGTAAGATAACTTTTTTTTTCATGGAAACATACAATTGTTTTGCAAGAAATATGGTGAATATGAAAACTGATAACGGGACTTGGAAATGGTGCTTGCTACAATTAGTATGGTGCATCGATAATAAAGAGGATGATGAAGTGGAGGATATAGAGAAAGTGTGAAATGGAGGATAAGACATGGAGTATCAAGATGATGATGATGATGATTCTTACTAATATAACTTGTAATAGGATGTAAAATTTTTCTTTGTTGTGATGATTTTTGTATAGATACATTAATCCTTCTAATTTTTTTATTGGTGTAGGTATCTTGGAATGAACTCTTTGAAAGTCATATGAATCTTCTAGAGATGGAGGCTTTATTTTATTCAATTTTATGCCTCTGTATTAGAAAGTGAAGAGGTAATGCAACAGGAAGATTTTCAAGATGACCTAAAAAGTGAGAAGAATGTTGAAACCTAATAATATAAACGTGGTGAAGCAAGGAATGTTGGATTATTGCATCAATAATGGATGTGGAAATTGGTCTTAAATACATTCTAAGCATGTCATTTATAAGCATGTATTAAATTGTTTAGTTATGCATAATCATATGAGATCAAGAGAAATGGCATGGTTTATAAATATCCTAGCTATTGGAAATCTATCTGAGGTAAGATATAATGTTTGAGTTTTTATGTGTTTATATGTTTATATTTGTGACGACACTGGAGTGGCATATTGTTAGTATTTTATCTATATTTTTCTTACCATAACTTGTTGCAATATATTGACATTTCTAGTGTATATGGAATGTTGTGAAGGGAAATATCATGCAAATATTTGTGCCATTATTTTTTAGTTTCTTTTTTGGAGCCAAAGGTGGCAGGGAGGGAAATGTTGTGAATTATTTCTTAGAAACCCTTGATTTTATTGTTGGTAACATAATATGGGATTTTTACTTTAGTTTATTAATGAGATAATTTCAAATGATGGATTCCCGAGGAAGATAATAGAAATATACTTATATGGATGATTTTTCATATATCAGATAAGTTTCATTTTATTGATGGAATGTCCTCAACTGTAGAATCAAAAAAACATGATCATCAAATTTAGATTGGCGAACCAACATTTGATAAGCCATATATGGAATTAAGGAGGAATTGTGGTAACAAAAATATTATATCCCCTGAAAGACATTAACATGTACAAAAGTATGTTCTACTTGAGATAAATAAGTTGATGATATCTCACTCAAATGTGGTTAATATTTTAGTTAGTCATTCTGAACTGAAGCTATTAAAGCTTATGCCTTTGGAAACAATGGAATTAAAGATTCCTTGTATTATACAGGATTTTGCAAATATGTTGAAGAGTCACCCTCATTTTGTAGGAGATGACACTAGGGCTTCTTTAGTTGCATGTTTGAAGGAATTAGGACCACAGTATTTGCAATTCATTGCAAAAAAACTGCATACAATAGTAACAAGGGGTTATGAATTTCATGTTTTAGGCTATACTGTCAACTTCATCCTATCAAAAGTTTCATCTTCCTTGGACATTAGAGATATTGATTATTGTGTGCAACAACTTCTAGAAGTTGCAAATAATGATATCATCAGAGAAGTTGTTGAAGGAAGGAAGTTGAAAAATTTTCCTTCAAAATGAAGGAGACAAGTAGTACAAAATATTTTGAAAGTTTGCAGTTAATTGCTCAGAGTATTTCTTTCTGTATGCATGCTAGTACATTGTTGGTACATGTTAGATTAAATATTCATAGAACACTTACACCAAAGAAAAATTTAATATTGAGTCCATGTTACACTATTTAGTAACCAATCTTCAGGCTAATGCATCATTAAGTCGGGCATATTTGTTTTTTGTATATGGATTGATTGAGGATGTTATGGAGGAAGAAAATATGCGTAGGAAGGTTGAATTGTTTATTAAACCTATCCCAGCATCTTCAAGATCATTAGAATCATATAAAAATTCAATGAAGGGACCTAGTTATGATAAGATAGATACACCCAATAGGTATCTGATTTCAGTGTTTGCATTCAGACTTCTTGAGAACCATATGAAAAAACTAGAAGTATATAAGAGTGATTAATATTTAATAGTGATGTTAGACCCTTTTATACAACTATTAGGTCATTGTCTGAAATCTAAGTATGAAGGACTTATATCAAATTATGTGAAATTTTTTGCTTGATTATTTAGACTTCCCCTTCCATCTATTGATATTCACAATAGCAATATTAACTCCTTGGTTTTTAATATGGTCCTAACATCAGGAAAGAATGACAATTCCTTAATGCAGTATTATGTTAATTTAATTGTTATACTTTTGAGACCTAAAAATACAACCATCTCAAATGATCCATTAAAGATGCTTCTCCAATGCTCACTCTTTATAAATTTAGAGAGTATCTCAACTATCATTGCAATATCACTATTGAAAGCAATTGTTAGGTGGAAATTTTTGGTTCTAGATCTGTATAATTTAGTCACTAGAGTGGCACAGTTGATGGTAACTAGTCAATCTGTTTTGATTCACCATCAATGTAGTCCAGTTATTTTATAGTTTCTTCTTGAATAGCCTCTTAGTGCCAAGTGATTGCAACAACCCTTGGATTTATTAGTGATTCGCCATAATTTTACAAGATAATATAATCTGGTGAGAGATTCACCTATATATATATATATATATATATATATATATATATATATATATATATATATATATATATATATATATATATATATACTATTAATAACATTGTTTTCCATTTTTTCTATGTATCATGGGGATTCGCCCATTTATTACACATATAAATTTAGGGAGGTTCTTAAAATTTTCCCTGGTCTCATACTTACCTGAGAATCGCTAAGAAGCATTGGTGCCTTATCATATTAGCTGAATTATCATATATTAGGTCATATATTCATTATTTATTCATTTACAAACCAAAACATGATGAGAGCCATACATAATCAATGTTATAAAACATACTCATAACCAACATATAACAACATAAATAGCAAGGATATTGAATACCATATAAACCAAAAAATAACAAGTACATTTACCCATGAAATACAAGATGAAATTAACTCTTATTTATTTATGCTAAATGAAACTTGGTCTGGCAATTCCATGTACCACCCGACCATAGACTAGGCTAAGACAAATCTCTCTTTCAACCAGTCATTTTCGTGCCATATTCCAAGCATGAATGTGGGATCTCATGGAAAAATCCAAATAAAACCAAACTAGGGCTTCCCATAGGCCAGACTACCTCAACTCTCAACTAGTGATTCCATCTCATGGCCAGAAACTACTAACCATCACCATATTAGTCCCTACCCAAGTTTTCTAGAGCTCCAAAATGTTTGTTCCAACCAGGGCTTCTAGGACTAGTAACTCAACCCGTAGCTGTCGTCGAGATTCCAGAGCATTTTCCAACCAGGGCTTCTAGGACTAGTAACTCAACCCACCAAAGGCTTCCATAGCATTTTTTCAACCAAGGTTTCCAGGACTAGTAACTCAACCCAAGTTGTTACAAGGATTTTAGAGATTTTTTCCAACCAAGTCTTCCAGGAACTAATAACTGAACCCACAGCGAAAGGAACATGAGAACCAACTAGAAAAAAAAAGTAACACCCACAACACCATGGCTATCCAAGAAATGGAAAGGATAGGAAAAACCACTGTCAATCCAGGAAATCCTCCATGCCAATGAAAAATAATAACCAAGAAACCACATGCATATGCCATGCATGCTCAAACTAGCAACAAAATAACACATGCAACTCGATACCTGCAAGAAAAACTCATTGTAGTTGTTGATCCCAATGTCCTCTTGTGATTTTTTTCTCTTCCTTTGCCTTCTTGCTCCAAATACCAAGTATGCCACACTACTCCACGAGTGCTCCAATAAAAATATAAGTGTCCAAGATTATGAGAGAGAGAGAGAAAATGAGAGCTCCAAAATTGAATTGATCAAAACCCAAACTAGAAAAATCCATGAAATGATCCTCAAAATCCTTTTTATTAATAAGGCCTCTATTTTCTTCAATTTTCCATTATTTTCCTTAATTTTACTCCTCACATTCAACCTGTGAGATTTCACCTTCCTTTTCTCCTATTTCCCATTATTTTCATAAAAAAAATGTTAATTAATGCCTCATGCCTTTCCAAATCCTTTTCCATTTCCTTTGTTAATTTCCTTAGCCATAATAAACCTAAACTGATACCCACTAGGATGTTTTCCCACCATTCAACTTCAAATATGTGTCCCATGAACAAGGTCATATTTTACTTTTATTAACTTTATTACATGGATTTTTAACAAGGGTTATTACAGAAGCCTCCCCCTTGGGTCGAACACTATCCTCAGTGTTCAACGACACCTACAAACAACAAGACTATTGAAATCAAACCATACTTCCCATGGAGCTTTATAAATTACCTCTTTGCAGTATTTACAATGATCAACCTGCTGAGAAGTAAACCAAACTTATAAACATAACAACATGACAACCATAATGACATGACACCATACCACTTATTGGAGCTTTATAACTATTATAATCACACGTGTATATGAACACAATACACAAGATAAGCATTAGATGTTTATATTATTCACAATGATACATATTTATAATACATTAGAGTGACTGTTGGATTCCATATGCCAAGGTCTCTAAGACTATTCAACATCCACACCAACCCTTAGAGGATTAGGTTTCCAACATTCCCCCCCTTAATTTGAAGGGTATGTATGAGTCCAAGAAGAGAGTTGTAATACATATTTGCAAAAATGCATGAAAACACTATGATGGATGAGCTCTCTGAAATGTTGGCATAAGGAGGTGGTTTAAGGATGACCACCAACATTGGAACACTTAGTGCAGTTCTCGAAACTCTTCCAAATCTAGCATAAAGTTGAAGTCTTCTGCTAGAGGAAGTGCTCCTAATGCTTTGAAGAGGGTAACCTTCAACCTAGAAAATGGAGGTCTGAAACCTACATAAACAAGGATAACCTCAACCTATGGTGGTTTAATGATTACCACCAAATCTGGAAGGCTCAATGCAAATCTTGGAATACTTCCAAAACTGGAAAAAAACTGAAGTCTTTTGCTAGAGGAAGTGTCCCAAATTATTTGAAGAGGTAGAATATCAACCTCAAAAGGGAGGTCTCAACCCCACATAGATCGTTTAAGGCTGAAAAACAACCAAAGGCATGATCATGGGCATATTTTTCTCTGGATACAACTTTGAATATGGTATGAGGTTGCGGCTCAGGCTCACGTAAACTTTTGTGTCTCTGGCTACAACTCTGAATCTGGTATGGTAGGTTGTGGTTCAGGATCACTTGATGTGGCTTTGAAGCTTTTATATGACCTTCACTTCCCTCCTTGTCAGATACAAGGTGAGAAGACGAAGAAATATCAACTCCAATACTTTTCAATATTCGAGAAAAAGTTTTGCTATATGAGTGAAATATCTTCTTAGATGTTAAATCCCAATGCCAAGAAGCAATCCATCCAAGATTAATATTTTTTCTTGTAGGAGGCTTGTTTATGAAGCATCTGTGTGAAGAATGAGTGACTCTATGACAATTATTACATGGATTAATATAAAAACAATGATCTTTCATATGGCCAACTTGATCACAATTTTTGAATATAACAATCCCAGTGTGGTTGTTGGGTGTGGAGCATGATTATCTTCTTTACATAGATGTATCACCATGTTGGACCCCTGTTCTTAATGGGCCGGAAACACCACCCATCATTTAAATGCTTCCTAGGGGGGTCCACCAGGGGCAGCTGTGAATTTTTGGAGTCCCTCCTGGCAGGGGGTTTTGGGGGCAGTGCCCCCGAAGCTAAAAACAAATGTAAAATTTCCTTGTAAAATATTGTAATTTCTATTCAATCTAGACTGTTCATTAGGTAGATGATCTGATGATAGAAGTTATGTTTAATTTAGGGTTTTTTGTCCTAGAAGGAAACCCCTCTCTTTTATGAGGGTATTGTATTATGGTTGTGTATTGCATGAGTATTATGAGTGAGAAACAGAAAGGGGGGATATGAGAGAGAAATAAGGATATTACGACGGATCTGTTGTAGGTTGTGTCTCTTCATTTTGATGGATAATTTAAAGGAAGGACTGAATGTTTGGGGTGGACGTAGCCCAAATTTATTCAACCACGTATATCTGTGTCTCTCTTGTTTTATATGTTTTATGTGTTTGTGTTTTTTCATATTTTATGTGTTCCATTGATTTTTCATATATAATTTTCTAACAGTGGTTGTTGTGAAAGAGGAGCAGAATATGGAACAACTGAAGGTGGACTGTCATGAAGGAATATAACACCCTGAAATTGGATGGGCTTTGAGTATTCTGGAATATTAAAGGACACATCCTTTTCATATCCAAGACTAATTTCATGCTTGTTATGGAAAATATTTTCCCAAGGTCTGATGATGGGCTTGGTAAGTGCAAACTGAACTTCTACATCTGTATATAACTATGTTTCCCCATTAAGCACTGGATTTGAATCAACTGGAACATTATTGACTTGTTTCTTATGGGAGTCTCTTTCAATGTTATGAAAATAAATAGGTTCAAGATTATGACTCTATCGTTTTAATTATTCTTGTTGGAAGTGAGATTCAAGATGAAAAAACTCTATCTTGTCTTGTGCATTTTGCAAGAAAGTTTGAATGTAAAAAAGTGAGTGTTTGCTGATTTGGATTGTGTTGACATCAACAGAGTGTATAAAATTATTGAGGAACTCTAATTCTTCACCCATTAGACCCATAACAAGTGCACAAATATTACAATCAATAATCTATATGTAATGACTGAACTCTCCTCCAAAAAGGGTACTTTTGATTTCCAAGACAATCCTTGCCTTCTATATGACAACCATCAAAACCGATGACATAAAATATATATACAATTCAATGCTCATTGACATAATATATATCATCCAACACTCATATATTCAACATATACATATGCCATTCACTTTTACCAAGACAACCTTCATTTTCAAAGTCAGGAAAAAATGGTTTTGGAGGCACCAAATGTTAGAATGTTGAATTTTCATGCACAAAAATAGGCCCCAATCCATGAACCTTTTGGTTGCATAAACAAATGGAAGAGTGAAGCTGAGATTTATAGGAAGGACTACTTTTAAAACCTCAATATATGAATCAGTTCCATCCAACGTTAGAGAACAATTCTCAATTGAGAGAAATGATGCAATGTCCAAAATGTCTCCCTGAAAATGTTGAGATGAGCATGTGGAGTGACAGGTGAAAAAGTAACTAAGGAAAAAGGTTTGAGAAAATATTTGACACAATAGGAGGAGCATAAGGGAATTACTATGTGCAGGACAAAAAAAATTGTCGCAAATACAGTAGAAATAGGACAACCAACCCACCTGTGACTATGGGAATACCACCCACCTGTGGTTTATTTCTCAAGGCATCGAGAGGCAATGAATCCTACAATGTGGAGTCCAATAGTCCTCTATTTTATCCCAGGTCCAATCCTACTGAGAGCATACAATTTTCTTTAGTTATCCAAGTGCATTCCTTTAAATTCCAATGGCACAGTCCCAGACGATTTATGTTTCTTCCACCTTTTTTTTTGTCAAATTCTTCATTGATACAATGACTCATGTGGAAAAGGGTGCATCGGAGCATGGAATTTGGGAGAATCATGGTCGAGGGCCAACGAGAGTGAGTTGCATAGGGAGGATGCTGTCACCAAAGGGAGATAGACATACACAGTTGAGGTCAATGAGATGTCATGGAGGGAGAGCAACCTTTTGAAGGGAACAAAATTGACATGGGTGACTGCCCCGATAGTATGGTGTGTTACGACTATGCGTTGGGTAGTGAGGGGTGTCAAGGTGCAGTGGAGAGGGACCAGTGTGCAAGCGATATGAAGGTATTGTTGCGGATCTCTGTGCCATGTTGGGACATTCTTGTAAGTCAAGCGTGAAGTAGCATCAAACATGATAAATTCATGTTTCCCATGAATATAATAACAATCCCTAAGGCCACCAAACTTCTCTTGCCCAGCAGTGTCCCAACAATAAAAGAGAAAAATCAAGAGGATGGACTTCAACACCAATGGTAGGGTCATATTTCTTCTCAAACTCCCCTATAAGATGATGCTTCACACAATTTTTCTTCCCGGTTCCTCCATCGCCAACAATAACAAGCTTAAAGCTTATTCATCTTCTAGTGTGGGAAACATCAATGGTTCTATCGACAATGAAAAAATGGATCTGCAAAGATCCATAGTTCTATTTCTTGAATGGCTTCCATCTATCTCGTCTTATATATATGAGCCTTTTATGTGTCTCTTGTAATATCATGCCAACGAACTCAATTTAGGTGAAGAAAATGCGGTATAGTAGAAATCTATGATTCCATTGATAGGTCATGTTGTATTGTAGGACACATTCCTGAGGATTTGTGGGTAGTGGGGCACAAGAGTGTGGTGGTATGGGAGTTGGTTATGTAGTGTGTAAAACAACATACAGGCCATAATTTTCAAAGAATCATTGACAAAGAAATACTATATCCACAACATACAAACACCAACACTAATCATAAATCATACAATGTCAGACATCAAATAACAATATACATAACGTACCAAATTCATACCAGTTCAATGAAGTTCAATGATCATACTATCTTAAATTCAATGCTGAGAAATATAACAGGTCTCTGTGCAGACAAACTGGAAAGATAATGTTGGACTAAGCACTGAGAGATGGCAGGAAATGTATTTTAAAACTGTACATGGTAGGGATGTAGAGAATGACAATTTGGCAACCTTTAATTGGGTGAATATGGGTAGTGTTGACAAGTTCGGAGCACCCAGGTCTCATATCTATGTGTTTTCATTTTCTCAATTGAAAGCACAATAGGTTAACAAAGACCACAAAAATAGTGCTTGGGAAAGGCCACAAAAACAATGACTCAAATTGGAATATGGTAGGAGAACGCGGGCTTTGATACCATGTTAAAACAATGACTCAAATTGGAATATGGTAGGAGAACACGGGATTTGATACCATGTAAGACTCACGCATGGATGTGAACACAATATGAAAGATAAAAATTAGATGTTTATATTATTCACAATGATAAATATTTATAATAAATTAGGGTGGCCACTAGATTTTATGTTCCAAGGTCTCTTGGACTCCCTAATACTATTCAGCTTCCACACCAACCCTTAGAGGATTAGGTGTCCAAAAATAAAACATCTCATGGTGGTATTTACATCCATACACATATGTACATAAACCAAAACATCATACCAAAAAATGTACCAAAATCATTCGATCAACCAACGAATAGATAAGGATACATAGTCTGCATATTATCCTCCATATCCCATGTAGCTTCATTGGGCCCAAAGTGCTTCCATTACAATTTATCCTTCTCAATTGCTCAATTGCGAAGCATGAGAACCTTTCTCTGAAAAATACGCTGCGGTTCTGAATGGAATTCGCCTTCTGGATTGACCTACAATACAGACCAGTCAATCACATGATCAACATTTTTAACATACTTCTTAAGCAATGACACATGTAAAACATCATGGAATTTCACTATCAGAGATAGAGCAAGTTGATAGGTGATTGGTTCAATCCCCTCAAGAACTTGAAAGGTCCACAATACCGAGGTGATATCTTGGCACATGATCCATTCCTAAAGGATCTCTTCTTGGGATTGATGCACAAGTACACTTGTTTCCCAACCTAGAACTCCTTAAACATCCTATTATTATCTACATAACTTTTTTGTTTTTCCTGTGTTGCCTTCATATTTTCTTGATTACATGCATTTCCTATTCCATAACTGCCAAGGTGTCTAGTCCAATCAATACCATGTTAACTAGATTAGTGCAATTGATAGGAGTATTGCAACTCTTCCCATACAATTCCTCAAATGGAATCATTGTCGGTGACTCCTGATACCCATTGTTGTAAGAAAACTCAACCAATTGAAGGAAATCCTCCCATATTTTCTACTGGTGCATCACATACATCCTCAGCATGTCCTTCAATATCTTGTTGACCCTCTCTATCTGTCCATATATCTTCGGATGATAAGTTGTGTTGAAGGCCAAATCCATACCCAAGCTTGCAAATAAATCTCTCCATAATCTTGAGTGAACTTAGCATCCCTGTTTGATAGAATCTTCTTCAGTAAACCACGCAACCTTAACACGTCTCTAATGAATACTTGTGCCACATCACTAGATGAATACATAGACTTCACTAGAATGAAGTGCACTACATTTTTCAACCTCTCCACCAGCGCCATGATAGAATCATGCTGGCTAGATGTCCTCAGAAAACCTATGAAAAAATCCATGGAAATGACCTCCCACTTCCACTCTAGAATTGGAATAGGATGTAGTCCACCTGTATGCTTACACTCTACTTTTATCTGTTTAAAATCCAAGCATATCACCACAAATTATACCACTTCATTCTTCATATTCGGCCTATATTAGAACTTCTACACCGATGTCAATCTCTTCTAATATCCCAGGTGACATGAATATGGCTTAACATGAAATTCCCTCAAGATAATTTTTTTGTGCTCATTGTCATCTGGCACATAGATCCTATCCCTAAACCTAACCAAATCATCGGTTGTAAGGAGATATTCCACATCTTCTGCACATGTACTTGCACCTGTACCTGTACCAATACATGTACTTATACTTGCACTTGTACCACTACCTATACTCTATTGTAGCATGTTCCTAAGCTCTATATACCTAACATCCCATTTTCCTACTTGCAATATCCTATCCTATAAATTTGTCCCACAAGAACTCATAATTTCAATGTGATTCACCTGTATCCTCATGCTAAGAGCATCTGCAACCTTGTTCTCTTTACTTTTGATGTACCTGATCTAAAGTCAAACTCACTGACTGTGGCCAACCATTTAGATTTTATGGAATTTAGATTCGGTTGGTAGAACAAACACCTCAATCCAATGTGATCACTTATTAGTACAAACCTCCTGCCAAGAAGATAGTGTCTTCACATCTTAAATTCATGTATGATCGCTACCAACTCAAGATCATGTGTCAGATAATTTTTCTCATGCTCATTCAGTTTACATGAATCATAACATGCTACCTGTCCCTCCTGCATAAGGAATCCACCAACTCCTCTATTGAAATAATTTTTAAACACCACAAAATCTTTGTCTAGATCTAAAATCTTTATAAATGGATCATTTGTCAACAACTTCTTCAACTGTTCAAAATTGGCTACACATTCCTTTGTCCAATCAAGTTTCTTACCTTTCCTTTGCAACAATGTAATAGAATAAGCAATATGTGAGAAGTTCCTGATGAACCTCTTGTAATAACCTGATAACCCCATAAAGGACCTTACCTCGTCCAAATTACTAGGAGCTACCCACTCCATGATATCCCTAATATTTTTTGAGTCCACTAGTATGCCTTCCATGGAAACCACATGTCCCAAGTAATGTACCTTTTTCTGAAAGAAACTGCACTTACCAAGCTTAGCATACAGTTGATTCTCTCTCAAAAATATCAATATTGTTGCTAAGTGTTTGGAATACTCTTATTCATTTTTAGAATACACCAATATATCATCAATGAATACAATAAAAAACTTTTCCAGATAAGGACACAACACGCTATTCATCAAGCACATAAAAGTAGTTGGAGCATTAGTCAAACCAAATGGAACTACAACCAACTCATGATTTCCATACCTGGTCCTATAAGTTGTATTGTATATTTCCTCTTCCTTGATGTGTACCTGATGATATCCAAATCTCATATCAATGTTTGAGAACATTGTTTCTCCCTTCAACTGATGAAACAAGTCATCAATCCTTGACAACATATACTTTTTCTTGATGGTCACCTTATTCAACTGTCTGTAATCGATGCACAACTTGAGAGTACCATACTTATTCTTCATAAAAAATACCAGTGCACCCCACCATGATACGCTTGTCCTAATGTATCCATTTTCAAGCATTTCCTTCAACTGCAACTTTAACTCTACTAACTCTGGAGTGTTCATCTTGTACGATGCCTTTGATGTTGGTGCTACCCTTGGTACCAACTAAATAGAAAATTCCACTTCCCTATGAGGTTGCAACTCTGATATATCTATCGAAAACACATCCTGAAACAATTGTAGAACTGGGTACTTGTTCAATACCACTGCATCCTCAGCATACTTACCATTATCACTATAAATATGCACTACAAATGACACACGGCCTTTCCTATGACTACACTTGGCCTACATAATTGTCACCATTCTTACCGATGTTGCCTTCTTCGAACCCTATAAGATTCTTTATTCCCCATTTTCATCCAAATACTAAATAACCTTGTCATAAAAAAGCACCTTAGTTCTGTGAAGATATAACTAGTCCATACCCAAAAGAATATTGTATGATCCCAATGGTAATACATTCAAATGCATTGATGTAGGCATACCATTCAACTCAAATGCACAAGCTCTTACCCCATGATGAATTCTATACACTAACCAATACTTTGCAACCACTTCCTTACTCAAACCACACTTATCCACCAGGTAAGGATTAACAACCTATAATTAGATCCATGTTCAATCAAAATAGAAACAACTTGATCACAAATATTACCATCCATCTCAATGATAGATGCCCGATGATCTTCTTTTTGGTTATCGAATGCTACATAAATCCAAGAAATTCTTTTTCCAACATCCCCCATTGTCTGTGCCTCATGAGCACTGTAAATCTATGGTCTACCACCCTAATGTTGTGGACAATCTCTCATGCGATGATCCTTACCATAAGTCCAACATTGTAAAGGCTTCCAACATGTACCCTTGCTCTACTCCTCAAAATGAAATTCCTATCTTCTATTTGAAACTTTGAACTTCTTATGTGACACTGCATTCTCTTTGTTACCTATGTCTTGAGGCCTTGCTTGTTTCTTGTCCCATTTTTCTTTATTACTTGTATTACCTTTCTAGTCTAGTTTAGTCTCAAATATGCGCTTTGATTGTTCATAACAATGCTTTAGCTTCGAGATGGGCTCCTCCAATTATCTAGGATCATTGAACTTTTAATCCGATCTCTAAATGCTAATGGTAATCCAGGAACTTGGTCATATGTTCCTCATTTTTCATAGATACCGTCTTTAGCTCATATAATTCCTTCACCTTATCATCATAGTACCTCTTCGATAGGTACTTCTTCCTAAATAATATATTGAATTCATTCCAAGTCAATTCCTCGTCATGAATACCTATGACATTCTTTACATCTTCCCACCAAATATTTTCTTTACCTTTAAGACTGAACGTAGATATTTTCGCCTTCATTTTCTTTCATTAATCAAGCAACCTAAATAACTTATTCATCCAAAGCCTGCCAAGATTTTTCATCCTATGAATTCTTCATTTCTCCATCAAATGTAGGTGGCTTTTCTTTCTTGAGCTCATCTGGAAAATATCCTCGGCCATCCCTCCTGTAATTATGATAATGACGATGATCATGATACCTGTCATAACCATAGCTACAATAGAACATGTGTCCATCACCTCTCATGTCCAGTGTATCCAAGAACCTACCATATCTTATCGTGTCATCTATATCTGACTTGTCCCCACCGTGAGACCTACTTCCACATGCCCCATTAGTCCTATCCTCCTGCCTAAGATTGATTCTAAGTTTTCCCTATCTCTGCAAGTCTAACAAACTCTGAAGAATAATGACATTTACTTCTACTTGTTTCTCCTGTGCCCTAGCAAGTATCTCTTGTGATTGAATAATTTTTTCATTGTCTACTTTACAACTCCTTATTTATGCCTTTCGACTTCTCAATGTGTTTTTTATGTGAGGGGAATATTCCTCACCATGTTTCTCATATGATTCATAGGGATAATCTCGTGAACTATAGTCAACCACTCTGTTAGACATCTTTTCTAGTTCATGGGAGGATATCTCATCTCCAAGATCAGCCATATTAGTGCATATATATATATATATATATATATATATATATATATATATATAATCATAATTTCAACCATTATCTAGTCATTCATGCATTACCATACCAACCACATAACATAACCTCATGTATGACAACTATCACTATGTCAATGTATGCACAACAACATGTAAACATTGTCATGCATAATTAGTGCTTAACCCAACATACACTCATGACGACACATTCAACAAAAACACCATCAACTTTCACATGGCAAGAAAACTGCAACCATGACCACCACCATGGATACACAGCAAGCACATAGACCACAAGCATAAGGAACAAATATGTAATAGAGATGTATGCATGACCAACACATTGTCCATCTAGTCCATGGGGTGAACCATGCACTGATACCAATCTGTAACCACCTCCTCCCACATTTACCCAAGCTAACTGGTCCTCTGCGGTAAACATGTGATGAGAGGAAAATATGATGTGATTCAACATGCCATGTATAGTTAGGGAAGTGGAACCAATGAAACAAACCCATTTGACCTTCCACACCTGTGACAGAATCTATAGGAGCCAACCAACCTTTCCAGGTGCTTGACCCCTAAATAAAATTTTCTTTCACTGAAAAAACACCCTAGTCTCTCCCACAACAAGGTCATCCAAGTGACTGTGAACTTTTTCATGTAGTTTTGTGCCAACGAACCTAGATTTTGTGCTACTTTTTTAGGTCTAGGACTAAGGCCACTACCCATAACTCCATGAGACTTCTAGAAATGGTAAATAACACTGAAATAAAGGTACTAATTCAAGAACTTGATTAATGTCTTATCACATTAGCTACATTATCATTTATTAGGTCATATTCATTAATTTACAAATCAAAACATGATGAGAGCCATACATCATCACTATTATAAAACATACTCATAACCAATATGTAACAATAGAAATAGAAAGGATATAATAACCATATAAACCACATAATAATGGGTACATTTATCCATCAAATACAAGAGGAAAATATCTCTTATTGATTTATGCAAAATGCAACCCGGTCTGGGACTTCCATGTACCACCCGACCATAGACTAGGTTGAACCAAATATCTCTTTCATCCAGTCACCCTCGTGCCATATTCTAAGCGTGAATGTGGGATATCATGGAATAATCCAAATAAAACCAAACCAGGGTTCCAGAGGCCAAAAGAACTCAACCTTCAACTAGTGATTCCACCTCACGGCCGAACATCAGTAACCATCACCAGATTGGTCTCTATCAAAGATGTCTAGGACTATAGAGCGTTTGTTGCAACCAAGGATTCTAGGGCTAGTAACTCAACCCACAGTTGTCACCAAGATTTCAGAGCATTTTTCCAACCAGAGATTCCAGGACAAGTAACTCAACCCACCAAGGGCTTCCAGAGCATTTTTCTAACCAAGGCTTCCAGGAATAGTAAATCAACACAAGTTGTTACAGGGTATCCAGAGCGTTTATCAAACCAAGGTTTCCAGGAACTAATAACTCAAACCACATCCAAAGGAACATGAGAACCAACTAGAAAACAAAAGTAACACCCAAAACACCATGGCTATTAAGGAAATTGAAATGCTAGGCAAAACCACTGTCAATCCAAGCAATCATCCATGCCAATGTTAGTTCATAACCAATAAACCTCATGCACATGCCATGCATGCTCAAACTAGCAAGAAAATCACACATGCAACTCAGTTATTGTAAGAAAAATCCATTGTAGTTGTTGATCTCGATGCCCTCTTGCATTTTCCTGCTCTTCCTTTGCCTTCTTGCTCCAAATCCAAGTATGTCACACTACTTTAAGAGTGCTCCAAGAAAACTCTTAAGTGTCCAAGAGTATGTGAGAGAGAGAGAAAGAGAGAATGAGAGCTTCAAAATTGAATTGATCAAAATCCAAACCAATAAAATATGTGAATTGATCATCAGAAACATTTTTATTAATGAGGCCTCTATTTTCTTCAATTTTCCATTATTTTCCTTCATTTTCCTCCTCATATAGAACCTGTGACCTTTTACCTCCCTTTTCTCCTAATTTCCATTTTTTCATAAATAAAATGCCAATTAATGCCTCATGCCTTTCAAAAGCCTTTTTCATTTCCTTTGCAAATTTCCTTAGCTGTAATAAATTGAAAGTGACACCCACTAGGATGTTTTCCCACCATTGAACTTGGAGTACGTGTCCCATGACCAAGTTCTTATTTTACCTTTATTAACTTTATTACATGGATTTTTAACCATATTTGTTACGACAAGAGAACCAAATTGTAATATCCCAAATGGAAAAATTATAGTAATACAAGCAACAATAGACTAAAATTACTGCAATACGGACAACACATTAAAAATTCCAGAAAAGAGCCAAAAAATAATGAGTTGTTTTATTAAATCTGGAGGTGAAAAAAAATACAACAGTGACAAAAATAGATAGCACTCTAACTGACTAAATCTGGCTGAAATGACCCTTAGGTTTGCACACTAAAACATTGCTCTACTGCTAGACTCTTCCTTTGTGCTGCCCTGTTGGAAATACTATAGTCAGAAAACTTTAGAATAATTGTTGGGATGCTTCCACTACTCAGAAAATTCTAGGAATTTGGGAAGGTGATCCTTGCCCAAAACCCAGAAAAACCCAGAAATGGTTTTCTCTAATTCCAACTTTCAAAATATTCCCTTTTTTGCCTAGCTCCTATAGTTGTTGGCTGAGTAGGGACTGCGTAAATGGGATGATCTGCCGCTCAGAAAATTCTAGTATTTTAACTGCAGAATCTACTCAAAAAACCTAGAAAAACCTTGAAAGGTCCCCCCCAAACTCCAATATTCAAAATTTGGCCTTTCTATGCTTGGCCCTCTTCTAATTTCGAATTCTACTGGGTATGAAGAGCTATGGGTTGACCTGAAAGAGAAAATGTTTGAAACTACTCCCCAAAGCTCAAATATTGAAGGGCTGACCCCTTCACTAGATTTCAAGCGGGAATACTATGGAATTTCACCCTCTCCTAGATCTTTGTGCTGCTGGACTCTGTAAGTCATTGAGTTACTGCGTTGTTATAGAGGGGTTGCAAGTGGCATGATACTGGATAATAAAATAAGCTCATGAAGGATAGTAGGAATCCTCTCCTGAAGCTCCAAGAAACTCCTGAATGAAGTCTCCTCAAAAACACCTCTCCTTAGCGGGCACTCGAAGTCCCCTGAGGATGAGGTTGGTATCTTTGCTCAAAGACACACATTTTCTAAACAACATTGCAGAATAGGTTAAACAACTCAAGCATGATCAAGTCATAAATACTAGAAAATCAAAATAATCAAGAATTATTTCTATGGCTACCCTCACCCCCTTCTTATTCTTGTGAAACCCCAACAACCATGGGTCCACTCATTAATTGCGCTATCACTTGCCCCCTTGGCATTCACACATGTTGCGCTTATTTCTTGGCCTCTTGGCCCCACAAGATGCTGAGCTGTTCACAGTAGCTCTGGAAAAGAGGTTTTATTCAAAATGCTAGGTTTATGAGTCTCTTCACCCTTTTATTCACCTACTAAACTTAAGAAAATAAATTGGAAAAATTTAATATTATTAATTAGCTAGCAACTAATTAGGAATATTATAGCCCTCCCCGCCAAAAATTTCTTGTCCTCAAGCAATGCTTGAACAAGAATCCTCCCTAGCTGACACTCCCCCATGGTCACTGCAAAATTTTCCAAGGTCCCGAATGAGCCACTGTATCATCCCTGGTCTCGGCATCTCCCTGATATGAAGAGATCTCTCAATACCAAGATCCCATGCCATCCTAATCAATGTGAAGCACACCTTGCTCCACTCACTATCCAACCAGATATAGGTACCAGAAGCCTTTTGCACACCACTAGTAAATAGAGCATCATAATCATATAAAGTACTATCTATCTCCACGTGCAAATTCTCTACTAAGTCATTCATCTCATGTACTCCAAGGGTAGGAACTTGAAGACAAAATTTGATTCCTGTGGAAATAAAACCTTTCCTGCACGAGCTTCCCCTGAACTCCCCCTGCTGATCTTCACACCATTCCGGTGAAGTCTCCAATGTCAACAAAGAATCACTAAAACCCACTAGAACATCTAAATGATCGTCCCTTGTAGGAACCAGATTACCCCTAAGGGTATCTGAACTATGAAATCCAGTGATGCCCAAAATTAGGGGAATTTTGAGTATAAAATGGGCCTCCTAAGGAATTTATAAAATAATAGTTGAAATAATAAAATAAGATTAGATTACATCATCAAAGTTTGGAGGGAAAAAAGAAAAAATATTTTTTCAACTCGTATTTTCAACTTATCTCCCTATGGATTTACTCCAATTTTGAGCGAAAACACTCGTTGGATGCAATATTTTATTCCTCATCCAAGGAGTATCCATGTTCCATACTTTAGATGGGCCCTACTACACAAAAAATAAGAAATACATGAAAAATGTGATTGTAGTCACTTTTTTTTGATGTATTTCTCATTTTTTGTGTAGCAGGGTCCATCAAAAGTATGCAACATGGGTACTCGTTGGATGAGGAATAATTTTTTTTATCCAATGAGTACTCCTACTCAGAATTTGAGTAAAACCTTAGGGAGATAAGTTGAAAATATGACTTGAAAAGGTAGTTTTATTATTTTACTATTTTTTTTTAATTTTTTCTTTTTTATTCCAAAAATGGTGAATCATCCCCCATGGTTGACATCCTCATCATGAATCCTATTGGTTTTTATAATGTTTATTTTGGTTGTACATTTTTCTTGGGAGGTCCATTTTAGACCTCAAAATTCCCCTAATTATCCCATGCCAGTATCAGAAGGGTGCCACCATGATGACACTGCACCACTTTGACTATGACATACTGCCCATCATGTAAAGACTATATCCTCCTCTCATGGAACCTAGTGGACAAAAATATATGAAGGCCAAGCTCATCTTGCCCTAACATCTCCATGATGTTAATGTTTTTCCATCTACTGTCAACATTGGTCCAGAGCAATAATAAGGAAAATTGGCCTTTCCATGTGACGTAGGCCTCAGTGCTCCTCCATATGTCAAACCAAGAGTGATATGAGTCACTCTTCGTCCTGATCCCACTCATCAAAATACAAAGTGTCCCATCAACCAAATGAATCATACCATCCTCCCAGATCTTTCTTCTCGTGATGTGAGCATCAAGAGATGATATCCAAGACCCCCATGTCAGTGCGCAATGCTGGAGAGTGATAAATAGAAGCTCACAATCGGTGTTGTGGTCAAAACGATCTCCAAATATGAGTGTTCCAAACCCAATAATGTGTCTGATATCCTCATCTGGGGATGTATCTACCAGAAACACTGCAACCACCTGTCGTGCATCATCATCCTCTGTTGCACTCAAATATGTACCCCTACACTCCTTTGCATAACATTGAACTTCATGGCACAACTCCATGCACCATTAGATGCCAATGCCACCACATACCATAGGGCATCCCATATGTGCCTATGCATCCACCACTCTGCTAGTGCATCCACCATGATGTGATCTACACATCCTCATCTTCCTAGGTACACCTAAGTGGCCCAACTCCTCACATGCAATCAGGAATAATGCTACCATGTTGAACCTCAGTAGCTCTAAGGCCCAATGTCTTAATGAGAGAGAACTGTCTCCATATAATGCTTTGTCCATAAGCACCCTCAGAGACAACATTTCAGGAGCCCAATGTGTCACACCATATGTCATTGTATACCACCAAGTGTCTCTGTACTCAACGACATGCCACTGTGCCCTACGGCCTATCCATATACACCATATGATACCCCGTGCCACTGCTGGACCATCATGTATCGTCTCATATCTTGCCTGTGTCACTATACCTGGCACTCCCTGCGTGTACTAAGTGCGATGTGAGTCTCTCCTCCTGCTCCAAAATGAACCCCAACATGATACAACAAACAACCATTCATCTCTATGCTCCTCTATATGCCATTTCTCATTAATGTATGCTCCTACCCATCCTTGGATGTGATGGCCAAAAGCTGAGACAATATGCATTAGTCCGCACCCAAATGTCATTGTCACCTCTACCTTCACATCATCATACCCTCCGATGAATGGATCTCCCCTTCAAATCCTCCTTGAGGGACCCACGAAGTCAATCACCCTAGGTACCAGTAGTGATGCCACCACTGCTATGCTCCTCCATGTCCTTTGTGCCCCACACAACTATGGAGAATCCCAAACCCCATACAACACACTGTCTGGTGGCTGACCAATGCCACCTCCTCCAAAATTCTCCTACCAAAGTGTGTTGATTATCCCATGACTCCATGCATACACAACATAACTTGAAGACCCATGGAGTTCCCTTGCAAGCTGCCTAGTCACTGATGTTGACTGAAACCTCCCTAGAAAATGTGTGTGCTTGATCATTGGGTCAACGATACCACCAATGCCCTAGTCAATATGCATATACGGAAAATGGTAGGTAGTCCCGCCTAGATCCCAATGCCGGCCTGGGGCCCTAGTATCCTTGATGCCTAAGCATTCTTGCTGACTCTCACTCTGGCCTATAACCAACTCCATTAGCCTAGCCCAATCCACCAGGTACCAATTCAGAATCTCCTTCCATCTAACCCTAAGAGAGGGATCAAATGCATGAACAACCATACGCAAAAAAGTCCTCCATCCAGCAAGTGTTGTGTCGTACGCAACTCGTGTCGCCCCATCTCCATGTAATTTGCCTAGGTAACACGAACTCTTTCTCACCATCATGTAGAAATGGCCCAATAATTTTGCAAGCCCCATCGACGTACGGCTGAAGGGGACTTCCATATAAAATTATGACATCTCTTTTAACTACCAATGAGTCTCATTTCTCCTCATCGATGGCTGACTCTAAGGATGGTTGCTATCGTCCTCCACCATGGGCTTAACATGAACCACTAACTGTACCTCCAAAGATAGCTCATCATGCATAGCATCCTCAACAATCAACGATGGGTAGCTATTGTCTAGAAAATCTATCAAAGATCTAGATGCCTCTATACATATCGACTTGTCATCAATGGTGGATATGTTGCCTGACACTCCATCAACCTCTTATGTGCTACTATCACCTAGAAAATCTGATGTGACCCTGAACACTTCATCAATGGATCCCTCAACAATCGGTGACACCTCATCCATGGGTGGCACCTCATTAATAGATGACACTATGAGTTTATTATCTATTCTCTCCACTAAGGCATCAACCGGAGCTACCAAAGTGATCTCCAACAAGGGTGACTCTTGCATCACACTGGGTATATCCACATACTCCCCATGATCCTGCATTCCCTCAGCCTCCAAGTGCAAGTCATCCATTCCGATTACTTACCCCTCTATTACTCGGTTAAGATGGAAAGAGGTATCCAACCTCTCCACCCGATCCCGATCTGTGCACTCGGTGGACCCATCATAGTTGGAAAAAGGTATCCTCCCAATGGTACATTCTAACTCTGAGCTCTATGTATTATACCCCCTTCCTCGGTTCTAGCTACAAGGTCTATGGTTATCCTTTAGTTGGAAAAATTCCCAGAAAGTTATATGATCTAGGAAATCCTGCATATGAGATTGGTACTCTGAAAAATAGTCATTGAGATCCTCCTGCTCCTGAGGTATTCCTATCCCCACTACGAATAAAGTGGGCATGGTGGAATGCTATGAGGTCTATGGCACCACTGGTTGCTAAGACCAATGGTGATAAGTACCCGATCCTTCTCCATATTGAAACCCCTGCAAGATTTTCGTCTACCTATCTACTCTCATCTCCTTTATTTTTTCTGGTGAAATTCTGTACTGATTTGAGGAGTAGGCTACCAAATTACTTCTTTCCATTCTCTATTGCCATTGGTGCCTTCCCTTTATTTTGGTCTTATCATAGAATGAAGGGTTTCCCAAAAGTTGGGCCAAGGTTATGTTCTAATACTAGTGTAATATCCCAAATGGAAAAATGACAGTAATACAAGAAATAATAGACTAAAATTACAACAATATGGAAAACACATTAAAAATGCCAGAAAAGAGCCAAAAAACACTTAGTCATTTTATTAAATCTGGAGGTGAAAACAAAATACAACAGTGGAAAAAATAGATAGCACTATAACTGGCTAAAGCTGGCAGAAATGGCCCTTAGGTTTACACACTAAAACATTGGTCTACTGTTGTTGTTGCTGGACTCTTCCTCTGCACTACCCTATTGGAAATGATGCAACTATCCGACTTCAGTTTGCTTGTTGGGATGCTTCCACTACTCAGAAAATTCTAGGAATTCGGGAAGGTGATCCTTTCCCAAAACCCAGAAAAACCTAGAAATGGTTTTCTCTAATTCTAACTTTCAAAATCTTCCCCTTTTTGCCTATCTCTTATAGCTGCTGGCTGAGTAGGGATTGCGTAAATTGGCTAATCTAATGCTCAGAAAATTCCAATATTTTAACCATGGACTCTACTAAAAGAACCTAGAAAAACCTATAAATATTTCCCCCAAACTCCAATATTCAAAGTTTGGCCTTTCTATGCTTGGCCCTCTTCTAATTTTGAATTTTGCTGGGTATGGAGAGTTATGGGCTGAAATGAAAGAGAAAATGTTGGCAATTACTCCCCAAAGGTCAAATATTGAAGGGTTGAACCCTTCACTAGATTCCAAGCGGGAATGCTATGGAATTTCACCCTCTCCTGGATCTCTCTACTGCTGGACTGCATAAATCACTGAGTGACTACGCTGCTATAGAGGGGTTGCAAGTGGCTTGATGTCAAATAATAAAATCAACCCATGACAGATAGTAGGAATCCTCTCTTGAAGCTCCATGAAACTCCTAAATGAAGTCTCCTCAAAAAATCCTCTCCTGAGCAGGCACTCGAAGTCCCTCGAGAATGAGGTTGGGAAAAGCTAGGAATATTAAATTTTGCAAAATTTAATATTCTTAATTAGCTATCAGCTAATTAGGAATATTACACTAATACACACATGCATGTACCATGCATGCCAAATCTAGAAAGGAAATCACACATGCAAATTGATGCATGCAAGTAATCTCGTTGTAGCCGCTTGATCCAACTATTCCTTACTTGATATTTGATTCCCTTTGCCTTCTTTTTCCTTCCTTTGATTTCCATGATCCAATGCTAGTGTGCTCCAAGAAAAATCTAAGTGTGTAAGAGTAAGAGAGAGTAGAGAGAATAGAAAGAGAGATCAAAGTGGAACTCAGAAAAATTGTGAATTGATCCTCAAAGGGATTTTAATCATTAAGGCCTCTAATTTATTCATTTTCCATTATTTTCCTTCATTTTCCTCCTCACATGCAACCTGTGACCTTTCACCTTCCATTTCTCCTAATTTCCATTATTTTTATAAACAAAATTCCAATTAATGCCTCTTGCCTTTACAAATCCTTTGCCATTGCCTTTGCCAATTTTCGTTAGCGATAATAAACCAAATGAACACCCGTACTAGGATGTTTTGCCCAAAATTTAGCTTGGAATATGTGTCCCATGACCATGATCTTATTTTTCCTTTATTAACTTTATTACGTGGATTTTTTACCAAGGATGTTACAGAATTCAACCATTCTTCATTGGAAAATAAGTCATTTGTAGCCCTGGTTAGAAATTGTTGGCAGGAGTTTCAAACTAAAATTTTGACTCGACCATGGAGTCTTAGGCAAGTAAAATGAAGAAATTAAAACATAGGGTGAAGGAATGGGATAAGTTCAAAAAACAAGAATGAAAAATGGATCTGATTCGTATTCAATCTGAATTTGGTAGAATTTATTAGGCTTATGCAAATGCAAATTTTCCTGAAGAGGTAAAGCTATACCTTTGTAATTGGAAAGATAAAAAATACCATATTTTAAAACTTGAAGAATGGGAATGGAGGATGAAAAGCATAGGCATTTGGATTGAGAATAGTGATGGAAATACAAAAATCCAAAAGTTTGCAAACTTTGGGAGAATTCATAACTCTATTTGGGAGATTAAGGACGAGAAGGGTGTCTTTCGAAGCTACCAAAAATATCCCGAGAACGTAGCTAGGGATAATTTCATGGGTATTTTTAAGGATCATGATACTAATTCTATATCTTCTCAATTAGAAGTTATACAAAATTTCTTGAGTTTCTTTTTTAACAAAGCCTCCTATAGATTTGGCATGCATGTGACTTTGGATGAAGTTAAGAGGGCGTTAAAATAGTTTGTTAAAGATAAAATTAATGATCCATATGGGTGGAATATAGAGATATACCTTGATTTTTTTAATCTAATGGGTAATCTGGTATTATAAGTGGTGGAGGCCAAAATGAAAGGATCAATTATGGGTGTTATTAATGCGATGAACTGGTTATTGGTGTGATATGAGATGAACTGGTTAATTCTAGGACTAATGATTGGTAACGCTTAAATGTCTAGAATCACAATGAATGGTATTTCTTACCTATCTAATAATGATTTCCGAATTTCCTAGGACTTTCAGATATTTGATGTTAAGGTTAATGGCTTTGTAAAAACCTTAGACTAATGCTTTGTATTCAGCTATCTTGTTCGTGCAATTGAATTCAAATCTGCAGGATAACATGGTTTTTTCTCCTTCTAGGATTATTAAAATACAGCCAGCTCCTGCACCATCTTCAGATTTAGAACCATCAAAACAAAGAGTCCAAAATAAATAATTAATGACTGGTTTATCTACAGAAATTTTACATTTCAAAATGTCTATCTGGGAATAATTATCGATCTGATAAATAACTACATTATCTAAAAAGGGTGATGGTTGAGTGTTAACATTTCCCAAAAAAGATTATGCCGAGCAATTTCCAATAATGTTATTATTGCATGCTACTAGCTAGTTTATCCCTTCAAGATCAGGGACTGTATGTTTCATGAACTTTTCATGATCTACCCAGATTTAATTTGGCTTTCCATTGTATGGTAGCCACATATGTGACCAGTCTGTTACAAAATATCCATGAAGCTTTTCAAACTAGTCTCTGCTTAATACTAAACTGTAAAACTCAGGAATATCAGCCACCAATATATTGATTATTTGAGCAACCTTGGGATTTGATGACAATTTGATAGAAACAGAATTTATTTCTCCCACAACCTCTACTCTAGTTCTATCTAGTTGTACTATATGAACAGGAGAACTATGAGGAGTTATGTTCAAATTAGCATTGATTGATTTTGGCATTATATTAGAGGAAGCCCCTGATTCTATTAAACAATTATGGATATTTTTATTATATATATCATAGGTTAAGAGAAATCAAGGAGTATGAGAGATGGATTGATCACTTATCATAATCAAATCTGTAGCATCTATTTTAGATGAAGGAGAAGGTGCCTTACCCATTTCATTAATAGCTTTTACTACTACTGGAGCAGGTAACGCTGAATCAGGAACCGCATTCAAGTCTCTAAGTAAGATTTCCTATTGTTGCTTTAATTTAGTAAGTTCGTGAATTGAAATTTTGGCCCTGGTTTTCTTCATGTCTTCAATTACATTATACTCAAGAGTGTCTGAGACTACCATTGTCTTTGATGTAGGTGGAGTATCTGAAGTAACATGACTTGTTTGTGTAGCCTTTAAAGTAGACTTTTTACTTATTGTTTTATCCTTAGCAGACATTGAATTATTTTGTTGTTGATTTGGTTGCGTTGCTTCAGTAGTGTTTTTTCTTCTTGAACTCACAGGTAAAGCTTCTTGTTGTTCTTCATTTGGTAGGATGAAATCCCACATTCCATTTAGTTCAACATCTTCTTCTTCTTCATTTTCTTCTTCCTATGTTTTCTCTTCCTTTGTATCTTGATCAAACTTAGCGTTAGATATGATATTCAGTGGTTGAGTATTAGAGGACTAATTTTTCTTGAAGGATCTGAAAGTCTTTTTTGAGCTAGAAATTTCAGCGACTTGTTTCTTGATATCTTCCATCACATTTGTCATAGTTTTTAAAACTTTCTGAAGACCTTCTACATCAAAAGGGTCTTTAGATGGATTCTTTTTAGAATCATCTTTGAAGGACACATTCTTTGATTTTTTGTCTTCTTGAGAATTCTTCTTCTCAAGAGCGGTTATGCATTTCTCTATAGATAGAGATTCCTTCATGTTTTCTGCAAGTGTAGGCAGTTTTTCTCTATCAACAAAAATGGCTAAATTGGATGGAAGAGATGAAATATACCACTCAATTTGAACTTCTGCGCCAGGAACTGATGTAGCAGGAATTTTATTGAGAAATTTATTAATTCTTGAATTAAAATATTTTATTTTTTCCACCAATTTAGCTTTTAGATTTGATAAATCATTGATAAGTGTAGCAGTGGTCCTATCATCCCCAAACTTAGCTAGAAATTTTTCTTCGAACATATTCCAACTACTTATAGAGATGGCAGGCAATGAAAAATACCATGATCCTGCAGATCCTGTAAAAATGTATGGAAATAATATTACAACTCAATCCTCTTCAACTACTCCTTTTAAATTGATGCCTATCATATAATTATGAATGTGTTCTTCTACTGAAAGACCATCATCAGGATTAACTTTGGGTAACCATCATTCAGGTAAATTTGGTAGAGCATGAAGAGGAGCGGGAATATTTATGGCCCCTGGATTGTTCCATGGTCATACATTTGGTGGAGGTACTTGGCCTGCCATTGGACCTTGGGTGGATGTGATGGATTGAGTTTGAGTTGAAGAGGAGGGAGGTTAAGTGCTAGAACTAGTTGAAGGGATAGTATTCTAAGTACTGTAACTATTTAAAGTAACACTGATCGTTGGAGTGGAAGTGGTGGAAATGAGTGGAGGTAGTGGAGGTGAATGAGATAAGATCTTGTTGGCGATTGAATCTGATTGAGTCCACTTTATTATCTTTCGAGTACTTTTGATGGGAAATTCAAAAGAAACAATTCTTGTCTTTTGACTTTCTGATCGAGTTAATATTCTTCGAGGTTGTAAAGAAGATGAAATACTAATCTCTGATGTTTGAGAAGTTTCAGGATTTTCAGCAGAAGTGGATACTCTCTCTAACTTTTCTATCAAAGACTGAAATTTAGGGGAATTTTAATGAAACTTGGGAGACAGTATGGGTTTATTATCACTAGGAGACTTAGGAGAAGTATGATCAACTTCAGATTTTAAAGATGAAGTTCTAGATAATTTTCTAGAAGTTGATGGGGATCTAGAGAGAGAGACTTTTAGATTTACCTTCAGATTGATAAGAACTTCTTGCCATTAAAAATACTCTATTTCTAGTGCCAAAATGTTGAGGGCTCATAATTCATTGCCACAACATGGGGGAAAACCACCCGGTCTGAAACTTAAAGCAACTCCTTTTGCATTTGGTGTGGTGGCTCCGACTGGGGATAGTGGGACCATTTTCCCAATAAGGATGACTTTTGAGTGTGTTTTTATTATATAACATGAAATGGAAAAATTATTCTAATCTATCACATGCATCTATCTAACACTATTTACTTTTTACTATATTCCAGGGGTGTTTCTTCATTTATGCGATCTAAAGATATATCCTTCAACTATTAGTAGTGTAGATTATTTAACAATCGAAAGAGATGAAAATTATGTAAGATGATTCTTCTAAAAAAATAGTTTGATTAGAAGAATTGTGAAAAGTATATCGCATTCATATGTGTAATTATATATCCAATAAGAAATTAGAGACAAATATTAGTACAGAAGTGCATTTAAAATTCATCTTTAATGACGTTTCAAATATTTAATGCAATAAAAAGATGACTGTCAATCTAGAAAGCAAGACTTAATACAAGTTAATAGAAGTACCATATGTACAAAGTTCTACTCATGTAAACTGACAGTATATTTCTGCTCTCTTCACTTTAAAGAAATTTAAAGAGTACAATAGTGCAACATCAGTTAATCAGCTTGAAATTTCAAAAGATAATAGACTGTGTTCCATTAATTCATAAAAGCATTCACAAACTTATAGAAGTGCATTCTTTGAGAATGATTTTGACAAATTTCTTGACCCTTCTCTAAATGCATGAGAGGGGTTTAAATACTAAACTAACTATGTTTTAAAAATATATTATTACATAAAAATAGAGGAGGTCTCAAACAACCATCCTCGTAAGACAAACTTTAACTACAATCTCGGAAAATAAAGTAACAATATGACTATGAATTCTGATATTTCATTTGGATTTGGTCCCAAAGTTGACAAATATATAGCACGGGCTTGAGCTGAGCTGGCTGCAAAATCATCGATATGAACTGTCCCTTGAATACCACATTTGAGAGTGCTAGGCTCCGATCTTATTGTCAAATATGTTAAAGGATGCAGGGTATGGTAGTGATGATAAGGTTTGATCAGAAAATTCCAATAATTTTCTTGATCAAACTTATTTACTTTTTTAATCGTTTCATCCTACATTTTTGCCTTTTATTTCTACTGTGTTTCCAACTTTTTGACTTCTAAGAGCACTTCAGATGTGCACTCTTTGATAAGTTATTTTAAAAGTTGTTCACATACAAATTCATATATTTCCTTTTTCAACCTTGATTTTTTCATTGCTACTTTCTCTTCTTGCTTTATCTCTGCCTTCCAATCCTTGAATAAGATCTCCTTATGGAATTTATCTACCTGAGGTAGATCAACTTCCTTACCTGAGTCTGATGCTTGCCATTGAATGTGTTCATTAATTTTCTTTTTGACCTTCTCACATTCAAGTTTCTGGATAGCTACTTGTTGGATCAGTATTTCACTTGAGTCACAATAAGAGCTAGTGATAGAAGCTTGTTGGAAAAATACTTCTTTTTTTTTCTTTAATTTATAATTCACATCCAATGCTTCCTTTATGAATTTCTCTAGCTATGGTTGGCTTTGTAATCTGTTCATTTCTACTTCCAGTTGTGTTTTCTTCTCAGTGAGTTGTACTTGATGCTGCAAATTAAGATATTCAAAATCCTTTTGAAATTGATACATCTTTAATTCCATTTTCTTGCTGGAGTTGGAATTTTCTTGCTTTAACTGTCTCTCTGATTCATGTAATCTATCTTATCTCTGCTTCAGTAACATTTTAACCTCAGTGGCCTTATCAATAGTGGTAGTAGCATATGCAGCTACAAAGTGTGATAGTTTGGTTAAGTTTTCTGTAGGATCAGCTAGACGATCCTTCCAAAAAACATCAACATATTCATTTGTAAGGCTTGAACCTTTTTCTTCTCTTGACTATAGCCTTATGACTAGGACTGTAGAAGACATCCAGCGAAGGGATTTCCTCAACTTGTAACACTATATGTTATGTAGGATAATCCAGAATGATCTCTCGATCATGAGTGTCAGGAACTTGTTGTAGTGGAGTAACAGTTTTCCACTAACTTCTGAGAATGTTCTGATGTCTGAGAACTGGTAGATTGATCAGTATTGGGATTTGTTTGAGGAGTTTTTATTGCTTTAGAAAATTTATCCCATTCACTCTTCAAGTCCTTTAGTTGAGACTTTTATGACTGATCAAGTGTATCTTGACTGTGTTGAACTTCTTGGGAAGATGAATCTATTCCATTGCTTTCTCCTTTCTCTTGCATCTCAATCTCTTTTATTACTTGATTGATTACATTTTCTCGGTTCTCCTTTCTATTTTCGGATTCATTTTCAGAATGACCTGAATTCTGATATTTATGTTCTGATTGCCCTGACTCATCTTTGGACATGTATTTTACTTCATTATCCAAGCTAATACTTGGAGTAGGTCTTTTGACATCCTCAATAGTTAATAAATCCATAGGAATCCTTTCCAGTATCTTGTTTCTATATGTTTGGAAGGCTTCCAAGTCATCTTGATTGAGTTGATTGGATGAAAACTTAAGGACATCTGAAAACTTTTCAATACCTTAAAATAAATCATCAAATCTATCTATCTCTTTCACAAAAGGCTTTACTTTGAGCTCTGTGATGTACTTTTTAATCACATCATTGGGGTCTTATGGCCGTTTTGGAATTACTTCCAAATTCAATAGATTAACATTTGAAACTTTTTTGTAGGCATGAACAATATCAAAAATTGAAAAAGTACCACACTATAAAGGAAAATTAGGCCAAACGACCTTCTTAGTATCTTTCAGTTGTTTAGAAATACCATTTACAACAAGCTGGTAGGAAATTTCTCATGCAAGTAACTTATCAGTAACATAATATGGTAGGACACTAGGAGAAGCATAACTACCAAAAATTCTGACATAAGTGAAACTTTCCTCTACGAAGCATCTAGCAACTGGAAAAATGTCTGTACTATCCTCTTTGGAAACCCTAGGGGCTTTCTCATTGAATATAATCTGTTACATAGGCAACATGACTCTATGGAAAATTTTGTAAAAATGCATATGGAAGTCTGATTCCCAAAGGGCTCTGTGGTAAAACGGGGGTATTTCTCTAGAAACACTTCTTTTACTCCTATACTCCATGATGTTTTTGGCTAAATTATCAGATAGTATATTTTCCCAATTCAGAATTAAGGAATTGATGATTGTGCTAATTAATGGGACCCAATCTATAGAAAGCTTAGTGATATCAGGTTTTGCATATAATCTACACAACATACCGACATCATAATAGTAAGGGGAAGGAATTTTTGCTATTGGGTACATACCAAGTTTATCTTGTTTAAGCTTTCATTTTTCTTCCTTCCATTCCTTTATGAATTTCATCAGGTATGGATGTTTTCCTCTAAATCTTTGAAGAAAAGATTTGACATAGTTCTGCTGCGAGACAGGTAAGGGGTAAATTTTCCTCAAGTCTTCTGCCATGAATGAAACTATATTCTCACCCTTTGAATCCTTGAATTTTCTATCTTCTACGTTCAAGTGGTCAATTACCCACATAACGATATCTTTATATGGGAGAATCTTTGGCATTGCTGCTACCTTATGGATGAATGAAAACGCAACGCCGAAATAGGTCGGGTCTGAAGGGACTGATGCGCCTACTGTAGCAACTTTGACTATTACCCTTGGCTTTTAATCTTCAAAAAACTTATACATTTCCTCCCACAAAGAACTTCCACATTCCTTGTTGCAGGTGGTGCCTGAGAATAGGGGAGACATATCCGAGTCTTTGGTAGATGACAGTTGGGAAATTTCTTTGCCTTTCTTTCTCATTTCTATTTTCCTTTATCCATTAAGTGGTTTCCTAATTTCAAGCGAAAAAATCAAACATTAAAAATATAGAGAACAGAGAGGCAGACAGAATTAAAACAAATCCGACGTTCAATCACTTCAAAACATACTCGAAGTAGATATGAATCTATTAAAACCTTATTTCTATTAAATGTTGTTAATCACCAATAATATTTTTAAATCAAATCTCTTATACCTTCACATGAAATTTCTATCTATCAATTTAAGACGTTGGATCTCATATTTAGTTTTATTTGACATGATTCATTTCGCATGCTTGAGCAAATAAACTACCAGTTCATCGCACATCACAACTTATAACTATTTCCATTTGTGATGTTACCCATAAATCTCACGAAATGCGATCTATGCAAATCGCACATCGCAATTTTTATGTGGTAATGAGTTTTCTTTTAGTTATCTCTTGCGAAATACGAAATGTGCTTTAAGAAATCATGCCACTATGCTTTATCGAACCTTGGAGCTTTATGTTTATTTCTTTATTGGCTCGTCGGGTTCGATTAATTGCAACTTTCACCGAATTTCTTATAAGTTGATAATTTTATTAGGCGTGATGCGATTTTGGTTTATAATGGTGTTTAAAGCATTTGCAATAATATTTTAATATGACTTCGAAAAGAGCTTTAGCACATATCGCAACCTGCAAGTTTTAATATGTTTTAAGTCGTTCAGTCTTGTAAGTTGTGTGAATTGTGATGCGCGCTAAGGAATGAAAGAGGAAAAGCAAAAGAAACCTTATTTCATAAAGTTTTTTGACTTAAGTTATAAATAAGTAAAATAAATTTCCTAATTATTTTTAAAGGGTCCCAATTTAGTAAAAATAAATGCGGGTTTTTGTATAACACAACAACTAGCGATTCACTTGGGAGAACTAGCTATCTCTGACTAACTTTTTGAAATTTCTAAAAAATGTTTTTGAAATAAAAATAGTTGCAGGAATGAATTTAAAACAAATAATATCTCACTAAGCAACCAAATCTCTCTTAATTATGATTCAAAAGAATTCCTCTTTTAAAAATAAAAGTATGAGAATCTATATCAGTCTTTACTCAGTTCAAAAATATAAAGAAAGTGGCTCTTTTCGTATTAGCTTTATAAATATTTACTCTTTTATCATAGGTAGAGCCTCTAATCCAATAAGAACTTTAAGATCTTGGTAGGGTTACCTTTTACCTAGCAATGATTTATCATCCCATCTAGTCTTTCTTACAATTTACGAAAATAAATTCAAACATTATTCACTTGATCTGTTTTGAAACTTATTTTTCTTTTTTGTATCATATTTTTATTTACTTAAAAGCCACTGTCTTGGCCTGGTAACCAATAATGACAATGCCCTTCACTAGTTGTAATTAAACTGATCAAGCTAGCTCTTGATGAGACCCCTTGTCCTCTTGATATAATCTCAAGTCATTACCCTATTTTGGTAGGCAGTACTAGTAATGACAGCTCAACTATTTCCCTATGAACATGGTAAACAAGCTTGTTATGAGACTTATTATCTTTTAAGCTTTTCTAGTATAATTTTTTTTTGAATTTCTTCTAAAAATTGATAAGTTTTCTCAGACGGGGTGAATCATTGGTCCTTTTGAGGATTATGGATGATAATTTTTTTGACTTTTAGATTGCTTTTCTGTAAAAGAGACTTTACTATGTTAAATATTCTTTTCTTGACTGATAACAGAATAACCATGCTTTATAAATATGAGATTTTATCAGAGAATAAATAACTTCAGTGAAATTGCATCTTTCAGTGAAAATAGAATCTATTTTTCTTTCAAATATTTCGATTGTTTCCTTAATATTTCTTATTTTTATAAAACTTAAATAAAAAATATCATCTGAGATGTTTATTTGAAAAGCCAAAAATTTATACTATGTAACTTTTATTTTCCTAAGAGAAAAGAAAAAGACACTAGTATATAAGAATAGAAGGGGTTTCCTCCTATGAAAATTATTTCTTTAAAATCTACCCATTAACAGGAAAATAATCTCTTTTGCCTGATAGATCTTGCAATAAGAATGTTGATGGCTGAAATGGACCTAGCTAGAGTTTTTGAAACTTAGTGTGTTTATCTTTTTCCTCATGCGCTTTGTCCCATTTCAATACCAGATCACCAATTTGAATTTTTTTTGGAGTAACATAAGTTGTATCAAATGAAGCTTTTACTATCTGTTGATGATGTGTATGAGTATGATTATCTTTTTCTATTCTTCTTCTAGCTTAATAATTTGAAATTGTCTTAGTTGTAATGAAGAAGAAGGAGAATCATCAATGAACTGAACTAAGGCAAGGGAAGGAATAACTACATTGGTAGGAAGAACAAATTCTTTTCCATAAAAAATATTGAATGGAGAAATACCAATAGAAGCTTTCTGAGTTATTCGTTCTGCCCAAAGAGCAAAGATTAATGACTTATGCCAATTTTGTTGGTTTTGATCAACAGTTCATTTGATAATTCTAATAAGTTTTTTGTTCGTGGATTCTGCTAAATGATTTCCTTGCATATAATAATTTTCAGAATACTTAAGTTTAAAACCTTTTTTGATTGCAAATTCTATCATAGCAGTTCTTGAGAAGTAAAATACATTATCAAATATTAAAGCAGTGGGTAAACCAAACCTAGTTATGATATATTGGTCAATGAAATCAATGATATTCTCAGAGTTGGATACCTTCAATGGAATTTCTTCCACCCACTTAGTGAAAAATCTGTAGATGTGAGAATATATCTATGTTGTTTGGAAGAATTAGGAACGATCTCACCGATTATATCTAATTCCCATTGTTCAAATGGTTGTTCAATATTAACTGGCTGTAATGGGAAGGATGGCTTCCTTTGCCTTCCAGATGCACTTTGACACACTTTTCATTTTCTTGCATATTCATGAGCATCTTTGAAAAGTGTAGGCCAATAGTAACCATCATGCAGGATTTTGTGTGCTGTCGTATTTCCTGCAAAAAGTCCTCCAGCTAGTCCATCATGGAGCTCTTGCAAGACTTTCTCTGCTTTAGATTTTTCTAAGCATCTTAATAGTATATATCAAAATTTCTCCTAAAAAATACATCGTTGATTAATTCATATTGCTTAGCCTTTAATCTTAAAGCACGTTTCATTTTATAACTGTGTTGGGTTTGGGAATATCCATTTTTCAAATAAAATATGAGATCAGTGTATTGAGATTGCACATCATTGAGGCTTACCTCTGATATTTGTACATTGTTGCCTAAATATTCTTCTGATGATAAATGGGATTCTCCTATTAGCATTCTGCAAAAACCTTGACCTTTAAAAATTTTAGAGGGTCTAATTTTTAAATCATATCCTTGTAATGAGGTAACCCAGTTAGCCCTTTTCTCTCCTAATTCTCTTTGCATTAATAGTTGTCTTAGTGTAGAGAATGGAAATATTATTTTGGTGTGAGTTTTTAGGAGAAAAGGTCTGAAATTATTTATAGCCTTGAAGACAACAAATTCTTGCTTCTCAATAGATGAATAATTTAGTTCTACGCCTTGCAAATTAGAACTGAAAAATGATATTGGTGCTTAAATTTGTTGGCCATTAAGCTATGTTAAAACAACAGCATATGATGTATCTGATGAAAAAGTATATAAAGTAAAAGGATTAGGAAAATTGGGAGTAGTCAGGAATGGAGCATTGGCAATGGATTGTTTGATAAAATCAAATGCTTCTCTTTCATTATGTCCCCATTTAAAGACTGAAATTTTCTTAATCATGTTTTGTAATGGTAAAACGATTTGTGAAAATTCAGGGACAAACCTTTTAAAAAAATTAATTTGTCCAAGAAATGACTGCATAACTTTCTTGTTATGAGGAAAATGAATTCTTTTAATCTCTTCAATTCTTTCAGGATCAATATAGATACCTTTCTTTGACACAATGAATCCTAAAAGTTTTCCTTCATCTAAAGAAAAAAAATGATTTCTTTGGGTTTAATGAGATCCCATACCTTTTACATCGCTCGAAGACTTGCTTTAGGTCAGTCACATGATTGGTTACTTGTTTAGAAAAAACTGTAATGTTGTCTAAATAAATAACCATTGATTTATTTATGAGCCCCCTAAAAGTTGTGTCCATAACTCTCTCAAGAGTGGCACCTGCATTAATATCAAATATTTCATCTTGATGTACGAGAATTTGGTTATATCTCGAGAATCCATCTAGAAAGGACATAAGTTCAAAATCAGCTACTATTTGCAGTACTTGTTCCATGGTTGGTAGTGGAAAGTTGTCCTTTTGACATGCTTTATTTAAGTTCCTAAAATCAATACAAATTCTAATATCACCATTTTTCTTCCTAACGGGAAAAAAATTTGAAACTTCATTTAGAATGTATAACTGGAAAGATGATCTTTTCTTTGAGGAGTTCGTTTAGTTCTTTTTTAATTTGATTTTCAAGGTTTGGGTGAATCTTCCTTAATTTTTGCTATATAGGTTTCTCATATGAAATCATAGGAATTGTGTGTTGAATCACATAAGTATCATATGTTTTAAGATCAGTGTAATCCCAAGCAAAAATACTTTTGTACATTATAAACAACCTGATAAATGATAATCTTTCATCGGAAGATAGACCAAGCCCTAGATTGACATTTTTAGGTTTATCGTTAGTTCTAAGATTTACTAAGTCAAATCTTAAGGCAGAAATTTGAGTTTTTGAGTTAGTAACTCTATTAAACCTATATTTCAGATCATAGAGGTCTTATAACTTGACAACTGACTTAGGAATTGGATTTTCATCTTGTTCTTCCTTAATATGAATGTCATGTTAATTTTCATCCAAAATTTGACTATCATAAGATCCTTCAGATGTTAAGAAATCTACGATATCTAAATCATTATTAAATAATCTCCAATTGGTAATATTGTCACGAAAAAATGGTCTAAAAATTAATTCAATGGAAAATCTATCGAGACTAAACTCTTGAGATGGATTTAACTCTGATGCTACATTAACCAGTAGATCTGCACTACCATTCTGCATTCGAGGCACGGAAGAATTATTGAAGGCTAAGAAATGAATGGTCAATTCTTGGATTAATGATTGATAATGCTTTAAATTTCCAAAATTATAATGAATGGTATTTATTACCTGTCTAATAATGATTTATGAATCTCCTAGGACTTTTATATATTTGATGTTAAGATCAATGGATTTGTAAAAACCTTGGACTAATGCTTCGTATTCAACTATACTGTTCGTGCAATTGAATTCAATTCTACGGGATAACATGGTTTTTTCTCCTTCTGGGCTTATTAAAATACATACATCTCCTACACCATCTTTAGATTTAGAACTGTCCAAATAAAGAGTCCAGAATAAAGAATTAACTACTGGTTTATCTACAAACATTTTGCATTTTGAAATGTCTGTCTAGAAAAAATTCTCGATCTGAGAAATAACTACATTATCGAAAAAGGGTGATGGTTGAGGGATAAAATTTCCCAAAAATGATTCCGTCGAGTAATTTCTAATAATGTTATTATTGAATGCTATTGGCTCGTTTATCCCTTCGAAATCAGTGACTGTATGTTTCATGAACTTTTCACGGTCTACCCAGATTTGATTTGGATTTCCATTGTATGGTAGCCACATATGTGACCATTCTGTTGCAAAATATCCATGAAACTTTTCAGACCAGTATATAATTAATACTAAACCATAAAACTCAAGAATATCAGCCACCAATATATATATTATTTGAGAAACCTTGGTATTTGATGACAATCTGATAGAAAATGAATTTATTTCTCCCACAAACTCTACTCTAGTTCTATCAAGCTGTACTATATGAAAATGAGAAATTTGAGGAGTTTTGTTCAACTTAGCACACACTTATTTTGGCATTATATTAGAGGAAGCCCCTGAGTCTATTAAACAATTATGGAAATTTTTATTATAGATCTCATAGGTTGAGAGAAGTGGAGGAGTATGAGAGATGGATCGATCACCTATCATAATCAAATCTATAACATCTATTTTAATTGAAGGAGAAGATGGCTTGCCGATTTCATTAGTAGCTTTTACTACTATTGGAGCAGGTAAGGCTGAAGCAGGAATCACATTCAAGTCTCTAACTAATATTTTCTGATGTTGCTTTAATTTAGTAAGTTTTTGAATTGAAATTTTGACCCTGGTTTTCTTCATGTCTTCAACTACATTATACTCAATAGTATCTGAGACTACCATTGTATTTGATGTAGGTGGAGTATCTGAAGTAACAAGACTTATTTGTGTAGCCTTTGAAGTAGAATTTTTACTTATTTTTTTATCTTTAGCAGGCGTTGAATTCTTTTTTTGTTGATTTGGCTCCGTTGCTTTAGTAGTCTTTCTCCTTCTTGTACTCACAGGTAAAGCTTCATGTTGTTCTTCATTTGGTAGGATGAAATCCCACATTCCATTTAGTTCAACGTATTATTCTTCTTCATTTTCTTCTTCCTCTTTTTTCTCTTCCTCTGTATCTTGATTAGACTCAGTATTAGATATGATATTTGGTGGTTGAGTATTAGAGGACTATTTTTTCTTGAAGGATCTGAAAGTCTTTTTTGAGCTAGAAATTTCAGCAACTTATTTCTTGATATCTGCCATATCAATTGTCATAGTATTTAAAACTTTCTGAAGACCTTCTACATCAAAAGGTTCTTTACATGGCTTCTTTTTAGAATCATCTTTGAAGGATACCTTCTTTGATTTTCTGTCTTCTTGAGAATTCTTCTTCTCAAGAGCAGTTATGTGTTTCTCTACAAAGAGAGATTCCTTCATGTTTTCTGCAAGTGTATACATCTTTTCTCTATCAATAAAAATGGCTAAATTGGATGGAAGAGATGAAATATACCACTGAATTTGAACTTCTGTGCCAGGAACTGATGTAGCAGGAATTTTATTGAGCAATTTATTAAATCTTAAATTAGAATCCTTTATTTTCTCCCTCGATTTAGATTCTAGATATGATAAATCATTTATAAGCGTAGTAATGGACCTGTCATCCCCAAACTTAGCTATAAATTTTCCTTTGAACATATTCCAGCTAGCTATAGAGCTGGCAGGCAATGAAAAATACTATAATCCTACATATCCTATGAGAGTGTATGGAAATAATCTTACAACGAAATCCTCTTCAACTACTCCTTTTAAATTGATGGCTAGCATATAATTATGAATGTGCTCTTCTGTTGGAAGAAAATCATCAAAATTAAATTTGGGTAACCATCATTCAAGTGATTTTGGTAGAGCATGAAGAGGAGCAGGCATATTTATGGCCCCTGGATTGTTCCATGGTCATACATTTGGTGGAGGTACTTGGCCTACCATTGGACCTTGGGTGGATGTGATGGATTGAGTTTGAGTTGAAGAAGAGGCAGGTTGAGTGCTAGAACTAGTTGAAGGGAGAGTAGTTTAAGTACTAGAACTTGTTAAAGTAACACTGATTATTAGAGTAGAAGTGGTGGAAATGAGTGGAGGTAATGGAGGTGAATGACATGAGATCTCACGGGTGATTGACACTGATTGAGTCTATTTATTCTCTTTCGATTACTATTGATGAGAAATTCAAAAGGAATAATTCATGTCTTTTGAATTTTTGATCGATTTAATATTCTTCGAGGTTGTAAAGAATATGAAATACTAATCTCTGATGTTTGAGGAGTTTCAGGCTTTTCAGCAGAAATGGATACTCTCTCTAACTTTTCTATCAAATATTGAACTTCAGGGGAATTTTGATGAAACTCGGGAGACAATATGGGTTGAGTAGCACTAGGAGGCTTAGCATAAGGATGATCAAATTCAGATTTTAAAGATGAAGATCTAGATAATTTTCTAGAATTTGATGGGTATCTAGAGGGAGAGAGGCTTTTAGATTTACCTTTACATTGATTAGACCTTCTTGGCATTCACAAGGCCCTCCTTATATTGCCAAAATGTTGAGGCCTCGGAATTCGCTGCCACAACATGGGGGAAAAACACCCAGTCTGAACGTTAAAACAACTCCTTTTCCGTTTGGTGTGGTGGCTCTGATTGGGGATAGTGGGACCAGTTTCCAAATAAGGATGATTTTGGGGTGTGTTTTGATTATACAACATGAAATGTAAAAATGATTATAATCTATAACATGCATCTATATAACACTATTTAATTCTACTATATTCCGGGGGTGTTTCTTCCTTTATGCGATCTAAAGATATATCCTTCAACAATTAGTAATGTAGATTATTTAAAAAAAGAAGGAGATGAAAATTATGTAAGATGAATCTTCTAACAAAATAGTTTTATTAGAAGAATTGTGAAAAGTATATCGCATTCATATGTGTGATTTATATCCAAAAAGAAATTACAGACAAATATTAGTACATAACTGCATTTAGCATTCATCTATAATGACATTTCAAATATATAATGCAATAAAAATATGACTGTCAATCTGGAAAGCAAGACTTAATACAAGTGAATAGAAGTACCATATGTACAAATTTCTATTCCTGTAAACTAACACTATATTTCTTCTCCTCTTCACTTTAAAGTAATTAAAGTAGTACAATAGTGCAACATCAGTTAAATAGATTGAAATGTCAAAAGATTATAGACTATGTTCCATTAATTGATAAAAGCATTCACAAACTTAGAAAAGTGCATTCTTTGAGAATGTTTTTGAAAAATTTCTGGACCCTTCTCTAAATGCATGAGAGGGGTTTAAATACTAAACTAACTATGTTTTAAAAATAGTTTATTACATAAAAATAGAGGAACTTTAAAACAACCATTCTCGTAAGACAAACTTTAACTACAATATAGGAAAATAAAGTAACAATATGACTATGAATTCTGATCTTTCATTTGGATTTGATCCCGAAGTCAAAAAATATATAGCATGGGCTTGAGATGAGCTAGTTGTAAAATCCTCTATTTAACCTATCCCTTAAATACCACATTTGAAAGTGTTGGTTACGATCTTCTTGTCGAATCTGTTAAAGACTGCATGGTCTATTACTGATGATAAGGATTGATTAGAAAATTCCAATAATTTTATTGATCAAACTTATTTACTTCTTTAATCGTTTCATCCTGCATTTCTGCCTTTTGTTTCCACTGTGTTTCTAGCTGTTTGACTTCTGAGAGCACTTCAGAATTGCACTCTTTGATAATTTTTTATCTTAAAATTTTTTCACATATAGATTCAGTAATCTCCTTTGTCAACCTTGATGCTTTCACTACTGCTTTCTCTTCTTGCTTTATCTATGTCTTCCAATCCTTGAATAATATCTCCTTGTGGAATTTATCTACCTGAAGTAGATCAGATTCCTTGCATGATTCTGATGCTTTCCATTGAATGTGTTCATTAATTTTCTTCTCGACCTTCTCACATTCAAGTTTCTGGATAGCTACTTGTTGGAACAGTATTTCACTTGAGTCACAATAAGAGCTAGTGATAGAAGCTTGTTGGAAAAATACTTCTTGTTGTTGCTTTGATTTATCATTCACATCCAGTGATTCCTTTATGGATTTATCTAGATGTGGCTGACTTTGTAATCTATTCATTGCTACTTCAAGTTGTGTTTGATTCTCAGTGAGTTGTACTTGATGTTGAAAATTAAGATTTTCAAAATCCTTTTGAAATTGGGACATATTTAATTCCATTTTCTTGCTGGAGCTATACTTTTCTTTCTCTAACAGTCTCTCTAATTCATCTATTCTATCTTATCTCTGCTTCAGTAACACTTTAACCTCAGTGGCCTTATCAACAGTGGCAGTATCATATGAACCTGCAAAGTGTGATAGTTTGGTTAAATGTTCAGTAGGGTCAGCTAGAGGATCCTTCCACAAAACATAAACATATTAATTTTTAAGGTTTGAGACTGTATCATCAATTCTTCTCCTTTTTCTTCTCTTGACTACAGCCTTATGACTAGCACTGTAGAAGACATCCAGTGAAGGGATTTCCTCAACTTGTAACACTATTTGTTCTATAGGATAAGCCGGAATGATATCTCGATCATGAGTTTCAAGAACTTGTTGTAGTGAAGTAACAATTTCCACTAACTTCTGAAAATGTTCTGGTGTCTAGGAACTGGTAGATTGATCAGTATTGGGATTTGTTTGAGGATTTTTTATTGCTTTAGAAAACTTATCCCATTCACTCTTCAAGTCCTTTGGTTGGGAATTTTCTCACTAATCAAGTGTATGTTGACTGTGCCAAAATTCTTGGGAAGACGAATATATTCCATTGCTTTCTCATTTCTCTTGCATCTCAATCTCTTTGATTACTTGATTGATTACCTTTTCTAGGTTTTCCTTTCTATTTTCAGATTCATTTTCATAATGACCCAAATCCTAAGATTTATGTTCTGATTTCCTAACTCATATTCAGACACATCTTTCACTTCATTATCCAAGCTAATACTTGGATTAGGTCTATTGACATCTTCAATAGTCAATAAATCCAGAGGAATCCTTTCTAGTATTGTAATATTCCTTTCTAGGGATTCTCAAGATTCTATGTCAGAGATGGAATACAGAGGCATTTACTGGTTATATCACCTCTAAAAAGAGAGTGAGAACCAAAGGATTCCTAGCCAACTGTAGACTCTGCCTATAGAACTTGGAATAATCCCTTTGAGGAATCTCAACAAGGTCTTCAATGAAAACGCTATATAAGAAAATATAAGCAAGAATAATGTAGATCAGGGCTAGGATCCCCTCATTTAGGCTGTATTTGACTTATATATATAATTTTATCTGAAACAAATAAGTTTAAGCGCATTAAATAGATCTCCCAAAATGAAGACTAGTTAGAAATCAGCCAAGGAGAGAGACTGCTGAAACACAAAACCCCAACAACTAGAATTGCACAGTTTTGACTGAAACTCAAAGGAGGATAGAAAAATATCTGATACTTCAGAGATATAACAGTAAATCAGACATATATTTGAGCTTATAGCTTCTACAACAGATTACAAAAGAAACTAGGGCAAAATCCCTTCAGAAATTAGAGCTGCAACTAGGAATAAATTGCAGAAATACATAGACAACGTTATTGTTCAGATGGTTCAGCTGTTGTACATTAAATTTAAGATATTTGACATATACATGGATGAAAAATAAGATCTAATATGGATCTGGAAACTACAAGACTTGAAGAACAAGATCCAATTGGAATTACATCAAAATATTGCATAATAAGTTGTAGATCTGAATTACAATTTACAGTGCTGCAGAAAACCAAGAAATTTATGAAGATAAATTTTATTACTGAAATAGATCAGATATATAGAGACATGGATCAGAAACCCAATCCATGGATCACCAAGGGAAGGCAAGCCTAACACTAAGAGGTATTCCTCCAAACTGATAGCAAACTGAAATAAGCAAGCCCTCTCACAAAATAACGCAGTATTGAGCAGAAACTGCACAGAGGGTGAAGGAGACTGAATAAATGGAATGAAATTACAGATATTATAAAAAATATGGATCATATATCTCTTTGGAGGCTTAAGAACACACTCCAACAGAGAAAGCCTCTCAAAACAAGCTAGATCTAAGCAGATCTAGAACACCACTTGCTACAAAAGATAGCAGCTGCAAAACCCTCAATGGGCCAGCACTGCTCATGAAAGATAGAGCTTGGTCTCAAAATAGATAGTGGCCAACTTCAGCAAGGAACTCCTCCAATGATCCTCAAGGGAAGAGATGAAACCCATAAATAGGAATTCCAATCACAATCCTCCACCAAGCAGCATAGAATGGTATTTGTCTAAGCAGACAAATACTTTAGAAATATGATCTATCAAAAACCTCTTCATGTTGCTCTCCTCCTTATTTTATAACATGATAAGGCCCTTGAAAACCCTAAACCACTTTAATGAGTTACCCCTCTTCACATTAGAGGCTCCCTTCTAGAACTACGCAGTCCCTCTTGGAGATGCATTGAACCTAGACAGCGCAGTTGATTTGGTCAAGGTGGATCTAGTCTTTGGCTCAAACCTCTTTCACACCTGCAAGTGATTATTTAAATAGCCCAGATTTTTATTTTTTCACATGTGCATTGATTTATTTGGATTTTTACATTTCCTCCTTTATTCATTTATTCATAAAACATAAATTAAATCAAAACTGAATGTCTCCTCTTAGCTAAGGCTAAGTAGGAACATTACAGTCCTCCCCCTCAAAATGTTGCTTGTCCTCAAGCAACTGGTAGGATAAGAGCTGTATTTCTTCTCCTTCTTCATTGATGACACCATCAAGAATCAAGCTTTCATCATGGAGTAGGTGTTCACCAAGAAGATACATCAAAAACTACTCCTCCAATGCTAACATGATAGGTGCATAGTCTGCCCCTTCAGGAGTGGAAAACTCAACAGAAATAAACATGGGTGAGCCAATGTCACATCTGAAACATGTATCATGAAGTACAGGATAAAGCTTCATTCCATGTGGTAAATGTACACTACTTACTCTTTGCCCATACATACCCATAAAAAAAACTAATATGTCATCTATGTATGGTAGCAAAATCACATAAAGGCAAATTGAAATTTTCACATGAGGAGGTGGGTCACAATCCCACATAAGGTACTAGAGTGGTACACTCCTTGTTTTGTGTAGATCTGAATGTGATAGGTGGTACTCCCACCACATATTTGTTGCATGGGTCACTTTAACATGGCTGAAAGTGAAACCCTCATTAGGTGCCTTTGGGAAGCACCCATCATGATAAACAATCTCCCTTTGCACCTCAAGGGAGTGGCCAACTTTGGAATTTTTATTGGCCCAATATTTTCCATGAGATATGCATGTAATATTACTCCTTGTAGGATCCATGGCCTGCATACAAATGGTAAGAGAATGTTCCAAATCAGAAAAATATACTTGCTCCACAAGATCAGATTTCCTACCATACAAGTCTCCCACACACATAGAGTTAGGCTTGGGATTTTCTCCTCTTTTGAGAGAAGAAGGAGATGCATGAAATGTCTCCTGCATAGGATCCCTTGGCTGTCCCATCTCCACCTAAATATTGCACTCTTGTAAGCACTGATTTAGTTCCTCCCAATCATAATGCTGATGTAGCTCCTCCTCCATACCCTCCCAATCAAAACTCTGCAAGATTAGGGAGTAAATTCTTGCTGATTGCATGTAGCTGGAAAGGAACTCATTATGGGCTCTTTGTAGTATCTCTTGCTTAAGCTTGGAGGCTTGAGACAAGAATACTTTACCAAGATGATAGATGACCCCTTCATGGACCAAGTAGCCTCCTTGCTTTATGCCATCTAAGATCATCCCGGTGTGCAGATCTTTGGAGTACTCCACAGGGAGTTGAGACCTCCAGTATGGATCTACACTTATCAACAAGGACAATACTGTAGATGCATCTATGGTGGTTTTTTCCATGTTGCTGCTTGTTTCTTTGGCATCATGCATGCCAAAATTATTTGTGGGAAGGTTGATCCTCCCCCTTACTTCCTCCCACAGCGCTGTGATTCTTTCTCCCATTGTTTCAGCACTTGTTGAAGCTTTCCCCAAAGAATCTAATGGCACCCCAAGTGGCTTGCCATGATGTAGGAATGTCCCTTGTAGCAATCTCATAAACATGAGAGAAGGAACTGTGAGATCCTTGCCCTCACTGCATAATTCCATATTTTTTGTGTGGGTAGAGACATCAAGTGAAGGGTAGGTGTGCATGCCTTGAATGACTTGTTGTTTGCTACTCTTCAAATCCACCCATTCCATCTAAAAGGCCTTCCAATCAGTGGTGACTTTTCCCAAAGTAATCAACCACTAGACGCCCAAGATGATGTTGGTGTCTGGTATGTCCACTACAAAGAAGTGGTGCTCCAAGGTGTAGGTCCCCATAGTCACAGAAAATGATGGAACATACTACATGCACTGCATAGTTCTATCTCCCGGAACCAAAAACATAGAACCCATCAAAAGTATCATTAGGGATCCCTCTCCTTTGCACAAAGTGAGCATCAATAAAGTTGTGGGTTGCCCCACTGTCAATAAGAATAGATACTCTTTGGTTCATGACTGAACCCTACACTCTAAGAGTCAAATACTTGGGCACTCCTCTGGATGATGATGGATCCTCCTCCTCATCATCACCAGCATGGTGACCTCTCCTAGGTCCATCATTGCCTTCCTTCTCCTTACAATCAGAGAAAACTTCAATATAATGTGCTCTTCCAGCAGCACATCTATGTCTCGGTACCCATGGCTCTTGACAAGTGAAACATAATTTCTTCTTTCTCAACTCCCTCCAGAGATCATTGTCAAGAAGATTTTTCTATGAGCTCTCCTTGGGTGGAGCAGCTTTCCCTTCCTTCCCTTTAGAAGAGTGAGTGGCTTTTCTTGGGAAGGTTTCCTTTGCTCTTGGCAAGGCATCTTGGAGATCTGTTGTTCTTTCAATGGCATCATGCAGAGTGGTGGGTTTGGTAGACTTGACCAACCCATGAAAAGGTTCTTCCAAGCCATCTATGAACATATAGACTCTCCTTGCAACCGAAAGATCCGGAACCATTACAAACAGCCTCAATAATTCAGAGATATAGGCTTCATCATCTCCTGTCTGCTTAAGCTTTGCCAAGCTTATGAAAGGGGCCTCTGGATCCTTCCGATCAAATATTTCCACTAGTCTCCTAGTGAACTCAGAATGTGTGGACACATTGCTGTGCCCCAATGCAGAAAGTCCATGAAACCACCAATCGTGGGCTTCTCCATCAAAATGCAGTGTAGCAATCTTTATGGCTTCTGCTTTGGCACTTTATTCAGCTGGAAATAGATGTCCAACTTTTCCACCCATTCTTTAGCTAAACAAGAGGGTGATCCATCAAACTTAGGCAAGAAGAATCTGCCCATGGTGTGGTGCCTCCCATGAAGAAAGCCTCCATCTCTATACTACTGCAATGGCCTCCTCCAGTCCTTCAGATGGTAGAAGTCTTGAAAGCTCAAATTATCCTTGAACCTTTGACTTTGTGAATCATATTCTGAAAAGTAGCCTTCCAAAGAGGTTGGATCTTGAAGCCCTTCATTCTCTACAGCCAAAAAGGTGGGCATTGTAGAGCGTTGTGAGATCTGTGGAACTTGTGGCAAGCTCACAGGCTGTCCAGTTCCATACTGAGACATTTCAGAACTTTCTCCTTGGTGGAGTCTTCCAAGGGGCTCCCTCATTTGATATATCCTCATCTCCTTTATCTCCTTGGATAGATCTTGCATAGGTTCCAAGAGAGTTTTTTCAAACTCTTTTGCCTCCTTATCTTTATCATTCACCAATTCAGGGGCTTTCCCCTTGTCTTGACCCTTGTCAAGGTCAACAGTAGTATAGTCATAATTTCTATGACTTCTATTCTAGTATATCCTCTCCCTATTAGAAATAGGATCTTCATCTTCGAAATGCATCATGACTGAGGCTCCAATGCTAGCACAGGCTATGCCAAGAGTGGGGCTTCGATACCACTGTAATATTCCTTTTTGGGGATTCTCAAGATTATATGTTAGAGATGGACTACAAAGGAATTTAATGGTTATGTCACCTCTGAAAATAGAGTGAGAACTAGAGGTTTCCTGGCCAACTGTAGACTCTGCCTATAGAACTTGGAATAATCCCTTTGAGGAATCTCAATAAGGTCTTCAATGAAAACGCTGTATAATAAAATATGAGAAATAATAACACAAATCAGGGCTGGGATCCCCTCATTTAGGTTATATGTGACTTATATACATAATTTTATCTGAAAAAAATAAGTTTAAGCACATTAAACATATCTCCCAAAATGAAGACTAGTTAGAAATCAACCAAGGAGAGAGACTGCTGAAACACAAAACCCTAGCAACTAGAATTGTGCAGTTCTGACTAAAAATCAAAGGAGGATAGCCAAATATCTGATAATTCAGATATATAGTAGTAAATCAGACTTATATTTTAGCTTATGGCTTCTACATCAGATTACAAAAGAAACTAGGGCAAAATCCCTTTAGAAATTAGAGCTGCAACTAGGAATAAACTGCAGAAATACATAGACAACATTATTTTTCAGATGGTTCAGCTGCTGTACATTAAATTTCAGATCTATGACATATACATGGATGAAACTTCAGATCTAATACAGATCTAGAAACTACAATACTTGAAGAACAAGATCCAATTGGAATTACATCAAAATATTGCATAATAAGTTGTAGATCTGAATTACAATTTACAGTGCTACAGAAAACCCATAAATTTCTGAAGATAACTTTTATTACTGAAATAGATTAGATCCATAGATACATGGATCAGCAACCCAATCCATGGATCACCAAGGGAAGGAAAGCCTAACACCAAGAGATCTTCCTCCAAACTGACATCAAACTGAAATAAGCAAGCCCTCTCACAAAATAACACAGAATTGAGCAGAAACTGCGGAGAGGGTGAAGGAGACTGAATAAATGGAATGAAATTACAGATTTGATACAAAATATGGATCAGCTATCTCTTTGGAGGCTGAAGAACACACTCCAACAGAGAAAGCCTCTCAAAACAAGCTAGATCTAAGCAGATCTAGAACACCACTTGCTACAAAAGATAGCAGTTGCAAAACCCTCAATGGGCCAGCACTGCTCATGAAAGATAGAGCTTGGTCTCAAACCAGATAGTGGCCAACTTCATCAAGGAACTCCTCCAATGATCCTCAAGGTAAGAGATGAAACCCCTAAACAGGAATTCCAATCACAACCCTCCACTAAGCAGCAGAGAATGGTATTTGTCTAAGCACACAAATACTTTAGAAATATGATCTATCAACAACCTCTTCATATTGCTCTCCTCCTTATTTTATAGCATGATAAGGCCCTTGCAAACCCTAAACCACTTTGATGAGTTACCCCTCTTCACATTAGAGGCTCCCTTCTAGAACTACGCAGTCCCTCTCGAAGATGCATTGAACCTAGACAGCGCAGTTGATTTGGTCAAGGTGGACCCAGTCTTTGGCTCAAAACTCTTTCACACCTACAAGTGATTATTTACATAGCCCAGATTTGTCTTTGTTCACATGGGCATTGATTTATTGGGAGTTTTACTCATTTATTCATAAAAAATAAATTAAATCAAAATTTAATGTCTCCTCTTAGCTAAGGCTAAGTAGGAACATTACAAGTATCTTGCTTCTGTATGCTTGGAAGGCTTCCACATCATCATGATTGAGTTGACTAGATGCAAACTTAAGGAAATCTGAAAAATTTTCAATACCTTGAAAGAAATCATCAAATATATCTATCTCTTTCACAAAAGGCTTTACTTTGAGCTCTGTGATGTAATTTTTAATCACATCATTAGGGTCATATGGCCACTTTGGCATCATTGCCAAATTCAATAGATTAACATTCAAAACTTCCTTGTAGACATGCCCAATATCAAAAACTGAAAAATTACCACACTGTAAAGGAAAATTAGGCCAAACAACCTTCTTAGCATCTTTAAGTTGTTTGGAAATGCCATTTACAACAAGCTGGTAGGAAATTTCCCTTGCAAGTAACTTATCAGGAACATAGTATGGTAGGAAATGAGGAGAAGCATAAATACCAAAAACTTTGACATAAGTGAAACTTTCCTCTTCAAACCATCTAGCAACTGGAAAAATGTCTGTACTAGCCTCTTTGGAAACCCTAGGGGCTTTCTCATTGAATATAATCTAGTACATATGCAACATGACTCTATGGAAAAATTTGTAAAAATGAAGATGGAAGTCTGATTCCCAAAGGGCTCTGTGGTAAATATGGATTGGAGTAGGGTCTTGGGTCGTCCATTTCCATCCCATAGTATGAAAACTAGAAGAAAAAAGAATTGCGTCCATGACATAGGCACTCATGTAAAAGGAGGTTATTTCTCTAGTTGAAACACTTATTTTACTCCTATACTCCATGACGTTTCTGGCTAAATTATCAGATAGTATATTTTCCCAATTCAGACTTAAGGAATTGACAATTGCGTCAATTAATGGGACCCAATCTACAGAAAACCTAGTGTTGTCATGTTTTACATATAATCTATACAACATACCGACAACATAACAATAAGGGGAAGGAATTTGTGCTATTGGGTACGTACGGAGTTTATCTCGTTTAAGCTTGCCTTGGTCTTCCTTCCATTCCTTTATGACTTTCATCAGGTCTAGATGTCTTTCTCTAAAGCTTTGAAGAAAAGCTTTGTCATAGTTCTGCTGCGGGACGGTAAGTGGGACATTGTCCTCAAATATTTTTCCCTGAATGAACCGATATTCTCGCCCTTTGAATCCTTGAATGTTCTATATTCTACTTCAAGTGATCAATTACCCACTTAACCATATCTGTATAGGGGAGAATCTTTGGCCTTGCTACTACCTTATGGATGAATGAACATGCAACATTGAAATAGGTCGGTTTTGAAGGGATTGATGTGCTTGCTATAGCAACTCTGACTATTACCCTTGGCTTTTCACCTTTGAAAAACTTATACATTTCCTCCCACAAATAACTTTCGCATTCCTTGTTGTAGGTGGTGTTTGAGAATAGGGGAGACATATCTAAGTCTTCGATAGATGATGCTTGGGAAATTTCTTTGCCTTTCTTTCTCATTTTTATTTTCCTTGCTCCATTAAGTGGTTTCCTAATTTGAAGAAAATAGAGAAAACATTAAAAATATAGAGAATAGAGAGGCAGACAGAATTAAAAAAAATCTAGCATTCAATCACTTCAAAACATGCTCAAAGTAGATATGAATCTATTAAAACCTTATCTCTATTAAATGTTGTTAATCACCAATAATATTTTTAAATCAAATTTCTTACACCTTGATGTGAAATGTCTATTGATCAATTTAAGACATTGGATCTCATATTCAGTTTGATTTGCCATGAGTCATTTCGCATGCTCAAGAAATTAACTATCAATTCATTGCACATCGCGACTTATAACTATTTCCATTTGTGATGTTACCCATAATCGCACAAAATGTGATCTGCGCAAATATCCCATCGCAATTTTTATGTGGTAATGAGTTTTCTTTTAGTTATGTCTTGCGAAATGCGAAATATGCTTTGAGAAATCATGCCGCTACGCTTTATCGAACCTTGGAGCTTTATGCTTATTTCTTTATTGGCTCGTCGGGTTTGCTTAATCGCAACTTTCATCGAATTTCTTATAAGTTGATAGTTTTTTATTAGGTGCGATGTGATTTTGGTTTATAATGGTGTTTAAAGCGTTTTCAATAAGATTTTAATATGACTTCGGAAAGAGCTTTAGTGCATATCGCAGCCCACAAGTTTTAATATGTTTTTAAGTTGTTCAAGCTTGTAAGTTGTGCGAATTGTGATGTGCGCTAAGTAATGAAAGTGAAAAAGAAAAAGAAACTTTATTTCCTAAAGTTTTTTGACTTAAGCTAAAAATAAATCAAATAAGCTTCCTAATTATTTTTAAAGGGTCCCCATTTAGTAAAAATAAATGGGGGTTGTTGTATAGCACAACAATTAGTGATTCACTTGGGAGAGCCAGCTATCTCTGACTAACTTTTTGAAATTTCTAAAAAATGTTTTTGAAATAAAAATAGTTGCAGGAATTAATTTCAAACAAATAATATCTCACTAAGCAAAAAAATCTCTCTTAATTATATTTCATAAGAATTCGTCTTTTAAAAATAAAAGTATGAGAATCTATATTAGTATTTACTCGGTTCAAAAAGATAAAGCAGGTGGCTCTTTTCGGAATAGCTTTTTGAATATTTACTCTTTTATCATAGGTAGAGCCTCTGATCCAATAAGCAATTTAAGCTCTTGGCAAGGTTACCTTTTACCCAGAAATGATTCATTGTCCCATCTAGGCTTTCTTACAATTTCCAAAAATAAATTCCAACTTTATAAACTTGATCTTTTTTTAAACTTATTTTTCTTTTTTGTATCATATTTTTATATACTTAAAAGACATTTTCTTGGCTTGGTAACCAAATAATTACAATTCCATTCACTAGTTTTAATTAAACTAATTAAAATGGCTTTTGATGATACCCCTTGTCCTCTTGATATAATCTCAATTCATTAACCTATTTTGGTAGGCAGTATTGGTAATGTCAGTTCTACTATTTCCCTATGAACATGGTAAACAAGCTCGTGATAAGACTTATTATCTTTTAATTTTTCTATTATAATCTTTTTTTGAATTTCTTCTAAATATTGATAAGTTTTCCCAGATGGGGTGAATCATTGGTGCTTTTGAGGATTCTAGATCATAGTTGTGTCACTAATTTAGGATAGGAATATTTCCTGGAATAGGTACTGACCATCCATATTCTCCATTTGTACACTCTGCTCCCTATACTACCAATTTAACCACACAATTTATACATGCCATAGCTTGCCAAATGATGAAAGTCTCATAGAATAGAAAAAATCATTTCAAAATCTTTGAGAAAGCCATCACACCACTCAAACAACCCCTTTAAAATTTGAAATGAACTATGATGTGTAAGGCTTACTCCTTATGCATTAAAGGAGTGAATCCTTGCACTAAAATCCTTGGTGTTGTTGCTGGGGAGGTGAATTGAAGTTTATCCCTGGGTGAATGACAAAGTTATAAGTCCGCTTCCGAGGTGTACACTTCCAACTGTCTTTTTAGACTTCTTTACACCTAGTAACTCTGTTGTTGAAGTTCTGGCTCCTAGAAGGACTATAACCAGGGCTAACCCATATTCCCCTTTGATAATCCCAGTTTCTGACCCTAAAAAGATAATAAAAAAAGAAAGCATGAAATTTTTGTACCTCTACTATTGTTTTCTCAAAGGTCATCCCTGAAGAAGTCTTGCAACTTTATCCCCTGATTTTGCAGAAAATCTTGTACCTCCTTTGTTTTCTAACCAAAAAAAAATCTCCACATCACAAGTTGGTGCTTCATCATCTATTGTTCACAATCCACCAATCTTTGTTCCACAAATCCCAACAACTCACACCATGGCATGTCCAAATCCACCCCCTAACCGAATGGATGCAATTGTTGCTGCAAGTTATGCCCCTTTGGTTTTACCTCAGCCTATGAATGCATTAACTGCGAGACGTTATCTCAAGTACATGCCTAAGTTTAGTAGGGAGGGAGAGGTAATAGCTAAAGAAAACCTTGCTGATTTTTATGCCTATGCTGACAATGTGAATATTGAGCATGAAGATGCCTGGATGAGAGTTTTTGTTCAGTCTTGAGGGTGATGTAAGAAAGTGGTTCATATCTTTGACATATGGTGGCATCACTGGAATTGAAACCTTAGATGATACATTTTTAAGGAAATGGGGTGATAAGAAAGACTTTTTGTATTATATCACCGAATTTGGTGCAATAAAAAGAAAAGAAGGAGAATCAGTTTTTGATTTTTCTAAGAGATTCAATAATATGTATAGCAAAATAGCTACTGAAATCAAGCCTACTGAAGCTTAAAACAAAAGCACTTATTCTGGTGCCTTTGATTCTGATTTTTATTTATTATTAAGAGAAAGAAGATCTATAACTCTAACACAAATGCCAGATAATGCACTGGAGGTAGAATCTAATGTGTTAGCAACTGATAGGCTCAGAGGATGGATTGAAAAAAAAAAAAGAAGCAAAAAGATGAAGTTTCAACTTTAGGAACTTCAAACATTGATCCTAGGTTAGATGAGCTGACTAAGACGGTCAAGTCATTGACTACTAAGATCTCCAAGCTCAAGATGGAAGCAAGACCAAATACTACTAAAAATGTTTCATTTGATCAATCTATTAGGCAATAATTTAGAAGACATATTGCTCCTCAAATTTTACAGTGAGAAAGGAGAGATGTTGATGATCAAAAAGTTTAGCCTCCTTTACCGAATGCTATATTTGAAGAGGAAGAGGAAGCTGAAAGGTTGGATAAATTTGCTGATATCAATTGTTTGAGAGACAAAGAAGGGGCGATTAATCTTACACAAGCAGAGTATGAATATTTCATGTCATATACTCATAATAGTGAAGTGGTTCCTGATCATTCCATGATTGCAACTGGTCATCAAAGAAGATATAATATCGTATCAAAGAAGATTGATGATAATCCAAAGCCTATTGCACAGCCCAAGAAGAATAAGGACACAATTAAATTCCAATAGCAAAGAAATTTGTTGAATAGAAATTATCAGAAATTCTGGTAGCAGTTAATAATCCTTCACTTGAGGTAAAAATTGCTCACAAACTACCCCATATTTTCAATTTTGAGAATGAAATACAAAAGATAAAGATTCTTGTTCCTCTTGTAGAGCTCATGAAAAATAATGATTTCAAAAATTCCTTTATGAAAGCTCTTCAACCCCCACCTACCTAAGTAGCTTATGATTTTGTTAACCTTCAAGATGACAAGCCCACTATAATTTTAGGTCCATTGGTAGAAGACAGAGATGAATCTAGCCCTCCTTTCTATCTGTATTTGAATATTCATGATAATATCTTGCATAATTTCCTAATGGACTCTGGAGCCTGAAATAATTTAATGCCCAAGGTAGTCATGGATGAACTAGTTCTTGAAGTAACTAGAGAATACTAAGATCTCTACTCCTTTGATACCCAAAAAGTTCAATGCATTGGTGTCATCAAAGACCTTGCAATAAGCCTTTTTCAATTACCCATGAGAGGGATAATTATGGATATTGTTGTAGTTGACATTCCTCCTAGGTTTGACATGTTACTTTCTAGTTCATTGATTAGAAGGTTGGGAGGAACAATACAAGTGGATTTCACTTATGGTATTGTCCTATTTTTGGAGGAGAATAAAAAAGAATTTATAGAGAAGTGCAACTATCATATATCATTAATGATAGCAAAGACCCCACTAACCATCCAATTTATGCTAGAACAACTGATGTTGGTTGAAGCATTTTACACATGGATAATGTTGTTCTATCTATAGAAAATTTTCAGATTTTGAAGCCTACTGAAAAGCAGATCAGTCATGAAGGTTCCCAGCTATGGAAAATGTACTTTTATGGTTCATGTTCCAAAGAAGGAGCTGGTGTAGGAATAGTTCTAATTTCACCTTTTAAATAGAGCTCTAATTTTTCTTTCAAACTTGAATTTGAAGCAACTAACAATGTGGTTGAGCATGAAAATCTGATGATTGGTTTAAAAATAGAAAAGGACATGAATATTTCATAAATTTATGTTTTGGAGATGCTGAACTTATTATTCAGAAAATCAAAAATGTTTATCAAACTAAGCATCCCAGACTCGGAGATTACTGGAATGCAGTATGGAGTATTGTAGAAGAATCATTGTTCCCTTTTAACATTTCTTTTGTTTCAAGAGAAAGTAATAATTTAGTTGACTCACTTTCTATTTCAGCAAGCTCATTTAAGATTCCAATACCTATGAAGATGAAATATGAAGTGGAAGTTAGGTTCAGACCTAGAATTCCTGATAATGTCAAGAATTGGAATTTTTTTGAAGATGATCAAGAGATTAGAAGATTCATTGCAGCTGCTGAAGAGTTTTTTGTCCTAAACATTGAACAATATGAAGATTTCATTAAGGATGATGCTGATTTGCAAGAGACCAAAAATCTACAAAAATAGATTACTGATTAGCCTATCATTCAGTTGCCTACCAATCGCATTCCCAAGGGATTAATCCCAATTAAGAAGCTCTTTAATCACAATGATGTCTCATTCAAACCACAGTTGGTTGAAACAAAAGAAGAATTGGAAGATTTCCATTTGGGCACAAAAAAAGGAAAAAAGGCATGTGAAGTTGTCAAAAGCTTTATTGGAAGAAATAAAGGCTGAATATCACAAGATTTTTTGTGAATTTTTTGATGCTTTTTCCTGGAGATATGAAGATCTTAAGACATATGATAGAGCTATCATTGAGCATAGGATACCATTGAAATATGGTACTAAGCCCTTCTGGCAAAAATTAAGACAAATCAATCCACTATTGTTACCTATGATGGAGAAGGAAGTTAAGAAACTTTTGGATGCCAAAATCATCATTCCATTGAGATAATCAGATTGGGTTGCTAATATAGTTCCATTAAGAAAGAAGAGTGGTGAAGTTAGACTATGTGTAGATTTCAGAAATCTCAACAAATGCTCCAAGAAAGATAATTATCCATTGCCAAAGATGGAGCATATTCTTCAAAAGGTAATTGGTTCAGACAAAATTTTTATGTTAGATGGGTTCTCTGGATACAATCAAGTTTAAGTTTGGCCAGAAAACCGATAGAAGGCAACATTTACTACTCCTTGGGGAACATTCATGTATGCAAAGATGCCATTTGTGCTTATGAATGTCGGAGCTACTTTTCAGCATGCTGTGGACTTTGCATTCATTGGAGAAAAGGGAAAATTATTGGTCATCTCTTTAGATGATATTACTATTTATTCAAATTCAGATCAAGAACACCTTCAACATTTGAGACAAGTATTTATTAAATGCAGAAAATATGGTATATCATTAAATCCAAATAAGTCTCATTTTTCTCTCAAGGAAGGTAAGATGTTGGGTCACATAGTTTCTAAAGATGGAGTGAAAATTGATCCTAAGAGAGTAATTGAAATTCAGGATTTAACATTTCCATGATTCAAGAAAGAGTTTAAATCTTTCCTTGGTAAGATAAATTTCTTAAGAAGGTCCATTCCAAAGTTTGTTGAAGTGGTGAAGCATATTACTTTCATGTTGAAGAATGAAAAAGAAGTCAAGTGGATCATTGAATCCAGAAATTCATTTGAGCTGATAAAAAAAGCCATCATTGAAGCACCTCAGCTGGTAAGACTTGAATACTCAAAGACTTTCTTGGTATTCTCATTTGCCTCCCAAGATACTATTGTTGTTGTTTTGTTATAAAAATATTCAGAAAATAAGGAAGCTCTCATAGAATTTTTCAGAAGGGCTCTTAGAGATGCAGAATTGAAGTATGAAATGTTGGAAAAGCATGCATATGCATTAGTGAAATATTTGAAAGATTTTAGAGTTTATATTCGGTATGCTCAAGTTGTTTCTTTTGTACCTTCATATGTTGTTAGAGAGATATTAGTTTAGCCTGATATTGATGGAAAAATAAGTAAGTGGTTGAAAAAATTTCTTGAATTTGATTTATAGATAAAACCTACTAAACTAATCAAAGGTCAAGGATTAGCCAAACTACTAGCCGAATAAAATTGTAAAGTTTTGGGCTTGAATTTCATGGATAAAAACTTTGAAGGGCAGATTTATAAACCTATAGACAACATGGTGGTGGATGTAAAGCTTTCTGAATGCAACTAGTACAAGGACATCATTTATTTTCTGCAACATTTTAAGCCTCCTCCAAATTATGATAAAATAATAGTAATATCTTTGCAGCTGAAAACTATTAAATTATGCATTAAAGATAATTGCTTATATTATAAATATCCTACAGGAGTTTTGTTGAGATGCATTGACCCAGATGAGTCCAAGAAAGTTATCTTTGATATGCATAGTAGTGTGTGTGGAGGACATCACTATTGGAGAACTACTACATAAAAAATATTGAGAGCAGGTTATTTTTGGCCCAACTTATTTTTTGATGTATGTGCTGAGGTAAGAGCATGTGAAAAATGTCAAAAATTCAACGGTAAGAAAAATTTGAAGTCTTTGCCTCTCAAGCCCATAGTTCCTTTTGCCTCTTTTCAACAATGGGGCTTATATTTCATTAGAGAAATTCATCCACCTTCAAGTGGACAACATCGTTGGATTATTGTTGCATTTGATTACTTCATCAAATGGATTGAACCAATACCTATTAGGAATTCTACTCATAAAGTTATCATTAATTTTCTGGAGGGAATCATAACCAGATTTGGATGTCCATCAAGGTTAGTAGCAAATAATGCAGTTTCTTTTAAAGCCACTCCGTTGGTAAATTTCTGTGAATATTATGGCATTTATCTCACTCACTCTACAACTTACTATCCTCAAGGGAACGATTTAGCTAAATCATCAAACAAAATTTTGGTAAGAATCATCACCAAAGTGTTGGAGCAAAACAAGAAAGCCCGGGATACAAAATTGAAGTTTTCTTTATGGGAAGACACGATGACAATCAAAAAGTATATTAATACATCACATTTTCAAATGGTTTATGGAACTGATGTTGTTTTTCTAGTCCAATTAGCCATTCTTGTAGCTAAATTTCTACAACATCATGAAGCTGAGCCAAATGATATGACCAAGAGAATTTATCAATTCATAGAAGTGCAGCAAAAGCAGGAACAACAATATGGTTTGGAAATAAAATATCAGCAAGATGTAAAGCAAGTTTTTGATAAAGGAACTAAAAAATAAGATTTTTAGATTAGAGATCTAGTGCTAAAATGGGATGCACAACATCAAGATCCAGGTAAGCATTCCAAATTTGATGCTTTATGGCTTGGTCCATTTAGAATCTAAAATATTCTGCATAACAACACTTTTTAGTTGCAACATCTTGATGGAACAAAACTATTTGGAGGCCCATTTAATGGGCGCTTTCTCAAAAAATCCTTTTACTAAGGTTGTTGGTAGCCTAAGTTCACTGTAAATATTGGTTTGTTTCATAATAAGACTCCATAGCTCAATGAAAAGTCACTGAAACTACAAAATATTCTTAGAGCCTCACAGAGAGAACTCTATCCCTTGTGGAGCCAATGTTAGCACAGTTCTTTGCTAAGTCATAAGTCCATTTCATATTTTTTGTTTTTAGGATTAAACTTTTAAAAATTCAAAATTTTAAAAATAAATAAATTCTTTGTCAGAATTTCTGTAAGCACCAGTTTTAGTCTTTTTGGACAGTCTATTATTTTCCTGTTTCTATCATTTTATTTTTTATTCCAATGCTGCTGGAATTTCAGGAAGCATGCTTTGTTTTTTTTTTTAAATAAAAGAAAAAGTGCATCCACTTTTACCAAGCCGCGTGTTGTAGTGTAAATATGCCTCAAATTTTTTTTAAATCTTTTCATATCTCATGATAGGCGTCGTATGAAATCAGTCTAGTTCAAGTCAAGTCATGATATATGTTATGCCTATGTGTCAACCACAGTAATGCACTTAACCGTTAATCATGTCTGTCTATCAACCCTAATTCAGTTAGACATATATCAAAGTATGTGTTTTTCTGAATGGAGGAGATCATGGTCATCATGCTTAATTCCATAACCATTTGGCTGGTTGCACAACAGTTCTGCCAAAAATTTCGGCCAATTAACAACAAGACAACGGAGGTGATTTTTAGTCACAGATCCGCTTGTCTCAAGCTAGCTGGAGTTCTTCATACGAAAATATGCAGCCAAATGAAGGTAATTATGGATTATCACATGGTGCACATCATGGTGAGGGATATTTTCAATTATGAAGGTTGATTTGCATGAGTTGATGAACCATAGTTTGGTTTTAAAACCACTGAAAAAGAAGGAGCATTGTCATTTGAAGTTTTAGCTCTTGGAGATTGAATTGTTTAGAGTCATAGTTTGAGGAGGAGTCTAGATTTCAGATAGGATTACAAAGGTGAATACAAGCAACACTTGTAAGGTAAAAATTCAACTCTGCCACCTATTCATTGCAAGAGAAACAGACATTTATTTTCTGAAGATGAATAAAATAAGTGGAAAAATAAATCTAATTGAGCCACAAGGTGCAGACCTACTGGATGCAAATTCGAGGGTAAGAATATTGTTTATCCAGTCAGGGTGGTATTCTCTATGCACTAGGTTAGGGGACTCTCACTCAGAAGTAGCTGAAGAGTTTTCTAACTCTTTTAATGGACAAGAAGCTATAGTTTATGGCCTTACCTTGCAAGTTTCTGAAGACTCCATTATTGAAGCCTTTAACCTTCCATGGGAAGGAGAAAGATGGTTTAAAGGGCAAGTTATCATAGGAGAAGATATCAATAGCTTCCTCAAAGATGCACATAGAGATCCACATTTGGAAAATGGAATTCCAAGAAACTATCTTAAGAGTGACTAGGCATAATCTATTAATCTTATTAAGATATACCTCACTTGTGAAAGGAGGTATATAGTTGTTTTACTTTATCACATGAGGTTTTTTTCATGTTGCAGGTATAAATGAAGACATTAAATCTGCCACATTTCTTGTTGAAAATCCTGACAAAGATGTCAGTAAGGGTTCAAAATCACACTATTGTTTCATATTATAGCTTGTACCATCAAGATTTAATCAAATTTCTGGTTGAAGAAGAGTTGGAAAAGAGAAATCAAACTTGGGAACAATTTTTGTTTTATAGGGTAGGCCAACATGCACCTACACCTCCAGTTTCACAACCACATCCTCAACCTGCAAAAATAAGAACAAAGAGAAAGGAAATAAAATAAAATATCTATAAGATGGCCAAGGGTAAGAAAGAAAACATTTCTACAGTTAAAGCTGAGAGAAAGTTGGAAAAGGGAGAGAGTTTCTCAACGAGTAAACCCAAATATATGAAAATAGTGCCCCATGTTCCTCCTTTTTCCTAATGTCTAAAGTAGAGCCTGAAGAGGAAGGTTTGTGGCTACAGATAAATCAAAAGCGTAGGTGCTACTGGAAATTTCGGAATCACATATTCAATGAAATATGTAGAAAGAGTATCAACCTACACAATCATATGAAGAACTCCTTAAGGATGTTGGATATGACATCATTAGTAAAAAGAAGAAAGAAGAAGCAAAAACTATTGTTGGTACCAGAAAGAGGTATACCAGAGACAAAAATAAGTTTGGGCTTAAGTCCAAGGCTCTACATAATCCAAGCCTAATGATAGAGGTCATTTATATTGAAGGTAAATCCGAAGGTTCAAAGACAGAGAAATCCATGAAGAAAAACAAGAAAAAAACCCCTTCAGAGCAGCACTCAGAGCCCTCAAAGAGAAGAAAAACACAAAAGGGTTCTAAGGAGGAGAAAGCCACTATCAGGGAAGCATCCACAAGAGAAACCAAGTCCAGATCAGCTACTGAAAAAAAAATAGACTTGGATAATCCTGTTGAAGCTGTAACACACATAGAGGGAAGGTAAAAAGGTTTTTTATACAAGTACCTTTTTGCTTATTAGTTAAAATTTTGAACATCAACTTAAGGTGTCAAGGAATATAAGTCTGCATAGCATTTTTAGCATTTTCTGTGTATTTTTGAAAAGGAAATAGGTGTTATAGCATCATTTATCACTTCTATATACTTGATGACTTATGCATTGGCCTTGGGCAGCCCTTCCATTCAAACTTGATCACACTTCTTAAAAAAATGAATTTTAAAATCCATACATGACTCTACCTAGTTTTTTCCACGTGCAGACGTGGGTCCATCCATAGCTAACCCGTGTATGCTATTTAAAATATTAAAAAATATATAATTCCCCTATTAAAATGGTGGGGTTTACAATTTTTTATGTAACTTAACTACCCCATCTCGTGGCCTAACTGTTCCCCAACTGAAAAAACTAATTTAAGTATAAATACACCTCAAGGGAATGGACTAAGGGAAGAGAGAGAGAATACTATTGATATTATAGCATGTTATAGCCTTGATCAAGTATGATATTTCCCTGTGCCTCCTACACTTCCCAGATTCAGGAAACCCTTGTTTCCTTGTGATGATCACCCCAACTTTATGTGACATCCTTTGTGCACCATTTATGGAATAAGCTTTGTGAGGCTAGGGCTAGACAAATCTAGAGGATGGTCTTGCTCAAGGCCATGGCATATCTCACCTGATTTATCCATTTTATCTTTGCATATTATCAATAAAAGAAGTATTGTCCTATTCCTGATGCTCTTTGTGTTATGTGTATTTGATACATGTTGAATGATCTTGAATGGTTTATTCCATGTTACTTTTATGAATTTATATATGCTAACATGCTGACATCTAGGACATATATGCTTTGCAACTAGTTTGTGTGCTCTGTCTTGGTTAATTTGCAGGTTCTTGAGCACAAGGAGTAGCAGAGGGTTTTCACCCTATGGGATCAACCTCAAACAAAGGATAAACGGGTAAGGTCCTCTTTCCTCAATTTTCTAGTTCAAGCATAAAAACTGATAATTAGAGTGCTTCTTGTGATGATATGACATCCTCTCTATTAGGTCCCTCAACCCAGGCCTTAGGGTAGCTTTTCCTGTAATAGAACTAGTGACCCCACGGGGGATTACATCCATGTAATTCATAGTTTGGGTTGTTTTTATTTGTCTTGTGGGTTCCTTGATAGTTTAATCACTTTTTCAGTCTAGTAGGTTCTTTTCCCAGCCAGATAGAAGTCCTGATCTTCTGGATCAGGCGTGGGTTTTCTTTTTTCCTTATTTCATTTTCTATATGCTACTTCGTCTGTACATAATTGCGAATACCTATTGTTTCTCCAAAATAAGCCACGTATACACATGTTTCTTTTGATACAGTCGCGTATACATGTGTGTTGCACATAGCGAACCCACATATGACCAGTAAATTTTGAAAAATTAAATTTTGAGGCCCTGTAATTCTTTCCTGTCTATGGCTGGTCATCTCTATGGAACCTTTTAGGTGTCTGGACTATGATTCTTGTGGATTTATATCAGTTCCTCTCTTTTTCAAGTGAAGACCTAGTAATTCTAGGGTTTTTCATCTTTGGTGAAGTCTCAATTGCATCTGTAGCACCAGGACTTATTTTTGGAATTCTTGATTGTTCTGAACATTCTGAATAGTGAGCCTTTGTCTATTTTCTCGTGTTTGCCTTATGTATTTCTTCGCTATTTGGTTTTTTCCTTCTTGACTTCTTTGGTTTTCTTGTTTCTTGGGATTAGCTTTCTAATGAAACTTGAAGTTGCCTTTTCTTGATTTCTTGAAGTTTTTGTTTGTTGGAAGTTTGTGCTACTGTTCTGAATCAGTTTCTTGAGGTGGTTACTTCTTCTTGTTCGTTTGAGTCCCGCTATGAAAGTGGCATAGTTTTCTTGTGCATTTTGGAGTCTCCTTCTTTGCTCATTTTCTTGATTTTGGACCTTTGGTAGCTTTGTGCTTGTCTCATTGAAAGTTTCTTGTTTCCTTAAAAGTGAAAAGCCAAAAAACAACTTTGTTTCCCGTTGCTTTTTCTTTGGTTTTATTTTTATGGTTTTCATCCATTTTGAATCGATTTACTAGTTCTCGTTTTGGTTCATTTACTTGGTTTCGAAAGGATTCCTTGTTTGGATTTCTCTTGCTTTTATATCAAGCTTGTTTTGGCATTATTGTGTGCAAAGGATTTGTTGTTGGGACCTACCTTTGCTTGTTTGTCAAATTGATCGAACCAATATTGTTTAGAAACATTCTTTTTCTTCCTTATTGAGTAGTCTTAGGATTTGCATATTATTGGTAGTTTTTGCATTAGTTGCACTGAAGAATTTTAGTCTTTTTGATAGTTTTCTGAAGTATGTGAAGAGTGATAATTGAAAATAAAAAACCAGTTTTTTTTTATTAATATCTTCGAAGAACCCATTTAGAAATCTCTTTTCATCAAAAGGAAAAAATTACATCTTCATGTAGTAGGTTTTCATTGATTTATTTTGTATTGAAAAACATCATAAGTTTCATCTCCATCTAACCGTGACTTAAGTAACATCCATTTAAAATCAAGAAATCTAACTAAAATGAACTAGAAGTTTTTGTATTGTCACTAATTATACACCAACTAGTCTAGGTCTTAGGGCCTTGGAATAGGTGAGTGGAGAGTTAACTCTCCAAGGCCACTCAAAACTGTCAAACATAGAAAGTTGATTAATGAGTGAAATCTAATTCCGTTAAGTGGATCGGGAAAGCCCTACCTCTAGACAGTTAAGCACAAAGGATAGTGAAGGCAGATAAGAGAAATACTCCCTCTCCTATTTTCTGAATCTTGACCTAAGACCATTCCGTCTGACTGTTGATACAGATTGGTGCCCTTAGTTTCCTTTCCTAGGGACCACATAGGTGATTGTGGGAGGAATAATCATGGTACCTGAGGTAGATGTTGTATCCCTTTCATTAGTACTTCTGGAGGGTTCCCTTGCGAAGCTCAGGTACTTGCACTGGCAAAGGCTTTTGTCTGGAGGTCAGCGTAATTGTTTCTGTTACCTTTGCTAGTAGGTCTATGACGTAATTACACCAAACTATTTACGGAAGGTCCTTTTATTCACTTTCTTGTATTTTGGTGTCTGGTCCTAATCACCAGGAGCGGAAATAGCTGAAGGCCACTTGATTGTTGTATCTTAGGGACTTTTGATAGAGTGTGCTATTTACTCCTAGATTGCCATAACTTCTTAATTTCTGGGTCTAATTAATCTCTTAATTATCAAAAGTGGCTGACCGATCACCTTGTCGATCAAGGAGGCTTTGTGGGCTTTCTCATGCGAGTGTTGATCCTTCTACAAGAAGGTGTAGGAGCAATTGAGTGGGTGATTTTCATCCAGTAGTTTCGAACGAAACGGAGAGTGATCCTTCGGTTGGGGTTGTTGTTTCTGTGGGTGGTCCTAGTACTAGTGGTATTATAGAGAGGAGTACTCCACTCATCTCTAGAGTGTTGTTCCTTGCCGAAGAAGTTGAAGTCGAAGAGGTTCCTCAACCTCCTAGTACTCCTTCATCTCCTCTTCCTTCCAGTTTTCTAGACGTTCTTTTGTATGTTGGGTCTACATCTCAGATACCAGCTAGCCCCTATCCTCATCCTTTTATTTCGATGGCCACGACTGGGAACACAACTTCGGCTATGAGCACTGCAAGTGTGCATACTCCTATTTCAGTTGAAGGAGGAGGTACTATTTCTATTTCAATAATCACTTATAGTGTTGCTATGTTTGGCTCTGCATCTATTTCGTCTACGAGTGGGGGAACCCAACCATTTTCTTCTCATTCTGGCCCTTTTCTTTTGGAATGCCTTCTAGTGTTATTATTTATGTCTCCTTTACTATTTCTTCTAGTGTCTCTGCACCTATGCCTTCAATGTCTAGTGGATCAACTTCATTTCAGGGTTTCCCCTTCGGAAGTGGGAACATTCCTCATTCGAACCCTTCCTTAGGATATTTTCCTTTCACCTCTCAAAATAAAGGATTTAATCCTTTCATCAAAGGTCAAAGATCTAACACCTTTTCAGGATGGAACCCTGCTTTTACAGGGTTAAGAGTTGGGAGTCAATTTTTCTTTGGTTAGCAATGGAATGTTCCTTTCCCTTATGTAGGTGCTTCTCGGGTTTTTTCTCCATTCGCCAACACTTGGAACCCTTACCAAGGGTTTTCTTCTTCTTTTAACACTTTGATTGGAGGGAATATCCCTGTTTATAATAACCATACGATGGGAGGGGGTCCTTCTCCAAATTTTGGGTCACAAAGTTTCTCTTATGGCTCAGCATTTTCTACGAACAATATTTGGAAACCTGGTTCCTCAAAAAATCTAGGGTATTCTTTTCGAAATGTTGTAATCCTTCCTATGGGGGATAGAATTCTCAGGATCCTCGTGCTTACTTTTCCTGGAAACTTTAAACTTTCCATATCTATCGAAATTGACGAATGATCCTATTCGGTATAGTCCGGGTTGGACTCTCGGGTCCCTGCTAAACTTCCCTCAAACATTCCAAAGTTTGAAGGGAAGACTGGTGAGGATCTGGCTAACCAAGTTACCACTTTCCACTTATGGTGTTCGTCGAACTCCCTTATCGATGATTCGATTAGGTTGAGGCTATTTCAACGAACCCTAACTAGGAACACCACAAAATGGTACATTGAGCTGACAGGGGCAGTTTTGCTACTTTTGGTGAGTTAGCTACTATTTTTTTGAACCATTTCTAGTTGTTGGTCCGTTACGATGCCGAGACTAATATCTTGGCCAATTTCTAGCAAGAAAAGGAAACTCACATTTTTTATCATATTAAGAAATGGAGGAGAAGGAAGAGGCTCATCAAAGCCAAAATTCTGAATGAGTTCCTTCTCGAATGGTTTCATAAATCTCTGTAGCCATGAATCTCAAAGGATGTATCCCTTTTAGGGGTATTTTTTGAGGAACAAGCTATCTTTAGGGCTCAACAGTTAGAACTGATCTATTCTCAGTCTGGGTTCCTTAATAAGATTTTTCTAGATTCTCCTCACTCCAAGGTAGATTTAGCCAAAACGAAGCTAGGTCCTCATGCTGATGGAATTATCGATATGATTGATAGTGGTAAGTCTAACCTGCTAAATCAATTGTATTGGTTGTCTATACAATCTTCTCCTATTGGTTAGGCTACGCCGTTTGGTGTTGAATCCTTCTCAGCCCTTGACTATTAATGCCATTTAGACTTCTAACCCCAAAGGAAATCAACAATCTGATGGGAAGAAGAAGGGACAGAATACTAAGAAGAAAGACAAGGATGGGAAGGGAAATGTGAACAGATCCAGTGGTCATGTTGGAGAGGGTAAGAGGGACAATAAGAAGAAGTTTAAGTTTCCATGAAATTCATGCACCGGAGACCAACTTACTCACCTCTACCTGAAAATTCACGATGCTCAGTGCTTGTTAGCTAAAGAGGGTTCTTTTAGTTCCTAGGTTGTACTGAAAAACCCTTTTCCCCAAGGGAAACAGCTGCTTGCTGGTGTGAATGAGAATACTGGAGCTCCCTGTGGGGGTAACTAGGAAGGGGAAAATTCATCAAATGTATATATGATGAGTTCTCTTGCTGATATCACTATGAGATCTCATGAATATGGTGAAGCTGAGTCTTTGAAAGCTAAATGTGCTCCTAGTAATTCTGAGCCACTCAATATCGAGAGGCCTGCAGTTGAGCTTATACCTCGGATGGCAAAAGGGTCTACAAAGCATACGACAATTAATCCTAATGCCAAGGCTACCCAGAAATAATCGATTGTAGGAGATCTGGCCCAAAGTCCTTATGCCATGTCTACATTAGAGATACTCTAGTCATGCCCAACACAAAGGGGTGCATTTATCACTCCCATTGGGGCTGTTAATCGAAAAAATTCTCTTATGATCGCATTTTACATGTCTAATTTTAAAAAGGGACTTCCTCATTATATGGATTTTCACATTAAGTCTACATATAAGAAGATCAATATCTTTAGAATAGTAGTCGATGAGGGTGCTTCCATGTGTGTGATGTCTATCCCATGTTGGAAGGCTATTGGATCTCCTTCAGCTGTCCCTTTAGCTACTCTTCTGACTGTGTTTGATGGTAATTATCATAGGCCACACCGTTTATAGATCATATTATAGATGAGTGTGTGGGGAATGATATTTTCTCCTTCATGGATGTTTTATCAGGATACAATCAGATCACTATCAATCCTGAAGATTAGCATAAGACTACTTTTATTTGCCCCTGGGGTACTTTTTCTTACAAAAATATGCCTTTTGGCCTTAAAAATGCTGGAGCTACTTTCCAACGGGCTATGTCCTATGCCTTCCATGACATCAACCATATTATCGAAGCATATTTGGATGATTTAGCTGCTCGTTCTTGAAAGCAAATTGATCATCCTTCTCACCTTCGTCAAGTTCTTGAACGGTGTCGTTCCTATGAAATTCGGTTGAACCCTAATAAGTGTGTCTTTGCCATTACATCCGGTCAATTGTTGGGATTCATTGTATCTACGGAAGGGATTCAGGTAGATCCCTTCAAGGTTGAGGCAATACTTCAGTTGCCTCCCCCATCTTCAATTTTTCAGCTTCAAAGTCTACAAGATAAAGACAATTTATTACGGAGATTTATCGTGAATTATGCTGAGGTGACAAAATGATTTATGAGGTTTTTAAGGAAAGGAGTTCCATTCTTCTGGGACGAATTTACTCAATGCTCATTCAATGTTTTGAAAAAGGCTTTGACCTCTTCTCCATTACTGAGTCCACTTGATTATAGCAGAGACTTCCTTTTGTCTCTCGCTACATCAGAATCCACCATTGGTATGGTTCTGGTTTAGGAAGATAATTCTCTTCGCGAGCATTTTTTTTACTACCTTAGTCGATGCTTGGTGGGTCCTGAACTCCAGCATTCTGCAATTGAGAAATTAGCTTTGGAAGCTGTCCACACTGTCCAGTGGCTTATGCATTATATCCTTCTTCACAAAACTTATTTTTTGGCAGCAGTTAATCCATTTCAATTTTTTCTCAGTAGGTGAGTGATTGGGGGAAAATACAATCAATGGATTGTAATTTTGCAAGAGTTTGATCTTGAATTCCTGTCTTCCAATTCTAAGAAATATTTGGTATTTGCAGAGTTGATTTCGAAGTTGCCCTGTGGAGAAGAGATTGTTTATGAAGATTCGTTCCCTGATGAACATATTTTCCTCATTTCTTCACAGGATCCTTGGTATGGAGATCTCATTGTTTATCTCGAGAGTGTGAATTTTCCCTTAGCTTTCTCGAAATATGAGCGTCGAAAGTGTATATACAATATGCATGTATATCTTGGATTCACCCGATCTAAAAATTTGCTAAAGTTAAATACTGAATCGCTTCTAAAAAATTTTGTGGAATTAAAAGCACAATCTCCAATGACATAAGCATGAAGAAATATCAATCACACACAAGACAGATAATTTCTCAGGGAAATATTACAGCTAAAAAACCCCACTATCTTCTCTTGTATATTATATCATGGATCATGAAACAATTACATACAAAAATTTTCTCACAATATCCCTCGGTACATCAGATAATTTTATCACATAGTCATACAAAAATTGGTGAATCCCTTAGCCAATTTACTTCCTCCAGACAGCCTGCCTTCACTACACAATCCTTGCTTAATGCAATCCCTGAATTGATGTAATCCTACCTACCTTGACTGCACAAGTATCATGGGCACATCCAATGTGTGTTTACTTTCATATGTGCAAGTGAATAATGTCACAATTGATTGTCAACTTCCCTTTCACCTAGAACTCAATTGGGGGTCCACTGGATCTGACATGCATGCAACTAATATTAGTAAATCTTTAGTTGCATGTGAGATCACTACATGTGAATTACTTAATATTTAATTCAATTGATCTCTCACTACTTGTATCTTCAATTACAACTAGCACAACTGAGTTTAACTAACTTAACTGAGTTAAACTATTTACAACTTGCACAAACTCATGAAACATTGCACTTCCAACTCTGTTACAACTAAAATCACTCAGTTACAACTAGAATTACTTTGCATGTCCCACCAACCAACCTCTAACTCGAAATTCACTTAGCTTACTAATTTTCCACTTTAGTTAGCTATTTTGAAGTCCAAATTGATAATATATTATAGTTTAATGTCGATCTAAATTAAGGGATAATAAAATTAGACATGCACCTAAAAATAGCCTGTGGGCCCCACCCTAGTGTAGGTGCTTAATTTTCACTAGGATCATGGGTGCCAAAAATTTCTTGTTGAATATCAACACTCCCTCTCAATAAGAAAAATATTATCCTTCACCCTGATCTTGTCTCTATGGTATTCAAATTTTCTCCTGGTGAGCACCTTCGTCAGAATATCTACAAACTGATCTTTTGTGGGAATGTACTAAAGCAACATGATTCTCCTCTACACACAATCTCTAAGATGATGGTACCGGATATCTATATGCTTGGATCTATCATGAAACACAATATTCATTGAGATTTTAATGCAACTTTGGTTATCACAATGAATCACTGTCGGATCCATATGAGAACCAAACAAACCAACCAAGGTATTTCTCATCGAGACAGCCTCACATGCAGCTTGGCTTGCTGCAATCTATTCCACTTCTACTGAACTAAGTGCCACAGATCTCTGCTTTTTGTTGTACCAAGAAATAATTGTAGATCCAATGCTAGATATCCCCCCTGATGTGCTCTTTCTGTCCGATGGACTGCCAACCCAATCTGTATCTGTGAATCCATGCAACTTCACTCCATCCGTTCTTCTGTACCATAAACCATACTCTGATGTTCCCCTCAGGTATCTCAGGACATGCTTCCTCGCCTTCCAAAAGAGTTAGGTAGGCTTAACCATAGCTTGACTCAGCTGGTTAACCGCATATCAAATTTCTGGTCTCGTGTTCACTAGATACATTAGCGAACCCATTAACTGTCGATAGACAGTAGCATCCACTACCTCTCCAGAAGTAGCATCCTCTTTCCTCCAGTTTCCTGGAAGAGGCGTATCCATGGGTTTGCATCTCTCCATGTTAAACTTACCCAATATCTCCTTTGCATAATTTCCTTGAGACACAAAAATTTCACCATCCCGCTGCCATATTTCCAATCCAAGGAAATAATGAAGGAATCCCATATCCTTAATTTCAAACTCCCTTGCAATATCCTCCTTGCATGCGTGTATCAGCTGCTCATCACCATTCAAAATTATATCATCAACATGAAGAACAATGATCACTAGCTTATCCTCAACCACAATCTGGTACAAATTTGCATCTGCTTCACTTTTGGTGAAGCCCAATCTGGTGAAATAGTTGTCTATCTGAGTGTACAAAGAACGGGGTGCTTGCTTTAGCCCATACAACGCTCTTTTGAGTCTACACACATGCGACTCGTTGTTGAAGATCTCTAAACCTTTAGGCTTCTGTATGTACACTTTTTCCTCAATGATCCCATTGAGAAATGTAGTTTTCACATCCATCTGATGAATGCGCCAACCCATCTGCGCTGAGAGTGCAAGGATGGTCCTTATGGAAGAGTATCTTGCAACAGGTGAAAAAGTCTCATCATAATCTATCCCCTCATTCTGTGAGAAGCCCTAGGCCACAAATCTGGCCTTGTATTTCTCCACACTTCCATCAGCAACTTTCTTTACCTTGTAGATCCATATCAAACCTACTACTGATTTGTCAACCAGTCTTGGGATAATTTCCCATGCACTGTTTTTGACAATGGAGTCATAATCCTCTACCATTGCATCAACCCAAGTAGGCTGTTTCATTGCTTCCTGAAAGGAAGATGGTTCAGTCACAATAAATTTTCTCATAAGAGCCACGTATCCAGTAAATCGGTCAAGAGACTGTCTCTATCTGCCCTGTGAAGTAGGGGCTCCTACATTCTCTACAGCATCAAGTCTCATTCTATCAGCTTCTGTGGTGCGCTTTCTTCCAATTCTGATGGATGGCTCTGCATGATTGATTTCCTCCACTCCATGAACCTCCTCATGTGGCTGATCCAAATCTTGAGACTCATCTTTGGGAACCAATAGTTCCTCCTCCACATGCAAGTCCAACTCCCCGTCAAGCGACAACCGCATGGACTTCCCCTCATCAAATTTTATATCCCGTCGCACAACAGTCATTTTGCTATTTAGAAAATACACATGATAATTATGTGGTGTTTCTGTGTACCCCACAAAAAATCCAACTTCAGTATTCAGTTCCATCTTCTTCTTGGCATCCTTGGTCGCATGCACATAAACATATGAGCCAAAAATCTTAAAGTGTGCAACATCCGGTTTCTTACCAGTGAAAGCTTCTTCAGGTGTACTCATGCCAAGTACTCTATGAGGACAATGGTTTTGCACATAAACTGCAGTGTTTCATGCCTCTGCCCACAAATGAATTGGTAGGCCCTGATCATGAAAAATTGCTTGTGTTGCACCCATGATCATTTTGTTCTTCCTCTCCGCGACCACATTATTCTATGGGTTATGAGGCGCTATGAGTTCTCTTCGATTCATTCTTTGCTGCAGAAGTCCTTGAATTAATTAGAGATGTATTCTCCACCATTATCGCTCCTAAGAGCTTTCACTTTCTTCCCCAACTCTCTCTCCACCAATGCCTTAAACTCACAAAAATTAGAGAATGTTTGATCTTTCTTCTGCATGAAGAAGATCAATCATTTACGAGAAAATTCATCAAAAAATATTATATAGTACTTATGTTTTGTTGTTGAAGCAATAGATAATGGCCCACACACGTCTGTGTGAACTCTCTCAAGGATCCTCAAAGCACGGTTCTCCTTCTCATGAAAGGTGGACTTTACATACTTCCCCATGGTGCAACCCTTGCGCTGATCTAACTGAGCAAGTGTTCCCATTGGAAGTCCAATAGATATTTCATGCATGACTTTCAAGGCTCCATGATGAAGATGGCCCAATCTCTTGTGCCATAATTCACCCTCATCCCAGCTCACCACTTTCTCTGCCTTTCCCACCATGGCAGCGCAACCATCTACCTCTAGCTTGTAGAGATTATTAACTTGAATCCCTATCCTATTAGCTTTACCCATTGTTTTATGTCACAGGAAAGCATTTCTATCACTAAAAACAATTTCATAGCCTCTGTCCTCCAACATTGCAACTAAGACCAAATTTTTATTCAGACATGGTACATGCATTACATATTTTGATTGAAATGGTTTAACTGACTCCCTCTGAAAGGTAATGGTACTAATCTTGGTAGCACTATATCGTCTTTTGTCGCTCATCTCAATATGCATCTAGAGATATTTCTCCTCCAAGTCACTGAAAAGTTCCTTGTCTCCTGTCATGTGAAAGGAAGTGCCACTATCCAAATACCACATCAATCCCAATGCACTTGACACCATGCATACAATCAAGGAGAATTCAAGCTCGAATTGCGAGGCAAGGGCCTCACCAATTGCAACTCTAGCAGCCTTCTTTTTATTCTTCTTGTCTGGATAGTTAGTAGCAAAATGCCCATGTTCGTGACAGTGAAAACACTTCACCTTGGACATGTCTTGATTCTTGCCTTTCGACTCGGATTTAGACTGGAATTTCTTCCCCTTCCCATTATTTTTCTTGGCAGCCAAAGCACAATCCTCTTCATCATCATGCTTTTATGAAGATCCATCTCTAGTGTTCTGCCTGAACTCCTCCTGCACCAGATCCAACCACAATTGTTCCAAATCCATTTTCCTGTCCATTGACAGAGTCTTCATAAATGTGATAGCTCTTAGGAATTCCTAGGAGAGCCAAACTCCCCAAATAATCATCAGCGACTATTATTCCCACACTCCCCAGTTCATTCCTGTTGTGAAACCAGCTCCAAAAAGAGAAGAAAAGAGATATAACCGCCTTATAAATAAGCCACTTTGAGGGGGAAACCTCCTATACATTACTTGAATGAAAAATTCTTGGATGATACAAATGACAAAATCTCCTTTCTATATATAGGAGTCCATGGGGCCATAATGTAATCCTAGCTGACCTAACAATAATAATTTAAGGGCACAATAATAACAATATGGGGGTCACAGGGGTACAACAATAACAATAAGGGGGTTACACTGACAACAAAAAGGGACTATACTAGTAATATAAGGACCTAACATGCTCCTCTCCTTCAAAAATGTGTTTTCCTCAACGCTTGAGTAGCTCCGGGTGCTCTTGTATAAAATTCTCATCCTCCCATGTAGAATCTTCCATGGGTAAGTTCTTCCATTTTATGAGATACTCTGAAATTGATCAATTTTGTAGTTGTCGAGTTCTTGTTTCTGTGACTGCTTCAAGTTCCAACATGGTTTTTCCTTCCTCATCAAGTTCTGGAAATATTTTTTGAACTAGAAGTTTGTCCCCTATAACCTTTTTTAGGCATGAAACATGGAAAATTGGATGCACTCGCGAAGAAGTAGGAAGCTCAAATTTGTATGCCATAGTACCAATATTTTGCAAAACCTTGTAAGGACAATAGTATTTTGGTGATAATTTATTATCCTTCTTAGCTTGCTTGAGGGACATTTGTTTTTATGGTTGTAGCCATAAAAATACCCAGTCTCCCACATCAAAACTTCTCTCACTGCGATGTTGATTTGCCTGTTGTTTCATTCGATTTTGTGCCAAATTTAGGTTATCCTTTAAGAATTGGAGAACTTCTTGTTGATGCTCGATGTGATCCTCCACTGCTTGAACCCTAACATTTTCCCTTAAAGAAGATGTGATGGATGGTGGATGATATGCATAAAGTGCCATAAATGGGGTCATTTTTGCTGCCGTATGGAAGGAAGTGTTATACCACCATTCAGCTAGAGGTAACCACTTGACCCATTGTGCTTGCTTATCATATAAAAAACAACGAAGATATCCTTCCAAACATTTATTCACTATCTCTGTTTGACCATAGGATTGAGGATGATAAGATGAGCTATGAGCTAGTTGAGTACACAAACAAGAAAATAATTCCATTAAAAAATTTCCTGTAAAAATGGGATCTCTGTCACTTACAATAGTCTTCGAGTTTCCATGTATCTTTTGAATTGTTTCCATAAATGCAGTGGAAACTGTACTTGCTTTAAAAGGATGAGATAATGCACAAATGTGTGCATACTTGGTAAGTCTATCAACTACCACCATGATGACGCTCCTTCCTTTGGACTTAGGTAAACCTGTGATAAAATCCATTGAAATCTCCTCCCAACGTTGACTTGGAATGGATAAAGGTTGTAGAAGACTGGGGGTCTTAATTGTCTCCACTTTATTTTGCTGGCAAACCAAACATTCTGCCACAAACTTTTGAATATCAGATTTAAGGCCATCCCAAAAAAATTATTTCTTCAACCTGTGGTAAGTTTTTAAAAATCCCGAGTGTCTTTCTAAAGGAGAAGTGTGCAATTCCAAAAGAATATTTTGTTTTTTTTGGGAATTATTGCAAATATATAAGCAATATTTGTACCATAAGGAATCATTTTTCCAACTAAATGTATTATATGTACTAGGATCTTGCTCAAACTTTTGAATGAGAGTCCACACTTCTTCATCCTTCTTCCATTCATCCCTTGCTTCGGTTATCCAATCTGGTTGGATAATTGAAATGGCACAAAGCAATGCTTCCACCTCTTCATCCTTTATTGAGAGTGCACCTGCAACAACATTTAGCTTCCCTTTTTTGTAGACTATTTCAAAGTCATAACCCAACATCTTTGTGACCCATTTTTGCTGCTCTTCTAAAGATAGTCTTTGTTCCAAAAAGTGTTTAAGACTATCATGATCAGTTTTTACCTTGAAGTGTCTTCCCATTAGGTAAGGTCTCCATTTCTTTAGTGCATGTAGTATTGCCAACATTTCCTTCTCATAAATATCCTTTTGTAAATACTTTCCTTTGATTGAATGACTTTCAAAAGCAATGGGTCTTCCTTCTTGCATTAAAACAACACCAATTCCATTTCATGAGGCATCACATTCCACATTAAAGGTTTTTGTGAAGTCTGGCGTAGCTAATACTGGTGCTAGGCACATTGCCTCTTTAAGATTTTCAAAGGCCTTAGTTGCTTTAGGAGTCCATGAAAATGCATCTTTCTTCAATAATGTTGTTATAGGTGATGCTCTTCTCCCATAGTTCTTAAAAAACTTGTGATAATATCCTGTTAACCCGAGAAATCTGCGCAACTGCTTTATGGTTGTGGGGACTTTCCATTCCTTAATCGATTTAATTTTGTTAGGGTCTACCTTAACACCCTCATGAGATACAATATGACCCAGATATTCCACCTCTTGTACTCCAAAGAAACATGGATTTTTTTGCATATAATTGTTTCTCCTCCAATAGTTTGAGCACCCTGTCAACATGTAGAACATGATCCTTCCAAGACCTGCTGTAGATTAGTATATCATCAAAAAATACTAGCAAAAATTTTCTAAAGAATGGTTTGAAAATGGAATTCATCAACCCTTGAAATGTAGAAGGTACATTGGTAAGGCCAAAACTCATGACCAAAATTTCATAATGACCCTCACGAGTTCGAAATGTTGTTTTCGGAATATCTTCAGTCTTCATTCTAATTTGATGATATCCTAAATGAAGATCCAACTTATTAAAATAAATTGCTCCATGTAATTCATGCAATAAATCATCAATCACAGGAATGGGAAATTTACCTTTAATAGTGAGCTTATTGAGCTCTCTATAATCCGGACACATGCGCCATGATCCATCTTTCTTGTGCACCAATACTACTGGAGTAGAGAAAGAACTTTGACTAGGTTGAATTATACCTGCCTCTAACATTTATGCAATCATACGTTCAATTTCACTCTTTTGTACATAAGGATATCTGTAAGGCCTGATTTTTGGAGGAACACTTACTGGAATCAAACGAATATCATGATAATGATCATGAATAGGTGGGAGTCCTTTGGGAGTATCAAACACCTTGGAATGATTGTCCAAGACTTTTTGGAGATCTGGAGAAATAGATGATTTTGAGGTTGGAACTTCTAGTGAGTATAATTGTGCAATTACGCCCCGTTGTTCTTTCTGTAGAAGCTTTGTCATGACATTAGAGCTTATTATCTTTCTTGGCTTCCCTACGATACCCTGTAATTCAATTTCCTTTCCTTCCGAAAAAAATTTCAAGAAAATTTCTTGTAAATTAAAAGCTACCGTCCCCAAAGATTGTAACCATTGTACTCCTAGTACAACATGAGCACCTCCCATTGACATGCCATTGGACTATTCAACACATATTCACCCATGGCTGGCTTGATTTACATATATACTTTCAAGAGCAATTTATAGTTCCTCCATTTGCAACCATCACTTGACATTATGGTGTTGGGTATAGGAAACAATTCAATTCCTTGGCTACCTTACAATGAATAAAATTATGGGTACTACTTGAATCAATCAACACTATTAATTTTTTCTTCTTGATATGTCCTTCTATCTTGAGAGTTTGAGGAGTGGTAATTCCTGCCAATGCATTATATGATATGGTTAGACTCATTTCTTCTTCTTCTAGGGTTTCTTCCTGGTGCATATCCTCTACTTTTGAAGTTTCTTCTTCATTTTCTTCTTCCTCTTCACAATCTATGTAAAATAATTTCTTCTCAGTCCACTTATGACCTTTAATGTATTTGCTATCACAACTGTAGCAAAGCCCTTTTACTCTTTTTTCTTCCAATTTTTGTGGTGTCAACCTTGTAGGTTTTTTTAGTCTAGGAGTAGCAACACTTCCATCTTTATAGATGTAAGTGGTAGGCTTCCTTGTCAGCATAATTTTACATTCAATTTATCTTGCCAACCTGAATGCCTTCTCTAATGAATCAGGTTCCCAAACGAAAAATTCATGTTGGATGTTATCCTTTAAATTCCCTATGAAGACATCAATCCTATATTCCTCTGGAATATTAGTTACCCTTATATTCAATTTTTGGAAGTCCTCAATGTGCTCCGCCATTGAACCCTTTTGTTTGAGATTTATCAATTGGCTAAAGAAGGTGTTGCTCTTTGTATCCTCATAATGTGCTATCATTTCCTCAGTAAAAATTGACCAAGTGACATTTTTTTATGGGAGAAAAGCCATTGATACCATAAAAATGTATATTTTTCTAAATGTAAAGTTGCAATGCGTACCTTTTGTGTGTTTTTCACATTATTGAGATCAAAATATTGCTCCATCTATAGTATCTGTGTTACGGGATCCTTGCCATCAAACTTTCTCATATCCATCTTTGGAATATGGTGGTTCTTCAATCCAACATTAGAGTTTATGAAATCACGATTAACCTGTATTTTATTATCATCATGAGTTTCCTATACTATCTTTTTGCCATTAGGAAACATTTCTTGTATCAACTTTTCCAAATCATTCTTCATGTTTTCGATGTTGCCTTTCATTTTTTCATCGAGTTTCCATGTCATCCATCTTAGCTTCCATGCCATCCATCTTAGCTTCCATGCCCACTTCCATGCCATCAATCTTAGCTTCCAAACCATTAATCTTTGCTTCCACACCTTTCTTCAAACCATCCATCTTAGTTTCCATGCCTTTCTTCAAAACTTCCATTTCATTTTTTTTTTCTCTTTGCGATAGAAAAATTTGGTGCACTTGCTCTTGTAATTTTGATATCTCATGTTGTGTTTCTTCATCTTCATGAGTCATAGTAGAGCCTTTTGAAGGATTAATTGGTGTTGAATTCTTTTTAGGGGGAATTTTAGAACCCAATACTAATATCTATTCTTCAATATGCCCTTGGAATAAATTCAAAAAAAAAAAATTCAAACGAGACTTATGTAATTCGAAAAAAACGCACACCTTTTTCTTGCTTTTGAGAAGCTCGATATTGAAATTGAATTATCTCTATGATTTTGGATCTTCAATATCTGAAGTTTGGACCTGCCATATCCCTTTGAATCCTCTTTCGAATGCCATAGGTCTAACCTGATTTGGATTCATCAAGGCAAAGTTATGTCCAATCTCCCACAATAACCTAATTATGGACTGGTTCAGTAGAGAGAACTTGTACGACTTGCCACGTGTCACTATTTGCTCATTTGGCTTTGAAATTGATAGAAAAGAAACTAAAGTCCGTGTAATTCCAGCCACTTTTTATGGAATTCCAATCCGATTCTCAGAGAGAGACTTATGAGGATTTTCCCACGTTCACCTCTTTGAGATGAAATTTGGGAGCCTGAAAAAAGACCTAACTTCCACAGATCATATCACTGAAAATGTTGCGAACCAAGATTTGAAATTTTGCGACGATGTTCCTCAGGATTTCAGCTTCAAGCTCTAAACATTTCTGCTTCTGAACCTTCGTATAAAAAAATTTATAGCGAAAATTCCACGATGACTTGTTTGGTGCAGCGAAACCCTATAATCCAAATCTCTGATACCAAATGTTGTGAAACTAGCTCCAAAAAGAGAAGAAAAGAGATATCAACGCCTTAGAAATAAGAAAATTCGAGGGGGAAACCTCCAATACATTACATGAATGGAAAATTCTTGGATGATACAAATAAAAAAACCTCCTTTCTATATATAGTAGTCCATGGGGCCACAATGTAATCCTAGTGGGGCCACAATGTAATCCTAGCCGACCTAACAATAATAATTTAAGGGCACAATAATAACAGCATGGGGGTTACAAGGGTACAACAATAACAATAAGGGGGTTACACTAACAACAATATGGGACTATACTAGTAATATAAGGACCTAAAAATCCCAACATTGGATAAACTTTGTGAGATACTTTGGAATGGTGTCGCCCTTTTCCATCTTGATCTTCCTGAGTTTATCTTTGAGCGCCAATTTCCTATGGTCGTTGCTGCTTTGGAATAGATCTTTCAAAACCTTCCACATATCATATGGTGTGGCTTTCCCATGTATTCTTGAGACAGTGTGGTCTCGTAATCCCTCCAACAAGATCCTCTTCGCCTTTGCCACTTTCTTTTTCCATGCATCAAGATTGGCAGTATCTATAGCATCTGGCATATGAATATATTTTTCAATGAATTCCTTCAAGCCATTGTCTTCGAGTACTACCTCCCTCATGTCCTTCCAAGAAATATAGTTCGAGCTTCCCTCAAGTGCATACTCTAACCTCCAGCCATTGAAATCCATTTCGATCTTGAATCAACTGTAGCACCAAGAAAGTCTTTCTGCAAATTCGAATTCTATCCAGTCACTAACTCAGCTCCTGCTTCACTTCTATAATTTCCTGTGCTCAGATATCATGTAGAAATTATACAATATGCATGTATATCTTGGATTCATCGGATCTAACAATTTGCTAAAGTTAAATACTGAATTGTTTCTACAAATGTTTTGCGGAATTAAAAACACAATCGCTAATTACATAATCATGAAGAAAGATCAATCACACACAACACAGATAATTTCCCAGGGAAAGCTTACAGCTAAAAAACCCAACTATATTCTCTTGTATATTATATCATGTATCATGAAACAATTACATAAAAAAATCTTCTCACAAGAGCCCTCAATACATCAGCTAATTGTCTCACACTGTCATACAAAAATTGGCAAATCCCTTAGCCAATTTACTACCTCCAGACAACTTGCCTTGACTGCGCAATCCCTGCTGAATGCAATCCATGAATTGATGCAATCCTGCATGCCTTGACTGCACAAGTATCATGGGCACATCCAATGTGTGTTTACTTGAATGTGTACAAGCAGATAATGTCACAACTGATAGTCAACTTACCTTTCACCTAGAACTCAACTAGGTCTCCACTGGATCTTACATGTAGCTAATATTAGTAAATCTTCAGTTGCATGTGAGATCACTACATGTGAATTAATTAATATTTAATTCACTTGATCTCTCACTACTTGTATCTTCAGTTACAACTAGCACAACTAAGTTTATCTCACTTAACTGAGTTAAAATATTTACAACCTGCACAAACCCATGCACCACTACACTTCCAACTCTGTTCCAACTAGAATCACTTAGTTACAACTAGAATTACTCTGCGTGTCCCACCAACCAACCTCTAACTCGAAATTCACTTAGCTAACTAATTTTTCACTTCAGTTAAATATTTTCAATTCCACATTGAGAATATATTACAGTTTAATGTCCATATAAATTAAGGGATAATAAAAATATACATGCACCTAAAAATATCCCATGTGCCCCACCCTAGTGCAGGTGCTTAATTTTCACTAGGATCATGGGTGCCAAAAATTTCTTGTTGAATCTCAACAGAAAGTTGCATCACTTAGATAAAAGTTATCTGATTATCGGTGCCACTCTATATCGTCGTGGGGTTGATTCAATCCTTAGACGATGCTTGACTCTCAAAGAAGCTGAGGTTGTGCTAAATGATTGCCACACTGGAGCTTGTGGTGGTCATTTATCTAGGCTTGCTACAGCCCAAAATATCTTGCGTGTAGTATATTTTTGGCCCTCAATTTTCAAATATTGTGTTGAGGTGGTCAAAAAATTTCATCCTTGTCAAGTCTATACTCAGAAGATGCACGCTCATCCAACTCTGCTCTTTCCTGTTGTCACTGTCATTTCATTCACAAAGTAAGGTATTGATTATACTACTTGTTACCCACCTTCAACAAAGGGTCATAAGTACATTATCGTAGTAGTAGACTACTTTACGAAGTGGGCTGAGGCTATGCCTACTTTTGTGAACAATGGTGAGACAACAACCCTATTTCTATTCAAGCAAGTCATTTCTTGCTTTGGTATCCCAAAAGAGATTGTCATTAACCATGGTAGTCATTTTTAGAATAGTATGATGGTTGAATTGGCTCTCAAATTGGGTTTTCAGAAGGAGAATTCATCTTCGTACTATCCTCAGGCCAATGGGAAGGTTGAAATAGTAAATAAGTCCTTGAAGACTATCCCTCAATGGGCAATTGATAGATCTAGATCCAATTAGCATGTCATGTTGTATCCTGCACTTTGGGCATATCGTATGTCTATAAAGACTGCAACCGGTTTCATTACGTTCCAACTAGTTTATGGGTTGAAATCTATATTTCCTATTGAATGTGCAATTCCTTCCCTTAATCTGGTTGTTGAGCTTCTTCTTGACACTTCTAGTCTCGAAGAACGCTTTGACCATCTAGAAAATCTTGATGAGCAGTGCCGAGATGCAGCTACGATGAATGAGGCTCATAAGAATCGAATGAAGGTTTAATACGATAAGGTGGTCAAACCTAGGGTTTTCTCTGAAGGTGACCTTGTTTTGGTTTATGCCCAAGACAAGGATGCCTTGGGGGCAAGCAAATTCAAATCCATGTGGTATGGCCCTTTTATTGTTAAAAAGGTCTTGAAAAGGGGAGCTTATGCCTTGGTTGATTTTTATGGAAACGAGCTGGAAGAGCCTATAAATGGGCTCTATCTAAAGAAGTATTATGCCTAGGCTTCAACCTAGAATTTTCTTTGTTGTATATATTGTATTTTTGTACATGTATGTTTATCAATTTTTAGTGTGACTTTGATTATTTTTATCTACTTTGGCACGTGTTTTTGGATGAGATGAGTCATCTTGGCTTTGTCGATGGTGCTAGTAGACATACCCAGAATCTTGCTTCCATGGCTTGGGTAATTCACTATCCATCCGGTCAGTTGTTAGTCTCAAGGGGTGTATGCATTGGTCCTGCTTCGAACAATGTGGCAAAGTACACTACAGTGGTCAACCTACTCTCGAAGGAAATATCTCTTGGTCTTGATTCATTAGTAGTTTACTTGGATTCACAACTGGTGGTTTCACAATTAAACAACACCTGTTGTGTTAAAGACCCATGTTTACATCGATTATTTATGAGAGTGTGTTTGTTACAACATTTCTTTAAATTTATTACATTCATTCACATTCCTCATTCAAATAATTGGTTAGCAGACTCATTAGCTAATCAAGCACTTGACTATCACATTAATCATTCAATACTTTCATAATATCAAATAAATCATTCATCATTGCACATTTGGGACAATCACATCATATAAAATTTCTATGTATATGTATATATAGATCAGAGTGTGTTCAAAATATAAAAAAATGGGACCATCATGTCCTACAAAATTAGGGCTTATGTCCGATCATGTCTGTCATAAAAAAATATTGTAGTCATCTGATCAAATATAAAATCTATCCCTGAGGGCCCTACCTAGGATAGGTGTTTTGAAAGAACACAATGGTAGTAGCTACACGAAAGAAAAACCGCACCCATTCATGCGGTACTCCAATCACTCGTCTCTGGATAGCCTCTGGGAGATCCTCTATGGCCACCATAAGGACTGGGCGAGTCAAACTCTCCAAGTTTCTCCCTAGGTCTTCAGCAACATCATCCACCTCTCTTCTATGGTGCCTATGTCTATGGAAACCCTTAGGTCTCATCGGTCCCATGTCTACAACATGATCATTAAAATTTTGTAAGTCATATTGTCCTATCAAAAAAAAATTTCATTTTTATATAATTTGAAAGATAAAAAAAATCATATAATCAAAAAATTATTGTGCAATCTTACCAATTGCACCCCATGCTACACCAGGTGGAAGAACCAAATTTGGATCTGCTCTGAAATCCATCCTAGCATAGGGATAGTCCTCTATTGAGATGACCTGTTCTCCCCACCATTGGAAGAACTCATCATCCCATGTAGTTCGGGGGACCTCAACACCCGCACTCTCTTCATCAAGTCTTCCCATATAGCTATTCGTGGATCACGAGCGCTACTGATGGTAGAGATGATCTTGGGACAAAGCCCTGTAACTCTCTTAAAGAAGAATGTAAAGAGAATGGTACCATAGCCAAAATGTTTTGTTTTGACCTGCCGGATAGAAGTCAATCATTTCTTCAGATTTTCCAATGAGATTGTGCACCAATCATAGAGTGTGGTCAATAAATCCACTGCCAGACTCATGTTGCCTCGAGAGGCTTGGTGTAGGGATGTTGATCCTGCTTCTATAGCAATGGTGAAAAGGAGGATTTTCATGTGCAAATATCACACATCTCTGATTAGGATCTATGTACCCACCTTCTTAGCACCCTAAATACAATAAACCTAGATATAGTCATCAACATTAAGCCCTCCTGTGGGCTTACCCTACAAGTTAACTGGTCCCCCTCTCTGGGAGAGTCCAGTTATGAAATAGATGTCTTCCAGTTCACTTCTTAATGGCATTTGATCTATCATGAAGTAATCTTCATCTGGATCCCAATAATTCACTAACATCTTGAGAAATTGTGTGTTATTTTTCATGTTTGGCATTTTGAAGAATTTTAATAATTTGCATCCTCGAAGGATATCCAAGGATAACTTGTCCTGCATGAACTCATTATCAATGGCACTATGTTATCTTTCCCTCCAGCTAATTGTCATCCTGAATAATTTCATCCATTAACCAATTAGAAATCATTTTTTGATTTTTTCTCTGTGCATATGCAACTTCATTCGGATACAGTCGTGTCTATACGCGATTTCCTCATGACGAACTCGTGTATACATAGAGGGTTTCAGAAAAAAGAAAAAAAAAAAAAAAAAAAAAAAAAAAAAAAAAAAAAACATATATTTCTATGGTGAAAAATCATAAAATTTGCTTGAAATGACAACAAAATTGATAAACAAGCTAAGTATGAGGCTTATCTGACTGATTTGAATCAATTCGGTGGACGGTTGCTCCGTTTGTAAGAAAGGGATTTTTTTCTCTAGAGCACTTTCTCAACTTCTTCACAGCACAAATGACCAAATGTGAGTCCAAAAGGCCTATTTATGCCCAGAATTCAAAAAAAAATAGCAAATTTGGTTTGTGTTTATTTTTTGAATTTGTTCATGATTATTTAACCTTTTGGCTTGTAAGTGTTGGGAAAAGTTATTTTTAGGTCCATTATGGTGATTTTGAGATATTTCCAAATTTTGCTTCAGATCCATGATCGTTGACCTGTCATGGAAAGTATTTGATTCTAAACTGGCATACAGGTTATGTAATTCACTTTCCATTGCGCTTATGCATACTAGCCTCCATTCTAAAAACTTGCCATAGGGTTGACCCCATCATATTATGACTATTTAAACAATTTCACTCGCTAATTTTTAAATCATGATATGATGGTAGAGCCATCCTTTACATGGGCTTCCTATTTAGTTCCTCGCTATAATTTTTTTCCCATGCTTCAATCTTTGTAGGCTCGGGAGTCCTATTTAGTCCCGTCATGACTTATGCATTGAAGCTTCATTCTTCCTCTTCTTCTCTATTTTTATTCTGGCCATATACCTTAGAGGCTCCCATTTTGTTGTTGTGTTGTAATGTTGCATTGTTGTAATATTCCAAAATTTGCATGCAGAAAATTGGAATATTAATTTTTGCTTATATCATCTAGGAGGTGAATAAATTGGGTAAAGAGACCCATAAGTAGGAATAAATCCCTCATAGTGTTAAAGGGATCAATGGGGTAGCTTTATTTTGCACCTTCCAGTGTGAAACGGAAAAATGCATGAGGACCAGGTCAAGTTTGACCAAGTCAACAGTGCTGCCTAAGAGGGTGTGGCTTGCTTGAGAAGACAACGCAGTTTGAGAGGGAGAAAGATTCCTTGTGGAAGAAACCCTAATGTGTGGTGTCCAGGGCAAAGAGACATTCACTTGCATAAAAGGAGGAAGAGGTAGCCACAGTGAGACATCTTTGAGTTTATGATTATTTTTCTCATTAGACTATTTGTAGTCTCCGACTGTTCAGCTGAGTTGCAGTGTTTTTTAGCACGAGGGATTCCTGTTTAGGATTTCCTCTCCTTCTTGAGAGGCCTCTTTGTTACACAGTAATTTTTCACTGTCCCTGCAATCCCCCATTCCGCTCATTGGAGGGCCTTTTCCATGACTTGTGAGCAGTGAAATAACCTGAAATCACTTTCATGGAATCCCCCTTGATAAGGAAAATCATTCCTCTAAAGACAGTTTCCTATGAAAAACCCTAAAAACTGACCTTTTGGCCTTGGCGCGACCAACCAGTTCAGCCCTCATGCCAATGGGGGAAATCCACCAAAGAGGGTGTGCCAACTGGTGCTCTGTCCCAGTGTATTACTCATGCCAAGCTTATTAAGGATTGTTTTTTTAAAATAAATGGCGGAAGTTTGATTCCAAACAACTCCTGAACGAGTCTCTAAAATGAGTTGGGAGGTTTGGATCTGGATCTCCATGTAGGGGAAGTAGTTTTCCACCTATCATGGAAGCTTCCTTGAGAATAGGGCCAATCCCACCATTGTAGGGATCCCAAATCCCCTTCCACCATCTATATAAGCTTTCCATTTTCCCTTTGCAAGCTAGCCTTAGTGATCATAGAACTAAGAGCCGAATCAGTAGCAAGGAGACTATCGTCAGACAGCCTTTGAGATCCAAGCCGAAAAGAGAGAGATTTGTCCCATTTCCGACGAGCTTCACTGAGACGTGCTCCATTATTGACCTCGCTGAAGGAAGATCTAGTGTTAGAGCTTAAGGTTGTATCATTCATTCATTTTATTAATGATAAGCGACTTTGATTATGGTTTCACTCATGTATCTTTATCTTTGGTGCAATGAGTTACATCTTATCTAACTGATGTTTAGTTACAAGATTTAGATTCTATGCTATGTATCGTCATATTTCTTTGCATGTGTGCAGTTGTTCGAACGTGCTAAGAAGAAGGATCATGATCTGCTGGAGCGGAGGATGGGAATCATCAGCCTTCTTGTCGACAACCATCGTGTAGGACTTGAGGTAAGCAACTTATCGTTTCTTGTCATTTTGTAACTAGAAACCTGCGTCTTGGCGTGATTTGATTGTTGCTAGAACCAATCTGGGCTAGTAGGGATCGCCTCTGTCTGGAGAGGGGATTTACTAGGGGATCTGTTACACAGTAATTTGTCACCATCCCTACAATCCCCCGTCCCGCACATTGGAGGGCCTTTTCCGTGACTTGTGAGCAGTGACATAACCTAAAATCACTTTCATGGCATCCCCCTTGAGAAGTAAAATCATTCCTCTGAAGACAGTTTCCAGTTTTAAAAATAAATGGTGGAAGTTTGATTCCAACCAATTCCTGAACAAGTCTCTAAAATGAGTTGGGAGGTTTGGCTCCGGATCTCCATGTAGGGGAAGTAGTTTTCCACCTATCATGGAAGCTTCCTTGAGAATAGGGCCAATCCCACCATTGTAGGGATCCCAAATCCCCTTCCACCATCTATATAAGCTTTCCATTTTCCCTTTGCAAGCTAGCCTTAGTGATCATAGAATTAAGAGCCGAATCAGTAGCAAGGAGACTATCGTCAGACAGCCCTTGAGATCCAAGCCGAAAAGAGAGAGATTTGTCCCATTTCCGACGAGCTTCACTATCGACCCCGCCGAAGGAAGATCAAGCGTCAGAGCTTAAGGTTGTATCATTCCTTCATTTTATTAATGATAAGTGACTTTGATTATGGTTTCACTCGTGTATCTTTATCTTTGGTGCAATGAGTTACATCTTCTCTCACTGATGTTTAGTTACAAGATTTAGATTCTATGCTATGTATCATCGTATTTCTTCGCATGTGTGCACGTGTTCGGATGCGCTAAGTGGAAGGATCATGATCTGCTTGAGCGGAGGATGGGAAGCATCATCCTTCTTGTTGACGACCATCGCGTAGGACCTGAGGTAAGCAACTTATCGTTTCTTGTCATTTTGTAACTAGAAACCTGCGTCTTGGCATGATTTGATTGTTGCTAGACCCAATCTTGGCTAGTAGGAATCACCTTTGTTCGCAGAGGGGATTTACCTCTCCAACACTCTTGAAGGATTGCACTTCATTTCTCCACATCTTGGCTCAAGGCCAAAGCCACTCCTTTCAGTCACTGCGTTATTTCTGTTGAAGTATAATGTAGTGTTGTTGGGTGTTGTAGTGGAGGGTTCCACAACACCATTCCTTGTCTCATATTTCAGAGGAGGGAGCTTCTATTCCTTGGAAAGATTAGTGAGGAAGGTTTCTAGGGCAGATTTTCATATCTTGGCATCAGGCCAAGCTTCTCCTATCATCAGAAACGCAGTCCCTTCTCTAGACTGCATTATTTCAGTGCATATTTGCAGTGAGGATTTGCACCATCATCTTGAAGGGCAAGATTTTCAGTGCTAGGATCAGCCTTGCACTCGGGAGGTCCATTGGAGGAGGTTTGCTTCAGATTGTACATGTTATTCAGCCATCTCCATATTATTTCAGTTTTGAGTTGCAGCTGCTGCCCAGCAACTCCGACATTTCTGCTGATTTTCCATTTTGTGTATATTTTAGCCAATCCTTCTAAGGATTGTGTATTGTTGTATCCAGGGGTTGAGATCTTGCTCCCCCATATTTGTTTGAGCTCTACATTTCCATATTCATGTATTGACATTAGTTTTCAGCAGTTATACTCCATAGACTGCGCAGTCATAGCCATGGCTTATTTCATGTAGCAGTATTTCTCCATTTATCATGTATATGTTTTATTGAGGCTGCATTGCCTAGATTGAGAGATCATTCCCTCGAGATCTTGTATACATTGTTGTGGCTATAATATAATGTAATGGTTATGTGAATCTTCTGGCATTCTTAGTATTAATGTATCACTGCTACTCCATTGGCATGTTTATGTATTGTTGGATCTCCAACTTTAGAATATCTTGAGATATTCTCATTGTTGTAGAAATTCCCTAATTTGGGATATTACAATTGCATATTGACCACTTTTTTATCTTGGCCTTTATCCAGCTTCATTTGGAATCATGTTTAACCCATCTTTTGACCATGTCTTTCTGCAAAGTCAACTATGAAATTACTTAGCCTTCAAAACTTGACGCCTTTACCAATGGATGAAACATTCCTCTTAGTGTCACTTACCAGTTTTCACCACCTTGCATTGAGCATAGGATTGTTCCTATCCTAGGAACTAGTGCATCTATTTACTGACACTCATTCTATCCATTGTACTATAGGCATTCTTTTATTCTTTTTTTAGGATTTGAAATATCAAAAAGACAAAAAAATAAAATATTTTAAGAAGAGTAGGAACGTGACATTACTTCCATATTTGATGGCAGCTAAAGAGTCAATTGTGTCACCTTTGAACAAAGAACAAAAAATCTAACTCTTTTCTCCATTTGGGATGGTTTTAATTTTTGACTTAGGAGAATCCATAACCTTGTTATCGAGTCAGTACTCCCCTGGTTGGTTATCTCTTCCAATCATATGGAGGGTTTGTTTATGCCTCCTACATGAAAAACTTATATAAATTTATCATTTGCTACCATAGTGAAAATGAGTCGTGCTTTTGTTCAAGGGAAGTTAAACTAATTTGAACTTTCAACCGTGTCTCTTGACTCATTTTTCAGTTGGCCATTCCAGTCTGTTAGTATCTTGTTCTATTACATCAGCTATTTGGTCCGTTATTCGCACTGGTTTGAGTATCCATTGACTTCTTGCTAGCAGGTTTGTCTCTTATCGACTTTGACACATTTCTCTGAGAGTAAACCTATAGCTGCACCATGGCCCTATTTACATCATTGATAGGTGACCTTGTGTTCAGCATTTGATCAACATCATGGGTCTTTTACTGAGTGGTTTCCCTTATGTTCAGCATTTGAGCAACATCATGGGTCTTTTACTGAGTGGTTTCCCTTGTGTTCGACTTCACCTTACATTATCACACATGGGATTCGTGCAGTACCTTGATTTACATTTGACCCTCTCGGTGGATATATAACCTCTATGTTAGCTTTCCTTATTGGTTGTTTCACAGGGTTTCTTCCATGCACTAGCTACATTTTGTGCATGCCGAAAACGTACTTTGAGTTGTTTATTTCACTTTTCTTCGTCTTATTCCTTCCAAATCTTGGCCTGCGGGTGTTGAGCAGGCAAATCCCGTCAGTGGGTAGAGGAAATCCCTCTAGCCCTATGGTGGGTCTAGCAATAAGGGAACATACTGGACTCCTGAATCCCTAGCTTATAAATGAAATATGAACCAGAATATATATCCTACCTCAACCTAATTCTTTTGTCGTGGCATGAGGCAACGATCCTTCGATCTTTGACTTCACGCCTTGCGCTCCATGTTGGTGACAATTTTCACGCGTTTGCACAAATATCAAACAAAATATGACAACATACAAGGATATACATTCATCTACATCTATTCAACTAGTCAAGGAGAGCTAAACACTTTGCATATAAATGGAAACAAAGTTGGAACCAGAAACCCGTCATGTATTATTGATAGAGAAAAAGAAGTTTACAACCTTATTCCTTGACGTTGCAGATCTCATTCGACAAGTTCAGTCGGGCGCATCTCAAGAATTCGTTTGACATTTGACTCAATGAGGAAATGGGCTTAAACTCTCTCTCAAAAATGGATTATTCTCTGCTTTCTTCAACACACCAGCTATACTAATGACTGTTTAGTTAGATGAATCAATGTGAGGAGGAAGGATTTATAGGAGAGGAGGAGGAGGTTTGGGATCCCACATAAGGTGGAGGATAGGTCTATCCCTTTGGGGAGTTTCAAAATTGTAGGAAATAACAAGCCAAAGGGAGGAACTCGACGTGATTCAGTCGAATAAACCATGATGACTCCGCTCAAGAAGTTGTTAAGTATGGAAGCTTCGTTTCTATTTTTAAAAAAAATTCCAAAAGAAGCTTGATGTGGGTGCCCTTATGAGATAGAGCGCCAAAGGGCGTGAGACCCAGTGTTAATTTCTCCATGGGCGCGAGGCCATAACTTCCTACTAGCGCCAACCTAAAATCATATGTTTTTGAAGGTCTTCTTGATGAATGATCAACAAATATTATAATCTTGACATGCCAAGGGATGAAATGACATTTATGGCAATGTATGACAGTTCACAGAGGTCACTGAAATGGTCCTCCAATGTTTGGGATGGGGATGGTAGGAACGTTGACAAAATACTGTGTAAAATATGACCCCTAAAGCATGAAGTTCAAGAGAGAGCGATGGGTGAAATTCTTTATGAGAACATGCCCAAACCAAAACACCATCATCAGAAGACCTGCAAGAACAAGTACAACTGATATCTCTAATAAATGAATATGCGGTATGGGTGCAACCTTCCATAGTAGAGTACATACAACAATAAGATCTGAGGTATGGACACAGCCATCCAATAAGAAGGATAAAGAAAATAGACTCAGGTATGGTCGCAACCATCTAATCAGAAGAGTCATGCATATAGTCATGATAAACCAAATCGTCCCGCAACCTAGATTTTATCAAAAAAAACCCAGGGTCTTGTGCTTCATCTCGACCTGAACAAGTAAAAATTCAAGCATGCGAATGAATGATTTGAATTCAAACATGCAAGAAAATCACCTGATTACCAGCCAATGGTGAAAGCTGTCAACGGGGGCGAGAGAAACCACCAGTAATGACAATGGTTCTCAAGGTACCACTAGTACAATGCATGGTATGTGATCAATGAGCTAGAGTCAAACATCCATGAAATCACTCGATCGAAGGCCAATGATGAGAACCTGTCATTGAATGCGAAGAAATTTCCATTGAGGCATGCAAGCTCCAAGGTACCAAAAGGGAGTATTTGTATCAACTTCCTGGATAATGGGCTGAAGTCGACAGGAAGCAACCGGTCGAAGGAGGGCCATAATGTTTCCCACATCATCGACATGAGACAGAGGAATAAGATGATACTGAATCAGGACTAACAGAGGACCAGGGGTTCAAAACTGCAGAAGTAAACTTCTCTTGAACATATTGGTGACACAACTCTAGAATTTGGAAGTATTTGACATCAAGGGATCTGAGGTCATGGTGATGTGGCAAAGAGCAGATGAGAGGTCAAAACATATAACCCAAACCTGACATGAATTGTTGAGAAGTGTCATGTTCAAGAGAGACATATTGTTGACATGACTCAGAACTGGTTCCATTTCCCCCCACCATTTCTGGCAAGTACCCTAATTATTTTTGGAAACAATCTTGAAGCGGATGGCATATGCTTGTCATATAAGTTTATCCTTCAGAAAATCCATCCTAGTACATTTTATGAGCCCTAGGAAGGAGGAACTCAGTAACGTCACGGTGACAATTTTCGATGTCATTAGGTTTTAACGAATCTGAAAAGGGAAGAACTCAACGTCTTTTCATGTTTAGAGAGTTTGAAAAAAAGTAGAAAAGAAAATCCAGTGGGTCCCTTTTCATAGGTAGTCTCACAGATCTAAAAAGGTAGAAAAAAATATCTGAGAGAACCTCTTAGCCACATTTGACTAAGGTATTCCTTTTTCGTAAATAATCTATCCCAACCTGAAAAAGGGGTAAACGTATACTGGGTAGATGACGTTTCACAGCCTTTAACGAGTTCAAAATGACAAGAGTCTCAGAAATATTTTGGAGCTGAAAGATGACTCCAGGGGGTGACTTTTTCATGTTTTTACCGAGTCCAAAAAAGTAATAAAATAAAACTCATTACTTCATCATCATCATGTTTAGGACTTGTTGATGCACAAGAAACAAATGTGAAACCCATTTTTCAAGATAAAATAATAAAATAATCAAAAAATAAGCTTAAAAACCTAATTAGGGTGTCAAAAAGGTTATAAAAAGATGGAAATAGTAAAAACAAATTACTTTTTCACCTTTTCACTTTCTTGTGAACATTTTACCATTTTTAACTATGATCTTATGGAGCTGACAGCAGGCAATCCAGGAGGCATTCACAAATCATTTTCTCTAGGTAAGAGCTCTCATATTTTCCTGCATTTTATTTTTTGATATATTTTGGGGGAAATTTCTCATGGATTGGTTGTGGTGGTCGGCACGAGTTCCAGGCACGGAGTTACGCCAACGAGCCTCAAATTTTAAAGGGGAGGCGCCAATCGGTGTTGTTGTTTTCAAAAAAGCAGTGCCAATTGCCGCAGCCAAAATTGCATGGAATTTCTCCTAAATTGCTCAATTTGAATGATTCAAATGTCAAAATTATGGCTAATGGGAGCCTCAATTATGGTTTTGCAGGAGAATTAGCAGTCAAAGTGTTCATCAAGTGGAAATAAAGAGAACATGGGGAGGAAGATGAACAAGCCATGGGGAGGAAGATGAACAAGCCATGGGGAATGATGCATGCATGGATTCCCTGAGAGATTGTGGGCTCTTAAAATTATTCCTAGCACCGTTTCTATGAGCTTAGTTGTAACTACTATAACATCTGATTAGTGTGTGGGACACCGATCAAGAAAGGTTCATGATTGATGCCCAAGAGTTGGAGATAGAAGTTTCTGACATATACTTAATCACTAGATTGTCACAGAGGGGAGAGAAACCAATCCTGATAGGTACCCGAACCCTTGGTGAGAGCATGGGAATGGTAATAGACAAAGTTTGCCCAGGAGCGAAGAAAGGATCAAAGAGCGGAAAAGTGGATATTCAAACAATACCTGACATGAATGTGGGATGTCCCCAACCTGACATGAATTGCTGAGAAGTGTCATGTTCAAGAGATACATATTGTTGACACGATTGAGAACTGGTTCCATTTTCCCCCACCATTTCTAGCGAGCACCCCAATTATTTTTGGAAACAAGCTTGAAGGGGATAGCATATGCTTGTCATATAAGTTTGTCCTTCGGACAAATCCATCCTAGTACATTTTATGAGCCCTAGGAAGGAGGAACTTGGTAACGTCATGGTGACAATTTCCGATGTCATTAGGTTTCAACAAGTCTAAAAAGGGAAGAAATCAACGTCTTTTCATGTTTAGAGAGTTTGAAAAAAAGCAGAAAAGAAAAATCTAGCAGGTCCCTTTTCATAGGTAGTCTCATAGATCCGAAAAGGTAGAAAACAATATCTGAGAGAACCTCTTAGCCACATTCGACTAAGGTATTCATTTTTTGTAAATAATCTATCCTAGCCCGAAAAAGGGGTAAACGTATACTCGACAGATGACGTTTCACAGCCTTTAACGATTTCAAAATGACAAGAGTCTCAGAAATCTTTTCAATTTTCAAGAGTAAGAAAAGAGTTGAAAGATGACTCCAAGGGAGGACTTTTTCATGTTTTTACTGAGTCTGAAAAAGTAATAAAATACAACTCGTTACTTCATCATCATCATGTTTAGGACTTGTTGTTGCACAAGAAACAAACATAAAACCCATTTTTCGAGATAAAATAATAAAATAATCAAAAAATAAGCTTAAAAACCTAATTAGGGTGTCAAAAAGGTTATAAAATGATGGAAATAGTAAAAACAAATTACTTTTCACCTTTCACTTCTTGTGAAAATTTTACGATTTTTAACTGTGATCTTATGGAGCTGACAGCAAGCAATCCAGGAGGCCATTCACAAATCCTTTTCTCTAGGTAAGAGCTTTCATATTTTCCTGCATTTTAGTTTTTGATATATTTTGGGGGAAATTTCTCATGGATTGGTTATGGCAGCCAGTGAAGGTTCCAGGCATGAAGTCACACCAACCAGCCTAAAATTTTAAATGGTAGGTGCCAATCGGTGTTGTTGTTTTCAAAAAATCATCTCCAATTTCCGCAGCCAAAATTGCATAGAATTTCTCCTAAATTTCTCAATTTGAATGATTCAAATGTCAAAATTATGGCTAATGGGAGCCTCAATTATGGTTTTGTAAGGGAATTAGTAGTCAAAGTGGCCATCGAGTGGAAAGAAAGAGAACACGGGGAGGAAGATGAACAAGCCATGGGGAATGATTCATGCATGGATTCCGAGAGATTGTGGGCTCTTGAAAATCTTCCTAGCACCGTTTCTACAAGCTTAGTTCGAACTACTACAATATCTGATTAGTGTGTGGGACACTGATCAAGAAAGTTTCATGATTCATGCCCAAGAGTTGGAGATAGAAGTCTCTAACATATATTTAATCACTAGATTGTCACAGAGGGGAGAGAAACCAATCCTAATAGGTACTTGACCCCTTGGTGAGAGCATGGGAATGGTAATAGACAAAGTCTGCCCAGGAGCGAAGAAAGGATCAAAGAGCGGAAAAGTGGATATTCAAACAATACTTGACTTGGCACTAAGGGTAGTGCTACACACTATAACTCGAGCTGCTGGATCTCAGGCCCCTCTTGAAGCTACAAAGACACAGCTTAAACTTGCCATGGATTGCATGACTCCAACAATTTACAACTGGGCAGAAGCCGTAACAATCAACTTGAAGCGTCAGTTAACGAAGTGAAAGAATGGAAAGCTAAAACAAATTAGATACGGGTCCATATTGATACCGTTCATCCTAGAACGATTGTCGATATTCCAACGCCAAGAGGTGGTAGTACCTACGCTACCAGCACGAGAGCCACAGATGGTCCATTGGGCAAAGTTGATGCCTCAATCAAGAGGTGGTCAACATATGTCATGGAAGCCGGAATTCTTCGACTAGCTCCGCCAACAACTCATCATCGTAGATGACCAGCCATACACTGACACCGATTTCAAGGGTGATCTAGACCTTCCACTCCCGAAAGGAGAGGACTAGGATGAAGATTTGGGTAAAACTCATTTTTTGATTTTGATGAGTATTATGATTTTTTTTTTATATATGTTCTGATATTTATCCAAGCATCAAAGATGTTCAACTAGAGAGACTTGCAGGGATATCCCCCATAGCATGGAGGGTCCCACACGTTTTTGAGGCAGCTCCTTAAGATGAGGGAAGTGAGGAAGAAGAGATCGTGTGCAACTTGGAGGAACTCACAAGCGGGATCCCAGATAACGTGAGATTCTAGGATGTTCCTCGTGCTTATCAAGGCTCCATGGTGAAGGTGGCCCAATCTCCTGTGCCACAGTTCACCCTCATCATCCCGGCTCACCACTTCTCCCGCCTTGCATGCCATTGCTGCGCAGCCATCTACTTGCAACTGATACAAGTTCTTGACTCGAACCCCTATCATCCGGGTCTCTCTCGACGAATGTACTTTGCGCGGAAAGCTTTCTTGTTGAAGACCACATCATACCCTTATCCTCCAACATCGCTACTGAAATCAGGTTCTTCTTCAATCCAGGTACATGCATGACATCCTTTAAGACAAAGGGTTTACCAGACTCCCTCTGAAAGGATACGGTACCGATACCAGTCGCATTGTATCTACCATCATCGCCCATCTCGATGTGCATGCCCAGATCTTTGTCTTCCAGATCTGAAAACAACTCCCGATCTCCAGTCATGTGGAATGATGCGCCACTGTCCAAGAACCATACTGATCCCATCACACTTGAAACCAAGCATGCAATCAGTGAAAATTCTAGCTCGAACTGCGAGGCCAATGCCTCTCCAGATGCAGATGCGCCAGCTTTCTTGTTTTTCTTCTTCTGCGGACAATTCGTGGCATAATGTCCGTGCTGGTGACAGTGGAAGCACTTCACCTTGGACATGTCTTGCTTCTTCTTGCCCTTAGCACCGGATTGAGAAGACTTCTTCTTCCCTTTTCTTGCTTTGACAGCCAAAGCGTAGTTTTCTTCATCAGCTCCCTTTGATGAAGCTCCATCTCTGGTGTTCCTCCTTATCTCTTCTTGCATGAGATCAGACCACAGTCTTTCCCACCCAGGCAACTTCTCCCGACCATTGACACTATCCTGATATGCATGCCAACTCTTTGGAAGACCCAAAAGAGCCAGGTCCACCAAATCCTCATCATCGACAGTCACCCCAACACTTCCCAGCTCATCTCTGCATTGAGTGAACTTCGTGAGGTATTTGGCGATACTGTCGCCTTTCTCCATTTTGATGTTTCTCAGTTTATCTTTGAGCACGAACTTCCTCTGGTCGCTCTTTTTCTGGAGCAGATCTGTCAGTGCTTTCCACATTAAATATGGATTAGCTTTTCCATGCAGGCTGGATACAATATGATCCTTAACGCCCTCCAACAAGATCCTTCGACATTTCGCTTGTTTCTTTTGCCATGCTTCCACAACAGCAGCATCAGTAGAAGTAGGCTTTGGAACATATTTCTCCATGAATTCTAGCAGCCCATTATCATCCAATACAGCCTCCATGCGGTCCTTCCATGCAACATAATTCAAACTGCCATCAAGAGCATATTCGAGTCGCAAACCGTTGAAAGACATTTTCGCCTCGGCACCAAGAACACAAATCTGCAAATTCGAATTTCACCAAGAGCTGATAAACTTGATCGCTTCTGATCTACAATTGAGAGCTAATTATTTCCAAACCAGAGATTGACTGCACGGGCATTCACCAGATCTTTCACCTTACAAAGAAGGATGAATATTCCGGAGGCTACCTGGCCCGCATGCAGGCTCTGTCCGAGGAAATAATAAACAATCACCGTAATAGATCTTGACGATTAATTTCGCTCTGATACCATGTAGAAATTTTCTGAATAATTAAGTTTATTCGCTGCGATTAACTTGATCATACATCAATTCGAATTGCATGCATAACACATAATCGCTTCTACCATTAATCGTCACATGCGGAAAATAAAACAAAGCGACAGAACATTAAATCACACACATAGAACGCAGCATGTATGGGGAAAGCTTATAGCTGAAAACCCCCAGCTATATGTATCATATAATGGATGAGAATCATGTATTTTTACACAATAGAATACTCCTCACAAGTACACAAGTACTGTCTCCAAAAACTACACACAAAACTAGCTCAGTTTGAACCGATCACGGGTTCAAAACTCCTCCTCAAGTCTGCCTGCCTCTACTGCGCAATCCAAAGTGTGAATGTAGCTGAACCAAGTTTGAATTCACCTTGATTGAACAGCACAATCATCACTGGCACTCTCATCCCACTGATTGTGCAAATCTCATGCACAACTTATGTACAACTGCTGTCGATCTCACCCTTTCATCTACCTCTTCCACTTGTTTTCACTGAACTGTCCATGCACTGAGTTAAACTGATGTGTTCTTTAGTTGAATAATGAGTTAATATCAGTGAATTAAATAATATTTAATTCACCCAACTCATCTCTAGTGTAATCGTCAGTTAAACTGATCACAACTAGTTCAACTAGTTAACCGGAACACCTCCTCCATCAACTCCTAAATCAACTCCACCAAAACTCCGCCACATGATTCTAACTAAAGTCTAACATGCAATAGCTCAAGTAACCCATAGGAAATTCGAATTTCCTTATGTCAGCTGCATGCCCCACCTCCGGGGGTCAAACTGAAGTGCTCCAAGAGGATAAACTGAAGTTTATAGTCCAAATATTATTAAGGGTAAATAATATTTGACTATTCTATTTTTAGCTCGGCAGTCTAAAAATAGAAACCACCTGAAAGTCTAAAAATAGAGGTCCATCTATTTTTACCAACTCAACCAATCATCCAAGAATAGCATACTGCAGCTCCCGGTCCATGATCCATATGTCTAAAAATAGACTTTGTGCCAAAAATAGCCTGCGGGCCCACTTAGTGAAGGCGACTTCATTTCACTAAGCTCCATCATCTTGCTGCATTTCAACACTCCCTCTCAGAAATATATGGATTATATGCAACCCCTATCCTGCCTCTGTGAAACTCGAATTTTCTCCTGGTGAGCACCTTCGTCAGAATGTCAGCATCCTGATCCTCCGTCGGAATGTAGGACAACAACATGATCCCCCGCTGAACACAGTCTCTGATATGATGGTACCTGATGTCGATGTGTTTGGACCTATAATGAAAAAATGGATTAACCGAGAGCTTGATGCAGCTCTGGTTATCACAGTAGATCACTGTAGGCTCCAAATGCAACCCGAACAAGCCGACCAGGATCTTCCTCATCCAGATCACCTCGCATGCAGCCAAGCTTGCTGCCATGTACTCGGCCTCTGCTGAACTGAGTGCTACGGATCTCTGCTTCCTACTGTACCAGGAAACTGCTGTCGACCCAATGCTGAAGATCCCTCCAGATGTGCTCTTCCGGTCCGTTGGGTTCCCTGCCCAATCTGCATATGTGAAGCCACAAAGCTTCACTCCATCCTCCTGTCTGTACCAAAGTCCATATCCCGCTGTGCCACTGATATAACGTAATACATGCTTTCCAGCCTTCCAAAAGAGCTTGGTAGGCTTAACCATAGCTTGCGAAAGCTGGTTAACTGCATAGCATATATCGGGTCGAGTATTGACCAGATACATCAACGACCCCACCAACTGTCGAAAGACAGTTGCATCCACTACCTCCTCCGAAGTAGCATCTCCCTTCCTCCATCCACCAGGAAGAGGGGTATCAACAAGCTTGTAGCCATAAATGTCGAACCTCTCCAGAATCTCCCGGGCATACTTGCCCTGAGAAACAAACAGTCCACCGCTCCGCTGCCAAATCTCCAATCCCAGGAAAAAATGAAGGAGGCCCAAGTTCTTCATCTCAAACTCTCGTGCAAGATCCTCCTTGCATGAAAGTATCAACTGCTCATCGCCAATAAAAATCAGATCATCTACATACAATACGATGATCAACAACTTCCCCTCCACCACAATCTGGTACAGGTTTGGATCCGCCTCACTCTTGGAGAATCCAGGCCCGGTGAAGTAGCTGTCTATCCGAGTGTACCAAGCACGAGGTGCTTGCTTCAGCCCGTACAGTGCTCTCTTGAGTCGGCACACATGCGACTCACTGCTGAAGATCTCGAAACCTTCAGGCTGCTCTATGCACACCTCCTCCTCAATGACTCCGTTGAGGAATGCAGTCTTCACATCCATCTGATGGATGTGCCACCCCATCTGCGCTGAGAGAGCAAGGATCGTCCGTATGGAGGAATACCTTGCGACAGGTGCAAAGGTCTCCTCATAGTCGACTCCCTCTATCTGTGAGAAGCCTCGGGCGACAAATCTCACCTTGTACTTCTCCACACTCCCGTCAGCCGCCTGCTTCACTTTGTAGATCCATCGCGAACCTACCACTGATTTCTCCTTCGGTCTTGGGACAATCTCCCATGCACTGTTTCTGATGATCGAATCATATTCTTCAATCATGGCATCAACCCATGCGGGTTCCTCCACAGCTTCCTCGAAAGAAGAAGGCTCCGTCACGACACATTTGCTCACAAGAGCCATGTATCCAGTGTACCGATCCGGTGACTGTCTCTGTCTGCGCTGAGCTGTAGGTGGTCCTACAACCCTCTCTGCATCTTGAGCCAGTCGCTCAGCTTCTGTAGTGCGCTTGCGCCCTCTAATGGTTGGCGCTGCATGAGTGGTTTCTTCCACTCTCTGCACCTCCTCTTGTGGTTGATCCACATCCGGAGACTCCTCCTTGGGAGCTAACAGCTCCTCCTCTGCATGCAAGTGTGGCTCCCTCTCAAGCGAACACTGCATGGCTTTCTCCTCCTGAAATTTTATATCCCGTAGCACGACAGTCTTGCGACTGTCTGGCACATACACCCGATAGTTGTGGGGTGTATCATTGTACCCCACAAATATTCCTTTCTCTGCGGTCGGATCCAGCTTCCTTCTTGCATCCTTCGTCACATGCATGTAGACAGGAGAACCAAAAATTCTCAAATGAGAAACATCAGGCCTCTTGCCAGAATAAGCCTCCTCTGGTGTACTCATGCCAAGAACCTTGTGAGGACAACGGTTCTGCACATACATTGTTGTATTGCATGCCTCAGCCCACAAGTGAAGGGGTAGGCCCCGATCATGCAACATCACCCGTGCAACACCCACGATCATTCTGTTCTTCCGCTCAGCCACCCCGTTCTGCTGTGGGTTATGGGGTGCGATGAGCTCTCTCCGAATCCCTTCTGCGCAGCAGAACTCCTTGAATTCAGCCGAGATGAATTCACCACCGTTATCACTCCTTAGAGCAATCACCTTCTTCCCCGACTCCTTCTCGACCAGTGCTTTAAACTCACAGAACTTCGCAAATGTATCGCTCTTCTTCTGCATGAAGAAGATCCAGCACTTTCGAGAGAAATCATCAACAAAGATCACATAATACTTGTGCTTTTCTGTCGAAGCAACTGAGAAAGGACCACACACGTCTCTGTGAACTCTCTCAAGGATCGTCGTGGCGCGACTATCCTTCTCGTGAAAGGTGGCTTTCACATACTTCCCCAAAGTACACCCCTTGCACTGATCTGACTGCGCAAGAGTGCCCTTAGGAAGCCCAGTAGAAATCTGCTGCAGGATCTTCAAAGCTCCATGGTGAAGGTGGCCCAATCTCCCGTGCCACAGTTCGCCCTCATCATCCCGGCTCACCACTTCTCCCGCCTTGCATGCCATTGCTGCGCAGCCATCTACTTGCAACTGATAAAGGTTCTTGGTTCGAACCCCTATCTTCCGGGTCTCTCCAGTAGTCTTACTGCGCAGGAAGGCTTTTCCTTCGCCGAAGACCACATCATACCCCTTATCCTCCAACATCGCTACTGAAATCAGGTTCTTCTTCAATCCAGGTACATGCATGACATCCTTTAAGACAAAGGGTTTACCAGACTCCCTCTGAAAGGATACGGTACCGATACCAGTCGCACTGTATCTACCATCATCACCCATCTCGATGTGCATGCCCAGATCTTTGTCTTCCAGATCTGAAAACAACTCCCGATCTCCAGTCATGTGGAATGATGCGCCACTGTCCAAGAACCATACTGATCCCATCACACTTGAAACCAAGCATGCGATCAGTGAAAAGTCTAGCTCGAACTGCGAGGCCAATGCCTCTCCAGATGAAAATGCGCCAACTTTCTTGTTTTTCTTCTTCTGCGGACAATTCGTGGCATAATGTCCGTGTTGGTGACAGTGGAAGCACTTCACCTTGGACATGTCTTGCTTCTGCTTGCCCTTAGCACCGGATTGAGAAGACTTCTTCTTCCCTTTTCGTGCTTTGGCAGCCAAAGCGCAGTTTTCTTCATCAGCTCCCTTTGATGAAGCTCCATCTCTGGTGTTCCTCCTTATCTCTTCTTGCATGAGATCAGACCACAGTCTTTCCCACCCAGGAAACTTCTCCCGACCATTGACACTATCCTGATACGCATTCCAACTCTTCGGAAGACCCAGAAGAGCCAGGTCCACCAAATCCTCATCATCGACAGTCACCCCAACACTTCCCAGCTCATCTCTGCATTGAGTGAACTTCGTGAGGTATTTTGCGATACTGTCGCCTTTCTCCATTTTGATGTTTCTCAGTTTATCTTTGAGCGCCAAATTCCTCTGGTCGCTCTTGCTCTGGAACAGATCTGTGAGCACTTTCCACATTAAATATGGAGTGGCTTTTCCATGCAGGCTGGATACAATATGATCCTTAACGCCCTCCAACAATATCCTTCGACATTTCGCCTGTTTCTTTTGCCATGCTTCCACAATAGCAACATCAGTAGAAGTAGGCTTTAGAACATCTTTCTCCACGAATTCCAGCAGCCCATTATCATCCAATATAGCCTCCATGCGGTCCTTCCATGCAACATAATTCGAACTGCCATCAAGAGCATATTCGAGTCGCAAACCGTTGAAAGACATTTTCGCCTCGGCACCAAGAACACAAATCTGCAAATTCGAATTTCACCAAGAGCTGATAAACTTGATCGCTTCCGATCTACACTTGAGAGCTAATTATTTCCAAACTAGAGATTGACTGCATGGGCATTCACCAGATCTTTCACCTTACAAAGAAGGATGAATATTCCGGAGGCTACCTAGCCCGCATGCAGGCTCTGTCTGAGGAAATAATAAACAATCACCGTAATAGATCTCGATGATTAATTTTGCTCCGATACCATGTAGAAATTTGCTAAATAATGAAGTTTATTCGCTGCAATTAACCTGATCATACATCAATTCGAATTGCATGCATAACACATAATCGCTTCTACCATTAATCGTCACATGCGGAATAAAAACAAAGCGACAGAACATCAAATCACACACATAGAACGCAGCATGTATGGGGAAAGCTTATAGCTGAAAACCCCCAGCTATGTGTATCATATAATGGATGAGAATCATGTAGTTTTACACAATACAATACTCCTCACAAGTACTCAGTACTGTCTCCAAAAACTACACACAAAACTAGCTCAGTTTGAACCGATCACGAGTTCAAAACTCCTCCTCTAGTCTGCCTGCCTCTACTGCGAAATCCAAAGTGTGAATGTAGCTGAACCAAGTTCGAATTCACCTTGATTGAACAGCGCAATAATCACTGGCACTCTCTTCCCACTGATTGTGCAAATCTCATGCACAGCTTATGTACAACTGCTGTCGATCTCACCCTTTCATCTACCTCTTCCACTTGTCTTCACTGAACTGTCCATGCACTGAGTTAAAATGATGTGTTCTTTAGTTGAATAATGAGTTAATATCAGTGAATTCAATAATATTTAATTCACCCAACTCATCTCTAGTGTGATCGTCAGTTAAACTGATCACAACTAGTTCAACTAGTTAACCGGAACACAATCTCCATCAACTCCTCAATCAACTCCACCAAAAATCTGCCACATGAGTCTAACTGAAGTCAATTACGCATTAGCTCAACCAAACACATGGGAATAGTGTAAATCCTCATGTCAGCTGCATGCCCCACCTCCGGGGGTCAAACTGAAGTGCCGCAAGAGAGTAAACTGAAGTTTAGAGTCCAAATATTATTAAGGGTAAATAATATTTGACTATTCTATTTTTAGCTCCTGCTAGCCTAAAAATAGAAACCACCCGAAAGTATAAAAATAGAGGTCCATATATTTTTACCAACTCGACCAATCATCCAAGAATAGCATACTGCAGCTCCCGGTCCATGATCCATATGTCTAAAAATAGACATAGTCTAAAAATAGACTTTGTGCCAAAAATAGCCTGCGGGCCCACTTAGTGAAGGCGACTTCATTTCACTAAGCTCCATCATCTTGCTGCATTTTCAACATATATATATATATATATATATATATATATATATATATATGCTTATTTTCCTGTCTAAATCTTATTATGTGATGGTGATGATTTTACAAATTTCACAAATTTATATCTAATACAATATTTTCTACTGCATTAGTTCACACATTCATTCTCCTAGGAATATGTTGATATGTGATATAATCAAAATTCCTTTCTAATAAACGAACACACATATACAACCTTAAAATCTGAGGATTTCTATCATAGTAATGCCCATTGAGCTGGAGGACAACAAGCTAAGAGTCTAGGTTTACAATTAATTCATGAATGTTAAGAGAAATGGCTTCAGTTAAGAGTTCAATGACGACACTGTATTGAGCGACATTGTTGGTTGTTCGTCCTAGACAAATACCTTGAAGGTCTACCAACTCACCATTAGGATCATAAATCACCCAGCCCACAGAAGACATATTCTGGGTACTACGAGAGGCACCATTCGTGAAACCAACATAAGGAGTGACAGACATCTGCAAAGTAAGAAACGACATAATAAGTAGAAAAAAATTCTTGCAAAGCACACCAAGCAAAAAATTTACAAAAATGAAAAACACACTTATGTACAAGAGGACATGCAAGAAAAATTCATTTATAGTATTTTTTGAGGTACAACCCATTTCTGGGTTGATTCAAAGGATAGCCTTCATAGTCAATTAACTCATAGGCCCCTTTTTACAAAACACGTTTAACGATGTAGGGCCCATGCCACATGGGTTCAAATTTTCCTGCCCCCAGCTTATCATGAGCTTGGTCATACAAGAGGACTAGGTCTCCTTCTACAAAGGTATGAGGGGAAACTGTCTGATCAAAGTGATCTTTGACCCACTTTTCTCTTCTTGTATGACTAGAGCAGTAAAGTGGCAAGTTTCATATAACCTCTCCAAATATAGAATATGCTCTTCCTCCAACAAGGTATTAGGCATTAATTCAACAACTATCTTGAGAGAAGGGATTTCACATTCAATCGGAAGGGTAGCTTCCAGACCATAGACAAGCTAGAATGGGGTGAATCCGGTTGCATCCTTCACCAAGGTTTGGTAAGCCCAGAGAGCTGAAAACAACATGATATTCTAGTTGGACTTGTGCATCCCAATCGTACGTTGAAGCATAGTGACTAGAACCTTGTTCATGGATTCAACATGGCCATTAGCCTGGGGGTAGTATGACGTTGATTTGTTGTGATGCAGACCCAACTTAGTATTCAACTCAGCCAACATATAATGGTGAAAATGAGAGCCATGATCATTGAAAATGGCTTGAGGGACACCAAACCTGGTAATAACATGATTGAAAATAAATTGTGTAGCTGTCTTACTGTCAGCTATGAGTGTAGGCATTGCTTTGGCCTATTTAATGAAGTATTCCATGGCTACAATAATATAAGCATGTCCCCCAGCTGAGTGAGGTTTACACATCATAAAATTAATGCCCCACTTCACAAAGGTACCAATGGTAATGACAGGATGGACATGAGAAGGTGGCACGCACATCTTGCGCTGGTAAATCTGACATTCCTGAAATTTACGAATAACGACAATACAATATATGAAAATGGTAGGCCATAAATATCCAACACAAAGGATTTTTTGAGCAGTATCATACCCAGACATGTGACTACCCTATGCACCAAAATGGCAGTCATTGAGGACTTTTCAGCTTCCTCGAGGGTTAAACACTGGCGGAGAATAGAATCAGCTCCGATGTGGTATAGAGTATCTCCGACTATGTGATAAGGTTATGAATGATGATGGATACATCAACAAGAATATTTCTTCAGCTCAGACTAGAAGGTGGAAGTTTGTAGATAAACGATGATATCACCGTACCATGGATCAAGGGTGCTAATCAGAAAAAGAGTGTCATCTGGAATACATTCCTCGGAAGCAGAGGGAGCTGAGGCAGAAGGTAAAGAGTAGATCGAATCAGCAAAAACCAATGATTTCTTTGATTTGGTAGTAGTGAAATCCAAATTGAACTCTTAGAGGATAACTATCCACTTTGAGTATTTTTCCCCCAGTAATTTTCGAGTCAATATATAAGTCATGGGGTTGCAATCAGAATTCACGGTGACTGTACGAAGTAAAATATAATGGTGAAAATGTTGGACAATTTGAACAGCTGCCAATGCCAATTTCTCAACATGTGTGTAATGTGTTTCTGTATCAAGAATATTGTGGCTCAAATAATAAATGACGTTCTCATCACTAGTGTCATCGTCTTGTACCAGAACCATGGAAATAGTGCTAAATGCGGTAACCAAATAGAGGGAATAATCACGATGATAATTGGGTGGATGCAAAAAAGGAGAATTGATAAGCAATGTCTTCAGTGCATCAAAATATTTTTGGTAAATCTCATCTGGGAGAAATGGGATGCCTTTCTTAAGCAATCACGTGAATCCTTTGGCTACTTCAGCTCAGTTCAATATAAAATGGCCCAGGAAATTAGATTTCCCTTGCAAACTATGCAACTGATGTAAAGAGGAAGGGTAGGGGAGATTACAATAGCTTGGACCTTCAGAGGGTCGAGACAAATTCCGTCTTTAGAAATGATAAACCCAAGGATTCTACTAGAATCGATGAAGAAGACACATTTATACAGATTGAGCTAAATGTTGTAGCGTCTACAATGAAGAAAGATTTGATGGAGGTGATATGGGTGGTCCTTACGCTTAGCAGAATGAGCTGGAAGGTCATCCAGGTAAGGTTGAACAATGTGCTTAATATCATGGAAAGTGTATGACATTTCTCGCTGAAATGTAGCACCAGCATTCTTAAGGCCAAAAGGGAGCTTCTTGTATGCGAAGGTACCCCATGGACAAATGAAGGCGGTCTTGTGTTGATTAGCCTACAGAATATTGATCTGGTTGTAACTAGAGAACCCATCCATAAGGGAAAATATCTCACCCCCAGCACATTCGTCAATGATATGGTCAATGAAAGGAGTGGGATAGTTATCCTTAGTATAGACATAGTTTATTTCATGGTAATCCACACAGACTCGAATAATACCCTGATTTTTATCCACAGGAATGATGTTAGAGACCCAATATGTTAAGGGGATTGAATGAATGAAGCCAACTTTGAGAAGTTTTTCAACTTCTCCCTTTATGGCGGCTACTTTTCTAGGGTGCACAGGATGAAGACGTTGGTGAATAGGCTTCGTGTTAGGATAATTAGGGATCTCATGCACGTCTATACTCAGATCAATGCCATGCATTTCTTCGTAGGACCAAGAAAAAACGTCTCGAAACTCTTAGAAGAGACTAGTATAAACCTATATCTCATGAGGAGAACATGTTAGCCCAATGTGGATGTTCTCGACAACCCCCGGTTTAAAGGAGATGTCAATAGGCATCGTTTGCGTAATGTTCCCCATGTTACCTTCTGCAAAAACTTCGTGTGTCAAAACGAGCATTTGACGGATGGGAAGGAACTTGCGAAGCGAATTTCTCAAGACAAGTACACATGGCCCCAAGGCCAGGCATAAAGGAGGAATGATGATGACTATCATCCCAGGGAGGATCTTTGAGAGACATGGTTTCCATGATGGCCTCATCAGTTGGGAACATCTCATTCAAGGGATCAAGAGAATCTGAAGTGCTGAGCCAAGGGGATTGAGAATACATGTCGAGAGACACGCTGAAATGAGTATGATCGGACGGAGGAGGAGATGAAGTGGAGATAACTTCACAATAATCAATCTATACTAGGATTAACGACATCCGATCACCAAATGAATCAACCTGCTCAGGCAAAGGGATGATCCACGGATCAGAAGATGTGGAGATCATTTTGACCTGAGTAGTGTTGGGCGGAGGAAGAGAAAAAAGATCCATAAGGGAAGGATATTTGAAAATTCCTGGCCCTATTCTCTCATAAGGCATAGGAATATGATATAAATATGGAACATTGCTCTCGGAGGAGGTGGAAGTGAAAAAGGATAATTGATCGAGAGTGATGATCTTTCCTTCATGCGGAAATCAAAGAACATGAAAGAGAGTGGACAGGATACATAGCATAGTGTGAGTCCAACTGCGATCGAGGAGAAGATTATAATTGAGCTTGGTTTCAACTACTTCAACCTCAACATTAACTATTTTTCCTTCCAATGTTATAGGTAAGCTGGTGAGAACACTAAGAGGGCGAGATTCCCTTCCGCCAAAAGCTTCTAAAGAATTTGGATATTGATTGAGGGCTGGAGAACTAATGGCTTTCCAACATGCAGAAGACATGATGCAAGTAGATGCACCCTCATCCATGACCACTCGATGGATATTCTTTCCATTAATCCCAACTTGGATAATTAGTGAAATATGGGGAGGGAGACGTGGAATGAAATTTTCCAAATCGAAGGTGATAAGGTTAGAATTCGCAGGGTCAAACCTTCCGATTGCAGATATAAAATCATTTTTTTGTGATGGGCAACTTTGAAGTACTTCCAATGCAGACATAGCAGATGGTGCCTAAGAAAAATCCTCAACAATATTATAATGCTGAGTAGCATGGGCATTTGGGTTATAGGAATAATTATGAATCACGGCTTTAGAGGGTGTTTATACAACGAGCTCAGGACTGGTCCTTTCAATGTGAAGAGTGCCAGAAGTAGGCAGGGGAGGAGGACCATCTGCAATCTCTTTCCCTGCTGCCTCACACAGTTCGGTATAATCCTTCGATCTAGTAGTAATAGATATGGGTGCAACACCAATCATCATGAAAAACTAAGAGCCAAAAGGGACGGAGGACTGAGGTTTCTCCACCATTTGAGTTTGCTGCGATGGGAATGGTTCTTTAAGAACAACCAGTGTGCCTTGAGTACCTTTGAGCAGTTGACGTACCTCAGCCCGTTGTGGAAAGTCCTTGGTATAGTGCTTGTCATCACATATCAGACAAGGGTACTTCAGTTTATGTTTCAAACCATCATCAGCATTAGGTTTAGGAGAATTTTATTTCAGGGTATTGACTTTGGCCTTGCCTTTACCCTTCTTCTTACCTTTGGAAGCTTTATCTATCCGGGTGCATTGGAAGACATTCACTTCTGCGATCTTACTAGGATTTGGAGGTGGCTGAGAAGCAGTATTAGTGGAAGAAGTAGATTTTTGCTTCACAGGATTTGGAGATGACTTATGAGAAGTATACAACACAAAACCAAATTATTATACCATCGATAGATGGCGTTGCTAATGCTTTGGTAGTTCCATGTCGTGGAGCATCAGGCAAGATTTCATATAACGTGCGAGATTGAGAGTACATGAGGTCAAGGCACTGGGAATGGGCAATGGCTTTTTCCTTAGTAATACATTCCCCCATAGTGATGTCCTTAGAAATCCAACCAATAAAAGAGGTATTAAACTAATCAGTCAAAAGTTGATCAGGAATCTCAAACTTGATCAAACGACGACGTCGCCTCCATTCATGAATCTGATTGGAGATATGAGTAGCCTGATCCTGTTTCAAAGATGTGAGGAGGTGCGTCCCAGTTTCATAATGAACTAGTAACTAAAAGTGCATGAGAAATTCCATGGCTAGAGAGTTGAAATCTTGAAAGATGTCGTGGGAGATCTCAATGTACCACTTTGCAGTGGCACCAATGAGAGTCCTTTGGAAAAGACGTAGCCAAATTGAATTGTCAACCCAAGAGTTAGAGGAGCACCAAATATGGTATGGCATAACATGTGCTTGGGGGTATTCTCTAGACTTTCCTTCAAACTCTAGACAATCACCAAGGATTTTGGTAAGAACTAGGGGCCAATATGGATTATGAAGGATAGGATTATTTGTTAACTTTGACACATTGGGCAGTTCTAGTGTAGCAAGGAATGGAAATTGCAGATTGAAAGGAATTGTAGGCCTTTGATAGAGACCATTATTAGAATTCCAACCAGGTTGGGAGAATTTTTGACCCCATATGTTCTATCCCAGAGGATTTTTCCCATAGGGGTTATAATTTTGATAATTCTACCCATACACCGGTTGACGACCAGGATATTGATTCTAAGTGAATCACTGAGGTCCTGTCTGAGAAACATATGGATTTTGTGGCGGAATGTAAGAAGTTCCTTGGGGTGGACATTGTACCGTCAAATATTGAACTTAACGAATAAAAGGTGGGCCCTGGGGCTACACAAGCTGCCCCTAGGGTGCAGGTTGACCTGGATATTGAGGTTGGACAGGCTGTCCTTGGGGTGCAGGCTGGCCTAGATGTTGAGGTTGAACAGGCTGTCCCTGGGGTGCAGGTTGGCCTGGATGTTGAGATCCACCAAGCTGCTCATGGGGTACAGGTTGGCCTGATGGTTGAGATGAGCCAAGTTTCCCCCGAAGACCAGGTTGGCCCGATTGAGCAGTGGAGGGTTGACCTTGTTGTACAAAAGTTGGGCCTTGCTGAACGTAAGGTTGGTTCTGTTGCACAATTTTTTTTCCCTGAGATGGATAGGTTTTCCTCTGGGGAACATAAGACGTTCCCTGTTGAACATCAGGTTGACCAGCAGGATCTTAGGGTTGTCCCTGATGGACTGAAGGTTGTCTCTAAAAGGGTTTTCCTTGTGGACCATAGGGTTGTCCCTGTAGGAATGTAAACTAGTTGGGGTAAACCGGCATTTGAGGGGTTTGAACATACAACGGACCTTGTGGGTGAGGCCCATAGTGATAGATGTGATTTTCATGTTCATCATAGAAATGTAGAGGATTAATGAGATCTTGAACCTGCTGAGAAACCTGGGGGAAGTAATTCTATTACTGAATGGCCATCATATATTGGTCGTACATAAAACCTCTAGGAATAGGGTTAGAGGAGATAGGTGCACTACCATTAGGTTGATGGACTCCCGATACGTGAGGCTGTGATCCACTCTCGGCAGGTCCAACAAGTATCACGGAAGCAAGAGGAATCGTCCCATGAACATCATAAGATGGTGGTAATGACGGAATCACACTAGTGGACGGTGTGGAGGAAGCCACACAAACAATGGGCTAGGTCGGGAAATATGTAACGATTGTTGACGCAATGGGAGTCGAAGGGGATGGTCCTGATACAAACGACCCCTATAAAGGAGTCGATGTACCTGACCATATCGGATTTTGATACAAATATTTAGCATTAGAAATCATCTGACTCAATGAAAAATAACTATTTGGGAGAGATGAGAGTTGCGAGGAAGGTTCACTCGAGACATAAGGAAAAATCTTTGGAGGAAACTGATATTATCCCATAGAAACATAAGCCTCTTGACTACTAATAGGACTCGTGGCATCCATGTCAGATGAAGACATGATGTCGGCGAAAAGGCAACGAGCAATGGCAAGTAAAGCATGGGTTAATGGTGATTTGAGTGGTTGTGAGGAATTTTCCCTAAAAAAGGCCCAAGCATCCGGAGGTTACCAATTGATATCAAATGGTTCCTTAGGAGGAGATGAGTGGCAAGAGATTGAACACTCAGAATAATAGAACACCAATAGCCTAGTGTCCTAACAGACTGAGATGTCTCCGAAGAAACTTCGGGGGAAGGTTCTTCACTACGAGGTAATGAAGGGGACGACGAAACTAGTGGTTCCACCACTATGACTTTGTATCAAAAATAGGAGAGAAAAGAGATAATCAATTTGAGGCTTCAAGACCAATCACTAAGGAATTACTTATGAACAAGCCAAGAAAGTAACTTTAATGGGCATGTGATCATAGGTAATTAATTTTATGACACTGAAACAAAACTCTACCTTTTCATATTTGAAGAGTCGAGAAAAGGGGAAAAGGTGACTCTAGTCACTTTTAGTTTGGACGAGCTTGAAAGTACAAGTGCTCGACTATCTTTCAAAATTTTAGAGAGTCACGGAAAATATCAAAATGAATTCTTAGGAAATCTAAGCAAGAGGTGGTACCAAGCTCTCGTGAACTGCAATATACACCTTGGTAATCAAACGAAAGAGAAATTACCAAGGACTTAACGTACGTGCATGTAGTCTCCCCGAATGATGTGTTCAGTGTATCACAGTTACACGGCGACAGACTCAGCTTCCTACGGATAAAGGATTGCAACCTATGAGGGTCTCTCTTTATATATGCGACAGTACGGGGAGCACAAGTCCATGCTATTGCTGTCTAATGCCAGACGGTGAATGATAGCTACTAGGTTTAACAACGATGAAACATGTCACTAGCCTAGAATTATAAATGTGAGCATTAAGTTTCAATGCTTCCTTAGGTTGATTGAGTTCATTTTAAAGTTTATTTTGAAATTATGTTCTAGTTTCAAGGCCTTACTGAATGTAATCTCAAATCTCTAATACACAACTACATGAGAAATAATTGCATTTCAATTCAATGAGCAGCTAGCTAAGAGAGGGATACGAGTTCACAATGATGCAACAATCAATTGAATGCAAGAAGAACTTTTCCTAATGCCACTAACACAACCAAAGCAAAAAACGAAAGTATTTTCTTTATTGTTCACTTTTTAATGAGAAAACTACTAACGCAAAAGAATACTTTTCATTTTAAAATAGAGAGAAAGAATGCAAATTTTGTTTTTTTATATGAATGAGAAGCAATAATGCATTGTTATACTAAAAGGACAAAATGAACACTAGTTTTGAGCAACTCAAATGAAATGAAAAAAACACAAAGATATCAATCCAAAAATGAATATAAAACACACTAAAAACTACCACATAATCTTTCATGCATAAAGATGACTTTCAAATCGACTCAATGAGCAATGTGATCTATGCTCAGGATGATAGATGGAAGGTCAAACGAACACTAGGACCATAGTTCGATGACCCAAAAAAACGTAGAATCAAAATAAAAGACCAAACAATCAGTCAACAAGATGAAAATATGAAAGACTAAACTGACTCATACACAACTCATAGGCTTAGTGAACATATGGCCAAACAAGCAATCGAAGACACCTAGAAGCCCTAGGATGACAAGCCACATAGGTCAGATGAGATACAATCAACTGAAAAGAATGAGACAGGGAAGTTCAAAAAAATACAAGTGGACTAATCCAGGAAGGAAAAGCCAACCCATAGGGTAATATGCACTGGAAAACTCAAGAAAGAGGCCTAAACCCAAACCTACAGGATTCAATGCGACTATTCAGTAGTAATCCACACTGAACAGGGGAAATCACACCTGTAAAATAGGTAACCTGCGCCAATTGGCACGACTGTCAAAGAAACAATAGCACCAAGTAAGGAAACCAAGGAAAGGAGAAAAAGAAGATGAGGAAAAGATAGGCTTAACACTCTGATAATAGGTGAGATGGCTTGAATCAACGAGAGATGAAAGACACACTGATCCCCAGTATGGTCGCCAACTTGTTGAGTAGGAAAATCCCCTTTGTGGATAAAGGTGATCCCTCTAGTCTTAGGGTGGGTCTAGCAACAAGGGAACATGCTAGACTCCTGAATTCCTAGCTTATAAATGAAATATGAACTGGAATAGATATCCTACCTTGGTCCAATGCTTTTGTCATGGCACGCGAAAGAGATCCTTCGATATTTGTCTTCATGCCTTGCTCTCCGTGTTGGTGACGAGGTCGATGCGTCTACACAAAGATCAAACAAATTATGACAACATACAAGAATATACATTCATCTACAACTATTCATCTAGTCAAGGAGAGCTAAACACTTTGCATATAAATGGAAACAAAGTTGGAACCAGAAACCAATCATGTATTATTGATAGAGAAAAAGAAGTTTACAACCTTATGCCTTGACGTTGCAGAGTCAGGTGCATCTCAAGAATCCATTCTGCATTCGACTCAATGAAGAAATGGACTTAAAATTTCTCTCAACAATGGATTCTTCTCTGCCTTCTTCAACACACCAGCAATACTAATGATTGTTCAACTAGGTGAATCAATGTGAGGAGGAAGAATTTATAGGAGAGGAGGAGGTTTGGGATCCCACAAAAGGTGGAGGAGAGGTCGATCCCTTTGGGGAGTTGCACAATTGTATGAACTAAGAAGCTAAAGGGAGGAAATCGACGTGATTTAGTCGAACTACCCATGATGACTCCGCTCACGAAGTTGTTAAGAATGGAAGCTTCATTTCTATTTTAAAAAAAAATTCCAAAAGCAACTCGGTGGGGGTGCCATTTTGAGATAGAGCACAAAAGGGAAGAAGGCCCAGTGTTAATTTATCCATGGGCGCGAGGCCATAACTTCCTACCAGCATCGACCCAAAAACATATGTTTTTGAAGGTCTGCTTGAGGAATTATCGACAGATATTATGATCTTGACATGCCAAGGGATGCAATGACATTTATAGCAATGTATGACAGTTCACAGAGGTCACTGAAATGGTCCTCCAATTTTTGGATGGGGATTGTAGGGATGGTGACAAAATACTGTGTAACATCGAGTTACACTCACACTGGACTAATGTGATATGCCTTAATGCCTTCCCTTCAGCAGATCTTTTCCCATCGACTCTGACTCATTTCTCTAGGAATAATGTCTAGAGTGCTTTTGTTAGTACCTTTGGGTTTGCAACCATCAGTGGCTGAGTCCTTTGCTATTGACAGTGATAATACATCAATGTCTCCTGATTGGTAGATTCTCTCAAGTGTTTAACTTTAACTCACTTATTTGCACTTGTTAGATTGTACCGCGACACCTTGACGTCATTATCATTATCGATGAGTTGTCTCGTGTTTGTTAACGATATACATCAATGAGTGGTAATCAAATCATTTCTCACATGCTCAACCTCAGCTCATTTATTCCCATTGTGTATAATTATTCCATGGTGATCGGTGAAGACCTCGGGTTTGCATCAACATGTTTTGGTTCACTTTGACATCTCCTTCAGTTTTCTGCCAATGACACCATCCACCCTTATATGTTGTAGTTTCATCACAACAACATTTTAGATGTTGGCACCTGAGTTGCATGTTGCACCATTTGTTCCACCACTTATGATTTGGTACTTGGAGATTCAGTTGTGAATTTAGTGATCAGATATCTTTGTAGCATCATTTATCATTCTTTTATATGTGATACTTGGACATGATTTTTACTTGTACTTCCAGGCAATGATCAGATGATTCACTCTGTACTTTGCATTTTAGCTATACTTGTATACATATTGGATCCACTCCATACTTGATATGCGGACATGATTTTATTGCACTGAGCATGGGTATTCCCACCTCAGACATGAGCTATCTTTCTAATTTCTATCATTGGTTTTTGGCAACCTGATATCTGGTGAAGTCCTCTCTAGTCCTCGCAAGGTTCTCTCTTATGCACATAATACATTTTGACCATCATGTACCCCTTCTGACATCATATATTAGGGGGAATCTATTATAGCATCATTTATCACCTCTATATACTTGATGACTTATGCATTGACCTTGGGCAACCCTTCCATTCAGACTTGATCACACTTCTTAGAAAACAATATTTTAAAATCTATACGCGACTCTGCCTAGTTTTTTCCGCATCCAGATGCGGGTCCATCCATAGCTAACCCGCATATGCTATTTAAAATAATATATATATATATAATTCCCCTATTAAAGTGGTATTTTTTATGGTTTTTTCTTGTAACTTAACTACCCCAGCCTGTGGCCTAACTATTCCCCAACTAAAAAAACTAATTTGAGGAAGTATAAATACACCTCAAGGGAATGGCCTAAGGGAAGAGAGAGAGAATGTTATTGATATTATAACATGTTATAGCCGTGATCAAGTCTAATATTTCCCTGTGCCTCCTACACTTCCCAGGTTCAGGAAACCCTTGTTTCCTTGTTATTATCACCCCCACTTTATGTGACATCCGTTGTGCACCATTTATGGAAAAAGCTTTGTGAGGCTAGGGCTGGACGATTCCAGAGGAAATTTTTTCTCAAGGATGTGGAAAATCTCATGTGATTTCTCCATTTTATCTTTACATATTATTAATAAAAGAAGCACTATCATATTCTTGATGTTCTTTGTGTTATGTGTCTCCTATACATGTTTAATGATCTTGAATGGTTTATTTCATGCTACTTTTATGAGATTATATATGTTAACATGCTGACATCTAGGACATATATGATATGCAACTATTTTTTGTGCTTTGTCTTGGTTTATTTGCAGGTTCTGGAGCACAAGGAGTAGCAGAGGGTTTTCACCCTGCGAGATCAACGTCAAACGAAGCATAAATAGGTAAGGTCCTCCTTCCTCATTTTTCTAGTTCAAGCATAAAAACTGATAATTAGAGTGCTTCTTGTGATGATATGCCATCCACTCTGTTAGGTCCCTCAACCCAGGCCTTAGGGTATCTTTCCCTGTAACAACAAGGAGCTCTTGGAAATTCCAGTAGCATTCTAGATTTTGCGCAGTTACAGGTGTTACACAGCATTTTGTCACTATCCCTGCAATCCCCAACTCGCACATTGGAGGATCATTTCTGTGACCAATAAGCAATGTCATGCTTAGCAAATACCATCCTTGCATCCCTTTTGATGAAAGAAACATTATTCTTGTTGACATTTCCCTAAGTAGAGCAGTGAAAATCCCTATTCTTTCGTTGGCTCGAGTAGCCCGTTACACCTTCGCGCCAACCAGGAAATTTAACACTAAGCCCACACCACTTGGCACTCTGTGCCAGTTAGACACCCGCTCCAAGCTTTTTATGGAATTTTTTTTTAAAAATAGAGGTGGAGGTTCCATTCCAACCACCTCGAGGATGAGTCATTGGGAGTGGTTGAACTGAAACAACCATAGACTCCTTCCTTCTGTTAGTAGTTTCCACCTCCCTTGGAACTCTTCTAAAGGATAGGACTCCCTCCCACCTTTTTAGGGATCCCAACCTCCTCCTGTTCCTCTATATAAGAAACTATCTCTTTTAGTAGAAGTTAGCTGAACGGATGAATAGCTAAACTAGGAGAATTATACTATAGCTAAGCTGCTAAAGAAGATAGAGTAAGAAATATTGTGTTGAGAGAGCTCAAGTCAATGACTTCTAAGAGAGCTTGAGTCCAAATTCCCTGACCAACATTTGAGACGCGCTTCATCTGAACCCCACTAGAGGAGACTGCAACATCAAAGCATCAGTTGTACTCTTCCTTATACTCATTAATATACATGACTATTGTTTGGTTCCACTATTGTGTTATGATGTTTATTTGATGCGATATGTTTAGCCCTCTTTGACTGGATAATAGTTGTGAGTGAAACTATTCTGTCGTATGTTGTTCTTGTTTTTTGTCCTATGTGCAGGTATTTGAGTGTGACAGTGAACGGATCGTGATTTGCCAAGGCAGGAGCAAGAGGCCACTACTCTTTCTGCAACATAGACAACATTGGATTCAAGGTAGGTTAATCTACCATGTATTTTGTTCATTCATTAACTAGGAAGCAACACTTTAGCGTGTCCTTTTGTTACTAGACCCACTGTAGGGCTAGAGGGATTCTCTCTGTCCGCAAGAGGATTTACCTTCATAAAAAATTGGTGACTCCATTGGGGATCAGTGTGAGTTTTTCGTGTCATCCTGTTGGGTCAGTTTCAATTATTGGTTTAGTTATCTATCTTTTTCTAGTTTGTTTGCTGAGTTTCCATCCTCTGTTCAGCTCCAGAGTGTCAAGTTGACCTTTGATCATTAGGTTAGGGTTTTTCCTCTTTTTCCCATTGGTATCTAGCTTGGCACATTTTTTTTCTGGACAGTCATGCCGATTGGTGCAGGTTGCTCTTTTAGAACTCTCGCCAAACTCTGTATGGCACGGATTACAACCTTACACTCGCGCCAACCCCTGTAGGTTTTTGTTTGACCTCCCTAATACGTATTTTGGTCATTTGTTCTTACTTCTTGGTTATTTTTTAGTGTGTTTAAGTCTTTTAAGACTGTGTTAACTACTGTAGACTTGTTTCCTTCAGTTGTTTTTACATTTTCCTGTCAGTTTCATTTAAGAACTTAGGGTTTCTGAGTGTTATTACACACCGAGACTTATGTTCGAGAACAAGTCTCTTTGATTTTTATCAGTCTAGTTTTGGGTCATTAGATTGAGTTTTTATTGATCCTTTTGTTTTGTTGATTGAATGGTCCCTTTTTTTTATTATTAGTCCTTCTTCTTCAATACTTTGAGCATCGATTACTTTGCTTGTTTGGGTCGCTTTTGGAAACTCTCTTTTTCAATTGAAAGTTTGCTCCATTAGCTTGCATGTTTTTGTGTTTATTTCCCTTTGGTTGATTCATTCAATTTCAAAACCTTACATTTTCAAAACTCAAACTAGTGTTTATTTTTTTTTCCATTGAATTAGTACAATGTGTGCTTTATTTCATTGAAAATTCAAAAATCAAAAAATATCGTTGCATTTTTTTGTTGCATCGAAAGTGAAACGTTCCTTTACATAACTAGAATTTTTCAATCTAGGAAGGAATTTCGTTTTAGATTGATTGCGTTAAGTGCATTAGAAGTTTCTTCGCATGTTTTATTTTCTTGCTTGTTTGAAATATTTCTAACCTTCTTATAACTACAATTCATCAAATTGAAATGATGTTCATTTGCATATAGTTTGCATCTAGGAAGCTGAGCTCCACATCCAATAGGGCCTGGAAATTGAAACATAATCCAAGGTTAATTTTAAAATTTACTCAATGAACCTAAGGCAACATTGGAACCTAACGAAACATTTCTAGTGGTCTAGGCTAGAGACGTGTTTTGGCGTCTTAAAACCTAGTAGCTGTCGCTCACCTTTTGGCTTCAGATAATGCTAGTACGGAATTGTGCTCCTTGTACCGTTGCATATATAAAGGGAGACCCCTCTAGGTTGTAATCCTTTTATCCATAGGAAGTTGAGTCTTCCTCCTTGTAACCGTGATACACCGAACAAAAAATTCTGGGAGACTACCTGCATGTATGTCAAGTCCTTGGTCATTTCTATTTCATTTGGTCACCAAGGTGTATATGGCAGTTCACGGAAACCTGGTACACCCTTTTGATTAGAATTCCTTCGAAGTCATTTTGATCTTTTCGTGACTCTTTAAACAAGAAAAGAGATCATCCAGCACTTTTCCTTTCATGCTCATTTCAAATTAAAAGTGACTAGAGTCATCTTTTTCCTGTTTCTTGACTCTTAAAACATGAAACAGTGAATTTTGGTTTCAGTGTTATAAAATTAATCACCTACGATTACATGCCCATTAAAATTTTGTTACTTGGTCTGATTGATTTCCTTGGTTCTTGATTTTGGTACCTTCGATTGGTTATCTCTTTTCCTTCATATTCTGATTTACAGTCAAAGTGGCGGAACATCCAATTTCGTCATCCTGACTGCCTCCTAGTGGTGGTTCTTTTTCGGACTCTTCTTTCGAAACCCCTCAATCCACTAGATCTATCAAGTTCTCACAGCCTATTCTTCTATCTATCCAACCCCTTGCTACTCGATCTCCACTTGACGAACTAGTTGAATTCAATTGGCCTCCTTCAAGTGCTTGGTCTGGTTTTGGGGAAGAAGGGGAATTTCCTCCTCTTACATCTGGATCACCTTTTGTTGCTGCTATGGTACCTCCTAGTCCCCATAGTCTTTTCAAAGATATTACATTGGATGCAGATATGGATTCCTTCAGTCCTGTTGGCAGTGAAGGAATTCTTGTTTCCAAAGGAGAATATCAACTCTTTCCTGAATATCTCTCTCATGCCTCTATCCAATCTTCTCTGCCTTCAGTGTCACTTCCGGCTGGCTATAGGTCTTTGAGTCAGATTATGTCTGGTGTTGCATCAATATCACAATATAGCATAATAACTCCCTCTCAAAGTTTGATCCTTCCATTGTTAGGACCATCGCCTTCGGCATCAGATCCGTTGGTTACAGTTACATCTATCCTAGTTCGACCTACCGTCTGTGTGGATTTGTCTACACCTTTGGTTTCTACTTATGAATTTGATGAGAAGATGTTGGATATTCACCGACGTTATGCTCCTTCGAAAGAAGCCTCATCTACTTCTAGTGTAGTTTCGACTAATCCTATGATTCCTGATAGTCTGAATTTTGAAGAATATCTGTTGGCTGTTCAGTAGAAGAATTCTCAGGGTTCTCAGTAGTCTCAGGCTCCTGCTAACCCTCTGTTCCATCACTATGATGTGGTTGGTAATCCTTCTTATTCATATCCGCTTTATTATGATGAGCATGGTATTCCGGTTTATTTTCCTCCTATTGATCCTCATAAAGTCGTTTCTCAGTTTAGATCTACTTTACCTATGCAACCCTCCTAGGGACAACCTTTAGCTCAGCAGGGCCCTGCTTACGATCCACAGGGAAAACCATATGGTCCAAAAGGCCAACCTTTACAAGGAAAGCCTTCGGTCCAACATGGACAACCCTCTAGTCCTTCAGGTCAACCTCTGAATTATCCCAAATCATCTTTTGGTCCTAGGAGAAAATTTATCCATCATAAGGACAACATGTTGCACCTTAATCATAGTTGCACGTTCAGTATGGCCCAAATATTGTGCAACCAGGACAACCCTTTGGTCCTTGTCCGGGTCAACTTGGTCATCAGGGACAACCTGGTCCATCGCAACCATCAGGGCAACCTTTCCAACAAGGTCAACCTGGTGGCCCTCAACAACCATTTCAACAACTGATTCAACCAACTCAGCAACCGTTGCAACCTGCCCACCAGCAGATTCCTTCATTTTCATAGCCAGTTTTACCTTTTTACCTTACTCAGTAGCCTGCTCAACCTGCTCCACAAGGTCAACCTACGCAGCCACAGGGTGCCTATTACCCTCAAGTTTCCTATCAACTGGTATATAGCGCACCCCAAATTCCATACCCTTAAAATCAACCAGTATATGGTGCACCTCAGATTCCTTACCCTCAAAATCAACCTGTGTATCAGCAACCTCAAATTAATACTTACATTCCGCAGCATAATCCTTATGCTACTCAGCAAGGACCTTAGTGGTCTACTTCGACTCAATATCCTGGTCCTCAATCCCAGTATCAACTGAATTATCCTGTTTTTAATCCCTATGATCTGAATCCTTCGGGACAGAATATATGGGGACAGAATCCCACTTGGTCTGGGTGGAATGTACATAAAGGTCCTTATCAAAGACCTCCAATGACTTTCAATACTCAGTTACCGTTTCTTGCTACGTTGGAATTACCCGATGTGTCAAATTTGAAAAATGATCCTATTCTTCATAATCCATATTGGCCTCCAGTTCTGACCAAGATTCCTGGTGATTGTCCTAAATTTGAGGGTAAACCTGGTGAAGACCCCCAAATGCATGTGATGACTTACCACTTGTGGTGTTCTTCTAACTCTTGGGTTGACAATTCTATTCCTCTCCGTCTTTTCTAATGGACTCTTATTGGTGCCGCTGCAAAGTGGTACATTGAGATGTCTCATGGAGTTTTCCAAGATTTCAATTCTTTTTCCATGGTGTTCCTTACACATTTTCAGTTATCGATCCACTATGAGACCAGGACACATCTCCTCACTTCATTAAAACAGGACCAAGTTAATGATATCTCGGATCATATTCATGAGTGGGGGCGTCATCGTTGCATGATCAAATTTGAGATACTTGATCAACTTCTGACTCATTGGTTCACTACCTCCTTTATCAATCAGATTTCCAAATACATTGCTATGGGGGCATGTGTAACTGAGGAACAAACCATTGCTTACGCCTAGTACCTTGATCTCGTGTACTCTCAGTCTGGCGCATTATATGATATCTTGCCTAATGCTCCTCAACCTGGAACTTCTAAACTGCCAGTAACTCCATCCATTGATGGTATTATTGGTTCTGTATCACAGACTTCTCAAAAGTCTCCTTCATCTAACTCTGGGAAGCAGAAGTCTACTTCTTCCAATAATGTAGTTTCTCAGTCAACTTCGAATTATGGCACACCTGCAGAAGTGAATGTTGTTCAGGCCAATCCTACAGATAACACTTCCAAAGGTAAGAAGAAGGGTGAAGGTAAGGCCAAATTCAATGCCTCGAAACAAGATTTTTCGAAACCTCGTTATGCTAATAGTTGTCAACGCAAACCGAAGTATCCTTGTTTGATTTGTGATGATGAGCACTTCACCAAGGACTTTCCTCGATGGTCTGAAGTGAGTCGATCGCTCAAAGGAACCCAAGGTGCTCTGGCCATTCTTAAAGAACCTTTCCCTATGTAGACTCAAATGGTAGAGCACCCTCAGTCCTCTGCTCCATTTAGTTCGCAAGTGTTCATGATGAACGGTTTTGCACCTGTTTCTATTGCTACTCGATCAGAAGATTATTCTGGTTCACATCAGCAGTGAGGAAAGATATCGCTGATGGTCCTCCTCCTCCTCCTATTTTTGGCCCTCTTGAGATTGAACGACCTAGCACTGAATCCGTTGTGTGACCACCTTCCAAAGGTTTTCTCCGCAAGTCTTCGTACAATCCCAACGCCTGTGCTGCTCAGCATTACAGTATTATTGAGGATTTGGTTCAGGCGTCGTCTGCAATGTCTGCACTAGAAGTACTTCAAAGTTTTCTTTCACAATGGAAGGCTTTGCTATCCGTAATAGGTGGGATTGATCCTGACGATACTAGCTTGCTTGCTTTCGATTTAGATAATTTCATCCCCCGACTCCCGCACCAAATTGCGCTCATCATTCAAGTTGGTATAAATTGTTTGAATATTCACTGGACCATCATGGACGAGGGTGCATATACCTGTGTTATGTCATCTACTTGTTGGAAAGCCATTGGTTCTCCATCTCTTACCTCATCATCTAATGCCCTTGAAGCATTTGATGGAAGACAATCTAAACCTCTTGGTGTTCTCGCTAGTTTACCGATCACATTAGAAGGGAAGACAGTCAATGTCGAGGTCGAAGTTGTTGATGAAAAAATAAATTATAATCTTCTCCTCGGTCACAATTGGACTCATGTCATGCTGTGCGTTTCGTCCACTGTCTTTCGTGTTTTTAAGTTCCCGCACGAAGGAAAGATTATTATTTTTGATCAATTGTCTTTTTTCACTTCTTCTTTTGAAAACAACGTTCTGTATGTGGACCAGATTCCTACTCCCTACGAGAGCGTAGGACCAGGCCTTTTCAAGGATCCTTCCCTCATGGGTGTTTTCCCTCTTCCACCACCGAATATTGTTCAAGTCAACATGATTTCTCAAACCGATGACCTCTGGGTTATCCCTTCTCCTGAACAAATTGAGTCATTCGGGGATTCGATGCCATTGAGTCCAATTGAAATTGATTATTGTGAACTAATTTCTACATTGGACACCCCATCCTTTGATTATGCTCCTTTGAGCATGACTCTTGACATCTATTCTTAATCCCCTTGGCTTGGTGATTTTGATTCACCAGATCCTTTGAAAGAAGTGTTTCCTTTTGATGAGGCTATCATGGAAACCCTGTCTCTCAACGATTTCTCATGGGATGATGGTCATCATCGTTCCTCATTTCTACCAAGCCTCGGAGCCATGCCTACATGTCTTGAGCATTTTGCCTCTCAGGTTCTTTCTCCTTTGCTTCAAACACCTGTTCAAGTCCATGAAGCTTTTTCGGAAGGTAACTTGAGTAACATCACTCAAACAATGCCTATCGACATTTCCATTAAACTGGGAATCATCAAGAACATCCATATTGAGGTTACTTGTTCTTCGGATGAAGTAAAAGTTTATACTAGCCTTTTTCGCGAATTTCATGATGTCTTTGCATGGTCCTATGAAGAAATTTTCTGCATTGATCCTAGCATCATGGTACATGAGATTCCTATTTACCTTGGTTCGAAACTTGTTCGTCAACGTCTTCGTCCGCTGCATCCTAGGAATGCTACTGCCATTAAGGCCGAAGTAGAAAAAATTCTCAAAGCTGGTTTCATTTATCTGATTCCCTTGACAAAATGGGTTTCTAATATAGTTCCTGTAGACAAGAAACATGGCACTATTCGTGTCTATGTTGACTATCATGATATCAATCAAGCTTGTCCTAAGGATAATTATCCTACTCCTTTCATCGATCAAATCATTGACGACTGTGCCGGGAGTGAGATATTTTCGCTTATGGATAGCTTTTCGGGTTATAATCATATCAACATTCTCCCGACTGATCAACACAAGACTGCCTTCATATGTCCTTGGGGTACCTTTGCATATAAGAAGATTCCCTTTGGTTTGAAGAATTTCAGGGCCACATTTTAGCGTGCAATGTCTTATGCCTTTCATGATATTCGTCACATCGTTCAACCTTATCTGGATGACCTTATGGCTCATTCAACTAAGTGTAGGGATCATCCTGACCATCTTCGTTATATTTTTGTTTGTTGTAGGCACTATAACATTTGGCTTAATCCGCACAAATGTGTCTTCTGCGTTGATTCTGGTAGACTCTTGGGGTTTATCATTTCCAAAGACAGGATTCCCCTGGATCCTCTCAAGGTTGAGGCTATTATCAATCTCCCCTCTCCTTCCTCATTGCATCAATTGCAGAGTTTACAAGGGAAATCTAATTTTCTTCACCGTTTTATACCTAACTATGCCGAAGTAGCTAAAGGATTCACACGATTGTTAAAGTAGGGCATTCCTTTTTACTAGGATGAGATCTCTTAGAAATATTTCGTTGTGTTGAAGACATTGTTGGTCAATGCTCCTCTCCTCTGGCCTCCAGATTATCATCGTAATTTTTCCCTTTATTTGGTTGTCGATTTCAATACGATTGCCATGGTTTTGGTACAAGACGATAATGACAGTCATGAGCATGTTATTTATTACTTGTCTCGTAACCTTCTCGACCCTGAAACACGTTATGCCCACGTCAAGAAGTTAGCGTTGGCCGTTGTTCAAGTTGTTCAATGTTTTCGTCATTATATTCTTTTGCGTACAGTGATGGTGATTTCTGAATGCAACCCCATGACCTACATATTGCCTCGACAATTGCTAGGGGGAAAATACTCAAAGTGGATTGTCATCCTCCAAGATTTTGATTTGGAATTTACTGCTGCCAAATCTAAGAAATCATTGGTCTTTGTTGATTTAATTTGTTCTCTCCCTTCCGACTCTGCTCCTTCTCATTCTGAGGACGTCATTCCAGATGATTTGCTTCTGATTAGCACCCTCAATCCATGGTATGGTGATATCATCGTCTATCTCCAAACTTCATCTTTTAGATCTGATTTGAAGAATGATGCCCACCGACGCATCCTTCATCAGTCACAACCTTATCGTATAGTTAGAGATACTCTCTATCGTATTGGAGTCGATTCCATAGGATGGTACGCGTAATAGGTGTACATGTTTTCTGGTTTGGTGTGTTTTTTGAGCGTTTTCCTGCTTATTGGGTCTTGCTTATTGTGCAGATGTCTATTACCCCTTATGTCAGTTTCGCGGATGGTGCTTCCCGCAGTACCAGGAATTTGTCTTCGGCAGCTTGGGTAATTTATGATCCTGCTGGTGAGTTGATAGATTTGCAAGTTATTTGCCTAGGAAGAACTACAAACAATGTCATTGAATATAGCGCTGTCATGGAGCTATTAACCGAGGCGATCAACCTCGACATACACGCATTTCTTGTAAATCTAGATTCACACCTTATCGTTCTGCAACTCAATAATCATTATTCAGTTAGAAATCTACACATTCTGAGATTGTATTTACATATTCATTTGTTGGAAAGACATTTTGATTTTATTACCTATCAACATATTCCTAGACGAATGAACACATTAACTCATACAGTGGCTAACATTATATTAGATAGACATTTGCATAGTTTGTAAAATAATCATCATATGTAAAATATCCATGTATGAAAATAGATGTATATATATATATATATATATATCGCATGTTTGCAACCGTGTGCATCATAACTTCAAAAAATACATGTGTGTTTCTGTGACATCTCGAGACATCATGTCTCTCAAAATATGTAGATAAAATAAAACCTAGGTGTCTAATCAGCATGGTGCTCGTGATAACATGTCACGGCCCGTACTAGATGCCTCAGCAAGCGGTGAATTCAGCTGGGCACCCCTACAGTATGCCTTTGGTAGGCGCGGGGAACATCATAAAAACGTGCATAATCTGGGACTCCTCGTGTGATCCCCTCCAGGTTGCGCACTATCTCATTTTCCTCGTCGCCCTCGCCTAGAGGGTCAAAGTCGTGAGGTATTCGCCTTGCTATCGGTGACATGCCAGCATATCTCTCTGGGCCAACATATGAAATTACATAGATTTAATGTAAGAACATGCATAAATAAAAAAATCATAATACTCATAAAACTTAAAAAATGTGTCTCACCTAAATCTTCATCCCAATCTTCTCCCTCCAGGAGTGGGAGGTTTGGATCATCAGTGAAATATGTACCAGATTAGGGTCAATCCGCCATGATAATCAATTGTCGTCAGAGCCAATCGAAGAATTCCGGTCTTCAGGACATTTTTTGACTGCCCCCTGCACTTGGCATCAAAGCTGCCCATCGAGCCATCCGTGGTTCTCTCACTGGTGGTGTCGGGACTATAACCTCCTTTCACTAAAAAATGGGTAGTCATTCCAAGAAAAACGATACCAGAATAGATCCATAACCAAATTGTTTCAGTTTTGTCTTCTTGCATTTGGTTAGTTGGCACTTCATGTTTATGGTCACAGCCTCTGCCCGGTTTTAGATGGTCGGTGCCATGCAGTCTACAGCAAGAAGAAACTATGTCTTTTTTGCTTCGTGCAGTGCTTGCGATCCCGCAGCACCACATGTAGTGTCAAATCTGGGATAGTTTGTATATCAAATTTCCCACTACCTAATCCCTTCCGTGCTCCTGGACATACCCTATCTATCATCGTGGTCATGTTTTCCATGCAGGGCCAGGTGCCGGTTAGGATTAGTGCTGCTCCCCTTCGCGATAATCCTATGATGAAATATACATCAGAGACATCAATCTCAAGTTCTTGATCCCGAAGGATGAACTTCTCTTGATTTTCGTACCAAATGCTAACCAAATACTGTAATAACTCTGGTTGGGTTCGGAGACATGGTGTTAGGAAGAATTTTTTCAGACCACAGTTTCTGAGAGCTTCCATGACTCTCTCATTTTCCATGGCCAGCTCATCTTCCTTCACTATGTTCCCGTTCTTTCCATTTAATGACCATTTTGTCTCTTTCTACTTCCAAACACATTCCTATGAGTGGTATTACTCAATTTTTACCCTTAAATCTGTAAAAAATTGGGTTACTTGATCCGCATTCTGCCTAGAAATGGTTTGTGCCATTGGCGCGACTATTTCCCAAACAGTCGCGCTAATGGACGTGCCCTAGTGTAAAAAATCGAGCAGTTGGTGCAACTACGTGCTCGAAACCCGCGCCAACCGCGAAGCCTTATTTTTTACATTTCCTCCCCCAAAATTTGAAATTGACAATTGCAGGAAGCAAGAAATGGCCTAAAATAATGAGAGGATCTAAGCTCTTACCTGGAGTTGATAGATTTGTGATTGTTCTACTGGATTGGCCGCTATCGTCACTGCAAGATTGCATAGTGAAATGGGTAACTATTGCTCCACAAGAGGTAAAAAGTGAAAAGTAATTATTTTTACCATTTTTGGCATTTTAAAACTTTTTCACAACCCTAATTAGGTTTTAAGGCATGTTTTTCAATTATTTTACTATATTATTTTCGAGAAATGGGTTTTACACATGTCTCTTGTACAGCAACAGGTTTTTCATGCAACAATGATGAAGTAATTAGTTATATTTTATACTTTTTTAGACTCGGTAAAAACACAAAAAATTCAATACTGGAGTCATCTTTCAGCGCTTTTCTAACTCTCTAAAACTGAAAATATTGTCAAGATTCTTGTCGTTTTGAACTCGTTAAATTGCTGCGAAACGATATCTACCCAGTACAAGTTTAACCCTTTTTCGTGAAGGAATGGATTATTTATGAAAAAGGAATACCTTAGCCTATCACGACTAAGAGGTTCTCTCAGACACAGTTTTGTACCTTTTCAGATTTGTGAGACTACCTATGAAAAGGGACTACTGGAGTTTTCTTTTTGCCTTCTTTTCAAACTCTCTAAAACATGAAAAGATGTTGAGTTCTTCCTTTGTTAGACTCGTTAAACCCTAATGACATCGGACTTCGTCACCATGATGTTATTCGAGTTCCTCCTTCCTAGGGCTCGTAAAATGTACTAGGTTGGATTTTTCCGAAGGACAAACTTACAGTGCAAGCATATGCTATCCCCTTCAAGGTTGTTTTAAAAAAATAATTGGGGTACTTGCCAGAAATGGTGGGGGGAAATGGAACCAAGTCTTAGTTATGTTGGCAGTATGTCGCTCTTGAACATGGCACTTGTCTGCATTTGTGTCGAGTTGGGGACATCTCATTTCATCATTTTTTCCTTCATGGGTTTGGGTAATCTCTTTTGACCTCTCATCTTCTCTTTGCCACGTCATCATGACCTCAGATCCTTTAATGTCAAATACTGCCAAATCTAGATGTGTCATGCTGTTGATATGTTCAAGAGAAGTTTGCCTCTGCAGTTTTCAACCTTCCTCTGATCTCCTGTTGGTCCTAATCCACTTTCATCATGTTCCTCTGTCTCGTGTCGATGATGTGGGAAACATTATGGCTCTCTTTCGACCAGGTCACTTCCTGTCGACTTCATCTCATTATCTAGGAATTAGATCTAGAGAGTCCCTTTGGGTACCTTGGGGCTTGCATGCCTCAATGGCAAGTTTTCCGCATTCGACACAAGGTTCACATCGTTGGCCTTCGATCGAGTTATTCTGCGGATGTTTGACGTCAGATCATTTTTCACATTCCATATATTGTACGTTTTGTACCTTGAGGGACATTGTCATCATTGGTGGTTTCTCTCGTGTATGTTAACAACTTTCATCATTGGCTAGTAATCAGACTATTTTCCCGCATGTTTGACTTCAGCTCATATATTCGCATGCTCGAAATTGTACTTGTTCGGGTCGAGATGGAGCTTTAGACCCTAGGTTTTGTATAATAAACCCCAGGTTGTAGATTTTTCTGGATTATTATGACTTATTTCATGACTCTCTTGATTGGATGGCTGCGACCATACCTGAGTCTATTTATTGATCCTTCATGCTGGATGGCTGTGTCCATACCTCGGATCTCAGTTTTTATATATTCTATTATGGATGGTTGCATCCATGCCACATGATTCATGTATCACAGATATCAATTTTATTTGTAATTGTAGGTCTTTCGATAATGGTGTTTTGTTCGAACGCATATCATAAAGCATTTCACCCCTCCCTCTCTCTTGGACTTCATGCTTTAGGGGGAATTTGTTACACAACATTTTGTCACTGTCTCTACAATCCCCAACTCACACATTGGAGGGTCGTTTCTGTGACCAATAAGTAGTGTCATGCTTTTCAAATACCATCGTTGCATCCCTTTTGATGAAAGAAACATTCTTCTTGTTGACATTTCCCTAAGCATAGTTGTGAAAATCCCTATTTTTGCCTTGGCGCGAGTAGCCCGTTACACCCTCACACCGACCAGGAAATTTAACACTGAGCCCACACCACTTGGTGCTCTGTGCCATTTAGACACCCGCACCAAGCTATTTATGGAATTTTTTTTAAAAATAGAGGTGGAGGTTCTATTCCAACCACCTTGGGGATGAGTCATTGGGAGTGTTTGAACTGAAACAACCAGGGACTCCTTCCTTTAGTTAGCATTTTCGACCTCTCTTGGAACTCTCCTAAAGGATAGGAATCCCTTCCATCTTTGTAGGGATCCCAACCTCCTCCCTTTACTCTATATAAGAAACTATCTCTTTTAGTAGAAGCTTTTTGCATGGCTGAATAGCTGAACTAGGAGAATTATACTATAACTAAGCTGCTAGAGAAGATAGAGTAAGAAATATTGTGTCGAGAGAGCTCGAGTCGATGACTTCTAAGAGAGCTTGAGTCTAAATTCATTGACCAACATTTGATATGCGCTTCGTGTGAACCCTGCTAGAGGATACTGTGATGTCAAAGCATCAGTTGTAGTCTTCCTTCTACTAATTAATATACATGACTACTTTCTGGTTCCACTATTGTGTTATGATGTTTATTTGATGCGATATGTTTAGCCCTCTTTGATTGGCTAATAGTTGTGAGTGAAACTATTATGTCGTATGTTGTTCTTGTTTTTTGTCCTATGTGCAGGTATCTGAGCATGACAGTGAATGGATCCTGATTTTCCAAGGCAGGAGTGAGAGGCCACTACTCTTTCTGCAACATCGACAACATTGGATTCAAGGTAGGTCAATCTACCATGTCTCGTGTTCATTCATTAACTAGGAAGCAACTATTTAGCGTGTCCTTTTGTTACTAGAACCACCTCAGGGCTAGAGGGATCGTCTTTGTCCACAGAGAGGATTTACCTTCATAAAAACAGGTTTTTACCAGAATTTCCAGTAGCACTTGGTTTAACTAAATTTTGACACCTGTCACTAAATTTTTCTGAGCAAGTTAAGGATGGATAAGAACCCATAACCAAATGGATATAACAAGTGATGGTGAAAGGTGGTTATGAGGTTTTTGGGGGTCTTATTAAATGGAGCTACATGGTATTAAAGACCCAAGACACAAGGAGATAAATCAATAGAAAAGGGGTAGCATGACAACACACTCATCATTTCAGCCCATATTTCTCTTCTTATTTCTTCTTCATTTGTCCTTTCTATTAGATTTAGATAGGATAAGGCTGTAATGTCTTTTAACACCTATGTAATGTTAGAATTAATGTTTCCTTGTTTTTAGAATAGATGGAGTTGGTGTCTCTCTTGCTATATATACCACTTGTAAATACCATTTCCAGGTTAGACGTTGGTCTATCTGAGGACTGAATATAATAAAAAAACCTTTTTGCTTCATGCTAGAGAATTGTGTGACTCAAGGAACATCTAATGTGTGGCATGTCTCTTTTCTTTGTTGATTTCTTCTAAAATATGAATTGCAATAACTAGTAAGCTATGAGTGAGAAACTATTAAAGGATTTAACAGTAAATTATCTTCTTTCAATTTTCTGCAAATTATATGTGTGTTATAGAACATGCTAGTGAATATTTCATAAAGTATTTGTGGAATAATTTATACATGTAATATTTTTTCTTAATGTTGTTTACTTGGCATAAACAGATTTTGTGTAAAGAGCCATCATCATAGTTGTGTGAATTATTTAGGATAAGAATATTTCCTAGAATAGGTACTAGCTATCCATATTCTCCATTTGTACACTCTTCTCCCTATACTACCAATTTAACCACAAAATTTATACTTGCCACAATTTTCCAAATTCCTGAAATTCTTAAAGGATATAAAAAATCATTTCAAAATCTTTGAAAAAGCCATCCCACCACTCAAAAAACCCCTTTAAAATTTGAAATGAACTATGATGTGTAAGGCTTACTCCTTATGCAGTCAAGGAGTGACTCCTTGCGCTAACAGTAGCCAACTAAAAAATGATGTCGAGAAGTACATCTACTGGCCCCCTCCCTGGCGGGGCATAATCTCGCACCATATGATTAGCCTCAGATTTCTCGAGGTTGGATCGTATACCTCAAGTCGTTGGTACTAAAACAAGGGCACTCTCTCCAAAAATAAAATGACCAGGATGGATCCATATCCGAATTATTTTAGGTGTCCTGTTTTTCACTTGGTTAGTTAGATCTTCATGTTAGCCAACAACCCCTCACACCAATTAAACATTGTAGGAGAAAGGAAATCTATAAAATATTGTAACTAAGACTATATTGCCTCATGTCTAGCCCCAACTAAACGGACCATATAGTACAAAATTATCCTCAAAGGTGGATCTGTGATGGTTTTGATATCCACCTTTCCACTGAAAGTATTTTTGGCACTTGGAAAATTTCTTTGGATGAGCATGCGAGTTCTCTCTCCTTTGGAATGAGATCTGGAGAGTTGGATCCTCTCTCCTCTCCTGGAAAATCCTATTATGAAGTAAATGTCCAAAATTTCTAGTTCAAGCTCTTGATCCCCAATAATGAAAATTTGGTGATCCCGATAAGATATTCTAATAACTCCAGTTGAGCTCTAAGTCCTGAGTTCTAGAAAAACTTAATCAATCCACAATTACCTAGTGAATTTATGCAATTTAGGTCTTGAAGAGCTTCATCTTCCTCCACCTCGTGGCCTCTCTCTTTCCATTCAATCACCATCTTCACTGAAGACACCTGCAAAACATGTTCAAATAAAATTTTAGGAGCTTTCATTGGAATAAATTTGGAAATGAATCATTAAAAGTGTAGTGATTTCATGTTTTAAAATTTTCTCCATGGTCAGCGGGCCTATCAAAATTAAAAAGGCATTGACAACGCGTTGGAATAAAAAGATAGAGGCGATCGGCGCAGGTCCGATAGGTTGAACCCGCACTGATCGCCTGTCACGAAATAAAATTTTGAAATCATTCCCCCAAATCAAATATTTCTAAACTAAATGAACTAAAAATGGAATCAAAATGAAGAGAAAATATAGGGCTCTTACCTGCATCTAAGATGTTGGTAAAAATACTGAGAGGGGGGGGGGGCGGAATCGCATTTAGGGCATACTCAACACTTTTTACTTTTTCTTTCTCTAAAAGCCATACGCTACTTTCCTGAAACCAACTCGCGTATACACGCGGATATCCTTCATAAAACTCGCGTATATACGGAGATCTTATTATGCATTTAATTCTTTACTTAGATCTATGCATCATTCATTCATCAGATGTTTAGTTAGCAGTAAGCATGTGCAGTAACAACAGAATAAACCATCACACATAAGAAACACACATGAACACCAGATTTAAGGTGGAAACCCAAGTCGGGAGAAAACCACCGCTGTCGTCGTCTCTGTCTTCAATATTTTATTATAAAGAAAACATCTTACAACAATGTACTGGCGCAGACTCATACCAGCACGCAGGCACCCACCTGCAGAAGCCCACAACCTTCTCTGCCACTGCACTTTCCGGAAGGGAGCCATAACCCCTCGCTCTCGCTACTACCTCTCCGGAAGGGAGCCACTACCCCCCACTCTCTTAATAAATACCCCACCGGAAGGGAGCTACAACTCCCTCACCGAAGGCTTCGACCTCGAAGACCACCATGGACCACGTTTCATAAATTTTCATACCGGATCCAACAAGCTCATACAACACAACTTGTAGGCCTCGTTTTCATCATATTTTCGGTGACTGACCCACTTCACATTTAAGCTCAACATTCATCAAACTAAAACTTATAACCCCATCAATTCATTCATTGAATCATCAACCAATCAACCAACAACATGATCTTCAATTAACATAATCAGTAGCATATTCATCATTCAAACAACCCAGTTCTGTATGAATACATCATTGACAGATAGCAGTAAAACAGCAGAACAGATCAAACATTTCATACCACATACTTCAGTAAAACCCTAGATTCCATATGCACTTTTACTTCACTGAACCTGCATATGTACGCGATTTCATGCAGACCAACCCGCGTATACTTCTGTGCATTCTTCAGACAACCCTATCTGCCCATACGCGCTTTTCCTTAAGTAGACCCGTGTATACACGCGATTTTACTGAAGCAAACCTGCGTATACATTTGTAGCTTTTTAGACTCGTGCAAAATTTCCTTCGCATCAGATAAACAACTCGATTTAATCCTTCAATTTTCGGTAGCATTTCGCCCATCCCGGATCTAAAAATTCCATGAACAGATCTAGGAAATACATATACATTTCAGATCTAGAGATCCCTCTTCATCATTTTCTTCATAGGTGCATCATAGATTCAGATATATCAATCAAGAACAGAGTTCATCCATGCAGATATTCCTTAGAGAGATTTATTCATTCACAACCCTTACTCATGCCCGTACTTGCACAATGATCTTCTTCTCCTTATATAGATTTAGCCTTTATCAATACCATGAGTCAAAACCACTCAACTACTAATGGTATTCTTGGACGGGATCAAATAGATATTCCAGTGCTCAATACAATGGGTCAATACCATGGTAACACCCCTTGGTATTCTAAATTTGGAGCGCAAAAGGGCATACACAACTTGGCACGTACTTTTCCACCTGCATACACTACTTCACCTTAACAAACCCGCGTATGCTTTGTAGCATAACTTATTTATCATTATTCTGGCACTTTCTGAATTCCTTTCTTCTACTACTTCTGAACTGATCTATAGATACATCAGATTTACATTATTAACAACTCATCGAGTTAGTTTCCATCAAGAACAACTTCATTAAGCAGCTTCCATCAAAGTTAACACATATCACATTGCCAACAATCTCCCCTTTAACTCATCAAGTAGGTTGTCATCAACTTTATCAAGTAGGTTGCCATCAAGGACAACACTCTTCATCATATTGCCAACAATATTATTTCATCAAGTAGCTTACCATCAACTTCATCAAGTAGGTTGCCATCAAGGACAACATATGCCAACAATCTCCCCCTTTGGACTTGATGGCAACCATGATGGTGTTTGATCATCACAATAGATAGATACATTGAATATAACCATTATGAAAAAACCATGATGCTCTCCCCTTATTCAAACACCATGTTACTCTCCCCCTTTGACATCAAGGGAAAAGGGCGGATGAAAACCAAAATAAGGTTCTTCTCCTCATGTAGAAAGAAGAGCTCTATAGATCTGATGTGCATTGAAGTTACCATGCTCCCCCTGAGTTCATGTTGAATCTTCAAACATATTTTTCAATGAAGTACATGACTCTATGACCTTTCCTATCACCAAGGACTCATACTTACATCAATGATCCAACCAAGTGGATTTACATATGTGACACAAGTACCCAATCAAGTGGGTTTACAAATTTTGACTCAACTACCCAACCAAGTGGGTTTACAAATTTGAACAAGTCCTTACATGAATGAATATTACAATGACCTTTTCATCAAATTACAAATATGACCTTTTATAATCAAGACCAAAAGACCTCAAGAGAGAGATCATATTTCAGAATCAACATAATGCCAAAAATGCATTACATTCAACAAGACTAATGCTCCCTCTGAAACTGTACATCCAATGCATCCTTTCCATATAATCAAAACTCCTCCTTAGCTTGTGCAACCTGAACACTTTCAACAACCAATAATCAAGGCATCTTCGCCCAATATCAAAGAATAAAACAAAAGTATAAGGGCTGAAACATCATCAGAGATAGCATACAGCATCAGAGATACCAAACAGCACTGCAACTGTGCTGAAGAATGCTGACCCCAAGTAAAATTTGTCAGCAACTAACCATACGCGGTTTTATTTTTATAAAATCGCGTATATACGCGACTATCTTTCACGAAACCCACGTATCCAATTTTAATCTCCTGATTTTAAGCAGTTCTGATCTTGTACAAGGCAGAGACAATTCCCAGCTTCCGTCTGAGATATTCGAATGCTTCCCTGGGATATATGAGAGAAGAAAGATAGGAAAATATAGCTATGTTTTCAAGTGTCATCCAACATTTGTAACATAAGTGCATCAATAACCAGGCCTTCAGACTTTTTGCAACATCAACATATTCTTCCCAAGAGGAATTATCATATCAGAACAACTTCTGTGAAAAACAATTATCCATGTGATCTAATATCACCAAGATCTTCAAGATTCATCATGATGTAATATGCGTAGGAAAAAGATCTCATCCATAGCAACAAACTCTACATGATCTATTCTTATCTCTGAACCATAAGACTTCCAACTCATCCATGTGTGAAACAAAAGATATTCTTTAGCAAAAAGCAAACAGGGCTCATCCATAATCTCATCATAAGAAATCATGTATCATGTCATCATCATTTGAGCAAGAACTAAGGAATAATCAGATACAATGCCAACAATGCAATCATTAGTAGTTAGACTGATGCTCCCCCTGAACCTGTACTCCTGTTCTTGAGCTAAATCACTGTTTTCCTTAATAGAAAGCATACGCTTCTTTCTCCAAAGGAACTCGCGTGTATACGCGGCTTTTGTTCACTAAACCCACGTATGGAAAGTGAAACATAGAAAATTTCCACAACTTCATCTCCCCCTGAATTTGTACCACCTGTACCTGTTTTCTTCACATCAGATGCACTGTCAGAAATAAACATAACAAGAATTACCAAACCAACCATGGGAATCATCATACATTGCTCCCCCTGTGAAGATACATTAATAATCCATATAATGTATCTCACATCATCCCTGTAGTCATTATGAGAAGTAAGCTTTAGAAGCGGATGACTACAGTAGGGTCAATATTCCCTACGTTCCTGACCAGTCCTCCTTCTTTTTCCAGCTTTGCTTGAAGTTTCTTTTAGTGTGTTGAAAATTCTCCAATTTCTCAGATATGTTCATCTTGCATTATTTTTCTACATGTTCATACTTGTTACAAGCATAACATCTTATGTGACCATAAAAGTAAGCATACGGATCATAATGTTTTTTTCTATTCTTTCTTCTATTGCAATCAACTGCTTTATGACCATACTTGTTACATGAAAAACAATATCACTTGAATAAACCATAGTATCTTTCTGAGTAGAATCTGTTTTTTTGTGACTGGAATGATCTGCTTCTGCAATTGGCTGCAACATGCCCATAATTTTGACATTTAAAGAATTCAATATTATTGATGCTTCTATAGTTATGAGGGAAAGATTTCTTTTGAGAGTTCATGATTGTCGGTTGACCTTTTGTTTCTTCCAACACATCAGGTTTTGCATTGATATCCTTTGAGTCTTTAGCACTTCCTTGTGAACTAGATTCTCCTTTAACAATTTCATGAAAACCAAGACCAAATGTAACAGAAGGAGACCTTTGACTACTAAGAATATTATCCAGAATCTTAGTACTATCTTGAAACCTCAAGAGTTTATATTTTTCTTCTAATTTACCTTTGAGAATATTTACCTCAACCTCCAATCTTTGGCATTGCATATTCATACTTTCTTCAACCCTTTTTCCTTCTTCTACTTGATCATTCAATTTTAAAATCTCTTCTTTCAACCCATTTTCTTGTTCTTCAAATATTTGTAGAAGTTCTTCATTCTTCTTATTTGATTTTTTCTGGATCTTCTTTGAAAGAGATGATTTCTGCTTCAAGTTATTCATTCTTCTTATTTGATTTTTCTAGATCTTCTTTGAGGGAGACGATTTCTGCTTCAAGTCCTTTACTTCGATTGGTTACATTATCTTATTGTCTTTGATACATTTCTATCTGTCTTTGATACATTTCCATCTGACCATTCATCATATCTATCTGTTCTTTCATTCTAGAGATCATTTCTTTGTAGATAGATTCTTGCTTATTAGATGATCTTTGTTGTTCTTCAACTTTAATCTTGAGAGCTTCTTCTAGATCCATAACATTACTTTCACTATCTTTACCATTGCTTGCACAAGAAAGTGAATCACAAGAGCAACTTTCAATACCTGTTTTATCTTCTTCATTTTCTACTGCACGTGTTTTCTGAGATATCTCCTTTTGAGTAGCCTTCTTCTTTTGCTTCCTTCCAATTGTGACGGATCTCCTTCAAGCGATCAAGCTTCTGCAGAAGGACCTTCTCCGATACCAATTGTTGGGAAAAATACTGAGAGGGGGGGGGGGGGGTGAAACAGTATTTAGGGCATACTCAAAACTTTATACTTTTTCTTCCATTAAAGCCCATACGCTACTTTCATGAAACCAACTCGCGTATACACGCAGATATCCTTCATAAAACTCGCGTATATACAGAGATCTTGTTATGCATTTAATTCTTTACTTAGATCTATGCATCATTCATTCATCAATGTTTAGTTAGCAGTAAGCATGTGTAGTAATAATAGAATAAACCATCACACATAAGCAACACACATGAACACCAGGATTTAAGGTGGAAAACCAAGTCAGGAGAAAACCACCGCTGTCGTCGTCTCTGTCTTAAATATTTTATTATAAAGAAAACATCTTACAAAAATGTATTGGCGTAGACTCATACCAGCACGCAGGCACCCACCTGTAGAAGGCTACAACCTTCTCTCGTTTACCAGCCTCTCCTGGAAGGGAGCTACAACCCCCTGCTCTCGTTTACCAACCTCTCCTGGAAGGGAGCCACTACCCTTCCGCACTCGTTTACTGCCTACCACCGGAAGGGAGCTACAACCCCCTCACTGAAGGCTTCGACCCTCAGCACCACCATGGACCACGTTTCATCAATTTTCATACTGGATCCAACAGCTTCCATACAACACAACTTGTAGGCCTCTTTTCATCATATTTTCAGACTGGACCCACTTCACACATTTAAGCTCAACATTCATCAAACTGAAACTTATAACCCCATCAATTCATTCATTGAATCATCAACCAATCAACCAACAACATGATCTTCAATTAACATAATTAGCAGCATATTCATCATTCAAACAACCCAGTTCTGTATGAATACATCATTGACAGATAGCAGTAAAACAGCAGAACAGATCAGACATTTCATACCACATACTTCAGTAAAACCCTAGATTCCATACGCGCTTTTACTTCACTGAACTTGCGTATGTACCCGCTTTCATGCAGACCAACCCACGTATACTTCTGTGCATTATTTAGACAACCCTATCTGCCCATACGTGCTTTTCCTTAAGCAAACCCGTGTATACACGCGCTTTTACTGAAGCGAACCTGCGTATACATTTGTAACTTTTCAGGACTATGCAGCTCTTCAGATCAGATAAAAAAATCAGATTTAATCCTTCACTTCAGAAAGTATTTCGCCTCATCTCAGATCTAAACATTCCATGGACAGATCTAGGAAATACATATACATTTCAGATCTAGAGATCCTTCTTCATCATTTTCTTCATAGGTGCATCATAGATTCAGATCTATCAATCAAGAACAGAGTTCATCCATGCAGATATTCCTTAGAGAGATTTATTCATTCACAACCCTTACTCATGCACACATTTGCACAATGATATTCTTCTCCTTATATAGATTTAGCCTTTGTCAATACCATGAGTCAAAGCCACTCAAATACTAATGGTATTCCTGGACGGGATCAAATAGATATTCCAGCGCTCAATACAATGGGTCAATACCATGGTAACACCCCTTGGTATTCTAAATTTGGAGCGCAAAAGGGCATACTCGACTTGGCACGTACTTTTCCGCGTGCATACGCTACTTCACCTTAACAAACCCGCGTATTCTTTGTGACACATCATTTTTATCATTATTCTGCACTTACTGGAATTCCTTTCTTCTATTACTTCTGAGCTTATCTGTAGATACATCATCCTTCCTTTTAACACATAGATATATCATCAATAACTCATAGGTTTCTTATCATAGGCAACTCATCAAGTAGGTTTCCATCAAGAACAACTTCATCAAACAGGTTCCATCAAAGTCAACACATTGTATCATATTGCCAACAATCTCCTCTTTAACTCATCAAGTAGGTTGTCACCAACTTTATCAAGTAGGTTGCCACCAAGGACAACACACTGCATCATATGGCCAACAATCTTATTTCATCAAGTAGGTTTCCATCAAGTACAACACATGCCAACATAAGAGATTGTTGAATGGTGTCCTAGATCGGCCACACCACTAGTTTGAAGATTGGGAGAAAATGGGGTAAAATGTGCTTCTCCAATTTAATCCAAATAAAGTGGTAAACATGATTTACTTTTTGTCTATTTATATATATTTTTGAACATATTTCTACCAATATTTTATTATTTTTTCTCAATATCGGTGATTCTTTTCATTTTTTTTTATAGCAACAAGACCTTTTTGGTGACAATAAGCATGGTTGATTACTGCGATGAGTTTTATTTTATATCTCTTTCAGACTTATTAGAAAATAAACGAAAAAGGAACCCCCTAGATTCATCTTTCAGCTCTTTTCTGACTCAAAAAATGAAAATATTGTTGAGTACTTGTCATTTAGAACTCGTTAAAGTAAATGAATTGCCATGGTCTCAGCCGTTTACCCCTTTTTCGGGCTGAGATTAACTATTTACGAAAATGAATACCTTGATCGAACATGGTCAAGAGGTTCTCTCGGATATTTTTTTCTACCTTTTTGGATTCGAGGGACGATTTACGAAAAGGGACATGATGAAGTTTTATTTTCCGTTTCTTTTTCAAACTCCCTAAACATGAAAATTTCATTGAGTTATTCTTCCATCAGACTCATAAAAAATTAAACAGTGAAATATTTGTCACCATGACAAGACCAAGTTCCTCCTTCCTAGGTCTCGTTAAAATTACTAGGATGGATTCATTCGAAGAATGAAATTACATGCTAAGAATATTCTATCCTCTTCATGTTGGCTATCAAAAATAAAGAGGTACTTGTTAGCAATAATAGGGGAAAATTGAAAGTGGAGTGTCCTTTGTATTAGGCAGCATGTTTCTCTTTAACATGACACTCATCTGCATTTCATGTTGGGTTGGGGATATCCTTCATTTGTCACTTGACTTCATGGGTTTGGGAAACCAATTTTCCTCTTATTTGATCATCATTTTTGTCATCATGAACTTTGGTCCCATTTTGAGTCAAATGCTGCCATGCTCTAGAGTCATGTCACCGATATGTTCAAGAAAATTCCTTTTTTTCAAATTCAAACATCCTCTACTTATCTTATCCTCTCTGCAATATTCCTAAATCACTCCTTTTATCTTGAGAAATCTTTTGTTTCATGTTGATGATGTGGGAATAATCATGGCCCTCATTTGATGAATCACTTCCATTCGACTTCATCTCATTATTCGGGAATATGATTTATAAATTCTTTTTCAGTACTTTGGAGCTTACATGCCTAAATGGCAAGTTCTTTGCGTTCGACGATAGGTTCACCTCATTGACCTTTGATCAAATGATTATGTAATTGTTTGACTTCAAAACATTTATTCACGCTTGTAGATTGTGTTGTTGTACCTTGAGGGCCATTGTCATTATTGGTGGTATCTCTCATGCATGTTAACAATTTTCATCATTGACCAACAATCAGGTGGTTTCTACCATGTTCAAACTCAGCACATATATTCACATGGTTAGATTTCTACATTGGGTAGATTGAGATTGTGACGAATACCATGGATCACATTTTTTATTATCCAGGTTGCATGGATTTATTAAGTATTCATGATTGTACACATTATCATTTCCATACGAATGGTTGCGACCATACTGTGGATCCATTTCCATGATATATCTCAAATGGATGGTTGTAACCATGTTGTGGTTTCATGTGTTATTTAATGCATATTCTGAGATATCTTATTAGGCATATTCATATCATAGATGTCATATACTATATTTTGTTTGATTTGGTAGGTTTCTTGGAAGTTTTTCCAAGTCCTTGCCTTGGTTCGTAAATAATTTCTCCCATCATTCCTTGTTCTGCCTTCATCCTTTAGGGGGGCTCTATTACACAGTAATTTATCACCATGTTTACTTTCCATTCCCAATCCTAAAGTGCCATGTGATGAATACTGTGCAATATATCCACCTTGGAAAAATTCATTGTGATATCCTTTAAAGGATAAAAGAAAACCACCTTGAATAAATTTTGAAGAAAATTAAATCAAACCATAAATTTTTGGGTCAGCTCTTTTCTCTAGTTATTTTCCCGTGCTGATGGCAAGTTTCACATTCTAGCCTAGTGTTGTTAGTGCTCTTCTAACTGGGAAAAGTGTGCTGAAATCTTTCTAGCAGTGTATCCTCAAATGGAGGAGAATCTTCGAGCTCTAGAAGTTTCTAGGATGGTGATTTGGATATTATTCGATGGAGATATGGTTGAGGTCTCTCATTTGGAGCTCTTGATCTTATCAATAGTGGATTATCCCTTGAAAAGTGGGCCTTCGTCCTACTTTCATGGGCTTCTAACTCCCTCTACCTTCCTATAAATTGATCCCCATGCCCCCACTACTGTTTGGTCATTGTTGGGTTGGTCTGATCATTAATCCTTCATATTCCTATGTTGTTTTAATGCCTAAATTTACATTTAGGAGAAGGATCGCTTGAAGATCCTCGGTTTGGACTGCGAATACACAAAAGGGAGGCCTACAACATCAAGGTCATGATTTTAAGCTTCCTATTTTATATTATCAATAGTACATCTGGTGTTTCACTTTCTATATTTGTTTGGATATCCATACAAGTAGCCTAATGCTCCTTGATCTGATAGGTAGTTAATGTTCAATTTTTTCTTTGTATTGGATCACATTTGTTGTTGTCTCTTGATCTCCTGCAGGTATTCAAACACTACCAGTAACAAGGATCGAGCCTGAAGGATTGTGGATCAAGGAATTCATCAAAGGTTTGAACATAGCATCAAGAAGAGGTAGCTCCTTTTCCATTTCTCATCCTGCTTTGAATATTTACTAAGCGTCCATTAGATAGTCTCATATGTTGCTAGACCCATTCTAGGGCTAGAGATACTACCTCAGTCCACAGAGGGGATTGTATTCCCAATAGAGGGTAGTAATTTTATCTTCAAACACAACATGTGGCATCATTTTACTTAAGTGTTGCAGACCCAGTTTTGAAGGTTTTGCAGAGAATTGTTTATAGTTGAAAGTATAGTACTACTTTTTATGGTGTGTAATATTTGGATATTTGAGGGTTGCAATGCTTTTAATTTGGTTGTTATATCATTATATTGGTTGGGTATTGTATTTATTACTTGAAAAATCATATGTTCTAGGGCTTGAGTAGAGAAGCATACATACATACATACATACATATCTCTCTCTATATATATATATATATATATATATATATATATATATATATATATATATATATATATATATATATATATTTATATATATCTTGAGCAGAGATGTTTATGGAGGTTATGGATGGTAGTGCAACAATGAATCTAGGGTTCATTATATATGATAAGAATAGGTCTCAAGTTTATGTTGATGTGAGTTATGTCAGTAAAATATATTATAATTTTTACTTATTTTTTGTGTATACTTGATGAATTTTGATAGTTTGATGAGTAAAGAGACAGTGACTAGTTGATGATGTACTACAAAGTTTGTTGGAAAGAAGCAGAAGCAGTGGCATACGAGATATTGATTAACTAAGCAGAGACTTGACAGAGGAATATGTACCCTGAGAAGAAATAGGGTTTATTATTTATCTTTAGCAGAGGCGGGTTTTATTACAACAATGTACTTGGAAGAATCGTTTGTTTAATTGGGGTTTGGTGCATGAGCAGATTTCATTGGTGATAGAATTTGATGTACAAGAATATTTGTTTTACCAGATATTGTATTGTCGGTTATTTTGTACTAATTATTGAGAAAAAGTGGATCCAATATAAAAATATATGAAACGTGGTTCCCCATCTTATTAGGTTGGAAAGGTGGTGCTAGGGTGGGTTGGAGCTTGCATAGGGCATTGGAGCATCCCTCTAGTTGCAGTTGGTAAACATGGTGTTGGAGAGTCCCTCATGTTGGAGTCTATAACCCATAGCATTGGAGCTTCCTTCCAATTGGAGCTGGTAAACCAGGGAATTGGAGTGTCTTTCAGGTTGGATCCTATAAATTAGGGGTTGGAGCCTCCTTCAGTTGGAGTTGAAAATATTGATGCAAATTATTGAAGAAAAATAATAAAATTCGTTTGGTGGTTTTTCTCCTGGAAGCGTTTCCACCTAAAAACCTTGTGTCTATTGTCTCTGATATTATGCATTGCTTAATGGTGTTGTTTATTTACGTATGTTGGCTCGAGGGGTCCTGACCCAGGTTTGGATGTTAAGGTTTTCCAACAAACCCATATACTACTAGCTCTTTCGGCAGTGACCTGCTTGCACAGGCCAAAGTATCACCCAAAGCAGTATGGGAGGGTGCTGGAACCAGGTTTCTACACCCTGGGAGATAATAGGTAAGTCAAGTAGGTACACAACTATAAGATCTATACAACAGGAGGTTGTTTGTAGGAGTCTCAATAGAAGACAACTTATCAGATCTAATTAACAGGTTCGCATTCATGTGCGTACTATCAACTATAATCATAGAACAACATAATCACAGCAAATTAACAGATCACAGATACATGTACCATAAACACATATAGTTCGTAGCTACTAATAGATACATAAACATATAACTCAAGTTCGCATCAACCATAACATAACAGATTCAGATAACATTAGATATCCACAATACTTCTGCACATATATATCATTACCCAAAATCCTCTTACATTCCCAATTACCACTTGCTCACATAGCCAGAAGGGTCCGCACATAGCAAGAAAAAGGATCTTCGTGCACACAGCCAGCAGGAGTCCTAACCCAAAAAACCCTACCATAGATCTAAAAATTCGTACTTCGCATCAATCTCTATTCATTCCTACCTATGACTCAAAAAAATTTCATCTATTTATAGTGATTTAGCCTACGCATCCAATGGTCCGTAAACCGTGGTTTATAGACTCTTGGCCTACCCTTGAACCATTTACAATGCGTTAGGGGCTTTGACCCACCCAAAAACCCCTGCGTTAGACTAAATAATAAAAAATTATAAAAAAATGGACAAAATTCATAGCTTTTGGGAGAACCTTCTCCAACAGTCCCCCAACACAATCTTGTGACTCATCCTGAGTCACTCTGTCAGTGGGGCTTCGACCTACGCTTGAAATAATCTGATTTCCTCGGTTAACAGAGGCAACACACCTTCACTTTTGACAGTTGCATTCTGTTGAATGTCCTTCAGTCACAGTAGTGACACTTTCCAAAGTTTGGTTTAGCTACTTAATAGCAACATCGGCATCCTGTTAAATATTGAGAGCTTCATTAGCCCATGGCTTCATTTTGCCGAAGGTCATCAATATCTGCTCAGAGTGCTTAGTTGGTGTGCAGGCGCTGCAAGTGCTGAGCAGGCACCAAAGTGGGCAAGGTGGCTTCGATTGTCTCGAAATCTTCTTTTCTTTGTTGCAGGTCCTAGTTTATCCCTCGTAAGATTGGATCACGCTGGACCTTAGTCCATAGCTATATGGCGGTCTCCAGTAGTTGGGCCCCCTACGCGATCTGCCCTGTGATGACATTCGTAGCCATGATTACCAGCACAGTTCGCTGGGCCCGGACCTCCGGAGGTGTTTTGGGTTGTAACTTAGCCTGCAGATCTATCATCTGCTACTCCATGCATGTCTTGACAACCTGAACTTCATCCCGGGAGGCCTTGAGTGCTGCAGCCAGTATTTCTACTTTTGTGTGAAGGGTGGTTGAGGCCGAGATTTTTGCGGGAACATCTGCGCAAAGTCGGTGAATCATGTATTCGAGCTCTGTGTGCTTTGCAGTGGTGAGGCACACCTCAACATGCTCTGCATTGATTCTTTGTTTAGATATGCTGAGCTGTTGGTGTACATGTTGGTCTCGATGGCTAATTTCCTAAAATACGGCAGTGTGGAGACCCTGCAAGGCCTCATGAGGGAGCCTAGCTAAGTTAAGTTGGACTTCTGTACTGGCCTAGACTTGGAGTCCTAGGTCGGGTAGACTAAGAACCAGAGTTGCGCCAGGGAGAGAACATAGGCGGCTGTCATCTGTAACTAGTGTTGTGCTGCTAGTGGTAGGGGTTGGTCGTACCGGGGTCACACTAATCTGGGTCTATCTTTAATTGTAGCACTCGCAACTCAGCCTGAATTGTGCCGACCACGGCCCACTGCTTCTCTTTTAAGGTGGCCCATATATCCTCCATGGAAAAAGTGAATGCATCAGTGATTTTTTCTAGGTCTTCGTCAGTCAATGTGACTGTTTCGTCTCGTTCCGCTCACTGAGATCATTGATTTTTGTGAGGCGTTATAACAGGCTCGCTTGTTCGCTTCGTGTTGCGGGGGGAGGTAGGTCCACCTACAGCCAGACCTTCTGTACCCAAGCCAGTCTATGAATCTGTCAGTGTCTCCACCTCGATGTCCTTCTTGTTGGGTGTGGAGCTTGATTATCTTGTTTACTTTGTATCACAACATTGGACCCCTGTACCTTAAAAGGGGTGGCAATGCCGCCTGTAATTAATTGTTTCCATGGGGGGTCTTGGGGGGGGTAGCGCCCCTGAAGCTAAAAACAGATGTAAAATTTCCTTGTAAAATTATAGTAATTTCTAGTCAATTTGGGTCGTTCATTAGGAAAATGATCTGACAGTAGAAGTTATGTTTAGATTAGGGTTTTTTGCCCTAGAAGACAACCCCCTTGTATGTATGAGGGTATTGTATTGCGGCTATGTATGATGTGTGTATTCTCAGAGCGAGAAACAGAGAGGGAGACTGTGAGAAAGAACAAAGGATATTACAACGGATCTACTGTAGGTTTTGTCTCTTCATTTTTGCTGGATAATAGAAAGGAAGGACTGGCTATTTGGGGTGGACGTAGCCCAAACTGGGTGAACCATGTATATCTGTGTCTCTCTGGTTTTATGTGTTTTGTGTGCTTGTATTTTTCTGCATATTTTATGTGTTGTATTGCTTCATAATATATAATTTTCTAACAACTAGTATCAAAGCCGAAGGTATATTTGGCTGATAAACTCACAGGAAAGAAGGGTTCCTAGTTCGAGTGGGAGCAATGGCGGAAGATGGTAAGTTTAGGGTCGAGAAATTTAACAGCCAAAACTTTCCGTTGTGGAAGATGCAAATGGAAGATTATCTGTATCAGAAAGATCTGTACCTACCATTAAGCAGAAAAACAAAGAAGCCAGCGGCCATGACAGACGCGAAATGGAACATTCTTGATAGAAATGCACTCAGAACAGTACGGTTGTGTCTTGCGGCGTCAGTCGCCTTCAATATTTTGAAGGAAACAACAACAAAGGGTTTACTGCAGACGTTGGCGAAACTATATGAAAAACCCTAGGCCTCAAACAAGGTATTTCTTATGAAACGACTATTTAATATGAAGATGTCAGAAGGTGGATCTGTTGCAGACCATTTAAATGAATTTAATATAGTTACCAATAAGTTAAGTTGTGTAGGGGTAAACTTTGATGATGAAGTTAGAGCTCTGTTATTCTTGTGCTCATTGCCAGAGAGTTGGAATGGTTTAGTAATGGCCATTAGTAACTCTGTCTCTGGATCTAGTACTTTAAAGTTGATGATGTTGTTGGTGCTATCCTTAGTGAGGAAATGCGATGGAAAAGCTCCGGTGAGACATCAAGTAATGCTTTGAGTGCAGAGTCTAGGGGAAGAAGAATGGAAAGAGGAAATATCTCGGGATATCGCAATAAATCAAGGAAAGGCAGATCCAAGTCTAGATCGGGGATAGTGTGCTGGAATTGCGGAAAGAAAGGACACCTAAAGAAAGACTGTAGATCTCGAAAGGGAAAAGAAGGAGACACACAGCAAGAAAATAATCATGAAGAAAATGTGACAGGTGATGTGTTACAAGATGCTTTGATTCTTTCTTTCGAAAATGTTACTGATTCTTGGGTTGTAGATTCAGGGGCTTCATTCCATGCCACACCCGATAAGAAATATTTTCATGACTATGTTCAAGGAGATTTTGGACAAGTTCGTTTGGGTGATGATAAACCCTGTAAAATTGTTGGAATGGGTAAAGTTCTTGTAAAACAAAAGAATGGAAACCAATGGCTACTAAAGGAGGTAAGGAATGTTCCAGATCTGAAGAAAAATCTGATTTCAACAGGGAAGTTAGGCAGTGAAGGTTGTGTGACAAATTTCACAGATAAAACTTGGAAGGTCACCAAAGGAGCGCTGGTAATAGAAAAAGGTGAAAAGGTTGGTACATTGTATTTATGCAATGGTATTTCTAACTCTGTTAATGCTTTAACTTCTAAAGGAGAAGATGCAGCATTATGGCATCATAGGCTCGGAAACATGAGTGAGAAGGGAATGAAGATTCTTCACTCAAGAAATTTGTTTCCAGGTTTGAAGAATGTTGATTTGGATTTCTATGAGAATTGCATTTATGGAAAACAAAAGAGAGTCAGATTTCTCAGAGTTGGGAAAGAAAAGAAGAGAAAAAAATTGGAGCTTGTGCATACAGATGTATGGGGACCTGCTCAGGTATCATCTCTCGGTGGCTCTCGTTATTATGTTACTTTTATTGATGATGCAAATAGAAAAACATGGATTTATTGTATTCAGAATAAATCTGATGTATTTGATACTTTCAAGAAATGGAAAGCTTTGGTTGAGATTGAGACATGAAAGAAGTTGAAGTGTCTCAGATCAGATAATGGAGGTGAGTATTGCAGCAAAGAGTTTGATAGGTACTGTTCAGAGCATGGAATTCGCAGAGAGAAGACAGTTCCAAGAACACCACAAGAAAATGGTGTGTCAGAAAGGATGAACAGAACAATCATGGAGCGTGCAAGGTGCATGAGATTGCATGCAGGATTGCCTTTACAATTTTGGGCAAATGTTGTAGATACTATTGTTTATCTAATAAACAGAGGGCCTTCAAGTTCCTTGGATGGTGGTATTCCAAAGGAAGCATGGACAGGTAAAAAGGTAAACTACTCTTTTTTAAAGCCTTTTGGTTGTGAGGCCTTTTTCCATATTAATAAAGAAAATAGAACAAAGCTTGAGGCAAAATCAAAGAAATGTACCTTTATTGGATATGGTGCTAATGATTTGGTTATCGCTTATATGATTATGAAAATCACAAAATCATTAGGAGCAGAGACGTAATATTCAATGAAAAGGTCTTGTATAAGAATCAGCTGCAGGAAAAGAAACAGGAAAAAGAAAGCAAGGAATACACGGTTCTTGATGAGATAACTGAAAAAGTAAAGGTGCCTAAAAATAATAATAATTAACAACCACAACAACAACAAACACTACAACAGAAACATGCACCTCAAACACCTGAAAGTGGTGTTAGAAGATCTACCAGGATAAGTAGACCCCCTGAACGATACTCTCCTTCATTATATTATTTATTGTTGACTGATTCTAGTGAACTTGAATGTTATGAAGAAGCAATGCAGGTTGAAAGCAGGAAGAAGTGGGAGCTAGCCATGGAAGAAAAGATGGACTCCTTAATGCATAACCAGACTTGGGACTTAGTTAGGTTGCCTACAGGTAAAAATAAATTGCAGAATAAATGGGTTTATAGTCTGAAGGAAGAAGATGGAGGAAAACAGAGGTACAAAGCTAGACTTGTGGTGAAGGGTTTTGCATAGAAGAAAGGTATTGATTTTGATGAAATATTTTCTCCTGTTGTTAAAATGAATTCAATCAGAACTATTTTAAGTCTTGTAGAAGTGGAAGATTTACATCTTGAACAGTTAGATGTAAAGACAAAATTCTCCACGGAGATTTGGAGGAAGAGATATACATGCAACAACCAGAAGGATATGAGGTAAAAGGTAAAGAAAAATTGGTGTGAAGGTTAAAGAAGAGCTTGTATGGCTTAAAACAGGGTGCAAGGCAGTGATATCTAAAATTTGACAAGTCTATGTCTGAACAAGGTTATACCAGATGTCACTCTGATCATTGTGTTTATCTAAAAAGGAAAAATGATGGCAGCTATATTATATTGTTATTGTATGTAGATGACATGCTTGTTGCAGGATCTAACATGCAGGAAATAAATGTGCTCAAAAGAAAATTGGCAAATTCATTTGCAATGAAGGATTTGGTAGCTGTAAAACAAATCCTTGGTATGAGGATAACTAGAGACAGGAAAAATTGCAAATTAACACTGTCTCAGAATGAGTACATAGAAAAGGTGTTGAAAATATTTAATATGCACAATGCAAAACCAGTTAGTACACCTTTTGCTAGCCATTTCAAACTTAGTAAGGAGATGTGCCCAAAGACCCAAGAAGACATGGATTATATGTCTAAAGTTCCATATGCATCGGCAGTTGGAAGCTTAATGTATGCAATGGTCTGCACAAGGCCTGATATTGCACATGCAGTGGGAGTTGTAAGCAGGTACATGAATAATCCAGGAAAAGAACATTGGATGGCAGTAAAATGGATTCTCAGATATTTGAGAGGTACCACAAATCAAGCATTATGCTTTGGTGGTTCAAATATTGCTCTACAGGGATATGTTGATGCAGATATGGAAGGTGACAGAGATAATAGGAGGAGCACTGCAGGATATGTATTTACTGTAGGTGGAACAACTGTCAGTTGGGTTTCAAAAATCCAAAGTGTTGTTGGACTTTCAACAACAAAATCCGAGTATGTTGCTGCTACAGAGGCTAGTAAAGAAATGATTTGGTTACAAAGGTTTATGGATGAATTGGGTAAGAAGCATGATATGGGCACACTATACAATGATAGCCAAAGTGCTATTCATCTTGCAAAGAACTCAACATTTCATTCCAGGACTAAACACATACATCTCAAGTACCATTTCATACGGTCAGTATTAGAAGATGGAGAGTTGAAGCTGGAAAAGATACACACTAGCCAGAATCCTGCAGATATGCTAACAAAAGTTGTAACCAGGGAGAAACTGAGAATGTGCTCAGTTTCAATTGGTCTTCAAGGATGACGATGAAGATGAGGAACAGCCAGGTCCAAAGAGGAGTCATTGTCTAGCAAATGAAGCAGCGGTGGAGTTGCTACAATTAGTCTCCAAGTGGGAGATTGTTGGGTGTGGAGACTGATTATCTTGTTTACTTTGTATCACAAAATTGAACCCCTGTACCTTAAAAGGGGGTGGCAATGATGCCGGTAATTAATCGCTACCGTGGGGGGTCCAGGGGGGGGGCAGCGCTTTTCGGAGCCCCCCCTGGCGGAGCTAAAAACAAATGTAAAATTGCCTTGTAAAAGTATAGTAATTTCTAGTCAATTTGGGTCGTTCATTAGGAAAATGATCTTACCGTAGAAGTTATGTTTAGATTAGGGTTTTTTGCCCTAGAAGGCAACCCCCTTGTATATATGAGGGTATTGTATTGCGGCTGTGTATGATGTGTGTATTCTCAGAGCGAGAAATAGAGAGGGAGACTGTGAGAAAGAACAAAGGATATTACAGCGGATCTGCTGTAGGTTTTGTCTCTTCATTTTTGTTGGATAATAGAAAGGAAGGACTGGATGTTCGGGGTGGATGTAGCCCAAAATGGGTGAACCACGTATATCTGTGTCTCTCTGGTTTTATGTGTTTTGTGTGCTTGTATTTTTCTGCATATTTTATGTGTTGCATTGCTCCATAATATATAATTTTCTAACACTTTTTCTGTTGCGCATCCTTTTGCGTGGCCACAGCAGTGTCTTGTTTAGTACTCTGGGGCGTACCCCTGATATCTGGGACAATGATGGGGGGAGGTGACTTGGGATGTGCTGGTGCCTCCAACACCCTTCGCACCATTTTTGAAGCTGATTTTCCAATTTGGGGGCCAGAGCGCAATGATGTTGTCGATTTCTTCATCCATCACCATATAAGGAAGAAAATTCCAAGCTTTCTCCTCGTGCGCTCTGATTTGAACATTGTGCAAAGTGACCTAAAATGTGGCAATGCCCTTGTATCTTTCGTACAGTGAAGGGGATAACTATGTTCAGGAGTTAATAGCTACGACCACGCTACTCTGAAAGAGGACCCAGAACACCTGGCTATCCTCGAGCCGTTGCAGATCCGTGGAATCCCATAAGTGTGCATAGTGAGCCCCTTCGCACATATCTGGGGTAATCTCAGGGAGCACTGACTCTGAAGGAACTTCCCAGGCAACCAATGCTATAAGGAAAAAAAACCAAGATTAACAAAAGGCGTGGCCTTGCTCATGGGACTTGCGAACATTAGTGATAAACTCATCACACAAATACTGTGCCTAGTTAAAACATACTCCTTTCATGCATTGGCCAGCCAACTAAATTACGTAGGCTGGAATGGAGGTGACCTAACATTTCACCATTATTTTATAGGCTAACAACATATTTCCCAAAGGCGTACCTTGGTCACTGATGGTCTTGATGATAAACCCCTAATTATTATGTTCCACATGATACTTTTGAGGCACGAACTCCGCAGTCTCCCCCTCATATTTCTTACCCACGCACTCTAGGGGGTTCGGTTAACTCATGGGGAGACCATTAATCCAATGAACTACCGCAGAATAAATGGGGATCATGTCCTAGATCCATAAGCATCCATCATGAATTAGCATGAGAAATTGTCATGCGAGCCGGTCCGTGACATTGTAGTGTCTAAAGTGGGGCGTCCTGAGTAGATTTAGGAGCCCGAACCCAACCAAACCACGTACCCAGCGTTGGGGGACAACTTTGATTCCATCGGCGCTATAAATTGTATCAAGGTATAACTTAGGTTCTAGCTCAGGGAAGACCTCAAAGTTGGCCAAATCATGATCGTCGAACTTAACTTCATGAAGTCATCCAAAAGGTTCACCTATGACAGGAACCTCCCTCGGGGTCAGCGGCATCTGCGGGTAGGTGATCAAGCCATCGAGGTTCTTTGATATGTGCGTCAATGTCTTGCATGGTCGAATGAAGGGGGGAATCCAGTTGATCAACTCGACGAGCTGGGCCTCCTTCATAGCAGCCCTCGGGGATTTCATGTTTTGCGGGGAAGTACGAAGCTTCCCTACGACCCATTTCGTAGGTTTTGGAGGCTTGACTGAGCCCTATGATTTTTATTTTCCTTTTCTTGTGGTAGGGCTGGGTGTGGAGAGGACCTCTTCGACTTTGGACTCAACCTCCACCACTTCCTCAGTGTCTTGTTCCACCGAGGTCACTGGCTCCGAGAATTCGGCAGGGTTCGTGGCTATCATTCTGGCACAAAATATAAGCTCAGGATTGCTACTGTCAGAGGGAACAAGCTACTTAGACATGAAAGAGATGCTATAGGCACATAATTTCTTACAGCACAACTTCGTCCAAGACAACCAGGCTAAGTACAAGCTATTCAAGCAATACGGAACTCATGTCTAATCTAGCTCACCTACTTTATAGCCTTGGTGATCGCCCAATGGTAGGGTAGACTTTCCACGGGACTTACCATCAATTAAATGGTAAAAAATCTCCCAAAATTGCTACATTAAATGCCGGCCAGCCACCCCATCCAACAGTAATTTTTTCTTTTACTCAATTTGACTATTTCAACGGCTATTTTTCGCATCCAGGGTGCGCTCAGCAGACCCCTGCGATCCCAGCACACCCTTGCGCTTTGAGCAAACCGCCTGCATTCCCAGTGCACCGACTTCATTCTGATGTGATTCCTTCCAACTGAAATTTTGTGGTACCATAGCCCAACCTTCAAGATATTTTCGGTCATCGTCTTTCCTGCGTGGTGACCTCCTATTATGCCTCTATGGGCTTCTACCAAGAGAGCATGGTTTTCATGCTTCAGGCCATATTTGCATAGTAATTCTTGAGTTGCGATAATGGTAAAGTCCGCCACTCAGTGAACCAACTCCTTCTTTTGTCGTACCGAATATTCGGCAGGTGCCATTCCTGTGGTCAAGAACAGAGAGATCTCAGTGAAGTGCACATCCACGACCTTATTAGGGAACAACTGTGTATCAAGCAATCCTTTCTTCCAGCTAGTGGGCTCGTCGCCCGTCACAATTTGGGACAAGTGCTCCCGCTCCATACTCAACTTTCCTAGCTTGATAATGATTTCAACACCGTATTCTTGAAACAATAGCCACTTGCAGACTGTTCCCCCCAACACATGCTTATTCCCCAAGCACTCTAAAACCGAATGATCTATAATCATCTTACAGTGATATCTTAACATACTATGTTGATAATTCTATAGCGTATAGGTCAGGGACAACCCTTCCCTCTTCGTTGTGGAATAATCGCGCTCCGCACTCGGGATTGCCCGACTAGCACATGCGATTGGGTGATTACTATCTCTGGTGCCAAGTTGCATACATGCCGCTTCCAGGGAAATTCCTAAAGTATCCTCGTGAAATATCATCGCCCAATCGGTGGAAGTGAGAATAGGTACAAAGACCATCTTTTTCTTGAGTAGCTCAAAGCTCTTTTGGCATGTGTCATCCCAATTGAGTGAAATATCTTGCTTAAGTAGCATTTTCAAAGGTGCAGTGATCAGTGCATATTCCTTACTGAATTTTCTGTAGTAACCCATATGTCATAGGATCGAGTGCAGCAACTTCGTAGTCATAGGCCTTACCTAATTTGCCCATGTGACTAGTTTGATGAGCGTAATGTCGATCTCCTCCCTAACCTTCTGCGTCTGATAATGTCACTTTTTCACCAGCTACACATCTGAATTGAGAGTGATGTGCATACCACCCGAATCCCTCGTGATCTCCTTAGGCCCTGAAAATGTGGCTGGACATACGCCTTGATATTCCATGAGAAGTTCTGCAATCTTTCCTACTGTCCCATCATCCCATCAGTTCCCAATTGTAGCCAGCTTGAGTTGTATATTCATGTTAGCGCTTTGTGGTTTTAGCATTTTCGTACCATCCACCTTATGTATTGAAGGTCCTGCAACTATGTGTTTCCCTCCTGATTCTATGATCGAGACCTTGCGCGGATCTGCATCGCAATTTTCCATGGCGGCCTTATGGAACTCGACATTATACTACATTTGTGTCTCCCATATGGGTCCTTCTCTTACTACGTTAGGGCTGGTTTCATCACTCACAAAGGTATAAATAGTCTATAGAGCTTCCTCAAGCACCTCCAATCCTCCTGTTAGCCCAAATGTCCCCAAGAATTTGTCTTTTAAGGTTTTCAGGTGGCGGGTGCACTGATGTAGCTCTGCATCGAGGTATCATACAATGGGAATTGGTCCCAAGGCATGAATAAAAAAGTGAACCCATTCTTCTGCAGTACGATCACACCATTGCTCCATCCAAGCGAACAAATGTTCGTGCGGATTTCTTGGGCCCTGGAATCTCTTAACGCTCACATTGGTCGAATATTCAAACCGTAGTACCATCATATTCCGACATTCCTCCCATTCCTATAATGCCCCCTTATATGTGTCCCACCATTTCACAGGAGTTACGTGCATAGCTAGGTTAAGAGCCCATAGCCTTCATTCCCTGGGAACCTCGGCTTCAAAGGTTCGTAAAAATTCCTTTATACTACCAGAGCCATAAAAGCAGGGTAATTCTCATACCTTGAAAGGTATATACCAGAAGTCCTTGGTAATTCATAGGCAATGCAGTGTAGAGATTTCCTGCAGTCAGTTTTTCCAATTTTCTAATTCTTCGTCGAAGAAGGAGAATCATTCATTGCTCTTCTTCCAGCAAGGCATACCGTCGGCCGTAGGGTTGATCCAATCTTCGTCCTTCACCATTAACTTATAGATTTAATCCATATCTTCTTTCTCATGTGCTGGCTCGGTATACCTTTCTCCTTCTGCAGGGTCTAGTGGTACGATCACCCATGTTCCCTCACTTTCAAACACCATGCTTCATCTCTTCAAATTGATAATTCCACCAATATAAATGGCCCAATCCAATCCTAGGAGTGCTGGGTAAGGGTCCACATATTCTACAATCTGAATGACTTCAAAGTTAGCTCATATCTTAGCCCCAACGATATCTACTACAGCCTTTGAAAATGTTCCCAATGGTATGATATTTTGTTGATTATCCATATGCAATTGGATAGTGGACCATTCCAATTTAGGTTCTCCCATTCATTGCCAATTTTGTTTAGCTAGTACATTTTCATCTGATCCTAGGTATAGAATTACCTAGTTCATTTCATAATCACCAATCTGCGTAGTTAATCGCATCTCTTGGCTGGTGCGTCTCTTCTGCTCATAAAGTTTGTGCACATCCTTAATATTCATGACTAGGTCTACTTTCCCTACGCAACCGTCAAGTAGGGCTTGGAGGTTTTCTACAGCCTTCTGATTGCACAACAGCTTCATGCATGCCTATAGGAATGGTTTGACCTCATCTGCAATTCTACTGTTTGGAGTCGATGTTTTGTCTTGAGCATAATCTTGTCGAGCTGTGACAGAGGTCTCCTTCTCCTTCTGTAAGCCCACGCCTTCTAGTTTAGTAGCTGCTTTATGGATCTGAGACTCTGTTTCAACTTTTTCTACTGACCTGCCCCCAGTGGCCATACCGCTGCGTGTTATCACATTAATGCTCAGCCCCTCTTCATGAGGTTCCACCTTAACCCATTTTACATTCTTTGTAGGAGTCTGTTGCTTTTCCTGCACATTGGCCATCATAATTGGGTAGTCCTTGATCACATGGTCCAACTGTCTGCAATATCTGTAGGATTTCAGAGTTGGGTTCGTGCAGTCCCTCGCAAAGTGACCTACTTCCCTATAGTTATAGCAGATCAGTTGGCCTCTACCCCTAATTTTGTTTCCCCCTCGTCCCCCTCCCCTGCCCCTGGCCTGAGAACCTCCTATACCTGCCGGGGATCTAGGCGATGAGAGGTACGACTGCACCCTATATAGGTTTTTCCCTGGTCGATCATCAGATCATACGTTCGACAGTTTTGTTTTTCATGTCCTACAGACCTACAAAACCTACACCATTGTTGTTTTACTTCAGGGATGTATGCCAAGGCGGGGGCAGTGGTTGGTATCATGCAGCCCAATAACGTGACAGTCATCGCACCATAGCACTAGCCCACTTAGTCTCGCAGCTTCCCTAGGGTGCAGTGGGCTGGGTCCCCTAGCCTGCATGTATTCTGTAAGTAGCATATAGTTACCTTTGGTGTGGAAATTCACCCTGCATCGTATGCACCATATTTTAGGGCTAGCCTCTATCCCTTGCTCCTTGTGTAGATTCTGAATATCCATGTGAATTGCCTCTAGCTGGCCTTGTATCTGTTGTACTCCTAGCTGGGTGTCATCTCTTGGCACAACTTCTAGTTTCATGGCAACCTTCAAGGCCTTCTCCTATGTTTCAATGGCCTGATGGCCCATAGGTACGCACAGGTGGGGAAACAACATAGCAATAAACCACTATGTGTGTTGCCTGTCATCATACTAGAATCCTCCTTCTTTGATCACTTTCTTTAATCATTGATCTGATTCCCATACAAACTCAGATAGTCCTTGCTTGAAATCTTTCAAGTCATTTACTGTCTGAGAGTAGGACTTAGGTTTCTTGAACTGTTGTTTTAATGTGTTCTTGATTTCCTCAATAGTCGCATTCGTATGTTGGTCATTGTATCCCATGTACCAGTCCAAGGCTCTCCCCTCGAAAGCGAGGGATAGTTGTGCCTGTTTCACCACATCACCTGCTACATTCTACGTAGTCCATACCGATCTTGCGAAAAACTAGAACCGATCCATGTCCTCATCACCCATGCCCTTGAAGGTAGGTAGCTTCATGTGTGAGGACATATCATCTTTTGGTGGGGGTGGAGGTGAGTTTTTGCCCCTATGAGGGCTCAAAGGTGGCATAGATGGAGGGCTATGCGCAACAATGTTTCTTACTGGACTATAGACAAATCAATCCCCTTCTTGGTTAGTTTTGTAGTACTTACCACTACGCGTTGTACCTTCGCTCTAGTCGGAGCTCATTCACTTTGTATGGCTACACAAAATTCTTTTTTCACACAAAAGGATCTTAATCAGTAATGGCAAAGTTTTCAAAAACTTACCCCAGAAACCCTTGAAGAAACTTTGCTCTACTTCTGAATAGGATACAAATTGGTCGACTGCAAATTCTACCACAAATCCTCCTATCACACTGTCCACCCATTGATCTACCATGCGAGTGATGTTGTTATCAGTTTTTTCTAACGTAGGATCCGCTCTAGGTCCACTGCATGACTCGTTCATCTTTCCAACACTTCTTAAACTTGACAAACCCTGTGATCCACTCCTAGAGCTCGATCGCAATTGTTACAAAGAAAATTTCATAGATCTCCATGAAAATGTACTTATTCTTCCACTCCTCTGTGGTCAACTTCTTACTACGATTTTCTTTTACTGCGAATTCTTGAACCTATTTTTCAAACCACTCATCCATTTCTTTTCTCTCAGGTTTCCAATACAGCCTTGAATTTACCCGATATCTCTCAAAATTCTCCCAGTCCCTGCAATAGAGCCATTTGTTGGCTCAAGGGGTCCTGACCCAGGTTCGAAGGTTAAGGTTTTCCAACAAACCCCTATAATACTGGCCCTTTCGGAAGCGACCTGCTTGCGCAGGCCAAAGTCTCACCCGAAGCAGTATGGGAGGGTGATGGAACCAGGTTTCCACACCCTGGGAGAGAGCAGGTAAGTCAAGCTGGTTCGCAACTATCAGATAAATACAGCAGGAGGTTGTTCGCAGGAGTCTCAATAGAAGACAACTTATCAGATCTAATTAACAGGTTCACATTCACATGCGTACTATCAGCTATAATCATAGAACAACATAATCACAGTGAATTAACATATCACAGATACATGTACCAGAAACACAGATAATTTGCAGCTACTAACAGATACATAATCATATAACTCAAGTTCACATCAACCATAACAGAACAGATTCAGATAACATCAGATATCCACAATACTTCTGCACATATATATCATTACCCAAAATCCTCTTACATTCCCAATTACCACTTGCACACAAAACTAGCAGGGTCCATACGTAGCAGGACAAAGGATCTCCATGCACATAGCTAGTAGGAGTCCTAACCCAAACAACCCTACCACAGATCTAACAATTCATACTTCGCATCAATCTCTATTCATTCCTACCTATGACTCAAAAAAGGTTCATTTATTTATAGTGATTTAGCATATGCATCCAATGGTCGGCAAACCGTGGTTTACGGACTTTTGGTCTACCCTTGACCCATTTACACCGCGTTAGGGGCTTTGACCCACCCCAAAACCCCTGCGTTAGATTAAACAATACAAAATTATACAAAAATGGAAAAAATTCATAGATTTTGGGAGACCCTACTCCAAAAACGTCTTATATGAAGCTAATATTAACTAATTCTCTATGAATATTAAGATAACTAACTCATTTAAGTGAAATATTGATTCACCCCCTCTCATTATTTCCAACAATTATTATTTTATTTGGTTCCTATTGTACCTTAATGTCTAGAAGGGGGACACCATAGTGCAAAGATGGGAAAGTTGAAGAAGTAAGCCACCACATGTTCAAAAGAATCAAAGGAAGTCTCTATTATTATAGATAATCAACTTGGTTATTCAACTCCTAAGTTTGACGAAGCCAAATATGAAATATGGGAATCCAAAATTGAAGTCTATTTGAAAGCTCAAGGATGTTATGAATGGCACTATATAGAAAATCCATGAATTTCATTCTTATTTCTCTTCTAGACACCATAAAAGTGAAATTTGATCAATGTTAATCTGCCAAAATTCTTTGGAAAATGCTCTATAATCTCTACTTGAAGAAGCGTGCAGGTCAATATGAAAATAATAATGTAGATCATTATTCAAATAAAGAAGATTCTCAAGCCAAATAATTTGACAATGATGAAGAAGAAAATGCATAAGTGGACATGGAAAAGGTACTAACTAGTGCCTTGATATATTTGAATAACTTAGAGAAGGTAAATCTCACACTCATAGAAGAAGTTGCACTCTTAAAACTCCAAGTGCGGGAAGCAAAAAAATAAAAAAGAGAAAGACTCGAAAATCCAATTAGAGGAACTAGTCAGAGGTATGTAACTAAATTTTATTTTAAAAAAAAGGGAACTAGATGCCTCTTTAGCATAAATTAACAGATTCAAAAAGGAAATTGAAAGGCAAAAGGAACAAATACAAGATATTAACATAGTAACATTTAAAGTTAACTCTTATAAATTTTCAAGTAGAGGAGGCAGAAGAAAGAAGAAAAGTCTTGAAAAGTAAGTTTTAGGAAGATATTGCTAAAAGGAAACAAAAAATCAGCACCACCCTAACTGAAATAGACAAACTCAAGAAGGATAAATTGTTGGATGGAGAAAGGAATAATAATGGCATGGCTAAATTGAAGATGAAGGGAAAATAATCAGGTGAATCTCTATGTGACAAAGGCAGAAGCTCCAAGTACCCAAAGAGAAATATTGATAGTAGAATCCCTCAGAGGCCAAATCGAAATGAAGAACAGAAGAAGGTTAAAAATTTTGTTGCTCCAAGAAGTAATCAATAAAAGGATACACCTCCTTTAAATAAGTATGATTTCATAATATCTTCAAGATATGATAATGTGAAAATTCTGTCAAACTCAAGAATCCTACTCGAGCAACTGATGGAAAGTCTTCTATTCATTATTTACTTAACAAATTATTTACTGTGTTCTACGAGTAAATATCGAAATCCATTCACTACAGGCTACACAGTTAAGCTGTGAAATAAATACAAGTGCAGAAACAATGAACACACATAGATCACACAACCATTCGATAAATTTATTTTTGGAATAATGTCCCTATAAATACCCAATGCAGAAAACTGATGCAATAGATCTTAGGGTTTTTGTTATTATGAAGTAAATTATGAGTACAAATCTATGATTGATGAGACTATCAAATCATACATATAAACTAATAGAAGAGATATCGTGAGACAAACCTCAACCCTTCATGGGAAACTAGCATTAATCTGCACCAAGGCTAGACTACCCTGCGCTGCCTCTACGCAGTGACTCTGTCACCCGCGCAGGTTATGCATCACAAGTATGTTTATCCTTCTACCTCTGCGCTGGTCTCACTGTTGGTTGGAAACTAAAGCCTACTGGCCCTCCAGAAAATCTCTTTGGGATCTGACTCTAGCTCTGCATTGTATCCTCAGCAGGAAAACATCTTTCCCTCTAGATCTGCCCAGTGATTACATAATAACTACGTCACTGGCTCTACGTTGTTTTTGTGGCTCTATCTGTCTCTACTACTATGTACTATATGGCTCAGGAAATATTCCAACCAGATCTATTGCTCCTCACTACAATCAAGAATCACTTAGATATGATTTTCTTCCGAGCACTGCTCCGTCAAAAAAATTCGATCTCTAGATTCTCTGTTTCTTTGAAATGTGTTTTCCAAATGACCCTTCAGGTCCTTATAATCTTCTCGTTGAAACTTCAATGACCCAAATTATATCTCTAATCAATGGTTAAGGTTAACTTTTGACTTGATCCATGTATTCTAGATCATTTTCACTCATATTCTATTAATACCCTTTAATTATTTTATTTTCGTAAGTTTAGACTTAGGGTCCCTTAAAAAGATATTAACTATGCATATAGAATATAATCTGAGTGGAATTTAACCAAATAATTTCTAGGTTATCTGGAATACATGTGTCTAAGCCTCTCCACAAAATTTGAGACTTATTGCATATCCGATGCTACCCAAAATCAACACTCCCTCTTAGTGAGGAATGTGCTCTAACAATATGGCATGCTGCATATTGTTTTGATCCTAAAGCATCTCCCTTTGCGCTGCTAATGTCTAACACTGTTGCCCATCAATTATACACAAATTCTTCATATGTACTATTTTTGTCACTTCCACTATCAACACTGCATCTATATTGAAACTCCCTCTTAATTCCACATATGTGCTACTTCTAACTCTGCCACTACCAACTTCTACTCCACTACACCAAAGTTGATTTTTACAACTGAAAAACATCCAAAATTGGACAAGTATATTGAATCTCGGTGATGAATATATGACTGTTGTTAGCCTTTGTGCTGCCTCTCTAAGTTTGTTACGTTGCTTCTTTGCACGACATCCCTTTGCGTTGCCACAACACTTCTTTGCGTTGCTCAGACTCTAGCGCTACTAACCATTGCGATGTCACTTCAACACTCATCTACACCAACTAGCACTAGTCCATCCTTCTACTGCTGGTTTGGGCTCTTGTAGAAAGGTGATGTTTTGAGAGGTGGACTTTTCAAGGATCCTACCCAACTTGTAGATCTTTGGGTCTATAACTCCAAATAAACCCACCTCCCTCTTGGAGGTACATGGGAAATCATAGAAAACTCCTCCTCCTATATCTTTGCTGCTCCAACCTTAGGATCATTCTTCTCATCCTTGTCCTTATTTCTAAGAGGACATTGTGTGGTGTAATGTCCCATCTCACCGCACCAGAAGCATTTTATATTTGAAATATCCTTCTTCCTCCTGCGTTGCTCTTGTTGTCCCTTTGATGCAAGGGTTGTATTCTCATCCTCCTCCTTCTTTACCTTCAAACCACTGCAACTACTGCTCTCAATTTGACACTTGAGTAAATCTCTCCTCATCTCTTCTTGGTGAAGATTTTCCCACATTGATTCTCATCCCGGCATACGATATTTTCCCAAGATGCTCTAGACAAAGACTTGATAGTCTTTGGACATGAAATTTAAGGCATTTTGACTATCTCTATCGCTTGAGGAGTTGCTCCGACAACTGCCATCTAATATCGGTTTTCCTAAAGTCTAGACAGGAATGGATCAATGCGTTCTCCTTTCTACATCCTAGTGGTCCGCATTTTCTCCTCCAGAAACATCTTCTTTTGCTCGAAATACCCATGATATATCATTTCCAATGCGTCCCACATCTACTTGGTTATTACTTTGGCTGAAATATGTGAAACAATATGATCCTTCACTCCATCAAGGATCAACTGCTTGGCCTTTAACATATTATGCTTGAAGGCCCTTAATGGTGCTGCAATTACCAGTTCAACCTGAGAACTTTTGATAATGTTCTTGAGGTAATGCTCATCTAGAAGTAATAACGCGCTTTATTTCTAGATTACATAGTTGGAGGCACCCTCCAACTGATCTTGGTCATGCAACCCACTCGCTGCCATCTCACCCAAACATTTTCAGTCTGTTGCCTCTCACCCTATGTGAAACTGGATTTACGCACTCCTGATGGAGAAATCCACAAAATTTTTTGCTACTAAACGGGGAATCTGAGTTTCTTTGGGAATAAAAATCACTAAGGTCAGAAATCCCCAAAACTGTGTTTCAGCTACACTTCTTGATGTTTTTCACCCGCAATCACTACTACATAGTCAATTAAGTCCCTCTAGCTATTGATCTGCGTAGATCTACTGTGCTGCTCCTTCTAGCTCGGACAATTAGCAACCTAGAACAATCCTACCTCTCTATCATCACACTTAGAGAGATATTTTCCTTGTCGATCTAGCCCTCCTTCCTTAGACTATGCAATAAACTGGGAGATTGATCTATTGCTTACACAACTCTTTGATTCCCAACTTCCACTTCAATGTTGGATCTGCTGGATTTGTTCTTTGTATCACCTTCACTAAGCTTAAACAAGTTCTGATACCATGTAAAAATTATATCAAACTCAGGAATCCTACTACAATAACTGAAGGAAAGTATTTTATTCGTTATTTACTTCAAAAATTATTTACTGTGTTCTACAAGTAAATATCTGTAAGGTTCCACCTTACCAACCATCAGAATTATAGAGAATATTGAACACTAAACTCAAAATGCGATATTTGTTTTTTGTTTCCAAATCCCAAGACAAGCCCAAAGCCAATGTCTCACTCAAACCCCAAATCCAAACTACCAAATGACAACCATCACTTGATCCTAAAGCTCAAAATTCATGTTTACAAGAAAGAGTCTTTAGTGGGATGAATAAATATCAAAATTTACGAGCCACAATTTCCAACAATCTAATTGTTACTTTTGTTGTCACTAATTTGATTTTATTTTAAGTAACATGCTCATGAATTCTTTACTTGAAAGGAGAATTCAGTTTCTATAGGAGTGGTATCCAATATTTGTAATTTCATATGTAAGTTGACACTACAACAATTCACTTACCCAAATTTGACTTTATTAACATGAATTTTAACTCTATGGGATTGCCATGCATATTCATTCAGACATTCCAGAAATGTCTTGGTTACAAATCCTAATTTCACTTAGGAAATTATTTTATATATATATAGACAATTCATGAATGTAAATAGCTACAGCCATTGAATCATTATGACAAACATTTTGCAATCATACAATAGACAACCATTGAGGCATTATTTTTCAAACACTTAGCGAGCATCATCCCTTAAGACAATTTTGACAACCATTAGCAACATGAAAATAAGATTCTTACTTAGCCTATTTAACTCATAAAATTCATAAATTACAACTTCAGATATTGGCATATTAAAACATAAATTAAATTATCTTAATCCATCACCAAAAACTTGAGAACAAACACACACAGTTTCCAGCAGTAATTTGAAAAAACGGCCAAATTTATGAAATGGGTTCTGAAAAGTATTTTTTTGGCATCAAATGGGAGGTTACAAAGCCAAAAGGCATGTATACCCCCTAATTTTGGGCTGAAACATTACAAAACCACCCATGGATGCAATTTTGTTAAACTAACAAATCTTCTTACTCTTGGAATCCCATTTACAATTTTTGTCAAATAGGTGGCATGCAAGCTTGAATATACAATCATGCATAACAAATAGAAGCAAAGAATTAGTCTGTAATTACTTATGTATTTTCTAAATTCTTTTCCAAACAATCTCATCTACTGTAAGTGAATTGAAGGGTTTTGAGATTCATCAAGCATTATTTCACTCAATCATTCCTACAAACACTTGGAAAGCATCTTGAGCTATTGTAATACATATAAGGATATGCTCCATGATAAGAGTTAACCATTGATGGTTATTTTAATGCACTATGTATGCTTAATTGTTATCTACATTTGCAAATATCGCACACATCTAATGACTGAAGTTACCCCAATTCTTTCTTTTGAAACTCTTGCCATTATTTCTACATTTTTATTTTAAGGGTTGATCCACTGATTCCTCCACGTATACTTTTGATATGTGTCTATTTCATTACTTCTCCTGTAGGCGGAAATTTAGCAATTATTCAAGCATAATCATTTGCATATGTAGTTTCAATGTCAATATGTCAGTGATCAAACATACTCTTTCAATTGTTTTCCTAGTAGTCATAGGTCAAAATTTTTTTTCTTTCTAAACAAGTTTTCAAAATAAATTTTGGTCACTAAAGGAGTCTAGGTCAGAATTTTTTCTCCCCTCATCTCATCCATGGCCATCATCACTTTAAATCTCATCAGTGTCATTATCATTTAGAATACTTAGGTCATTCACTCCATCTCATCTAGGTTTGTTGTCTAGGTGTCATTTTTTTGCCTTTGAAAAAGTCTAATTTGTCATCAAACAACGCAAACAATCCTTCATTTCACTCATAAGCCTTTTAAAGGGGAGCTAGCATAATTAGGAAGAAAAAGTCAGGAAATTTGTCTTATTTAAAAATGTGTTTTAATGTCAAAATATTTCAAAAGGAAAAATTGTCTTATTGTTTCACTGTAGGACAAAAAATTCATTTCAAAGCTTATAGAGAACAAAAGAATCTCATCCAAACTCATTATGCTCTTTTGTTGTGTGTTAAAGCTCTTCTCTTACCTCCATTGCACTCCTTAGTGGTCGAGGGTTCGAAACCAAGGCAAGAAACTACTCCAAGGAGCACTTTGTTATGCTTCCAAAACACTTTGTTACACTTCTGTAACTTTTTCTATGCTTCTGTATCAAGTTTCTAAGCTCCTAGAATCAGTTTATTTTTATGGAACAGTTTTTGCACTTCTGGAAGCATTTGTTACGCTTTTTCTACATGGTGTTACGCTTCTGGAAAGAGTTCAGAATTAGGATTTTTGGGCTCCCAATCCATTCAAACGAGCTCAAGGCTTGTCGGCATCAGTTCTTGGAGTTATTACAACAATAAGTTAACTTCCTATACCCTCCTATGGTAAAATTATTATGCTTACTATTGAATTTCATACTCACTCCATACTCCATTATATTTTAACTTCTTCATATCATTGAAATATTCTAGTGAAAAAAACCCTTACCCTCCCATCTAACACTATCCTACACCTCCCACATACATCATACTCCCATCTCCCACCATCCATATCCTTTCTAAGGGCCATTTTCACCAAACCATAATTTCTAGCAAGTTTTCATAGTGTTAAACTAGGAAATTCATGTGTTTCCCTCATTTGACCACATTCCCCGCACCCATTTCACTTGATTTAAATCATAACATGGAGCCAACATGCAAGTCTATCTCCTGATTTTTTTGTAGAATTTTCCTTGGCTTTAAAACCCTTCATCTCACCCTCTAAACCTATCGCATCCCTATACTCTATTTTTCCCAAATTACACTACACATACCCATCCCATCAACACACTAGGGTTTCATCCTTTCAGTGATAGAAAAGATGGAGAGAGAGAATAAGGACTTCAAGGGAGGGCACCACCTCAGATTAGAACCCTTCACCATGCAAGAAATCAATTCTTCACCCTTGGCCAAAACATGTTTTGAGAGCACTAGTGTTTGAGGTTTTGTGAGAAGATCATGGAGGAATGATATCATCTTCAACTTACAAGCTTATTTTCCTCTAATATTAACATGGGAAATGTCATCATTGAAAGTGTAGAGTTTATCTTATTAGCAAATTTGATTTCTTCAGCAACAAGTATTCCTAGTCATGGAGAAAAGTGGTTCAAGTACATGGAATTAGACCTTGAAGATTACAAACAATTTCTCAAACCTCATGCTAGATAGGAACCATAGTATCTCCTCCATTTCAGACACCTCCATAACAAATATGCTCCTTTTATGATGTTAATAATGAATTATTTCACATGTGAAGGAATATTTTCCAGGTTCTATAGGTACCATATTAGGTTGTTGATGCATTTCACCTCTATCAAATCACTTGACTTGCCACATTACTTGTACAGGAGTTTGATCAAAATTATTGAGAAAGTTCAGTGCAGAAAAAAATATCATTACTCAAGTCTTTTTCACCATGGTCTAGTCAAACACATTGTGTCACATCACCTTTCATCCATCAACATGACTTGGGAAACCTTCATGGAAAGAGTAGCAACATCGCCCACCAGTAGTCCTCATGTCATGCATAACACACCATCACCATCACTATCAGCACAACCAATGGAGGTTGCCTCTTACAAAATGCAAACTTAGATTTCAAAGGCTCCTAGGGTTTTTGAGTTTACTCATACCTATGACAAGGGAAAGATACAAGTATGTGTGCCCAAATCTATCAAAATTGTACTTAAACTTGACACTTTTGCTGAAAAAAGTGAAATATAGGAGAAGCCTCTCATGCATCAAGATGAAACACCCTTGCACCAACAAAGTGAAACAATGCCATTGGAGGTTAATGTAGAAGAGTAGGTTGAAATCAAATAATCTAAGGAGATCATTAGGGAGAATTATGAGGAAATATTTGAGTTGAGGATGATCTTCTCCATTGCTAATTCTCAAATCACTTTCCTATGGCAAGAGAATTTTCAATTGAAGGTTAAGCAGTCATTATAAAGCAAACCTAAGCCAGACCTAGAGGTAGATAAAAGTAAAGGTAAGAAAATCAAATATTTTGATAAAATGCAATACATGGAGACTGAAACACAGCCAAGAAGGCCAAAAACAAGAGGCCTTAAAAGGGCATTGGAGCTAAAGAGACAGTCAACTCATCGACCTGAAGAGTTGACCTTTGATGAGAAAATAGCTATGGATATCAATCAAGACATAGAACTTTGGTTGGTAAGAGTAAATTAACATTTGGAGAAGCTCTTGAAGAGAGCTAAGAGAGACAACAACCTCCAAATACACCTGGAAAATCACTATCGCACCAAGAACACAATTTCACAAATAAGGCTAAAACAACTGAAGAAAAGGCTAAAAGAAACTCAAATGAAGCTTAAAGAGAAGGATAGCTTATATTTTTTGGCTGAAGTTTCCTTGGATTTTTATTCCATCACTCACAGGTGCTACAAAACCAATTTTGAGAAGCTTTGAATAATTTTGGTCTTTTTTGTGAATTTTTCACAAATATGGAAATTCCCTCCTTAGAGAAGCGTAGAAAATTTTTTCTACGCTTATTTTAGGGGCATCCAAATGATGATTTATTTATATGGTTGGATGCATTTTTATGAATACATCACATATCATGACCCTCTTTTCATTATAGGCTTTAATTTTGCAGAAAAGGCCAAAAATCCACTCATCTTCTATGCTTTTGCTACTTTTTTGGAGGCCTTGCTATGCTTCTAGAGTAACCTTGGGAGAATGAACTTTTGGAGGCCTTCCCATCGGTCATTTTGAAAAATTCAAGATGTTATGAAAACTAGATAGTTGACCGTTCTTTCATAATTGGATTTGGACTCCTAAAAATGCCTCAAAAATGAATTCAAACTTCTTCTACGCTTCTCTAAAACTCTGTTATGCTTGTGTCAAAAATGTCACACATCTGCATTCGATTCCTAATGACACTTGTGAAGCTCAAAATAAGTCAGAAATTCAATGTTTTGTTGTCCTATGAGTTGGATTTAGAGTAATTGAGTTGGTTTTTTCCTCCTATCATGAGGTAACATGTAATTTAATGTAAGGGACACAAACTCCTAGTTCATAGTTGAATTTTAGGGAATGGTTTCTAACTTCCATAGAATCTAGGAAATGACTTATCTCATGTATTTATGATGCATTTTGGATTGGATTTAGATCTAATGAGGTTTCATGGTTCATATTTTCTATAATTAGACTCTCTTTAGTCTTTTGTGGGGTGGGATAGTCTTATTTTGCAGTGGATCTATTGTAACAAAATTTTGGAATGAAATCAAAGATAGATTTGCAGAACTTGTGTTGAGAATATTGTGGTATGCATTGGAGAATTTTTTCTTCCTATGTATTAATATCTATTCATGCTAAATGATATATTTTCCTCTTTCAGATACACCTTTCCATGTGTTTATCTTGTATTTTTATAAGCATAAATCATGTTTGTTCATGCTCTGTTTTAGACAAGGTTTACATGATATGTCTATTTACTTCTAAATGAATGAATTCACCTCAGTGCTCATTCAAACTCTCTATCACTTCATCCTATAGTATATTACCAACTAAGCGTGCTTTCAAACTACCTATCTAGCCTCACACATTCTCTACAAAATGACCTTGAAATTCAGACCTAAAAACCCTAGACCTAGCCTCCTCTCTGAATTTCCTATCCAACACTTAAAACATAAAAAAAAAATCCTATTTACTGAGCCTACATACCTAGCCTAATACCAATATATATTCATTAAATCCATTGACTAGAAATTGAAAATGAGAGAGCCCTCTCTAGTCCTGGTAGGGCTACCTACCTGACCTAAATCTTGGTTTATGGTTACCTTCCTTCAATCCCATTTTCAACCTTGGGAAGTTGGGGGGAGTGATAACATTTTAGGCACCATTTTTGGGCAGAAATTGCAAAAATTTCCCTGGGAATATTTCTTTAGTCCTCTAAAGGTTAGACTTGTAAGCGAAAAGCTCTAGCATTCGAAACAGGTTGAACTCTTAAATTTGAGCCAAATTCCAAAATTCCTATCTAAGCTAGCTCCTAAAAGACATACTAGGTCAAAGCCAGACCCAAATCCCTCACCAATTGTGAATGACCCTGAGAGTCTTTTAAGAAAGCATAAAACCAAGTCTCAGAAAGTTAGAAGAGATATTCCTCCACTTGCTTAATCAAATTCCTTGCATATGAGATTTGCTTCAGAATATTTTTTCTATAATTCATAATATGAAATATCTTTGTTTAGGTCTAAGTCTGAAACCTTTCTTTCAGAAACTATCTTTGATACTTTTTTTATTTTGAGACCTTTGCACCATATTCTGAGTCTTTTTATTCTGAAGTTGATAGTGAATTCTGGTCTAATTTCTACAAACTTAAAGGCTTGGTGGATAAGTTTCAAGAAACTTCAGAAAGAGCTTATTTCCAATATCAACATCGGAATTTTGATTCACCACCTGTCATTACACCTTCTCATACTACTACATCATCATACCTTCCTTTAATTCAATCAATACCTCTGCAAGTTTTCACTCCATCAACACCTCCACCACCTCCTCCATTATTCATGGCCAAATTTTCTCCGTTGATCCTACCTCAACAACTCACTGCACTACCTCAGAACTATGATCAGAGACTTCCCGTTTTTTATGGAACATCATAGGTTAATGCTTATCAACACATTGCAAAAGTGATTAATTTCATAGATCTTGAAGATATTGACAATGATGATGCCAATATGTGCCTCATTTCACGGAGTTTCTCGGGACAGGTTAAGAAATAGTTTTTCTCTCTCATAGTTGGTTCGATAGGTACTTCATAGCAGTTGATTGACTTGTTTATGGAAAAATGGGAAGAGAAGAAGAATTCATTGCATATTATAGCTAACCATAGCACCTTGAAAAGGAATCCCAATGAGTCTATCCAAGACTTTACAACTAGATTCAATAAAATCTATTATTCAATTCCTGAGAATATTAAGCTTCCTCAAGGCTTTTATTTACTTCATTACCCTGATGGTTTTGATCCCGACATGGCCTATTAGCTGGGGGAAATAAACCCATCAACTCTTGAAGAAATGCAGAGAAACGCAGTGAGTGTGGAACCTAATTAATCATCCAAAAGTCTAAAATCAAGATGGAGAAAAGGGTAATTATCAAATAGGAAACATCTACTTCATCAGAGGGAAAATTAGACACCTTGATCAAGACCAAGGAGAAGATGATAGATAAAATTTCCATCGTTGATAGACAAGCTGAACCCTCCATTATAAATCCCAATTTCAGGGGTCAAAATCATCAGCCTAAGTACATGATCAAGCAAAGGGAACAAAGGGCTTAGAATCCACAAAGTTAGTAGCAAATTCACACTCCATTTTAGCATAACTACACTGAAGGCCCTTATGAAGAAGATGAAGAAGAAATTTCTAGCAAGAATAATTTATTTGAAGAAAATCAACAACCTTTTTTCCCTACTAAAGAAGATCAGTTTTCTGTAGAAATTTGCGCATTGGACTATCAAAAATATGTATTATCAATTGATGACATGTTATCAATGCAGATGGAAGATTATCAGAGGGGCTATCAGAATGATATTTCTCAAGTGCATAGACAATATGGTTTGAGGAGTATAAATGTTCCTATAACCTCCAATTAGAAAAAATAGAATGCTCAAGTAGATATTCATCATAAAGAAATCGTTGCTCCAAATCAAAGTAAAGACAAAGGACCTACTGTTTCTAATCATGCCGAAGTAAATTAATTTTCCTCTAGTGGTCATAGAAAGGATAAAGAAGTCCAATATGGAGGACAAAATAAGTAGACTTCACACTAAGATCAGTCCAAAAAGAAAGATACACAATTGTAAGAGGTAGAAAAATATTCTGCTCTTTTTAGTCTTGAAAATGAAATTGCCAAATTTAAAGTCTCAATTCCTCTAACTAAAATATTCAAGAATGATCAGTACAAAGTTCAATTATCTAAGTTTCTTAGAGTGGATCAAATGTACAACATGGTTAATGTGAGTGATGATCACCCGAAGCTCCTATTTGGTCCTGTTGTTGATGGTGATGTAGAAGATAATGAGGTCCCTCCATTTTATCTAAGCCTCAAAATAAATTATTTTATCCTCTATAATTCCATGCTTGACTCTAGATCCTCTCTCAATGTTATGCCCAAAGCCATTATGGACATATTAGGCTTGGATATCACAAGACCTTTTCCTGATCTTTATTCATTTGATTTAGTGTAGGTGAAATGTCTTGGCCTTATTAAGGACCTAGTGGTGTCTTTAGAGAAAACCCCAGCTAAGAATGTCCTCATGGATGTTATTGTGGCTAATATCCCTCCCAGATATGGAATTTTTCTCTCTCCGTCATGGGGAGCAAAGCTTATAGGCACCTTACAACTTGAATTTTCATATGCTACCATTCTCGTCTTTGGGCAACTCAAGAAACTATACCGGGAAAGTAAAATGAAGTACATGATTAGTAGCCAAGAAAAGCCTATTAATCATCCCATACATGTTATCATATAGATTTAGAGTCCTTTATCTTATTCAATGATTAATTTTCAACATCTTTCGAAGTTTTGATTGAAGAGAAAGTAGAAAAGTTTGAGTTTTCAAATTATATTTTAGAAATGGAAAATCCAGAAATTCATGAAAAGATGCTAGGTGATTTGGAACCAAGCGCATTATTCCAAAAAAGAGATGAAACCGTGAAAGAAACGTAAATATTTGGTACAATATAACTCTCTCAAGCAACAAGTAAAGTTCATTCATCTGATTTGCAGCTTCCTGATGAATAAAGTAGTTTGTGGACCATGGACTTCGATGGAGCTTTGGTTAAAGAAGGCTTTGGCATTGGAGTGTGGATTCACAACCCTATATATAAATCACTAAACATTCCTCCCAATGTTTTAATGTCATCTTATAATATGGATTTTAACTATTCAAACAATGAAGCTGAGTATGAGGCTTTAATAGCTGGTCTGAAAATTCTCTAGAATTTAGGTGCCAAGAAATTTTTTGTGTATAGCGACTCTGAGCTAGTAATAAAACAAGTCAAAGGGGAATACTAGGCCAAGCATCCAAGGATGAAAGCTTACCAAAATGCAGTGTTATATATCCTCAAGACCTTCACCGAGTATACTTTGTCGTTGATCCCAAGGGACAACAATGTTATTGTTGATTCTATTGCTACTTCAGCCAACATGTTTAAAATTCCATTGTATTGTAATAATAAGTATGAGATAAACATAAAAAACTTCCCTGTTGTTGTAGATAATTTTCAGTATTGGCAGGTCTTTAAAGATGATAAACAAATTAGCAACTTCTTGCAGAGAGAAGAGGAATTTGTGAATTCACAAATGGATAACTAGTGCAATGAGGGTGATCAAGAATTCCATACAGTAGAGATGCAAGTGCTTCATCTGAAAGAAAAATCCATTCTAAGAGGTTTAGTACCTTTCGAGGATATTTTGATCAACATGTCGTTGCACACAAACTGACCATGCTAAAAACAAAAGTGAGAGTGGAAGATATCAATATTGGCACTCTGGAAAAGCCAAAGATGGTCAAAATTTCAAAATCCATGAGTGCATAAATGAAATGTAAATACGAAGTGCTTATGTCTCAATTTGCTGATGTATTTTCTTTGGAATATTCTGATTTGAAAGTGTACGATAAGAGCATAATCCAACATACAATTCCCTTAAAGTTGTATTAGAAACCTTTCTGTCAGAAGTTAAGGAGAATGAATCCCAATTTGTTGCCCTCCATTCAAAAGGAGGTAAATAGATTATTTATTGTTGGTATTATAGTTCCACTTCCCTTTTCAAATTGGATGTCTAATCTAGTACCAGTGAGAAAGAAGACGAGATATTCATTTGTGTATATATTTCAGACATATGAATAAAGTGTCATTGAAAGACAATTAACCACTACCAAAGATGCACCATATTATGCAAAGCGTAGTTGGATCTTCCGTACTTTCATTGCTGGATGGATACTCCTCGTATAATCAGATTTTATTCCATCCATATGATCAGGAAAAGACAACCTTTACAACACCGTGGGGCACCTTCATGTATGCCAAAATTCCTTTCAGATTGGAGAATGCAGGTGATAATTTTCAACGAGCAATGGATATTGATTTCTCCAATAAAAATGATGTCTTTTTGGTCATCTATCTTTATGAAATCACTATTTTTTCCAAGACAGATGAGCAACACTTACATCACTTGAAAAAAAAAATTCAGGGATGTAGAAAGTTCGGCATATCGTTGAACCCAAAGAAGAGCCTTTTCACTATGGAGGAAGGTAAATTTTTGGGCCATATCATATCAAAAGATGACATTAGGATATATCCTTCAAGGATTGAAGCAATTCATACCTTGGACTATCCTAGGAGAAAAAAGGAAATCCAATCTTTCAATGGAAAAATCAATTATTTGAGAAGGTTTGTCCCCAATCTTGTTGAACACTTAAGGAAAATTACTGACATGCTGAAGAAATATTGTGAAGTAAAATAGTTTGAAGAGGAGAAGAATTCCTTAAATCAATTTAATTTGTATTTATCTCATTCTCCTATTCTTATTAGTTCAGATTACACACTTGATTTCATCTTTTTTTCATTTTCCTTAGAGCATACTCTAGCTGTTGTCCTTATGCAAAGGAAATATCAGAACACGGAGCATCCCATCACCTTATTTAGTAGAACCATAAGAGATGCATACTTGAAGTAAAACATCATTGAGAAATATGCCTTCGAATTAGTCAAATAATTAAAGGACTTACGGGTCTATATTCTCCTCTCTCATGTCATTGTGTATGTCCCAAACGATGTTGTCAAAGATGTTCTTATGAAAAATGTTCTTGAAGGGTGGCAAGGTAAATGGATCATTGTTGTGTTGGAGTATGACTTGGATATCAAGCCTACAAAGCTGATCAAATGACAAGGCCTGGAAAATATTATGGTGGATTCAAATCTCCATTATTTGGACATTAATTTTATTACTGCATTATCTAAGGAGCAAGAGGCTGAAACATTACCTGAGGTATCTAAATTTTTTTCTTCATCACTTTAGTATGCTGATATAGTTCAAGTTTTGCAACACTTGAATCTTCCTCCCAACTTCCCAAATGATAAAGATAGATCTTTGAAGTTGAGAGATCTTAAGTACTGTATCCTTAAAAGTGTCTTGTATTGGAAATATATGGGCAAAGTGTTGTTGAATTTCTTGGTTGAAGGAGAAGTTGAAAAAGTGATGAGTGATTTTCATAAAGGTGACTCTGGCGGTCATCTTTATTGGAAGAATACAACTAACAAGATCTCGAGGGCGGGTTTCTATTGGCCAAGTCTATAAAACAATTATGAGCTATCATGAATGTCAAATTTTTCAGGGAAAGAGAAAGCTCTTGCCTTTGCACTTAAAACCAATTGAAGTGCAAGCACCATTCCAGGAATGGGGACTTTACTTCATTGGCGAGATCCATCCTCCATCATCATCCCAGCATAAATGGATACTCACTTCCACAAATTACTTCACTAAATGGACTAAAGCCATCCCCACAGGGCAAGCTACTGACACTGTCATTATTCAGTTTTTAGAGAACAATATTCTGTCTCATTTTGGTTCTAAATACAAAATCATTACTGAAAATACAGTTGCCTTTAATTCCAAGAAAATTATTGAATTTTTTGATAAGTATCATATTAGGTTTGGTCATTCTACAACATACTATCCTCAAGGAAATGGGCTGGCTGAATCGTCAAATAAATTTTTAGTGAACATAATCAATAAGATGTTGCAAGAAAACAAGAGAAATTGGCACAAAAAGTTCACCAATGCTCTATGGGAAGATAGAGTTAGCACGAAGAGATCAATCAACATTTCATATTTCCAGCTCATGTATGGTGTTGACACGGTGTTCCATACTTATTTAGTTGTACCAGTGATGAAAATTCTGCAAGAGATCGACAGTGAACCAAATGATATCCAACGAAGAATCAGCCAAATGATTCATCTACATCAATCAAGAGATGAAGTCACACTTCAAATCTTCATGATAAAATAAAAAATATTTATGATAAGAATACCAAAGTTGATGGTTTTAATCATCATGAGATGTTGTTCTTCACCGGGATTCCCAGAATGAAGACAAAGGTAAACATGGAAAGTTTGATAATATATGGAAAGTTCCTTACAAGATCACTGCATTCAGAGGTAATAAAGCATTTTTATTAGAGGATCTTGAAGGGTAAGAAATTTTGGGAGGACCAATCAATGGTAGATTCCTCAAACATTACCTTACTTGATCATTGAAGATGAAGTCCACTTTCATTGTACATATCATTTCAATTTGATGTCCAAGAAATAAGGAATTTGTTGCAGAAGTTTGAAGCCTGAGGAGAAGGCCATGAGACTTCTACATTCAACTCATGTTTTCTTTCAAAAAGTTCAAAAATTTTCAATTAGTTGTCGAGTCAAAGTCAATTCAGTTTTTTTTTTTTTATTCAAAGTCATTTCCATATTTTTTTCATCATTTCAAGTTTGTCAAAGTTTTCTAAATTTCCAGTTTTGACTCCATTTCCCAATGGTAAGGATACTTGATCTACAGTGTTATTGACACCTCCTGAAGGAGCTACCATCCCCAGATGGAGCCAATGTTTGTGTCAATATGCCAGTTATCAAACATATTCTTTCAGTTGTTTTCCTAGTAGTCATAGGTAAAAAAAATTGGTCTTTTCAAATAAGTTTTCAAAATAAATTTTGGTCACTGAAGGAGTCTAGGTCATAATTTTTTCTCCCCTCATCTCATTCATGGCCATCATCACTTTAAAGCTCATCACTTTCATTATCATTTAGAAGACTTAGGTCATTCACTCCATATCAACTAGGTTTGTTATCTAGGTGTCATTATTTTTCCTTTGAAAAAGTCTAATTTGTCATCAAACAAGGAAAACAATCCCTCATTTCACCCATAAGTCTTTTAAAGGGGATCTAGCATACCTAGGAAGAAAAATAAAGTGAAGTTGTCTTATTTGAAATTTTTTTTTAATGTTAGAATATATGAAAAGGAAAAATTGTCTTATTGTTTCACTATAGGAGAAAAAATTCATTTAAAATCTTATAAAGGACAAAAGAATCTCATCCAAACTCATTATTCTCTTTTTTTTTGTGGTATATCTCTTGTCTTACCTCCATTTCAGTCCTTACTGGTCAAGGGTTCGAAACCAAGGTGAGAAACTACTCCAATGAGCACTTTGTTACGCTTCCATAACACTTTATTATTCTTTTGTAACTTATGCTACACTTATGTTGGCCATTGTTACATTTATGTAGAAATTTACTACGCTTCTGGAAGCAGTTGTTACATTTCTGGAACAGTTGCTATGATTTTGGAAGAAACTGTTATGCTTTTGCTACGTGGTGTTACGCTTCTGGAAAGAGTTCAAAATTAGGGCTTTTTGGCTCCCAATCCATTCAAACAAGCTCAAGGCTTGTGGGCATCAGTTCTTGGAGTTCTTACAACAGTAAGTTAACTTCCTATACCCTCCTGTGGTCAAATTATTAAGCTTACTATTTATTTTCATACTCACTCCATTTACACAATATTTTGTCACTGTCCCTACAATCCCCATCCCGTAGATTGGAGGACCATTTCAGTGACTTCTGTGTATTGTTATACCTTGATAAAAGTGTCATTGCATTCCTTGGCATGTCAAGAACATTTCCTCTGTTGATCACTCCTCAAGAAGACTCTCAAAAACATGTGTTTCTAGGTCAGAGTTGGTAGGAAGTTATGGCCTTGTGCCCATAGGGAAATTAACACTAGACCTCGTGGCCATTGGCGCTCTGTCTCATTGTCTTACCCATGCTGAGCTGTTTTTGGAATGTTTTTTAAAATAGAAGTGAAGTTTCCATTCCTAACTACCTCATGAGCGGATTCATCATGATTTGTTTGAATGAATAATGTCAAAATCCTCCCTTTGGCTTCTTGTTTCCTACATTTGTGAAACTCCCCAAAGGAATAAGGTATCTCTTCCACCTTATGAGGGATCCCAAACCACCTCCTCCTCTCCTATAAATACATCATTCTCACATGGTTTCAGCTAGCTGAACAGTCCTTACTATAGTTGGTGTGAAGAATAAGTTAGATAGGAATCCAAGTCTGATCCCTAATGAATGCTTGAGACACGTTTTACTGAACCCTTCGAAGGAGGCTACAACATCAAGGCATTAAGGTTGTAAACTTCTTTTCTCTATCATTAATACATGACTAGTTTTTTGGTTCCAATTTTGTGTTCGATAATATGCAAAAAAAATTATTCTCCTTGACCAATCGAATAGTTGTGAATGAAATTATGTTGTTTTATGTTGTCACTATTCACTTGATCCTTGTGTAGGTACACGAAAATTATCACTGCAAGACCGCGACGTGTGAAAACAAAGATCAGTGGATCACTGCTACAAACTACATCAAGAGCATTGAACCAAGGTAGGTCATCTATCCCAACTCGTTTTCATTCATAATCTAGGATTCTGAAAGTATAGCTTGTTCCCTTGTTTCTAGACCCACTCTAGGGCTAGAGGGATCACCTCTATCTGTAGAGGGGATTTACCTACTCAACACTCCATACTCCATTATATTTTCACTTCTTCATATCATTGAAATATCTAGTGAAACAAACCCTAAAAGTCCCATATAAAGCTATCCTACACCTCCCACATACATCATACTCCCATATCCCACCATCCATATCATTGCTAAGAGCCATTTTCACCAAACCCTAATTTCTAGCTAGTTTTCACAATGTTAAACTGGGAGATTTCTGTGTTTCTCTCATTTTACCACCTTCCTCACATCGATTTCACCTTATTTCACTCATAACATGGATCCAATATGCAAGCCTATAATTTTATGTATAATTTTCCTTCGATTCAAAATCCTTCATCTCACCCTCTAAGCCTACCCATCCCTATACTATGTTTTTCCCAAATTACACTAAACATACGCATCCCATAAACACACTAGGGTTTCATGCTTTAACTCATAGAAAATATGGAGAGTGAGAAGAAAAACTTCAAGGGAGGGCACCACCTCAAATTAGAACCCTTCACCATGCAAGAAATAAATGATTCACCCTTGGCCAAAAGATGTTTTGAGAGGATTGGGTGTTTGAGGTTTTGTGAGAAGATCATGGAGGAAGGATATCATCTTCAAATTAAAATATTATTTTCCTATAATATCAGCATGGGAAAGGTCATCATTATAGGTGTAGAGTTTAACCTATCAACAGATCTTATTTCTTCAGCAACAAGTATTCCTAGTCATGGAAAAAAGTGGTTCATGGGCATGGAATTAGACCTTGAAGATTACAAACAATTTCTCAAACCTCGCTATAGTTGAACCAAAGTACCTCTTTCATTTCATACACCTCCGTAAAATATATGCTCCTTTGATGATGTTAATAATGAAGTATTTCACATGTGAAGGAATATTTTCCAGGTTGTATAGGTATCATATCAGGTTGTTGATGCATTTCACCTCTATCAAATCACTTGATTTTCCACATTACTTATACAGGAGTTTGATCAAAATGTCTAATGAGGTTCAGAGTAGAAAAAAAGAGCATTACCCAAGTATTTTTCACCATGGTCTGGTCAAAATCATTGTGTCACATCACCTTTCCTTCACCAACATGACTTGGGAAACCTTCATGGAAAAATTAGCAGCATCAGCCACCACTAGCCATCCTGTCATGCATAACGCACCATCACCATCACTATCAACACAACCAATGGAGTTTGGCTCTTCCAAATTAAGAACTCATATTTAAAAGTATCCTAGGTTTTTTGAGTTTGCTGATACCTATAATGAGGGAAAGAGACAGGTATTTGCTCCAAAATCTATCAAAAGTGTACTTACGCTGGACACTTTTGCTGAACAAAGTGAAATAGAGGATCAACCTCTCTTGCATCAAGATGAAACACCCTTGCACCAACCTATTGAACCAATGCAATTGAAGGTTAAGGTATCAGATCATGTTGAGATCAAATCAGTTGAGGAGATCATTAGGTAGAAGGATGAGGAAATAGCAGAGTTGAGGAGGATCTTCTCCATTGCTTATTCTCAAATCACTTTCCTACAACAATATAATTTTCAATTAAAGGTGAAACAATTGTTACAAAGAAAACCTAAGCCATACCTAGAGGCAGATAAAGGTAAAGGTAATCTAATCATAGGTGTTGATCAAATCCAGGACATGGATATTGAAACACATAAAATAAGGCCAAAGACAAGAGGCCTCAAAATGGCACTGGAGCTAAAAAGATAGTAAGCTCATCCACCTAAAGAGTTGAACTTTGATGAGATAATAGCTATGGAGATCAATCAAGACAAAAATTTGGATGGTAAGGTAGATGAACATTTGGAGAAGCTCTTGAAGATATCTAAGAGAGACAACAACCTCCAAAGACACATGGAAAATCACTATTGCACCTGGAACATAATTTCACAAATAAGGCTAAAACAAATGAAGAAAAGGCTAAAAGAAACTAAAATGAAGCTTAAAGAGAAGGATAGGTTAGATTTTTTAGTTGAAGCTTCCTTGGTTTTTTATCCCATCACTCACAGGTGCTACAAAACCAATTTTGAGAAGTTTTGAAGAATTTGGGTATTTTTTGTGATTTTTGCACAAATCTGGAAATTCCCTCCTCACAGAAGCGTAGAAAATTTTTTCTACACTTATTTTAGGGGCATCCAAATGATTATTTATTTATATTTTTGGATTAATTTTAATGAGTACATCACATATCAGGAACCGTCATTGCATGAAAGGTTTTAATTTTGTATAAAAGGCAAAACAACCACTCATTTTCTATGCTTCTGCCACTTTTTTGGAGGCCTTGCTACACTTATGGAGTAACCTTGGGAGAATGAACTTTTGGAGGCCTTATCATGGGTCATTTTGAAAAATTCAAGATGTTATGGAAAATAGACAGTTGACCATTCTTTCATAATTGGATTTGGACTCCTAAAAGTGCCTCAAAAATGGCCGCAAACTTCTGCTACACTTTTGTAAAACTCTATTTTTCTTTTGTCAGAAATGTTACACATCTACATTAGATTCCTCATGACACTTTTCAAGCTTAGAAAACGTCATAAATTCGAGTTTTTTTTTTCCCTATGAGTTGGCATTAGAGTAATTGAGTTAGTTTTTTCCTCTTATCATGAGGCAACATGTAATTTAATGTAAGGGACACACACTTCTAGTTCATAGTTGAATTTTAGGGAATGGTTTCTAACCTCCCTAGAATCTAGGAAATGACTCATATCATGTATTTATGATGCATTTTGGATGCGATTTCAACCTGATGAGGTTTCATGGTTCATATTTTCTATAAATAAACTCTTTTTATTCTATTTTTGGGTGGGATAGTATTATTTTGTAGTGGATCTATTATAACAACATTTTGGAATGAAATCAAAGACAAATTTATAGAACTTGTGTTGAGAATCTTGTGGTATGCATTGGAGCATTTGTTCTTACTTTGTATGTTTATCTATTCATGATAAATGCTATATTTTACTCTTTCAAATACATTTTCCATGTGTTCATCTTGTAATTTTATAAGAAAAAATCATGTATGTTCATGCTTTGTTTTAGACAAGGTTTACATGATATGTTTATTTGCTTCTAAATTAATGAATTCACCTCAATGCTCATTCAGAATCTCTATCACCTCATCCTATAATCAATGACCAATTAAGAATTCTTTCAAAATACCTATATAGCCTCACACATTCTCTACAAATTAACCTTGAAATTCAGACCTAAAAACCCTAGACCTAGCCTCCTCACTGGCTTTCCTATCCAACACTTAAAAAATCAAAATCCTATTTAATGAGCTTACATACCTAGCTTAATATCAATAGGTATTCAATCAATCCACTGATTGAAAAGTGACAACGAGAGAGCTCTCTCTGGTCGTGGTAGGGCTAGCTACCTTACCTAAAGCCTAGTTTGTGGTTACCTTCCTTCAATCCCATTTTGAGCCTTGGGAAGTTGGGGGAGTGATAACATGTAGTAAAAATAATAACATTTCCCATTCACAGATTTTGCCAAATACTTTGCAACATAATATGAAACCATTTCCAAAAAATGTATCTAATTACTTGAAACAAACCATTGATACTTTGAACAAAAATTTTAAGTGCTCAAAAAATGTTACTTTCATCAGTATATATCACCAGGAAAATATAAGAATAAAAAAAAAACAGCAAAACAAAACAATAGGCGATTCCTACAGGTAGCAATAGATCTGCCAAACAGAGAAGATTTTGGAATCAGAGTCTAAAAAATTGATTTTTGAAATCAAATTTGGGGTGACATGGTCAAAACGTACGAATACCCCCTGAAGTTGAGATGAATTGCAACAAACATGCCTAGAAAGGTGATTCTTCAAAATAAATAAATAAAAGTCCTACAATCTCATTTATTACTTCTGTCAAACACATAGTGCGAAAAAATATCTACAATTGTACAAGGAGAAACAAAAACATAATTTAAGTCCTTAAAACGTTTTTATCTAACTCATGGTAGCCTAAATGCTTCAGCCATTAGGACATGTTTTCAATCAATTCAACACTGTACAAATAAAATAACTTCTACAACTATTACAAAATTTCTTCAACATTTGGTGTGCAACACTTCATATACATATAAGTTTCATCCAACAACCAAATAAGAAAAAAACATGAAATGAACTCCAAAAAGACACAATATAATTTTATTGACTCACCTGACAGTGAATTTATACAACTCCAAAAGGATGGATGTGTGCTCTAGCTCCAATGAGAGTATGATCCAATGCCAATATCCTTACCAAGTCATTGTGAACCACCCAGGTTTCTACCCAACCATATCTAGGGACAAATTCTCTCCCTGGAACCCTCGAGTTGTAATATCTCACAAGCAGTACCAAAATATAGCAGTAGAGAGATATACAAGGCAAGTTGAGGAAGACAAATTTCACTTCCTCTCAATACCACTCATGATCAACTCCATTGGGCCAAGCTACTTAGAAATTTAGATTATGATTTGGCTACCCTCCAAGTCTCTCCCTCTCACAATATTTTTCAAATCTCTCCAACTCTTGGTATCACAATACATCCTCCACCACCCCCCCCCCCCCAAGTGAGAATACATGAGACACATATATAGGAGGAGCAACAAATTATCGTGATAAAGGAGAAGTAATATTCATGCCTTGTATTCCATTTAGAGGAGTGTAACTCAAGACATTAAGGAGGTATGCATGCCTTAGTTAAGGAGAGTGTAACATATGCATTAAAGAGAGTGTAAGAGGAATCTTTTATGACATCTATTTAATGAGTGTAAGAGAAAAATTCCATTCTTTGATGAGTGCATAAAATAGAGTGTAATGTATTATTAAAATAGAGAGAGAGTTACATAGATCCATGAGAATCATCAAAGAGAGAACTGTGAAGTGATTGAGGAGATATAATTCCATTTTAATAGTATCATAGTCTCATAAAAGATAATAATAATATTAATAATATTGAGGATTAGGTCGATATTGAACTATTAGGATTGATTAATGATGAGTTAAGTGATTTTCCTTTAAGTATACTTGATTACCCATTGATTGGAGGTGATTTAATATTTTTGGAAAGTTATACTTGAGATGCTAGACATGCCTTTCTATTTTTAGGAATTCACTCCAAAATTCTCAGGAATGAGATTTTATTAAGGAAATTCATCCCTGAGCTGCCCATGAGTGGTATTTTTCTTCCGAAGAATGGGGATTCTGCACCCCTATTGCATGCATCTCCATGCCTTAGTAGATTGAAGACTCTGCACCGTGATCTACTATAAAGATACAAGATTCCACACCTTAATATTTTTAAATATTCAGGACTCTGCACCAAAAGAATTTTATTTTAGATCCAAGACTCCACGTCTTTATCTTTCATGGATTTAGGACTTTTCACCCCAATCCTTTAATTATATATTTAAGACTCTACGTCTTTATATTTCATGGATTTAGGACTCCATGCCCTAATTTCCATGGCTTCTCATCTACTCTTCTTTGAAACTTTGCACTTCAACTTAAGGTACTGATTGCGAGCTCACACCCATATGATGGTTCGTTGGTAAGGTCTTCTTCCAAGACCCGCACACATCAAAATCTCATAGATCAAAAGAATCAAATGAATCTCATAATTAACTTATTCACATTTTACCAAAGATTGTGCGTGACTTCCACAGTCATTTTGGTTTTGGATAAATTACTTCCACAGTCATTTATAACTCGAGCATCTTTGTTGGAAATGACCAAGTCCCCTGCCACATCATGCTTAGTATGAGATTAAGCACATATAATCATAAAAATCATGTATTATCCATAAATCATTGTTAACCATATGTTCCACATAACCAAGATCATCCATGGATCTATGTGTCTCAATCCTGGATCACCATCCATGTCATACACATATGTACAAACTAGGATACCAAAAGAGAAAACATTGATGATATGCTCTTAACCAATATCCTTTCTTATACAAAAAACCATAAATTTTATCATAAGCACATAACAACCAAGTGACCCAAGCCAAGTCTATAGCATATAAGCATGTACATAAGTCTGTCATGCATATTATTATATCATTATATCAAAATCACCCTCTCTAAGTGTCATAAAATCTATCTCACCAAGAAGGGACACTACAATATCAAAATCCATTCACTTCAGCCTACACAATTAAACTACGGAAGAAATACCAAGTACGGAAACAAATATGAACACACATAGATCACACAACCATTTGACATAATTATTTTTGGACTAATGTCCCTGGAAAAACCTAATGTGGGATAACCAGTGTAGAAGATCTAAGGGTTTATGTTAATATGCAGTAAATTTTGAGTACAAATCTATTATTGATGAGACTGTCAAATCATAGAGATACTGATAGAATAGATATCGTGAGACAAACCTCACATCTCCACGGGAAACTGGCAGTGATCTTCACCAAGGCTGGACTTCCCTACACTAACTCTGTGCAGTGACTGCATAACCCACATAGGGTCTACGTCACAAGTATGGTTGCCCTTATGCCTATGCGTTGGTCTCACTGCTAGCTGGAAACTAAAACCTATTGGCCCTCTGGAAAATCTCTCTGGGATCTAAATCTAGCTCTGCACTACCTCCTCAGCAGGAAAATGGCTTTCCCTATAGCTCTGCGTAGTGACTATGTAAGCATTGTGTCACTAGCTCTACATTGCTACTATGGTTCTCTCTGTCTATGCTGATGTGTACTCTCTAGTTTAGGAAATATTCCAACCAGATCTACTTCCCCTCACTACAATCAAGAATCACTTAGATCTTATTTTCTTCTGAGCAATGCTCTGTCACAAAAATTCGATCTCTAGATTTGTTTTGTCTCTGAGATGTGTTTACCAAATGACCCTTCAATTCCTTCTTATAATATTCTCGTTGAAACTTCAATGGTCCAGATTAGATCTCTATAAATAGCTAATATTAAATTTTGACTTGATACATGTGTTCTAGATCATTCTCACTCATATTCTATTAATACACTTTAACTATTTTATTTTTCTAAATTTAGACTTAGGTTCCCTTTAAAAATAAGTAATTATTTCTATAAAATACTATCCAAGTGGAATTTCACCAAACGATTTCATTTTTATCTAGAATACATGTGTATAATCCTCTCCACAAAATTTACTTGGAGCATATATGATGCTACTCAAAATCAATAGATAACACATCCATCTACCCTAACATGTTTAATGGTTGTTTTTTCTCATGTTATAAATTTGGGCATATGGCCAGGGATTGTAGAATGTATGATAGGGTTGATCATTAAGGACATTATTGAAACTCTAGAAGTAAGTTTGCATAATCACAATAATTTTGTAATATCCCAAATGGGAAACATGTAACAATATTAAACAATACTGCTAAAAAATAATGCAGTTCAGCCAAATAAAAGCAAGAGGCCAATATGGAGACCCTTCTTTAACATTTATAACAACAAATCAGATGTATAATGAATCTCATAAGATGCATAAGAGGAAATATAAGTCTCCAATGAAGAAAAATCCTCAAAAAGAGGTGCAACAACCATACAAATGAGTAGAAACTGCCTTGACAACGTTTTTTTTATTAGGTTGCAACATTTTTTGATTACAACTTAGATATAGAGAAAAATAATGCATGAACAATCAGATCTATGACAGATCCATACACTATAAAATCTCTACTTCAAATACCCCTTGGGGTTTTCAGCAATACATGAAGCACATGGAGTAGATCTGAGATCTAAAGCTACAGATTTGCAGAAATCTTCAGATTTATAGGAATATTCAGATCTGATTTGATGTATACAATAGAATGACCCTCTGTAATGGATCTCAAAGGTGAAGGGCAGATCCCCAACACACAAGAAAGACTCCTCCAAAATTTTATGCCAAAAGACCCTGCAACAACACCTACAGAAAAATGTAGATCTAGAAGAAAAACTGTGTTGTAAGGTTTAAGATAAGTTTGGCCTAATGCCAAGATCTGGATCTAATGCTCCAATGATCCAATACTCTCTTGCCAATGGAACAAGATACTTTCCCACTGAAAAGAGGCACTAGATTGGCCTAGATCTGAGTAGATCTAGCCTCCACTTGTTGCAGCTTACAAAGACAACCAAACCCTCAACAGGATCTGCGTTGTAGTTGGAAGAAGAAGCTTGGCCTATAGACTGATAGTGGACAAGAAATGCAAGACTCTTCCAAGAGGCCTCTCAAGGAAAGATATGGGATTCCTAAACAGGAGATCCTTGTGTTAAAAAACACTATTCTCTGCTAAACAACAAGGAGAATGAGATATGTCTAAACAGAAAATATACTCTAAAAAATGTAATCACATTAACCCCCTTCTCATGCTGCCATCCTCTTCCTTTTATAATTTGAGAGCTTGCAAACCCTAAACCACCTTCATTGAAATGGCTCCTTTCACATGAACCATCTCCATCTAAAACTGCACTGTGCATCATTGATGGCCACTCCTCCAAGACAGTGGTGTTGATTTGGTCATGGTTGACCCAATCAAAACATTTAGCTCCTTTCACACCTAAGGGTGCTTATTTACATAGCCCAGATTTAGCTTTGTTCACATGTGGAATTTATTTATTCACTGTTTAGGAGTTTTATGATCCTCCTTTGCAATTTTATTCATGAAACAGAAAAGCAAAAGAAAAATTGAATATTCCCATTAGCTTGGGCTAATTGGGAATATTACAGTCTTCCCCCCAAAAATGTTGCTTGTTCTCAAGCAAATGATAAAGTGAGTGATGCAACACATCTCTTCCTCCTTTGGTGACACACACATGAGTTAGACTTCCTCCATAGGCCAAGTGTTCACCAAACCATCCCTCCATGACTTGTTCCTCCAAAGTTCTCATGAGATGCAAGTAGCACATCCCATAAGGAGACAATAGATCACATGAAACAAACATGGTTTGCCCAATGTTCTCCCTGAAATATGTAACATAAGGTACATGGATAATATTCATCCCATCGGGCACATACATGCCTCCCCTCCTTCCTCCATACATCCCCATAAAAAGTACAAGCACATCATTGATGTAGGAGATCAAAACAATGTACATACAAACAAAATTTTGTACATATGGAGGTGGGTCGTAGTCCCACATGTGGAACCAGCACAGTGCATCTCCTTCCTACATTAGATCTAGATGTGGCAAGTGGTTTTCCCACCACTTACTTTCTGGCCATACCATCTCACCATAGTTGAAAGTGTGAGATATATTTTGTGCCTTGGGAAAGCACCCATCATGTTGCAAAATCTCCCTCTTTCCTCCAAGGGAGTGGCCAAATTCAGAAATTTTTGTGGCCCAATATTGGCCATGAAGTTTACAAGATATAATACTCCTCCTTGGAGCCATGGCCTGCATAAAAATGGTGAAAGAATTCATAAAATTAGAATACAAAACATGTGTAACATGACCATGGTTTTCACCAAAAATCCTCCTCATATCGATGGAGTTGTGCATGGATCTATCTCCTTCCTCAAGAAGAGAAAGAGAGGGCTGATTTAACTCTCCCATAGAGTTATGTTGCTGCTCCATCTCCACATGGTACATGCATATTTAACAATTTTGATATAGTTCTCTCTCAAATTCCTCCCAATAGTGGCTCCTCAAGATGATATTGTTGAGCTTCATGGAATATGTTTGGCTGAAATAGAACTCTTCATAGGCCCTTTGTAGTAACTTATCCTTGAGCTTGGAGGCTCTAGACAAGAAGATCCTACCATGATTATAGCTGACTCCATCTAGGATTGAATAGCTTTCATCATGTAGCAAGTCATCAAGAACCATGCAAGTGTGAAGATCCTTGGAATATTCCACCAACAGTTGGGATTTCCAATATGGATCTAATTTTTCCAACAATGATAGCGTTGATAATGTGTCAACTGAAATTTTTGCCATGCTGCTGCTCTTATCCCTGACATTTCCCATGCAAAAGGTGTATGTTGGAAGGCCATGCTTCCCATTTCTCTCCTCCTTGACATTTACCATGCCAAAGGTATAAGATGGAAGGTTGATACTCCTTCCTTGCTTCCCTTCTTGAATATGCACATGCTCAAAAGAAAATAGAAGTTCTTGGAAGTTAGTCTCCCATGGAAGGCTATCATCTATCCAAAACCTCCTTGGTTTTTCCAAAGTATGCATGTGTGACCACCATCTTCTATCACGTATGGAAGATTGCTCTCCAAATGAGTTGGTCTCCTGATTCTGAAAAATCAAGGATTTCCTTCCTTGCTCCATGATGGTATCATTATTCATCCTTGTAGCATCCTTTCTCAGCGCAGTATGATATGAGAGAATCGATAATGGTGATAAGGGAAAAATAATTTCCCTCTCCTTGAGCTTTCCCCATACTCTTAGCGTTGTAATATGGTCTTGTAGTGCTCCCTTCCTCCCTGGATCTATGAAAGGAGCATCTATGCATGAAACATCTTTCAACCAATCTGAATCAGGTGGTCTCCCAGGTGGTTTACCATAAGATAATGATGTCTCATGGCTCATTCCCATGTGAATAACTGATGGGAACATCTTATGACTACTTCCACTATGCAAATCCATCTCTTATTTCTATGTGGAAGTCTCATGATAATGGGGTATCACTCTTATGGATGCAAGAGTGCTTCTGATTGGAGAAATTTCCCCATCTTCTCCTTCATGCAATAGTGGATCACCTCCTATCATGAAAGTGTTGTGATCCTTCATCTATTCTTCTTCTCCTACCTTCTGCAAGTTCTCACGGTCTAAGGTGCTTCCTTTAAATGTAGTTAACTCATGAACACCCAACATCTAATTGGTGTCAAGAGTCTTGATCACAAAGGACTAATCTATCATAGTGTGTGCTCCCAAAAATATATGCAATATTGGAACACATTCCCTCCATTGTTTTGTCTCATTGTCTATCATCATAGACACAGGCTTCTCATTATCTCCATGTGTAGGATCCTTGGGAGCTTCTTGCAAAGATACAAGAGTCCTCCTAGTGGAAGAAATTGCTTCACCTCCATCTCCCAAAAAAAATAGATCTCCTCCTGCTATCACAGTGCTAGAGGATATTTCCAGCTCTTCTTCTTCCTTCTCCCCATCAATGGAGAATCCCTCCTCATTAAGAGATCCTTTCCCTTGATCTCCTTTTGAAAAAGGAACCCTCATGTCTTATTCTTGAGAAGAATGTTCTTGCTAAAGTGGGGCCTTTGCCCTTGGAAAATCATGTAGCAGATCTTTAACCCCCTTAAAAATGTTCTGGAATGGAGTTATCTTCATGGATCCTTCCATCTCATGCAAAGGTTCTGAATTCTTGGGCTTATTTTGCTCACCCAAAGAAATTTTAGATGGCTTAGAGTCAAATCTTTCACTAACCTCCTAGTGAACTTTGCATAAGTAGAGATGTTTACATTTTTCAATGAAGAAGATTCAAATAACCACCAAGCATAAGCCTTACCTTGGAGGTGCAGCGCTGCTACTCTTATGGCTTCTTCTTCTGAAACTTGATGCAGCTGGAAATATGTGTCTAGCTTCTTTACCCAAGACTTGGCTAAGATCTCAGGTGATCCATCAAATGTAGGTAGAAAAATCCTACCCCAAGTGTGCTGCATGCACCCTCTTATTCTCTTGTATATGTTGGATCTTCTCTCTTCTTTAAGCTGACAAAACTCTGGGAAGTTTAGATACTCTTTGAATCTTTTAGACTAAGATTCATATTCTTGGAGAGTCACCAAGAGTCTCCTATTTTGGTGTCTCTCCTTCTGCTTCTTTTCTTGCTAGGAGTGTACGCATGCTACCATGTTGTAGATCTGGTTGTGTGGTTGAATGATCACACACATAATATGAAGAATTGGAGCATTATTCATGTGAAAATATCTGCAAAGGATTTCCAAGTCCTTCATTCCTCATTCCCCTGATTGCACTTTTCAAATCATGCATAGTTTGGAACATATTTTTTGAGAACTCTTTCCCTTTCATTCTTCCAGATAAAGGGGTTTTACCCTCTTCTATGTAATCAAACTTATTCTATCTTTCCCTTCCATGAAAATACATATTGGCTTCTTAGAAAGCAAAGCATAGGCTGCCAAGATGGTTCCTCCGATACCACTATAATATCCCAAATGGGAAACATGCAGCAATATTGAACAATACTGCTAAGAAATAATGGAGTTCAGCCAAATAAAAGCAGGAGGAAAATATGGAGACTCTTATTTAACATTTAGAACATCAAATCAGATGTATAATGAATCCCATAAGATGCATAAGAGGAAATATAAGTCTCCAATGAAGAAAAATTCTCAAAAAGAGGTGCAACAACCATACAAATGAGTAGAAACTACCTTGACAATGTTATTTTTATTAGGCTACAACAGTTGTTGATTAAAACTTAGATCTAGAGAAAAATAATGCATGAAAAATCAGATCTATGAAATATCCATACACTATAAAGTCTCTACTTCAAATACCCCTTGGGGTTTTCAGCAATACATGAAGCAGATGGAGTAGATTTGAGATCTAAAGTTGTAGATCTGCTGAAATCTTCAGATTTATAGGAATATTCAGATATGATCTGATTTATACAATAGAATTAACCTCTATAATGGATCTCAAAGGTGAAGGGCAGATCCCCAACACACAAGAAAGACTCCTCCAAAATGTTATGCCAAAAGGCCCTGCAACAACACCTCCAGAAAAATGTAGATCTAGAAGAAAAACTGTGCTGTAAGGTTTAAGATAAGTTTGGCCTGATGCCAAGATCTAGATCTGATGCTCCAATGATCCAATACTCTCTTGCCAATGGAACAGGTGACTTTCCCACTGAAAAGAGGCACTAGATTGGCCTAGATTTGAGTAGATATAGCCTCCACTTGTTGTAGCTTACAAAGACAACCAAACCCTCAACAGGATCTGCATTGTAGTTGGAAGAAGAAGCTTGGCCTATAGACTGATAGTGGAAAAGAAATGCAAGATTCTTCCAAGAGGCCTCTCAAGGAAAGATATGGGATTCCTAAACAGGAGATCCTTGTGCTAAACAACACTATTCTCTGCTAAACAACAAGGAGAATGAGATATGTCTAAACAAACAATATACTCTGAAAAATGTAATCACATCAACCCCCTTCTCATGCTGCCATCCTCTTACTTTTATAATTTGAGAGCTTGCAAACCCTAAACCACCTTCATTGAAATGGCTCCTTTCACATAAACCATCTCCATCTAAAACTACGTTGTGCATCATTAATGGCCACTCCTCCAAGATAGTGGTGTTGATTTGGTCATGGTTGACCCAATCAAAACATTTAGCTCCTTTCACACCTAAGGGTGCTTATTTACATAGCCCAGATTTAGCTTTGTTCACATGTGGAATTTATTTATTCACTATTTAGGAGTTTTATGATCCTCCTTTACAATTTTATTCATGAAACAGAAAAGAAAAAGAAAAATTGAATATTCCCATTAGCTTGGGCTAATTGGGAATATTACAAATTTTCAAAATTAATTTTCCAAGAGTAAATTTATGTCATTTTCTCCATCATTCAAGCCAAACATTGAATGTTACAAATTTCATAACTATGTGCATATAGATTTTGATTTTAGGTACAATATGGAATCTTCCATGAAATACAACCCTAATATCAGATATAAGAAGGTTTGGAGAAGAAATAAAAAGTAAGAAGATCAAGTAAATGAAATATTCTCTGTAGCTATGCATTTAGGTTTTGTAAGATCAAATATCATAATGAATTTTCAATGTGTGATTACAATGCTCAAGATGATCTCGTTGAACAAATATTTCATACGTTATGCTGAAGAATCTAATTTGATGACTCCCTACCCTATGAATTTTGAAGAGGGGGAGTCTATGTAGCAACATATGAACTTTTGAAGATCTATCCTTTGACAGGTTGACAGATGGAAGATGTGAAGAAGTCATCAAAGAAATGATCAAAATGGTGAGAAGATTAGTCGTCTTCATAGAGAAACAAGTTTGAAAATAAATATTACGGACAAAATTTCAGAGGGACTCAGGTGGAATCACCTATTCCAACTCATCTGGAGCATAATTTGTCATGGGGAGAAAGAAAATCTATTGCAGGAAGTATCAAATGAAGATAATTAGTTATAGGAAGAGAAGTAGTTATAGGAAGACATGAATTTTGTGAGAATTTAGAGGAAGATATTTCATTAGGGGGAGTAATATTTTTCTATTGATTTCAAAGGGAGAGAGAAATCAAAAAAATAATATCAAAGGCATAAAGTCAGGGGGGGCATTGATCACAGTGGGAGCATGTGTTTGCATTAGTGACAAAGGGGTAGATTAGTGAATTGTGTTTTCATTGATTCCAACATTGGTTCTTGAATGCTATTAATATATGTCATCGATTATATCATTTGGAAACTTCAATTGACAAGAAGCCCTAGAAGGTGTAATGCATCTCCCAAATTTTCCCTCTTTCACCTGCTTACCCAAGGTAACCATGAGCTGAGGGTCACTATGATAATACTCAACCTCGTATGTGACCCTAAGTAAATGGAGTCAACAGCTTAAGACCTTACTCACTTCCCTTAGGTGCCACAGGACATCTGGGAGTAACCCAACTCCTCGAGGTGTCCAACTCCCGAGACAACTCACTTTTTCCTTGAGCTAGAGCCCCAAACGTCCCCTTCCCAAGGACTCCATGTGAATATGGGTTCGTATTTGTACCCATAATCTTACGTCCATGTGACTTGGGCTCCCAGTCACATTCATAAGCCTTCCTCCATGTGACTATGGACTTTTTTACTCAGTTCTATTCCAACGACTCTAAATTTTGTGCCACTTTTTCAGGGCCAGGACTCAAGTCTTTTTCCATAACTCAGTGAAACTTCCAGAATCAATAAATGACATAAAAACAATGATTTTAAACCAAAAAATGAAACATGGTTTTGACTTGACCATATCCAACCGAGATTGAAATTTTTTCAAACACTTGGTGAATATGCAACCTGCATGTCATGAATGCCATTCTAAACATAAAGGACTGAAAACTTATTCGAGGTTTAACAAGAAGGCTCACTTCTTACATTATCTGGCATAACACAAATTATGTCTTGCATTCATTATTCATTCAGTTACAAGTGCAAACATGAAAATATCCATGACTAATATATTTCATATAACCATGCTTATAACTAGCATATAACTAGATAAATAACAATAAGAGAACAACCATTAAAGAAAAATAATAACCAGTACAATTCCTCATCAAAAGTAAGAGAAACTTAGCTTTTATTAAACATGGAAATTGTCAACTAGGTTCGGGACGTCCATGTTTCACCCAACCATAGATTGGTTGAACCAAATATTTCTATCAGTCAATCACCCTTGTTACATATTCCAAACATGAATGTGGGATCTCATGGGATAATCCAATCCAAACACAACCAAGGGAATCCAGAGGTTAAACTGCCCCCACCCTCACCATACTGTGATCTCACCTAAACCAGTGCAGAGATCACAAAACCAAACCGAGCTTGGATGCCTTAGAATTTCTTCAACAATACTTTGAGGAATTTTCTCGTCTCCACCCTCAGGATATACCATGTATCCCACCATTATCTATCAAGCGATTCCTAGGCCTTTGGGAATTTTCCTGATACCACCTCACTCAAATCCAAAATATTTCGGCAATCCAAAGCTAAAAATCGATAAAAACTCCATCAAACCATGGCTATCCATAAATGGCAAGGCTAGGCTAAAATCCACTATCAAAACCAGGAACCAAATACCAACGTGCACATACCATGCATGTGAAAACTAGCTAGGATATCATACATGCAACTTGTTACCAGCAAGTGTTCTTGCTGAAGTTGCTTCATCCTTTCCTTCCTTTCATTTCCTTTTCATTCTTTGATTTTCCTTTCCTTCCTTTTATTTCCTTGTCCTTATTTGATTTTCCTTTCCTTTCCTTTTCTTTTCCTTCCATTGCTTGCTTGATTTCTTTCTTCTCTTGGTGCTCTTCTCCTCTCTGAGACTAATTCTAAAACTGAACTAACAAAAGGCTGACAAAAGCTAAAAACTATTGCTTTGAGGTATTTTTATTCATGAGGACTCTAATTTCTTCAATTTTCCATTATTTTCCTTCATTTTACTCCTCACATGCAACATGTGACCTTTCACCTTCCTTTTCTCCTAATTTCCATTATTTTCATAAATAATGTGCCAAAATACCTTTTTGTCTTTCCAAAGCCTTAGCCATTGCCTTTTCCAATTTCCTTTAGCCATAAACACAAAAAATTATTCCCATTAGGTTATTTTTACCTACATTAAGCTTGGAATAAGTGTCCATTAACTGTGGTCTTATTTTTTCTTTATTAACTTTTACTACATGAAATTTTAACCCGAGGTTGTTACAGACCCCTCCCCCTTATGGGAACACCATCCTCAGCATTCAACCACACCTATATCTAGTAAAATCACTAAAAATAAAAAACATACTACCAATCAAGATTTATAACCCATCTCATTATTGTATTTACAATAACATCCTACTCAAAAGCAAAAACATCATGTAAAACATGATAACATGACAACCATACCGCTTATTGGAGCTTTATAACATAGCTTAATGTGGTATTTAACATAACAACCATACATAAAGATGTACAAATACCAAGACTCATTTTCCTTCACCAGAAAGCAATGAAGGATACATAGCCCACATCTGATCATCCATATCCCATGTAGCTTCATCGGGCCCAAAGTTCTTCCACTGCACTTTAGCTTGCTCGAGTGCTATGTTTCAGAGCACAAGATGTTTCTGTTGCAATATGCAATGGGGTTATTCCTGGAATTATCCTTCTTAATCCACCTGTAATACAGAACAATCAATAACATGAACAATATCCTTTACATATATTTTAAGCACTGAAACATTAAAAACATCATGGAATTTCACTTTCAAACGTAGTGCAAATCTATAGGCCACTGGTCCAATCCTCTCAAGAATCTCAAAAGGCCTGAAATACCATGGTGAAAACTTGGCACATGATCCAATCCTCGAGGATTTATTCTTGGGATTGATGTGTAAATACACATGCTCCCCAACCTAAAACTCCTTAAGTTCACTGTGCTGTTCTAGATAAATTTTCTTCTTGTCTTGTGCCACCTTTACATTCTTCTTTATAACCTACATTTATTGTTCCATTTCTACCAACAAGTCCGGTCCAATAAGTACCATGTTCATTGGATCACTGCAGTTGATGGGAGTGTTGCAAATCTTCCCATACAATGCCTCAAATGGAATCATCCTTAATGAATCATGATAACCATTATTGAAGGAAAACTTGACCAATGGAAGGTACTCCTCCCATCTCCTTTGTTGATGCATGACATACATCCCCAACATATCCTACAATATCATGTTGGAACTCTCTGTCTTTCCATCTGTTTGTGGATGATAAGTTGTACTAAAGGCCAACCCTATCCCCAATCCTGTAAATAACTCTTTCAAAAACTTGGAAGTGGCCTTGGAATCTCTGTCCGACACAATCTTATTTGTAACACCATGTAATCTCACGATCTCTCTAATGAAGATGTGTGCTACCTCATTAGATGAATAAGTAGTCTTTACTATAATGAAATGACATACCTTGCTCAACCTTTATACCAAAACCATGATCGAATCATTTTTCCTTGATGTCCTAGGAAGACTTGTGTTTAAATCCATGGAAATGACCTCCCATTTCCACTCTAGAATCAGAATAGGTTGAAGCAACCCACCTAGATTCTTACACTCTGCTTTAACCTGTTCACAATCTAAACATACAGCTACAAAATCTTCCACTTCCTTCTTCATCTGTATACAATAGTAGAAATTATTCACTCCTGTCAATGTCTTATGATATCTTAGTTGACATGAATATGGTTTGGAATGAAACTCCCTCAAGACAAGCTTACTGAGTTCATTGTCATCCGACACATAGATCATGTCCCTAAATCTCACCAAGCCTATTAGTTGTGAGAATTAGTCCACATCCTTATCACCTATACTCTGGTGTAACCTGTGCATAAGGTCCCTATACATGTCATCTTGTTGTCCCATTTATAAAATCTAATCCTGTAAATATGTCCCATATGAGATCACTATTGCAATAGGGTTCAACTATACTTTCCTGCTAAGAGAATATGCAACCTTGTTCTCTTTACCCTTGATGTATCTAATCTCGAAATCAAACTTAATAAGGGTAGCCAACAATCTAGCTTGTCTTGCATTAAAATTCAATTGGTCCAAATTTCTTAACACACTATGATCGTTCAGAAACACAAAACTCCTACCAAGAAGATAATTTCTACACCTATTCAAAGCATGAATAAAAACTTCCAACTCAAGATCATGATTCACATAGTTCTACTCTTGCTCATTCAGTTTTCTGGACTCATAGCATATCACATTTCCCTCTTACATAAGGACTCCAGCAAACCCTATCTTGTAAGAATTTGTATACACCATGAACTCTTTATCTAGATATGCAATCTTTAACACTTGAGCATTTGTCAACAACTGCTTCAATTGCTCAAAAATGGTTTCACACTCCATTTTCCATTCAAAATTTTTACCTTTCCTCTGTAAGGATGTAATATGATATGCAATGCATGAGAATTTCCTGATGAACCTCCTATAGTAACCTACTAATCCCATGAATGATCTGACTTCCTCCACATTTTTAGGAGTTTCTCACTCCATGATAGCCTTTATCTTTTACGGATCTAATACTATGACATTATTGGAAATAACATGTCCTAAGTAGTGTACTTATGTCTGAAATAAACTGTACTTGCTAAGCTTAGCATTAAACTAATGCTCTCTTAGCAATCTCAAAATTGTTGTTGAATTATCAGCATGATCTTCCTCATTCTTATAATATACCAAGATTTCATCAATGAACATAATAACAGACTTTCCCAGATAAGTACGCAACACATTATTCATCAAACACATAAAAGTAGTTGGAGCATTAGTCAATCCAAATGGAACTGCAACAAACTCATAGTGCCCATACCTGGTCCTGAAGGAAGTCTTGTAGATTTTCTCTTCTTTGATGTATACCTGATGATATCTTGATTGCAAACATATCTTTGAGAACATTGTTTATCCCTTCAACTGATCAAACAAGTCATCAAGCAATGGGTACTTGTTCTTGATCGTCACCTTGTTCAGCTACATGTAATTAATGCACAACCTGAGAGTACCATCCTTCTTCTTCACGAACAATACCGGTGCACCCCATGGTGATACACTTGGCCTAATGTATACTTTGTCAAGCATTTCCTTCAACTGCAACTTCATCTCTACTAACTATGGAGTGTGTTAGTCATCCATAATTTTTCACTATCTGAAGATGACTAAGTAGTGGTCCTAGATTTCTAGAAACAAAATTCATAAACATTGTGAGTTATAGAAATCTCACTGCCTTCATTATCCTCAGATAAAACTTTCACTATTTTATCTTCCTATCTAGTCATGACTGGCCCACCACTCCTGGAAGACCCATCATGGGCTCAAGCCATTTTTTTTAACCCTAAATGTCACCCATTTTTCACCATGTCTTGTCTTTTGGCCCAATACCTCTATTTTTCTTACCTACAAGATTCCCTACTACTACTCAAACCTACCAGTCAAATAGCCTTGTTGTCTCTTCCATAATTTTCTCAGACACTGATTTTCTCTACAGGCCCTTTGGATAGTCAAGTATACTAGATCTTAGGTCTTCAAAAAACACTAAGCTTATCATAGGTCCTATCTTGTACTTGGTGATCCCTAAGTCTAAATCTCTATCCAAAATCCAAGTCCAAAAATTCCCCATTAGGTCACCTAAGGTTTCACTAAGTCATAGGATGGATTTGGTGCCCAACAATTTATGCCTTCCTGCATGAGGAGATTGTACTCAAAGAGGAATAAAATCAAGCAATTTGATTCAAAGCCATTCAAGAAAAGCCTCCTTTGCTTAGAGCTCAAATAATGCAAGGGACATCTGCCCTTGTTCACATTTCTACAATGAATAGCCAAGGTGGCCACCAGAAATAAGAAGAGGCAAGGTAATAATATGTATTCATCACCAAGAGGTGACACAAACAAGACAAAAGCAACAGGCCTATAGGTAAAAGAGTATCAAGGTTTGTTTGGTTGACTAAAAAAATAATGGTGACAAGCAAAAAAACCATCTCATAGATTTCAAGGACAGAAGCCTCCTCCTTAAGGTTTTTCCAAAATAAAAGTTCTTCACCTGCACTAAGAGAAGATATACAAAAAAGTATCAGTTTAAAGGGGATCATTTTACCAAAGGGTAAAAAACAGAGTTTTTTAAATAAAAGGTTGGCCATAAGTTATTATCAAAACGGCATAAAAAGAGCAAGTGTAACCCTAGTGTGCATCTAAGCAATAGACCCCCAACAAAGGCCTCCATGTCAAAAATATGGTTCTGAAAAAGGTGACAGAGGCATAAATAAACATTTTTTCCAAAAAATGTCAAAGTATGTTCACAAAAAATATTAGTCAAAAGCACACTAAAAGATAGGAGACATTAAATTTGCAAAAGTGGGTTTTATATTTTTAAGTTACTTTTCAAATCAAATATAAAGGTCACTTGAACCTTCCCCATGCATCATTTTCCATTTCCAAAGAGAAGAAGCCATTGGGAGAATTTTATTTCGGTTTTCAGGCCAAACTGTGAAAAATTTCGGGTGCTACGCACCGAGGTCGGCGTTACGTACAGGAGGGAGGCAAGCAGTGTAAAAATACATTGTGCACCTGTCTCAGCGTTATGCAGAGGCCCAGAAAGGACCAGAGGCACCCGGGACACCGCCCAATTTGCCCAGCGCTACGCACAGGTGCTACGCTCCGTCTAGATTTCTACATGTTTTCTTAAAGAGCTCCAAAGTCCAAAATTTCAGCTTCAAAAATTCTGCAAGCAGAGTCTAAGGTTGGTAAAACTCTTTCTCCTCCCAAGGTCTCCTTTTTCTAAAGATAAGGAAGTCATCCATAGTCAAAACTAGACCAAACCCTAGACTATATAAAGATCAATTTATTAGTCGTTGAGTTAGGTTTTGCAAGTGCCATTGGTTTTGAATACAAAAAGAAGATTGGGTGACTATAGGCTAACCTATAAACCCCAAGTGCAAGCTCTAAAAAATAATTTTCACCTTAGTTTTGCTTTTGCAAAAAGTTGACCTAAACCCACTAAAAACACTTAGTTTGCCCAAAAACCCTCAAGAAAAGTCCAAAGGTCCCACTGCTATTTTTTTGGACCAGTCATCATGTCAGAGGGAGATAGCCATACCAGTGGTGATGAGAGTCATACTCCCACCAAGCCAAAACATCATGGAGGAAAAGAAAAAATATTTGAGCCCTTAGACACCACTCCACTCACTTCATCTCCTATGATCCTTTCATGCTTCCAAGATGTAGGGTGCTACAGATTTTGTGAGAAGGTCAAGCAAGTCAGCAGCCATTCAGACTTAACTAGATTGTTCATCTATAGCTTGCAAAACCATCAAGTCAATTTGGTAGGAGTACAATTTGAGCTCTCATCTGAGATCATTTCCAAAGAAACAAGTATACCAAACATTGGTGAGGTGTGGTTCAAACAAAAGAAGCTGGAGTTCAGTTACTATGGGCCCTATTTGAAACCCAACTATCAAAAAAATTGTAAGGCTATTTTCCCTTTTTCTCATTTGCTGGAGAGGTATGTTGCATTGATGAGGCAAATTATCATTTATTTGACATGTGAGGGAAGATACTCTCGGATCTAATCATATCATATAAGGTTGATGATGCAATTTACCAGGGTCAAGATGATGAAACTACCTTACTACCTTTTCCGAAGCATTGATAAAATGGCCTCAGTTGTCAAGAAGAAAAGCTATGACCACCAAATTCCAAGCCTCTTTCATCACTCCCTAATCAAAATTATTATCCTATACCAGCTAGAGAAACAAGGAATATCTTGGGAAACCTTCATCTCACATGATGTGTTTGCAGACCCCTAGGCCTTCATCCAATAGAACTTGCCTTCCACTTCACAACCATCTACCTCCACACATCCATCATCTCCCCATGTGCCTTCTCCACAAATAATTTCACCTCTTACCTCCTCCCCTAAATTTCCAAGTGAAGGGGCTGATAGTATCCCTAGTGAAGAAAAGATAGAAGGCAACAGTCAGGAGGAAAATGAGACAGATAATGATGGACAAGGAGGGAGTAGTGGAGAATAAGATGATGAAAATGAAGAAAAAAGTGAAGAGGAGGGGAGTAGTCAAGAGGAAAATAGAGATGAATGAAGTGAGCAAAATGATGAAGAGGAACAGCCAAGTGATGAAGAGGAACAACCAAGTGATGAAGAAGAGCAGCCAGATGATGAGGAGGGGCAAGATGATGAGGAGGACAGCCATCAAAGTACACCAGACAGTCAAGGAAAGAGTCATGACAGTCATGACAATAGTCATGACAGTCATGACAATAGTCATGACAGTCATGACAATAGTCATGACTGTCTTGACAAAAATTAGTCCATACATGACAAAGAAAATAAGAGTGAGGAAAGTGTAGAAAATATCAAACAAACTAAAGGCCAAAATGATGATAGCATTGCTTTTAAAACTCCCATTATTACCCGTCTCACATGCACATATCACAGAGGGAAAAGAAATGTGTTTGCTGCCTCTAAAAGGAAAAGGGCCATCTCTTCTCAAACAACCAAAACAATGGAAAAAGGCAAAGAAAAAGTGGAAAAAGTTGAGCAGAAGGTACAGGTAAGAAGGAGTAAAAGGATCAAAAAGACATCTCAAGGCCCTCTTTTTGTTGATCTAGACAGTGATAATGAGGACCAAGGGATGGGTACTAGATTGCTCCTCTTAGAAAAGGATGCCCAGCTTCAAGAATGGGAAAAATACTTTGAGAGGGCACAAAGAGTCATATACTATTATAAATAGGAGCATAAACGTTTCAAAGAGGTGAAGAGGAGCCTTGCCTTGCAGAAGAAAAAGGTCAAACACTATGCAAGGAAGAGCATGCTTGCTAATGCCAAACTCAAGCAAGCCCTCATGGAGCTAGAAGAGCTAAAAAGGAACAAAGTGCATGAAAGCCTCAGGATCTTGGTTGATGCTTCTTAGCAGGTTTCTAAAACCCCTTGAGGGATCTACACACCAATTTTGAGGCAAATCCATAAACTTTTTGTTTTTTCCAAATTTTGACCCCTAGGAGCGCAACACCCTAGGTGCTACGCACAAAATTGGGGCATCCTCAACTGCTGGAGTTTACATTTTTAGATTTTTCATATCACCAATAGTCTACCCACAAAATTTTAGGTCAATTAGATCATTTTTCCCCCCTCAAAAGGTCAAACAACACCTCAAAATTGACCTTTCTGCCTCCTTTTTAGGCCTGGCGTTACGCACAGAGCAGTCATGGGAGATTGGATTTTTGAGTAGGTAAATGGCATCCATTCAGCACAATTCAAGTATTTTTGGAAATTATACTCATCAAGCTTTCCAACGAGCCATCACGGGGCCAAATCTAATGCTAGGAATGGGTGCAAAACTCGACTGCAACAGACCCTGTTTTTGCTAAGATGGCGCTACGCACAGAGACAACCTTTTGCCAATAAGCCAACAAAAGACATTGATTAATGACAAATTGGTTTTTTAATTTTTTTTTTGGAAAAATCACTCCTGATTTGATTTGGGAGTTATGTTTTGATGTTTTTCATTTATTATCTTATCTCTTATGTGTCTTGGGCCTTGCATGGTCATTAAGCACATTTATGACATTTATGGCTAAATTAGGGTTTCTGGAAGTCTCTTAGGGTTTCCACCTCCTCATTTTCTCCATAAATAGAGCATGAGGCTCTTATGTATTAGTTGGATTTTGATGATTTATGCTGAAGAAATACATATTCTCTTGGATTTTTTGATAACAATTTGATGTCTTTGAGCTCATGCATGCCCTGGTTTTCTTGTTGATGGCACCTTAATTTTGTTTGTCCTTCACTGCCTCGATGTTTTCTTCTGTTGAGATATGTTAGGGAATCCATCTCTTTCTCCCTAAGAAGTTATTATGTTTTCCATTTCTTGAATGGTTTAGATCAGTTAGTGTCAAGTATGATTTATGGCTAGCCCTGCATATTGTTTCCACTGAAATACTCTGTTCTTGGAATCATCTCTTTATAAGCATCTTTGCCTAGGTTTATCAAAGAATTTGGTTTCAATCAAGCTCTTTTCCTTTACTTAGATAAATTTTTTTCATGGAACCTTCATAGCTGTAACTTTAGATGTTCAGGGTTTTCTCTCCTTCTATGGTTATAGCTACTTGTGCATCTTAAATGTTTTTCTGCTCTTAATGATGAAATCTATGAAAGTTAAATAAGTTTCTTGCCTTTCTATGTTTCATCTAAATGTTTGTCTTGGTTTATTATCTACTTTCAGTCTAAAATCAAATGGATTAGGTTTTGCTTATGCCTTTGATTCTCTTTCTATGCTCATAAATCTTCTAACTCTCTTAGTTTACAAGTACATAAAAGATTCAGTTTTTTCCCTTTATTAGCTTATTGTTCTCAAGCTTAATGTTCACCTCATGAACCTTCACAACCTTAAAATATCCACCAACCAAGTTAAAATTGCCGTGCAAATTCTCTTGAAACCATTGATGAACTTATCATGACCTTGTTAGACTCCATTGCCCAATGACTTAACAATCTCCCTTGTTTTCTATCTAAATCTATCTGAGCATCATACCCAACCAAAAACACTCAAAATACCCTACACTTAACATCTAGCCTAAAATAAACCCTAATCAGTAAACAAGTTCACATCTTTGCATCTACTAGAGAGATCCCTCTCTGAATCCAGGAAGGCTAGATCCTTGGATTCCAAAGCTTGGTTTGATGTTATCCCTGTCCATTTGTATCTCAATCAATCTAGAAAATTGCGGGGAGCTAACAGAGTGTTCATCTTGTAAAGTGCCTTTGATGTTGGTGTTTCCCCTGGTACCAACTCAATAGAAATGTCTACTTCCTTGTGCAGAGGAAACTCTGGAACATCTATCACATCCTGAAATTACTGTAACACATGATACATCTTGAATATTTCTGCATCCTCAACATCCTTACCCTTGTAACTCGAAATATGAACTGGAAACATCACACACCCTTTTCAGCAACTATGATTAGCTTGCATAGTTGTGACAATCCTCACTGATGTAGGATTCTTGTTTCCCTCCAAGATTATCTTTTCTCCATTATCATATAGGCACTCAATAGCCTTGTCATAGAAATCTAATTATTTCTTGTGAAGATACAACCACTCCATACCCAAAAGCACACTATACAATCCCAATGGCAGTACATTAAAATTTGTTGTTGTAGGCATACCATTCAACTAAAATGCACAAGCTCTTGCCTAATGATGAACTCTCTTCTTCGTACCTGTAGCCAATTTCACCAATCAAGACTCTACATGCACTTATTTTCTCAAGCCACACTTATCCACCAAGTCAGGTTTAACATAACTATAATTAGATCCAAGATCAATCAAAATAGAAATAACTTGATCAGAAAGCTTACCGTCCATCTCAATGAATGATGTCTAGTGACCCACTTGCATCTTTTCCATAGCTGCATAAATATGAGGAATACTGTTATCACTGGAAAATCAGACAAGCAAAAGACATCATGAAATGTCAAGCAGAAGGATTTACAAGGTGGAAAACATTAGAGAATCTGGAAAATTTAACTTTCTCTAAGGTCAAGAGGTAAATTTATGAAATTGTGCACAAAAGACACTGGCACAATGTGTTTCACGCACCTTTTTCTTTGATAGTAGCACAGGTCTTTGCGGATTTCCCTCAACAAGCTGCGCGGTCCTAGGTATGGTGAAAGGTCACCATCCAGGACCACTTTGCACACTTCAGGAAGAATATTATTCACTTGAGGCCACCCAAGGACAACCACCTAGAGCCACCTTGAGACCTCAAGTGAGCACACAATGGAATCAACCACCACTCTTGGGTCACTATCCACAATTGTACCAAGAGAGGAAAGAAGATTTGAAATTTTCCTATAGAATACCACCATGAGAAGAACAATTTAGAACACATTGTTATGATGGCCAAATTGCCCATGAGAAAACCAACAGTGTGTTGTTCAAGCAACAAGAGAGTGAAGGGATTCATTTTTTGGCCATCCAAAATTTCAATCCCAAAGGAGATGTCGATCAGATGTGTGCTATCCAATCACTCATTCAAGGAGAAGAGAAAGGCCTACAAACAGCTTAAGGGGAGAGCCCTCCTTACTTTGAGTATTAGAGCTCCATAGCTCTAAGGACTCCTGCAAGTGTTTTAGTGTTCTACCTCTTTTTTACCACCAATGGCTAATAAAAGGGGATTCATTCCCATTGGTATTATTAGTTTATTTACTCGATATTGATCTTGTATGATATGTGTATTTTTTGTTTCTTATTTCCTCTTCTTTTTGTAGTATTCTATGTTTTATAACTAGTTTTCTACATGTTATGATGCTTCACTAACCATCTAACAACCCATTTTTTCCCTATGACATTGCTTGTAGGCTAGAAATCACTCCTACCAAGCACTGGTGTTATTCATACACTCATGTACCAAACACACCAACATAGGATTGGCGACTCACTTATTTTTCCTCTTAAGCTAAGTCGTTGTGGTTTTGCAGAACCTCTTTTCTGCTCAAGATTGCTGCAGGACCAACTCTCCTCTTCCTCAAATTATCTCATTCACCCTCGGTGAAGAGATTTAGTTCAGGAGAAGCATAATTCCATGTGCCAGAAAATTGTGCGTATTCATTTCGGAAATATGTGCAGGTCTGCATAGGTTCAGCTCAGACAGATGCGCAAAGTCGCGTGCCTGTGTAGAAATAATCTGCGCAGAAACCAATGAGCCATTTTTTCACTGATTTTCTCCATTTTTTGCAAGTTTAAAGTAACTGGTAGCCCATAATAAATCTTCCATCACTGTGTTATGGGGTCCCTTAACTATTAGGACATGTTATTAACTGAACATTAGCTTAGCTTTTGCATAGTTATAATTTTTAGTTTATTATCACAAATTCACATAGTTTAATTAGGAGGAAAGTAAGTGGTTAAAATCCACCCATGTTATTTGAATGAACTTATTAGTGATAATAGACACCAAACACATAGGTAACTAGCAAGAAGTAAGTGGCCCACATCCACTTATGCTGAGCTAGTTTCCAATTTTTTCAATTTTTTTCATTAAGTTTAGTTTAAATTTTGCATTAGGATTCGACACTAGGATCAAATTATCTAAGAAGGAAAGTAATATCTACTTCCCTTGCAGCTCTTGGTGACCCTGGGCATGCATATGAATGCTCTCTTTTGATACTTTTCCATCTCTCTATAGTGCAACATTTAGTCTAAATATGCAAAATTGTATGCGGCCCATTATCCGCGCATCATTTACTTTTTGAAAGGAACAATCAAAACATAGTTTAATTACGAGGGAGTGTAAAGGATAATTGCATATCCACATCCTATAAATATTGTGATTGTACAATTTATCACACACATTTCCACAACATAAGCAAATTAAGACTCCTTAAAACTAACCATTAATTGAACTCATTAAAATCTCCCCACAGGGGCCACAAGATAATTAATAGTTCAGGTTAGGACCATTGGGGGTAGGAATCCATTAAGCCGCCATGGTCATTTTACATTCTTAAAACATAGAATATTACTTTTAAGGGAGCTTTAAACTCGTTTTATCTTCCCACGGACAAGAATTCCTGAGTACCACAGAGACCCAATTCAGAGGGGGTTAAGCTTAGGCCTAGTGCGTGTAGTACTATTTGGAGCTACCTGACCCATCTAGTGCTCGGTACTAGTATATGAATAACAAGAATATCAAGAATCGAATGCTCACGTGGGACGACAGTACTTAGTGGCCAAATCTAGGGTATCCTTCCTTATAGGTGACGGTGCATGCAGCACTGGATCCTCTTCCCATTACCTTGGTCAATTCTTCGGCTGTTAGAAAGTGTTCCCAGTTCTTTCGGGACGTTGGCCCCAGTACCCATCAGAAGATATATTTGCAAGGCCCAGTTACAATTGAGAGTGTGAGAACGATTAGGTCTTCTAGAATTTTTTGAGTATCATGCGTGAAACAATCAAACCACATTTTTTTATTGACTGATCACATAGGATTAATCTAAAGGGAAATTTACTTTTTATTTTTCACTTTTTTTAATGTATGCGATCGCTTTTTTATTTGATAATAATCTTTCTCCTCTTAGAAAAATTGAAAAATATCTCCAAAATTAAACCGAGTCGACACCATAATTGACCCAACGGGACCTTGTCTATCTAGACATTTTTTGGACCTCCCCCCATTAGAGGAAGGAGTGCCAGGTCTTTCTTCATTCAAACATCAAAGACAGCATGCACCCACCCTTATTGGTTTATCCTTTATCAAGACATATTTATTTGGGAACTCCCAACGGTCATTGTTGGCTTGAGGGGTCCTAACCTAGGTTTGGAAGTGAATTTAACCAACAAAACCATCTTAGTACTGGCCCTTTTGGCAGTGACCTACTTGCACAAGTCAAAGTCTCACCCGAAGTAGTATGGGGGGCTGCTGGAACTAGGTTTCCACACCCTGAGAGAGATTTTGAATGATGTGGGTGCCTTGAGATCCCAAACATTCTTAACAAATCTCTGCAACAATATCCTTAACCAGTGAACCCTTTACAAATAGATTTATTTCAAGTATGCATATTATCGTGCACAAGTATCACAACGATCATAAATTAAGCAATAACACTTAACACATAAAATCGGAGCTTTATACCATCATAGCTATCCAATAAGCACCCATATAAACCCAACCACATTTGCGCAAGAGATCTAAGTGCAAACAATACATAAAGCGAAAACAAGATACATCAACATTCATAGCATAACCGATAGATGCATAAAGGACTTAGATATCTGCAAAAATAATTCTTTATTACTAAACCAGTTCAGATCCTTCATACAACCCTTTAACAACTCACGCACACAGCTAGTGGGGTCCGCACACAACAAGACTAAGGTCTCTGCACACACAGCCAATGGGAGCCTTCTACCCAAATCAATCCACACCAATTATCACCCAAAATACAGATCTATTATCCACATTTAGTCTTATCCAAAAAACTGACTTCTTAGACTCAACCTACTCACTTATTTATACTATTTAGCCTCCGCTATCCTATGGTCCACAAACCATGGTTTTCAACCCTTTGATCTACCCTTTTTACCCATTATAATTCGTGAGGGTTTTTGACCTACCAAAAACCCCTGTGCAAGAATAAATTGTTACAAAATATGGAAAAATTGTCGGACTTAGGGGACCCTACTCCAAGAGGTCCCCAACACAATATTGTGACTCGTCCCGAGTCACACTAGAAGTGGGGTCCTCATTTTGAGCTTGAATGCTTCGATAGCCATAGAAAAGGGTGGCAAGATACCTGCACTTTGATCTGCGGTGCTCTGCATGGTCTCAACCAACTATTATGATGGGGGCCCTTCAGCGGCTAAAGTAACATTTTGCATCATCTAGTTCAGGCTACAGATGGAAGCATCAAGGTCCTGAGAGAGCTACATAGCCTCTTCCACCCAAGGCTTCATGTGATCGGTGACAATTTGCTTCCAGTGGTGGAGTGCCTCCACTTTGCCCTGCAGCATTTGGCTGGTCTGAAATCGTGCCATTCTCTGAGTAGGGATAAGGGTAGGCATAACCTCTTGTAAGTCATCAAATTCCTACTCATTCGTGCACATTTCCTGATTGATTTTCTTGACTAAAGGATCTGTCTGCATAGAGGTCCATAGTCCCATGGCTTTGTCGTGAAAGGAGGAGACATACGTGAAAGATGTTGAAATGTTATCCATGACGTTATGGATAGTATCCACCTGTTGTGTGCATACTTTGGGGGGAGTCTCAGGCTGCAGCTGCGCCTACAACACAGCAATCTGCTGCTCAAACTCTACCTTTATGGACTGAACTTCTGACTTGGAAGCTTTGAGAGTTGTGACCAGGCCTTCTACTTTAGCTTCCAGTGCAGCAGAGGCTGGGATAGCGATATTAGGAATTTCGCCACATAGCCTATCAATGACACTTTCCAATTCCACTCTTTGAGATAAGGCTGCATGTTTTGATGGCTGAGCCTGCTGAGACTTTTCTATTTTGCGGCCACAACTTGCTCAGCCTCGCTAACCTATTGCTGGGTGCATGCCTCCCTGTCCTGAATTTCTGCTGAAATGAAGATGTATAATGTGTGGAGCTTCCCAATTTCCAACCTGGCTAGGTCGAGGCTGATCTCAGAGCAGACGTGGAATTTTGAACTTAATTATAATGGATCGAGAGATACTCCAGTGCCCGAGGGTTCAAACTCTACTTCATGTGGCCATGATGATTGTTGTAGATGGCAGGCTCATTTGTACGAGCCTCACTTGATCCACGCTCACTTGAACCAGCCTCACTTAATCCACGCTTGCTTGCAAGCTATTAGCCTTCAACTATAGAACCTATAAGTTGGACTGCAAGGCTTCCATCAGAGCCTTGTGTTGGGCCTCCATGGTGCTCCACCGGTCCTCAAATGCTGAGGAAACTGCATCGGAAATTTTTTTGAGGTCTTCTTCAGTCAGAGTAACCTCCTATTCCCTACCCGTCTTGGACCCTTTCATTTTCTTGCATGACCCCTTAGATGTTTCTCCTACGCACTTGATGCTGCGCAATGATTCGACACCATCTCCACCAAGCCCATCCAACCCGTCGGGTTCTACCTCTACATGGTCATCTCCTAGTTCCCTATCTCTATATGTTCTTGCATCGTTGTCAGCGTCCAGGTCTTCTTCAACTTCTTTATCTTTTCCATCTGTCTCCGTGTGCTACTAAGTGGTATCTTTGGGCATTGTATCTTGTGGTTCTAGGGTTGTTTCTTTCGGATTCATTTCCTTCGGGGTTGTTTCTTTCCCAGATGTGGATGGTGTGATAGTCTTGCAGAACCCAGCCCAATCTTCCATGACTTCGGCCATGAGGTGACGGCCTGGTCAACCTCTGCTTCCATAACCATATAGGGTACGGGATACCAATTGGGGCTCTTATGTGCCTTGATCATGATGTGGTGCATTGTTACCTAAAATACTGCCACACATTTATATTTCTCATATACGGCTAGTGAGAGTCATGGTTGGGAATGAATAGCCTGAGCTAACGCGCTTGCAAAAAGAACCCAGAAAATTTTGTTTTCTTTAACTCGATTGTCATTTGTCCAGTCCCATAAATTTGTGTAGCGTGCCTCCTAACAGATGCTAACCTTAATTTCGGGAAGGACTGTGTCCTATGGGTTTCCCATACTACCAGCACAATCAGCAATAAAAGCCATGAATATCAAAACTGCTTCCCCATTTCCTGTAACACGCACATTCTCCAAAAGCTGATCATGGAGAATTTGTGACCAGTTATATAGCACCCTTTTTCGCACTGCACCACCAAGGAAATGACGTGCGCCGGGACTATCTTCATTCGGCATTTCCGCATAAGCTTACATCACAAGATAAGGGTGCCCACACATACCGCTTGGTCGTTGATGGTCTAGAACAGAAAGCCCCGCTTGTCCCATTCGACCCTGTACGTTGCCCTTACCTTCGTGGCTACCTTCAACTTGGTGTTTTTCCGAAATCCTTTCATTGGATCGGGCCCCCTCATGGGAAATATGTTGATCCGATGTATCAGTGTGACATCGATTAGGATTCTTCCCTAAATCCAGAGCACATCGTCATGGACCAAGGTCAACAATTGGTGAATGCACATGCTCGTGATGGGGTACCAAGTAATTTCTTAGGACTAGCTTAGGGAACGTTACTTCATTGGCGAGATCATAATCATCAAAATCCATTTGAGGGAGCATGTCATGTATTTCACCGACCATGGCGACATCTTGAGGGAATAATGGCATGTGCAAGTAATCTCGTACCACATCAATGTTTTGTAGCTTACGCACCAAAGGGTTTCATGGCATAACATATGGTGGCTGCCAAGAAACTAGATCTACTTGCAGCGGTTCATCAGTAATCAAATTTTTGGATGGATCACCCTTCATGGACCACTCCTTGCATTTTGTACTGGGATACAAGGTGCGGGGCTTATAAGTAGCCCACTTCGACACATTTCCCTTACCCTTCACCTTCACCGGAGTGCATTCAACTTCTTCCATGTCTGGAATTATGTAGAAATTATATAAATTATGTGTTATATGTCCAATATTCTCTTGATCTCACACTATTTTAACTTCATGCAAAATACAGAATCTATTCCACCATTGATCATTTGCTAAAATTAAATCAAGATTGCAATGTACACATGAAACAATAAAAATTCACACACATTAACACAGTTGTTTAACGGGAAAGCCTGAAGTTGAAAACCCCAACTATCTGTATATAATATATGTCATATAGATCATGTAACAATCCTCATACAAAGCTGATCATATCAAACTATCAGTACAATACAATCGTTACACACTAATCAGGCCCGATCTTGCAAATCCATGCACCAATATTTGCCACTTGCTAGCCTGCCTCTACTGTGAAATCCCTGCTGAAGAATGGCTCCGAATGAGTTTGAATTAATCTAGCCTTGCTCACGCAATCCTCATTGGCATCTCCACTGAGTTTTGGATGCAATCAATGCATAACTATAGTCACAACTGATAGTCACACTTGCTCTTTCACCTATCTCTCCACTGGTCTCCACTAAAACTGCCATGCACTGTAGTTAACTGATGTATTCTTTAGTTGATTAATGATTTATTATTTGTGAATTAATTAACTAATTAATTCACTCCACTCTCACTAGTGTATCATTCAGTTAGACTAGAAACAACTAGCTCAACTATGTTTAGATTAGTTAAACTGAACACAACTCCATTAACTTCCTCAATCAACTCCACCAAACTCTCTCACATGAGTTCTAACTGAATTCTCATACCTGTAGCTCATTAAACCCTCGGGAATAATTAGCAATTTATTTTGTCATCTGTCGTGCCACATACGTATACTTCAAGTGTCAGAGAATAAGATAATGTTTAGAGTCCAAATATTATTAAGAGATAATAATATTCGACATATCTATTTTTAGACTAGCAATCTAAAAATAGACTCCGCCCAATATGTCTAAAAATAGAAGTCCATATATTTTTCCAACTTGACCAACCATCCACAAATATCATCCTGCAACTCATAGAATATGATCGACATGTCTAAAAATAGACATAGTCTGAAAATAGACTTTGCGCCAAAAATAGCCTGCGGACCCACTTAGTGAAGGCGAATATTTTCACTAAGCTCATCATATTATTGAATCTCAACACTCCCTCTCAACAAGATAGGGATTATCTTCCACCCCGATCCTCTCTCTATGGTATTTGAATTTTGTCCTAGTGAGTGCCTTCGTCAGAATATCTGCATCCTGATCCTCCGTAGGAATGTAAGAACACAACATGATCTTTCACAGCACACAATCTCTGGTATGGTACTTGATGTCAATATGTTTAGATCTATCATGAAATATTGGATTAACCAATATTTTAATGCGACTATGATTATCACAATATATCATAGTAGGATCTAAATGAGAACCGAATAAACCGACCAGGATCTTCCTCATCCATATAGCCTCGCATGCAGCCAAACTTTTTGCCATGTAATCGGCCTCCGCTGACCTGAGTGCCACGTATATTTGTTTCCTACTGTACCAAGAAACTATTGTAGATCCGATACTGAAAATCCCTCTAGATGTGCTCTTTCTGTCCGTTGGGCTTCCTGCACAATCTGCATCTGTGAAGCCATGCAGCTTCACCTCATCCGACTGTCTGTACCACAATCCATACCCAGATGTGCCCCTGAGATACCTCAGGACATGCTTGCCTGACTTCCAAAAGAGCTTGGTAGGCTTCACCATCACTTGTGAAAGTTGGTTCACAGCATAGCATATGTCCGGTCGTGTATTGACTAAATACATGAGCGAACCAACCAACTGTCAATAAACAGTGGCATCCACTACCTCTGCCGATGTAGCATCCTCTTTCCTCCAACCACCAAGAAGAGGAGTGTCGATAGGCTTGCAGCCTTGCATGTGAAACTTCTCCAGCATCTCCCAGGAATACTTGCCTTGAGACACAAACAGTTCACCTTTCTGCTGCCAAATTTCCAATCCTAGGAAATAATGAAGGAGGCCCAAATCCTTCATCGTGAACTCCTTTGTAGGATCTGCCTTGCATGAGTGTATCAACAGTTCATCACCTGTTAGTATTAAATCATCTACATAAAGCACAATGATCAAAATCTTACCCTCCACCGCAATATGGTATAGGTTTGGATCTGCCTCACTCTTGGCGAAACCAAGTCCGGTGAAATAACTGTCTATCTGTGTGTACCAAGCACGAGGTGCTTGTTTCAGCCCATACAATGCTCTTTTGAGCCTGCACACATGTGACTTGCTGCTGAAGATTTTGAATCCTTCAAGCTGCTCAATGTACACCTCCCCCTCAAGGATTCCGTTGAGGAATGCAGTCTTCACATCCATCTTATGAATGTGCCAACCCATCTGCGCTGAGAGAGCAAGGATGGTTCGTATGGAAGAATACCTTGCGACAGGTGAAAATGTTTCTTCATAGTCGATCCCCTCGATCTATGAGAAGCCCCGGGCAACAAATCTTTCCTTATACTTCTTGACACTCCCATCAGTAGCTTGCTTCACTTTGTAGATCCATCTCGAACCTACCACTGATTTCCCTTCTGGCCTTGGGACAATCTCCCATGCACTGTTTCTGACAATCGAATCATACTCTTCCACCATGGAATCTACCCATGCGGGATCCTCCACAGCTTCCTCGAAAGAGGATGGCTCCATCATGATACACTTGCTCATCAGAGCCATGTATCTAGTAAATTGGTCAGGTGACTGTCTCTATCTGCGCTGTGATGTAGGAGCTCCTACATTCTGTGCTACATCAAGATTCATTCGCTCAGCTTCTGTAGTGCGCTTCCGCCCTCTGATGTTTGGTGCTGCATGAGTGGTTTCTTCCACTCCATGAACCTCCTCTTGTGGCTAATCCACATCTTGAGGCTCATCTTTAGGAACAAGTAGCTCCTCCTCTGCATGCAAGTGTAGCTCCCTCTCAAGCGACAACTTCATTTCTTTCTCCTCATGAAATTTGATATCCTGTCGCACGATAGTCATTCGACTATATGGAAAATACACATGATAATTGTGGGGTGTTTCTATGTACCCCACAAATATCCCAAACTCTGCGGTCGGATCCAGCTTATTCCTGACATCCTTCGTCACATGAATGTAAACAGGTGAGCCAAAAATCTTCAAATGAGAAATATCAGGATTCTTACCAGAAAATGCCTCTGCAGGTGTACTCATGCCAAGTACTCTATGAGGACAACGGTTTTTCACATAAACCACAGTGTTGCATTCCTCAGCCCACAAGTGTATGGGAAGGCCCTGATCATGCAACATCTCCCGTGCAGCACCCAAAATCTTTCTGTTCTTTCTCTCCACGACCCCATTTGCTGTGGGTTATGAGGTGCTATGAGTTCTCTTCAAATTCCTTCTTTGCTACAGAAGTCTTTGAATTCTCCAGAGATGTATTCACCACCATTATTGCTCCGGAGAGCTTTCACTTGCTTCCCCGACTCTTTCTCAACCAACGCCTTGAACTCACAGAACTTTGAGTATGTCTCACTCTTCTTCTGCATGAAGAAGATCTAGCACTTACGAGAAAAGTCATCAACAAATATCACATAATACCTGTGCTTTTCTGTTAAAGCAACCGAGAAACATCCACACACGTTTGTGTGAATTCTCTCAAGGATCGTTGAAGCATGACTATCCTTCTCATGAAAAGTGGTCTTCACAAATTTTCCCAAAGTACATCCCTTGCACTGATTTGACTGCACAAGTGTACCTTTGGGAAGCCCAGTAGAAATCTACTGTAAAATTTCAAAGTGCCATGGTGAAGATGGCCCAATCTCCTGTGCCACAATTCACCCTCATCTCAGCTCACCACTCCTTCCGCTTTTCCTATCATTGCTACGCAGCCATCTACCTGCAATTGATAAATATTCTTAACTCGAATCCCTATCCTCCTAGTTTGACCAGTTGTTTTATGTCAAAGGAAGGCTTTTCCCTCACTAAAAACAACATCATAACCCTTGTCTTCTAGCATCGCCACGAAAATCAGATTCTTCTTCAATCCTACAACATGCATGACATCATTCAAGATGAAAGGTTTACCAGACTCCCTCTCAAAAGAAATGGTCCCGATACTAGTTACACTGTATCTACCATCATCGCCCATCTCGATGTGCACTCCAAGATATTTTTCCTCCAGATCACTAAATAAATATTTGTCTCTAGTCATATGGAAAGATGCACCACTGTCAAGAAACCACACCAATCCCATCACACTTGAAACCAAGCATGCGATCAAAGAAAAATCTAGCTCAAACTGTCAGGCTAAGGCCTCTCCAGCTACAGATCTAGCAGCCTACTTATTCTTCTTCTTCTATGGGAAATTAGTGGTGAAATTCCCATGCTGGTGACAGTGAAAACACTTCACCTTGGACAAATCCTGCTTCTTGCCTTTCACACCAGATTGAGAAGGATTTTTCTTCCCCTTCCCTTTCCTTGCTTTGGCAGCCAAATCACAATTTTCTTCATCTTCATTCTTCGATGAAGATCCATCCCTGGTACCCCGCCTTATCTCCTCCTGCACAAGATCCGACCAAAGTCACTCCCATCTTGGCAGTTTCTCCCGTCCATTGATAGAGTCTTCGTAGCTATGCCAACTCTTCGGAAGCCCAAGGAGAGCCAAGCTCACCAAGTCTTCTTAATCAATAGTAACACCCACACTTCCCAGCTCATCCTTGCAGTGGACAAACTTTGTGAGGTAGTATACTGTCGCCTTTCACCATTTTTATTTTCCTGAGCTTGTCTTTAAGCGCCAACTTCCTCTAGTTACTTCTGCTTTGGAACAAGTTTGTCAAAGCCTTCCAAATTAAGAATGGAGTGACTTTACCATGAAGGTTGGACACAATGTGGTCCTTCACACCTTCCAACAGAATCCTTCGACACTTTGCTACCTTCTTTTACCATGCGTCAAGTGCGGCTGCATCACTAGAACCTGGCTTAGGAACATCGCTATCGATGAACTCCTTCAACCCATTATCATCCAGCACCGCCTCCATCCTATCCTTCCATGCTATGTAACTCGAGCTCCCATCAAGGGCATACTCCAATTGCAATCCGTTGAAAGACATTTCAATGAATGCTCAACTTCGACACCAAGAAAACACTGCAGCAATTTCGAATTCCACCAGCACAAAACTCAACCGCTTCAATAATTGCAATATTTTCCAATGATCAACTGCTCTGATACCATGTAGAAATTATATAAATTATGTGTTATGTTTCCAATATTATCGTGATCTCACACTATTTTAACTTCATGCAAAATACAGAATCTATTCCACCATTGATCATTTGCGGAAATTAAATCAAGATTGCAATGCACACATGAAACAATAAAAATTCACACACATTAACACAGTTGTTTAACGGGAAAGCCTGAAGCTGAAAACCCCAAATATATGTATATAATATATGTTATAGATATCATGTAACAATGCTCATACAAAGCTGATCATATCAAGCTCTCAGTACAATACAATCGCTACACACTAATCAGGCCCGATATTGCAAATCCATGCACCAATCTTTGCCACTTGCTAGCCTGCCTCTATTGCGCAATCCTTGCTGAAGAATGGCTTTGAATGAGTTCGAATTACTCCAGAATTTCTCACGCAATCCTCATTGGCATCTCCACTGAGTGTTGGATGCAATCAATGCATCAATATAGTCACAACTGATAGTCACACTTGCTCTTTCACCTATCTCTCCACTGGTCTCCACTGAAACTACCATGCACTATAGTTAACTGATGCATTCTTCAGTTGATTAATTAGTTATTATTTTTGAATTAATTAAAAAATTAATTCACTCCACTCTCACTAGTGTATCATTCAGTTAGACTAGATACAACTAGCTCAACTGAGTCTAACTGAGTTAAACTAAATACAACTCCACTAACTACTTCTCCAACTCCACCAAACTCTGTCACATGAGTTGTAACTGAAGTCCTCCATGCAATAGCTCCAGTAAACCCTCAAGAATAGCGTAATTCCTTCTGTCAGCTACTGTGCCACATATGTGCACTTAACTGAAGTGCTCCAAGAGAATAAGATAATGTTAGATTCCAAATATTATTAAGAGCTAATAATATTCAACATATCTATTTTTAGACTAGTAATCTAAAAATAGACTCTGCCCAATATGTCTAAAATTAGAATTCCATATATTTTTCCAACTTGACCAACCATCCACAAATATCATCCTGCAACTCATAGAATATGATCGACATGTCTAAAAATAGACATAGTCTAAAAATAGACTTTGTGCCAAAAATAGCCTGCGGGCCCACCTAGTGAAGGCGACTCTTTTCACTTAGTTCATCATCTTGTTGAATCTCAACAAAATAATTCTCTGACTTTGTCTGATCCTTCCTCTATAGATGCCATGAGGGGCATCGAATTTCTTCTACAGGTTTGGTGGCCTTCATTCTTGCTTGGAATATGAATTCGGGGTTACTTCCGTCAGAAATGGATTCACGACCAGACATATAGAACACATAGATGGCAGGAGAAAATAACTTACAGATGAGCACAGGGTGCCAAATGTTGAAACAGTAAAGGGACCAATTAAGAGCCATGCCCCTTCTTTTATAAGCCACCCATAGTAAAAATGGTTGAATTTTCATTAATTTCCTTTTACTATCAAGGGAATGGTAAAAAATATTTCGAGATTGCCATATTAAATGCGATAATTTTGCTCCTTTCAATAGTAATTTCATGTTTTCACCTTGTTTTCTTGTCCCAACAACTAATTTTCCAACCTGCGCATTACCCCTGCACTCTTTCTTCCTAGTTCGCGCAGATATTTAGATTTTGATGCTCCAACCATAAGTCATTTGGTAGGTACTGGACTGTCCCTATACAGCCTTAGGAGGCTCCCATCGAAGTATCTGGGAAGGTCATCCCCATGCAATGTGGCCAAGCATACCACACTGCCATCAGTGATATCCTTTACAACTTATGGTCCTAACCAATGCTTTCTGAATTTAGCTGGGTGGCATGCAAACTGACTATCATAGAGTAACACCAAATATTCCTCTTTGAATACCTTTTTCCTGATGTGCCTATCATGCTAAGCCTTCTCGCATGCCTTCTGTACCTGCTATTATAAGTTATAAATGAAGTGATATTATTCAAGGGCAATGAGTTGCGCCAACAATTCCTCCATAATGTCAGGCTCAACCATATTAGTGAAGGTCGCAATGCATAGACTGGGGACAATATACTCCATGGGCATTATAGCTTCCATCCCATAGACCATCCTAAATGGTGTCTTTCCTGTCAACTATTTACATGTTGTCCGGTAAGCCCATAGTACAGAAGGGATGTACACGTCCCAATCATCCTGGTTGGTATTGTAGACCTTTGTAAGGGTGTGTTCCAAAATCTTGTTGAACACTTCCACTACGCCATTTTCTTGTGGATGATATGGGATACTCTTCTTGTGATGAATCTGAAATTCCTCAATCAAGGCTTCAATCATTTCGTTGACAAAATGAGTACCTCTGTAACTCACTAAAATATTTGGGCACCCAAACCTAGTCAAAATATGCTCAAAGATGAAGTGTGAAGCAGTGTTTGCAGTACAATCCTTAACCGCCTTCGCCTCCACCCACCTAGTCACATAATCAGTTGTAGTAATGATATAGCGTGCCCCAGTCTTCTTCCCAGGAGGGTTGATTGGTCCAATGAAATCTATAGCCCATTTGTCAAATGTGTGTAGGGCCATTTGTGGGTGCAAGGGAATTTTGTCTCTATGCGATGACTTCCCAGTTCATTGACAAGCATCGCAGGCTCGGTAGTATGAATGCGAATCACTATCCAATGTGGGCCACCATAACCCATCATGCAACACCTTCTGCGCAGTGGCTTTCCCAGCACAGTGGCCACATGCTACTCCTTTGTGAGCTTCAGTCAATATAGCTTGTCTTTCATGTTCCAACAAGTATCACCTTAATACTTCATCTGCTCCTACTTTATACAACTGATATGTAATTAGGGAGAAATATGTTGCGTGTGCAACCAAATCCTTCTTTTGTTGGATCGAATATTCCACAGGTGCCTGCCCATAGTCAGAAATTGAATAATGTCCTCGAAGTGCTCATCGACCACCTTGATAGTGAAGAGTTGTGCATCTGTTAATCCTTCCTCCAGATTGGTTGGTTCCTCCCCATTCTCAATCCATGACAGATGATCAGGTCCAACATTCAGTCTTCCCAGCTTATAATGATCTCAAAGTCATACTCCTGAAAAAGCAACAAATACATCGCATCTTCCCCCCTCAACACAAAAGCTTCTGGGACCGTGTATTGTAAAGAAGAATGATTAGTGATCCAGGATATCAGGCCACCCGCCTATTCCACTTGGGCCCCCACCATTGTCTCTTTCAGTTTTTAGTTCCAGCATAACTTTTACAATTTTTAGCATTTTTTTCGACAGTCCCGAACTTTCGGAGCCGTTTTGAGGCCCTAAACATGTTTTTTGGGCATCGGGCGATTTAATATCATTCCGTTCCTAGACTATATTCATGGCTAAAAGTTTTATTCCTGATAGAGCTTTCTAATGATGTATCATGTGCGTCAAACGAAGATAGTATGCCAAAGTTACGTCCCTGGGAAGTTGAAACACCAATTTACCCAAACGGGGCCCATAGTTTTGGCGCTTCATCTCCTAGGGTTAGGTTTTTGGGATGTTTATGGTTCTCCATTGTTTCTCAATAATAAATAGGCCCTCGAGCCTCATTGTAACTCAGTTCAGAGGCCTGTAGCCACCACATCTCTTCTCAGAGATAGCTACCAGCGCTCTAGCTAGTTTTATTTCCATTATGTCTGTAAGCAAATTTCAGTTCTTTGATATTAATGAAATGAAGTGTTATTTCCACTGCATCTCTGTATTTATGGTTATATGTTTATTCTGTTGCATTTCTACATAAATCCAGATCAATTAGTGAACATCTTGAAGTTCCCTCCCAACAAGTAGTGTCTATATTTTTGCAGTGCATATACCATGGCCAATCCCTCCCTTTCTATAGTGGATTAGTTGTGCTCTACACCTGAGAGATTTCGACTAGCAAAAGCTATGGGGTGGTCAATGTCACCTTGTCCTAGATGCGCTGAAATATCTCCTAGGGCTATGCCCGATGCATCCACATGCACATGGAACACCTTATCCCAATCTAGGAATAACAAAATAGGTGTTGTTGGGTGTGGAGCTTGATTTTCCATCCTGATTTATAGATTTTGTTTCAGCAAGATGTATACCCTAGGAAGACTGTACACCCCTCCATGCAGGGGGGACTTGTCCCCCCCGCGGGGTCGATGGGCCAGCGGTCCCTCGGCAAAGTTTTCGAGGGCAGTGCCCCCCAAGCTAAAAACAGATGTAAAATTTCCTTGTAAAAGTATTGTAATTTCTAGTCAATCTAGGTCATTCATTAGGCAGATGATATGATGGTAGAAGTTATGTTTAATTTCAGGTTTTTTTCCCTAGAAGGAAACCCCTCACTTTGTATGAGGGCATTGTAATTGCGACGTGTATTGTATATGTATTCTCAGAGTGAGAAATAGATAGGGAGACTATAAGAGAGAACAGAGGGTGGTACAATGGATCTGCTGTAGGTTGTGTCTCTTCATTTTGCTGGATAATATAAAGGAAGGACTGGCTGTTCAGGGTGGACGTAGCCCAAATTGGGTGAAACACGCATATCTCTGTCTCTCTTGTTTTATATGTTTTTTATATTTGTGTTTCCACAGATTTTATATGTTGCATTTCTCTGTAATATATAATTTTATAACAGGTGCAGTGACCATTTGCTCTTTTAACAGCTCAAATCTCTTATGACACTCGTCATCCCAAAAGAATTCTACATCTTTCTTTAACAACTTCTCCATCAGCGTAGTGATCAGATCATACCCTTGAATAAACTTCCTGTAATAACCAGTATGTCCTATGTGTAATGCAACTTCTTCTCAGTGGAAAGAACTTCCACGTTAATGATTACTGCGATCTTGGTTGGGTCCACCATCAATCCCTGCTGACATACAATATGCCCCAGTAACATCCCGAAAGGTACGCATAATATGAATTTCATTAGATTGAGATAAATCTGGTGCTTTCGACAGGCATCAAGCATCAAGTGCAGATTTGAGACATGGTCCTTTACTAATCCAAATACTATCCATTCATCAAAGTAGACTTCCAATAATTTATGTTGGGAAAAATACTGAGAGGGGGGGGGGTGAATTAGTATTTAGGGCCGACTAAAAACTTTTTACTTTTCCTTTCTCTAAAACCCATACGCTACTTTACTTAAGCCAACTTGCGTATACACGCAGATATCCTTAATGAAACTTGCGTATTACCAGAGATCTCATAATGCAGATAATTCTTTACTTAGATCATTGCATCATTCATTCATTAGATGTTCAGTAAGCAATAAACATGTGCAGTAAGAACAGAATAAATCATCACACATAAGCAACACACATGAACACCAGGATTTAAGGTGGAAACCTAATTCAGGAGAAAACCACCGCTACCATCATCTTAGTCTTCAATATTTATTATAAAGAAAACATATTACAACCATGTATTGGCCCAGACTCATACCAGCACGTAGGCACCCACCTGCAAAAGGCTACAACCTTCTCTCGTTTACCAGCCTCTCCTAGAAGGGAGCTACAACCCCCTGCTCTCATTTACCAGCATCTCCTGGAAGGGAGCTACAACCCCCTGCTCTCGTTTACCAGCCTCTCCTGGAAGGGAGCTACTACCCCCTGCTCTCGTTTACCAGCTACCACTGGAAGGGAGCTACAACCCCCTCACTGAAGGCTTCGACCCTCAGCACCACCATGGACCACGTTTCATCAATTTTCATACTGGATCCAATAGCTTCCACACAACACAACTTGTAAGCCACTTTTCATCAGATTTTCAGACTGGACCCACTCCACACATTTAAGATCATCATACATCAAACTAAAACTCATAACCTCATCAATTCATTCATTGTACCATCAACCAATCAACCAACAACTTGATCTTTAATCAACATAATCAGAAGCATAATCAACTTCAAACAACCCAGATCTGTATTAATACATCATTGACAGATCGTAGTAAAACAGTAGAACAGATCAGACATTTCATTCCACATACTTCAGCAAAACCCTAGTTCCATACACGCTTTTACTTCACTGAACCTGCGTATGCACGCGCTTTAACAAAAACAAACTTGTGTATACATCTGCACATATTTCAGGACTGATTTCACATACCATACGCGCTTTTGCTGAAGCCAACCTACGTATATACGCGCTTTATCTTCCACAAACCTGCGTATAGATCTTCAGACTTTGTAGGGCTGCGCAATTCTTTAGAATAGATAAATGGCTCAGATATTACCCTTTTACTTCAGGAAATATTTGCCTCATCTCAGATCTAAACATTCCATAAATAGATCTAGAAAATACATAGTCTTTTCAGATCTAGAGATCCCTCTTCATCATTTTCTTCATAGGTGCATTATTAATTCAGATAAACAAACTGTTACCCATTCCATGCAGATATACTTCAGAGTGAAGTATTCATTCAATACCCAGACACACGCACCCCTTGCACTATGATCTTCTTCTCCTTATATAGATTTAGCCTTTGTCAATACCATGAGTCAAAACCACTCAACTACTAATGGTATTCCTGGATGGGATCAAATAGATATTCCAGCGCTCAATACAATGGGCCAATACCATGGTAAATTCCCTTGGTTTTATGAATTTAGAGCCCAAATAGGCATACGCTACTTGGCACGTACTTTTCCGCGTACATACGCTACTTTTCCTTGGCAAACCCGCGTATGCTTTGTGACATATCATATTTATCATTTCTTTGGCACTTACTGGAATTCCTTTCTTCTGTTACTTCTGAGCTCATCTGTAGATACATCATCCTTCCTTATTTAACACAAGATACATCATCCTTACATATTTAACACATACGTTTCTTATCATAGGCAACTCATCAAGCAGGTTTCCATCAAGGAAAACTTCATCTATTAGGTTGCCATCAAAGACAACACCTTGCATCATATTGCCAACAATCTTATTTCATCAAGTAGGTTGCCATCAAGGACAACACATGCATCATATTTCCAACAATCTCCCCCTTTGGACTTGATGGCAACCATGATGGTGTTTGATCACCATAAAAAATAGATACATTGATTATAACCATGATACTCTCCCCCTATTCAAACACCATGATACTCTCCCCCTTTGACATCAAGGGCAAAGGGCAGATCAAAACCAACACAAGGTTTTTCTTCTCTTGTAGAAAAAAGAGCTCTATAGATCTGATGTGCATTGAAGTTATCATGCTCCCCCTGAGTTCATGCTGAGTCTTCAAACATATTTTTCAATGAATTACATGACTTTATGACCTTTCCTATCACCAAGGACTTCAGACTTACATCAATGATCCAACCAAGTGGATTTACATATGTGACTCAAGTACCCAAACAAGTGGGTTTACACATTTGAACAAGTCCTTTCATGACTGAATATTACAAAGTTACATCATAGGTCTCAACATGAACTTTTCATCAAATTAAAAATATGCCCTTTTGTAACAAATACCAAAAAGACCTCAAGAGAGAGATCATATTTCAAAACCATCATAATGCCAACAATGCATCCTTTCCACATGACCAATGCTCCCCCTTATCCTGTGCATCCTGAACACTCTAAACAGCAAATCATCAAGGCATCTTCATCAAATATCGAAATATGAGAACGGAAACATCACCAGAGATACCAAACAATACTGCAGCTGTGCTGAAGAATGCTGACTCAGAAAAATTCTGTTAGCAAACACCCATACGCGGTTTTCTATGTATAAACTCATGTATATACACGACTGTCTTTCAGGAAACCTGTGTATCCAATTTAATCTTCTGAATTTAAGCAAATCTGATCTTCTGCATGGCAGAGACTGCTTCCAGCTTCTGTCTGTGAAATTCAAATGCTTCCCTGGAATATATGAGAGAAGAAAGATATGACAATGTAACTGTGTTTTTAAGTGTTATCCAATAGTTGTAGCATAAGCACATCAGTAACCAAGCCTTCAGACTCTTTGCAGCATCAACATATTCTTTGCAAGAGGAATTATCATATCAAAACAACTTCTTCAATAGAAAATATGTGTCAAACAATCATCCATGTGATCTAATATTACCAAGATCTTCAAGATTCATCATGATGTAATATGCATAGGAAAAAGGTCTCAACCATAGCAACAAACTCTGCATGATCTATTCTTATCTCTGAATCATAAGACTTCCAACTCATCCATGTGTGAAACAAAAGATATTCTTCAGCAAAAAGCAAACAGGGCTCATCCATAATCTCATCATAAGAAACCATGTATCATGTCATCATCATTTGAGAACTAAGGAATAAGCAGATACAATGCCATTAATGCAATCATTAGTAGTTAGACTGATGCTCCCCCTGAACCTGTGCTCCTGTTCTTGAGCCATCTCACTATTTTCCTTAAGAAAAGAGCATATGATTCTGTCACCAAAGGAACTCGCGTGTATACGCGGCTTTAGTTCATGAAACCCGCGTATGGAAAGTGAAATACTGAAAATTTCACAATTTCATCTCCCCCTGAACTTATGCCACCTGTACCTATCTTCTTCACATCATATGCACTGTCAAAAATAAACATAGCCAGAATTACCAAACCAACCATGAGAATCACCATATATTGCTCCCCCTGTGATGATACATTACTAATCCCTATAATGTATCTCACATCACTCCTGCAGACATTATGAGAAATAAGCTTTAGAAGCAGATGACTATAGTAGGATTATTATCCCCTACGTTTTTGACCGGTCGTCCACCTTTTTCCAGCTTTTCTTGAAATTTCTTTTTGTGTGCTAAAAATTATCCAATTTCTCAGATCTATTCATCCTGCATTCTTTTTCTACATGTCCATACTTGTTATAAGCATAGCATCTTATGTGACCAGAAAAGTAAGCATAAGGATCATAATGAGCTTTTCTAATCTTTCTTCTATTGCAATCAGCTGCTTTATGGCCATACTTGCTGCATGAAAAAAAATATCCCTTAAAGAAACCTGAGTACCTTTCTGTGTAGAATCTGTTTGTTTGTGACTGAAACAATCTGCTTATGCAATTGGCTACAACATGCCCATAACTATGAAATTTAGAGCATTCAACATTATTGATCAAAGGAGAGAATGATCTCTTTTGAGAGTTCAATATTGTTGGTTGAACTTTTGTTTCTTTCAACACTTTAGGTTTTGCATTGATATCCTTTGAATCTTTAGCACTTCCTTGTGAACTAGATTCTCCTTTAATAGTTTCATGAAAACCAAGACCAAATTTAATAGAGGGAAACCTTTGACTAATAAGAATATTATCCAGAATCTTAGTACTATCTTGAAACCTCAAGAGTTTATCCTTTTCTTCTAATTTACCTTTTGAAAATTTTATCTCACCCTCCGATCTTTGGAATTGTTGCTTCATACATTCTTCAACCCTTTTTCCTTCTTCTACTTGATTATTCAATTTCAAAATATCTTCTTTCAACCCATTTTCTTGTTCTTCAAAAGTTTGTAAGAGATCTTCATTCTTCTTATTTGATTTTCCCGGATCTTCTTTGAGAGAGATGATTTCTGCTTCAAGTTCTTCATTCTTCTTATTTTATTTTTCCAGATTTGTTTTGAGCAAGAGGATTTCTGCTTCAAGTCTTCTACTTTGATAGGTTGATTTAACCTGCAGGCTTTGATACATTTCTACCTGTTCCTTCATTCTAGAGATCATCTCTTTGCAGATAGATTCTCTCTCATTAAATGATCTTTGTTGATCTTCAACTTTACTCTTGAGGGCTTCTTCTAGATCCATAACACTATTTTCACTATTGCATGCATAAGAAGGTGAATCACAAGAACAAAAATCAATACCTGTTTCATCTTCTTCATTTTCTGTTGCACATGTTTTCTAAGATATCTCCTTTTGAGTAGCCTTCTTCTTTTGCTTCCTTGCCATGAGCACTAGCAGATCTTGGTCAGAATATTCTTCATCCTCATTTGACATTTCATCATTATCTTTATTTGTATAATAGCTCTTTCCCTTTTCAAATTGTTTCCCTTTATCATGATTTTCTTCATAAGGACATTTAGCAGCATAATGACCAATTCTTCCACAATTAAAACACTTCAAGGGAAGCTTACCTCTGAATCTTCCAGTACCTGGTTGGAGTCTTCTCACAAAATTTGCTTCTTCTTCCTCTGATATGTAACTTGATTCCGTGACAACTTCCTTTTCTTTTCCTTTTGCACATGCCTTAAAGGAAACTTCTCTGATTTGAGAGGGACCTTCTTTTCTCATTTCAAAAGCAGTTAGAATACCATGTAGTTGAACAATAGTAAGAGTTTGCAGATCTTACCTTTCTTCAATAGCAGATACTTTTGACTCAAATTTTTAAGTCAAAGATCTTAAGACTTTTTCAACCAGAGTAGTATCGGTTATGGTTTCACCCAAACTTCTCATATGATTTACAATATCATCTAGACATAAAACAAAACTGGTAATACTCTCATCACTATGCATCCTTAAGTTTTCATATTCAATTTTGAGAGTTTGGATTTTGGCACTTTTTACCTTTGTATCTCCTTCACAACTTAGAATGATTTTGTCCCATATTTCTTTTGCTGAATTTAGCTGCATCACTTTAACAAATTCTGATTCAGACAGGCTTCCTAATAAAACATTGACTACTTTGGCATTGATTTCATATTTCTTCCCTTTTGCTGCATCAGTAGGAATAATTTCCAGATACCGATAACCTTCTTCCACGATTGCCCATACTTCTGCACCAACACTTTGTAAATATTCTTTTTTTCGTATCTTCGAGAATAACAAATTACTTCCATTGAATAAAGGTGGCCTTAGAGAAAGTACTCCTTCCTGAATTCCCATTGTGACGGATCTCCTCCGAGTGATAAAGCTTCTGCAGAAGAACCTGCTCTGATACCAATTGTTGGGAAAAATACTGAGAGGGGGGGTGAATGGGTATTTAGGGCTGACTAAAAAATTTTACTTTTCCTTTCTCTAAAACCCATACGCTACTTTACTTAAGCCAACTCCGTGTATACACGCGGATATCCTTAATGAAACTTGTGTGCAGGAGATCTCATAATGCGAGATAATTCTTTACTTAGATCATTGCATCATTTATTCATTAGATGTTAGGCAGTAATGTGTGCAGTAAGAACAGAATAAATCATCACACATAAGCAACACACATGAACACCGGGATTTAAGGTGGAAACCCAATTCGGGAGAAAACCACCGCTGCCGTCGTATCTGTCTTCAATATTTATTATAAAGAAAACTTCTTACAACCATGTACTGGTGCAGATTCATACCAGCACGCAGGCACCCACCTGCAGAAGGCTACAACCTTCTCTTGTTTACCATCCTCTCCTGGAAGGGAGCTACAACCCCCTGCTCTCGTTTACCAGCCTCTCCTGGAAGGGAGCTACTAACCCCTGCTCTCGTTTACCAGCCTCTCCTGGAAGGGAGCTACTACCCCCTGCTCTCGTTTACCAGCTACCACTGGAAGGGAGCTACAACCCCCTCACTGAAGGCTTCGACCCTCAGCACCACCATGGACCACGTTTCATCAATTTTCATATTGGATCCAATAGCTTCCACACAACACAACTTGTAGGCCACTTTTCATCAGATTTTCAGACTGGACCCACTCCACACATTTAAGCTCATCATACATCAAACTGAAACTCATAACCTCATCAATTCTTTCATTGTACCATCAACCAATCAACCAACAACTTGATCTTTAATCAACATAATCAACAGCATAATCAATTTCAAACAACCCAAATCTGTATTAATACATAATTGACAGATCGTAGTAAAACAGTAGAACAGATCAGACATTTAATTCCACATACTTCAGCAAAACCCTAGTTCCATACGTGCTTTTACTTCACTGAACCTGCGTATGCACACGCTTTAATAGAAACAAACCTGCGTATACATCTGCACATATTTCAGGACTGATTTCACATACCATACGTGCTTTTGCTGAAGCCAACCCGCGTATATACGCGCTTTATCTTCCACGAACCTATGTATATATCTTCAAACTTTGTAGGGCTGCGCAATTCTTCAGAACAAATAAATGGCTCAGATCTTACCCTTTTACTTCAGGAAATATTCGCCTCATCTCAGATCTAAACATTCCATAAATAGATCTAGAAAATACATAGTATTTTCAGATCTAGAGATCCCTCTTCATCATTTTCTTCATAGGTGCATTATTAATTCAGATCAACAAACTGTTACCCATTCCATGCAGATATACTTCAGAGTGAAGTATTCATTCAATACCCAGACACACGCACCCCTTGCACTATGATATTCTTCTCCTTATATATATTTAGCCTTTGTCAATACCATGAGTCAAAACCACTCAACTACTAATGGTATTCCTGGACGGGATCAAATAGATATTCTAGTGCTCAATACAATGGGCCAATACCATGGTAAATTCCCTTGGTTTTATGAATTTAGAGTGCAAATAGGCATACGCTACTTGGCATGTACTTTTCCGCGTACATACGCTACTTTTCCTTGGCAAACCCGCATATGCTTTGTGACATATCATATTTATCATTTCTTTGGCACTTACTAGAATTCCTTTCTTCTGTTACTTCTGAGTTGATCTGTAGATACATCATCCTTCCTTATTTAACACAAGATACATCGTCCTTACATATTTAACACATAGGTTGCTTATCATAGGCAACTCATCAAGCAGGTTTCCATCAAGGACAACTTCATCTAGTAGGTTTCCATCAAAGACAACACATTGCATCATATTGCCAACAATATTATTTCATCAAGTAGGTTGCCATGAAGGACAACACATGCATCATATTGCCAACGATCTCCCCCTTTGGACTTGATGGCAACCATGATGGTGTTTGATCACCACAATAGATAGATACATTGATTATAACCATGAGACTCTCCCCCTATTCAAACACCATGATACTCTCCCCCTTTGACATCAAGGGAAAACGGCGGATCAAAAACAACACAGGGTTTTTCTTCTCTTGTAGAAAGAAGAGCTCTATAGATCTGATGTGCACTGAAGTTATCATGCTCCCCCTGAGTTCACGCTGAATCTTCGAACATATTTTTCAATGAAGTACATGACTTTATGACCTTTCCTATCACCATGGGCTTCAGACTTACATCAATGATCCAACCAAGTGGATTTACATATGTGACTCAAGTACCCAACCAAGTGGGTTTACACATTTGAACAAGTCCTTTCATGACTGAATATTACAAAGTTACATCTTATGTCTCAACATGACCTTTTCATGAAATTACAAATATGCCCTTTTGTAACAAATACCAAAAATACCTCAAGAGAGAGATCATATTTCAGAACCATCATAATGCCAAAAATACATCCTTTCCACATGACCAATGCTCCCCCTTAGCCTGTGCATCCTGAACACTCTCAACAGCAAATCATCAAGGCATCTTCATCAAATATCAAAATATGAGAACTGAAACATCACCAGAGATACCAAACAATACTGCAGCTGTGCTGAAGAATGCTGACTCAGAAAAATTTTGTCAGCAAACACCCATACACGGTTTTCTGTGTATAAACTCGCATATATACACAACTATCTTTCAAGAAACCCGCGTATCCAATTTAATCTTCTGAATTTAAGCAGATCTGATCTTCTGCATGGCAGAGACTACTCCCAGCTTCTATCTGTGAAATTCGAATGCTTCCCTAAAATATATGAGAGAAGAAAGATATGAAAATGTAACTGTGTTTTTAAGTGTCATCCAAAAGTTGTAGCATAAGCACATCAATAACCAAGCCTTCAGACTCTTTGGAGCATCAACATATTCTTCCCAAGAGGAATTATCATATCAGAACAACTTCTTCAATAGACAATATGTGTCAAACAATCATCCATGTGATCTAATATTACCAAGATCTTCAAGATTCATCATGATGTAATATGCATAGGAAAAAGGTCTCAACCATAGCAACAAACTCTGCATGATCTATTCTTATCTCTGAATCATAAGACTTCCAACTCATCCACGTGTGAAAAAAAAGATATTCTTCAGCAAAAAGCAAATAGGGCTCATCCATAATCTCATCATAAGAAACCATGTATCATGTCATCATCATTTGAGAACTAAGGAATAAGAAGATACAATGCCATTAATGCAATCAGTAGTAGTTAGACTGATGCTCCCCCTGAACCTGTGCTCCTGTTCTTGAGCCGTCTCACTGTTTTCCTTAACAAAAGAGCATACGCTTCTGTCTCCATTGAAACTCGCGTGTATACACGGATTTAGTTCACGAAACCTGCGTATGGAAAGTGAAATACTGAAAATTTCACACTCCTTCTTCTCCCCCTGAATTTGTACCACCTGTACCTGTCTTCTCTTGTCACATCAGATGCACTGTCAGAAATAAACATAACCAAAATTGTCAAACCAACCATGGGAATCACCATACATTGCTCCCCCTGTGATGATACATTACTAATCTCTATAATGTATCTCACATCATTCTTGTAGTCATTATGAGAAATAAGCTTTAGAAGCAGATGACTTCAGTAGGTTTATTATCCCCTACGTTTTTGACAGGTCCTCCACCTTTTTCCAGCTTTGCTTGAAATTTCTTTTTGTGTGCTGAAAATTATCCAATTTCTCAGATCTATTCATCCTACATTACTTTTCTACATGTCCATACTTGTTACAAGCATAACATCTTATGTCACCAAAAAATTAAGCATAAGGATCATAATGTGTTTTTCTATTCTTTCTCTATTGCAATCAGTTGTTTTATGACCATACTTGCTGCATAAAAAACAATATCCCTTGAAGAAACCTGAGTACCTTTCTGAGTAAAATCTGTTTGTTTGTGACTGAAATGATCTGCTTCTACAATTGGCTGCAACATGCCCATAATTGTGACATTTAAAGCATTCAACATTATTGATCAAAGGAGGGAATGATTTCTTTTGAGAGTCCATGATTGTCGGTTGACCTTTTGTTTCTTTCAACACTTCAGGTTTTGCATTGATATCCTTTGAATCTTTAGCACTTTCTTGTGAATTGGATTCTCCTTTAACAGTTTCATGAAAACCAAGACCAAATTTAACAGAAGGAGACCTTTTACTACTAATAATATTATCCAGAATCTTAGTACTATCTTGAAACCTCAAGAGTTTATCCTTTTCTTCTAATTTACCTTTTAAAAAGTTTATCTCACCCTCCAATCTTTGGCATTACTACTTCATACTTTCTTCAACCCTTTTTCCTTCTTCTACTTGATCATTCAATTTCAAAATCTCTTCTTTCAATCCATTTTCTTGTTCTTCAAAAGTTTGTAAGAGATCTTCATTCTTCTTATTTGATTTTTCTAGATCTTATTTGAGAGAGATGATTTTTGCTTCAAGTTCTTCATTATTCTTATTTGATTTTTCCAGATTTGTTTTGAGAAAGAGGATTTCTGCTTCAATTCTTCTACTTTGATAGGTTGCTTTAACCTGCAGTCTTTGATACATTTCTATCTGTTCATTCATTCTAGAGATCATCTCTTTGTAGATAGATTCTCTCTCATTAAATGATCTTTGTTGATCTTCAACTTTACTCTTGAGAGCTTCTTCTATATCCATAACATTACTTTAACTATATTCACCATTGCATACACAAGAAGGTGAAACACAAGAACAACATTCAATACCTATTTTATCCTCTTCATTTTCTGCTGCACATGTTTTCTGAGATATCTCCTTTTGAGTAGCCTTCTTCTTTTGCTTCCTTGCCATGAGCACTTGCAGATCTTGGTCAGAATCTTCTTCATCCTCATTTGACATTTCATCATTATCTTCATTTGTATAATAGCTCTTTCCCTTTTCAAATTGTTTCCCTTTATCATGATTTTCTTCATAAGGACATTTAGCAGCATAATGAACAACTCTTCCACAAGTAAAACACTTGAAGGGAAGCTTACCTCTGAATCTTCTAGTACCTGGTTGGAGTCTTCTCACAAAATTTGCTTCTTCTTCTTCTTATATATAACTTGATTCCTTGAAAACTTCCTTTTCTTTTCTTTTTGCACATGCCCTGAAGGCAACTTCTCATATTTGAGAGGGACCTTCTTTTGTCATTTCAAAATCAGTTAGAATACCATGTAGTTGAACAATAGTAAGAGTTTGTAGATCTTACCTTTCTTCAATCGCTGATACTTTTGACTCAAATTTTGAAGTCAAATATCTTAAGACTTTTTCCACCAGAGTAGTATCGGTTATGATTTCACCGAAGTTTCTCATATGATTTACAATATCATCTAGACGTAAAAAGAAATTGGCAATACTCTCATCACTATGCATCCTTAAATTTTCATATTCAATTCTGAGAGTTTGGATTTTTTCACTTTTTACCTTTGTATCTCCTTCATAGCTTAGAATGATTTTGTCCCATATTCCTTTTGCTGAATTTAGCTACATCACTTTAACAAATTTTGGTTCAGACAAGCTTCCTAATAAAACATTGACTGCTTTGGCATTGATTTCATATTTCTTCCTTTCTGCAGCATCAGTAGGAATAATTCCCGGATACTGATAACCTTCTTCCACGATTGCCCATAATTCTGCACCAAGAATTTGCAAATATGCTTTTGTTCGTATCTTCCAGAATAACAGATTAATTCCATTGAATAGAGGTGGCCTTAGAGAAAGTACTCCTTCATGACTTCCCGTTGCGACGGATCTCCTTCAAGCGATCAAGCTTCTGCAGAAGGACCTGCTCTGATACCAATTTTTGGGAAAAATACTGAGAGGGGGGAGGGGTGAATCAGTATTTAGGGCTGACTAAAAACTTTTTACTTTTCCTTTCTCTAAAACCCATACGCTACTTTACTTAAGCCAACTCACGTATACACACGGATATCCTTAATGAAACTTGCGTATTACCAGAGATCTCATAATGCAGATAATTATTTACTTAGATAATTGCATCATTCATTCATTAGATGTTCAGTAAGAAGTAAACATGGGCAGTAAGAACAGAATAAATCATCATGCATAAGCAACACACATGAACACCAGGATTTAAGGTGGAAACCCAATTCGGGAGAAAACCACCACTGTCGTCATCTCAGTATTCAATAGTTATTATAAAGAAAACATCTTACAACCATGTACTGGCGCAAAATCATACCAGCACGTAGGCACCCACCTGTAGAAGGCTACAACCTTCTCTCGTTTACCAGCCTCTCCTAGAAGGGAGCTACAACCCCCTGCTCTCATTTACCAGCCTCTCCTGGAAGGGAGCTACTACCCCCTGCTCTCATTTACCAGCTACCACTGGAAGGGAGCTACAACCCCCTCACTGAAGGCTTCGACCCTCAACACCACCATGGACCACGTTTCATCAATTTTCATACTGGATCCAATAGCTTCCACACAACACAACCTGTAGGCCACTTTTCATCAGATTTTCAGACTGGACCCACTCCACACATTTAAGCTCATCATACATCAAACTGAAACTCATAACCTCATCAATTCATTCATTGTACCATCAACCAATCAACCAAAAACTTTATCTTTAATCAACATAATCAGCATCATAATCAACTTCAAACAACCCAGATCTGTATTAATACATCATTAACAGATCGTAGTAAAACAGTAGAATAGATCAGACATTTCATTCCACATACTTCAGCAAAACCCTAGTTCCATATGTGCTTTTACTTCACTGAACCTGTGTATGCACGTGCTTTAACAGAAACAAACCTGTATATACATCTGCACATATTTTAGGACTAATTTCACGTACCATATGCGCTTTTGCTGAAGCCAACCCACGTATATACACGCCTTATCTTCCACGAACCTTCGTATAGATCTTCAAACTTTGTAGAGCTGCGCAATTCTTCAGAATAGATAAATGGCTCAGATCTTACCCTTTTACTTCAGCAAATATTTGCCTCATCTCAGATCTAAAAATTCCATAAACAGATCTAGAAAATACATAGTCTTTTCAGATCTAGAGATCCCTCTTCATCATTTTCTTCATAGGTGCATTATTAATTCAGATCAACAAACTGCTACCCATTCCATGCAGATATACTTCAGAGTGAAGTATTCATTCAATACCCAGACACACGCACCCCTTGCACTATGATCTTCTTCTCCTTATATATATTTAGCCTTTGTCAATACCATGAGTCAAAACCACTCAACTACTAATGGTATTCCTGGACGGGATCAAATAGATATTCCAGCACTCAATACAATGGGCCAATACCATGGTAAATTCCCTTGGTTTTATGAATTTAGAGCGCAAATAGGCATATGCTACTTGGCACGTACTTTTCCGCGTACATATGCTACTTTGCCTTGGAAAACCTGCGTATGCTCTGTGACATATCATATTTATCATTTCTTTGGCACTTACTGGAATTCCTTTCTGATGTTACTTCTGAGCTGATCTGTAGATACATCATCCTTCCTTATTTAACACCAAACAGTCTTCTATTACATGATCGAATTACTTGCAATACCTACAGGATTTCCGTGTAGGGTTTGGGAAATCTCGTGCGTAATGTTTGATGTCTCCACAGTTGTAGAAAATTAGATGCCCTCTTCCCTTACCAGTTCTTCCACCTCTCCCCCCTCCTCGACCTCTTGCTGGGTATCCTCCATGTCTAGAGGGAGATGATGGTGATGAAGGGTCGGTCTAGACTCTGTAAGGGTTACCTCTATCAATAATTAAGTCATACGTGCAGTAATTGTGCTCATCGTGTCCCACCGAAGAGAAGAATCTGCACCACTATTGCTTCAATTCTGGGACACAGGCACCCAACCATGGGCAGTGGTCTGTATCATGTCGCCCTGCCACTTGATAATCAACACACCCTAATGTGGGGGTACTAGGCCCAACAATATCCCTTAGGTGTAGTGGGCTTGGTCCCCCAGCTTGCATATAGTCCGATAGTAGAGGGCATTGATCTTTGGTGTGGCCAGATACTCTGCAGCATATGCACCAGACATTTGTGCTAGTTTCTTTACCTCAGTCTCTTCGTAAATTATGAATTTCTAAGTGCATCACCTCTAATTGGCTCTGAATCTGTGATGCTCCAAATTGTGCATTGTCCCTTGGCGCAGCTTCGAACTTCATAGAAATTTCTAGGGCTTCCTCCTGTGAGCCAATCTTTTGCCGACCCATGGGTCCATGTAGATGCAGAAAAAACATGGCAATGAACCATTCCTTATGCTTCTTGTCATCATAGGCAAATACTCTCTCACCGATGACCTTTTTTAGCCATTGGTTAGCTTCCCAGATTGACTCCTTAGGCCCTTGCATGATATATTTTAGTTCCACTATGCATTAAGAATAATACTTAGGCTTCCGGAACTACTACTTTAGGGCCTCCTTGATCTCCTGTATTGTGGGATTCACATGTTGATCAATGTATCCCATGAACCAATCCAAAGCCCGACCTTGAAAGGTTATTTCTAGTTGCGCTCTTTTAATAACATCGTTATTGAAATTCTGTGCAGCCCATACTACATCCGCCACGAACCAAAATCAATCCATGTCTTCATCCCCCACACCTTTAAAAGTGGGAAACTTCATCTGCGTGGCCATATCGTCCTCAAGAGGGGGTGGAGGTGGGGTAGGAGGATTCTTACCCCTGTGCGAATTTTATGGTGGCATAGTTAAGGGACTAGTTTCTGCGTGCATAGCATCGCTCCCATTTACATAAGGTGAATTCCTCAGAGGATTATACATGGATTTGTTCCCCTCTTGATTAACCCAATATTATTTTCCGCTTGATTTCGTGCTTCCAATTTAATCTGAGATCATTCAATCGGTGTGCTGCACATGACACCCTTTTCACACAATAGCATCTTAATCAGTAGAGGCAATGTTTGTAAGAACTTACACCTCTGATGGCAGATCTCCCTGCCAAACCCACATTATCACCACTCTCATGCATATAAAAATGCATCTTCAATAAATGCCACAGATAAGACTCCAAGTCTGGGCAATTTCATAAACTTTTGCGGAAGCTTAAAAATTAATCGTCAAAATTTTATGGTTTATGAAAACCATACTTCAAATCAATACAATCAAACCCAAACTTCAATACAACCAAAATTCCCAAAGATTGATAATTCACATTAATAAATCACCTTTGGTTCCATTATATATATGTGCCCTTGCCTTTTTAAACAAGCTTGACATTGGCTAATCAAACCAACGCATATGGAATTATACATTCCAATATCAACCAACCTTCACGACGTTAAATTTAAATGCCACCATTCATAAATTATAATGTTATTAAGCCAGCTTCCCTTTAATTATACCAATACATATCAACAATGTTATATGCAACCTTCATGCATTAAATTAAAACACAAACATTGTTATTCAAATAACGCTTGACTCGCAGTCTTATGAACACTTCCAGTGTATAACATAAACGAAGCCTCATTTGGGCCCACGTACCTTCTCAATGGCGATGACACACGTAATTCAACACTTGTGGTTTAACAAACTTGCACCAAATATTAATCGAAGGCCCTTGCACTGTCGTTTCCAATCTAAAGGCAGTCACGCTACTAAAATGCTCGAAGTTTAATTCTCAGATTTCACGCGAAAAAAATGGTTTTTCGAATACCATCTTTGCCACATGTCTATCAAAGACCATAATCATGTTCCAAATCAAAATTACCACTTACCAGTGGAAAGTCACGCGAATACCACTTCTTGTTTTCTTAAAAATTGCTTTCATCGTTCATACGCACAGTTCTGAATTCAATTTATAATTTTTCCATCAACACATTCACTCGCCACTACTTCTTATTTTGAACAAAGATTAAAAGATCCTTGCACCTTCACTGTTACATTTGATTTGTTCCCGGAACCTTTCACGCACTATCAGACAGTTTATCATAATTCCTCTGCGTTTTCAAATTGACTCCGCGACTATAAATTAAAATTCTTCCGCGCCATCGACATCTTCATACAGTCCTTGCATTTTACTCAAACTTTGTTCAAATATTTATGCCTTATAAAAGTTGACTTCATATTTATTCTCTGCATTGATTTTAATTTAATTCCTCTGCTACAACAAATTCATCCCATCACTCTACTTTCACGAACTCAATAAGTCGACTCCATCGCCACTGCAAATTTAGAATTATTCTTTGATCCACAGTTTTGTCTTCCTAAATCCAGCAGCGCTCCACGCATGATTCCGTTTCCAATTCAACAGATATTTAAGTTTCTATGTTCTCACTACCGCTGGCAATTATAACCACGCAACTTCACATTTAGATTCAACGCTGTCCTTCCCAAATTGCATAGAGATATAGCAACCTCTGTGTCCTTGACGTTGACTTATAAGTTTGATCCAGACTTACACCTCATGAATTCCATTGAATTCATATTTCCCTATGATTGAGACTTCCCTTTGTCTTCACTCGAGCCATTGCTACTCTACATTTCACACAATCTTACTTCGCTACTTTTCAGGCATAATTTAACTCTCTTTCCACTTGCTATCGAATTGCAAATTCCGCCTTCATTTAACACACAAGTTAGAACAGGCTGGGCTCGATCTGCGTATTCGATCTTAGGTTTCGTATGAAACTCATAATGCATTAAACATAATACTTAGCATTTCATTATTCTTTATATGAAGAGTATTGTCAAAATCACATACAAAGTATCATCTCAATCCCAATTACAGAGTGTAACCATACAATTTCTCCATCAATCAATATATATAATTCTGAAATGATACTTTCATATAAACAAAATGAAATCACTTACAAAAATATTTCTTCCTGGCCTGATTTTCAATCATTGGCCCTTTTACAAATGCCCGAAGGCTTGACAGACAAAACTCTGTTTGTCCAAACTTCACCTTTCTCTCTATTCTCTCTTCTTCCTGTTCTCCAATCTGCCTTCTAAACTTATTAATTTATACAAATTTAATTGAACCAATTTAGGTTCAAATCCCTTCAATAACTCAACCAAGTCTTCAAATATCTCAACAAACCCTACAATCTAGATTTATCCCTAAAATATTGAAACTAAATCTATCTTAGGCTTCATAATCAATTCTTAAATATCTCAATCTAATTTCCCTCATGTTCTCCAAATCATTTTGGAACATTAACAAATCCTCACAATAATTAATTAAAAATATCATTTAATCACTCAAAAATCTCATTAATATTTACTAAAATTAATATTTTCTCAAAAACATAATACCCCCTAGGTTTAATAAAATACAAAGTATTTTCCCGAATATAATGCTCCTGCATCAAACTCCCAAGGTTGAAAATGATCATGATCTCCTGATCATGCATTTTAAGTCTTTGAATGCCTGGATCCCACACTTTGTTCTGAAAGTTATCATCAATTTCTGTTGTTGCTTACTGCTTTTCTCCAGGTCTCCATACTTTATGTTGCCTTGCTCCACTAGCTGCACTTTCACAATCTGTCCTTGTCTTCATTTTTCTGTTGCTGCTTTTCTTTCTTGCTGATATCTTCCTCTGAGATAAGTTCATCATTAGTTTGCTCATCTGTTCAATTTCTCTGTCCAATATTTCTTCAGATTGCTGATTTCTTGCTTTAGCTTGCTGAGCTCTAGCTTGTCGAGCTCCTACTTCTATGCTTGCTTCCGTTCTTACTGCCACCCAATCATCCATACCCTCTTGTCTTCTACAATGGAAAACTTCTTCTATGCCTTCTCCTATCAGCAATTTACTGGACTGGTACATTGTGTACTCCTTTCTGCTGTCTTCATCTCTCTGCATCTGCAATTCCCAATTCTAAAATTGAGAATTTTCCTGTACTAAATCTTGACTATTCAGCATCATTTCTAGCAACATAACTTCTTCATTCCATGGCTTAGAAATTTCCACAGAATTTTATTCTTCCTTCATTTGACTGCTCAACTGAGTCAAATGTTCCTCAGCACCTGCAACAACACCTGCATTCACAAAACAATTGTTAAAATAAAAATCATAAGGCCTCAGTGCATTATTTTCCTCTGCCAGCACTTCAGTATGATGTCCTAAATTTTCCTCCACTATTAGCACATCAATATGCTGATCTTTTCTTTCCCAATAATTCTCAAGACTATCAACAAGTCTTCCATTCACATCATCTGCTTCCATGATAGCTTTCTGCTTTTGTTCACTGTATTCAACTCTGCCTTCTGCTGCAATCTCTTTTCATACTCTGAATTCTCCAAAAAATATTCCAGTAATGCAATTTCCTTGTGGCATCTCTGAAGTATATCATCATCATGTACCAACCCTACATTCACACACAAACTTTCAGTTTGAAAATCACAAATTTCAACAGTATCAACTATTGGTTTATATACCAGCTCTTCAAGTTGATCCTCTTCTTCATTCACAAGAACTTCCTCTTGTACTGTAACAGCTTCAAGTAAAAAAGCATCACTGCTTTCTTCTTCAGAGTATTTATCTCCTGAAATATTCGTTTCCATACTTGTGACAGCTTCACAAGATTGCGCATCCTCCTTAGTAAAACTTGTAATCACATCACAATTGTCAACTACAAAAATACAAGCTTCTACATTATCTAGCTGATCTGGATTTACCCAATAGTTCAGGAAATCATCAATGATCTCCTCTTCTATTTCATCAATGGAAACTTCCACTTTCAACTCAGCTGCTCTGAGTTATACACATTCCAACTGTACATCCATCCTTTGTTCAAGCTTTCTCAGCTTTTCTGCAAACTGCATGTTCATTAGCTGCTCTCTCTTCTGTTGTAGCCTTTTCCACTTTAATCTCTTCTTCATGAGCCAACCAACTCTCTGGCTTTCCTCTATCCTCATCTTCAGTTTATTAAATTGTTCCCTGATCTCAGCTAACTCTTTGTAATATTCTACATTAGTCATCTGCAACTTTATTCCATTTGTCTTGGCATCTTTCTCCCTCTTTCTGATGTGGTCTCCCTCTGAACCTCTGCTCTCTCCTTTATGAATTTCAATAGTCATCTTCTTCTCCATGATTTCCTCACTCATAAGCTACACCAAGCCTCTGCAACAACAAGCTCTCCTGCTGCCACTTACCTCACCAATCCTTTCCTCCGAATCTGGTCTTTTGGTAAATATTGGTCCTCTTTCTGCTGGAACCTTTTGAGTATTCTTCACTGCTCCTTCAGGCTTCTCTTATCTACAAATTTTTAGAACACAATTGTTCTATTCATTCAACCTTTGTTGAATTTCTTCAGGTTCTGCCACACCCTCTTAGAATCCCTTGCTGGACTCCTTCATCACTACTCTCCAGCTATGATCTGCTTCTTTCTACTGAGATTTTCAATATGCCTACAAACCAAATTTTTAAAGCATAAAATTCAAGCTAGAGTTCAATAATAATGATAATAAACTCATCTTTAAGATCCTGTTGATCTTGCTTCACTTCTTCAACTGCATCTCTGTGCTGCAATCTTCCTCAGTTTCAAAATCTGATCTTAGCACATGCAATTAATTAACAAAACTTGAATCTTCAAACAGAGTTATTCCAGCTCTGATACCACTTGATGGTAGATCGCCCTGCCAAACCCACATTCTCACCACTCTCATGCATATAAAAATGCATCTTCAATAAATTCCACTAATAAGACTCCAAGTCTGGGAAATTTCATAAACTTTTGTGGAAGCTTAAAAATTAATCTTCAAAATTTTATGGTTTATGAAAACCATACTTCAAATCAATGCAAGAAAACCCAAACTTAAATACAACCCAAATTCCCAAATATTTATAATTCACATTAATAAATCACCTTTGGTTCCATTATATATATGCGCCCTTGCCTTTTTAAACAAGCTTGACATTATCTAATCAAACCAACGCATATGGAATTATACATTCCAATATCAACTAACCTTCACGGCATTAAATTTAAATGCCACCATTCATAAATTCTAATGTTAATATGCCAGCTTCCCTTTAATTATACCAATGCATATCAACAATGTTATATGCAACCTTCATGCATTAAATTAAAACACAAACGCTATTATTCAAATAACGCTTGACTCGCAATCTTATGAACACTTCCAGCGTATAACATAAACCAAGCCTCGTTTGGGACTATGTACCTTCTCAATGGTGATGACACACGTCATTCAATACTTGTGGTTTAACAAACTTGCACCAAATATTAATCAAAGGCCTTTGCACTGCCGTTTCCAATATAAAGGCAGTCGCGCTACTAAAATGCTCGAAGTTTAATTCTCGGATTTCACATGAAAAAAATGATTTTTTGAATACCATCTTTGCCACGTTTCTGTCAAAGACCATAATCGCGTTCCAAATCAAAATTACCACTTACCAGTGGAAAGTCACACGAATACCACTTCTTGTTTTCTTCAAAACTGCTTTCATCATTCATACGCACAGTTCTGACTTCAATTTATAATTCTGCCATCAACAAATTCATTGGCCACTACTTCTTATTTTTAACAATGATTAAAAGATACTTGTGCCTTCACTGTTACATTTGATCTGTTCCCGGAACCTTTCACGCACTATCAGAAAATTTATCATAATTCCTCTGCGTTTTCAAATTGACTCCGCGACCATAAATTAAAATTATTCTGCACCATCGACCTATTCATACAGTCCTTGCATTTTACTCAGACTTTGTTCAAATCTTTATGCCTTATGAAAGTCGACTTCATATTCCCACTCTGCATCGATTTTAATTTAATTCCTCTGCCACATCAAATTTGTCCCATCACTCTACTTTCATGACCTCAATAAGTTGACTCCATTGCCACTGCAAATTTAGAATTATGCTTTGATCCATGGTTTTGTCTTCCTCAATCCAGCAGTGCTCCATGCACGATTTTGTTACCAATTCAACAAAGATTTAAGTTTCTATGTTCTCACTACCGCTGGCAATTATAACCACATAGCTTCACATTTATATTCAATGTTGTCCTTCCCAAATTGCACAGAGATATAGCAACATCTGCGTCCTTGACGTTGACTTATAAGTCTGATCCAGACTTACGCCTCATGAATTCCATTGAATTAATATTTCCTTGCGATTGAGACTTCCCTTTGTCTTCACTCGAGCCATTGCTACTCTTCATTTCACACAGTCTTACTTCGCTGTTTTTCAGGCATAATTTAACTCTCTTTCTAGTTGTTATCGAATTGCAAATTCCGCCTTCATTTAACGCACAAGTTAGAACAGGTTGGGCTCAATCTGCATATTCGATCTCAGGTTTCATATGAAACTCATAATGCATTAAACATAATACTTAGCATTGCATTCTTCTTTATATGAAGAGTATTGTCAAAATCACATACAAAGTATCATCTCAATCCCAATTACAGAGTGTAACCATACAATTTCTCCATCAATCAATACATATAATTCAAAAATGATACTTTCATATAAACAAAATGAAATCACTTACATAAATATTTCTTCCTGGCCTGATTTTCAATCATTGGCCCTTTTACAAATGCCCGGAGGCTTGACAGACAAAACTCTGTTTGTCCAAACTTCACCTTTCTCTCTATTCTCTCTTCTTCATGTTCTCCAATCTGCCTTCTAAACTTATTAATTTATACAAATTTAATTGAACCAATTTAGGTTCAAATCCCTTCAATAACTCAACCAAGTCCTCAAATATCTCAACAAACCCTACAATCTAGATTTATCCCTAAAATCTTGAAACTAAATCTATCTTAGGCTTCATAATCAATTCTTAAATATCTCAATCTAATTTCCCTCATGTTCTCCAAATCATTTGGGAACATTAACAAATCCTCAGAATAATTAATTAAAAATATCATTTAATCACTCAAAAATCTCATTAATATTTACATTAAAATAATATTTTCTCAAAAACATAAGACCCCCTAGGTTTAATAAAATACAAAGTATTTTCCCAAATCTAATCCTTTTAAAAACCTCCATTCAGCTTCTGAGTAGGACACAAACTGATCGACTGCAAATTCAGTTACAAATCCACCCAAGACGCTATCAACCCAGTGATCTATAGTCCGAGTAATATAATTATTAGTCTTTTCTAATTGTTGGATTAATTCAAGGGTCCACTATGTGACCTGATCATCCTTCCAATAGGTTTGGAATTCTGCCAACCTTACCAACCACTCTTGTAACTCATGCGAAAAGGTTACGAAAAATATCTTGCGCACCTCCGTAAAAATATACTTATTCTTCCACTCCTCTGCAGATAACTTCTTACTTTTGTTTTATTTTAGGGAAAACTCCTGAATCTATTTTTCGAACCAGTCCTCAAGTTCAAGTTTTAATGGCTACCAATGACCTCGTGGCATCACCCAATTTCTCTGAAAATTCTCCCAGTCTCGAAAATGGAAGCATTTGTTGGCTTGAGGGGTCCTGACCCAAGTTTTGAAGTGAATTTAACCAACAAAACCATCTTACTACTGGCCCTTTCCGCAGTGACCTTCTTGTGCAAGTCAAAGTATCACCTGAAGCAGTATGGGGGGGTGCTGGAACCAGGTTTCCACACCCTGACATAGATTTGGAATGATGTGGGTGCCTTGAGATCCCAAACAACCTTAAACAGACCTCACAACAATAGCCTTAACCAATAAACCCTTTACAGATAGATTTAGGTCAAGTATGCATATTATTATGCGCAAGTATCACAATGATCATAAATTAAGTACTAACCATTAACACATCATATCAGAGCTTTGTAACATTAGATCTATCCAATAAGAAACCATATAAACCCAACCACAGTTGCACAAGAGATCTAAATGCAAACATTACATAAATCGGAAACAAGATACATCAACATTCATAGCTTAACCAATAGATGCATAAAGGACTTAGATATCTACAACAATACTTCTTTATTACTAAACCATTTCAGATCCTTCATATAACACTTTAACAACCCATGCACACAGCTAGCAGGGTCCTCACATAGTAGGACTAAGGTCTCCGCGCACACATCCAACAGGAGCCTTCTACCTAGACCGATATGCACCAATTATCACCCAAAATACAGATCTATTATCCACATTCAATATTATCCAAAACACTGAATTTTTGGACTCAATCTACTCACTTATTTATACTATTTATCCTGAGCTATACTATGGTCCCCAAACAATGGTTTGTGGTCTCTTGATATACCCTTTTGACCCATTACAATTCGTGAGGGGTTTTGACCTGCCCAAAAACCCCTGCACAAAACTAAATTATTACAAAATATTGAAAAATTGTCGGACTTAGGGGACCCTGCTGCAACAGTTACCCAAAATCACACCATTGGAAACCCCATCAGAGTCACCATACACCACTCTTCCCACAACCCCCAGAGGGAAAAGGAGCGCTATCCATTTGGGGAGCCAATAGAACACACAGCTAGTTATGTCACAGAAAAACCCCGTACACAACCAGAATATTTTGTTTTCATAGTCTAAAATGGCGCTCAACACTCAGTTACATTTCCTAGCATCTTTAAACCTACCTGATCTATCAAAGTTAACAAATGATCCCATTGCACACAATCCCATTTGGCCCCCCATGCCCACAAATCTCCCTTCCGACATTACAAAATTCAAAGGGAAGAAAGCGGAAGACCCTGGAAACCATGTAATGACTTTCCACCTATGGTGTTCATCGAACAATATTATTGATGATACTCTTCGATTAAGACTATTTCAGTGCACCTTAACCAGACCAACCTCGAAATGGTATGTGGAGAAGCCTTCTGCCTCACATGGAACCTTTAGCGCCCTTGCTACTGCATTCCTCATGTATTTTAAGTTACCCATCCACTATGATTTAGGAATGGATTTAATGACTCATTTAGGAAAATGCCAACCTTCCATATCTCAGACCATCTCCATGAATGGCAGAGATGTCGAAGTTTGTGTAAAGCCAAACTTGATCATCAATTTTTACTGGAATTATTCCTGAAAATTCTCACAATAGATATTTCAAAGGACGTGATGACCTAGGGACCTACTTTCGAAGAGGATGCCATTAGTAAAGCCCAGCAACTCAAACTGATATACACTCAGGCATGATACATCTATAACATCCTGCCTAATGCCCTGTGCCTGCAAACTTACAAATAATTCCTAGGCGCATCAAATACTGCAGATGGATTGATAGGGTCACTGACCCAAATTCACCTAGGGAAGTATCTCGTACCCCAGTAACGCATATGATCATAACCATAAAATCCCGCAACCAGGATACCATCAGAGTCATCATGCACCTCTGTAGAACATGACCAATATTGCGTCATCGTACGACCATCAACAGGGAGGATCATACCCTCCCAAACAGGGGACCTAGTACGCAGCTAGGAATGCTAACAGAAGAGATCCCCCCTAGAAACCATATACAAACCAGGGTCAGGGACCTCAATATTCCCACTCCCCAGCACAAAGCTCGTCGATGAAAAATAATGCACTAGTGAACTTTGTGTAACCTTCCCAGGCCCAACCACACCAATCATATTACTAGGAAAATCATGGTCATCCTACTAACACAGCAAGGAAAAATCCAAAAAATAAACAAAAGGGAGACCCTATACATGGGGGCAGTAACCAACAACTCCCTCCATGATCTTAGGTTAGGGGTAACCCCAACCATAATCAAAACTAGGAGCCAAATAACTCTCGAGGGAAGAACAAGAGGGCTAATCTACAGACCAACCACTCTTGTGCTATTTTTGGTGAGTATGGCCATTTCACTCATCATTGTCGTGAATTCCCCGAGCTAAAGAAGCTTCAGGGTAACCATGGACAAGGGGGGCCTACGGAACAAACAACTGGAATGCAAGAACCCTTCCCCCACCAAGGGCCAGTTAGTACCCAACATCGACAACAACACCCCGATGATTCCAGAAACAACAACCATGAAATATATATGACTGTCAAGGAAATTTTCTTTCAGACATGGAATTGAAGCTATGATACCCTGCCAGACACCAGTTCATCAGGGGCTAGCACGAGTGCACCAACCGCATCATTGACTATATCGAAAATGCCTATTGAACCCCTACCAAAATGGCTAAGGTTTCAATAAGGCGAGTAGGACACCACTCTAAAGTGACCCATTATTATAGCATCGTGGATGATTTAGCACAATCTCCCACTGCCATGTCATCTTTATAAGTCCTGCAATATTTCCCAAAGAAAAGGAAAGCCTTACTTTCCACGTTAGGCACAATTGACCCTACGAATTTGTGCCTAATGGATTTTGACTTAGATAAAGCCACCCCCAGGATTCCTTCATTGGTCACCTTCCAGATACCAGTGTCAGTCTAGAACATCAATATCCACCAATGTATCATTGACGTGGGATTACCCACATGCATCATGTCAAAAAGGTTTTGGCAGAATTTAGGATCTCCCGAACTAAAGCCATCGGACATCACACTTATAGCATATGACAGACGCCCTTCTGCTCCCATTGGTCTCTATCAAAATTCCCTAGTCTTCTTGGCCGACAAGATGGTTCTTATAGACATTGAGGTCTTGGACACTTAGTTGGACTACAATATACTCCTTGGGAGGAGTTATATGTACACCATGTCTGCTATACCATCCTACGTCTTACGGATCATTATGTTCCCCCATGAGGATCACATCATCACCATCGACCAATTGACGTACCATGACAATCGACCCATGACGAACGTCAATTTCATTCTACCCTATGTAGACACATCTATGGAATCGCTCACACAATACCAGGAATATGGCCACGACCAATTCAAACCATCATCTATCCTTGGATCATTCCTAGGAGATCCCCCTGTCATACCATAATCATTCGCTGATATCATAGGGTCCCCAGTGTGCATGATGTCATCATCAAACACCAAAACTATCCATGAGATAGAGAATAGTAGTAACGAAACTGAGGACATAGGAACGGATTTTTTTACCCTACACTATCTCCCAAACTCCATTTATAAACCCTCCACCTAGCTTCGTGTCACAATAGGTCTTGGCAAGGGTAAGATTTCCAAACATGTCATTCATGATACCTGTCTGATACTTGGTCCCACCAACCATGATGGGAGCCCTTGGCATTAAATCTATAGGAATAACCCCCATCCGTCCTCATGAGGCGACGCCGGTTAAAGATATTCCCATAGCAACGCCAGTTAAAGTGACCAGGAAAACCCATAAAAAAGGGAAAAATATAGAAAACCCCATCATGCCAAGGGAACTGCAACCTTGCGAATTGTGCAATATTGTAGGCCACCCTACTAATATCTACTTAGAGTTGGAAAAATTGAAACCTATCCTAAGGTCCAAAATAAATTTTGTGGCCACAAGTTCCCATAAAAAGGAACCAACCACAAAAAACCAAGGCAAAGCTTTGCGTACCAACCACACATGCGCTATCTGCAAAAATTATAGGAATTATACTCATCATTGTCTAGATATATCATGATATAGGGATGCCTTACATGCCCTAGAACAATCATATCAGGAGGATCCCACCATGCATTCAAATGGGGAAGAACCTCGGGTCATATTATACCTTTAGGAGGCAGGGCAATCACCAGAAAGGCTCTTGTTTATCCCCCCTCCTCCTATCCAACTATGTGCACTCTACAATGAATACGATCATTTCATTGCCAAATGTGTAACCCTGGAGCTGTTTCAAAGATGGTATCTAGTTAACCCAGTATACCATGTCGGCCTTCTAGCGATCCAACATTCATTTTAGATATGTGGTGGCGATCACCCATTACATCATTGCCATTACATCCCTCGATTTCGTTTAGATTTAACCATTTTACACACGACCATAATTCGCCTCTCACTAGAAGATGAATCAGATACAGAATCCATGGAGAGATCGAAAATGCAAGAGGAGGTGACAAACAAATCCATCCTCTTTCTGTCAGTAGAAAAGCGATCGGTTGGGGGGCACATAGTCACCCCCAACCGACCTCCACAGAGAAGACCAACATGTTCATTATGCAACGCATGTAACCATTTTTTTTCCAAATGCTCTGACCTCGAATCGCTATGCATATGGTACCCAATCGCCTCACTAGCTATAAGGGAAGGGAATACCCAAGAAAGACATTGTTTTCTAGTATATCAGGGCAACCATCATGCCCAACACTATACTTACATCCCTCAAGTGTGCCCACTAATAAAAATAGTTCATTAGAAACGCGCTGTCAGGATATGGTCATTCCTAAGTTTAGAGAACCTAATGTAAGGCAAAATACCCCCAGGAAACCTACCCCATCTCAATACCAGAAAATTGGGTGAGTCAAAAATATGCACCAGCCTAATAGTCTAGTCTAGGGTGGCATGCAGGTTGTGCAAAAGAATTGACCACCAGGTCAATCAGTGTAAGAAACAGAAGCACCTCATGAACAACTTTCACATGGTCTCCCATATATCGTAGAAGAATATCTCCAATCAAGAGAAAATCACACACTATTATTGTAGGATCTAATCACATTTTCACCATACAAAGAACTGTGAGCACCTCCCAAGGCTAAGAGAGACAAGAGCAGCATTGAGTCTAGTACCCCCAAAGGAGCTAGACCTCCCAAAACCAAAAACTCGGAGATGAAAACATAAAAATCTTTCCCCTATGCCTGATCTTCTCTGAGCGTCCACTTCAAAGACGAAGAGTAGTATAAGTTCTCAAACCATCTAATCGATAGGAATTGTGGTACCCTTCACCATTTTCATCAGCCATAACCATGAGATAGAGGCATGTCCCTTAATGGAAACATTTAGGGGCCTTTTCACCAAGCACATTTTCCAAATCAAGGAAAGTGCGAGTACCCTTGGTACACCTCATGAGGAACCTCGACTTGCTCTTACACAAGCCACCAAGATGGAAATACCTCCCCCACCAAACCCCGTCAACACAATACATCATACACAATTCATATCGTCATGTATAGGAACCATGACTCATTTTTTCTGCTCATCAGTCATAGGCGTCGATACCACTGCAACTGCAAGAGTAGTTGTACCAATGATAGTGCAAACCCCATTCATATGCACCCTGCCGATCACGATTGGCTCCACTGCATCGACGATGGAATCTTATTCATGTCTGTTGACTAGCTCCGTTAGGACTGAACCACCTCCTCATGGCCTTACGTAGACTCAATCCCCATTAGGAACCTTATTCCACTTAGATGAGGATATTCTTGAGGCCATGACGGAACCAGATTATCCGTGGGATGCAATTCATCACCGCTTGTTTTTTATTCCTAAAAAAATGTCTTGACCTAACAATCCAGGAACCCAAGAGATTTATGCAATCGAATCAAAATATTTCCTTACATCTGGGAAAGTTGACTGGTTCAAAAATCCCATTCCAATGCCTGATGTGTTTGAAGAAGGGAACATGTCCAACATTTCTCCTACCATCAAGGTGATTATCTCTCGAAATCCTGAGAAAGTCAAAGAAATCAAGTTGGGGGCAGCATGTTCCCCAGAAGAAGTAACCTCTTACACCCATTTATTGCAATATTATAGATATATCTTCGCATGGGACTACTCGGAAATGCTAGGGCTTAGTCCCACTATAGTAGATCACCACATTGACACTTGGCCTGACGTACCACCAGTACGCCAGAAAAAACATCAACTGCACCCATCCAAGGCAGAAGCAATTAAACGATAAATCGATAAGCTTCAAAAATCCGGGTTTATCTACCCCATTGCTTACACATCATGGGTTTCCAACCTTGTTCCTGTCATGAAAAAATAGGGCACCATTTGCATCTGGATTCTATACCAATTTTCGTGATTTGAACAAATCCTATTTAAATGAAAATTACCCTACCCCATTCATCGACCAAGTCATTGATGCTTGCATGGGACATGAGGCCCCCTCCTACATGGATGGTTTCTCTAGGTATCATCAAATCCAAATACATCACACTGACCGGTAAAATACCGTGTTCACCATCCCATGGGGCACATTTGCATACCAGGTTATGCCATTTAGCCTAAAAAATGCAGGAGCCACTTTCCAACGGACCATGAATTATATATTTCATGACTTTGCACACCTCATCCTTGCCTACTTGGACAACCTTACCATCCGATACAAAAATAAATTTGATCATCTCAATGATCTGTGACTGGTATTCCAACGATGATGGGAATACAACCTGTTATCACTCGGATTGAACCTTGGGCTGAAGAAAGAAAATTCTGAGGTAACCTCAAACCATGCTTAGCTAAGTAACTAGCCCTACTAGGCCAAGAGAGGGCTCTATGTTGGAAATATGATTCTGAGTATTGTCCTTGATGGCAACCCACTTGATAAAGATGACGGCAACCTACTTGATGAAGTTGTCCCTGATGGAATATGTCTTGATGAACTTGTTAAATGATGTAAATCTGATGTATATACAATGAGTACAGAAGGTAATGATGGAAGGAATGTCAGTATGTGCTAGAACATGATGAAAAGATTATGTCTCAAGGCATACGCGGATTTGTCTAGACAAAGTAGCGTATGCACGCGGGAAATAACGTGCCAAGTCGTGTATGGGCAAAAGCGCTCTAAATATGTAAAACCAGGGGTAACCACCATGGTATTGACCCATTGTATTGAGTAATGATTCATCTATGTGACCCCGTCCAGGAATGCCATCGAAAGTAATGTGGTTTTGGCTCATGTTATTGATAAGGGGTAAACCTATATAAGGAGAAGAAATTCATTGTGCAAATGTGTGCAAGAAGTCTGAGCTTGAATGAATACTTCTCTCTGAAGCATATCTGAATGGAAAGGGTTACAGTTGAATGAAAGATCTGAATGTATGATGCACCAATGAAGAAATGATGAAGAATGGAATCTAGATCTGGAATTTATTTGTATCTGCTAGATCTGTTTATGGAATGATTAGATCTGAGATGAGGCGAACATCTGTCTGAAGTAAAGGGTAAAATCTGAGTGATGTATCTGTTCTGAAGAATTGTAATTACCTAAATGTCTGAAGAACTATACGCTAGTTCTCCACAGAGTAAGCGCGTATATACGCGGGTTTGCTGAAGAGAAAGCGTGTATGGGCAGTAAAATTAGCTCTGTAATATGTACAGAAGTATACGCGGGTTTGTATGGTCGAAGGCGCGTATATATGCAGGACCAGTGAAAGGAAAGCACGTATGAAGATTAGGGTTTGCTGAAGTATGAAGTATCAAATGTCTAATCTATTCTGCTGTGTTACTAATATATGTTGATGATGTATGATTGAGCTCAAATGTATGGAGTGGGTCCAGTCTGAAAATATGATGAAACGTGGCCTGCAATTTATGTTCTAAAGGAAGCTTTGGATCCAGTGTGAAAATTGATGAAACGTGGTCCATGGTGGTGCTGAGGGTTGTAGCCTTCAGTCAGGGGGTTGTAGCTCCCTTCCAGGTGAGGCTGGTAAACGAGAGGAGGGGGTCATAGCTCCCTTCCAGGAGAGGCTGGTAAACGAGCGCAGGTGGGTGCTTGCATGCTGGTAGGAGGCTGCGCCAGCACATATGTTGTAAGATGTTTTCTCTATAATAAAATATTGAAGGCTGAGACAACGGCAACGGTGGTTTTCTCCTGACTTGGGTTTCCACCTAAAATCCTGGTTTTCATGTGTGTTGCTTATGTGTGATGATTTATTCTGTTCTTACTGCACATTTTTACAGTTTATTGAACATCTAATGAATGAATTATGGAATGATATAAGTGAATAATTAATGGCATAACAAGATCACTGTGTATACACGAGTTTTATGAAGGATATCCGTGTGTATACGCTAGTTAGCTTCAGCAAAGTAGCGTATGGGTTTTAGTGAATGGAAAAGTAAAATTTTTTTGACTAAGTCCTAAATACTGATTCACCCCCCCCCCCCCCTCTCAGTATTTTTCCCAACAATTGGTATCAGAGCAGGTCCTTCTGCAGAAGCTTGATCACTTGAAGGAGATCCGTCGCAATGGGAAGTCATGAAGGGATAATGTCTATAAGGCCACCTCTATTCAATGGAAATAATCTGTTATTCTGGAAGATACGAACAAAAGAATATCTACAAAGTCTTGGTGCAGAAGTATGGGCAATCGTGGAAGGAGGTTATCAGTATCCGGCAAGTATTCCTACTGATGCAGCAGAAAGGAAGAAATATGAAATCAATGCCAAAGCCATCAATGTCTTATTAGGAAGCATGTCTGAACCAGAATTTTCTAAAGTGATGCAGCTAAATTCAGCAAAAGAAATATGGGACAAAATCATTCTGAGCTATGAAGGAGATACAAAGGTAAAAAGTGAAAAACTCCAAACTCTCTGAATTGAATATGAAAATTTAAGGATGCATAGTGATGAGAGTATTGCCAGTTTCTTTTTACGTCTAGATGATATTGTAAATCATATGAGAAGTTTGGGTGAAACCATAATCAATACTACTCTGGTGGAAAAAGTCTTAAGATCTTTAACTTCAAAATTTGAGTCAAAAGTGTCAGCTATTGAAGAAAGGCAAGATCTGTAAACTCTTACTATTTTTCAACTACATGGTATTCTGACTGCTTATTAAATGAGACAAGGAGGTCCCTTTCAAATCAAAGAAGCTGCTTTTAAGGCATGTGCAAAAGGAAAAGAAAAGGAAGTTGTCAAGGAATCAAGTTATATATCAGAAGAAGAAGAAGCAAATTTTGTGAGACTCCAACCAAGTACTGGAAGATTCAAAGGTAAGCTACCTTTCAAATGTTTTGATTGTGGAAGAGTGGGTCATTATGCTGCTAAATGTCCTTATAAACAATTTGAAAAGGGAAAGAGTTATTATGCAAATGAAGATAATAATGAAATGTCAAGTGAAGATGAAGAAGATTCTGACCAAGATCTGCTAGTGCTCATGGAAAAGAAGCAAAAGAAGAAGGCTACTAAAGAAAAGAAGATATCTCATAAAACATGTGCAGCATAAAATGAAGAAGAAGAAACAGGTATTGATTGTTGTTCTTGTAATCCACTCACTTGTGCATGCAATGATGAAGATAGTGAAAGTAACAATATAAGTCTAGAAGCAAATCTCAAGATCAATGATGAAAGTAATTTTTGGGATCAATTTAAAAGGAGGGAATCTATCCTCAAGGATGTGATCTCTAGATTGAATGAACAGATAGAAACAATGAAGGGACAGATAGAAATGTATCAAAGACTGCAGGACAAAGTAACCAATCACGGTGAAGGACTTGAAGAAGAAATCATCTCTCTGAAAGCAGACCTTGAAGCATCAAATAAGAAGAATGAAGAACTTCTACAATCATTTGAAAAGGAAGGACGTGAAGCAGAAATCATCTCGCTCAAAACAGATCTGGAAAAATCAAATAAGAAGAATGAAGAACTTCTACAAACTTTTGAAGAACAAGAAAATGTGTTGAAGGAAGAGATTTTAAAATTGAATGATCAAGTAGAATAAGGAAAAAGGGTCGAAGAAAGCATGAAGAAGTAATGCTAAAAATTGGAGGTTGAGGTAAACATTCTCAAAGGTAAATTAGAAGAAAAGGATAAACTCTTGAGGTTTCAAGATAGTACTAAGATTTTGGACAATATTCTTAGTAATCAAATATCTCCTACTATTAAACTTGGTCTTGGTTTTTATGAAACTGTTAAAGGAGAATCTAGTTCAGAAGGAAGTGCTAAAGATTCAAAGGATATCAATGCAAAACCTGAAGTATTGGAAGAAACAAAAGATCAACCGGCAATCATGAGATCTCAAAGGAAAAAATTCAATAATGTTGAATTCTTTAAGTGTCATAATTATGGGCATGTTGCAGCCAATTGCAGAAGATTGTTTCAGCCACAAACAAACAGATTCTACATAGAAAGGTACTCTGGTTTCTTTAAGGGATATTGTTTTTCATGTAGCAAGTATGGTCATAAAGCAGCTGATTGCAATAGAAGAAAGAATAGAAAAACACATTATGATCCTTATGCTTACTTCTTTGGTCACATAAGATGTTATGCTTGTAACAAGTATGGACATGTGGAAAAGGAATGCAGGATGAACAGATCTGAGAAATTGGATGATTTTCAGCACACATTTAAAAAGTTCAAGCAAAGCTGGAAAAATAAGGAGGACCGGTCAGAAACGTAGGGAATTTTGACCCTACTGCAGTCATCAGCTTCTGAAGCTTACTTCTCCTAATGACTACAGAAGTGATGTGAGATACATTATGGAGCTTAGTAATGTATCGTCACAGGGGGAGCGATGTATGATGATTCTCATGCTTGATTTGGAAAATCTGGTTATGATTATTGCTGACAGAGCATCTGACATGAAGAAGACAGGTACATGGAGGAGAAATTCAGGGGGAGATGGAGGAATGTGACATTTTCTATAATTCACTTTCCATACGTGGGTTCAGTGAACTAAAGCTGCGTATACACGCGAGTTCCAGCAGACACAGTTGCGTATGCATTGATGATAAGAGAATTGGGATGACAGCTGAAGATCAGGAGCAGAGGTTCAGGGGGAGCATCAGTCTGACTGCTAATGATTGTACTGTTAACATTATTCTGGTTATACTCATGCTAATGAAATGATACATGGTTTCTTATGTTGAAGATTATGGATGAGCCTAGATTGCTTATTTGATGAAGAATATCTTTTGGATATGATGGAAGTCTTATGATTCGGAGATCTGGACAGATCATGCAGAGATTGTTGCTGATGACTTGCTGTTAAAAGTATTCAGATTGCACAAGCTAAGGAGGAGCCTTGGACATATGGAAAGGATGTTTGGACGCACATTTTCAGGGGGAGCACTAGTCTTGCTGAGTATAATGCATCGTTGGCATTATTATGATTCTGAAATATGATCTCTCTCTCTTGAGGTCTTTCTGGTATTGGTCATAAAAAGTCATACTTATAATTTGATAAAAAGGTCTCGTTGAGACCCATGATGTAAAATTGTAATATTCAGTCATGTAAGGACTTGTCAAAATTTGTAAACCCACTTGGTTGGGTAGCTGAGTCAAATTTGTAAACCCACTTGGTTGGGTAGTTGAGTTGAGATGTGTAAACCCACTTGGTTGGGTATTTGAGTCTCATATGTAAATCCACTTGGATGGATCTTTGGTGTAAGTATGAGTCATTGGTGATAGGAAGGTCATAGAGTCATGTACTTCATTGAAAAATATGTTTATAGGTTCAGCATGAACTCAGGAGGAGCATGGTCACTTCAGTGTACATTAGATCTGCAGAACGCTTCCTTCTACAAGAGGAGAAAAAAAAAAAAAAAACCCTTGTGTTGGTTTTGGTCCGCCCTTTTCCCTTGATGTCAAAGGGGGAGAGTGACATGGTGTTTAAATAAAGAGAAATAATGGGGTCAAGAGTGACATGGTGTCATTGTATTCTTGATGTATCTATCTGTTGTGGTGATCAAACACCATCGTGGTTGCCATCAAGTCCAAAGGGGGAGATTTTTGGCAATATGATGATGAGTATTGTCCTTGATGGCAACCCACTTGATAAAGATGACGGCAACCTACTTGATGAAGTTGTCCCTGATGGAATATGTCTTGATGAACTTGTTAAATGATGTAAATCTGATGTATATACAATGAGTACAGAAGGTAATGATGGAAGGAATGTCAGTATGTGCTAGAACATGATGAAAAGAGTATGTCTCGAGGCATACACGGATTTGTCTAGACAAAGTAGCGTATGCACGCGGGAAATAACGTGCCAAGTCACGTATGGGAAAAAGCGCTCTAAGTATGTAAAACCAGGGGTAACCACCATGGTATTGACCCATTGTATTGAGTAATGATTTGTCTATGTGACCCCATCCAAGAATACCATCGAAAGTAATGTGGTTTTGGCTCATGGTATTGATAAAGGGTAAACCTATATAAGGAGAAGAAATTCATTGTGCAAATGTGTGCAAGAAGTCTGAGCTTGAATGAATACTTCTCTCTGAAGCATATTTGAATGGAAAGGGTTACAGTTGAATGAAAGATCTGAATGTATGATGCACCAATGAAGAAATTATGAAGAATGGAATCTAGATCTGGAATGTATTTGTATCTGCTAGATCTGTTTATGGAATGATTAGATCTGAGATGAGGCGAACATATGTCTGAAGTAAAGGGTAAAATATGAGTGATGTATCTGTTCTGAAGAATTGCAATGACCTAAATGTCTGAAGAACTATACGCTAGTTCGCCGCAGAATAAGCGCGTATATACGCGGGTTTGCTGAAGAGAAAGCGCGTATGGGTAGTAAAATTAGCTCTGTAATATGTACAGAAGTATACGCGGGTTTGTATGGTCAAAGGCACGTATATACGCAGGATCAGTGAAAGGAAAGCACGTATGAAGATTAGGGTTTGCTGAAGTATGAAGTATCAAATGTCTGATCTGTTCTGCTGTGTTACTGCTATCTGTTGATGATGTATGATTGAGCTCAAATGTATGGAGTGGGTCCAGTCTGAAAATATGATGAAACGTGGCCTGCAAGTTGTGTTCTAAAGGAATCTTTGGATGCAGTGTGAAAATTGATGAAACGTGGTCCGTGGTGGTGCTGAGGGTTGTAGCCTTCAATCAAGGGGTTGTAGCTCCCTTCCAGGAGAGGCTGGTAAACGAGAGCAGGGGGTCGTAGCTCCCTTCCAGGAGAGGCTGGTAAACGAGCGCAGGTGGGTGCCTGCGTGCTGGTAGGAGGCTGCGCCAGCACATATGTTGTAAAATGTTTTCTCTATAATAAAATATTGAAGCCTGAGACAACGCCAGCGGTGGTTTTCTCCCGACTTGGGTTTCCACCTAAAATCCTGGATTTCATGTGTGTTGCTTATGTGTGATGATTTATTCTATTCTTACTGCACATGTTTACAGTTTATTGAACATCTAATGAATGAATGATGGAATGATATAAGTGAAGAATTAATGGCATAACAAGATCTCTGTGTATACGCGAGTTTTATGAAGGATATCTGCGTGTATATGCTAGTTAGCTTCAACAAAGTAGCGTATGGGTTTTAGTGAATGGAAAAGTAAAAAGTTTTTGATTAAGTCCTAAATACTGATTCACCCCCCCTCTCAGTATTTTTCCCAACACTCTCTCCATATAAATCACAGTCAAAATGACTAAGGTAAGAAGATATTAGGCTAGGTATAGTAGCTCAGGGTTTCGATTTTGATTGTGTAGGGTTTTCCTTGACCAAGAGGAGTCAAGCAGCTAGGGCAAGGAAATTAGGTAAAAATTTGCAAGCTGTTCTATGGGGAAAGGTAGGTACAATTTTTAGCACTTTATGGATTGGATGATGGGATGATCAAGACATGTGAGGGGCTAGAAATAACATGGTGAATTCATGGCTTCTTTCTAAACTAAAGAAATTACAAATTATGAATGTTTACCCAAAATAGAGCATAGAAATTATGGATTTTGTTCATCTAACTTGAAAACATTCATTTAATAGAAATGAAATGATGGATGAAGTAACAAAACATTAAAACATATGAGTAAAAAATAAGAAACTAAAACTAAACACAACACCACATGGATCCCATAAAAATAGCTGCAAATTTGATTAATGTCCAGGCCAAAACGGACAAAAGTATGTCTCTTGAGATGCCAAAGCTCCAAGTGAATCCAACCTCTAAAAATAACCAAGGAAATACATCATATAGACCTAAAAACCACTCTTCCTAGCCTCAGGGAGTTGAATCCATGAGATAGGGATCAGTTTCACCTACTCCCAAACAAGAATCTAAAGACCAGGAAGACCCAACAATTTGCCTCTAAAAGAGACGAAATTGATTCATTTGACCTCTAGAGGATTTATCTGATGTATCTACCCTAGATAAAAATAAAAACATGACATTTAAATTTATCTTGACCTTTTACATTAGTAATTTCTCATTTCAGAAGATAGAAAGTCAAAAAGTCAAAATTTGTTGAAGATGATGAAAATATAATTTTCTTGGCAAAAGCGCAGCTCCATGACAGGAAAAATAACCTATTTTGCAAGAAACTTTTGGAGGCCTTCCCGGTGTCCATATCAGCTCCATGATATCTCATTGGAAATTTATCTAAGTCTAGATTCCAAATATGCCTCTAGTTTCCAAAATGGTGCCAATTTTCTCTGTAAAAAAGTGAATCGCAAAAGACTAGTAAAAGCACAACGCCAAGGTCAAAAATGAGGCAGAAACATGAAAATTTGGTGGTTTTTTGCACTTTTGAGGGACCAGTTCTCCTCCAAATTTTCTGAAACTTGTTAGGGTTAAGGTATTCACCATTCTGATCATGATGGTGGTGCCCATTTTTCCATTGGAGTCTCCAATAAAAATCATAGTGCTAAGGGCACTGCCTTTTTGGCAAATTTCTTGTGTGCCAAAATTGCTAAAAAAACCAAAAATGTGCTAAAGTGCCAAATGTGCCAAAAAATTTCCAAAATTGTAAGGTTAATTTCTGATCAAGGGAATGAGGCATGAAGAGAAACCTCAGCAATAATTTCTAACCTCTCCTTCTCCTTCTTTTTTCTATCCTCCATAGTGTTTTATGTCCAATAAAACCCTAGGGACAAGGTAGATGGGGATGGGGAGTGAAAATAGGTCTAGGGAATAAGGATAGGGTTATGAAAATTTAAGTAGATTGGGGAAGGAGTTATGGAGTTTTGGGAGGTGATAGGAGGTCAAGATATTTAGGGAGTTGAAAATGATAATTGGATTACAGGTTTGAGGTAGTGGCTGCCTAGGAATTTTAGTGACCTAGGACTTAGGTTTTATGGGAAAGGGATTTAGGGACTAGGAAAAAGTAGTGTAGGGGTAGGAATGGGTTTAATAGTGATGTAGGATGGTATTTTAGGGTTTATGAGCAGCAAATTTAGGATAAGGAGATGAAACTAGGGTTTTCCACAAGCAAAAATGTCAAAAAACACTATGAAATGATGTTTAGAACTGCAAGGAGGCAATAAATTGATGTTACTTACTTGCAAGAGGGTGTTACAAGCCTTTTCTGAAAATTAAGGAGTATTTGGTTGAGTTTTGGTGCTTCTAGGGCTTGCTAGACATAAGTGCAGTGCCATGACAAAAATGCAGCGCTGCTATGCAAAAGCGTAGCTCTTGTGTATTTTGGTCTAGTGTTTTCTGGCAAAAGCGCAATGCCAAGAAAAAAGCGCAGCGCCACTGCAACATGGTTTTGCATACCTTTTTTGAAGGCCTTCCTGGTGTCCAAATTGGGCCCATGATAGCTTGTTGGAAAGCTATTGAAGTATAATTTCCAAATATACCTTTATTTTTCTGATTAGAGTTTTTTTTACCTTATCAAAAGTTGATTTTACTAATATTTTTCAAAAAGTGATGAATGAGGGTGAAAAAATGCAGAGTGCTGGTGCAGGCAACGTTCAGAGGCCTTCCTCAACTCCAAATTGAGCTCATGATAGCTCATTGTAAAGCGATTCTAGTCTAGTTGTCATTTGACTCATAAAACAAGTTATTTGGACAATACATCTATGAGAAAAATTGATTTTCCCAAGGTCACTCCAGAAGTGCATCAAACCCCTTGTAGCACCTGTAGTTTTGACATTTCTCTAGAACCATGACACCTATGTAAAAACTGAAGGACATTTTCTTCTTGGACCTATGATGGACAAAAAAATCTCCCACTTTTGTCAAATTCATCTCTTTTTGGTCAGAATTTTTTTTTTAAGTAAAACTGACCCAATGAGTGACTTTGACTAAAGTGGAATGAGAGCAGACTTGTTTTCAGCATGATGAAGACATGGGAGACGGTCAGTGGGCATGTGCTTGTGAATGAAAATGGGACACTTGAAAAGGACAACCACCAATGGAACTATTTTATATCATGACCTAATGAAATGATTGAAAATTCTTTAGAGTGGGGCACCTAAGATGCACATGCAAAATGTGTTTTGATCCCTGGTGGAAGTATGCAAATACTGACAGTAACATTGGCTCCAGCTGGGGATGGTAGCTCCTTGGAGGTTCCAAGAACACCATAGACCAAGTGCCTATCCATTGGGCATGGAGTCAATGGCTAAAAACCAAATTGAATACTAAAAGAAACTTGACTCAATAAACTAAACTGACTCAAAACTGACTAAAAAAGATGCTCGGAATTGAGCTTCTTCAACAAAACCTACTCTAATTGATCCATTCATCACTCGATAAAGTGAAATGAACAACCAATGCAACCATGTACGCATTCTGGCTGCTGTTTGAATTCTCCGCAAGTGCTTGCTTATGAGCTAGAATAAAGAACTATTGAAAGGAAACTCCCATGAAAACATGTCAATAGATCGAATATTGATGAAATTTCAAAGCACGAGCCCACCGGCTGACCTCAAGAATGCTGCAAAAGGATCTTCATAGGAATACATATTGATTTCCAACCCATCTAATACATTACTGCTCTGCTCTAGGTAGTCTTTGTACCTTGGTTTTGAAATTATCCTAACATATGGGCTTTCTTTCTTTGATGACTGCAACAAGTTGACAAAAGGATCCTGAAACTCATGACTAACTATTTTTTCCTGATGATAAAAAAAAAAACAAAATTCTTCTTCCTTACTCTCCTGATATGACTGCAAATCTTGGTATGAGCTTTGTAATTAAACACCTGTTGAACAAGACAATGAAGTTAGTTTTTGGATCAAGTTTATATCAACACTCTTTTCAGGCTCACATTTAGCTAATGGAGAAGGAATTTTACTGCATATATCATCCACCACATCAACTATAGGGTCATGAAAAATGTGAAAACACTGTTGAAACGTATCCATCAGTTTTAATGAGACTGCATGAATTTCTACAGGCTTCTTATCCTTTCTTTAGATATATTATGAAAAATTTCCTTGAAAAATTGAAATGCTTCAAAACATAGTGGTACAGAATCATCTTGCATCATTCGATCATATGTTTCATATTCCAAGCCTTCATTTGCAACCTATGATTCAATGGCATTCAGTGGCCACAAATATGGAGCTAATAAGTCTATGTCGCAAATTATTTCCTCAACCATTTTAGGAGAAGGTTTCTCATTAACAACTTGCTCAAGAAGTTCATTATCTACCTCAACCTCAACATCAAAACTGAAATACTGTTGATTTCTAATCTTGGAAAATTTTTCTTTCAGAAATTGAAATGAAGCAAAACATAAAGGCAAATATCCTTCACTTACTTCCAAATTTTCTATACGTTCCTCATCATTGTCATAGATGATATGCATCGGCTGATCACTATTTTCGAGCTGCTGAATCTGAACTTCCTCCCACAAACCAACTGTTGATTGCTCTGAAAGATTAGATTCAGTTTGGAGAACATAATCATCATCATAATGATCAAAATTTGGCAAATCATCAATATAAGTAATGTTACCAATCATACACATTATATTATCAGATTGGTTCTCCTCAGATTGATCTACAAATCCATTTTTTGATCTATGGTGGCTGGGATTAGCAGGAAATTTTTTAGGGCTTGCAATCTCTTATTTTTCTGGGATTAGTGGGTCATGATGATCTTGAACAAAAAATACATCTCTCATGGTGATCCTTTGCATCATTTCCTCTATTGTACTTACCAAAATGTCGAGCTTTACCTCTGAATATGTCAGGTGCTCTGCAATGTTCTTCTTCTCTTCTTCCTTCGGCTTTGCCCTTCTGATTAGAAAATTAGCCTCTACATCTACTGCATTGTTCTGCATCTCTTCAAGTGTTGCAAGGTTCATTTCTCTCAGCTAAAACTCCATTTCTGGATCAAAGGCATTTAGGTAATGTAGAAGAGCTAAGCCAGAAGGGGGTCCTATATAAGCAGGTATTGAATAATAGACTTGATTGAATCTAGCAGAAAATTGTTGTACTGTTTCCCCTAGCTATATTTTCAGCTAGTCATACTCTTCTAGAATCAGGAAAGAGTTTTGTTTGACCATCCTCTTGTCGAGGAAAACTTTGACAAACTATGGGAAGTATGAGATGCTCACGACAAGAAATGTTTTGAACCAAATTTTGACTCTGCCTTGTAAAGAAAAAGCAAATAGCCTGATACTGACATCCTCTTCGTCAACTTCAAAAAGGTCAAGGAAAGTCTCAAAATTTTGCATATGTCTCCTATCAGTGATGTTGTCATTTTCACCATCAAACCTCAACAGATATAGGTAATGGTTTTCAGGGAAAGCATGGAGTATATGAGGTAATATGGGTGGTTTGTATCGATCTAGGACCATAGAAGGTGTAGGAGTATGTACATAAGTTGTAAGATCAGTCTTGATCTCTTTAGGCTCATCAATTTGAATATGGTCATCATAAGATTCAGAAAAAGGATGTGGACCAAGATCAAAGGAAAACTTGGTATTTACACTTTTCAAATAGGTAGAATCAAGATTTTGATTATCTTTATTATACAACAAACTCCAGAAAAATTTCAGGATAGTTTCAGGAAAAGAAAAGAAGTAATTTACAAGAAATCAGATTAGATCTTGAATACAATTCCACTTTGAATACCTAACCTTTATGTAATATCCGTCCATTTTCCTGTTGGCAAGGTCGATCCTCTAGTGGAGTCCTTACATCAAGTTGGAGTCACCAAGTGAAGAGTTCAGCCTTTATATGCATCTGATCATTGTCTACCATCAGAAATCCGATCTAAATTTTTTCGTTCTATCCCAGGGAATATATGATCTCTCGCTACCCAGTATGGTCGCCAAAATTTTATCACTCAGATTGAACCTTAGGCTGAAGAAAGGTAATTTTGAGGTAACCTTAAACCACGCTTAGACAAGCAGCTATCCCTACTAGGCCAGGAGAGGGCTCTCTCTGTATAAATCACAGTGAAAATGACTGAGTTAAGAAGATATTAGGCTAGGTATAGTAGCTCAGGGTTTTTATTTTGATTGTGTAGGGTTTTTCTTGACCAGGAGGAGTCAAGTAGTTATGGCAAGAAAATTAGGTCAAAATTTGTAGGGTGTTCTATGGGAAAAGTAGGTAAAATTTTTAGCACTTTAGGGATTGGATGATGGGATAATCAAGACAGGTGAGGAGCTAGAAATATCATGGTGAATTCATGGTTTCTTTCTAAACTAAAGAAGTTACAATTTTTTAATGTTTACCCAAAATAGGGCATATAAATTATGGATTTTGTTCATATAACTTGAAAATATTCATTTAATAGAAATGAAATTATGAATGAAGTAACAAAACATTCAAAAATATGAGTACAAAAGAATAAACTAAAACTAAACACAATACCACATGGATCCCATAAAAATAACTGCAAATTTTATTAATGTCCAGGCCAAAACTGATACAAAAGTATGTCTCTTGAGATGCCAAAGCTCCAAGTGAATCCAACCTCTACAAATGACTGAGGAAATACATCATATAGACCTAAAAAACACTCTTCCTAGCCTCAGGGAGTCGAATCCATGAGATAGGGATCAGTTTCACCTACTCCCAAACAAGAATCTGAAGACTAGGAAGACCCAACAGTTTGCCTCTAAAAGAGAGGAAATTGATTCATTTGACCACTACAGGATTTATCTGATGTATCTACCCTAGATAACAATAAAAACATCACATTTAGATTTATCTTGACCTCTTACATCATTAATTTCTCATTTCCCAAGATAGAAATTCAAAATGTCAAAATTTGCTGAAGATGATGAAAATACAATTTTCCCAGCAAAAGCACAGCACCATGACAAGAAAAATAATCTCTTTTGCAAGCAACTTTTGGAGGTCTTCCCGGTGTCCAAATAAGCTCCATGATAGCTCATTGGAAATATATTTGAGTCTATTTTCCAAAAATGCCTCCAGTTTCCAAACTGGTGCCCATTTTCCTTGTCAAAAAGTGAATCTTCCAAGACTGGTAAAAGCGTAGCGCCAAGGTAAAAAAGGAGGCAGAAACATGAAAATTTGGTGGTTTTTTGCACTTTTGAGGGACCAATTCTCCTCCAAATTTTTTGAAACTTGCTAGGGTTTATGTATTCATCATTTTGATCATGATGGTGGTGGCCATTTGTCTATTGGAGGCTCCAATAAAAATCACAACGCTAAGGGCGCTGCGTTTTTGGCAGATTTTCTGTGTGCCAAAATTGCTAAAAAAACCAAAAATGCACTAAAGTGCCAAATGTGCCAAAAAATTGCCAAAATTGTAAGGTTACTTGCCAATAAAGGGCTTGAGGCATGAATATACACCTCAACAAGTATGTCTAACTTCTCCTTCTCCTTCTTTTGTTTATCCTCCATAGTGTTTTATGTTCAATAAAACCCTAGGGATAAGGTAGATGGGGATGGGGAGTGAAATTAGGTCTAGGGAATAAGGATAGGGTTATGAAAATTTAAGTAGATGGGGGAAGGAGTTATGGAGTTTTTGGAGGTGATAGAAGGTCAATATATTTAGGGAGTTGAAAATAATAATTGGATTACAGGTTTGAGGTAGTGGCTGCCTAGGAATTTTAGTGACCTAGGACTTAGGTTTTATGGGAAAGGGATTTAGGGACTAGGAAAAAGTAGTGTATGGGTAGGAATGGGTTTAATAGTGATGTAGGATGGTATTGTGGGGTTTATGAGCAGAAAATTGAGGATAAGGAGATGAAACTAGGGTTTTCCACTAAGCAAAATGTCAATTTTACTCAAAAAAAAGAAGAAAAAAAAACATTATGAAAATGTTGTTTAGAACATCAAGGAGGCAATAAATTGGTGTTACTTACTTGCAAGAGGGTGTTACAAGCCTTTTCTGAAAATTTGGGAGTATTTGGTTGAGTTTTGGTGCTTTCAGGGCTTTCTAGACATAAGCGCAGCGCCATGAAAAAAACACAATGTCGTTGTGAAAAAGCACAGTGCCTGTTTATTTTGGTCTGGCGTTTTCGGGCAAAAGCAAAACGCCCTTGGGCAAAAGCGCAACGCCAAGACAAAAGCACAGCGCCGCTGCTGCACTGTTTTACAAATAACTTTTGAAGGCCTTGCTAGTGTCTAAATTGTGCCCACGATAGCTCGTTGGAAATCTCTTGAAGCCTACTTTCCAAATATACCATTAGTTTTCTTATTAGAGTTGATTTACCTTGTCAAAAGTCTATTTTCCCAAGACTGGTCAAAAAGTGTTGAATGAGGGTGCAGAAATGCAGAGTGCTAGTGTAGGCAATGTTTGGAGGCCTTCCTCAACTCCAACTTGAGCTCATGATAGCTCATTGGAAAGATTTTCCAGTATGGTTGTCATTTGATGCATCACATAAGTCATTTGGACACTCCAACTATGAGAAAATGTGATTTTTCCAAGGTCACTTCAGAAGTACATCAAACCTCTCGTAGCACTTGTATTTTTGACATTTCTCTAAAACCATGACACTTGTGTAAAATATGAAGGAGGTTTTTCTTCTTGGACATATGATGGACAAAAACCTCTCTCACGTTTATCAAATGCATCTCTATTTGGTCAGAAAAGTAGTTTGAAGTGAAACTAACTCAATGAGTGACTTTGACTAAAGTGGAATGAGAGCAGATTTTTTTTTAGCATGATGAAGACATGGAAGAGGGTCAGCAGGCATGTGATTGCGAAGGAAAATGGGACACTTGACAAGGACAACCACCAGTGGAACAATTTTATATCATGAACTAACAGAATGATTGAAAATTATTTACAGTGGGACACCTAAGATGCACATGCAAAATGTGTTTTGATCCCTGGTGGAAGTATGCAAATACTGACACTAACATTATCTCCAGCTGGGGATGGTAGCTCCTTGGAGGTGTCAAGAACACTGTAGACCAAGTGCTTATCTTTTGGGCATGGAGTCAATAGCTAAAAACCAAACTGAATACTGAAAGAAACTTGACTCAATAAATTGAACTGACTAAAAAATGACTGAAAAAGATGCTCGAAATTGAGATTATTCAACAAAACCTACTCTAACTAATCCATTCATCACCCAATCAAGTGAAATAGAACAACCAATGCAACCATGCAAGAATTCAGGCTGCTATTTGAATTCTTTGCAATTCCTTGCTTATGAGCAAGAAGAAAGAACTACTGAAAGGGAACTACCATGAAAACTTGTCGAAGATTGAATCTTGATGAAATTTCAAAGCATGAGCCCATCGACTAACCTCAAGAATGTTGTGAAAGGATATTCATAGGAATACGTATTGATTTCCAGCCCATCTAAAACATTAATTCTCTGCTCTAGGTAGTCTTCATACCTTGGTTTTGAAATTATCCTAACATCTGGGCTTTCTTTCTTTGATCACTGCAACAAGTTGACAAAAGGATCCTGAAACTCGTGAATAACTATTTTTTCCTAATGATCAAAAACAAAACAAAATTCTTCTTCATTACTCTTCTGATATGACTGCAAATCTTGGTATGAGCTTCGTAATGAAACACATGTTGAACAAGACAATGAAGTCGGTTGTCGGATCAAGTTTATATCAACACTCTTTTCAGGCTCAGAGTTAGCTAATGGAGAAGGAATTTTACTGCAGATATCATCCAACAAATTGACTATAGGGTCATGAAAAACGTGAAAAGAATATTGAAATATATCCATCAGTTTTAATGAGACTGCATGACTTTCTACAGGCTGCTCATCCTTTTCTTTAGATATATTATGAAAATTTTCCTTTAAAATCTGAAATTATTTAAAACATAGTGGTACAGAATCATCCTGCATCATTTAATCATATGTTTTAGCTTCCAAGCCTTCATTTGCAACCTGAAATTCAATGGCATTCAGTGGCTACAAATATGGAGCTAAGGAGGATTCTATGTCACAAATGATTTCCTCAACAATTTCATGAGAAGGTTTCTCATTAACAACTTGCTCAAGAAGTTCATTATCTACCTCAACCTCAACATCAAAACTGAAATATTGTTGATTTCTAATATTGGAAAATTTTTCTTTCAGAAATTGAAATGAAGCAAAATATAAAGGCAAATATCCTTCACTTACTTCCAAATTTTCTATACTTTCCTCATCACTGTCATAGCTGATAGGCATCAACTGATCACTATTTTCAAGCTGCTGAAACTGAACTTCCTCCCACAAACCAATGGCTGATTTCTCTACAATATTAGCTTCGGTTTGGAGAACATAATCATCATCATACTGATCAAACTTTGGAAAATCGTCAATGTATGTAATGTCACCAATAATACATATTATATTATCAGATTGTTTCTCCTCGGATTGATCTACAAATCCATTTTCTGATCTATGGTGGCTGGGATTAGCAGAAATTTTTTTAGGTCTTGCAATCTCTTCTTTTTCTGGGATAAGTGGGTCATGATGATCTTGAACGGAAAATACATCTCTCATGGTGATCCTTTGCATCATTTCCTCTATTGTACTTACCAAAATGTCGAGCTTTACCTCTTAAGATGTAAGGTGCTCTGAAATGTTCTTCTTCTCTTCTTCCTTCAACTTTTCCCTTCTAATCGGAAAATTAGCCTCTACATCTACTGCATTTTTTTGCATCTCTTCAAGTGTTGCAAGGTTCCTTTATCTCAACTGAAACTCCATTTCTGAAGCAAATTCATCTGGGTATTGTAAAAGAGTTAAGCCAAGAGGGGGTCTTATATCAGTAGGTATCGAATAATAGACTTGATTGAATCTGGTAGAAAACTGTTGTATTGTCTCCCCTAGCTGTCGTTTCAGTTGGTAATACTCTTCTAGAATCAGGAAAGGGTTTTGTTTAATCACCCAACTGTTAAGGAAAACTTTGACGAAGTATGGGAAACCTGAGATGTGTTAGCCATCAATAAAATTTTGTTATAACTGATGATGGCTAAAATAGGTCTTTAGTCTTCAAGAAAAAGATTTCATGCAAAATTTGTGACTTATTGAAGCCTCTTTGTGTTCCTTGTCCAAAAAGGTCCATTTCCTTGATATTTTCACTTCAAAACCTTCAAAATCCTGATGTTCCCAAAGAAAAACTATTTCCTAAAGTCCCCATTTCCATCATTTCATTCCCCCATTTCATCTTCACAAACTGCCCCCATATCACTTATTTTTCTTCTAAAAAACCCCCTTTTCTCCTTCATTTACCCTTATTTTCCTTAAAAAATTCCCTTTAAAACCATTTAACTGTTTTTTATTTTTGTTTTAAAAATCCTTTTGGCCTTACTTGGAACACTAAAAAACCATAAAAACCCATAAAAAACCTTTAAAAAAGTTGTTTCGGTCCTTTTTAGGCCTTAAGCCCCTTTCGCTTAAATCTCGAGCCCCTTTTTCTGCAATAAGACCAGGCCCTATGACCAAAGCGCTAAGCCCATCGGTGTTTCAGCCTTTTTCCCTTGCCCATGACCTTTTCCTTTGTAAAATGATTTTCTGCCGATGCGAAGTCCCGATCGCTCCATCGCATCGCTCCACTTCATCGCATTGGCGCATCGGCAATTCCTATTCCCGTGTTCCCAGACCCTTTCTCCGTCGATATGCTGATCTCCCGATGAAATCTCCACCGTCGATCTTCCTCAAGATCTGACGGCTATTGCTCCATCACTCCATCGCTACATTGGCACATCACTCCATCGCTCCATCGCTGCAACAACTATCGCTTCATTGCTCCATCGCTGCATCGGCACATCGCTCCATCGCTCCATCGTCGCATCGGCACATCGCTCCACCGCTCCATCGGCACATCGCTCCATCGCTCCATCGGCACATCTCTATATCGCTCCATCGCTGCATCAGCACATCGCTCCATCACTGCATCGGCACATCACTCCATCGCTCCATCGCTCCATCGTTCCATTGCTCCATCACTCCATCTCTCCATCGCTCCATCGTACTTTCTCTTCTGCATTCCTTTCCTCTGCCGATGCGAAGTTCCGAGAACATCCCCACTGTCGATCTCAATTCTGATCTAACGGCCCTCTGCCCATCACTCTTGTCTCTCCCATCGGCCATCGGTCATCGCAACATTCCAATCCCTCCTTCCTGGACTCTTAACTCCGCCGATTTCCGATCCACTGAGGAAATCTCCACCGTCCAATCTTGATCCCGATCCAACGGCTCAGGATCACTGCGGAGGCACCCGGCCTGTATATTTTTCCATACCTCTATTTTCCTCGCAATACACTTTTTCTTTCAATTTATATTCCTGCTAGTCCCACCCGACAACGCGAGGCCTTCCCATTGTGTTCCCGTGAGATCTCCACCTTTCATCTATCTCCCCTCCCATATCTAACAGTCTAGATGCATTTTTTCACCCATTCCTCCATAATGATCTAAAAACCATTTTAAATGCAAAAAAGGCAGTTTTTCCTCCCGCCGTGCTATTCTCATCCCCCCACGTTCATCCTCAGCCATAGATCCGTATCCCCCAGATCCAACGGCCCAGATTCCATTTTGCGTTCATTTTCCTCCCTCTCCCCCTTCGTGCACTTTGAACACGAAATGGGTGGTTTTCAAGGGATACATGTCAGCCATTGGCGTGTATCATGTTCCCCTTGCCCATTACCACTTACTACCTTCCCTGCGTGAATACCACCTCTGTTATTCCTCGAAACCACTACTATTGTTCTTCATGCCAAACTCAAGTGGTGACCCTATTTTTCATGGTTTTGCGCCACGAAATCGTTCCCCGCTGCATTCATCTTGCCTCCTCACTGCTCCTTCTGCCTCCTTTAAGCCTCTGCTAGCTGTTTAGCCCCAAAATTTGCATGTTTTACATAACAATTGTGTGTTTGGTTGCAGGTCTTAAAATGTGGATTATTCAATAAAAACAGTCTCATAGCCAACGAAACAGTAGCACTGGGCTGAGGATCACAATCCTCAAAGCCTAATCAATGTAGAAAAGAAGCTTTTGCGGTGCCAATTCTCGATATTAAATCAATATTCCGTAGGCACTGGTTATGCAATCAAACCCTCCAGCATCGAAGAAAGCCACCTGTACACAAAAAAGAAGAAAAGATAGTGGAGATTAAAGTTTAAAGGATTAAAGCAAAGTATGAAGATTTGAAGTTAATCCTCAGTTTATAGGTTAAAAACACATTTTAAAACCCCGAAGATGATAAGAATGCCAAAAAACCAAATCAAAGGCCTAATTGAAGTTCAAAGTGCCAAATCAACACAAATCAACGAAGAAAGCCTCCAAATTCCACATCGGTGAGGCAATTAATCCTCAGAAATGCCACCTACAGGCCTATTTCCTTAAAGGAATACAAAGTTAATGCACAATCAGAGATATTTGCCAAAGACAGCTCAAAAATTAATTTCAGGCCTACCAAAGCCTCCAAATTCAACAAAAGTGACTGAAGTAGATAAAATTTAATTTAAAATTAATTAAAACAGAGTTAAAAGTATAAAATCTTCTCCACAAGGCCTCCAAAGGGTCGAGAAGCATTTACTCTGTATTAATTGAATAATTTACCTTCCTTTCACTCCACCTCCTCAAATTACCTATATATATATATATATATATATATATATATATATGAGGAGTTCATTATGATTGTTGGTTGAATACTTACTGAATGTAAATAGCTTTTGAGGCTGTTGAAGCTTTGTTTTGTAATTGAAGAAAAGATAAGCTTAGAAGAGAAGTTTGAAGCTGTAAAGACTCACTGGACTTGAATATTGTAACTGGTTTGAACATCAAATACAAAAGTTGATTTATGGGATCCTGGTCTACGTCAATGGTGATTTTTTTCTTACTGTAATCATTATTTTTTCTCATGTTTTCCATACTGTCCACTTTCTCTGATAAAGAACAGCAAATATAGATTAGGATTTACTGTAAAGTACCTTAAATCTCACTGATAGGCTTTATCTTTATGTTTTCTTCTAAATGTGTGTTTGGGAATGATTTCAATAGAGTGTAATCAGTTAAGGAATTTTTGTGAGCCCATGTCTTGCTGAGTAAAACTTGAGATTCTGTTCTTGAATGTTCTTGAAAAGTCTACTAAGTAAAGTTGAACTAGGGAAGTCTATGGTTAGCCCTGTCCTCTAGTTTATCTTCAACAGTTGCTTTGAAAAGTTCCCTTAAGAGTATGCCAAAAAAAGGATAGGTTCAAAGGCCTTACTTGATCTTAGGCTAATTTTTATGCTTATCTTGAATGTTTTTCTTAAGAATATACTGAAAGCAGGGTAGGTTAAAAGTCTTTACTTGATCCTAAGCTATTCTTTGTTTTATCTTAAATGTTTTCCTTTGGGAGTATGCTGAAAGCAGGCTAGGTTAAAAGTCCTTACTTAATCTTAAGTTGCCCTTTGTTTTCTTATATGTTTGCTTCTTTCACCACACTTCTTAATGTTCCACACCATAAATCAAATTAAAGAGATCCTTTGATATAGATGACTTGCCCCATGGACCATTCTTAAAACTTGTTGTGCAATTAAATCCTTTGTGACTCCATAGCCCAATGGATTGATATTGTTTCTTACCTATCCTATCAGCTGAACCATTCTTTCAACCTCCTCACACCTTTACCCCTCAGAAGACTTCCTTCATTTTGATGATATTCATTCCAACCAAAACAAACAAAACCCTTGTACTTCATCACTAGCCTAATATCATATCATAAGCCTTAAAGAAATATCTTTGAAAACACTTATGTAGAGAGATCCCTCTCTAAATCCAGGAAGGGTAGATACTAGGATTCCAAAGTGGTTTTGATGTAGGCTCTGCAGTGTCTGTTCTTGCCAATATTGCAAACTACAGAGGCCTAACATACTGGCAACCATATGGGGAAAAAACAATATTGAGTAATAGATAACTTCACAGCTCAATGAACCCCTATTTCTAAATGAAACAAGTGTCATCAAGACTGGTTATTATTGATTGTTTATGGTGAACAACAACCAAACCTTGAAAACAAGTAAAAAATCCTTCACCTGGCGACTCCATTGGTATTCAGTAGGCCTGCTGACCCCACTGGGTTTTCCTAAAACTCCACTGGTAAATTATTTTATCCTTCAAACATCATTCAAACCCAGTTAAGAAGACTTTGAGGATTGAGTTTTCTTTGAAAAAAGATTATTTAGCCTTTAAAATTCTGTCATACTTGGCTGAAATTTTCTCATCATTGGGTCTAAAAACACCACATAGTGGCTTCTAGAAGAATTTATACTAGAGCCTATCCTAACCCAAATCCTCCTGAGATAGTTGATAATCCAGAAAGTATCTTTAGGAAATCTCCTAAATCCAAGACTTCAACTATTGTAAGACCAATTAATATAGCTAACTATGTACCTAAAGATCTCTCAGCTCTACAAAATACACAAGTTGACTTAAGAACCCATCCAGAACTAAGTCACTTAGTGATATAGATCAGATAAACTTTGAGCCTCCACACTCACCCCAACATAGTGGTGAACATACTGATAGTAGAGAAACTACTCCACCTGACCTTCATTTCACTCATAACATTGGTTTCTCTCATCCTAGATCTGCTCAACAGTCTCTTGTTGGTCCAAGTACTTCTATTATCCATACACCCACTGTTCAAACTACTCCATTCCATCCTCTTTCTCCTTTCATAAACCCTCCACTTATAAATCCCCCATTTTTTCCACAACCTCCTATCATGGCAGTAGATATGCTCCCCTAGTCCTTCCTTTACCTTTAGCCAATTTTCCACAGGACAATCAGTACAAGATCCCATTATATGGTGCTAGTGGTTCCATTACTACTCAAATACATGTGGACAAGATGAATGACTATTTTGATAGAAATGAGATAGATGATGAAACCATTAAACTCAGATTATTTGCTCAAATTTTAGGGGGAGAAGAAAGAAAATGGTTCAAAAGATTAACCCCTCATAGTATTAATGATCTCCAAGCTTTCCATCAAACATTCATAAACAAATGGAAAGTTAGGAAGAACCCTCTCCAAATACTTTCATATTACAACAATCTCAAGAGAAATGATGGGGAAAGTGTTCAAGATAATTGCACTAGATTTAATAGTGTTTATAACGCACTACCCCCAGATTTAAAACCTCCACAAGGCTCAGATTTGGCCAAATTCCTTGAAGGATTTGATCCTAAAATGGCCTATTAGCTAAGAGAAAGGGATCCCTTAACTTTAGAAGACATGCAGAAGGGAGCTCTTAGTGTGGAAACCAATCTGATTGAGAAGAGAGCTAGAATGAAGACTGAGAAGAGGGTATCATATAGGGATGAAGATACACCTTCCACATCTAACTCAAAACTGGAAAGGATGTTGGAGAAGATGATGGAGAGAATGAGCATATATGAGAGAGCTCAATCTAGAGAAAATCAATCAGCTTCTCAAAACATAAATCAATCCCAAAACCAAAACCAGAACTTTAGGAGAAATCAACCTCAAAAAAAACAAAGAGATGTTGATCAACAAATCAAACCTCCTTTTCAAGAATATTATGTCAATGAGGATGAAGAAACAAATGAACAAAGAGAGGATGATCATATAAACATGTTGGGAGTAAGCAATGAGAATTTTGATTTCCTCCATGAAAGAAAACAAGGTCTATATACACCCTATGATGATAGAAGACCAGAAACTGAATACTATGAACCAGAATTTGAAAAATGCCATCATAGGATCACCTAAACAATATGACCTAAGAAGTAAAAAAAATCAAGAAAATCCCAAGAAGAAAACCTCTAAAAATTCTGCCAAAAAACAGCCCTGTAAATACCTCCAAAAAGACAACAGAAAATTATAAAAGAGTGGCTGAAAGTTCTGATCCAAACAAGGGAAAAAATGCCCAAATCAATGAAAAACAGAGTGGTGACCCTAGCATCACTAGCATTTTAGCTAATTTTCCTGAAAAAAAACCATTTTAATTGCTGTAAATAGTAAAAATCAGCAAGATGATTTTGCTAATGAATCAGTGACTAAGAACGCTGAATCAAACATTTTGAAAAATCAGATTCCTTTTATCCTAGAGAGTGAAATTGCCAAAATAAAAATCTTTGTTCCACTCACTGAGTTAGTCACTCAAAATGTATATAGATGTTAAGTTTTGAAAGCTATGAACATAGAAGAAATTCATGATACTGTTAACTTAAATGATGATGCAGCAGAGCTTCTGTTTGGTCCTAAGATTGAAAGAAAATTTCAAGAAGGAACCACCCCTCCATTCTAGATCAGTTTTTACATCCATGACAACATTTTTCACAATGCCATGCTTGGTTCAGGAGCATCACATAACCTCATTCCCAAAGTAATAATGGAGAAATTAGGCCTTGAGGTAACTAGACCTTATAAAGATTTATATTCCTTTGATTCGAGCAGAGTAAGAGGCCTAGGCCTTATAAAAGATCTATGTGTTAACTTAGCTCAAATTCCAGCCAAAATCTTAGTGATGGACGTTGTAGTGGCTGATATACCCCCCAAATATGGCATGCTTCTTTCAAGATCATGGGGTGATAAGTTGCAAGGTACTATGCATATGGATATGACTTATGCCACCATCCCTGTCTTCAGTCAACCTAGAAGACTCTATAGGGAAACACACATGAAATACATGGTGAGTAACCAAGAAAGACCACAAAACTCTCCTCTTTATTCCATACACACTAACCTTGACTCATTCATTCTTTACAATGATGACATTCCTAATGAGCAAGAGTTAGTCAATGAATCATCAGCAGATATAGTAGTCACTCCACATCCAAACATAGTGGCAACTATAGAGGAACAGGAAAATAAGGAGAAAACTAAAGGATAGTATGTTAATTCATAAAATTACAGCAAACAGATTAAAGGCCTTGAGGTCAAAAACAATCATAAATATAGTGCAGATCATGAAAATCAAAGAATAAAACCTCAAAACATTGAAAATATTGAGGAAAAAAACAAAATTCAACATAGTGCAGACCTGCAGGAACAACACAGTGACAGATTAATCAAACAAAATAGAGAGGACAACCATGAAATAAATGATAAATCTGAAAATATTCCTCTTTGGAGTATGAGTTTTGAGGGGTCTTTCTCTAAAACTAGTGCAAGAGAAGGCATATGGGTGCATAACACAGAAAACAATCATGCTGAGGGTCATTCCTATATATTAAAATTTCAATGCACGAACAACATAGCAGAGTATGAGGCTCTCCTTTTAGGCCTGCATTTATTGAAAAAATTAGGGGCTAAAAGAATAATAGTTCATGGGGATTCAGAATTGATAATTAGGCAAGTAAATGGGGAATACACTGCTAAACATCCCAGACGTCAAGCCTATAGAGATGATGCTATGGACTTGTTAAAAAAAAATTCTGAATTCCAACTTACCTTTGTCCCAAGGAACCAAAACATTCTTGCTAATGGATTAGCCTTTGCTGCTAGAACTTGTCTACCACCTTATGAAAGTAAGCAAAGCTCCACCCAAGTCAAATATATACCAGCTGTCTTAGATAATGAAAAATACTGGCAAGTTTTCGATGGAGATAAACAAATAGAAGACTTCCTATAGTCCAAAAATGAATTTGAAATAAAAAACCCAGATTCAGAGTATGAACAAGACTGTCCTACTGAAGAAAACCCACCTTTTCAAGAAGAAAAGTCTCTTGAGATTGTTGAAATAAATCTGTTAACCCATCAACCCAAACATATAACAGAAAATAGCACAGATTTAGAAAACGAAGACTGTTGAGTCTCAAATCTGCATCTTTCCTATACACCATTCTAGACCTTTTTCATTCACCTGAACCTTCCAAGTTGTCAATATCATTGTATATTAATTGTAAAAGAGCATCTAAAATGGTTTTTAACTATATTTTGTGTCTGCTATTTGATTTAGATTTTTTCTCATTTAGCTGCGGAATCTTGCCACTTTCCGCAGCTGCTGCAACTTTTCACATCCATTTTGTGAAAGTCTATGTTACAGGTGTCTTCAGGAAAAACGAGCCACATGGGTAAGTCAGAAATGATGTGGACATGGATCATGTCCTATTGGCTCGAGCAAATTCACCTAAGGAGGCTGCGGTCAAAAGTGGCCAAGTGGAAGTCAACCGTAGAGTCCCATGGTGACAGGACTCTGTTTCTAATCACGTGAGGATTTGCATGACCGTTTCTAACTTACGGGAGACACATCAACTCCTGTACACGGCTCCATAAGCTGAATCCAACATCCACTCTTCATATATTTACTCCTCAACGCGGCCATGATCCTAGATCTCTAGACGTAATGGTTTACGTGTTTTCTATCAGCATAAACTTTAGGGAATTAGTTATATTTCCTTTGTTATAAATAAAGTGTTTGCATATGCATATTAGATTAGTCTCCATTAGCCTCCAGATAGCTCTGTAATGTAATTACGTTGCCACTGTGCCGTAATATTATCTCTCTGTTATGACTGCATTTTAATATATAAGAAGACTCTGTTTCCAAGCGTAATTCATATTTGAAGGCTGTTGCCAAGGCTGGTGCAGAGGGCCCCTGCACATGCTGAGGTTTTGTGCATTATTGTATAGTTCTTGTTTTATTTCTTTAAGCTCATTGTGCCATAAGTCATTCATGTGTTTATACATTTCATATTTCATGGTATTTATGCTTCATCTATGTTTATAATCTTTCATGCTTTACACTTTACTTCTGCCCATAATATTTCATGTTTTATGTTAACTGATCAGTGTTCTTGTTTCAGATTACAAATAGGAAGCCCGGGCATTTGCATATCTTTTGACTAATGACATGGAATCAATATTGTTCTGCTGCTAATTTATTTTTCTTAGTTCATGTTTAATTTCAGTACTGCTTTGTTTATTTCAGTCTAGCACATTTGTTTCAGTAGTTAGATTTAGACATATTAAATTTCTCATGTCATTTTCAGTTACCTCCGAAAGCCACAGCTGGACTCATGGTGAGGGATTGAAGTATGAGTGTGTAGTTTGATATTAGTTTACTTTCTGCAAGTTAGATATATTAAATTTCTCATGTCATTTTCAGTTACCTCCGAAAGCCACAGCTGGACTGACGGTGAGGGATTGAAGTATGAGTGTGCAGTTTGATATTAGTTTAATTTCTGCAAGTTAGATATATTAAATTGCTCATGTCATTTTTAGTTACCTCCGAAAGCCACAACTGGACTGATGGTGAGGGATTGAAGTATGAGTGTGTAGTTTGATATTAGTTTCTTTTTCTGCAAATTAGATATCATATTGCTCAAGTTGTTTATGGTTACCTTCGAAAGCCATAGCTGGACTAATGGTGAGAGATCAAAATATAAATTGATGTAATTTGATTTAGATTTACTTTGTTGCAATTCTTGGATTTCTTTAAGCATAGTTTCTTTTGTGTTTAGACAACAGCAAGGATAGTTTGGTTTTCATGCTCAATAGTTCACTGTTTTGATTTATTAGGTTAGCAGCACATTTTCATTTCCTTTCAAGTTTTGTCATTGTATGTTTCAAATTCCTTTTGAAGTTTCAAGTTGGTAAATCATTATAAAGAATATCATTGCCTTGAACAATCATAACCATACTTGTTTTTATTTTAGAATTTCCATCTCACATTAGAAAACTAAAAACGACAAAAAGATAAGAAATAGGTTATCTTGCACATATAGTGCGCCACACTTCATTAGCTTACGAATCCCGGATTGATAAATTAATGTAGCAATTTAGGACACACTAAATTGACCAAACATTTTGGCGTCGTTGCCGGGGAAGTGTAACTAGGTAGCCAATTTCTTTAAAAAAAAAAACAAAATAATAAAAGAAAGGAAAACTTGATAACTTCTTGAAGTATGCTCTCCTCTTGCACCTAGTGTGATCTGGAGGATCAGAAAAGAGAGTTATTGGTTTAGTAATTTCTTAAGTATGCTCTCTTCTTGCACCTAGTGTGACCTGGAAGATCAGAAAGAGAATTATTACCCCAACTTTTAAAAATAAAATAAAAAAATAAAAAAAAATAACATGCATAGAGCAAGAGATTCTAGGGAAAGGTTTATAGCTAAATCCATGAGTTCGATTTTTACAACTCCATCTTCTTCAAGGCATAGACAAGAATCACCACCATTTACCCCTAGCCTTAAGATTTTTGGAATTCAAGGAACAGATGAATTAGAGGATTCTCCTATACCACCTACTAAATCCCATTTAGAAAACAAAGAGACTCTCTCTCATCCTCCCTTGATAGAAGAACCAGAGGACTTTAAGGACTCTAAAGAAAATATCATGGCAGAGGAAATAATATATGGATTTGGAGGTAGAGGTAGAGGTAGAGGAGGAGGAAACAATGGAGACAACAATGGTGAAGATAATAATGGAAGAAATAGGGAAGGAAGATAACTTGTTTGGATTCCCTATAGTTGATGAGGAAACTCATACAAAAATGAAAAATATCTCACCATCTGTCCTCCCTAACTTTTATGGATTGCGAAGTGAGGATCCTGAAACATTTTTGTTTGAGTTTGAAGTCGTGTGCCGAACTTATGACTATATGGAAGACTCTCAAAAACTCAAACTGTTTCCTTCAACATTGAAGGGAGCTGCTTTGAAATGGTTCATGGGATTAGCCACTCAATCTATTAGGACTTGGAATGATATGAATTTTTTTTTTTTTGGATAGATACTTGGACTATTGTATGCCCACCAATCACAAGGATGAGGTATTCAAAATGATGCAAAAAGAAGATGAAAATTTGGAAGACTTACTAGAAATATTTCAATACAACTTGAAAAGAGCAAAGATGAGCAACTTAGATGATGAAACCTTGAAAGCCCTCATATTAAAAGCCATTAGAGATGAATGGATAGATATTTTAAACATGATGGGAAAGGAGACATTTCTCAACTTCCACTTCGTGACATAACAGAACTATGTGTCCATCTCTCAAGAGGAAAATCTAAAACAGGAAAAGGGCCTAGGGATCCTTCTCTTATTAGGGCCAACAAATCTGCAACTGGCTCAGTAAGTAGGGCAGAGATTGGTAACATGCTTGATGAATTCAAAACCGATATCTTAGGGAGCCTTAGTGAACAACTAGACACCCTTAAAATCCAAAACAAGCAGAAAGCAGAAACAGATGCTCTAGCCATCTTTTGTCCGAAATGTAGGAAGAAAAATGCTTTAAGGGAATGTCCCTTGGATGAAAAAGTTGTAGAAACATGTATAATTTTCTCAGAGAATCATGAGATCAAGGATTGTCCTTCAATTCCTGGACTCAAAGTTGTCTTTCAAGAAGACCCAAATTCAGTAGAATCTCTCTGTTTTGTTGCAAGAAGACCTTGGCAGGGACAACAAACTCAAGGGTTTAAAAACCCTATGAATCTTCAAACCCCACCAAATTGGAATCCTTGGCAACAACCTTGGCCCCAACATCAAAATCCATATCAACCATGGGTACAAGGGATGCAAAATCATTATGGGAGATTTGCTCAATTTTATCAATATCCTCCATCTTTTCAAAATCAACAAGCTCCACAACTTCCAAACCCAAATCCACAACTTTCATTGCCATTTCCACAACAACAACCTTCTCAACAAAATCCAAATCCTCAGCTCATGCTCCCATACCAACAAAAGACAAATCAACTTCCAGCTCAGCCATTGCCAAATCCTAACAATAAAAATCCTCAGAATACTTACATGGTAGAAGGACAACAATTTCCTACCTATATGATTGTTCCTCTCAACGATGTACAACTCAGATCTGGTAGAGTTTTAGAAAAACCTTCTATAGATATTCAAGAGAAAGATACCTCTGAGGAGGACTCTCTTCAAGTCAATAAGGGTTCTGAGGAAGAATCTCTTCAAAATTCAAACATTCAAAAGAAAAAGAAAAGTCAACACCCACAACTCCTATAGTTGAGCAACCTGCATCTTTATCTACACCTCCTTTTCCTGAAAGACTACAAATTGACAAGGGGGTGGAAAAACAAATATTGTTGCCTAACTATGATTTTCTAGATGAATTGAAGAATGTTTGTATCAAGATTCCCTTGCTACAAGCCATTCGAGAGATTCCTATTCTAGAAAAAACAATAAAGGAGTTGAGTTTCAAAAGACCAGGAAGGAAACTAAAAGACACAAGAAGAATCCACCTGGTAGGAAAGATTGCAGATATTATGATGGGAAAAATTACCATGTAGAAGTATGTAGATCCAGGAAGTCCAATTTTCAAAACACATATAAATGGGATAGAAATTCCAAACACATTGATTGACTTAGGGGCTGCTATCAACATTATGAGTAGACAGACTATGGACCAGCTAAAACTTCCTAACCTTCTTTTTACACCTACTTTACTGCAACTTGCAGATCGATCAATTATTAAACCAGACGGTGTATTAGAAGATATTTCAGTCTCCTTAGATTCTTGGGAATATCCGGTAGATTTTATGATTTTGACTCCCAAGAGTAATCTAGGAGGGCACCCACTTATTTTAGGAAGACCTTGGCTAGCCACAGCTGATGCTTTTATTAGTTGTAGATCTGGGGACATGTACATTTCTAATGGTAATTCAACAAAGAAATTCAATTTGTATTCTCCAGCAAGAGCAATCACAGAAGTAGGAGACAATGAATGGGTTGATGATGAGGACACTATACAACCTGTCTTTACCATTTCTGAAATCAGTGAGGATAGTCAAATTCCGAACACATTAGAAAATTTTGAGATATCTTCAGAATATGACCCCACACAATTTCAGTTGGAATCTGACATAGAATATTTATCATCAAGACAAATGTCTCTTTACTCTATGGAAGAGTTTGGTAGTTCTATTATTGAGATTTTTCCAGGAAAAACACTGAATATCAACAAACTTTTGGAAGAATCACAACAAGAAGAACTAACCAAAATCTTGCAAAAACATTCTACTGCATTTGCATGGGAGTATACTGACATGAATGGTATTGATCCTAAGACTTGCATCCATCATATCTATATTGAGGAAAACAGTAGACCAATCAGACAACCTCAAAGAAGGATGAATCCAAATCTTAGGGAGATAGTGAAAGAAGAGCTCCAAAAACTTCTCAATGTAAACTTCATTTATCCAATTTCAGATAGCCGATGGTTTTCTCCTTTGGTTATAGTACCTAAAAAGAATGGTAAATGGAGAGTATGCATTGATTACAGGGAATTGAACAAAGCAACTTTGAAGGATCACTTTCCTTTGCCTTTTATCGATCAAGTATTAGATACATTAGCAGGTAAAAAGTACTTTTCATTTTTGGATGGTTTTAGTGGCTATAATCAAATTCAGGTAGCACTTGAAGATCAAGATAAGACCACATTTACTTGTCCATGGGGAACTTTTTCCTATCGAGTACTTCCTTTTGGGTTATGTAATGCACCTGCAACATTCCAAAGAGTAGTACTAGGAATTTTTTTCTGATCTAATCCATGATTGTGTAGAGGTTTATATGGATGATTTTACAGTTTATGGTAATTCATTTGAAGAGGCATTAGAAAATTTGGAAAAGTCCTTATAAGATGTAAAGAAACAAACCTTTCATTAAGCCATGAAAAATGCTTTATGATGTTTACTGAAGGTATTGTTTTGGGGCATCATATTTCAGGAGATGGGATTAAGGTTGATAGATCAAAAGTTGAAGTCATCTCCAAGTTGCCTATTCCAAATTGTCAAAGAAATGTTAGAAGTTTTCTAGGATTTACTGGTTACTATAGAAGATTTATAGAAAACTTCACTAAAATAGCATCTCCACTCTTCAAATTGCTTACAAAAGACTGTGAATTTAAATGGGATCCTGATTGTCAATCAGCTTTTGAAACTTTGAAAACAAGAATATCTGAAACACCTATCTTGAGAGGACCAAATTGGAAACTCCCTTTCCATATTTCTACGGATGCTTCAGATACAGCTCTAGGAGCTGTGTTGGGTCAAAAAGATTTAGTTCCTTATGCCATTTATTATACCAGTAAAAATTTGACTCCCACAGAGTTGAACTATACTGTGACTGAAAAAGAGTTTTTAGCTGTTGTTCATGCAATTAGTAAGTTTAGACATTACATAACAGGCTATGAAACTTTTATTCATACTGACCATTCTGCAATTAGATATTTAATGAACAAACCTGTTACTAATGGCAGAGTGACAAGATGGCTTTTACTTTTGCAAGAATTCAATATTACGGTGTTGGATAGACCAGGAAAACAAAATACAGTAGCTGATTTCTTGTCTAGGATTCAGAATACTAAAGAAGATTCTCCTGTAGAGGATAAGTTTCCTGATGAATACTTGTTTGCGGTAACTATTAAGACTCCTTGGTATGCAGATATTGCTAACTATTTGGTTACAGGGAAACTGCCTTCACATTTATTTCCAAGTGAAAAACGAAAAATTATTCAGGAGAGTTCAAAATATTCATGGATTTCTAATGAATTGTTTAAAACAGGGCCAGATCTTGTGATCAGAAGATGTGTCAGGGAAGATGAAATGCCTGATATTCTTAAGGCATGTCATGATGAAACATGCGGTGGACACTTTGCAGACAAAAGGACGGGCTATAAAATCCTCTCTTTAGGATATTATTGGCCTTCCCTCTTCAAAGATGCAAAACAATATGTCAAAAGGTGTGACAGCTGCCAAAGAGTAGGGAAACCTACCCTTTCAAATGAAATGCCATTGCAACCACAGGTACTCATTGAACCCTTTGAAAAATGAGCTTTAGATTTCATTGGACCTATTAATCCACCATCTAAACAAAAGAAGTATATATTGGTTTGTACTGATTATGTTACTAAATGGGTAGAAGCCAAAGCATTAGTATCTGCTACTGAAAATTCAGTTGTTCATTTTTTTTATGAGGATATTTTTACTCGCTTTGGTGTTCCAAGAGAAATTGTGACAGATCAGGGGAGCCAATTCACATCCAATTTGGTGGAGAAGTTGATGGAAGAATACAAAATCAAGCACAGAAGATCTACTCCTTATCATCCGCAAGCAAATGGTCAAGTGGAGTCCACAAATAAAGTTCTTGAAAGTATCATCACCAAAACTGTTCATCTACATAGAAGAGATTGGGCAGAAAGGCTTCCTGAAGCCTTGTGGGCCTACAGAACTACATGGAGAAATACAACAGGACATTATCCCTATGAACTTGTTTATGGGAAAGAAGTCCTGCTCCCCATTGAGTTCCAAGTCAAGACCTTCAAGATAGCAGTTCAGTTGGGGATGGACTTATCAGAAGCCCAAAAGCATATAATGGAGCAGTTGAACGAGCTAGATGAGATCAGAAAAGAGGCAATTCTAAGAACTGATCTAGTTCAATATCAAAGAGCTAAATGGCATGACAAGTACATCAAAGAAAAGAAGTTTCAAGAAGGAGATTGGGCATTGTTATTTGATTCCAAATTTAAATATTTTCAAGGAAAATTTCACACTCATTGGCTTGGGCCATATGATATTGACAAGATCTTTAGCAATGGAGCGGTAAGAATCAAGACCATTGATGAGTTTCAAACTCCTCTTATTGTGAATGGCCACAGATTGAAAGTTTATCATAAGCCACTCTCAAAAGAGGAATTTGTCAAAATTTTTCAAGAAAATTCTGCAATCAGGCTGGTACAGAGAAATTCTTCTTCTCCACCAGCCTAGCTTTTGTTCTTTTCAGTTTAAAAAAAAAAAAAATTGTATAAGCCTGAAAACCAATCACTGATTGGCAGTCTTATATAGAAAATATAGGGTGAAAATCAAGAACACCTGACACCCTATATTTTCTAAAAAAAAATAAAAAATCTCTCTTTCATTTCACAAGTTTTGTGACCACCCACTCCATTCCATTCCACTTCATTTCACTCCACTTCATTCCATTTCACTTCATTTTTCATTCCATTTTACCATTAAAATTCTCTTTCATGACCATTTCCATTTAGTCATTTTTCATCCGTTCATTTCCATTCACCCAAATAATAGTTGTGTCAGTTTCCGTAGCTGACATCTATTTCCGCAGCTGACACCAGTTTCCGCAGCCAGAAGCAGATTCCGCGGCTACCACTCTGTTTTTAAAAGAATGTACAGCCAGATGTTATTTCCATAATCATGAAATAAAATGCAGGTATGAGGACCAAAAATGAAGACATGGAGCATTCAAGATATCAATGAAGAGCAACTAATTGAAGACCAAGGAAAAATGGCAAAGATTCCAAGGTATGAGTAAAAATTCATTTCAAATGGAATTTAAAACACATTTTTATATAGTTCTAAACCATAAGCTCCATCCATTATGTGCAATGATTATATTGACAAACTCCGTAACCCTTTCACGATCTCCATATGATCCTCCTGCATTCATTCTCAAACGGTCCCATAATTAAACCTCCGATCTTCACTCATACTCCGATATTCCACCTGTGACAATGAGACGTAGTTGATTTGACCACGGCTTCTTTCAGCCGCATAAAATCCATAGCCGTTGTTTAAACGTGCTTATATTTATTTTGCAGCCACTAAATTTTAAAACACTGCCGGATGTGTTATATTCCTCCTATTGTTCTATTAATCTCACAGTCGCATTTCCGCCGTGCTCACGTAACCCTTCTCTGTTCCGCTTCTCTCCATTTCATTCTCTGTTACGCTACAGTCTGTATACCCACTCTATGATATCTACCTACAGTCATCGTGGTCATTTCTGTTCATTCAGCTGTCCTACTTCCATTGAACCCTCCTCACGCAGGCAAGTTTTTAAAGAGCAGAAAGGAGGATGGGTAAATTGTTGAGAGCAGAACCAGAGGGACCTAAATTCATGGAAGGATATCCGCAAGTCAGGGATATATTGAAGAAGGCAAAGTGGCTGTGGTTTATCCAAAAGTTTAGAGGCTACCATAAAGTGGTGACAAAAGCGTTTGCAAGGTATTTCAATGGCCTGGAAGTAGAGATTGGAGACCTTAAGTTTACGGTGAATGAGGCATCTATAGCATCTGCCACAGAACTTCTTCAAGAGGGTGAACATTGGTTTAAGAACAAAAGCATTAGTGATGAAGCCTGGAGAGTAATTCTACATAACCCAGGTATGGACATAACTATTTTTAAAAGAGGAATTCATGTTCATGCTTTGAAAGAGGAATTGGCTACTTTGCTGCTAGTTGTTCAAAAATTCATCACCTGTGAAGGCCGTTTTGGGTCCATGTATATGTACCATACCAGATTGCTGATGAATTTTCTAGATAATCAAACTCTCAATCTCCCATATTTTCTATTAAATAGTTTGAAGAAGATTTTTGTGATTGTTCAAAAACATTTAGGGGATGTAGAACCACATCTATATCACCATGGTCTTGTAAAAATTTTGATTGAAAAAGAGTTAAAGGAGAAGAAGGACACATGGGAACAAATTTTGATTAGAAATTTCTTTGAGGAACCTCAAGAAATTCCTGAAGGTAGCACATCAAGAAGGAGTAGGAGAAAAAGAACAAATGATGAAACTCAAAGTACTCCTACTACTACAATTGAAAGAACTAGTAAGGAAGAGAGACTGTCAAAAAGGAAGAAGAAAGAAACCAAGGGTAAAAAGCCAATAACATCAAAAGAGAGAAAAAGTATTGAGGCTATACATCAAACCCCTTATTCCGAAGAAGAAGATCATCAAGTGTTATTTGAGAGATTGGTTCATCTTCAAGAACAATTATCTATAGCCAAGAAGAAAGAGAAAGGGAAACAAAAGAAAAAAGATAGTGGTCCACAGCGTGTGAGAAGAAGTTCCAGGCTTAAGGGGAAGTTGAGGAAAACGCAAATGAAGGGACCTCATTTTATCGATTTGGGAGAAGAAACATCTGAATAGTCCCCAGCTGACTATAGTCCATCTCACTCTCAGTCAGTCAGTGAACCTGGTTCATTTCATTCTCAGTCAGACATTGAACATAGTCCATCCCATTCTCAGCCAGATGTTGATGTGAGCCCTTCTCAGCCAGATTTTGAAGAAAACTCTCCTTCACAGCATTTTGGGGACAGCCTAATAAAAATGACACCTGATATAGACCCCAAGCAGCAAGAAGTATATTATTATATAGAATCTTTAGAAAAAGCAGCTACAGGTCCCAGTACTTCGTCCATTCAGCCTCACATATCACAAAATGATCTAGTCCAATCACTGAAACAGGAAGTCTTTGAGCTAGAGCTTTTAAATAAACACATTAAAAATGAAAATGAGACATTGAAGGAACAAAGCAAATTGGAAAAAATCATTCATGATAATACCATGCTACATCTGGGAATATGGCAGAAGAAGAACAAGAAATTGAAAAAGAAATGCCAGAAGTTAAACAGAGCACTGGTTAATATCAAATTCAGATGTTTAATGAAGAAACCCAGGATGTTAGCAGCACTAAGGAAGAGGAGGAGAGGATTGGATGTACTGGCTGAAGTGTCAAGGGATATGAACTGAAGAAGGATTATCAAAATTTTGGTTGCATGAGGACATGCAACACCTTCACAGTGGGGGTATGTTGAGTCTCAAATCTGCATCTTTCTTATACATCTTCCTAGACCTTTTTCATTCACCTGAACCTTCCAAGTTGTCAATATCATTGTATATTAATTGAAAAAGAGCATCTAAAATGGTTTTTAACTATATTTTGTGTCTGCTGTTTGATTTAGATTTTTGCTCATTTAGCTGCGGAATCTTGCCACTTTCCGCAGCTGCTGCAACTTTCCGCAGCCATTTTTTGAAAGTCTATGTTACAGGTGTCTTCAGGAAAAACGAGCCACATGGGCAAGTCAGAAATGATGTGGGCATGGATCGTGTCCTATTGGCTCGAGCAAATTCACCTAAGGAGGCTGCGGTCAAAGGTGGCCAAGTGGAAGTCAACCGTAGAGTCCCACGGTGACAGGACTCTGTTTCTCATCACGTGAGGATTTGCATGACCATTTCTAACTTATGGGAGACACATCAACACTTGTACACGGCTCCATAAACCGAATCCAACATCCACTCTTCATAGATTTACTCCTCAACGCGGCCATGATCCTAGATCTCTGGACGTAATGGTTTACGTGTTTTCTATCAGCATAAACTTTAGGGAATTAGTTATATTTCCTTTGTTATAAATAATGTGTTTGCATACGCATATTAGATTAGTCTCCATTAGCCTCCAGATAGCTCTGTAATGTAATTACGTTGCCACTATGCCGTAATATTATCTCTCTGTTATGACTGCATTTTAATATATAAGAAGACTGTTTCCAAGCGTAATTCGTATTTGAAGGTTGTTGCCAAGGCTGGTGCAGAGGGCCCCTGCACACGCTGAGGTTTTGTGCATTATTGTATAGTTATTGTTTTATTTCTTTAAGCTCATTGTGCCATAAGTCATTCATGTGTTTATACATTGCATCTTTCATGGTATTTATGCTTCATCTCTGTTTATAATCTTTCATGCTTTACACTTTACTTCTTCCCATAATCTTTCATGTTTTATGTTAACTGATCAGTGTTCTTGTTTCAGATTACAAATAGGAAGCCCGGGCATTTGCATATCTTTTGACTAATGACATGGAATCAATATTGTTCTGCTGCTAATTTATTTTTCTTAGTTCATGTTTAATTTCAGTACTGCTTTGTTTATTTCAGTCTTGCACATTTGTTTCAGTAGTTAGATTTAGACATATTAAATTGCTCATGTCATTTTCAGTTACCTCCGAAAACCACAGCTGGACTGATGGTGAGGGATTGAAGTATGAGTGTGTAGTTTGATATTAGTTTACTTTCTGCAAGTTAGATATATTAAATTGCTCATGTCATTTTCAATTACCTCCGAAAGCCACAGCTGGATGGATGGTGAGAGATTGAAGTATGAGTGTGTAGTTTGATATTATTTTACTTTCTGCAAGTTAGATATATTAAATTTCTCATGTCATTTTCAGTTACCTCCGAAAGCCACAGCTGGACTGATGGTGAGGGATTGAAGTATGAGTGTGTATTTTGATATTAGTTTCTTTTTCTGCAAATTAGATATCAGATTGCTCAAGTTGTTTATGGTTACCTCCGAAAGCCATAGCCGGACTAATGGCGAGGGATCAGAATATAAATTGATGTAATTTGATTTAGATTTACTTTGTTGCAATTCTTGAATTTCTTTAAGCATAGTTTCTTTTGTGTTTAGACAACAGCAAGGATAGTTTGGTTTTCATGCTCAATAGTTCACTATTTTGATTTATTAGGTTAGCAGCACATTTTCATTTCCTTTCAAGTTTTGTCATTGTATGTTTCAAATTCCTTTTGAAGTTTCAAGTTGGTAAATCATTATAAAGGATATCATTGCCTTGAACAATCATAACCATACTTGTTTTTATTTTATAATTTCCATCTCACATTAGAAAACTAAAAACGACAAAAAGATAAGAAATAGTTTATCTTGCACATATAGTGCGCCACACTTCATCATCTTACGAATCCCGGATTGATAAATTAATGTAGCAATTTAGGACACACTAAATTGAACAAACAAAGACCTAGAAGTGTTGCAATCTAAAGATCACAACTTTCCAAAAGGACTGGTCCCATTAGAAGAATTGTTTGACTTGAAAGATGTTTCCAAAAAACCAAAACTAGAACCTATTGAAACTGAAGTGGAAGAATGCAACATAGGCAGTGAGGAAAAGCCCAAAATGATAAAACTATATAAGACACTGCCAGCTCACATTAAACTGAAATACATTGAGTTATTTAAAGATTTTTCTGATGTATTTGCATGGAGCTATGAAGATCTAAATCATATGATATAGAAATAATCTAGCATTGTTGGAAATATTGTCATTGATGGCAAAGAAGTGGCAAAGGAATTGGCATCTGAAACAGTAACTAAGAACAAAGAAAGAGTGCATCTGCAGTTTGAGCTATAGAGAGCAGTATCAGTCAAAGAGTAGGGACAAGCAGTGAATTGAAAGTTGTCCAGAGACAGTATAGGAAGAAAAAGGCCATCAAATAAAAAAAAGGGGTTATGCATTCTCTGAGAATTATATGTATATTCTTGATAGAATTCAGAAGGAAGGATAGTTGAGTCCTTGTGGAAAACTATGACTCGTTGTCCATAAACATCATAAACCCTGTGGCAAGGATTCAAAATTAAAGATTTAGTGTATAAATTGAAGGAATTAATGGTTGCGGAGATATGATGGTTTTGAATGTAGCGTAGATTATAATTGCGATGGACCATAGTACAGTGATCAGCTTGCGAAATCAAGAACTTGAATTTGCAGTTAGAAGCAGAACTGCGACAGGATAGAACTTCGAACATGCAATGGAAGGTTGATATATTATATATATCATAGCAGAATTGAAGACAGAGTGACATTGTGCTGTGTCGAGGTCGGAAGGCAGCAACCGGTGTAAAGAATGTATGTTAAAAGACTCAAACGAAATTGTGAACAAAGCGTTAAACTTAGCAATGGAACTGTAATAAAAGGCAAAACATTAAAGTGCAACTTAATTATAATAATACATTGAAGTGTGGGAGGAACCTTGAAGGCGGAACCGTACAAGGAACAGTGAAAGGGGTTTCCGGTTTTTATCGCACTTCTTTTGCGGGTTGAGCGGTATTCAAGAGGTTGGATCCGACTCCATAGAACGGGCGACAAGCGTCCCTGTACGACTCCACAAAACCGCTTGTCACTACGCACCATCGCGCGTTATTATTCGACCCAGGATACCTAGCGATATCGATACAAGTCGTTGATCTGGGAAGGAGCCATTGAACGGTGATCATTTGATAAAGATGTGCAAAGGTTAACCAATGTACGGCGGGCCATCGCGCGTTATTGTTCACACATCTTCGCTGAGCGATATCCGTCTGATCAAGTGAGGCGGCACGACACGATTACAATCGTCGGATGAAAACGATCGATAGCAATGGGCCCCAGTTTTAAATAATATTGATTAAGCCGTTGATTATGCATGTGGGGCCGGATCCAAAGGTCTATTTTTAAAAAGGCCATTTGATAAAAGCGCAGATTATTAATATAAATATTTAATTACCAAAGGTTGTGAATAATATTTATTTATCAAATTCCATGAATTTGATAAATAAAATTCCAATAAAAGAAATAAAACCATCAATGGCACGTTTATATTAATTAACCTTGGCTATAGTATTATTTGGCAGAGAAAAAGATTACCTTTGGGACAATTCATGCATGGAAGAACGAAGATTGGATTTTCAATTTGGATTGGTTCGAATTTTAATATGAATACCATTAGTAGTTGAGTGGTTTTCTACTCATGGCATTGTTAAAGGAAAAACTATATAAGGAGAAGTGCATTATGGTTCAGAGTGTGCACGTGAAAGGGTTGTTAATAAATAAATCTCTTTAAGAGATATCTGCATAGATGATGCACCTATGGATATGATCTAGAAATGATAAATCTCTACAATGATCGGCAAAAGAAATGATGAAGACATGACGGAAGTCTGATGAAGAAATTGAAGAAATATGATAAATCTGAGGGTTGAAGCCTTCTGTATGGAAGTGGAAGTATCCTGCCAGTAAAAGCTGGTGTTAAAATCAGGGGGTTAGAGCTCCCTTCCAGTAGTGGCTGGAGAACGAGGAAAAGGTTGTCGCCTTACTGCAGGTGGGTGCCTACGTGCTGGTATAAGTCTGAGCCAGCATATATTGTAAGAAGTTTTCTTTATAATAAAAATTGAAGATTGAGATTACAGCAGTGGTGTTTTTCTCCCGAATTGGGTTTCCACCTTAAATATTGGTGTTCATATGTGTTACTTATGTTTTATGGTTTGTTCTGTTATTTCTGTTCATGCTTACTGCGTGCTAAACATCTGATGAATGAATGATGCAATAAGATCTCTGGACATACAAGTTGGATTCAGTAATGTAGCATATGGTTTTAAAGAGAAAGGAAAAGTAAAAAATTTCAGTCAGCTCTAAATACTGATTCACGCCCTTTTCAGTATTTTTCCCAACAATTGGTGTCAGAGCCAGGTCCTTCTGAAAAAGCTTAGCCACTAGAAGGAAGATCAAGCAAGATGAGCAATCAAGATGGAACAACATCTATCAGGCCTCTTCTCTTTAACGGAAACAATTTAATCTTCGGGTAAACAAGGATGAGATCCTATCTTCAGTCTCTGGGAGCAGAGGTATGGGCAATTTTTGAAGGAGGATATCAATATCCAGCTGCCGTACCAACAAATCCGACAGAAAGAAAGAATTATGAAACAAATGCAAAGGCGGTCAATGCTCTATTGGAAAGTCTAACTGAATCAAAATTTGTCAAATTCATGCAACTGAATATAAAAAAGGCAATATGGGACAAAATCATTCTAAGTTATGAAGGTGATGCAAAGGTAAAAGGTTCTAAACTCCAAACTCTCAGAATTCAATATGAGAATCTAAAAATGGATAATGAGGAGAGCATTGCCAATTTATTTTTACGACTTGATGATATTGTAAATCGTATGAGAAATCTGGGAGAAACAATAACCAAATATACTTTGGCTGAGAAAGTCTTAAGATCACTAATGACAAAATTTGAGTCAAAAGTTTCTACTCTTGAAGAAAAGCAGGATCTTCAAAATATTATTGTGGTGCAACTTCATGGCATACTAACTGCATATGAAATGAGAAGAGGAGGACCATCTGAAGTCAAAGAAGCAGTCTTTAGAACCTATACAAAAGGGAAGGAAGTAAAAAAACATAAGGATTGGGATATATCTCAGAAGAAGATGAGATAAACTTTGTAAAGAAACTTCAACTTGGCATAGGACGGTTCAGAGGTAAGATTCCTTTAAAATGTTTTGATTGTGGAAGAGTTGGTCATTATTCTACTGAATTTCCTCATAAAGAAACACATAAAAAGGGGAAGGAAGTAGTAAGAAGGAATAAGAATAGTTATATCACTAGAAAAAGTTACTATACTCATGAAGACAGTGATGGGTTATCTGATAGTGAGGAAGAATGTGAACAAGATCTTAGACTTCTCATGGCATTTGAAAAAGAATATAGAGAAGAAAAATATACTTTTGTGGATGCTCTAGAAGAAAATGATTTTCTTGATGAAAACAATCAACTCAAAATTGGCTTAGAATAGAGTAAAATAATCATAGAAACTCTGAAAAATCAGCTTGAAGAAAAAGAGAAACACAATGAGAAATTAGAGTGTGAAGTAGTAAGTCTAAGAAAAGAACCTGAGAAAGTAAGGACTCTGAATCTTAGATTTGCTAAAGGATCTGAAACCTTAGATGAGATTATCAAGGTACAACGTTATCCCCTTATAAAGACAGGTCTTGGATATATCGAAGAATCTTCTCAGGCTTCAGCACCAAATTATCTAAAAGCAGCTACTGCCGGTATACAACATGCTACCACTCAGCAAGGGAATAAAGAATATTTGCAGGTAAAGCATGATCATCTCAATTCAAAGAACACTAACAGGAATATCTTTCATAGAAACACCAATCAACATGTAAATTCAAGAAGGAGATTTTATGATCGTAGAAATTTCTTCTTCAATGGACAATGTTTCTCATGTCACAATTTTGGTCATAAAGTTGTTCAATGTGTAGCATATAAAACCATCATGACAAGAGAAGCAAGAAAGAAAAGGATTGATATTGAAACAAAGAAGAATACCTATAACAAATTTTCTCCTCTTCAAAATGAAGTTGAATGTGCTTATTGCAATAACTTTGGCCATGAAGAATATGAATGCAGGAGCAAAGTTCAGCCAAAAGAACATGTTCCTTCAAGCTCCAAAGTATGGAAAAAGAAGGAATTACAGGTTGAAAATTGTGGCATAGCGTTATTTGTAGAAGATGAAGAAAACCAATGGTACATTCATAGTGGATGCTCAAGACACATGACAGGTGACAAAAACAAACTTCTTGCATATAGTGCTCTAAAAAAGGAAAAGAATGTTACATTTGGAAATGATACTCCTGCGGTCATTAAGGGAAAAGGGTCTGTTTTTCTAAAAAAAAAGGTGAAAGATAATGAAGTCATGTATGTGGATGGATTAAATCATAACTTGTTAAGTGTAAGTCAAATGTGTGATCAAGGAACTGAAGTTGTCTTTAGTTCAAAAGAATGTGTGGTACGTGATCTTGATACAGGTAAAACAATTATAAAAGGAAAAAGAACTCCAAGCAACCTGTATGTATTAAAGAACTGCAAAGAACAATGTTACTTGAGTAAATCTTCAGAAAAATGGCTATGGCATAGAAGGTTGGGGCGTCTGAGCTTCTCTCAAATCAACAAATCAAGCAGACTTAAAGTTGTTCGTGATCTTCCCAATATTACTCTACCTGAAAATATCATATGCAAATCTTGCCAATTTGGTAAGCAAACCAGAGTACAATTTAATGCCAAGGAAGGATCATCAAGTAAGCCTCTTGAACTCATTCATACTGATATATGTGGACCTATGAGGAAAAAGTCACCATGTGGTGAAGAATACTATATCTTATTCATTGATGATTTCTCTAGAATGTGTTGGATTGGGTTGATTAAACACAAAGATGAAGCATTTGAGAAATTTCAGATCTTCAAAGCACTGGTTGAAAATGAATTATATCTAAAAATCAAGTGTCTTAGATCTAATCGAGGAGGAGAATATACATCCAATTAATTCTTTGAATTTTGTGAACAACATGGCATAAAAAGACAGTTTTCTGTAGCTGGCACTCCACAACAGAATGGCGTAGCAGAAAGAATGAACAGAACAGTTCAACAAATGGCTAGAGCTATGCTTGATGATTCCGGAACACCTGACACATTTTGGGGAGAAGCAGCACATACAACAGTGAATATTCTTAACAAGGCACATGTTCGGGTAAATAGTGATAAAACTCCATATGAAATCTGGTATGGTAATTCTCCCACTGTAAAGAATTTTAGAATTTTTGGAAGCAAATTTTTTATCAAAAATAATGATGAAAAACTTGCAAGTTTGAACCCAGAGCAGATGAAGGAATATTTCTTGGTTAATCCTCTAGGAGTAGGGCATATAAATGTTACAATAAAAGACTTCGGAATATTGTTGAATGTATAGATGTTGTTATTGATGAGTCTCCAGCAGCTCCAAAAGAAGAAAAACAAACAACAAATGAAGACGATGATGATGACATATATCCTTCTACATCAAATAGTAATGATACAAACAGTGAACCCAGTGAAGAACCCGAAGATGATTTGTCTGAAAAGGCTCCATCCAGATATGTTCAAAAGAATCATCCAGAATCTCAAATTTTGGGAGAAAAGGGATCAAGTGTACAAACAAGAAGGACTCTTGTGGGATCTTCTAGCAATCTGGCATTTCTGTCCACTATTGGACCTCACAATGTCAGTCAAGCTAGCGAAGATGAATGTTGGATTCAAGCCATGAATGAAGAGCTTGATCAAATTGAAAAGAGTCACACTTGGAAATTAGTACCAAGACCTCATGACAAAAATGTCATTGGAACTAAATGGATATTCAAAAACAAGCTAAATGAGAATGTGGATGTTATAAGAAATAAAGCTAGACTTGTTTGAAAGGGGTATGCTCAACAAGAAGGTATAGACTTTGAAGAAACCTTTGCTCCTGTAGCCAGACTTGAAGCCATAAGAATGTTTCTTGCTTTTTCAAGCTTCCAACAAATCAAATTTTATCAAATGGATGTTAAATCTGCTTTTCTCAATGGTGATCTAGAAGAAGAAGTTTATATAGAACAACCAGAAGGATTCATTTTGGGAAATGATGAAAAACTTTTTTGTAGACTTAAAAAGGCTCTATATGGTCTCAAACAAGCTCCAAGGGCATGGTACTATCATCTTGACAAATATCTTCATCAACAAGGATTTTCAAAAGGGTATGCTGATAGCAACTTATACACAAAAACTGAAAATGACAAACTATTGATTGTGGTTGTATATGTTGATGATATCATTTTTGGAAGTAATGAAGAGTCTATGAGTCAGAAATTTGCTTCTGATAAGCAGCAAGAATTTGAAATGTCTTTACTTGGGGAACTAACATTATTTCTTGGCTTGCAAGTGCAACAAGCAACAAATGGCATATTCTTATCACAAGAAAAATACCTCAAGCAAATCCTGAAGAAGTATGGCATGGAAGATTGCAAACCTGTAAGTACACCAATGATAACTGGATGTAATCTCAGTTCTAATGATGATTCCCCCATGGTGAATCAACCAAAATACAGATCTATGATAGGAAGTCTACTTTATCTCACTAGGACAAGACCAGACATCATGCATGCAGTTGGGATTGTTTGAAGATTCCAAGCTAATCCAAAAGAGTCTCACCTTTAGGTTGTGAAAAGAATATTCAAATATCTACAAGGAACTCAAGACTTTGGACTATGGTATCCAAAGAATGTTGATCTTACTCTTCATGCATACACTGATGCAGATTGGGCTGGAAGTATTGATGATCGGAAAAGCACTAGTGGTGGTGCATTCTATATGGGGCCCCGATTATTATCTTGGTTTAGCAAGAAGCAAAGCTCTATTGCTTTATCTACAACAGAAGCAAAATATGTGGTTGCCCCATCATGTTGCACTTAACTTCTCTGGATGATGCAAACCTTACAATAATTTCAAATCAAATGTTCACCTCCTATCTCCATTATGTGTGACAATACAAGTGCCATCAGTATCTCAAAGAATCCTGTTATGCATTCCAAGACCAAGCACATTCCCATCAAATATCACTTCTTACGTGAACAAGTGCTTGAAAAAAAGGTGAGATTGGAGTATGTTCCCTCCAAAGAACAAGTTGCTGATATATTTACCAAACCTCTACCCAGGGAAGCGTTCGAATATCTAAGACAGAAACTGGGAGTAGTCTCTACCATGCAGAGGATTAGATCTACTTAAATACAGAAGATTAAATTGGTTGTGAGGTGTTGTTGGGCATCTCTGAATGCACAGGCTAAGGGGGTGTTGGCGGATAAATCCGTCTTGTGGACAAGACCGATCTCCCTAGTACTAAAAGTATCTAGCAACAAACAACCAAATAAACTAATCTTTCTCTAAGAATATATGATCCATGAAAAGCTCTATTGAGGTGTTAAGGACTTACCGTTTGTCCAGTGCTTGTTTGAAGTCGTTGTTGTCCCTCGCGTGCTTGAAGGAGTTTTCCTCGTAAACCTGCAATAAAAAACAAGAAAAATATTACATATCACCTGTATAGAAATCATCATAAACCATGCTTATCATAGTGATCAAGGAATCTATGAAATAAACCATTGATTGAAATCTTATTGAGAAAAATGAGTATATTTGTATTAATTTCAAAAGAAGAAAATCCTTACAACCTGAGCCTTGATGTTACATAGGACTTTCCGGGGTTTGAAGTAGGAATCTCCTTTACTTTGATAAGCTCTACACTCCTCAAACTAAGACGAATAGAGGTATGTAATCTTTCGTCACAAAAGTCTTAATTAACTGAGTCTGAATCTCAACAGCACTTAACCTCAAATATTCTAAAGCTTTAACTCCAATTCTCAATCTCCAAAAACTTCACCCTTTGAGGCTACCCAATGCCTCTTTTTATAGTGGAAAAGAGGAGGTTTTTTGTTCCAACTATGAAGGGATAGAATCCTCCTTCAAAGGGATAAGCTCCTCACATCAAGGGGTTAGCTCCATAAGGTAAGGGATACATGCACCTCACAAGAGCGGTTCTGCCACCGCAAGATCCATTCTAGAAGCTTCTAGAATTCACTTTTATTGAGATTTTTGGATTTTACTTGCACCTTTTTGATCTTACAGGGGTTGGAAACTTTAACACAGATAAAGTGCGTTCAAGTACGCAGGAGAGCTGAACATTGGGTGCGGGACCGCAGGCAAGATAGCGAGAAAGTGCGATACCAAAGTTTAGGAGACTTTTAGGAACTTTTCTCTAATTTTCAAGGCTTGATATGAGGAACTGATATGTTAGACTTGCAAAGGGAGAAGTATGAGTAATAATGAGCTCATACACATAGCATAATGTCAAGATGACAATTTTTAGTGTAACAGATTGCCCCCTAAAGTGCAAAGTCTGGAATAGATGATGCTGAAGTCTGTCATATATGAAGAGTGCAGTACTTTATCATTTCAAGGATCATCTTGTGGTCACCCCAATCAGAACCTGTGAAAAAATTCAATGCAAATTTATATATATATCATCATTGAGGTAGGCATTCCCATACTCAGATCAAAACTAACTAGAGACTAATTCAAACTATTCTGATACATGAATGATTTTGAGTACATCACAGTATAGACATGTGTAGACACAGTATGGACGCATCCATCTGTTTTTAAATATTCTACTGTATAAATGATAACAAAATTCCTCGCAACATGGATGGTAGAAACTAGATCCAGGGTCTTGATTTCCACATCTCGAACTAGTACGATTCTATCCATGTGAATAAATGTGTTGAAGTCGAACATGGTAGAAACCACTTGATTACCAGTCAATGATGTAAACTGTTAACAAGTGTGAGAGTAACCACCAGTAATGTCAATGGCTCTCAAAGTACCCAATACAATCCATGAAATGTGAATGAATGAGCTGAAGTCGAACATATCACGGAATCTTTCGATCGAAGGTCAATGATGCAACCTGTCGTCGAAGGCGAGAAACCTGCCATTGAGGCATGCAGATTTCAAGGTACTGACGATTTCTAGATCAACTTCCTAGATAATGAGTTGTCGTCGATAGAAAGTGATCCGTTGTAGGCAAGCCCACAACATGAAATCATAGATCAAGTTTTGAAAACATATTGGCAAGGACTGACTCAGGGATGGTAAAAAATGGATGACAGATATTTTGCAGATGAATGGTTTATTTGAACTGTCCTCTTGAACACATAACGACACTGCAGATGGCTTGGTAACAGTTGACCCAAAGCTAATACCCAGAAACTAGATGAAGACTTTCAAATGAGGTTCGATTAACTGTTAGGAAAAGGATTTCCCAACCCAGGTGATTGAAAGTGTCGTGTTCAAGAGTGGTTAACTAGATTTTCGAAAAATCAAAATACCACAAACAAGTCCATTTTTCTCTCTTTTCCCCCACCATTTATGGCAAGTACCTCTTTATTTTTGACAAGCTTGAGGAGGATAACATTTGCTTGTTTATAATCTCATCCTTCGGATGAGTCCAACTTAGTTTAAGATTCGAACCCTAAGAAGGAGTGGTTCGTTCCTGTTGAAAATTAAACAGGTCCTTTACTGTTAAATTTTAACGAGTCCAGTATAGGAGAAACTCGGTGTTTTTCATTTTTAGGGAGTCAGAAGAAAAACTTAAGAAGACTCCATGGGTGTACTTTTTCGTAAATTTAGTCTCTCAGGCCCGAAAAAGGATAAAATAATGCGGGAGAGAACTCTATTGACCGTAATTAGTCAACGTATACCTTTTTCGTAAATAGTCCATTTCAGTCCATAAAAGGGGTAAACTTATACTGAAGGGACGATCATTCATTTACTTTAACGAGTTCGAATAATCAAGTGCTCGGAAATGTTTTCATGTTTAGAGAGTTTGAAAAGGGCTTAAAAGAGAACTCAAAATTTCACTTTTTCGTAAGTTTTAACGAGTTCGAAAAAGGGATAAAAATGTACTCATGGTTTTCACTTTTTCATAAGTTTTAACGAGTTTGAAAAAGGGATAAAAATGTACTCCTGTGGCCAAATTTCAATTTAATTAACGAGTAGGAAAAGACGGAAAGAACTCAGCATTTTCATGTGTTTTACGTGAATGAAAGATAGAAAAATAATCTCGAGATTTTCATGAGTTTAATGAGTCTTGAAAATAACCGAAATTGACTCAAGATAGGTTTCATTTTTACAAAATCTTGAAACAGAGAAAAACTATGCTTTAGAGTGGTTTCATTTTTACACAAGCTTGAAATAGAGAGAAAACTGTGCTTGATGCCCCCTAAGCATAACTGCTAAAGCGCATGCTCCCCTAGCTTCATTTCATTCAACTAAGTCTACTACTGGTAATTAATAGCTGGATGGAATGAAGGTTCATTTACGAGATCATATGAAATACCCGACCTAAAACTGTAAGAAAATTATGCAAAAACTGAAATAACTAACCTAAATATATGACTTAACATTTACAAGATCTAGTCAAAGACTCGACTCAATTAGGGGAGGATTTGTTTCATTTTTTAATGAGCTTGACACAGGAAAAGAACTATGCTCATGGAAACGTGTTTCATTTTTTAACGAGGTTGACACAGTAAAAGGAACTTTCCTCACTTATTGATTCATTTTTTAACGAGGTTGACACAGTAAAAGGAACCATCCTCAGACTCACTGATTCATTTGTTAACGAGGTTGACACAGTAAAAGGAACTATCCTCGGACCAACTGATTCATTTTTTAATGAGGTTGACACAGTAAAAGGAACCATCCTCAGAAACTACTTATTTCTAATCTATTAATCTACTCTCTACAATCTACCTATTGATTCATTTTTTAATGAGGTTGACAAAGGAAAAGAACTGTCCTCATAGAATCTTGTTTCATTTTTTAATGAGCTTGACACAGTAAAAGTAACTATCCTCAGACTCACTAATTAATTTTTTAACGAGTTTGACATAGTAAAAGGAACTATCCTCAGACTCACTGATTCATTTTTTAACAAGGTTGACACAGTAAAAGGAACTCTCCTCAAACTCACTGATTAATTTTTTAACGAGGTTGACACAGTAAAAGGAACTCTCCTCAGACCAACTGATTATGGCTTCCAACTGGAAGAAACACATGTCAAGGGACGCACCTCAATCATGGCTTCCAAGAGGACTTCATTAGATGGAAGAATAGTTCTCTGGAAGGAACACATGTCAAGGGACTCAAAAGGGATAAGAACATCACATTCAAATAATCCCATAGAGTTTTCCATGTCAATTATCGGATCTAAGTCAAAGGAAGACGTGCAAATAGTGAGAGGCTCGCTTACATCAGTAACTGAAAACATGGGACCAGTTGCCACATAATTAACCCGTGGCGGGGTAGATACCACTTTAGAATCAGGAAAATTTAGGGATGTCGGATAATTGGTAGTCGAATCAAGACTAGAAAATGAAAGTTGGTCTACAGTCACAATGTTTCCATTGTGAGGGAAATACATCACACGAAAGAGTGTCGATACGACAACTTTCATTGCTTAAACATAGTCTCACCCAAGGAGTAAATTTAAATCCAAGGGACCTCGGACTACCATAAGATCAATACAGATAGTTTTACCTTCCAAAGTAATAGAGAACTTAGGAAGAATCCCAAAAGGTTCACTAATGGTTCTGTTAAAAGCTTTCAGATTCTGTGTAATGGGCACAAGCTGAGGGGAACCCAAATCTTTCCAGGCAGTTGAGGATAAAATACTAACAGAAGCACCTTCATCTACCTGTGTGCAGTGTATGTCCCTACCACCCAAATTTACAATGATTTGGAAAGGGATGGAGGAAAGAAGACGAGGCTCTGTCAGTCTATTCCAATGAAAGAAAAATACATCAGTAGTTGGAGGGGGTTCTGTAGAAACAGGTGAAATGCCCCCCGGCGTAGAAGAATCTGATGTAACAAGAAGAACCTGAGCGGTATGAAGTTCACTTTCTATAGGGAGAATGGGATTGACCGAATGTGAAATCGAATCGACCACTTGATCAACTAATGGATCATCAACCTGAGTGATATGAGTTTCACTCTCCAATGGAAGAGTGGTATCGACTTTACTTGAAATAAGATCAATCACTCCGTCAGTTGACGGTAGGTTGGGAGAAAGTTTACGGTAACCAGTTGGAAATTCTTGTTGTGGAACAGAATGTTTTCCAATAATTTTGAGGCTTCATCCATGTGAGGGAAAATGTGAGTTTGATGACTCCCTTTGCATAACTTACAAGGAAACCTAACTTTACCCTTTTTCCTAGGAACCTGACTATCACTGGTTGATGGATCAATAGAAAGTTGATGAGATATTTCTGACCATACTTCCAAGACCTTGGGAATACCAGGACAATTGATAAGGAAGTGGTCACCCTTACAAAGCCTGCAAGGGTATTTGGGTTTACGATGCATGTTGGAGGTTTCCTCAACACAACTAACACTTACAGCCATGGTTGGTTGGTTGACTTCTTTCTTATCTTGCTTCTTCTTCTTCTTCTTCCCTTTCTTCTTCTTCTTAGCCACCTGGTTACTAGCGTCAAGGATTTTACCAAGCGAAGAGGAAGAAATGGAGGAAGAAATATTAGGCGAAGAAGGTAAACGATCAACAGAAGGTTGGTGATGTTGAGATGGTGAACTCTGTTGAGGTGAAGCATCCGGTTGAGGTGGAACAATTGGAGTATTTGGGGCCAACGAAGTTGAAAATAACCATATCGGTAAACCTATTGTAAATCCAGGTAATGACAAAGTAGCCATATAAGGAAGAACAAAATTTCCAAAGCAAGGAAAAGTACTAGGATTATCGTTAAGAGGGGTTCCTTGGTTGGTAACTTCTGGAACAGTTTCCATTATATTCAAATTTAGTGAATTTTATTAACAATTTAAAACTAAAATTAACAATTCACAATTCACACCTAACAATTAAAATTCACAATTCACACCTATGGTCTCTAAAAGTAAAACAAACAAATTAACATGCGCTATCAAATCTAGGAGTCAAACCACACACAAACAGTGACTTCCCGTACTAAAAAAACTAGTTGGTGATGAAATCCAAAATCGTAGAATTTAATACAGAAAGGGCGGTTGGAATAGTTACCCCGACAACCTGCTTAATGAAACAGACTGGCACAAGTTTCTTCACAAAACCATCTCAAGTGAAGAGAACCCCCCAGAGAGTCCAAGTGAGTCTAGTCGATGTCTGCTCCAGGTACAGTGAAATATTGATCCAGGTGGATATCGGTGGCCACCCACCTATTCCTTTTGGACCAGCACCATCAATTCTTGCAGCTTTTCACATTCAACACAACTTAATATTTTTAGCAGGTTTTCGGGTCCTTCACTCTCAGAGCCGTTTTGGGGGCTTAATGATCTAGGTGGATATTGGTGGCCACCCACCTATTCCATTTTAACCCCCATCATCAGTTCTTTCAGTTTTCAAGTTGCAGCATAACTTACTATTTTTAGCAGTTTTTCGGGTCCTAAACTTCCGGAGCCGTTTTGAGGCCCTAAACGACATTTTTTGGGTATCATTTTACTAATGAATTTGATCATCAAATTCGTCCCGAAAGTTTTATTCCTCGGATAGATATTTCTAACGAGCTATTGAGCGCATCAAACGGAGATCGGGTGCCAAAGTTACGCCCCTGGGAAGTTGAACCACCAATTTACCCAAACGGGTGCCCACAGTTTTGGCGCCTCATCTCCTACGGTTAGGTTTTTGGACGTTTTGGATTCTACATTGTTTCTCAATAATAAATAGGCCCTTGAGCCTCATTGTAACACAGTTCAGAGGTCTGTAGCCATCACATCTCTTCTCAGAGATTCGCTACCAGCACCCTAGCTATTTTATTTCCATTATGTTTGTAAGCATATTTATGTTATTAATGAAATGACGCATTATTTCTGCTGCATCTCTGTATTTATGGTTATGTGGTTATTCTGTTGCATTCCTGCATAAATTCGGATCAGATCTTTCCTTCACCGTCACCTTAGGAAATAATCTTAAGTTTATGGACACTAAGGTTACCAATAGTAACAAATACAAGTGGGGGAACAGTCTATGATCCGATCTCACGCGCAAGGGCAGAGTAACAAAGCTCAATCCCCTTGAAGGCTCCTCAACATGGTCAATCCGAGGTTTACCGACAAGTGACCCTAGGCTCCTCGACAATGGTTAATCTGAGTTTTACCGTTTGTAATGCACGCAAAATCTTCTATCTTTCCCAATGAAACAGAATTGATTGTTTCAAATTTTCGGACATGATCTCGTGATTAACTCCTTTAAGAGAAGCTTCCCAGATTGTACCAATTACAATTGGATTTATTTCCTACCGCAAGATTTATCTACTTGTTTGTTTTAGTTTCTTTGGAAAGTTAACTACAACCTATTCCAAAGCACTAATCCTGAGCTAGATTGGTGGAAAGGGCCCTAAAAATGTAAAAATTACTAGATGAATTTTAATTAAGCGTTGTGTTATTTAGGCTGTTATTACTCAAAAGGGTAAATGGATATGAAACCAATGGTGTTATGACCCGACCCAAAATTGAATGCAATCGAATATGATAGTGTAATATTTTCAATTCGATGAATCCTAACTAAATTAAGGAGAGAGTTTCCATGCACTTCCAACAATGCAAAAAATTGATCACTAAGAGAAAATATAAAAGATTCTCTAATGCACTAATTTCATCAAGAAAAACTAATGCAAATCAATTCCAAAACAATTTTTTATTTTTTTGTGTTTTTAAAACAAGCATAAAAACATCTAAATTCAAATCAAAGAAAACTGATCTAAATCTACGATTGATTTTTCAGAATGTAAACTATGCAGTTGTAATCTATGCACAATTCACTTGAAAAGTATGCAAATGTAATCTATGCACATTTTTCATTTATATTCTGAAAATGAGAATTCTAATTATGCAAATGTGATCTATGCAAGAGAATTCTCAAACACAAGATGATTCTAATGTGATCTAAGAACCAATCAAGTGCAAGTCAAGAAAATCAGGTGAGAGTTCCAAAGATCAAAAAACACTCAAAGGTGATTAAAACTCATACAAAATTGTGAAAATACTGAGACAAACCTCCAAGTAATGACCAAAGGAAATCAAATTAAGAATTTCTCAAAAAAGAGACTCAAAACACCCAATTAACTTAATGGAGATTGATGAGATGAAGAATTGCTGAAAGAAATTCATAAACAAGGCTTTTTGACAGAGAAATACAGATCTGGGTAGATGCTAAGAATCCTAAATTAAATCTAAACTAAACTAGGAAAAAGAAATCTAAAGTTTTTCCAAAATTTAACAGGGTCTGCAGGCTTCCAGAAGTAACAGGTGTGGTCCCGCACTGTTTACTTAAGGAAAGTGCGAAACTTCTCGCACTATGCAAAAGAACAAATTGCGGTCCCCAGAAAAGCTCAAGAAAAACTTAAAATATTTCAAAATTTTCAAAAACAGAGAAAACCTAAGCTACCCAGGAAGATATCAATCAATCAAAAACTAGGAAAAACTTTTCCTCAAATCAAAATAAAAGAGAACAAAAAACAACAAGTTTCTTTCCCCAATGGAGTTGCCAATTTGTTGGCGGATAAATCCGTCTTGCGGACAAGACCGATCTCCCTAGTACTAAAAGTATCTAGCAACAAAAAACCAAATAAACTAATCTTTCTCTAAGCATATATGATCCATTAAAGGCTCTATTGAGGTGTTAAGGACTTACCGTTTGTCCAGTGCTTGTTTGAAGTCGTTGTTGTCCCTCGCGTGCTTGAAGGAGTTTTCCTCGTAAACCTGCAGTCACAAACAAGCAAAATATTACATAGCACATGTATAGAAATCATCATAAACCATGCTTATCATAGTGATCAAGGAATCTATGAAATAAACCATTGATTGAAAGCTTATTGAGAAAAATGAGTATATTTGTATTAATTTCAAAAGAAGAAAATCCTTACAACCTGAGCCTTGATGTTGCACAAGACTTTCCAGGGTCCGAAGCAGGAATCTCCTTTACTTTGATAAGCTCTGCACTCCTCCAACCAAGACGAATAGAGGTATGTAATCTTTCGTCACAAAAGTCTTAATTAACTGAGTCTGAATCTCAACAGCACTTAACTTCAAATATTCTAAAGCTTCAACTCCAATTCTCAATATCCAAAAACTTCACCCTTTGAGGCCACCCAATGCCTCTTTTTATAGTGGAAAAGAGGAGGTTTTCTGTTCCAACTATGAAGGGATATAATCCTCCTTCAAAGGGATAAGATCCTCACATCAAGGGGTTAGCTCCATAAGGTAAGGGATACATGCACCTCACAAGAGCGGTTCTGCCACTGTAAGATCCATTCTAGAAGCTTCTAGAATTCACTTTTGTTGAGATTTTTGGATTTTACTTGCGCCTTTTTTATCTTACAGGAGTCCGCACCTTTAACACAGATAAAATGCATTCAGGTACGCAGGAGAGCTGAACATTGGGTGCGGGACCATAGGCAAGATAGCGAGAAAGTGCGATACCAAAGTTTAGGAGACTTTTAGGAACTTTTCTCTAATTTTCAAGGCTTGATATGAGGAACTGATATGTTAGACTTGAAAAGGGAGAAGTATGAGTAATAATGAGCTCATACACATAGCAGAATTTCAAGATGACAATTTTTAGTGTAACAGGGGGAGCATTGGTCGTATGAAAAGGATGCATTGTCGACATTTATAAGTCATTTTGTTATAGTATGTTTGAAGATGCAACATGATCTCAGGGGGAGCATGGTATTGTCGGTTCAAAGTTTCTTAATTAATTCTTTGCCATTGATGTCAAAGGGGGAGGAAAAGCAACAAAGGGTTTCTATAAGACAATCAGAGGAAGAGTATTGCCATCAATGCTAAAGGGGGAGATTGTTGGAAATATTGTCATTGATGGCAAAAGAAGTGGCAAAGGAATTGGCATCTCAAACAGTAACTAAGAACAGAGAAAGAGTGCATCTACAGTTTGAGCTACAGAGAGCAATATCAGTCAAAGAGTAGGGAAAAGCAGTGAATTGAAAGTTGTCCAGAGACAGTATAGGAAGAAAAAGGCCATCAAACAAAAAAAAGGGGTTCTGCATTCTCTGAGAATTATATGTATATTCTTGATAGAATTCAGAAGGAAGGAAAGTTGAGTCCCTATGAACAACTATGACTCATTGTCCGTAAACATCATAAACCATGTGGCAAGGATTCAAAATTAAAGATTTAGTGTATAAATTGAAGGATTTAATGGTTGCGGAGATATGATGGTTTTGAATGTAGCGTAGATTATAACTGCGATGGACCATAGTACAGTGATCAGCTTGCGGAATCAAGAACTTGAATGTGCAGTTAGAAGCAGAAATGTGACAGGATAGAACTTTGAACATGCAATGGAAGGTTGATATATTATATATATCATAGCAGAATTGAAGACAAAGTGACATTGTGTTGTGTCGAGGTCGGAAGGCAGAAACCGGTGTAAAGAACGTATGTTAAAAGACTCAAACGAAATTGTGAAAAAAGCGTTAAAATTAGCAATGGAACTGTAATAAAAGGCAAAACATTAAAGCGCAACTTAATTATAATAATACATTGAAGAGTGGGCGGAACCTTGAAGGCGGAACCATACGAGGAACAGTGAAAGGGGCTTCCGGTTTTTATCGCACTGCTTTTGCAGGTTGAGCGGTATTCAAGAGGTTGGCTCCGATTCCATAGAGCGGGTGACATGCGTCCCTGTACGAATCCACAAAACCACTTGTCACTGCGCGCCATCGCGTGTTATTATTCGACCTAGGATGCCCAGCGATATCGATACAAGTCGTTGATCTGGGAAGGAGCCATCGAACGGTGATCGTTTGATAAAGATGCTCAAAGGTTAACCAATGTACGGCGGGCCATCGCGCGTTATTGTTTGCACATATTCACCGAGCGATATCCGTCCGATCAAGTGAGGCGGTGCGACACGATTACAATTGTCGGATGAAAACGATCGATAGCGATGGGCCCCAGTTTTAAATAATATTTATTAAACCGTCGATTATGCATGTGGGGCCGGATCCAAAGGTCTATTTTAAAAAAGGCCATTTGATAAAAGCGCGGATTATTAATATAAATATTTAATTACCAAAGGTTGTGAATAATATTTATTTATCAAATTCCACGAATTTGATAAATAAAATTCCAATAAAAGAAATATAACCATCAACGGCACGTTAATATTAATTAACCTTGGCTATAGTATTATTTGGTAGAGAAAAAGATTACCTTTGGGACAATTCGTGCATGGAAGAACGAAGATTGGATTTTCAATTTGGATTGGTTCTAATTTTAATATGAATACCATTAGTAGTTGAGTGGCTTTCTACTCATGGTATTGTTAAAGGAAAAACTATATAAGGAGAAGCGCATTATGGTTCAGAGTGTGCACGTGAAAGGGTTGTTAATAAATAAATCTCTTTAAGAGATATCTGCATAGATGATGCACCTATGGATATGATCTAGAAATGATAAATCTCTACAATGATGGCAAAAGAAATGATGAAGACATGACGGAAGTCTGATGAAGAAATTGAAGAAATCTGATAAATCTGAGGGTTGAAGCCTTCTGTATGGAAGTGGAATTATCCTGCCAGTAAAAGCTGGTGTTAAAATCAGGGGGTTGGAGCTCCCTTCTAGTAGTGGCTGGAGAACGAGGAAAAGGTTGTAGCCTTACTACAGGTGGGTGCCTGCGTGTTGGTATAAGTCTGCGCCAGCATATATTGTAAGAAGTTTTCTTTATAATAAAAATTGAAGACTGAGATTACAGCAACGGTGGTTTTCTCCTGAATTGGGTTTCCACGTTAAATACTGGTGTTCATATGTGTTACTTATGTTTGATGGTTTTTTCTGTTATTTTTGTTCATGCTTACTGCGTACTAAAAATTTAATGAATGAATGATGCAATAAGATCTCTGGACATACAAGTTGGATTCAGTAATGTAGAATATGGTTTTAAAGAGAAAGGAAAAGTAAAAATTTCCAGTCAGCTCTAAATACTGATTCACCCCCCTCTCAGTATTTTTCCCAACAAGCATAAGATAACTCTAAAAGAAAACCAGAAGCCTTTTAAACAAAAATTGCGCAGAATCAACCATGTTCAATTACCTCTAGTAGAGAAAGAAATTAGGAAAATGTATGATGCTGGAATTATAGTCCCTGTTAGATACTCAGAGTTGGTGTCTAATCTTATATCTATTAGGAAGAAAACAAGAGAAATAAGGCTTTGCATTGACTTTAGAAACTTAAACAAAGCCTCATTAAAGGACAACTACCCCTTCCCAAAAATGGATCATATCTTACAAAGGGTAGTTGGTTCTAAAAGAATTTCTTTGCGAGATGGCTTTTCAGGTTACAATAAGATATTGGTACATCTTGATGATCAAGTTAAAACAGCCTTTACTACTCCTTGGGGTACTTTCATGTATTTGAAAATGCCCTTTGGTTTATTGAATGCTGGTGCCACATTTCAAAGAGCCATGGATATTGCTTTCTTAGAAGAGATAGGTTACTTTATAGTGATTTACTTAGATGACATCACTGTCTATTCTAAAACAGATGAAGAACACCAAATACACTTAAGAAAAGTCTTTGAGAAATGCAGAAAATATGGGTTGTCCTTAAATCCAAAGAAAACATTGTTTGGTCTCCAAGAAGGTAAACTTCTTGGACATATCATATCTGAAGAGGGAATAAGGATAGACCCAAAGAGGATTGTTGGTATATTGCAAATATACCATCCTAGAAACATCAAGGAACTTAAATCTTTCATTGGGAAGATTAATTTCTTGAGAAGGTTCATACCCAATCTAGCTGAACTCCTTAGAAACATAACAAATATTCTTAAAAGAGAAGAAGGAGTTAAATGGACCTTGGAAGCAAAGAAATTATGAGCTAGTAAAACAAGCACTCACCAAAACACCAGTTTTTATCATTCTTGATTTTACAAAGGATTTCTTCATTTTTCATTTGCATTAGAACACACAGTAGCTGCTGTCCTATTACAGAAAAACTTGAAGGGACGAGAGAAGCCAATTGCATTTTTCAGCAAGGCATTAAGAGATGCACCTATGAAGTAAAATATAATGGAAAAAAAAATCCTTTTCCTTGGTTAAAGCCTTAAAAGACTTCATATTTTACATTTTACATTCCCACATCATAGCATTTGTGCCTCATTCAGTTGTAAAAGACATGTTGACCCAAGATCCAGATGGAAAAAGAGGAAAGTGGATTGCTGTAATTTTAGAATATGACTTAGAAATCAAGTCCACTAAGCTCATAAAAGGTCAAGGACTAGAAAAACTTATGGCTGAATCCAACTCTCAAGCTCTTGATATAAACATGTTTAATGCATTAGATGAACAGGAGGAGTTGAAAACTCCAATTATTGAAGATCACTTTCTGAATTCATCTTGGTATGTTGATATTTTGTATGTTTTGCTCAATCTTAATGCCCCTCCTGGTTTTTATAAAACAAATGCAAGATTCTTAAAGTTGAAAGTTGTAAATTATTGCATTTTGGATAAATGTTTATATTGGAAAAATGCTAGTAGATTATTGCTTAAATGTTTTCCTGAGAATGATGCAAATAAGATCAAGCACGAGTTTCATGAAGGAGAATGTGGAGGCCACCTCTACTGGAAGTAAACTACTAAAAAAATCCTTAGAGCTGGTTACTACTGGCCCACTCTCTTTCAAGATGTCCAAAAAATTATTACTACCTGTCACAAATGCCAAATTTTTGAAAGCAAAAGAAAACTGCTTCCCTTACCTCTGCAACCAATCACTTGGGAAACTCCTTTTCAGCAGTGGGGTCTAGAATTCATTGGGGAAATCCATCCTACCTCATCTGCCCAACATAAATGGATCCTCACAGCAACAGAATATTTTACCAAGTGGATAGAAGCCATCCCCTCTAGGAATGCCACAGACTCAGTTATCATTTCATTCCTTGAAAACCATATACTGTCTAGATTTGGCTGTCCTAGAAATATCATCACTGATAATGCTGCTGCATTTGGGTCTAAAAATATGTTGGAATTCTGTCATAAGTATCAGATGATATTGGGTCATTCTACAGCTTATTACTCTCAAGGAAATCGGTTAGCAGAATCCTCAAATAAAAGTTTGGTCAACATAATCAAGAAGTTGCTGGAAGATAACAAGAAATCATGGCACAGTAATCTAGTACATATATCACTCAGATTTTCCTTGAAGTTGTGGAAAAGGAAAGTAAATCCGAGGTAACCACAAACCAACCTTCAGATACAGAATCTAGCCAATCTGTATCCAGAGAGGGCTCTCTCTTTAAAATTTAGCTTTTGTTCTTTGAAAATATTAGGCTAGTTATAAGTCCAAGAGTTTTGTTTGAATTTGAATGGTGGAATCTGCCAACTAAGGGTACGATTGAGTATTTCAGGCCATTGGGCTATGGAGTTGAAAGGATGGCTTTACTGGATTACTATTCTACAAACAAGATGGCTTTGCAGGGCAAGATAGCCAAATAGAGAGCAATTTTGGATATTAAAGTGAATGGAGTGGATTTTGAAGGGATGAAAGGCAATTAAGAATCTCTCAACATGTTCAAAGAAAGAAAGTGAATGATTACAAATAAAGAGCAGTTAAGAATTCTTTACTGTAGTAATCAAAATGTTTAAACCACCAAAACAAGAGCAATTAAGAATTCGTTGCTTATAACCAGTTTAGAGGAAAACATTTAGAATAATCACAATTGAAATCAGAGTACACTTAAGTAAGTTCTGATTTATTCTTTTATGTCAATTATTCATAAATGGAACACAGTGATATTATAAATAGATATAAAACTTAAAACATAGGATAGAAAAGACTTATTGAACTGTAGTCTGACACATGAATCCTGCAAAAAGTCTTGAGCTTCAAATCATCATCAAGCAAGCCACAAAGAAATTTCTCCAAAAAGCACTTTATTCCAAAAGTCAATGTTACAGCAAAGTAGAAGAATCCACCCTCACTAATTCGATTGATGGCTTATTTATACAAAAGATTATTTAAAATATATCATAGCAAAAGGGATATAATCTAGGGTGACTAATGAATAAGTTACAAAAAATAGAGACAGATGGTCTCGTAAATAGGATAAATCAGCTGATGTTGTGTGCTGTCTCCTCCTTTTTAGAATGTACTGGAAGCAGTTCCTTTGTTTTAGCTCGTTGCTTTATTCTTGAGTAATTCTTTTCTGACTACCTTGCTTGTCTAATACTCTTTTATTCCTACTGATACACTTTAACTGTTGAAATGATACTCTTTCTAGAATATCAATGATTTCTTCAAATGATTCAACTTCTGGAAGTGGATTTAGTTTCTGCCTTTTAGCCTGAGGCTGTTTTGAAGATTCCTTGGGAGGAGTAGGACCTTCAGCCTCTCTTTTCTTGCCCTTTTCAATATTCAGTGGAGTTTGCAAGTTTAGCATTTCTACTGGATTGGTTTGAGGAGGAACCTATACTTATCCTTGAGCCTTAGAGGTTTGAGGTTGTTCTGTCATGATGAGTGTTTCAATCACTTGTATTTTAGGCTCTTTCTCTTTTCCTTTGGATTCAACTGCAATTGATGGAATTTTTTCCTGTAATTCCTGTTGAAAATTCCCTGCTGAAGAAGGACCGATGTCTGGTACTTGCACTTACCCAAAAAATTCTAGGTCAAGCATTTTTCCAAGATCTTTCATTACATTGTCCATATTGACTTCTTCACTATCCTGTTCAATTAATGTTCCCTCCACCCATTCATCTTTATTAGCATACTGTTCAATTTCTGGAATCCTATGATGGATGTAAGGTGTTGATTTATTTTTCATTCTTTTATCACAAATGAAGCTGAATGGGTCATAAGGGGCCCAGTAGAAACTCTTTTGCAATCTGAAACGGTCTTCTAGTATTCTTTTAGCTTCTTGTCCAACATCCCTATAATTGCATATAAATGGACCTAATTGACCTTTGATTCGGAGTCGGGCTTTCTTCTTTGCATTACAAAAATGAATAATATCAGAGTTATTCATTTTCCTGAAGTACTCTATTACACAGTAATTTGTCACCGTCCCTACCATTCCCCGTCCCACACAATGGAGGACCCATTTTATGACCTGTGAACATTGTCATGCCTTGAAAACATCATCAATGCATTCCTCTAAGCATGAGCTTCAATTTCCCTAAAGACATCTCCTTGCAAAAAATCATGAAAACATCTCCTTTTGCATTGGCGCGGGCAGACAGTTCATCACTCGCGCCAATGGGGAAAATCCTGCAAAGAGGCCGCGCCAACTGGCGCTCTGTCCCAGAGCAGTAGTCGCGCCAGCCAATTTAAGGAGTGTTTTTTAAATAAATATGGCGGAAGTTGAGTTTCAACAAACTCAAAAACCATTGCCTATCTTGAGTTGGGAGGTTTGGCTGCGGGAGTTCTATGGAAGGGAAGTGGTTTTGCCACCTCCCATGGAACCTTCCTTGTTGATAGGGCCAATCCCACAATAATAGGGATCCCAACTCCCTCCTTCCCCATCTATAAAAGCCTGCTCAATTCCATGGCAAGCTAGTCTTGAAGTGCCTAAGCTTTGAATCTCCAAATCCCCAAGAGCCTTTGTGCTGTAAGAGCCCTCTTTCTTCCCTTAAGGCCGACTCAAGTAAGGAGACTATCGTCGAGAGACTCAGGAGAGGTTTGCCCTTTCCCTGGCAAGCTTTGCGAGACGTGAACGACTGGAGACCCATCCGAAGGAGACCATGACGTCAGAACTTTGGTTGTAATCTCTTTCGATCGTTATTTAATGAATGATTACGATTATGGTTCCACTCTGTTTTCAATGATGTTAATATGAGTAATATCCTTTCTGACTGATATTTAGTTACGTATGCCGGATTTTATGCTTGTATCTGTTTTTTTCTTGCATGTGCAGGTGTCCATCCGCGGAGATCGTGGAGGATCGTGATCTGCCGAGGCTGAGGAACGGAAACACTCTCTTCTTCAGATCGTAGCATTGGATTCCAGGTAGGCTTCCATCTTTAGTCTTTTCATTCGTAACTAGGAACTTGCGTCATAACATTTTTGATTGTTGCTAGACCCTTGCTGGGCTAGTAGGGATCGCCTCTGTTCGTAGAGGGGATTTACCTCCTCAACAATTTGGCGACTCCACTGGGGATCGTCTGGATTCACTGTCTCGTTTATATTGTCTCGCTTTGATTATTTTATGTTTTTCCTTGCTTGATGAGCCTTCTGGGTTGGGTTCTTTTGCTGTTTTTTACTTCTTGGTTTGCTTAGTATGCATTGATCTGCTTTTGGAGTAGTTCTTTTTCTTTTTTGGCTGAGAAACTCGACTGGCGCGCTTTTTAGCTCGACAGTCGCGCCAATTGGCGCATGTTGCTTTTGTTTAGCCCGCGCCAATTGCTTTCTGGCGCCAGTTTCAGCCTTACAGTCGCGCCACTCCTGTAAGGTTTTTGAGTTTCCTCATTTTTGAGCTCTCTGGGTTTGGTCAGTGTTTTTCTTCTTGATTTTCTGACTACCTGAGTGTGTTGGAGTCCTGTTTGACTGGGAATTCACCTCTATCCTTTGGTTGTTTGCTTTTATCTATCGATTTCACGTTTTGAGCCCTAGGGCATCTAGTGGCTTAGTGTATCTAGCCCTCCTTGGGAGTTTTGGTGTTTCGTTTGTCTGGTCGACTTTCTGATTGATTCTCCGCATCCTCTTAGTAGTTGTTCATTGTTTTGTTGCAATTTTTGGGTGATTTCTCATTCCTTCATTCAAATTTCGTTTGGTCTTGCATTGGGCCTAGATCACACGGCCCATTGGAGCCCTTGAGTATTTTCTTGGTTTTGAGAGACTTTGGTCGATTTGGGATTTGATTGCTTGCATTGTTGAGTGAAATTTGTTTGTTTTTCTCTCTCAAATATCGTTTCTCAAGTTGTTTCATTTGTTTTCAGTTTGTTTAGTGCATATTAGCTATCAAACGTTGAAAATAAAAAAAAAAAATCTCTTGTGCTTTTGGTTGAATTAGTGCAAATTGTAATCTTTTCGATTTTGCTAGTGATTAGTGATTTGAATGAAAAGTTTTCAATTTCATTAGTTGCACTAGAGATCTCATTGTTTGTCTTCCGATCATTTCGTTTGTGTAAAAGCTCTCAACTCTTCTATAACTAGTTTTCATCGAACGAAATTTTGGACTGTGGCATGTAGCTTTGCATTTAGGAGTCTTTTAAGACACTACATACGATAGGGCCTGAAAATTGAAACTTAATCGAAGATCAACTTTAAAATCTATCCAATTAACCTAAGGCAACATTGAAATCTAACGAAACATATTTAGAGGTCTAGGCTAGAGACGTGTTCCGGCATCTTTAAACCTAGCAGCTGTCGTTCGCCTTTTGGCTTTAGACAACGCTAGTACGGACTTGTGCTCCCCATACCGTCGCGTATATAAAGGGAGACCCCTCTAGGTTTTCAATCCTTTATCCACAGGAAGCTGAGTCTGCCGCCCTATACCCGTGATACACCGAACACATCATTCGGGGAGATTGCCTGCATGTACGGAAAGTCCTTGGTCGATTTCTGTTTCATTATTGAAACCAAGGTGTATATTGCAGTTCACAGATATTTGGTACACCCTTTGTGCCTAGTTTTTACTGAGCAGTCATTTGGTCTTTTCTGACTCCCTAAACTTGAAAAGACCGTCAAGCGCTTGTCCTTTCACGCTTGTATCAAATTTGAAAGAGATAGAGTCATCTTTCTATTGTTTCTCGACTCTTAAAATATGAAATGATAGAGTTTCTTACTTTTCAATGTGGTAAAAATTAATCACCCGCGATTACACGCCTGCTTAGATATTGCTTGTTGACCATTTGATCATGTGCCCTTAACTCGTTTTCAGCCCGTGTGTGTGTTTGCTTCTTTTTCTCTGGTCTTTTGCCATAGTGGCGGAACCTTCGGTTTCGTCTACTGGTAGTCCTTACACGGACGATTCTTCAGAGGCTTCCCAATCCTCTGTCGAACCATAGCAGCCTGTTGTTTCTGAGTTTCCTGACGGGGGACCAGTTCTCGCTGAGTAACCCTTTGGAGGACCAGTTGAGTTCAATTGGCCCTTTTCGGACCCTGTGTTTGAATTGAGATTAGGAGCTGATTTCCTTTCTCTTACCTCGGGTTCGCCTTTTGTTGCTGCTGTATTTCCTCCTAGTCCTCGCTGTCTTTTGCATGATTTAACGGCAGGATCAACCATGAGTGATTCTGGTGAGGAAATCCCAATGTCTGGTGAAGACTATAAGTTCTTCCCGCGAAGATTGTTTGACAGAGACAACTCTGAGCTGGCTACCATGTCAACAGCCAGTCCTTCTTTACCACAGGGATACAGATCTCTGGGTCAGATTATTTCCGCTGCAGCCTCTTTGGGAATATCCTCTCCTGCTTCGAGGCCAGCTGCTACTACACCCGGGGTGTCTCCTCAGATGCCTGTCACATCTGTTCCCGTCCGGCCCACTGTCTGTGTGGCCGCCTCTTCTCCTGTTGTCTCAACATCTGCTACCAGGGCTGGGCCAACTCCTGAATATTTTTATCTAGCTATTGCTATACCGGAGAACATCTCTCCGGAGGAGTATCAGTTGTCTTTGCAACAGCCAAACGCCGAGGTTGGACCGTCCTCCCAAGATCCCTACCGATCTTACTTTTCGCATTATGCACAGGATGGTACTCCCGTGTATGCTTTCCCAAGTCAGTATGACGAGCATGGGGAGATCTTGCGTCTACCCACACCTGAGGCTTATCTCTATGCTCAAGGTTTACCCTTTAACTAGGCCTATAACCCGCAGGGATAGCCTTTCCAAGGCCAACCTATGGGCCAACCTGGCTATCTTTATGATCCACAGGGGCAGCCCATCCAAGGTTACCCTGTCGGCCAACAAGGGCCATCATACGGTCCGCAAGGATAGTATTATAGCCCTTTTGGTCAACCTGTTCAGCCTTAGCTGGGGTATCAACCGGGGCCGGTCTATGGTCCTGGGGGGAAAATCCAGCCTTCTTTACCGATGCAACTGCAGTATCCTACTGTTTCTAATGTTGCATATCATCCAGGACCATCCTATGGTTCTGCTTTAGGTCAAACCGATTTCCAGCAAGCACCTGGTCCTGTTCCACCACCGGGCCAACCGGTTCATCCGGTACAACCCGGTGTCCTGCCTCCAGGCCAACCGGTCCATCCGGTACAACCTGGGGCTCACTTACAACCAGACCAACCTGCACAACCAGTGCCGCCTGTCTATCCGGGTCAGCCTGGTCATTCAGGTCAGCCCTTGCACCCGGGTCAACCTGTTCACTCAGGTCAGCCCTCTCACTCGGGTCAACCTGTTCATTCAGGGCAGCCCGCTCATTCCATTAACCCTGCACAGCAGTCGGTTCATTCAATGCCGTAGCCAAATCAACAGCTGCGCCCTACGTATCATGCTCCGCAGGGTTCCACTTTTCAGCAGCCTACTCATCCTCAGGGTGGTTATTATCCTCATGGTCAGTCTCAACCGAACTATAACCACCCCAGAGGCTCTTAGTATTATCCACCCCCACCCGGTTCTACCTACACTCAGCAGCCAAATCCAAATGCTGCTTATACAGGGCCGACGCATAATCAGGGTCCGTACCCTGGTTATCAAGCCCCACACTATGGTTACCAGCATCCAAATCAGTCTGGTTATACGACCTACGCCCCCTACGGCCAGAATCCTGCAGGACAGAACCCGTGGGGGCAAGGATATTCACAACCATCGTGGAGTATGGGTACCGAACCTCATCCTGGACCTGGCATGGCAGTTAATCCTCCATTGCCGTTCCTGGCTACCTTGGAGCTACCAGATGTTTCAAAGTTGACCAATGATCCAATTTTACATAATCTGTATTGGCCTCCGGTTCCCACCAAGATACCAGGTGATTATCCCAAGTTTGAGGGAAAAGCTGGGGAGGACCCCCAGGCGCATGTGATGACGTATCATCTTTGGTGTTCATCTAACTCTTGGGTCGATGATTCGATTCGCCTGCGCCTCTTCCAACGTACTTTAACTGGAGCTGCTGCTAAGTGGTACATAGAGTTATCCCGTGGCATTTTTCAAGATTTCAACTCTTTAGCCATGGCTTTCCTCACGCATTTCCAGTTACCGGTTCGGTATGAAGCCGAGACGCACCTCCTGACTTCCCTGAAGCAGGATAAAGCCACTCACATCTCAGATCACATTCATGAGTGGCGGCGCCGTCGTAGACTGATTAAGTTTCACATACCTGATCAGATATTGACTCACTGGTTCACCACCTCCTTTTTGAATAAAATCGCTCAGGATATCGCGATGGGAGCGTGCGTGATAGAGGAACAAGCCATCGCGCGTGCCCAGTACCTAGATCTTGTCTATTCACAGTCTGGCACGCTTTATGACATCTTGACTGATTCTCCACGGCCTGGAACCACTAAGGCTCTGCCCACCCCTGCGGTGGATGGTGTCATTGGTTCTGTCTCTCAGAATTCGAAGAAATCTTCGAATGGGAAGCAGAAGGCTAATTCTTCCAACACTACCTCTGCCAATCCTGCCTCATCTGATTCTGGTAAAACCGCGGAGGTGAATGCCGTTCAGGCCAATCCTGCGAACAAATCCTCCAAGGGGAAGAAGAAGGGAAAAGGAAAATCTAAATCTGATGCCTCGAAACCAGAATCTAAGTCTCGTACTGAGGATGGCTCCCAGCGTAAACCGAAGTACCCTTGCCTCATCTGTGAAGGGGACCATTATACTAAGGATTGTCCATGACGATCCGAGGTTAGTCAACTTCTTAAAGGCCCTAAAGGGACTCCGGCTGTTTTGAAAGAGCCATTTCCATCTCAGCAGACCTAGATGGTCGAACAACCGTCACCATCTGCACCATTTGGGTCTCAGGTTTTCATGATGAAGACTATTGCACCAATCTTTGTCACTACGTGGTCGAAGGATTACAACGAACCACGGCAGGCACCCGGGAAGGCAGTTGCGGATGGGCCGCCTCCCCCACCTGTCTCCGGTCCGTTGGAAATTGAGAAGCCTTCTCTGGAACCCGTTGTGAAGCCACCTCCCAAAGGTGTCCTTCGAAGATCTTCTTATAATCCAAACGCTCGTGCCGCTCAACATTACAGTATTGTTGAGGATCTGGCATAGGCGCCATGTGCTATGTCTGCACTTGAGGTTCTTCAAAGTTGTCCTTCACAACGGAAGGCTTTACTGTCTGCGATCGGGGGCATTGATCCCGCCGACTCGAGTCTTCTCACCTTCGATCTGGAGAATTTTACTCCCCGGCTTCCACATCAAATCGCTTTGGTCATTCAAGTCGGGATTAACGGTCTGAACATTCATAGGTCCATCGTAGATGAGGGTGCATCTACCTGTGTTATGTCCTCCACTTGCTGGAAGGCCATCGGCTCTCCAGCCTTGTCATCGTCTCCCAATGCCCTTGAGGCATTTGATGGTTGGGAATCTAAACCCCTGGGCGTTCTCAAGAGTCTCACGATCACATTACAGGGAAAAACTGTCAACGTAGAAGTAGAAGTGGTTGACGCTAAACTCAATACAATATACTTCTTGGCCGCAGCTGGACCCATGCCATGCTCTGCGTGCCATTCACCGTCTTTCGATTCATTAAGTTCCCTCACGAGGGCAAGATTGTCACAGTGGATCAGTTGTCATTTTTCACCTCTAACTCTGAGAACAACGTGCCATACGTGGATCAAATTCTGAATCCCCCAGACAGTGTAGGACCTGGTCTCTTCAAAGACCCAGTCCTCATGGGTATCTTTCCCGCACCGCCACCGCATACCGCTCAAGTCAACATGTTGTCCAGGTCCGATGACCCCTGGCTCATTCCTACACCTGAGCAGGTATATGAGTTTGGAGAATCCATGCCTTTAATGCCAATAGAGATCAGCTACTGTGAGATTGTTGCTGCATCAGATCCTCCACCTCCTCAGCATGCTCCTTTGAGCATGGCTCTCGACGTCTACTCCCAATCCCCCTGGCTTGGTCAGGCTGATTCACCTGATCCTCTCAGAGAGAATTTTCCTTCCGATGAGGCTATCATTGAAACTATGTCTCTTGAGGAGCTGCCTTGGGGTGATGGACATCATCGCTCCTCGTTTATGCCTAGCTTGGGGGTAATGACTGATTGTCTAGAGCGTTATGCTACTCAGGTTCCTTCCCCTCCTCTTCAAACACCGATCTTGACGCACGAGGTTTTTTCGGAGGGTAATCTGAGTAACATTACTCAAACTATTCCAATCAACATCTCCGTTAAACCGGGGATTGTTGAGAATATTCATGTGGGTGTGACTTGTTCTCCCGATGAGATTCAAGTATATATTGAGCTTTTCAAAGAATTCAGAGATGTTTTTGCATGGTCTTACGAGGAAATTCCGGGGATTGATCCCAGTATCGTAGTACATGAGATTCCAACCTATCCAGGTGCGAAGCCCGTGCGCCAACGCTTATGCCCCATGCATCCTCGGAAAGCCGCCGCCATCAAGGTAGAATTTGAAAAACTTCTGAACACGGGTTTCATTTATCCCATCCCCCTCACAGAATGGGTGTCTAACATTGTCCCTGTCGATAAAAAGTAGGGTACGATTAGAGTCTGTGTGGATTATCGCGACATCAATCGCGCCTGTCCCAAAGATAATTATCCCACTCCGTTTATAGACCAGATCATCGATGAATGTGCTGGGAGTGAGATCTATTCCTTAATGGACAGTTTCTCAGGATATAACCAAATCAATATTGCGCCTGAGGATCAACACAAGACCACATTCATCTGTCCGTGGGGTACTTTCGCGTATAAGAAACTCCCGTTCGGCTTGAAGAACGCTGGAGCCACTTTTCAGTGTGCAATGTCCTATGCTTTTCATGACATTCTTCATATCGTTCAGCCTTATCTGGACGACTTGCCAGCCCATTTTGGTAAGCGAGAGGACCATCCTGAACATCTCCGCCAGATCTTTCTTCATTGCAGACGCTACAATATCAGGCTCAATCCTCATAAATGCGTCTTCTGCGTTGACTCTGGCCGTCTTTTAGGATTCATAGTCTCGAAAGACGGAATTCACCTTGACCCTTTAAAGGTCAAAGCCATCGCAAACCTCCCATCACCCTCCTCCCTGTACCAGTTACAGAGTCTGCAAGGGAAAGCGAATTTTCTTCGGCGCTTTATCCTGAATTATGCCGAGGTGGCCAAAGGATTCACTCATTTGTTAAAGCAGAACGTTCCCTTTCACTGGGATGAAATTGCTCAGGAATCCTTTGAGAAGCTGAAGACGTTGCTTGTCAATGCTCCATTGCTTCGTCCTCCGGACTACCACCGCGACTTCACCTTATATCTAGCCGCCGCATTTAGCACCATAGCCATGGTCTTGGTGCAGGATGACGATCATGGTGATGAACATGTTGTTTATTACCTGTCTCGGAACCTTCTTGACCCGGAAATGCGTTATGCACATGTCAAGAAGTTGGCATTAGCAGCAGTACACGCTGTACAACGCTTTCGCCATTACATCCTTTTGCGCACGATAACAGTGGTTTCAGACTGCAACCCTATGACGTATATTCTTTCTAGACAATTACTGGGGGGAAAGTACTCCAAATGGATTGTGATCCTGCAGGAGTTTGACTTGGAGTTCACTACTGCTAAGTCAACTAAATCACTGGTCTTCGTGGATTTGATATGTTCTCTCCCTACAGACTCTGTTCCCTCACACTCTGAAGACCATATACCGGACGAAACGCTTTTCCTCATCAGTACTCGTGACCCTTGGTACGGTGACATAATAGTGTATCTTTAGACCTCGACATTTCGGTCTGAGTTGGATAAAGCTGCCCGCCATCGGATTCGGCACCAGTCCCAACCCTACCGTATAGTAGGAGATACCTTATATCGCGTTGGAGTAGATTCGGTGCTCCGGCGATGCCTAACCTTGGAAGAAGCTGAGAAGGTCCTAAATGACTGCCACAGTGGCGCCTGTGGCGGACATATGTCTGGGTATGCTACTGCCCAGAAGATTCTGAGAGCAGGTTATTTCTGGCCATCCATATTCAAGGACTGTATCATTGCAGTCCGTAAATGTCATCCATGCCAGATATTTCAGTGCAAGATGCGCGCGCCGCCTTTACCATTGCATCCCGTTATTACCGTCAGCCCTTTTGCGAAATGGGGCGTTGATTTTATGACGTGTAACCCTCACTCGGCCGGGGGGCATGCATATATCATTGTCGCCGTCGACTACTTCACCAAGTGGGCCGAGGCGATGCCTACACTAGCTGCTGACGGGAAAACAGCTGCTCAATTTATATTCAACCACGTTATTGCATGGTTTGGGGTTCCTCAAGCCATCGTCACTGATCACGGTACTCATTTCCGAGATTATATGATGGCGGAGCTGACTTCAACGTTGGGCTTGCGTCACGATAGCTCGACACCATATTACCCTCAAGCGAATGGTCAGGTTGAAGCAGTGAACAAGGTTTTGGTCACTATGCTTCAGCGAACAGTTGGTATTCACAAATCCAATTGGCATCTCCAACTTTTCTCAACTCTCTGGGCATATCGAACATCTGCAAAGAGTGCAACTGGGTTCACACCATTTCAGTTGGTGTATGGCCTGGAAGCAACTCTTTCGGTTGAATGCGAGATTCCTTCGTTAAAATTAGCTGTGGAGCTTCTACCTAATACTTCTGCTGAGGAAGAACCTCTTCTGTATCTAGAACAGTTGGATGAAACCCGTCGTCTGGCTGCTTTGGTTATCGAAGCACAAAAGAAGAGGGTCAAAACTCATTTTGATCAATCTGTTTCTCCTCGTTCCTTTATTGAAGGGGACCTCGTCCTCCTGTACGATCAAGCACATGATAAGCTTGGAGCCGGTAAGTTCCAGCCTATGTGGCATGGGCCCTATATAGTAAAACGCGTTTTTAAAAACGGGGCCTACGAGCTTATAGATTATGAAGGAGTTCCGCTGGCGCAGCCCAGAAATGGGTTGTACCTCAAAAAGTACTATGCCTGAAGTGATTTCTTGGTGTGGTGTGTGTACATAAGTGTGTGTTTTTCATTTGTGTGCATGTATTGTGTGGTGTGCTTTGTAAACATCTTTCTGCTGATTGGGTCTTCCTGGTTGTGTAGATGTCTATTCATCCATTTGTTGGTTTCGCGGATGGTGCTTCCCGCAGTACCAGGAATCTGTCTTCAGTAGCCTGGGTAATCTATGATCCTACTGGTGAGTTGATTGACCTACAAAGAGTGTGTCTAGGACGTACCATGAACAACATCGCGGAGTATAGTGTTGTGTTAGAATTATTAACCGAGGCAGTAAACCTTGGTATCCGTGAATTGGTCGTGTATCTAGATTCGCAACTTGTAGAGTTACAACTAAACGGACACTATTCGGTAAGGAACCCGTCCATCTTACGTCTGTATCTGCGTATTCGATTACTAGAAAGGAATTTTGACTACATTACATATCATCATATACCCAGACATTTGAATACATTAATAGATGCAGTAGAAAATTTGGTATTAGACAGACATTTGCGCAATTTGTAAATCATCATCACATGTAAGGAAAGATCCATCCAGAAATAGATATGCACATATATATAGATATCGAAATGTTTACATAGAGTGTGTCACATAAAATTCAAAATATACATAGTCGTCTTAAGTACATCCGGAGACGATATGTGTCTCAAAAAACAAGTGTGGTATAAATCCTAAGAGCTAATCCGCATGGTGCTCATGATAGCATGTGACTGCACGCACTAAGCGTCTCCGGATTCGGTGGATCCGACCTGGAACTCCCACCGTGTGGCGCTGGTATGCCATCGGTACGTCCGCCAGCCGAGCATAGTCTGGAATCCCTTGGGCAATGCCCTCAAGATTCTGGATCAACTCCTCTCCTCCAGTGCCCTCTCCCTGAGGATCAGGGGCGAGTTGTGTCCTCCGTGAGATTGGAGACATCCCAGCTGGTCTCTCAGGTCACACATCTGCATACGTATATAAAATGTGTTAAGACGAATGTGTATTAACAAAAAAAACATAAAACATAAAAAATAAAAAATATAAGGTCTTACTCAACTCCTCGTCCCAGTCATCTCCTTCTGGCAGTGGGAGATCTGGGTCTCCGGTGAATTCAGTTCCTGCATAGGGCCAGTCTTCCACAACAATCAGCTAGCGTCGTAACCACCTAAATAATTCCAGCCTCCAGGACATCTGTTGGCCGCCTCCAGCTCTGGGCATCAATGCTGCCCAGTGAGCCATTCTTGGCTCTCGTGGTATCGGATCTGCTACTCTGGCCCCTTGGCCCTGGAAGATTGGTAAGCGTTCCAGAATGAACGATACCAGGATGGAACCATAACCAAACTGTTTTAGTTTACCCTGTTTGCATTTCGTGAGCTGCCTTTTCATATTGATTGTTACTGTTGTTGCCCAGTCGAACAGTAGGGAACTCATGCATTCTGAGGCCAGCAGGAGTTGGGCCTTTGTGGCCTCGTGCGGTGCCTGCGACCCTGCAGCCCGCGTGATGGTATGTAGGAACACTCTCAATGCCAGATCAGGGATAGTGTGGATATCAACCTTCTTGCTTCCTGATCCCATTTTTGCTCCTCGGCACACTCGTGCCATCACTTCTTCCATCTTCTCCCCAGATAGTCTGCTTCCAGTCAAGACAGGGATCGAACCTCTGCGAGACAATCCAATGATAAAATAAACATTAGAAACCTCCAGCTCTAATACCTCGTCTCGTAACCTGAACACCTGTTCATGTTCATCCCATATACTGATTAAATACTGGAGGAGCTCGAGCTGAGCTCGTAGACAGGGTGTGAAGAAGAACTTTTTCAGCCCATAGTTTCTAAGGGCATTCATGCAAGCTTGACTTTGAATGGCTTGTTCATCCTCTTCTCCATGCTCTCGTTATTTCCATTCAATCGCCATTTTTCTTGATTACCTGCATTTATATGGTCATAAGCCCTTGGTTAGATCTCTGATAGGCCTCAAATTCCATGAAATTTGGTTTAAATGTCAAAATTTTAGGCGGATTTTTAGGTTCGGCCACTGGCGTGGCTGTTTTGTGAACAGTCGTGCCACGTGGCGCGAGCCCTTTGTATAAAAGAGCCCATTGGCACGGGTCCGTGCCCGATACACGCGCCAATGAGCGCAGCCCTAAAATTTTAAAAGTGGCCACATAGAACTGATTTTCAAGGGAAAATTATCAAAAAATGGATGAAAATGAAGAGCAAGGGAGCGCCTCTTACCTGTAGCAGACGAGAAGCTGAATGGTCAATTGGATTTGTCGCAATCACCGTCAGAAGTTTCTGCTCCAAATGGACCACTGTTGCTTTTTACCAAGGTAAATAGTAAATGTAATTTTATTTTTACCAATTTGACATATTTATAACTTTTTGACATAAAATGAGTTGTAAAAAGTCATTTTTATCAAATATTTTTATATGTTATGTCGAAAATGGATTTTACGCTTGCTTGGTATGTGCAGTAGCAGGTTTTTGCGACTTTAACGATGGAAACGAGTTGTATTTTATACTTTTTCGGACTCGGTAAATACACGAAAAAGTCACTTTGGAGTCACCTTTCAGCTCTTTTCTGACTCTCTAAACATGAAAATATTGCCAAGGCCCTTGTCATTTCGATCTCGTTAAATTGTACATGAATCGACATCTACCCAGTATATGTTTAACCCTTTTTCGGGCTGGGATGGATTGATTACGAAAAAGGAATACCCTAGCCTATCGCGACTAGGAGGTTTTCTCAGATATTGTTTTCTACCTTTTCGGATCTGAGGAACTATTTACGAAAAGGGACCTGTGGAGTTTACTTTTCCGTTGTCTTCTCAAACTCTCTAAACATGAAAAGACGCTGAGTTCTTCCTTTGTCAAACTCGTTAAACCCTGATGACATCGGATCCAGTCGAAATGACATTCTCTGAGTTCCTCCTTCCTAGGACTCGTTAAATGTACTAGGATGGATTTTCCCAAAGGGCGGACTTATATTATAAGCATATGCTATCCCCTTCAAGCTTGTTATCAAAAATAATTGGGACTCGCCAGAAATGGTGGGGGAAAAATGGAACCATCGTCGTTGTCGTCGGTAGTATGTCACTCTTGAACATGGCACTTGTCTGCATTCGTGTCGGGTTGGGGACATCTCATCTCGTTTCTTCACTTTGCCTCCGTGGGTTTGGATAATCCCTTTTGACCTCTCATCTGTTCATTGCCTCGTCACCATGACCTCTGATCCGTTGATGTCAAATACTGCCAAGTCCACTGTCGTGCCGTTTATATGTTCAAGAGAAGTTGGCCTCTGCAAATATCAACCTTCCTCTGATTCTCATACGATCCTGATTCACAACAAAAACATCATGTTCCTCTGTCTCGTGTCGATGATGTGGGAAACATTATGGCCCACCTTCGATCAAGGTCACTTCCTGTCGACTTCAGCTCATTATCCAAGAAGCTGATCTAGAGACTCCTTTATGGTACCTTGGAGCCTGCATGCCTCAATGGCAGGTTCGTCGCATTCGACGTGAGGTTTTCATCATTGGCCTCCGATCGAGTGATTCTGCGGGTGTTCGATGCCAACTCATTGATTCACACGCCGTAGATTGTACCTGCAGTACCTTGAGGGCCATTGTCATTATTGGTGGTTCCTCTCGCGTCTGTTAACAGCTTTCATCATTGGCTGGTAATCAGACGATGTTCCTGCATGTTCGACTTCAGCTCACATATTCGCATGCTCGAACTTGTACTCTGTTTGGGTCGAGATGGAGCGCAAGACCCTGGATTGTGTCTGTTGTAATCCAGCCTGCGATTGTGGATTATTATCATTATGTATATGAATCATTGATTGGATGGCTGCGACCATACCTGAGTCTATTTATTTGATCCTCGCTGGATGGCTGCGCCCATACCCTGGATCCGGATTATAGTGTACTCTGTTTCGGATGGCTGCACCCATACCACACATACATCATGTACTTGAGATATCAGTTGTATTTTTCTGCGCAGGTTTTCTGACGGCGGGCCTTCAGTTGAACATGTTCTCGTAAAGCATTTCACCCCTCTCTCTCTCAAGCCTCATACTTTAGGGGGCATCTGTTACACAGTAATTTGTCACCGTCCCTACCATTCCCCGTCCCGCACAATGGAGGACCCATTTTGTGACCTGTGAACATTTTCATGCCTTGAAAACATCATCAATGCATTCCTCTAAGCATGAGCTTCAATTGCCCTAAAGACATCTCCTTGCAAAAAATCATAAAAACATCTCTTTTTGCATTGGCGCGGGCAGACAGTTCACCACTCGCGCCAATGGGGAAAATCCTACAAAGAGGCCGCGCCAACTGGCGCTCTGTCCCAGAGCAGTAGTCGCGCCAGCCAATTTAAGGAGTGTTTTTTAAATAAAGATGGCGGAAGTTGTGTTTCAACAAACTCAGAAACCATTGCCTATCTTGAGTTGGGAGGTTTGGTTGCGGGAGTTCTATGGAAGGGAAGTGGTTTGCCACCTCCCATGGAACCTTCCTTGTTGATAGGGCCAATCCCACAATAATAGGGATCCCAACTCCCTCCTTCCCCATCTATAAAAGCCCGCTCAATTCCATGGCAAGCTAGTCTTGAAGTGCCTAAGCTTTGAATCTCCAAATTCCCAAGAGCCTTTGTGCTGTAAGAGCCCTCTTTCTTCCCTTAAGGCCGACTCAAGTAAGGAGACTATTGTCGAGAGACTCTGGAGAGGTTTTCCCTTTCCCTGGCGAGCTTTGCGAGACGTGAATGACTGGAGACCCATCCGAAGGAGACCACGACGTCAGAACTTTGGTTGTAATCTCTTTCGATCGTTATTTAATGAATGATTACGATTATGGTTCCACTCTGTTTTCGATTATGTTAATATGAGTAGTATCCTTTCTGACTGATATTTAGTTACGTATGCCGGATTTTATGCTTGTATCTGTTTGTTTCTATCACGTGCAGGTATCCATCCACGGAGATCGTAGAGGATCGTGATCTGCCGAGGCTGAGGAACGGGAACGCTCTCTTCTTCGGATCATAGCATTGGATTCCAGGTAGGCCTCCATCTTTGGTCTTTTCATTTCGTAACTAGGAACTTGCGTCATAACATTTCGTGATTGTTGCTAGACCCCTGCTGGGCTAGTAGGGATCGCCTCTGTCCGCAGAGGGGATTTACCTCCTCAACATACTCTAAATCAAAAAGTCTCATAGGCACATACTTTGGAAATTTAAATGGACATAATTCACATCCATATATTCTGACTTCTGTATAATTTTGGTACAAGTACCAATCACAAATTTTGTAATGTTTTGAAAGTTGCAGAGTTTTCTTAATTTCATTGCTGAGTCTTGGAGGAGAAACTCCTGTCAACAAGGTAGTTGCAGGGTGTATAAACAGATCAATGAATTCATTATAGGAATAAGGAGAATCTCTGGAATTATGGGTGATGGCTGACCAAAATATGACAGACCTGGGATTTCCTTGGACATTAAGCTTTTGAACATGGAAAGGAAAGTTTTCAGACTGGTAATAGAGCATGAGATGGTAAATTACTGAAGAATACTTGAATACTTTCTCATTCTCTAATCTCATGAATTGATCATGGATTTTGTTGGCTATGTAAGATGCAAAGTCATATTTGACAGCAGGAGGCTGTCCAGGAATGAATATAGACAATAATACTAGAGTTAACTCATCAACATACTCACTAGTATTAAAGCCCATGATAAAAGAAATCATATTCAAAATGATCTAGCCCATTTTAGTAAAAAAGGCACTAGCATAGGGAGGTGGGCCCTTGGGCTGATGTTCAGGTAACATGAAAGTCTGACAGATGCTTTTTACCTCTTCAGGGGATAACTGAGTAGATTTTTCAAGAAATTCTCCAATGGATAAGGGAGTGAGGTTTTGACCAGGTTCAAAATGGAGCATATCATTGATAGACTGAGCAGTAATAGGGAAAAGGACATTCTAGTTTGGGGATAAAACTGCTCTCTGAATTGGATCATAATTAGCATGGCAATAGTGGATAATTTCAGGAAAGATATGGACTGAGGGTAAAAGGAATCTCGGGAAATTAGATTCCCATAACCCAATAACGTCCAAGCCATTCAAATAATTATCTCTGCAGCGACAATGAATTCGAAGGGGGCTTTCACTGAAAACTAAGTCTTTGATCTAAAAATATTTATCCACTAATGGACAATATTCCAATTCTCTATGAGGGGCGTTCAATGGAGCAACATTTAAAGCCACCGGGACTTCCATTTTTGGTTCTTGTGGATTCAAAAACGGAAATTCGAGGGTTTTTATGAAAATGGAGCACAATTTCAGGTTCCGACGGGGAAAACGGGTACAATTGCAAGTTCAAGAATATTATTTACAGTCTTTAGGATCAAGGAATGAACTAGCAATCAACTTTAACTCTGTTTTAGTGGAAAAACAAGGAAATCCGAGTTTCTTTCAGAGTTCAGTGCGAATTTAGGATAAATACCTATTTTTCTTGAAAATAATAGGTACTGGTTAAGGTGGACAGTCTTCTTGAATGCTCGGCAGCAATTGTCTTTGACATGATAGAGGTTGGCGGACTTCACAAATTTGAATTTTGAATTTTTCAGCAGGGAGAGCGTATTTGTTTTCTGCGTGCAGAATAGTGAAAATGACGCGAATTTTTGTTTTATTGGCAAAGTCAAACGGGGGTGAATGTTTTATTATTTTATGGGATGACGTCAGCGCGTACGGGAGGTGAGTCACGGGGGAAACAGTGGTAAGTGGTTTTATTCCGCACTGCTTTTGAGGGGAAGCAGTTTTGGGCAGATAGGCAGCGAAGCGATACAGTAATCGACACGTAGCCAAACACTGTTTGGAATACCGCTGACATTTCACGAGTTATCTTTCGGACAGAGGATGGGTAGCGGAATTGATGCGAGCCGTCAATCATGGGTGGGTTGATCTAACGGCGGATAGAACAAAGAGATGGCAGAGTGTTAATGTGCGGGGGTTCAATGTAATTAACGTTAATTAATTATTTCGGGCGGGATTTGATTGGCTAGAGAGATTATTAATTAATCCTGATGATTAATTAACCTCTTTGCATATAATGACGGTGGGGGGTAATGAATGGGTTAATTTTCGAAGTTTGATTTGAATTTAGACTTCGGGTTTTATTTTTTCGTTTTAAACATATAAAACATATGCTTAAACCTTTTTTTGAATATTTTTTATTATATGGTAATAAACCAATATGATTCACTTACCATAGGGGGCGGGGATAATTATATAGATATATTTTTAGCCAAAGGGCATTGTAATGTGGGATTTTTATTTAATCACATGGGTTAAATACTTTGGCTAAAAACTTATAGTAAGATGGTTTTTTGGGTTATTTATAAAAGGGAATTATATATAATAGGATAAGGTATTTCCACTAAGGAGTTAATATATAAAGTTAGAAATTAACATGAAAAATGAGATAAAGTGCTAAGTATAAAACACCATAATAATGTATTTAAATTATGCTTTGCGTGAAATGGATTTTTATGGATCATGGCATGTTTTTCCTAAGTAAAATGGGATTTTGCTTAGGAAAAGATTTTTATGAATGAATGAGTATGATGATGAATATTCTTAAATACTAAGGTTTTCTCCAATCATTGGGCCGAGGGTTAGGTCCCTCCAAAAGTCAAGGAAATGCCTTGAGCCCCTTTAATCTTCAAATTCCTTAGCACTTAGGGGAAATTAGTAAATTGTTAGGGAAAAAGTGAGATGGGAAGTTAATGATTTTGACCTTGTTGTGTTCTGAAATTCTGCCAATGTGGTGTTCTACCTTTGCACTTGGTGATGAAAGTAAAAGATTACAAACATTTTAAAGCCATCATTCATCACATGAGAATTTTCAAGGCCATCTACCTACCCTATCTACTTTCTCTACCATTTTCTCTTCTTTATTAGGGTGCACTTAGACTGGAAAACCCTTATCAATATTCTTTTCCTTTTACATGGCAAATCTATCTATTTCTACACTTATTACATCCAAGGGCTCAAATTAAACTGTTGAGCACCTTTTATTAACTCTACCTATCTACTTATCTGCCAAGATTAAATTGTTTGGTCAGATATTTATTCTCTATTCTACAACATGAAATTGAAAAATGAATGAGTCAAGTTTAAACAGTTTGACTCTTCATAAATTGTGGCAAAAGTTTGACAAACTGCACACAATTTTGTTTATTACAATAAATGAAATAGTAGTGGCATTTGGACTTGCACACTTTCCTGGTCTATTTTGGTTTGGGGTTCATTTTTTTCACTTTTTTGACCATTTTATTTTTTCACCCTTTGATTTTTCTTTTAGGGTATACCCTCTTTACATTTTTTAAATTTTTTGATTTTTTGATTTTTTAAGAATATGGAACACCTTTGCACAAGAAAAAGGTTTGAACATATTGCATAGCTCAATAAGACAATTATGAAAAATGACACCTATTGGTATAGGAGTCTAACACTGGCTCCACTTGGGGATGGCTTTTCCTGGTGAAAAGTCAAGAACAACAGGTCAGATGCCTCAAAATGCCTTTGACTGAACCATGAAATATTCTTTTTCTGGTAGCTTTATTGTATATATGATAGTGAAACTTCTAAAGCTTAGGGCCTTCACTTCGGGCTTCAACTCCAAAAAGTCACCATCCAATCAAAACTGATGCATTAGAAAGGATATCTTATGTACAGGTTAAAAAGTCAGAACATCCTAGTAAATGGGATCAAAATAGTGCTTTAGCATTCGACCATTGACTGGTCCTTTCTCAGCTTCTAAACCATCCAAATTCTTCAAAACGTATGTGTTATTTCCTTGTAAAGCATGAATGATGTAAGGTCCTTTCCATAAGAAATAAAATTTCCCATGTTTTCCTTTATCTTCCCTTCTAGAATCCCATCTCAAAACTTTGTCTCCTAGTTGAAAATCTTCTGCTTTAGTCCTTTTGTCAAACATTTTCTTTAGCTTTTCCTGGAAGACTTGGGATTGTTGATACGCTTCTTCTCTGGTCTGCTGCAAGTGAATTGTTTAGTTTATTCTTCTCTGAATATCATTTGGTTCTACTTGAGCCTTCTGAAGTAATTTCATAATAGGAATTCCTAAAGATGATGGAAATCTTGCCTCAATACCATAAACTAATTCATATGGATTGGTCCCAATTGATTTCTTAGTTGTAATTCTGTCTGCCCATAATGCATTGGTAAGTTTCTTATGCCAATTCTTTTTATTCTCTTCCAATAATTTTTTAATGATATTAATAAGGCTTTTATTGGAAGACTCTGCCATTCCATTACCCTGGGGATAATAGGCTGTTGAATGGCCTAATGTGATGTGATATTTATTGCAGAAACTAATCATTTTCTTAGACTTATGCAGCAACATTATCTGTTATAATTTTTTCAGGACAACCAAACCTTGAAAGTATATTGGTTTCTAAAAACCCTATAATTACAAAATCATTGGCTTGTCTACATGGGATTTCTTCAATCCATTTAGTAAAGTAATCGGTGGCGGTAAGGATCCATCTGTGTTGCCCAGAGGAAGGGGGATGGATTTCTCCAATAAAATCCAATCCCCATTGTTGAAAGGGTCTCTCGGTGGAAATTTGTTTTAATGGTAAAGGAAACAATTTTATCTTGCCCTCAAAGATCTGACACTTATGACAAGAAGTTACAAATTTCTTAACATCTGAAAACAAGGTTGGCCAGTAAAAACCAGCCCTTAAGATTTTATCTGCAGTTGACTTCCAATAGAGGTGTCCACCACAATCTCCTGCATGAAATTCATTAAGAACCTTGTCAATTTCATCTTTCAATAAAAAATTTAATAGAATTCCATCATGATTCTTCCAAAAAAGAGCACTATCTAAAATACAATATTTTAAAGATGTCATTTTTAAGAACCTTTGTTTCGTTCTGGATAACCCTGGAGGAGCTTGCAGGTTTAATAAAACATAAATGATATCAGTGTACCAGGGTGAGTCTAAAAAGGCCTGACTGATCTGTGGAGTCGCCATCTCCTGTTTGTCATCCAGTTCATTAATGTCCAGGGCTTGGCAATTAGTTTCAGTCATGAGTTGAGCCAAACCTTGTCCTTTTATGAGTTTTGTAGGTCTTATTTCAATATCATATTCTAATATGGTAGCTATCCACTTACCTCTTTTGCCTTCAATACCATCTTGAGTTAAGATGTCTTTAACGACAACATTAGGTACATAAGCTATCACATGAGAATACAATATATAAACTCTGAAATCTTTAATTGCTTTCACAAGTGCAAAAGCCTGTTTCTCCATGATATTGTATTTCAAAGATGCATCTCTAAGTGCTTTACTAAAAAAGGCTATTGGTTTTTCACATCCCTGATCATCCTTTTGTAGTAAAACAACCACGACTGTATGTTCAGAAGCAAATGAAAAAATTATGAAATCTCTATCAAATTTTGGACTGGTAAGAACTGGTGTTCTGGTTAAAGCCATTTTTATTTCTTCAAATGATTGCCTGGCTTCCACGGTCTAGTCAATGATTGAATCATTTCTTAACATGTTAGTAAGCAGTCTAAGTAATTCAGCTAAACTAGAAATGAATATTCTCAAAAAATTAATCTTCCCTATGAAATCTTGAAGTTCTTTAATGTTCCTGGGATGAGGAATATGCAATATGGCTTGTATTCTTTCAGGATCAATTCTAATGCCATCTTTAGAAATAATGTGACCTAGGAGTTTTCCTTCTTCAAGACCAAACAATGATTTTTTAGGATTTAAAGAAATACCATACTTTCTACACTTTATAAACACTTGCCTTAGATGATCTAAATGTTGCTGATCTTTTTTGGAAAAAACAGTTAAATCATCTAGATAAATAACCAGAAAATCATGAATTTCTTTGGCGAATGCAATGTCCATTGCTCTTTGGAAGGTGGCCCCTGCGTTTTTGAGTCCAAATGGCATCTTGACATATTTAAAAGTACCCCATGGTGTTGTAAATGCTGTTTTGTCTTGATCATCAGGATGAACCAAAATCTGGTTGTACCCTGAAAATCCATCCAGAAGAGAAATCCTTGAAGATCCCACTACCCTTTGTAAGATATGGTCCATTTTAGGCAAAGGATAGTTGTCTTTTAAAGAAACTTTGTTCAAATTTCTCAAATCGACACACAGTCTAATCTCTCCAGTCTTTTTTTTATTGGTACTAGATTAGAAACCCACTCAGAGAACCTAATAGGAGCTATAATTCCTGCTTCATACATTCTTTTAATTTCTTTCTCAATTGAAGGTAGTAAAACAGGGTTGATCCTTCTAATTTTCTGTTTGAATGGTTTCTGATCTAGTTTCAAAGGTATTGTATGTTGAATGATTGATGTATCATATGACTTCAGATCTTCATAACTCTAGGCAAAAACATCCTGGAATTCTTTTAAAAGTTCAACATATTTAACCTTTTGATCTTCTGGCAGAGATTTAGATAGTTTAACCATCTTGGGATTTCCTTCAGTTCCCAAATTGACTTCTTCAATATCAGCTTTTAAAGGTTCCATTTTGGGTTTTAGTGGAATGTCATTTGAGTCAAAAATATCTTCCAAAGGAGTTAATCCTTTGGGTAAATTATTATCTTTCAGATTAATAATTTCAGATTCATCTTCAATAATCTCATCGAATTCCATTTGTTTCAAATCCTGCATATCTTTTTTAGTGAATTTGGTTGGGTGAAGCATGTGAATTGCAGTCTCTCTTGAAATATTTGTTTCTTGTTTTTCTATCTGATCAGATTCATTGATTGTTGTGTCTTCATCTATACTACTGTTAGAGAACTCATTTTCTAAGGTCAAAAAATTATTGATCTAATTATTATTTACAAACACTTGCCAATTCATAAGATTATCCGGTATAGCAGGCCTATGTCTAATCTCAGCTGTGAACTGATGATTAGGTCCAAAAGGTAATTTACATGTGCTAGCGAACATTACAAGACTGTGAGCATGCAAATTTTGTTTTCTAGGAGTTTTGGCAAGTTGAGCTTGTAGAAAAGTGATAAGAATTTCCACAACTATTTCTCTGTATTGTTTCAATCTGGGGTCTTTTGTTGAACATTCACCATTAATCTGTTGAATAATTAACTCAGAGTCTTCTATGATTGATACTCTAATTGCTCCTAACTTTTTGACATGTTTAAGCCCTAGCAAGAGAGCTTCATACTCTGCCATATTATTAGTGCATCTAAAGTTCAACCTATAAGCATGACCTTCGGTGTGATCATTTTCAACATTATGTATCCAAATTCCAGCTCCTACTCCTAACTTATTTACTGAACCATCAAATTCTAAATGCCACAGAATTTCATGTTCATAATCTTCATCAATTGTTTTAACATGTTTCTTAACAAGAGGAGCTGGTTTTTCAGTTTTTTCTGGTGTCTCTTGAATGTCTGATGTTTCTTTGTTTTAAAAAATTTCTTCAATTTGAACCGTAGATTTAGTTGCAGTTTCTGTTTTTGGTGCTTCTAATTCAGTAGGAAGGTCCAATTCAGCATTATAAAGGATGAAAGAGTCCATATCAGAATGTACTGAATAGACAGGGAAGTTTTCAGGCTTCTCATGGCTAATGACTAAATATTTCATCAAGGTCTCTCTGTATAGTCTTTTAGGTTGACCAAATACTGAAATAGTAGCATATGACATATCTAATTGAATAGATCCTCCGAGTTTGGCACCCCAGGATCTGGACAACAACATACCATATTTGGGAGGAATATCGGCTACTACTATATCCATCCGAACAGATTTCGCAGGGTATTGCACCAATGTAACACACAGATCTTTAATCAAACCTAAACATCTTACCTGACTTGAATCAAAAGAAAAAAGATCTTTATATGGTCTGGTAATATCAAGGTTTAATCTTTCCATCACAGCTTTGGGCATTAAATTATGGGACGCTCCAGAATCAAGCATGGCGTTATGAAGTATTTTGTCATGAACATTCAAACTCACATAAAATGGAGGAGTTCCTCCACCTTCAGGTTTTCCATTTACTTCAGGGCCAAAAACAAGTTTGGGTTGATCATCTAAAACATTTACTGAATCATCCATTCCAGTAATGTTAAGGGATCTGCTGATTTGGCTTCTATAGACATCATGTTTAGCCAATTCTGCTAATGGAACAACTATCTTTATTTTTCCTATTTCAGCCTCTAGATTGAAAGGTTTCTCTGTTTGAGCTCTAGTGTTTTGAACAGTTGGGATTTCTATGTTTTTTGGGTCTTCAATGTTTTTCTCTTTTTCATGAGTGAGATGATGAGTTGAAGGTGTTTCTGAATTAACTTTTGTTGTTTCTTCTATGTTTTCTGCAAGAGGAGAAGTATTAGAAATTTTTTTATTGTTCAGTTGATTGTCAGACACATCTTCAATTATTGGATTTGCGGGGTTAGGACTTGTTCTAGACAGAATTTGTACAGGAGGGGTGTTAGTTTTACCTTTGATGTTTTGTTTTGCAGCTTTCTGTTTGCTACTCTCTGGCACGTCAATCCGTCTGCTTCTCAAATTGTATTGTTTATGAACTTCATAAATTGATGTGTCATAGCCTTCTTTAAAATCAAAATTTTCTCCTGAATGAGTTTGAAATGTTTCAAGAATGTGATTTTCTTGATCATCTTGAGATAGGAAAAATTTTGGTTCGTTTTTATTCTCAGTTATGTTATTTATTTCTACATCCTCTGTTGGTTCTTCAGAAGAGGAATCTTCAACAAAATTTTCCTGGAATGGTGGCATGATGTTTTGGTCAGGGACATTTTTCCCAGTATTTTGGTTTTGATTTCTTCTAAAGTTTGAATTTTTCACAACATTTTGATTATCACCAGAAGACTTTCTTTCAATTGTCTCTACTCTATCTCCCAGTCTCTCCATACCTTTAATAATTGCATCTAGCTTTCTTTCAAAAGCTGAAGGCTCTTCATTTATAGGCATCCTTCTTTCGGCTCTTGCCCTATCTCGTTTTTCTATGAGGTTAGCTTCAACACTAACCACTATGCTTTTCATATCTTCTAGGGTTTGAGGGGCTCTTTCCCTAAGTGAATATGCTATGTCAGAGTCAAATCCATCAGGGAATTTAACCAGTACTGAATCCGGAGGGGGTCTAAGGTTTTGAGGAACAGTGTTGTAGGCTTCGTTAAATCTGATGATATAATCTTGTACTGTTTCATTAGGTCCTCTCTTCAATTTTCCAAAGTCAGATAGGATCTGAAGAGGATCTTTCTTCTTCTCCCATCTATTTAAAAATGACCTATACAGGGCTAGTAAATCAGCAATATTGTTTGGAGCAAGAGCCCTAAACCATGTCCTGACTTCCCCAGTAAGACTTTGAACAAAAATTCTCATTCGGACATCATCAGTGTCAATTTCATAAAATTCAAAGTAATCAGTCATCCTTTTGGTATGTTGTTGAGCAGTATAAGTACCAGATCCATCAAAAGGGGTGATCTTACTTTGATAATCTTGGGGCAAAGCAACAGGGTTGGTTGGCAACTGTAACAGAGCATATCTATTGGCCATTGGAAGGTGTAATGTAATAACAGGTGATGATGGTCTGGAAGGAGCGGGGGTATGAGTAGAAGGAGTGGCTTGAGTTTGGGAAGCTTGAGGAAAAGTAGCTGAACTTGGGGAAGCTTCAGTAATTACAGAAATGTTTGAAGTTTCTTCAAAGGTCTGTTCAGATTGAATGGAATTTTGTAAATGTCTGTTAAGATGATATGAAACAAATCTCAATTGTAAATCTTCAAGAAATAATGGATCTGGAACTAGCTTAGACAATTCAGATTCAGAAAAATTCACAAACAAAGATGTTTCAAATCGCTCATCAAAAGGTATTTCATCAAAATATATAATCTTCACAGGACAAGAATGTGATCTAGAAAGACGTCTGGAACTTCCAGAACTTTCTTGACTTCCTCTTTCAGAGCTTTCTTGACTTCCTTGTCTTCTAAGAATCCTAGGAATCAGATTTGGATTTTCAAATATCGGTGGTGGATTAGGGTCAGGATTTGACCTGGTATGACGAATCCTTTCTGAAGCCAGTTTTCTTAGTAATGTTTCTTTTTAAGTTTTTTGTTTTAAATGAAAATGAAAGTACAACTTCGGCAAATTCTTCAAGAAATTTAAGATTTTTGATTAAAATTTTCTCAAAGATTTATTGAATTAGAGAATCTGATTGAATGTTTAAAATTAAGGTTCAGTTTATAAGCTAAATCAGAGATAGAATGAAGCAGCGTTTATTTACTATGCAGTTGCAGAGCAAAAGCATTTCAAAGGCTACCTGGCTGATCTTCAGACTCTGTCTATAGCTCATAAGCAAACAATAATAAAAATGATTTAGGTCCCCAGTGGAGTCGCCACTATGTTATCACTCAGATTTTCCTTGAAGTTGTGGAAAAGGAAAGTAAATCCGAGGTAACCACAAACCAACCTTCAGATACAGAATCTAGCCAATCTGTATCCAGAGAGGGCTCTCTCTTTAAAATTTAGCTTTTTTTCTTTGAAAATATTAGGCTAGTTATAAGTCCAAGAGTTTTGTTTGAATTTGAATGGTGGAATCCGCCAACTAAGGGTACGAATGAGTATTTCAGGGCATTGGTCTATGGAGTCGAAAGGATGGCTTTACTGGATTACTATTCTACACACAAGATGGCTTTGCAGGGCAAGATAGCCAAACAGAGAGCAATTTTGGATATTAAAGTGAATGGAGTGGATTTTGAAGGGATGAAAGGCAATTAAGAATCTTTCAACATGTTCAAAGAAAGAAAGTGAATTATTACAAATAAAGAGCAGTTAATAATTCTTTACTATAGTAATCAAAATGTTTAAACCAGCAAAACAAGAGCAATTAAGAATTCATTGCTTATAACCAGTTTAGAGGAAAACATTTAGAATAATCACAATTGAAATCAGAGTACACTTAATTAAGTTCTGATTTATTCTTTTATGTCAATTATTCAGAAATGGAACACAATGATATTATAAACAGATATAAACTTAAAACATAGGATAGAAAATACTTATTGAACTGTAGTCTGACACATGAATCCTGCAAAAAGTCTTGAGCTTCAAATCATCATCCAACAAGCCACAAAGAAATTTCTCCAAAAAGCACTTTATTCCAAAAGTCAATGTTATAGCAAAGTAGAAGAATCCACCCTCACTAATTCGATTGAGGGCTTATTTATACAAAAGATTATTTAAAATATCTCATAACAAAAGGGATATAATCTAGGGTGACTAATGAATAATTTACAAAAAATAGAGACAGATGGTCTCGTAAATAGGATAAATCAGCTGATGTTGTGTGTTGTCTCCTCCTTTTTAGAATGTGCTAGAAGTATTTCCTTTGTTTTAGCTCGTTGCTGTCTTCTTGAGTAATTCTTTTCTGACTGCCTTGCTTGTCTGATACTCTTTTATTCTTACTAATACACTTTAACTGCTGAACTGATACTCTTTCTGGAATATCAATGATTTCTTCAAATGATTCAACTTCTGGAAGTGGATTCAGTTTTTTCCTTTTATCCTGAGGCTGTTTTGAAGATTCCTTGGGAGGAGTAGGACCTTCAGCCTCTCTTTTCTTGCCCTTTTCAATATTCAGTGGAGTTTGCAAGTTTAGCATTTCTACTGGATTGGTTTGAGGAGGAACCTATACTTGTCCTTGAGCCTTAGATGCTTGAGGTTGTTCTGTCATGATGAGTGTTTCAATCACTTGTATTTCAGGCTCTTTCTCTTTTCCTTTGGATTCAACTACAATTGATGGAATGTTTTCCTGTAATTCCTGTTGAAAACTCCCTGCTGAAGAAGGACCGATGTATGGTACCTGCACTTGCCCAAAAAATTCCAGGTCAAGCATTTTTCCAAGATCTTTAATTACATTATCCATATTGACTTCTTCACTATCCTATTCAATTAATGTTCCCTCCACCCATTCATCTTTATTAGCATACTGTTCAATTTCTGGAATCCTATGATGGATGTAACACTAGAAAATTTGGCGGAAATTTCGACAGCCAATTCGTCGCTATTCCGACACATAGTCATCGCACGAGCGACAGTTCGCGGGCGGAAAAACCGTGGTTTGTCATGCCGTCGCAGTTCCGACGCACGTAAAAAGTGTCGCACTATCGACACTTCTTCCGTCGCTTCCGAATAAGCGTCACTCTTCCGACCTATCACAAACCGTCGCGCCTCCGACGTTTGTAAACTGTCACACTTCCAATGAAATGTGGTTCGACGTTTGTAACGTCGCTCTTCCGACGCTTGTAAACGGTCGCAATTCTGACCCAATGTGGTCCGACGTTTTGGACGTCGCTCTTCCGACATCTGTAAGATGTCGCAATGCCGACGATATGTGGTCCGACGTTTGGAACGTCACTCTTCTGACGTTTGGAAGGTCGCTCTTCTGACGTTTGGAACGTCGCTCTTCTGACGTTTGTAATCTGTCGCAATTCCTACGAAATGTGGTCTGACGTTTTTATACTATCTCTCTTCTGACGTTTCTAGGTTGTCACAATTCCGACGTCTACAAGGTGTCGGTAGACCGACGGAGGGTTCAATTTAAAAAAAAAAAAATTGAAACTTTAAAAGACGAGAAACGTTGTTTTGAATATATTATATGAAGTAAAAAAGTCCATGAAGTCATTAAATTTTCACAACTGAAGATTGGAACCCAAATATCCATCCAGAAAAGTGGAAGTCCCACCCCAGACAATGATAGAAAAATACCCCATGTCACATACAGGGACATGATATAAAACCCAGTAACGGTCCACATGGAGATTATCGACAAATCTGAGAAAGCATCCAAATATGCCCGAGGCATCTATAAGAAAGTGAAATAGCAGTATGTAGAATAGTAAAGCAACAGATAGAGTACGTACCGACGTCAATTGTTCCAAATACAAATTAAAGTACCCAAAATCCTTGAACAGAGAAAAACGCTAATCATGTGAGGAGTGTGATATGTCCAAAATATAAAAAGACCATCAGACCATATCAATAAACCAGCAACATAGACCAGCATCGATAGTTTTGAAGGCAGAGTGATAAACATTAATCATTTTTTTTTCACAAGAGAAAAAACGTTGTTTTGAATATATTATATGAAGTAAAACAGTCCATGAAGTCATTACATTTTCACATCCGAAGATTGGAACCCAAATATCCATCCAGAAAAGTGGAAGTCCCACCCCAGACAGTGATAGAAAAATACCCCATGTCACATACAGGGACTTGATATAAAACCCAGTAACGGTGCACATGGAGATTATCGACAAATCTGAGAAAGCATCCAAATATGCCCGAGGCATCTATAAGAAAGAGAAATAGTAGTATGTAGAATAGTAAAACAACAGATAGAGTACTAACGTCCATTGTTCCAAATACAAATTAAAGTACCCAAAATCCTTGAACAGAGAAAAACGCTAATCATGTGAGTGTGATATGTCCAAAATATAAAAAGACCATCAGACCATATCAATAAACCAGCAACATAGACCAGCATCGCTAGTTTTGAAGGCAGAGTGATAAACATTAATCATTTTTTTTCACAAGAGAAAAAACATTGTTTTGAATATATTATATGAAGTAAAACAGTCCATGAAGTCATTACATTTTCACATCTGAAGATTTGAACCCAAATATCCATCTAGAAAAGTGGAAGTCCCACCCCAGACAATGATAGAAAAATACCCCATGTCACATACAGGGACATGATATAAAACCCAATAACGGTCCACATGGAGATTATCGACAATCTGAGAAAGCATCCAAATTAATATGCCCAAGGCATCTATAAGAAAGTGAAATAGCAGTATGTAGAATAGTAAAACAACAGATAGAGTACCGACGTCCATTGTTCCAAATACAAATTAAAGTACCCAAAATCCTGCAACAGAGAAAAAAGCTAATCATGTGAGGAGTGTGATATGTCCAAAATATAAAAAGACCATCAGACCATATCAATAAACCAGCAACATAGACCAGCATCGCTAGTTTTGAAGGCAGAGTGATAAACATTAATCATTTTTTTCACAAGAGAAAAAACATTGTTTTGAATATATTATATGAAGTAAAACAGTCCATGAAGTCATTACATTTTCACATTTGAAGATTGGAACCCAAATATCCATCCAGAAAAGTGGAAGTCCCACCCCAGACAATGATAGAAAAATACCCCATGTCACATACAGGGACTTGATATAAAACCTAGTAATGGTCCACATGGAGATTATCGACAATCTGAGAAAGCATCCAAATATGCCCGAGGCATCTATAAGAAAGTGAAATAGCAGTATGTAGAATAGTAAAGCAACAGATAAAGTACCGACGTCCATTGTTCCAAATACAAATTAAAGTACCCAAAATCCTGCAACAGAGAAAAACGCTAATCATGTGAGGAGTGTTATATGTCCAAAATATAAAAAGACTATCGTACCATATCAATAAACCAGCAACATAGACCAGCATCGCTAGTTTTGAAGGCAGAGTGATAAACATTAATCATTTTTTTTTTCACAAGAGAAAAAACGATGTTTTCAATATATTGTATGAAGTAAAATAGTCCATGAAGTCATTACATTTTCACATCTTAAGATTGGAACCCAAATATCCATCCAGAAAAGTGGAAGTCCCACCCCAGACAATGATAGAAAAATACCCCATGTCACATACAATGACTTGATATAAAACCCAGTAACGGTCCACATGGAGATTATCGACAATCTGAGAAAGCATCCAAATATGCCCGAGGCATCTATAAGAAAGTGAAATAGCAGTATGTAGAATAGTAAAGCAACAGATAGAGTACGTACCGACCTCCATTGTTCCAAATACAAATTAAAGTACCCAAAATCCTTGAACAGAGAAAAACGCTAATCATGTGAGGAGTGTGATATGTCCAAAATATAAAAAGACCATCAGACCATATCAATAAACTAGCAACATAGACTAGCATGCTAGTTTTGAAGTCAGAGTGATAAACATTAATCATTTTTTTTTCACAAGAGAAAAAACGCTGTTTTGAATATATTATATGAAGTAAAACAGTCCATGAAGTCATTACATTTTCACATCTGAAGATTGGAACCCAAATATCCATCCAGAAAAGTGGAAGTCCCACCCGAGACAATGATAGAAAAATACCCCATGTCACATACAGGGACATGATATAAAATCCAATAACGGTCCACATGGAGATTATCGACAATCTGAGAAAGCATTCAAATATGCCCGAGGCATCTATAAGAAAGTGAAATAGTAGTATGTAGAACAGTAAAGCAATAGATAGAGTACCGACATTCATTGTTCCAAATACAAATTAAAGTACCCAAAATCCTTGAACAGATCAAGAAAAACGCTAATCATGTGAGAATTCTAAGTAAAGTTAATCTATTAACATTGCGAATAAAATTACACCGAAGTCAAAAACATTGCCTGGCCATACTCATGGCAAATTTGTCAACAAAAAATCAAAAAATTAAGAAGACTGCCCTCATACGGGGAAACCAGTCTTGAACGTTTAATTTACAGAATTCAAAAATATTACTTAAAGGTCCAGCACAGTAAAATAAACTAAAAGCAGCCCAATTAACTGGGCCTGCTAAGCAAGAAAAACAAATCAACCAAACTAATCCTCCGCTGGTTCCTCCACGATTCGGCACCATCCTTTGGAAGGTCCAGGATCGCTAGGTGCTACCTCCACATGCATGCCACGGCTCCCCTCCTGAAGGCCCGAATGCTGGCCGGCTTTTTCCGAGCTCAGACCCGCCGGACGGGTGCATTCTTCCTCCGTTTGGGCCTCCTCGCGGAAGACCACAGTGACTAAAGCCGTGATTCTTGGGCGGTTGAGAGAGCAATTAAAGGAAAATTGCGCAGTGCGCGTCGTGGGAGAAGGTGAACTAGCGGTGGGGAAGCCAGGAGCAGGGGAATCCATACGGTGGCCAGATGCTACAAGCCGACCCCGCCCACTCCTAGTATTTGGATATCGACCCAAGTAATAATCACTGGACTGGCCGGAAGTCAACTCTGTTGAGGTGCTGGAGGGAGCGCGCCGGGGTTGACCTCTAGTGCTCCCCCTGCGGCAACGCATCCTATGACGCACGCGAGGCATGGGTGCAATCTCAGGCGCAGTGGGCACAAGAGGAGACGAAGAAGCAGAATTCCAATTAACAGAGGAAGACAGACAGAGACAGAACCGAGAGAAATGCAAATATGCAACAAGGTCTAGGCAGCAGTTCAGCTGGCCACTTCTCCTTATCGTCACAGTTAGCAGGTAGTGTAATCCAGCAACCGGCTTGTCTGAAAAACCATGGCTAAACGCCATTTTGTCGACCCGTCTGCAATGCAATCATAGGACGCCCGTCATAATTAATCTCTGATCATTAATAATGAGAGCCGAAGGCCGGATCAAATTGGAGCGTGCGGAATCGCTAAGAGGAGTGGAGGTCCGATCTTGAACAGTGTTAAAAATTAATTAATGCGGATTTGATGTGAAAACTTAATTAAACAGTGTTAAATGTTAATGCGATTGATATGAAATCGCCATATCCATGTCCCATCACCTTAAACGCCATCGAATGCACCCGCAGCCGGGAGCAGGGCAAGTTTTTATTGAGGACACGTGGCATAAATTGATTGGAGTGGATCTTTGTTTGGGCCACTCATGCAGTGGAAATCCGGACCCATAAAATATTAGGGCGAATTTGATAAGAAATTTGCGTCACAAAATTGGCCGACGTCAACAGGCTATTTTGGAACGCGAATTTGGTTTGAATTATGGTTTATCGCCATTTGAAGTCCGGCGGGCTCGACTTAAGAACAATTTTGTTTGATCCCATCTTATAAAATTTTTGTTGGTTTTCTTTGATAATACACATATTTATAATAAATCATGGGAATACCAAAATAAACATGTGGAAAATTTATATAAATAATTATTGAGAACAATCATTTTTATGTAAAAATATCCAAGGCGAGGTCTGTGTAGAGAACCAGGGTCGTGAAAACTGTTCAAATATAAAAATCCCGCTTAATAAAGAGACAAAATTGTTATGCTTTCGGAACCTGACCCGAGGATTGGACATGAGTTAACAAACAAAAGGATAGCGGAACTAGACTTGCACCCGTGGTCAAGCCCTCTACCAAAACCACGAGCGGAATCACAAAAGCGGGTTGCCCATATCGCACCGCTTTTGCGGAGTAGGCGGTATTTTCTATTCGTGAGTGATTCCATAGGGAATGTGACACGTGGTGAAGTGACCCCCAGAAAACCACCGTTTAACCCACGCCATCGCACGTTAAAGCCCGACGTTGGAAGCCGAGCGAAATTTCCAAGAGTCGTTGATTTGGAGAAGGGCCATCGGACGGTGGTTGCACGTTGAACTTGCCCGGAGGTTAACTAAGGTGTGCGGAGGATAGCCAGGTACGATACGAGTGTTTGATTGGTTATTGATATATATAGGTGGGGCCGGAGTACAATGAAATTGTTTAATTAAACGATTGGCGGATAATTAGCATAAGTCTGGAGCGTGATTGTTGTAAGGCTGGGTGGTGAAATATAGAGCCGAAAGTTCATTACAAGTTATTTATTTAAAAAGAAATGTGGAGTATAAATACAAAGTGTTGAAAGTTAAACATTGGTTATAAGGATTGGAGATAATATAAAGTCGGAAATATAAATTAAAGTCCAACCATTGTGGATAGTATTTATTTATCAAATTCTACGAATTTGATAAATAAACCCGAAGAAAGAAGAAGTCAATTAAGACTCAGGCTGGAGGAAAAGAACGGGGTAAACCAAGGGAAAATGCTGACAGAGCGATTGTAGACACACCAGCTCTCCTTGGGGGTCCAATTTTAGTTTTGTTGTGTCACACGATGATCTCTCTTCTCTAGCATTTACTTGTATTGAAGATCACTATTCTAGGAATAAGGAGTTATTTTCTCCAAAAATAACCCTAGCCAAACATTGACAATGCATCAAGGATATCTTTCTATGCTTCATAAGCACATTTTTTCTACTTCTAAATCATGTCTTGGAAGTGGTTGTTGTGCTGGAAATTATTCACCAGTTGGTTTCATACGAAAGTCTTTTTCACATTTTCAACATCCAATACATGAAAAAGATAATGGTTTAAAACAACATAAATATTTGAAATTTTTCAAGAATTGTCTGGCACACTTTGAATATGAATTTTAAAGTCAAGTGCATGATGCTGTATAGGATCAAGTGTCATTTTGAATACCAAATGTTTCACAAGAAAATTCTCAACATGCTACCCTGCAGTAAGGATTAAATGACAATATTGCATCAACTATTTCCATAATAAAAGTGCACCTCGGCCATAAGACTAAATAACTACAAATGTTGTAGATCTAACAAGACCACACAATCAAATGTATTCCACAAGGCCAATATTGTATGAAAAATGAAAAGGAGTTTGCAACCAAAAATACCTTAGGCAACTAATTTAATTAGATACACCAAACCATCAGCAAAAAGGAAAACCAGCCTACTCAAAAGGCAAGCGTTTACCTCCTTTGACAAAATTTTGAGTTCCGAAACAAGGGCCTTTATTGTCTCGTCAATGCCCCTAGTAATTTGAATGGGGTTTGCACCTGCTGCAACAACCTAAACAAAAAGGTTTCATTTCAAATTATTTTCCACAAATTTAAGATACAACCATTGTCAGTTTTTTATTTCCTAACAAGCTCATAAATTTTGACAAAAGAACCAAAATTTTTTAATACCTGATAGCAAATTTTTCACTCAAAAACTATCTTAGACTCAATAAGCCCAACCCAAAACTAAAAAACCAAACACCATAAGACCCTACAAAAATGAATATATGATCTTAATCCAGTACTATCGACAAAAAATTACCTTTACACCCTCACTTATTAAACCCTATGCTGTTGAATTTTAACTTCAATTGCTGCAGCAAAAGGACAGATGCAGCAGCAACATTTTTTTTTGGAGGTTGCTTGCATGCCATCCAAAAAGTTAATTCAGCATTTAAAATTCCTGCAAGTTTTTTTTGTAGACGGCCGCAGCCATATTTATGTACATGATTGTATTTAAACACAACAACCAGCATTAACGCAATTCACCAACCAGAAATTAAACAAACAGAAATTTACCTGATAGTTTTGTAAATTCAAAAGGAGGACACGTGGAGCATTAATATTAGATCGCATGAAATTGAAGGGAATATGAAAACTTGAAAACCGGACCCGAATTTTTTATAGGGTACATTGGATTGAGAATTCGAGTTAAAATTAGGCAGACGTCATCATCCCATTTTGGAATGCGAATTTGGTTTGAAATTCAATCTATTCAGAATTTTGAAGTCCGACGGAAAGAGTTCTTTAATGTTTTGATAGTTTCATATATACATATGTTTTAAACATATGTTATATATATATATCATATTCTAAATGAAAGGTGGGCCATAGAATTTAGTTTTAATTTTATTTTTAAAAAAAGAGGGTTTATTATAATATGTTTTATATGTTACGGCATATAAAAATAAAAAGGACAAAAAAGCTTGGTAGTGTTTTTTTGTAGATAGTACGTAAATTTTTTATTACACAGCAGTGTGTAAAAAGTGAAAGACTGAGTGTAACTTTTTAAGTGTGTATGCACAGTAGTGCGAAAGTGAAAAACACAGCAGAGTGTTTTAGAGACAGAGTATGTTTGTTTTGAATAGACAGTGAGTTGGTTTTATGCACTGCGTTTTGTAGCAGTCATAATTTTGTAATCCCTCTCAATGAGGAAGTAGTGTAATAGTTTTTTTTTGAGTTATTGAAGGGAATAGAAGTTTGTTTTCAAAGTATTGAAACTCTGTCTCCTGTCAAAGAAATTTTTATTTTCTCTGTGTTAGAGGAAGGGAGATTTATTCTCCATTAATTGTTCTGGAATTTTTCAATATTCCAACAAGTGAAAGAACAACAAATGTTGTGGTTCCATCCCCAGCTAAATCATTTTTCTTTGCCGCATCTTGCCTTACCAACTTGGCCCCAATATTTTCAACTGGGTCCTCTAATTCAACCAATAAAAAGGCCAAAACCATAGCATTGAGATACATTTCATTACACTGTCAATAACAATAAAATTTGACTCAGCCATAACCCTTTCCTTTTATTGTTGTGAAAAGGTTTATGCATTACTCTAATGTGGCTAGTCCATAGGCCAAGTAGACCACTAGGTAACAAATATGTTTCCTTTCACCTTTGATTTTTCAAATTATGCCTACCAAATCTAAGACATTTAAGAGGGGGAACTAATACAACGTTAAAAAGAAAACCAGAGCACACATCTACAAATTACCTCCTTAGCTACTGTCACACCATCATTAACTATTTTTGGAGAACCATTCTTGCTCTCCAAGACAACATTTTTCCCTTCGCCCCAAGGGTGACTCCAACAAGATCAGCAAGTTTGTTCACACCGCCTGCAAGACAAATTGACAATGCTTTCGGTAAGTGTGCAATTGAATGCCAGACCATATGCCAAAACAACCCTCCATGAAAAATTAAAATAACACATTAAAATCGAATATAAGTGGACAAAGAAAGATCCACCGCAGTGAAGTTTCACGTGCAGGTGACCTTCCTTTAAACATAATTTTTTCTCTGACCTGCAATTTTTTTGTCACTGAGCCATCCTTGTTGAAGTAAAACTCCTTTTCCATAGCTCTTTTATTAACTACCTTCTCTCTGTCACGTAATCTCAGAGTCCATCTTTTGCTTGAGCGATTAAAGGAAATGGGTGAAAAAACTGAAAGAGAAGACAATTGTCTGCCATAATTATCAAACATTGCACCCAACTTCTTCCCCTTTCCATTGTTACCCAATGAGGTAGATGTGGCAATTTTTGTCATACTGCCCAAAGCAGAGGCCATATTCTCTTATGCTGAATATAGAATTACAATATCTTCATATTAGTATGAACCTTAAAAAACATGACTCCCATTGCTAAAAACCACTTTTAAGTTGTAACAGGCAAACTAAACAACTATCGCAACTTTTGGCAACTTCTGAAGCATTAAGAGAGAAACAACCAAAGATAAATACAACCACAATCCTCATTTTAATGAGACCAGACTATATATTTGCATTAAGATAATATAAATAAATCACGACTATATTAAGGCCAGCACAAAACAATCTTTAACCAGTGTCTCTCGCGGCCTTCAGGTTGCCATGCTAGAGGTTGCATATTTTTAATTTAAATTCTCGACCTCTCGTGCCCATCTATGAATGCATCCAATGGGATATCTACATCAAATGCTCCTTTATATCCCCAAAAAAAAATTCCCTACTACAAGAGCACCAGTATTGATGCATCACCCCACACCATCCCACCCACTAGAAACGGTGAAAAAGGAAACCCGAGAAAACTTCTGAAATATCTCAAGATGACTATATGGGTCGTTCTTATGAATCAACCAACCATTCAGAACATGCTCATCAATCCAAACCATGAGTATTATGTGACAATATTCAAGCAGGCACTGAATCGGATTTCTGAAGCTATGTTAGAGAAACCCTAAAATCTCACTGAAAATAGGTGAAATGTGGCACCACTTAGAGATTGACATGTGCCAATTGGTACAAGTGGTAGACAATTGGCATGCTCAAACAACGAGGTGATGCAGGAATGACATGAGGGAGAAAATATCAGAAAAGCCCCAAATCTGGAAAACTAAAGCTCATCACCAACCTGAGATTGACAACTTTACATGATGTAACCTATGAAATCGTAAATGGAGAAATCATAGTAACAATAAAGTAACCTATGTAACAATAAAGTCGGATTCATCCTGGGATTGGTAATGGGAGAAATCATAGTGAACAACAGAAAACATGCATAGTTTCTTACAATCAAATAGATGAAAAAACACATACAAAAAACCTAGATAATAATCATGAACAAGCTTAATATTGAATTATGAACTGTAAAGGAACTTAAAAAATGTGACATTACGAACCTGGTCAAGCGCACAAGCAAAAATATCCTAGACATGACCCTGGTTGACAAGTTGTATTGCTCATGATGCAAGAGGATTTGTACCTGCACTGCCAATTCAATCAAAATCCATCATTATCTATACAATAAATACAAGTAATTGATGTAGTATTTTTTACTCTAAGATGCATTCTTATGATAATGTTAGAACATATGCTGAAAATGTCAAAACATACCTGAATAAGCTCCTCTTCGTTTCAAGAACAATTTATTGGAGTCACATGAACTTGGAACAAGCCTCCCACGATCTGAAAGAGTAGCAACTAAGTCAATAGTGACTTTTTTGTTGCTACACTGGATCGAGGGAGGTTTGCTCCAAGATTAAATCGCTCCAATAAATTATTCTCTACTAAACAGGGCCAACCACGTGAAGGTGGAAGCTCTTATGGCCCCTCCACCCCCCCTCACATCACTCTCAATTCCCCAATACCCAATCTATATTTCATTTTTTACTTTCATGAGCATAAAAAAAAATATTCAATAACTAGTAATAAAACAATTCAACAAAAAGTACGCAAGGAAACATTGCAATTAATGCTTGACATAAAAATAGTATGATAAATGAGTTTTTTATATAACGCAAAAAACGCTCCAAGTATGGTAACGTTTGTCTTATAATAATACAATATTTTACATTGTCAAATTTTCTTTTTCTTCTTCCTATTTTTAAAGCTCCTAATTACATCATCAATATCATCGTGCTCTGCTCCTGTTTCGTGCCTTTCAACCCGCACTGCTGACCTAGTTGTGTATTCATGATGTCTGGGCTCATCCAGTGACGGGGCATCGCCTACAAAAACAGATAATATTAAATTTTAATTGTCAGTTTTTAAATATCATTGAACTAGTTCTGTAATATTAATAAAAAAAATTGCAATGAGATTATTTACCTGGTGCACCAGTTGTCGGCGCTGACCTAGTTGCGTAGTCACGATGTCTGGTCTCATCCAGTGATGGGGCATCGCCTACAAAAACAGATAATATTAAATTTTAATTGTCAGTTTTTAAATATCATTTAACTAGTTCGGTAATATTAATAAAAAAAATTGCAATGAGATTATTTACCTGGTGCACCAGTTGTCGCCGTTGGGACTGTTGCCCTGTCTTCCTCTCTGGTGGTAAGATCCTCAAGGGAAACATTCTTTGTCATTTAAACAAAAAACGTTATAAGGAAAACCATCAAGGTATAATTAGAAAAAATTATAAGTGGAAATTAATTACCGTCACGGCCCTCACTGATAACAGCATTGTCAGCCTGGTCCCCACTACAATGATCAGGTTGCACGTGAGGATCATCTACATCTGGCTCTAAAACTGGGTTATTTGCCTCGTCGGTAGTGCTGCTCCCCTGATTTAAACAAAGTTGTTAGACATTAAATTTATGGACGAAAACAAAATATTGAAAGGTTAATGTTTTACCTTATCAGGCATTCTAGATCTTGGGACCTGCCCCAAGCTTCTGCGACGTTCAACTACAGCTTGATAGCCAAAACGGAAAGCGATATTTTTATCTTCCTCTGTAGTTTCTGTTTCGAAGTCATCACCCTACATTACATATGATTGTGTATTTTTAATCATATCTGATAGGATTACAAAAACGTTGGAAGGCGATACAATTAATTATAAGATGTTTAGCTACTTAATTACAATTCTTGCAGCTAATTTCAAGTAGCCACCCTGGCCGAGCTTGTGATGGCTCTTTTTCTCAATCCTAGCTTTGGTTGCCTTTGAGGTGTCAGGCAACCTAGCATCAAAAGATTGAAGTCAGATATGACGTAGCACACTTTTATTTTAGACATAAAGAAAATTAAAGCTATTGAATTAAAGTTGTAATTTACCTTGCGGGTCCAGTTGGCATTTTTCCTTTTTTCTTTGCCCTTTTCTCTTTTCCGTCATGGATGAGTGCTCTCCACTCACTCTCTGAAACTGCGAGAGGACGCTCATATCTAGGGTTAAATTGCAATTGCATCCTATAGGTGTCCCTGGTATATTTCAAATATTTGCCGGCTACCTAAGCCACCGCTTTTCTGTCAAATGTGCCGACCCCAAAAAGGGCTTCTAGATAATCTAAAAGTTCTTTTTTCAGGTTGGAATTCTGGGAATTCCACCCTGTACGTATGGTTGGGCCAAAAATTACCAACGCATGGCTCTCCAGAATCCTGTAGAACTCATTGTTTCCTACACAGAATAAAACCAAAAGAAAAAGAAGATATTATCATTAATTTTAAAATAAAAATCATGATAAATATGTTTTAGATAAAGTACATGAAATAGTTAAAATATTAAAATTTACCTGGGAGTTGTACATGATTTATAGGGACACCCTCATCGTTCACCAACAACGTGCTATTAATGGTCCCTGTGGAGCTGACACGTGTAGCTCCAGGAAATGCAATAATGTAGTTGGCCATATCAGCCTCATCATTGCCAACACGTTCATCGGTTGGTTGGGTGTCTGCTTGGGCAGGGTGTGTTTCTTGGCTGGCACCTAAAGGAGTAGAAGGTGTACAAGAGGGTTGTTGGGCAATCTCTTGCCCTTGTGTCCCACTACCACCAACACCGGGTTCAACAAGTGCCAGAAAACGCTACATACAAAAGAAATTTTTGTTAGTTTAGTCAATGTAAAAATTAAAAATCAAACTATCACAATTCATCTCATACAGAACAAAAAAAATATCCTTTTGACTTTTTATTATTACCTGATATCTTTCTAGCTGGCTCATAAGATGTTTTATCCTCTCTTCTGTTTCAGGTGTTTGAGGCGCGTCTATCAAAGTATTAAATTTCGACCTTGCATCTCGTGCCTTTTTTTGCAACAAGAACACTGGAGATAGGGATGAAGAAAGCTCTTCCTCAAAGAGGGAATCATCAGGCGTACCATGGCTAGGTGTCTGCATATTTGAACAAAATTAATATTGTTTCAATTATGTAAATAACTAAAATACCTAAAGATAGAGCAATGCTGGCACTTTACATGTTCTTCCGCTGGCCTCTTTCCACGATCATCCCGTCTCGGGGTTGTTCCTGCACTGCTCTGATCAGTCTGCCACATTGCAATAAAATTATAAATGTAAAAACTTGAAAACAATATCTAACTTGAAAACACAAAATGAAAACCGAAATAATTTCTAATAAGACACCAGAAGACAGAGTTAGAGTTTCAAATATGCCTTGCATTGAATTCAGTCCTGGAAACATGTCATTGCACATTAAGGCACCCAAACATTCAATCCACGAATGATATATTTAAGTAGGCTTCTCCTATTTTGGGAAAACGCCATACCTATAATGCATTCACTTGCATGTATAAAGGGAAAGGAAAACATGTTTTCATACAACGGTGACAAAGGCATCTTGGGGAAAGGTATCCTCACTTTTTATTTATGTTGTTCACCCACACCACTCTTGTTTTCACTAATCCTATTTTGTCATTTTTGGATTCAAATTAAGTTAAGGCCTCAAGTATTTTTTGACCTTTCGGTGTAGTTTTTATAAGTGGCATGTATGGATTTTCCATTAATTCTGCACTTTTTCTCTTCATGCGCATGTTTCCCTGGAAATAAAATGCATGATTTAGTCCCATACATTTAACAAGTTGTTGGATCAACTCCATAGGAAATATCATGTTTCCTATTCAATCAAAATTTATCTCAGTTAGGGTAGGTAGGAAGGTTTTCCCTTTGTATTAATAGGGCACTTATAGCTTGCATTTTTATTATATCTTTCAAATTTAGTGTCATTTCAATTAGGGCATGAATTTTTGCAACTTTCAAGGTGAGAATGAACAAAGACAAATTTTTTTGATGGATGACTGTATATGACTCCATGGCCAGAGGAAAAGGCACTAATATACTTCTTCAAATATCTATAGTTCTCATTCACCTCATACGAAGATGGTCCTGATTTTGAGCCAAATGTTGCAGCAAAAAGTTCCCCCCTCCATAATTTGATATTCAATGGAAATTTCTTAAATTGATGATGGGGCAAGATTATGGAACATTGGCACATACATATGTAATGGAATTCCAAGATCATGATATATGTTTGCATATGTTTATGGAAATTTTCCACCAAGTCCCTGGAGGTGGGAGCGAGGGGGCGAGGGAGCGCGGGAGCGGCCTATGCAAAAGCTCCCTACCAATTTTCAGGAAACGTGGGGGGACGTCGGGGTCATAAAAATTATAAAATTTAATATTTAAAATGTAACTATATTTTTGCAAGGAATGTATATACCGTCATCATACACTTGCATCATGAAAGATAAATCATAAATGATAAAATTACAAATCGATGAATGATGAATCATATAATTGAAACAAATTTAAAAGTTAAAAGTTAAAACATACATCATACAATCATGTATGTAAGTTTGTAAGTTTGTAACTATATAATCATTAATGTAACTACTAACAATGTACAATGAAAATAAAGTTTAAGATATCATATGACATATTATATCAAGATTCAGAATAGAGTTTAAACTGAAGTTTACAACTCAAGTCTGAAACATAAAACTTAAACGCAAATAAGTTATGTCTGAAACATAAAACATAAAACATAACATATGAATATCAAATGATATCATCATAATGATAAATGAGCATAAATGTTCAAGTTAATGCCCCACTAGTCTCTGCATCCAACTTCTGCACGAATATATCAGGATCAACCATGTCACCATCTGAATCAGAATCACTTGGATTCTCAAATATGCTAAGTGGCACATCAACTTTTAACACGAAACCATAAACTAAAAGGGGCAGTGAGGGGACGTGAGGGGGCGTGAAGGGGGGTGTGAGGGGGCGTGAAAGGGGGTGTGCGGGGGCGTGAGGGGGCGTGAGGGAAACATCCCCTAGAAGTCCCCAAGACCCCGGAGCGCGAGGGGGCGAGGAATCTAGACCCCTAGGTGGGGGGGCGAGACCCCGTGTAACACTGGTTTATGGAGGTGGTGGAGCAAAAAAGAGCTCAAATAGAGCTGAAATTTTTCACATAAAAAGGACTGTGGGCTTGACTAATGGTTCCATTTAAAAAATGATATCCAGACAGAGAATAAGTGTAGCATGCAAACATGCATTGAAAATCCATCTGAGTTTTCATTGTATTACTTATGATGGATTCAAATTTGGGTTTCAAAATGCCAGGTTATGGCATGATTTTGTCGAGAAACCCTTAGTTGGATTCTCATGTTGGATTAATTTATATTTTAAGTTTGTTTTGAAATCTTTGGGTGATAGTAACTCATGAACTAGGTTACCAATGTGTAACAATCATATTTCAAGAATAAAGTTGTGATTTTTTTATATTATTATTATTATCTATTAGCTACGAGTATTGACACCTAATGCCTAGAATTTTGACATCTTGATAGCATAGATAATTTCGAAAATGTTTCTAGTAATGTTAACATAATAACTATCATTACGTGTCTTCACTTTTGTCACCATAATAGACTTGTGATATGGACTCATCACACAACTTCATATGCTATGTCCCAACAAGTTCAAACTGGTTGAACCTACCTCATGGTGTGGTTATTAAGGACAAGTTGCTTGGTATATAACTCGATAGCATAGACCGTGTTGCAGTTCTAAAAAGAATCCTCAAGTGTCAAAAAAACTTCACAATATGTTCTACTATAAAGCCTTTTGGGATACCTGAAATAATATATGTATCATCGATGACTTTTAAAGTATGACAAGATCCAGAGGGAAAGGAAATCAATGGAAGAGTGATCCACCAATGAGAACCTAGAATTTAGCATCAGATGAGTTAGAGTCTAGGAAACTGAAACCCTATAATTTTAATTAGTGATGAAGGACATCACATAGGTAATTATATTTTCATGTAGAATAATCTGTTAATTCAAATTTAAACTACATAATATGAAAGGCATACCATAAATTTTTCCACGTAAGTCCAAACAACCTATAAAAAGGGAAAACCTTCTTTTTCCATGGGAAATAATTTACCTTTCCTTTTCCAAGACAATCTAAATCACAAAAAATATGAACTATACTGCACACATTCTTGGATAATGTGAAAGTGGAAAAGGAATACCCTACACAAGTGATGCACACATGTACATTTGAACACTAATAGATTTTTGTAGTTGAAATGCAATGCTTGTTTTCATGTAAATGTAGGGTTTTTAAAGCAAGGAGAAATAATGGCTGCCAAATTAATAAGCGTTTCTTTGGGAAAAATTTAAATCTTGTATTAGGTGATGAAGATAATAGAGGGTATTGAATCTTGATTCTTGACATCTAGAGAGAACCATACAGCCTAACACAATCCAATGGAATTGACCAAAAAAACCCAAATAGAGTCAACCCTACTATAGGAGGAAGGGCCTGCAGTAAGAACTTACCATTTTGCAAGAGCTGAGGGCGAATGCTATTCTACAAGAGCTGAGGGTGAATGCTGAGGGCGAATGCTGAGGGAAAATAATGTTCTGCAAGAGATGAGGGTGAATGCAGGGTGAATTCTATTCTAAAAGAGCTGAGGGTGAATCCAGGGCGAATGCTGTTCTACAAGAGCTCAGGGCGAATGCTGAGGGCAAATGATGTTCTGCAAGAGCTCAGGGCGAATGCTGAGGGCGAATGTTGTTCTGCAAGAGCGGAGGGCGAATGCGCGCATGATATCAGACGTTAATGTAGCACACATGTACATTTGAAAACTAATAGATTTTTGTAGTTGAAATGCAATGCTTGTTTTCATTTAAATGTAGGGTTTTTAAAGTAGGGAGAAATAATGGCTGCCAAATTAATAAGTGTTTCTTTGAGAAAAATTTAAATCTTGTATTGGGTGATGAAGATAATAGAGGGTATTGAATCTTGATTCTTGACATCTACAGAGAACCCTAAAGCCTAACACAATCCAATGGAATTGACCAAAAAAAACCCAAATAGAGTCGACCCTACTATAGGAGGAAGGGCCTGCAGTAAGAACGTACCATTTTGCAAGAGCTGAGGGTGAATGTTGTTCTGCAAGAGCTGAGGGCGAATGCTGAGGGAAAATGATGTTCTGCAAGAGCTGAGCATGAATGCTGAGGGCAAATTCTATTCTGCAAGAGCTGAGGGTGAATGCTGTTCTGCAAGAGCGGAGGGCGAATGCGCGCGTCATATCAGACGTTAATGTAGCTATTGCGACACATACGAAACAATAAAATCATTTCTATGTAGCATGCATATAAGTTTCGAATTTTTATGTAGCGTGCATATAAGTTTCGTATTTTTATGTGGCGCACATATAAGTGTCGTTATACCGACGGCAGAAAAAGCGTCGTTATTACGACGGGTACCTAAACGTCGCAATGGCGACACCTAGACATTGTGTCGCACTTGCGACGATTGGAGTCGTCTCAATCGCGACGCTTTGGGCCATAGTGTCGCAATTGCGACGTCTTCCTCCAAACGTCGCAATTGTGACACTTTTCTAAGTGTCGGTATTGCAAAAATTTTCTATAAACGTCGGTATAGCGACGGTTTCGTGCGGGATGGAAAAAATTTGGGGAAATTTCTGACATTTGGTCAAAAGCGTCAGAACCAAGTCTCGGAATTTCCGCCAAATGTAGTAGTGTAAGGTGCTGATTTATTTTTCATTCTTTTATCACAAATGAAGCTGAATGGGTCATAAGGGGCCCAGTAGAAACTCTTTTGCAATCTGAAACGGTCTTCTATTATTCTTTCAGCTTCTTGTCCAGCATCCCTAGAATTGCATATAAATGGACCTAATTGACCTTTGATTCGGAGTTGGGCTTTCTTCTTTGCATTACAAAAATGAATAATATCAGAGTTATTCATTTGCCTGAAGTATTCTAAAGCAAAAAGTCTCATAGGCAAATACTTTGGCAACTTAAATGGACATAATTCACATCTATATATTCTGACTTCTCTATAATTTTGGTACAAGTACCAATCACCAATTTTGTAATGTTTTGAAAGTTGCAGAGTTTTCTTAATTTCATTGCTGAGTCTTGGAGGAGGAATTCCTATCAACAAGGTAGTTGCAGGGTGTATAAACAAATCAATGAATTCATTATAGGAATAAGGAGAATATCTGGAATTATGGGTGATGGCTGACCAAAAAAAAGACAGACCTGGGATTTCCTTGGACATTAAGCTTTTGAACATGGAAAGGAAAGTTTTCAGACTGGTAATAGAGCATGAGATGGTAAATGAATGAAGAATACTTGAATACTTTCTCATTCTCTAATCTCATGAATTGATCATGGATTTTGTTGGCTATGTAAGATGCAAAGTCATATTTGACAGCAGGAGGCTGTCCAGGAGTGAAGATAGACAATAATACTAGAGTTAACTCATCAACATACTCACTAGTATTAAAGCCCATGATAAAAGAAATCATATTCAAAATGATCTGGCCCATTTCAGTAAAAAAGGCACTAGCATAGGGAGGTGGGCCCTTGGGCTGATGTTCAGGTAACATGAAAGTCTGACAGATGCATTTTACCTCTTCAGGGGATAACTGAGTAGATTTTTCAAGCAATTCTCCAATGGATAAGGGAGTGAGGTTTTGACCAGGTTCAAAATGGAGCATATTATTGATAGACTGAGCATTAATAGGGAAAAGGACATTCTGGTTTGGGGATAAAAATGCTCTCTGAATTGGATCATAATTAGCATGGAAATAATGGATAATTTCAGGAAAGATATGGACTGAGGGTAAAAGGTATCTCGAGAAATTAGATTCCCATAACCCAATAACGTCTAAGCCATTCAAATAATTATCTCTGCAGCGACAATGAATTCGAAGGGGGCTTTCACTGAAAACTAACTTTGATCTGAAAATCTTTATCCACTAATGGAAAATATTCCAATTCTCTATGAGGGGCGTTCAATGGAGCAACATTTAAAGCCACCGGGACTTCCATTTTTGGTTCTTGTGGATTCAAAAATGGAAATTCGGGAGTTTTTATGAAAATGGAGCACACTTTCAGGTTCCGACGGGGAAAACGGGTACAATTGCAAGTTCAAGAATATTATTTATAGTCTTTAGGATCAAGGAATGAACTAGCAATCAACTTTAACTCTGTTTTAGTGGAAAAACAAGGAAAGCCGAGTTTCTTTCAGAGTTCAGTGCGAATTTAGGATAAATACCTGTTTTTCTTGAAGATAACAGGTACTGGTTAAGGTGGACAGTCTTCTTGAATGCTCGGCAGCAATTGTCTTTGACAGGATAGAGGTTGGCAGACTTCACAAATTTGAATTTCGAATTTTTCAGCAGGGAGAGCGTATTTGTTTTCTGCGTGCAGAATAGTGAAAATGACGTGAATTCTTGTTTTATTGGCAAAGACAAACGAGGGTGAAACTTTTATTATTTTATGGGATGACGTCAGCACGTATGGGAGGTGAGTCACGGGGGAAACAGTGGTAAGTGGTTTTATTCCACATCACTTTTGAGGGGAAGCAGTTTTGGGCGGATAGGCAACGAAGCGATACAGTAATCGACACATAGCAAAACACTGTTTGGAATCCCGCCGGCATTTCGCGATTTATCTTTCGGACAGAGGATGGGTAGCGGAATTAATGCGAGCCGTCAATCATGGGCGGGTTGATCTAACGGCGGATAGAACAGAGAGATGGCGGAGTGTTAATGTGCAGGGGTTCAATGTAATTAACGTTAATTAATTATTTCGGGCGGGATTTGATTGGCTGGAGAGATTATTAATTAATCCTGATGATTAATTAACCTCTTTGCGTATAATGACAGTGGGGGGTAATGAATGGGTTAATTTTCGAAATTTGATTTGAATTTAGACTTTGGGTTTTATTTTTCGTTTTAAACATATAAAACATATGCTTAAACCTTTTTTTGAATATTTTTTATTATATGGTAATAAACCAATATGATTCACTTACCATAGGGGGTGGGGATAATTATATAGATATATTTTTAGCCAAAGGGCATTGTAATGTGGGATTTTTATTTAATCACATGGGTTAAATACTTTGGCTAAAAACTTATAGTAAGATGGTTTTTTGGGTTATTTATAAAAGGGAATTATATATAATAGGATAAGGTATTTCCACTAAGGAGTTAATATATAAATTTAGAAATTAACATGAAAAATGAGAGAAAGCGCTAAGTATAAAACACCATAATAATGTATTTAACTTATGCTTTGCGTGAAATGGATTTTTATGGATCATGGCATGTTTTTCCTAAGTAAAATGGGATTTTGTTTAGGAAAATATTTTTATGAATGAATGAGTATGATGATGAATATTTTTAAATACTAAGGTTTTCTCCAATCATTGGGCCGAGGGTCCGGTCCCTCCAAAAGTCAAGGAAATGCCTTGAGCCCCTTTAATATTCAAATTCCTTAGCACTTAGGGGAAATTAGTAAATTGTTAGGGAAAAAGTGAGATGGGAAGTTAATGATTTTGACCTTGCTGTGTACTGAAATTCTACCAATGTGGTGTTCTGCCTTTGCACTTGGTGATGAAAGTAAAAGATTACAAAAATTTTAAAGCCATCATTCATCACATGAGAATTTGCAATGCCATCTACCTACCCTATCACTTTCTCTACCATTTTCTCTTCTTTATTAGGGTGCACTTAGACTGGCAAACCCTTATCAATCTTCTTTTCCTTTTACATGGAAAATCTATCTATTTCTACACTTATTACATTCAAGGGCTCAGATTAAACTGTTGAGCACCTTTTATTAACTCTACCTATCTACTTATCTGCCAAGATTAAATTGTTTGGTCAGATATTTATTCTCTATTCTACAACATGAAATTGAAAAATGAATGAGTCAAGTTTAAACAGTTTGACTCTTCATAAATTGTGGCAAAAGTTTGACAAACTGCACACAATTTTGTTTATTACAATAAATGAAATAGTAGTGGCATTTGGACTTGCACACTTTCCTGGTCTATTTTGGTTTGGGGTTCATTTTTTTCACTTTTTTGACCATTTTATTTTTTCACCCTTTGATTTTTCTTTTAGGGTATACCCTCTTTACATTTTTTAAATTTTTTGATTTTTTGATTTTTTAAGAATATGGAACACCTTTGCACAAGAAAAAGGTTTGAACATATTGCATAGCTCAATAAGACAATCATGAAAAATGACACCTATTGGTATAGGAGTCTAACAATATTGATAGTTAAAAATTCAATTGGGATGTCTCCTTACCAGCTAGTTTATCAAACTGATGCAATTTTTCCAACCAGTTTAGGAGTGCCAATCATGAAGCTGATCCAAGAAGTACAGTCTGCAGATGATGATATGACAAGAAGAATAAACCAGACTATACATCTACAATAAACTAGGGAGGAAGTATACATCAGAGCACAACAACTACAAGAAAACATCAAGAAGTTGTTTGACAAAAGAACCAAGGCAAGTGATTTTAATATTGGTGATAAAGTATTGAAATGGGATTCAAAGAGATAAGATAAGGGCAAACATGGAAAATTTGATCATTTATGGCAAGGCCCTTATCTTATTCAATCTGCTATTGAGAACAATGCATTCTTTCTGCAATAATTGGATGGAGCTGAATATTTTGGAGGTCCTGTCAATGGCAGGGTTCTCAAACATTACTTTTGTTAGCTGATTTTTTAGTTTTGAAGCTTTTTTGTTCATTGTATATAACACTGCTTTTGAATTTAAAAAGGAAAAAAATAAAAAAACAATAGAAAAAGAGAAAATAGGGCAGAAATAAAAGAAGAAAGGTACAGCCCCATGCCAAAAAAGGAAGAGAAAAAATCTAAAAGTGTGCAAGCCTAAATGCCACTACCAAAAAGAACGTTGCTATTTAGTCATACAACCTAATCATGACTAGATAGATTTCAATTTACTGTTGATAGGTTAGTGAATCAGATTAGCCAAACAATGAAATCTTGGCTTATCAGTAGATTAGATTAGGATAGAAATAAATGGCTCTAATCATACCAAAACCTAAGCCCAAATAGATAGAAAAAACTGGTTCTAACATGCTCAAAATCTGAACCAAGAGAAAAGCAAAGGAACGACTCAAAATAGATTAAAATCTGAGTCATGTGAAGAATGAAAGATTTTTTAAATTTTCAGATCTTAAGCCTTCACAGTTTTATTTTAAATTTTCTGCAAATAAAGTCTATGTGCAGATTGTATATACAACTATAGACACCATACCAAATCAGATAGCTTAATCCTGGTTTGGCTGTGTTTTAAATTTTATGTTTTAGAATATAGAGAATAAAATCTTTCAGACAGATTAATCCTGGCAGATAGTAGCTTAGGTGGAGAATTTATGATTTCAAATGTTTAATCTGAATTCATGGAAGAAATAAGGGTAGATTTAGATTAGTTTTCTACTTTCAATAAAAGAATAAAATGTTGATGTCAAAGGTTTGTAAGTCCAAGTGCACCTTATGAAGAAAAAATGTTAGGAAAAGCAGGTTGTGTAGGTAGAATGATTGGGATAAATTTGTTTGCTGATACAAAGTATTGATCATATTTTTTAAGCAGCATGATCAAGGAAGAAAATTTTTTCAAGGACAAGGCACAGTTCTACATTCTAGAGATAAAATTCTAAAATTCTTGACACCTCCAAGGAGCTGCCATCCCCAAGTGGAGCCACTGTTAGCCATCAATAAAAGTTTGCTATAACTAATGATGGCTAAAACATGTCTTTAGTCGTCAATAAATAAATTTCATGCAAAATTTGTGACTTCTTGAAGCCTCTTTGTGTTCCTTGTCCAAAAAGGTCCATTTCCTTGATATTTTCACTTCAAAACCTTTAAAAGCATGTTGTTCCCAAAGAAAAATTGTTTCCTAAAGTCCCCATTTCCATCATTTCATTCCCCCCATTTCATCTTCACAAACTACCCCCACATCACTTATTTTTCTTCTAAAAAATCCCCTTTCCTCCTTCATTTACCCTTATTTTCCTTAAAAAATTCCCTTTAAAACCATTTAACTGTTTTTTATTTTGGTTTTAAAAATCCTTTTGGCCTTACCCGGAACACTAAAAAACCATAAAAACCCATAAAAAACCTTTAAAAAAGTTGTTCCGCTCCTTTTTAGGCCTTAAGCCCCTTTCGCTTAAAGCCTGAGCCTCTTTTTCCGCAATAAGACCAGGCCCTGTGACCAAAGTGCTAAGCCCATCAGCATTTCGGCCTTTTTCCCTTCCCCGCGACCTTTTCCTTTGTAAAAATTTTTCCCGCCGATGCGAAGTCCCGATCACTCCATCGCATCACTCCACTTCATCGCATCAGTGCATCGTCAATTGCCGTTCCCGTGTTCCCAGACCCTTTCTCCATCGATATGCCAATCTCCCGATGAAATCTCCATCATCGATCTTCCTTAATATCTGACAGTTATCGCTCCATCGCACCATCGCTCCATCACTCCATCTCTGTGACGGCTATCGCTCCATCACTCCATCGCTGCATCGACACATCACTCCATTGCTCCATCGCTGCATCGGCACACCACTCCATCGCTCCATCGCTGCATCGGCACATCACTCCATCGCTCCATCGCTTCATCGGCACATCGCTCTATCGTTACATTGGCACATCGCTCCATCACTCCATCGCTCCATCGCACTTGCTCTTCCACATTCGTTTCCTCTGCCGATGTGAAGTTACGAGCACATCCCCATCGTCGATCTCAATTATGATCTGACGGTCCTCCGCCCATCGCTCTTGTCTCTCCCATCGACCATCGGTCATCGAAAAATTCCAATCCCTCCTTCCCGGACTCTTAACTCTGCCGATTATCGATCCGCCAAGGAAATCTCCACCATCCAATCTTGATCCTGATCCAATGGCTTAGGATCACTATGGAGGCACCCAACCTGCAGATTTTTTTGTACCTCCAATGCCCCCACAATACACTTTTTCTTTCGATTTCCCTTATATTCCTGTTGGTCCCACCCGACCACGCAAGGCCTTCCCATTGTGTTCCTGTGATTTCTCCACCGTTGATCTATCTCCCCTTCCAAATGTAACAGTCCAGATGTACTTTTGCACCCATTCCTCCATAATGCTCTAAAACCTGTTTTAAACGCAAAAAAGGCAGTTTTTCCTCCTGGGATTCGCATTAGCTTGGCCCCACCATCTCCTCCCACTGTGTTATTCGCATCCCCCCGCGTTCATCCTCAGCCATAGATCTGCATCCCCCAGATCCAATGGCCTAGATTCCATTTCGCATTCATTTTCCTCCCCCTCCCCCTCCGTGCACTTTGAACGCAAAATGGGTGGTTTTCAAGGGATACGTGTCAGCCATTTGTGTGTATCATGTTCCCCTTGCCCATTACCACTTACCACCTTGCCCTGCGCGAATACCACATCTGGAATTCCCCGAAACCACTCTTCTTGTTCTTCGCACCAAACTTATTTGGTGACCCTGGTTTTCATGGTTTTGCGCCACGAAATACTTCCCCGCTGCATTCATCTTGCCTCCTCACTGCTCCTCCTGCCTTCTTTAAGCCTCTGCTAGCAGTTTAGCCTCAAAATTTGCAGGTTTTACATAACAATTGTGTGTTTGGTTTCAAGTATTAAAAGGCATATTATTCAATAAAAACAGTCTCGTAGCCAAGGAAACATTAGCACTAGGTCGAGGATCACAACCCTCAAAGCCTAATCAATGTAGAAAATAAGCTTTTGGGGTGCCAATTCTGGATTTTAAATCAATATTTCGCAGACACTGGTTATGTGTAATGTTCCAAATTTTTCAATAAGGTATTTGGAACATCAATTTTTCTTTTATGTTAATAAAGTGAATAAATGGGTGAAGGAGCCCATGTAGCAACATAATAAACACTCCTAAGGTGCAAAAAGTCACTTAAGTGGCTTAGGTTAGCAGCCCCAAGTGTGAAAAGGTCCAAAAGCAAGTGAGCTAGACCATGGTTGACCCAAGTTAACAACGTACCCTAAGAGGGGAAGCTTACACAAGAAGATTGTGTAGTTGGATGGAGGGAAATTCGAAATGGGAGAAACCCTAATGTGAGTGAGGTCCATGGTAGGGAAGCATGCCATGCATAAAATATGAAGGAAAGCCATTGTTGGGGTTTCATCTTTGGAGAATAGAATTCGAAGTTGAAGCTCTCTTCAACTTTGTGCTGCTTAGCAAAAGAGGGATTCCTATTTAGGAATTCCCTTCTCTTCCATGGGAGGCCATGGAGAGATTTTTCTTCATCTTGCTCACACCAGGGCTTGAGTCCAAATTATTCATCTACAGCTACTGCGTTATTCTCGCAGCAAGAGAATGCTAGAGTTGTTGGTGTTGCAGTGAGGGACCTTCATCATCTCACTTACGAAGTTGTTCTGTAGAGGAGAGGCCATCTCTTTCTCTAGGAGATCGGAAAAGGAGATCTTGGAGCTTTTATTGCAAATCTTGGCATTGGGCCATATGTTTTCTCTCATGCCCAACATAGTCTCCTTCCCTTACAGTTTTATCTTTAGAGGTGGCTTGCACAAAGGGTTCATTTTGTGCACTAGAGATTGCAATCTTCAGGAAGGCGATCAACCCCTTCACTTTGGAGATCATTGGAGGAGGTATCATTGTTTATTACATCATCTACTTCCTTCTCCATTTCTGTATTATTATTGAGTTGTAGTAGCTACACTGCAACTCCGGCATTTTACTATTTTATGTATTTTAGCCAATCCCTTGGAGGATTGTTATAATAATGTTTTCTGGGGTTGAGATCTTGCTCCCCCATCCTTATTTGAGCTTTTATTGCTCTATCATCTCATATATATCATTTTTCAGTCATTTTCCCTCATAGACTACACAGTGACAGAGTAGTTGGGTTTATGCAATAGTGTATTTCCTTGTTTATGTACATTTTCCCTTGAGGTTGATTTAAGCTCACCTTGAGAGGTATTTTCCTCGAGGAATGTGTATTATATTTTCTTCTATAGATTATGTATCATATTTTCATTCTTCTTATATTATATGAGGCACTATTTCACTGCTGTTACATATTGGAGTTTTCATACTGCTGAAGGTTCTCTCATTGAGTATTATTTCTGTACACTTGTTGGTGGGAGACTTGAATAACCCCCTTAGGGTTATTTATTTGGGCTTATATTCTGTAGGGAGTTTGTATCAGACATATTCTAAGGCATCCTAGCACTGTATGGCCTTATTTTCACATGGGCTTCCTTATGCAGCATCCTCATGGGCAGCTGTTGCAGAAATTTCTTGAAGGGAATTATTAGCTCTTGACAAGTCCTATTGTCAGAGTCTGCTAGTGGGCCAGGTAACCTCTGGATCTCATTATTCCTTGTGAATATGACATATCCAGTAAATTCCCTAGCATTCAATCTCTGAAATAGTTTATTGTTGATTGTTAATACTCAAGGAGGTGGAAAACAGGAATATCTCAAGATATTCCCAGCATTGCAGAAATTTCCCCATTTGGGATATTATAGTGGTATTAGAGCTTCGAACTTGGCTCAACCTGTGAAGTTCGAATTTCAGAGGAAGAGGAGATAAAAATTATGCAGAGGATGAGATTGATCTCATAAGTTTTGGGTCCAGCAAGAACCTCTCCAAGGAGGTTGAGGAAATAGAAGAAGGAGATGAGGAAGGACCATGCACTTCCAATTCTCACAAAGAAATAGAGCAGAAGCATGGAGAACACTTGGAATTCGAAATTCTAAGTGAGCATCTTGCTGAATATGGAGAAAACACTAGAGTATTCCAAGAGACTCTATATTTTTCACACTTGTTTAGCAAAAAGAGGAAAGAACTTGGTGGTTCAGCCATGGGAGGCATGCAAGGGTTTCTACTCTTGCTGATTTTTCTCAGATCTTGATCAGAAGATTTGGACAAAGCAGGGAGGAGCCCTCACCACCAGAGGCACATGCCAGTGCTGTCACATTCATGGAGGAGCAGCCTCCACCTTCAACTATTGAGGCAGGCAGCACACTTGAGGAAGAGACTCTTACAGCAACACAAGATTATTCCAAAATCTCTCCAAGGTATGCATGAGTTTGCATCTATCATGGGGGATTGTACTTTATTGCATGTTTATTGTCTTGAGGAGGGTACTTTCACTGCACTGTGCCATTATTCTCAGACACCCTTGATGAGTCATGCACCACACATGAGGTTGGGGTTTGAGATATGGACCATGGAGGAGATTGCATTTCAATGTCCCATGAAATGCAAAAGGAGAAATTTGTTTTGGGACAATGGTAGCTCTTGTGAAAGAGGTACCAAGTGGTAGGATACTTACACCAGAGAGCAGAGCTTTATTGATGATGTGTGCCCAACGGAAATGTGGAGGATCCATAACCCATAGGTCCCAGGATCATTTCACACCTATTGGACAAAGGGGAGAGTATGGGTGCATCATGATGGGGTGGAATTTCTCTTACCACTCATTATGTTCCCATTTCAGATTGGGTATGGTGGAAGTATAGGGGAAAAACAACCATTCTTGTTGCTCAGATTTTGTTTGTATGTTGTGGGAGCAAGAGGTGGCACTAGCATGGTGCAAGAGGATTGCTCTCTAATCTTGGATGCCCAAGTAGCAAATTATTCATGGGAGGGGCTCTACATTTGCAGCAACATGATGGGAGGAGTATTTGGCAAGATTCATGTCAAAGAAGGGAGCTTTGAGATGACAGTGGTCCTACTCCAAGGCCAGCATCGCTGTCACTTGAAGGCTTGGATTACTTGTTGGTGTGTTCTCAAAGCCACCTCACAAGTGATGTATTTTGGAGGCATGTAGGTGATGACCATGAAGGAGTAATGGGGGGAGATCACTCCTTACTACATTTTGACTTTCTTGGCTTGGTTGCACAAGCACAAGAAGAGGAATTTACATGCAGTATTTATGGGTTCTTCTTTCATGCATTTTCCATGCATATTCTTCATTGATGGAGGAATCCATTTGGGAGGGCTTTCTAATGGATGTATATCATCATATGGCTAGATGCATAGCCCAATAGATGATGAGATGGTTGGCACAACCACTTCCATACTATGTTGCACTAAGGGGGACTATTCACTTGAGCCATTTTCAGCTCAAAGGCCAAGGTACTTGATGAGGGAGGTAACCATTTGCTCTATGTTTGGCACTCTATTATTTTTATTAGCAGCATATTATATCAAGGAGGATCTCTCCTTCTTTCACACTATTTTTTTTATACTCATGGTCTATTGCAGCAGATATGATGGCTATTTTAGCAGTGGATTATGGGGGAAAGCCAGATGGGTTTTGGTGTGCACCTTTGGCACCAAAGTATGCTTTCATGATCACATATTGTTGGATGAATGTGGCAGAAAAAAGTGGCTGCAAAGACACTTTTTATCTTATGTTTTGATGCAGGCCAGGAGTGCACTGCATAGGTTCCCTTGGTGGAACAATGATCCACTTTCCGTTTGTCACGAGACAACTTGCTTCTATTGATTCTTGCTTCCATGCATTGCCAATTTTTTGGTTCATGGGGAGCTTGTTTGGAGAGTGGGATATGAGTTGATGATGCCCATTGGGAGTGTGATTATCCCTAGATTGTATGTTGTATGTTTCAGGAGAAGCAATGGGCAGCCCATGATTGCCAAACTTCATCTCTTTCCTTCATGTGGGAGGAGCTATTTGGAGAGTTTGAATTTTTGGAGGAGGCACTTCATGGTTTTTATGTTTTATGGGGTGGCTTGTGTATCTTTGAAGACCATTTCATTTCAGATATATATCAGCATCAGCCCCATATGTATCATGAGGAGGGAGAGACTCATTGGGTGGAAGTTCCCTTTGGAAGAGAAGACCTCCATTTCTTTTGCAGCACATGCTCCAAGAGGAGTATGAGAGAGGATATGGTCACCATGTTTAGCCATGTGTTCTTCCATGGGGTGAACCTTATGATTATTGGATACCATATTTTGATGAATTCCAACTCATCGCATGTGAGATGATTTGGGCTAGCTTGATTTGCAGCATTGGAGGAGATATCCTTGGGGATCTAGACTTCATCTTGCCTCTTCAAGGCAACAACATTGCACCCCAAGTTCAGCTTTCACTCCACATTCATCATAAGTGGAGAAGAGGACAACATGGGGTAGGCTATGAAGCTTACGAAGTTCAGAAATTCAACCCACCTATTTCTCATGAGCATAAGGTGGAGGATTACTATCAGTATTTTCCTAGTTGGAAGGTAACTCATTTTTCTCGGTTGATTGCTTGAGGGATGGAGGATTTACATGAGGTTATTTTAGATTCCATGCCTTGAGTGGAAGAATTTTTTATTTCATCCTTGCTCTTGCTTGAGGACAAGCAAGTTTTGGGAGGGGAGGACTGTAATGTTCCAAATTTTGCAATAAGGTATTCGGAACATTAATTTTGCTTTTATGTTAATAAAAGTGAATAAATGGGTGAAGGAGCCCATGTATCAACATAATAAACACTCCTAAGGTGCAAAAGGTCACTTAAGTGGCTTAAGTTAGCAGCCCCAAGTGTGAAAAGGTCCAAAAGCAAGTGAGCTAGACCATGGTTGACCCAAGTCAACAACGTACCCTAAGAGGGGAAGCTTGCACAAGAAGATTGTGTAGTTGGATGGAGGGAAATGGGAGAAACCCTAATGTGAGTGAGGTCCATGGCAAGGAAGCATGCCATGCATGAACTATGAAGGAAATCCATTGTTTGGGTTTCATCTTTGGAGAATAGAATTCGAAGTTGAAGCTCTCTTCAACTTTGTGCTGCTTAGAACAAGAGGGATTCCTATTTAGGAATGCCCTTCTATTCCATGGGAGGCCATGGAGAGATTTTTCTTCATCTTCCTCACACCATGGCTTGAGTCCAAAGTATTCATCTACAGCTACTACGTTATTCTTGCAGCAAGAGAACGTGGAGTTGTTGGTGTTGCAGTGAGGGACCTTCATCATCTCACTTCCGGAGTTGTTCTGTAGAGGAGAGGCCATCTCTTTCTCTAGGAGATCAGAAAAGGAGATCTTGGAGATTTTATTTCAGATCTTTTCATTGGGCCAGATGTTTTCTCTCATGCCCAGCGCAGTCTCCATCCCTTACAGCGTTATCTTCAGAGGTGTCTTGCACAAAGGGTTCATTTTGTGCACTAGAGAGTGCAATCTTCAGGAAGGGGATCAGCCCCTTCAATTTGGAGATCATTGGAGGAGGTATCATTGTTTATTGCAGCATATAATTCCTTCTCCATTTCTGTATTATTATTTAGTTGCAGCAACTACACTGCAACTCCGACATTTTACTGTTTTATGTATTTTAGCCAATCCCTTGGAGGAATGTTCTAATAATGTTTTCTGGGGTTGAGATCTTACTCCCCCATCCTTATTTGAGCTTGTATTGCTATATCATCTCATATATATCATTTTTCAGTCATTTTCCCTCATAGACTGCACAGTGACAGAGTAGCTGGGTTTATGCAGTAGTGTATTTCCTTGTTTATGTACATTTTCCCTTGAGACTGATTTAAGCTCACCTTGAGAGGTATTTTCCGCAAGGAATGTGTATTATATTTGCTGCTATAGATTATGTATCAAATTTTAACTCTTCTTATATTATATGAGGCACTATTTCACTGCTGTTACATATTGGAGTTTTCATACTGCTGAAGGTTCTCTCATTGAGTATTATTTTTGTACACTTGTTGGTGGGAGATCTGAATAACCCCCTTAGGGTTATTTCTTTGGGCTTATATTCTGCAGGGAGTTTGTATTAGACATATTCTAAGGCATCCCAGCACTGGATGGCCTTATTTTCATATGGGCTTCCTTATGCAACGTCCTCATGGGCAGCTGTTGCAGAAATTCCCTGAAGGGAATTATTAGCTCTTGACAAGTTATATTGTCAGAGTCTACTAGTGGGACAGGTAGCCTCTGGATCTCATTCTTCCTTGTGAAGATGACATATCCAGTAAATTCCCCAACAGTCAATCTCTGAAATAGTTCAATGTTGATTTTTAATACTCTCGGAGGTGGAAAATAGGAATATCTCAAGATATTGCATTGCAGAAATTTCCCCATTTGGGATATTACATTATGCAATCAAGCCCTCCAGCATCGAAGAAAGCCACCTGTACACAGCAAAGAAAAAAAGACAGTGGAGATTAAAGATTAAAGCATTAAATCAAAGTATGAAGATTTAAAGTTAATCCTCAGTTTATAGGTTAAAAACATGGTTTAAAGCCCTGAAGATGATAAGAAGGCTAAAAAACAAAATCAAAGGCCTAATTGAAGTTAAAAGTGCCAAATCAACACAAATCAACGAAGAAAGCCTCCAAATGCCACATCGGTGAGGCAATTAATCCTCAGAAATGCCACCTACAGGCCTATTTCCTCAAAAGAACACAAAGTTTATGCATAGTTAGAGATATTTGCCAAAGACAGCTTAGAAAGTAATTTCAAGTATACCAAAGCCTCCAAAGTCAAAAAAAGTGACTGAAGTAGATAAAAGTTAATGTACAATTAATTGAAACAGAGTTAAAAATCTGAAATCTTCTCCACAAGGCCTCCAAAGGGTCGAGACATTTACTCTGTATTAATTGAATAATTGACCTTCCTTTCACTCCACCTCCTCAAATTACCTATATATATCATATGAGGAATTTATTATGATTTTTTGTTGAATACGTATTGAATGTAAATAGATTTTGAGGCTGTTGAAGCTCTGTTTTGTAATTGAAGAAAAGATAGGCTGAGAAGAGAAGTTTGAAGTTGTAAAGACCTACTGGACTTGAAGATTATAATTGGTTTGAACATCAAATACAAAAGTTGATTTATGGAATCTTGGTTTATGTCAATGATGATGTTTTTCTTGCTGTAATGGTTATTTTTTCTCATGTTTTCCATACTATCCACTTTCTCTAATAAAGAACAGCAAATATAGATTAGGATTTACTGTAAAGTACTCTAAATCTCGCTAATAAGCTTTATCTTTATGTTTTCTTCTAAATGTGTGTTTGGGAATGATTTCAATAGAGTGTAATCAGTCAAGGAATTTTGGTGAGCCCATGTCTTGCTGAGTAAAACTTGAGATTCTGTTCTTGAATGTTCTTGAAAAATCTACTAAGTAAAGTTGAACTAGGGAAGTCTATGGTTAGCCCTGTCCTCTAGTTTATCTTCAACAGTTGCTTTGAAAAGATCCCTTAAGAGTATGCCAAAAGTAGGATAGGTTCAAAGTCCTTACCTAATCTTATGCTACTTTTTATGTTTATCTTGAATGTTTTTTTTAAGAATATGTTGAAAGCAGGCTAGGTTAAAAGTCTTTACTTGATCTTAAGCTATTCTTTGTTTTATCTTAAATGTTTTCCTTTGGGATTATTTTGAAAGCAGGCTAGGTTAAAAGTCCTTACTTGATCTTATGCTACCCTTTGTTTTCTTATATGTTTGCTTCTTTCACCACACTTCTTAATGGTCCACACCATAAATCAACTTAAAGAGATCCTTTGATATAAATGACTTGCCCCATGGACCATTCTTGAAACTTGTTATGCAATTAAATCCTTTTGTGACTCCATAGACCAATGGATTGATACTGTTTCTTACCTATCCTATCAGCTGAACCATTCTTTCAACCTCCTCACACCTTTACCCCTCATAAGACTTCCTTCATTTTGATGATATTCATTCCAACCAAAAACAAACAAAACCCTTTTACTTCATAACTAGCCTAATATCATATCATAAGCCTTAAAGAAATATCTTTGAAAACACTTATATAGAGAGATCCCTCTCTGAATCTAGGAGGGTTAGATCCTAGGATTCCAAAGTGGTTTTGATGTAGGCTCTGTAGTGTTTGTTCTTGCCAATATTGCAAACTACAGAGGCCTAACAAGATGATCGAGGCAGGCAGGCTTTTGAACCAAATTTTGACTCTGCCTTGCAAAGAAAGAGAAAATAGCCTGATTCTGACATCCTCTTTGTCAACTTCAAAAAGGTTAAGGAAAGTCTCAAAATGTTGCATATGTCTCTCAGCAGTGATATTGTCATTTTCACCATAAAACCTCAGAATATATAGGTAATTATTTTCAAGGAAAGCATGGAGTATAGGAGGTAAGATGAGTGGTTTGTATCGATCCGAGACTATAGAAGGTGTAGGAGTATGTACAGACATTGTAAGATCAGTCTTGATCTCTTTAGGCTCATCAGTTTGAAGATGATCATCATAAGATTTAGAAAAAGGATGTGGACCAAGATCAAAGGAAAACTTGGTATTTACACTTTTCAAATAGTTAGAATCAAGATTTTGATCATCTTTATTATACAAAAAACTCCTTAAAACTTTCAAGATATTTTTAGGAAAAGAAAAGAATTAATTTACAAGAAAGCAGATTAGATCTTGAATACAATTCCACTTTGAATACCTAAACTTTGTGTAAGATCCTTCCATTTTCCTGCTGGCAAGGTTGATCCTCTAGTGGATTATTTACATCAAGTTGGAGTTGCCAGGTGAAGAGTTTATTCTTCATATGCATCTGATCACTGTCCACCATCAAAAATCCGATTTAAACTTTGTCATTATGTTCTAGGGAAGATATGATCTTTCACCCCCCAGTATGGTCGCTAAAATGTTATCACTCGGATTGAACCTCAGGCTGAAGAAAGGAAATTTTGAGGTAACCTCAAACCACGTTTAGCCAAGTAGCTAGCCCTACTAGGCCAAGAGAGGGCTATCTCCGTATAAATCATAGTCAAAATGACTGAGGTAAGAAGATATTAGGCTCGGTATGGTAGCTCAGGGTTTTGATTTTGATTGTATAGGGTTTTTATTGACCAGGATGAGTCAAGAAGCTAGGGCAAGGAAATTGGGTCAAAATTTGCAGGGTGTTCTATGGGGCAAGGTAGGTACAATGTTTTTCAATTTAGGGATTGGATGATGGGATGATCAAGGTGGGTGAGGAGCTATAAAGAGCTTGGTGAATTCATGGTTTCTTTCTAAACTGAAGAAATTACAAATTATGAATTTTTACGCAAAAGAGAGCATAACAATTATGGATTCTGTTAATCTAACTAGAAAAAATTCATTTAATGGAAATGAAATGATGGATGAAGTAAAAAAAAATTCAAACATATGAGTACAAAATAAGAAACTGAAACTAAACACAATACCACATGGATCCCATAAAAATAGTTGCAAATTTGATTAATGTCCAGGCCAAAACTGATACAAAAGTATGTCTCTTGAGATGCCAAAGCTCCAAGTGAATCCAAACTCTAAAAATGACTGAGTAAATACATCATATAGAACTCAAAACCACTCTTCCTAGCCTCAAGGATTCGAATCCATGAGATAGGGATCAATTTCACCTACTCCCAAACAAGAATCTGAAGACTAGGAAGACCCAACAATTTGCCTCTAAAAGAGAGGAAAATGATTCATTTGACCTCTAGAGGATTTATTTGATGTATATACCCTTAATAAAAATAAAAACGTGAAATTCACATTTATCTTGACCTATTACATCAATAATTTCTCATTTCCCAATTTAGAAAGTCAAAAAGTCAAAATTTGCTGAAGATGATGAAAATACAATTTTCCTGGCAAAAGCGGAGCGCCATGACAGGAAAAATAACCTCTTTTGGAAGAAACTTTTGGAGGCCTTCCCGGTCTCCAAATCAGCTCCATGATAGCTCATTAAAAAGCTCTCTAAGTCTAGTGTCCAAATATTCCTCCATTTTCTAAAATGGTTCCCATTTTCCTATCAAAAAGTGAATCTCCCAAGACTGGTAAGCGTAACGCCAAGGTCAAAAGGAGGTAGAAACATGAAAATTTGGTGGTTTTTTTCACTTTTGAGGTACCAGTTCTCCTCCAAATTTTATAAAAGTTGCTAGGGTTGATTTCTTGATCGTTCTGATCATGATGGTGGCATCCATTTTTCCATTGGAGGCTCCAATAAAAATCATATTTTTTGTGTGCCAAAATTGCTCAAAAAACCAAAAATGCACTAAAGTGCCAAATGTGCCAAAAACTTGCCAAAATTGTAAGGTTACTTGCTGATAAAGGGCTTGAGGCATGAAGAGACACCTTATAAAGTATTTCTAACCTATCCTTCTCCTTATTTTTTCTATCCTCCATAGTTTTTTATGTCCAATAAAACCCTAGGGATAAGCTAGATGGGGATGGGGAGTGAAAATAGGTCTACGGAATAAGGATAGGGTTATGAAAATTGAAGTAGATAGGGGAAGGAGTTATGGAGTTTTGGGAGGTGATAGTAGGTCAAGATATTTAGGGAGTTGAAAATTATAATTGGATTGCAGGTTTGAGGTAGTGGCTGCCTAGGAATTTTAGTGACCTAGTACTTAGGTTTTGTGGGAAAGGGATTTAGGGACTATGAAAAAGTAGTGTAGGGGTAGGAATGGGTTTAATAGTGATGTAGGATCATATTGTGGGGTTTATGAGAAACAAATTGAGGATAAGGAGATGAAACTAGGGTTTTCCAATAGGCAAAATGTCAATTTTACTTAGAAACAAAAATGTTATGAAAATGATGTTTAGAATTGCAAAGAGGCAATAAATTGGTGTTACTTACTTGCAAGAGGGTATTACAAGAATTTTCTGAAAATTTGGGAGTATTTGGTTGATTTTTGGAGCTTCTAGGGCTCACTAGACATAAGCACAGTGCCATGACATAAATGCAGCATCGTTGTGCTAAAGCACATGTCCTGTGTATTTTGGTCTGGTGTTTTCCGGAAAAAGTGCAGCGCCAAGAAAAAAGCACAACACCACTGTAGCACTGTTTTTCAAACCACTTTTGAAGGCCTTCCCGGTGTCCAAATTGGGCCCATGATAGCTTGTTGGAAATATCTTGAAGTCTACTTTCCAAATCTACCATTATGTTTCTGATTGGAGTTGATTTACCTTGTCAAAAGTTGATTGTCCCAAGACTAGTCAAAAAGTACTGAATGAGGGTGCAGAAATGCAGTGTGCTGGTACAACATTTGGATACCTTCCTCAACTCCAAATTTAGCTCATGATAGCTAATTTGAAATATCTTCCAGTCTAGTTGTAATTTGACTCATCAAGTACGTGATTTGAACAATCGAACTATGAGAAAAAAATAGTTTCCCAAGGTCACTCCAGAAGTGCATCAAACCTCTTGTAGCACCTGTATTTTTTACATTTCTCTAAAACCATGAAACTTGTGTAAAACCTGAAGGATTATTTTCTTCTTGGACCTATGGTGGACAAAAACCTCTCTCACTTTTGTCAAATGCATCACTGTTAGGTCAGAAACATACTTTGAAGTAAAACTGACTCAATGAGTGAGTTTGACTAAAGTGGAATGAGAGCAGACTTGTTTTTAGCATGATGAAGACATGGAAGAAGGTCAGCAAGCATGTGCTTGTGAAGGAAAATGGGACACTTGACAAGGACAACCACCAATGGAACAAATTTATATCATGACCTAATGGAATGATTGAAAATTCTTTAGAGTGGGACACCTAAGATGCACATGCAAAATGTGTTTTGATCCCTAGTGGAAGTATGCAAATACTGAGACTAACATTGGCTCCATCTGGGGATGGTAGCTCCTTGGAGGTGCTAAGAACACCCTATAACAAGTGCCTATCCTTTGGGTATGGAGTCAATAGCTAAAATCCAAAATGAATATTGAAAGAAACTTGACTCAATAAACTAAACTGACTCAAAAATCACTGAAAAATATGCTCGAAATTGAGCTTATTCAACAAAAACTACTCTAACTGACCCATTCATCACCCGATCAAGTGAAATGGAAAAACCAATGAAACCATGTAAGCATTCTGGCTACTATTTGAATTCTTCGGAAGTGCTTTCTTATGAGCAAGAAGAAAGAACTACTGAAAGGAAACTCCCATGAAAACTTGTCAACAGATCGAATATTGATGAAATTGCAAAGCACGAGCCCACTAAATAACCTCCATAATGCTGCGAAAGGATCTTCATAGGAATACATATTGATTTCCAACCCATCTAATACATTACTGCTCTTCTCTAGGTAGTATTCATACCTTGTTTTTGAAATTTTCCTAACATCTGGGCTTTCTTTCTTTGATGACTGCAACAAGTTGAAAAAATGATCCTAAAACTCGTGAATAACTATTTTTTCCTAATGATAAAAAAAAACAAAATTATTCTTCATTACTAACCTAATATGACTGCAAATCTTGGTATGAGCTTCGTAATGAAACACCTGCTGAACAAGACAATGAAGTCGGTTTTCGGATCAAGTTTATATCAACACTCTTTTTATGCTCATAGTTAGCTAATGGAGAAGGAATTTTACTGCAGATATCATCCAACACATCGACTATAGGGTCATGAAAAATGTGAAAATATTGTTGAAATGTATCCATCAGTTTTAATGAGGCTGCATGACTTTCTACAGGCTACTCATCCTTTTCTTTATATATGTTATGAAAATTTTCCTTTAAAAACTGAAATTATTCAAAACATAGTGGTACAGAATCATATTGCATCATTTGATCATATGTTTCAGCTTCCAAGACTTCATCTGAAACCTGGCATTCAATGGAATTCGATGGCTGCAAATCTGGAGCTAAGGAGGATTCTATGTCGCAAATGATTTCCTCGACCATTTCAGGAGAAGGTTTCTCATTAACAACTTGCTTAAGAACTTCATTATCTACCTCAACCTCAACATCAAAACTGAAAGACTACTAATTTCTAATCTTGGAAAAAATCTCTTTCAGAAATTGAAATGAAGAAAAACATAAAGGCAAAGATCCCTTACTTACTTCAAAATTTTCTAGACTCTCCTCATCACTGTCATAGCTAATATGCATTGGTTGATCACTGTTTTCAAGCTACTGAAACTAAACTTCCTCCCACAAACCAACTATTGATTGCTCTGAAATATTAGCTTCAGTTTGGAGAACATAATCATCATCATACTGATCAAAATTTGGCAATTCATCAATATAAGTAATGTCACCAATCATACACATTATATTATCAGATTGTTTCTCCTCGGATTGATCTACAAATTCATTTTCTAATCTATGGTGGCTGGGATTAGCAGGAAAACTTTTAGGGTTTGAAATCTCTTCTTTTTCTGGGATAAGTGGGTCATCATGATCTTGAACGGAAAATACATCTCTCATGGTAATCCTTTGCATCATTTCCTCTATTGTACATACCAAAATTTCGAGCTTTACCTCTGAAGATGTTAGGTGCTCTACAATGTTCTTCTTATCTTCTTTCGTCAGCTTTGCCCTTCTGATCATCAAATTAGCCTCTACATCTACTACATTGTTCTACATCTCTTCAAGTGTTGCAAGGTTCCTTTCTCTCAGCTGAAACTCCATTTTCAAATCAAAGGCATCCTGGTAATACAAAAGAGTTGAGCTAGGAAGGGGTCTTATATCAGCAGGTATCGAATAATAGACTTGATTGAATCTGGAAAAAAAATATTGTATTATCTCCCCTAGCTTTCTTTTCAGCTGGTCATACTCTTCTAGAATGAGGAAAGGGTTTTTTTTGACCACCCACATGTCGAGGAAAAATTTGACGAACTGTGGGAAATATGAGATGCTCATGGAAGGCAAGTTTTTGAACCAAATTTTGACTCTGCCTTGCAAAGAAAGAGAAAATAGCCTGATACTGACATCCTCTTCATCAACTTCAAAAAGTTCAAGGAAAGTCTCAAAATTCTGCATATGTCTCTCAGCAGTGATGTTGTCATTTTCACCATCAAACCTCAGTAGATATAGGTATTGATTTTTAGGGAAAGCTTGGAGTATAGTAGGTAAGATGAGTGGTTTATATCGATCCAGGACTATAGAAGGTGTAGGAGTATGTACAGAAGTTTTAAGATCAGTCTTGATCTCCTTCGGCTCATCAATTTGAAGATGGTCATCATAAGATTTAGAAAAAGGAAGTGGACCAAGATCAAAGTAAAACTTGGTATTTACACTTTTCAAATAGGTAGAATAAAGATTTTGATCATCTTTATTATACAACAAACTCCAGAAAAATTCAAGATAGTTTCAGGAAAAGAAAAGAAGTAATGCACAAGAAATCAGTTTAGATCTTGAATACAATTCCACTTTTAATACCTAACCTTTGTGTAAGATCCTTCCATTTTCCTACTGGAAAGGTAGATCCTCTAGTGGAGTCTTTACATCAAATTGGAGTTGCCAGGTGAAGATTTCAGCCTTCATATGCATCTGATCGTTGTCCACCATTAGCAATCCGATCTAAAATTTTTCGTTTTGTCCCAGGGAAGATATGATCTTTCACACCCCAGTATGGTCGCCAAAATGTTATCACTCGGATTGAACCTCAGGCTGAAGAAAGGCAATTTCGAGGTAACCTCAAACCACACTTAGCCAAGTAGCTAGCCCTATTAGGCCAGGAGAGGGATCTCTCTGTATAAATCACAGTCAAAATGACTGAGGTGTGAAGATATTAGGCTAGCTATAGTAGCTCAGGGTTTTCATTTTGATTGTGTAGGGTTTTTCTTGACCAGGAGGAGTCAAGCATCTAGGGCAAGGAAATTAGGTCAAAATTTGCAGGGTGTTCTATGGGGAAAGGTAGGTACAATGTTTAGAAATTTAAGGATTGGAGATGGGATGATCAAGATAGTTGAGGAGCTAGAAAGAGCATGGTGAATTCATGGTTTCTTTCTAAACCAAAGAAATTACAAATTATGAATGTTTACCCAAAACAGAGCATAGAAATTATGGATTATCTTCATCTAACTTGAAAAAATTCATTTAATAGAAATGAAATGATGGATGAAGTAACCAAATATTCAAATATGAGTACAAAAGAAGAAACAGAAACTAAACACAATACCACATGGATCCCATAAAAATAGCTGTAAATTTGATTAATGTCCAGGCCAAAACTGATACAAAAGTATGTCTCTTGAGATGCCAAAGCTCCAAGTGAATCCAACCTCTACAAATGACTCAGGAAATACATCATATAGACCTCAAAACCACTCTTCCTAGCCTTAGGGATTCAAATCCATGAGATAGGGATCGGTTTCACCTACTCCTAAACAATAATCTGAAAACTAGGAAGACCCAACAATTTGCCTCTAAAAGAGAGGAAACTGATTCATTTGACCTCTAGAGGATTTATCCGATGTATCTACCCTAGATAACAATAAAAAAATGACATTTACATTTATATTGACCTCTTACATCAGTATTTTCTCATTTACCAAGATAGAAAGGCAAAAAGTCAAAATTTGCTAAAGATGATGAAAATACAATTTTCCTAGCAAAAGCGCAGCGCCATGACAGGAAAAATAGCCTCTTTTGCAAGAAACGTTTGGAGGCCTTCCTAGTGTCCAAATCAGCACCATGATAGCTCATTGGAAATATCTCTAAGTCTAGTGTCCAAATATGCCTCTAGTTTCCAAAATGGTGCCCATTTTCTCTATCAAAAAGTGAATCTCCCAAGACTGGTAGCGCCAAGGTCAAAAAGGAGGCACAAACATGAAAATTTGGTGGTTTTTTGCACTTTTGAGGGACCAATTCTCCTCCAAAATTTCTGAAACTTTCTAGGGTTGATTTATTCATCGTCCTGAGCATGATGGTGGTGGGAATTTTTCCATTGGAGGCTCCAATAAAAATCGCAGTTCTTTCTGTGTGCAAAAATTGCTCAAAAAACCAAAAATGCACTAAAGTGCCAAATGTGCCAAAAAATTGCCAAAATTGTAAGGTTACTTGCTGATCAAGGGCTTCACGCATGAAGAGACACCTTAGAAAGTATGTCTAACCTCTCCTTATTTTTATTTTGTCTATCCTCCATAGTTTTTTATGTCTAATAAAACCCTAGGGATAAGCTAGATGGGGATGGGGAGTGAAAATAGGTCTAGGGAATAGGGTTATGAAAATTTAAGTAGATGGGGGAAGGAGTTATGGAATTTTGGGAGGTGACGGGAGGTCAAGATATTTATGGAGTTAAAAATGGTAATTGGAATACACGTTTGAGGTAGTGGCTACCTAGGAATTTCAGTGACCTAGGACTTAGGTCTTATGGGAAAGGGATTTAGGGACTAGGAAAAAGTAGTGTAGGGGTAGGAATGGGTTTAATAGTGATGTAGGATGGTATTGAAGGGTTTATGAGCAGAAAATTGAGGATAAGCAGATGAAACTAGGGTTTTCCACTAGGCAAAATTTCAATTTTACTTAGAAACAAAAGCATTATGAAAATGATGTTTAGAACTGCAAGGAGGGAATAAATTGGTGTTACTTACTTGAAAGAGGGTGTTACAAAAATTTTCTGAAAATTTGGGAGTATTTGATTGAGTTTCACTGCTTCTAGGGCTTGCTAGACATAAGCGTAGCGCCATGAAAAATACACAGTGCCGTTGTGCAAAAGTGCAGCGCCTGTGTATTTTGGTCTGGTGTTTTCGGGCAAAAGCACAACTGTTGGGAAAAAGTGCAACGCCAAGACAAAAGCGCAGCGCTGCTGCAAAACTATTTTGAAGACCAGTTTTGAAGGCCTTCCCAGTGTCTAAATTGGGCCCAGGATAGCTCGTTGGAAATATCTTGAAGTCTACTTTGCCAATCTACCTTTAGTTTTCTTATTGGAGTTGATTTACCTTGTAAAAAGTTTGTTTTTCCAAGACTAGTCAAAAATTAATGAATGAGGGTGTAGAAATGCAGAGTACTGATGCAGGCAACATTTGGAGGCCTTCCTTAACTCCAAATTGAGCTCATGATAGCTCATTGGAAATATATTCTAGTCTAATTATCATTTGACTCATCAAGAAAGTCATATGGACACTCTAGCTATGAGGAAAGTGATTTTCCCAAGGTCACTCTAGAAGTGCATCAAACCTCTTGTAGCACCTATATTTTTGACATGTATCTAAAACCATGAAATCTGTGTAAAAAATTAAGGATGTGTTTCTTAATGGACCTATGATGGACAAAAACCTCTCTCACTTTTGTCAAATTCATCTCTTTTTGGTTAGAAACATAGTTTGATGTAAAATCGGCCCTATGAGTGGAAAATGGCTCGACTCTTGGAATGATTTCTTAAAAAATGATGGAGACATGATGTTTATGGGATGAAATGACCTCATACTTACTGATATGACCTACCTTATGGATATTCTACTCAAATTTCACGTTTCCATAACAAACCCTAGCTCAGTGGGAGAGGAAATTAGGGTTTAGTGCTTGTGGAAAATGATGACTTAGGCACCCTTGAAACAAGACAACTCCCTCTGACATTTGATCAATTGCTGAAGTAGACACTTTTTTTATTTGAAATTTGATGTGTTGGCATGTGGATCTCTGAGTTGGAAGCCTTTAGGAGACTGAATACTTATTACATTTGAACTGACTGAAGAAAATCATGAGTTTATTCTGGGTCACCTTCACACCTTCTACTTCCCTTTATTGAAAATGAGACAATGTAATGATTTGACCTAATGAAAGCCTAGTGACCTAATGATAAATGAAAGAAACTGAATCAATGAGTGAATTTGAATAAAATGGAATGAGAGCAGACTTGCTTTCAGCATGATGAAGACATGGAAGACGGTCAGCAGGCATGTGCTTGTGAAGGAAACTGGGACACTTGACAAGGACAACCACCAGTGGAACAATTTTATATCATGACCTAATGGAATGATTGAAAATTATTTAGAGTGGGACACATAATATGCACATGCAAAATGTGTTTTGATTCCTGGTGGAAGTATGCAAATATTGACACTGACACAACCTACGCTTGAATACCCTCAAGTGCATCTTCTTCGTCACTGCAGGACGAATTCTATTTTTTATTATGTCCCAATAATGGATTGGAGTGGATCCCCTCAAGTTCTAAACTATAAAAGAGGTACCACCACCTCGAAGCCTCAAGAAAATCCAAATCTTGCAGGGAAATGCCAATTTTTTGAGACGCTTCGTTTGAGACTATGCCACTTGCACTCAGGGATTCCTACGCTTCCTCCGTTAGGACATCCCATTCAAATGGGACGATAAATCCCAATAATAATTTGAGGCACTGAAAGATACATTATCTTCAGCACCATTGATCAGTCCACCAAACTGCAACAAATATTACACCCTATATCTATCAACATCCGAAACTGCTTTGGCCAGAGTTGTTATCACTCCATCGGATCTCCGAGGTTGAGAAGATACCAGCAAAGGTAACCAAAAGAAAAAAATTCTCCAATTAGCTAGCCCTATTAGTCAAGAGAGGGATCTCTCTAATGTATCTCAGCCAATATGACTGGATCAATGAGATATTAGGCTAGGTATATTAGCACAGGGGTTTGATTGATTGGATTTTGAGGTGTTGGATGGTGAATAGGTCAGGGAAGAAAATTAGGCCAGGGAAAACAAGGATCAAAATTGCAAGGATCTGGTGGAGAAATATAGGTAAACAGTTCAAAAAAAAAGGGTATTTAATGAAATTTTTTAGACTGCTAGGGTTTGAGAAAAGATAATAAGAGATATGAATTCTTTCTACTAGAAGAAGATGAAACAAACTGTAATTGTCCCTCCAAAACAGAGGATAAACTTAATGAATTATGTTTTTTCTGACTTAGGAAACAATTACATTTATAAATTGAATGAATATGAACCAAAATACATTCATAAATTTGCATAACACAATAAGAAACAATGTCAAATCATTTACCACATGAATTCCATCAAAATAGCTGCAACTCAGTCTGTTATTACTAGCCAAAAGTATAATTACCAAAAGTGTTCCAAGATCAATCCAACAACATCCAACCTTTGCTATGAGAAAATAAGTGAATAATATAGATTAAAAATGATTCTTCCTAGCTTAGGGGTCTAACCACTAACTTGAGGAACTGATCCAAAAAGTGCTCAACTAGAAACCCAAATCCTAGGGAGGTCAACAAACTCATCCCTAACTTTGGTGAAACTGATTCATTTATCCAAAATCCCACTTTTACCCAATGTATCTACCCTCTAGTAACTATTTATGGCATAATTACATTTAAAAGGATAAATTACATCAGTAAAAACTCATAAATTCTATCAGCAACTGAGAAAAACTCAAAAACTAGAAAATATCAGGCAACTCGCAAAAGCACATCACCTGAAGCAGAAGCATAATGCCAACTTCAAGGTGAGTTTTGGAGACCTTCCTGAAGTCCATATTGGACTCATGATAACTCATTGGAAATTTGATCTTGTCTAGCTTCCAAAAATTCCCTCAAGTTCTAAAAGTGATGAATTTAAGGCCCTCAAAATTCAAATCTCCCAAGAATGGTCAAAAGCGCAGCACCAGCCTGAAAAATGAGGCAGGAAAGTGATTGTTTGGTGCTTTTGGCGATTTCTCCCTGTTAGAATGTCCAATTTTGGTGTGCCAATAGTCAAAATTTGATGTAGAAGGCCTTTTGAATCCAATGGTGGTGGAAATTTTTCATTTGGGCTCTCCTAGAAAAAGACGTTGCCCTTTTGACAGGTGGACTATGCTGAAAACCTGTCAAAATTTGTGAAAATGCCCAAAATTGCAAAACAATTATCCCAAAACCTTTAAAATGGGTAGATGAAGTTCTGATGATGTGACTAAAGCAATAGGGGAAGCATCAACAAGGATCTCAAGTTTATCTTCCTCCATTTTCTTGATCAGGTTTTGCTCGTATTTGTCCTTCAATTACTTAAGCTTGATGCTGCAGATCTTGTTTCTAGTGATGTACTTGTTGGACATGTGTCTGAGCATCTCATTGTGTTTTTTTTCCTTGTGGAGGAGCTTCTCAAGGTGGAGGTTTACCCAGTCTAGCCATACCTCTCTATCATCTTCAACTTCCTTAGCAATCTTTTCCTCAAAACTAAGTTTCCCTGCCTCATGTCTTTCCTATTCTAGATCTCTCTTAAGACCTTTTGTTTTTGGTCTTGACTTGATTTTTTGAGTACCATCATGGCCAAAATAATTAGGTGCCATCATTTCCTTACCCTTGATGTCTTTTATTTTTTCCTTTAGTAGCTCTAGCTCCATGAGTACTTTCTTGTCTCTCAGCTGCTTGTTCTCCTGTTCAAGGAATGATATGAAAAATTGAGCTCTTGCCATTTTGTTATGTAATTCTTTGATCATGGCATCCTTCTCTTTGATGATTAGATTTGAGGCCTCCTAATCATATTGGTCATCCAAATCCATCAGCTCAAAGTCTCTTTCTTCCTCATGAAGGTATTCCTCTTCATGGACAAATTTCTCTTCCTGTTGCTCATCCTGATGTACCTGATTTGATGATGAAGAAGGCAAGGCCCCTTCCACAATCTATGGAGAAAACACTTGCCTAAGTCCCCTCTGGTAGGTTTCAACCTTTTTGGTTTCTTTGAATTCTTTGACCTCTTTGACTATAGCCTTTCTAGATGACCCTGTTTCTACTCGAGACACTGATGTTGGTGGTGGAATTGGTCTATCAGGCTAAGGTGGTGGAGTATTGAAGAAATAATTCTCAATGAAGGTCTCCCATGCAATGTTTAGATGATTGAGATGATGAAGGAAAATTATTTTTATTAGAGAGTGATGAAAGAGGTTGTTCATATGATGCTCATACTCTCTGTTCTGCACTATGTATGACATTTTATCAATACTCATGTACAAATAGTGAGGGATGTTGAGTAATTCCACCCTAGTGAAATGCAGGAGTAGTCTTATGTGATAGTCATATAGTCTCGAGAATCTTCCCTCACAAGTGAAATGTTTCGTGATGATCTTCATCATGGGAGAGAATTTTTCAAGTAGGTGGCTGAAAGGAACGACTTTATTTTTGTCATTTTTGTACCTTGGCTTGAGAAATAGTTCATAATGCTAGGCATCTACATCTTTGGCACTAAACCATTTTTCACCCAAATTGGGTATCCCTGTGGCTGCAACAATGATATCTGTGGAGATGGTGAAGGTTACTCTGGCAATTTTTAATTGGTTGTCTTTGAGGTTAGAGATGAAAACTTTGGACAAATCAGGGTGATGTTGTACTCTCTTGACCATTTCACAAAAGTCAAAATAGCCCACATGTTTGAAGCAATTGTCTGTCATGGCTGAGGCAAAAAAAATTCTAGTGTTGGATGGTTCAAGCCTAAAAAACCTCCTTCCTTTCTGTTTTCTCCTCTCCTCTTCTATGTTCATCTCCTCCTCCATAATATCTCTTTCCTCCTCCATAGTATTTGTCTTTTTTTGAAACCTCGGGGAAGGGGAAGGGAAAGGGGTAGGATAGTAGGTCTATGGAGTTCGGGATTATTGTAGGAAAATTTAGGGAATTGTGGAATGGAGTTAGGGAGCTTACAGAAGTGGTGGGGGATAGAAAAACTTAGGGAGATAGGGTAAGGAATTTGATTACAGGGATATGGTGGGACTGCTTAGGAAAATGGAGTCTAGGATTAGGGTTTTAGGAAATGGGATTTTGGGATAAGGGATAAGGTGATATAGGGGTAAGGGGAGTGATTTTAGAGTGTGGGAAGGAAAAATAGGGTATAGGAGAAACCACGTTGGCTTGCAATGGTGAAAACTAGGGTTTCTTAGCTCAAAACTTGAAATGGTAAATGAGGAGGGTTTACACCATGAATTCAAAATTATAAACTGAAATAAGGGTTTAGATAGTTGTAACTACTTGAAATTTACTGAAGAAACCCTTGTTTATGAATGTATCACCCGCAATGAAAATTGAAGTTGTGGGAGAAAGCTGGCAAAAGTGCAGCGCCTTGAGGAGAAGCGCAGTGCCTCCCAGATAAAAGCGCAACACCTTAAGCAGGAGAAAAACACCCTCTCTATCAAAAGTGTAACGCCTTAAGGAGAAGTGTAGAAACTTCCAAAAAACTTGACTTTCTCGCTCAAAATTCGATTTTTGACTTGGGATTTTGAGAAATCAATGCATGAGGATGCAAATGAGTGTCTTTTTGGTCTTTGATTGCCTTTTATACTTGGTGAATTTTCATAAATTGGCTTTGGAACCCACATTTTCTTTTGAACTCAACTTTGAAATTGCACTTTACCTTTTGAACTTGATATTTGGATTTGATCATTTTGATGGATTTTGAACACTATGGCTTTTAGAACATTGAATAATTTGGCTTATTGGAACCTTGAGTATGCAACTATCTTGGAACCATGAGAACTTATTACATATTAAGAAACATAAAATTACATATTGAATTGAAATTAATTTAAAAATCAAACTCTCATAATAAAATGTGTTTATTGTCACTCTCTTACTTGCTGGTATTTTATGCATGCAAATGGTGATTTGATGGACCTTGAAGACCCTAAATCCTAATGAAGAATCTGACTGAATGAGCTTCATGATGAAAGGACTGAAATGATGATGACAACTCATGACTGATCTACACTCAGAAAAGCGGTGAAATGAGCCAGCAAGTAACGAAATTTTTGAAAAGAGTGAAGCTTGACCTAAATATGCACCAAGTGACCAAATTTTTTCATGATGACCTAATGTAATGACAAAAATTTCAAAATGGGATCCTTAACATGACATGAAAGAGTTTATTTGATCACTGGTGTAAGGATACAAATACTAACACTAACATTGGGTCCAACTGGGGATGGTAGCTCCTTGGAGGTTCCAAGAACACTGTAGACCAAGTTCTTGTCCATTGGGCATGGATTCAAAAGCTAAAAGAAAAACTGAAAACTGAAATCTTAAATTGATTTGAAAAAAACTCAAATTGACTGAAAATTGACTAAAAATTGACTCAAAATTGGTTTTACTTTGACTGAATTAATTTTGAAAGAAAAAAAAACCAATGAAACTATATGGGCTTCACCTCAGGCTCCATGCTTTGGTGATTCTCCTCTTCACACTTTTCAGAAATTTAAACTGATATTTACAATGGATTTGGGAAATTTTAAATCTGCATCAGAAAAGATAATGCTTAAGGAGCCTACCATTGATTGGTCCTCCTAAGAGTTCTTCTCCATTCATTTCCTTCAGTATAAAAGCATGTTTCCCATGGAATTTTGAGATCTTGTATGGCCCTTTCCATAAGTTTTCAAATTTTATGTGCTTTCCTTTTTCCTCATTCCTTGCATCCCATCGAAGGACTACATCTTCAAGCTTAAAATCATTTGCCTTGGTTTTGCGGTCATACACCTTATTTATCTTCTCATGAAGCTTTGAGGTGTTCTAAAATACCTCGTCTCTCATCTACTGAAGGTGGATCATCTGATTTATTCGGTGTTGTACATCATTCTCCTCACTTCCTGCTTCTTGCAACAATTTCATAACCAAGACTGCAAGTGATCTAGTAAAAATAATGTCTACACCATAAAATAACTAAAAAGGGGACATTCCTATAGATTTCTTACTACTCACCCTGTCAGATCCCCACAAGGAATTCACAAGCTTTTTGTGCTAGTTCTTCTTGTTGGCCTCCAACATCTTATTTATGATATTAATCAAAGATTTATTAGAGGATTCTGGTAAGGCATTACTTTGTGAATAATAGGCAGTTGAGTGCCCCAAGTTGATGTTATACTTTTCACAAAACTCAACCATCCTTTTTTATTTGAATGTTTCCTCATTATCGGTAATAATCTTATGTGGACAACCAAAATGAGACAATATGTTAGTCTCCAAAAACTGAATAATTACTAGGTTTGTTTCTTGCCTTGTTGGGATCACCTCGATCCATTTGGTGAAGTAGTACGTGGCTGTTAATATCCATTTGTGATGTGTAGATGATGTGGGGAAATTCTCTCTAATGAATTCAAGTTCCCACTGCTGAAAAGGTGCATTTACTGAAGTAAGCTGCAAAGGTAAAGGAAGAAGTTTTCTTTTACCTTGAAACACTTGACACTCATGGCAACTCATCACTATTTTGTACAAGTTTGCAAAAAGAGTTGGCCAGTAGTATCCTACTCTTTATACTTTATTAGTCGTGGTCTTCCATAACAGATGCCCCCCACAGTCTCCTCTATGAAAATCATTCATAACTTCTTGGGCTTGATTTTCAACTAAACAATTCAACAAAATACCTTCTCGATCTTTCCAATAAAGGGCATTGTCCAAAATGCAGTATTTGGAAGATTTCAACTTTAAATACCTACCCTTACTCTTAGTCATACCTGGATGAGGGTTCAAATGCTGAAGAACATATATGATATCAGAATATAAAGGACATGAAAGAAACATATCAAATACCTGTGTAAGAGTGAAATCCTCTTCTTCATCGGACAATGTTGTAATAAGGTTAATGTATAGGACATGAAAATTTGACTTGGCCATGAGCTTTACTAGACCTTGACCTTTCATCAGATTCGTGGGCTTGATCTCGAGGTCATATTCCAATATTTCTACTCTCCATTTCTCTCTTCTACCTTCTGGATATGTCTGCATAAGAACATATTTTACTGTTTCATTGGGCACATACGCCAAAATATGTGAATGTAAAATACAAACATGGAAATCCTTCAATGCTTTTACCAAATCCAAAGCCTATTTTTCTATGATGTTGTACCGAAGAGCTTCATCCCTGATGGTTCGTCTGAAAAATGCCATGGGCCATGCAATCTTATCCTTTTTCTGCATCAAGACTGCAACCAATGTATGCTCAGAGGCAAATGAGAAAATGATAAAATCAATTGAATAATATGGGTTGATTAAAACAGGGGTTGTGGTTAAGGAAAACTTCACTGAGTTAAAGGACTTCTTGGCATCCTTAGACCACTTTACCTCATTCTCTTTTTTCAACATGTTGGTCATTTCTCGAAGGTACTCAGCAAAATTTGGAATAAATTTGTGTAATAAATTCATCTTACGATTGAAAACCTAAAGTTATTTCTTGCTCCGTGGAAAGTCAATTTGTTGAATTTCCTCAACCCAAGAAGGGTAAATTTTGATTCCATCCTTAGAGATGATGTAACTGAGAATTTTTCCCTCCTCCATGGAAAAAAGGCTCTTTTTCGGATTGAGAGAGATTCTAAATTTCCTGCATTTCTGAAAAACAATCCTTAAGTGATACAAGTGTTCATCATCGGAATGGGATAAAACTGTCAAATAATTTAAATATACCACTATAAAAACATCTTTCTCATCTGAAAAGGCTATATCCATCACCCGCTGAAAGGTAGCCCCTGCATTCTTTAGTCTAAATGACATCTTTTCATATTTGAACGTACCCCAAGGTGTAGTGAAGGGAGTTTTGTGTTGATCTTTCTCATGTACTAAAATCTGATGTATCCTGAATATCCATCAAGCCAAGACATTCGGGAAGCCCCAAACACTTTCTATAAGATGTGATCCATTTTGGGAAGGGGGTTAAATATCTTTAAGAGATACCTTGTTTAAATTTCTGAAGTCTATGCAAAGAATTATTTCACCAGTATTATTTCCTACCGGGACTAGATTAGATATCCAATCGGAAAACCTGATAGGAATAATAATACCTGATTTATAGATCTTGTTCACTTCTATTTCTATGGATGGCAACAACCTTGGGTTGATCCTTAGCTTTTTCCAAAAGGGCTTTTCATCGGGCTTAATTGGAATGGTGTGTTGTATGATATCCTTATTATAGACCTTTAAGTCTGCATAATCCCAAGCAAAAAACATCAGAAAATTCAAAAAGTAAATCAATGTACTTGTCCTTTACCTAAGGAAATAAAGACTTGGATAATTTGACCATCTTAGGCTTGTTCGTTGTTTAGATGTTTACATCCTCAACACCCTTTTCCGTAGGAACCAATGTTGGCTTTCGAGCTACATCATCTCGATCAAACAATTCTTCCAAAGGTATGAGACCTCTTGGAATATTGTTGTCTTTCAGCTGTAAAATATCAACCTAGGTAGCTTCAATGACCTGATCATCCTTGTCATAAACTTCATCAATGAAATAATTATTGAATTCTCCTTCATTCTACAGAAAATTGTTTACCTGATTATCATCCCAAAATACGTGCCAATACCGCAAGTTGTCAGGAACAATGGGCCGATGTTTAACATGGATTTAAAATTTTCTATTGGAAAATATAGGGATTTTGAAATTATTTTCTACTATAGCAAGTGAATCTTCCACGAGATTATGGCTTCTCGGCACTACTGAAAATGTATTTTTAGGAAAAATCTTTAGGATATCTAGTACAACATTCATTGGAGTATAAAAACTCAGATTAACAGGAAATGTATATATTTATTATTAATAAAAGATGATATGATTACAATGGGAAATTACCAAGGCTTTAAATACAGGCTTATGGTGTCCCTTGGTGAAGGGGCATGATCTTTGATCATGCCCTTTTACTTAAATAAACCTAAGACAACCTAGGACAATTACATTAAATAATAATTAATAAGTTGTACATAACATTGCCTCTCTCTCAAAAGATGCTTTGTCCTCAAAGCATACAGAACGATGGATGTTGTTGACGAAATGATTTGGGCTCTTGCTTTTTTAGACGACCCAACATTTTAAAATATCTTGGATTATCTTCTAAATTTCAATCTTTTGGTGATGTGGATAGTGATATGGCTTGAGGTTAACAGTGTCTGATCCTGCTTTGACTTCTATTGTATGTTCAATTTCCCTATTAGGAGGCATTTTCATGGGCAGGTCTTGGACTACTTTTTCATATTTTTGAATTAACCCTTGTACTTATGGTGACCCTTCACTGATCATTTTCGCAGATACTAGTTCTAACTGGTGACATTGTACTATATAGGGTGGCACTCCTTTTCAAATCATTTTCATCATCTAGGATGATGACACTATTTAATTTTCTGGTGCTTGGAATCCATATAACTTGTGCTTCTGCCCTTCCCACTTAAAGCTTATAAAATGCTTTTGATGGTTGGCAGAATAATTACCTAAGGTTTGTAGCCGTTGGATTCTTAAGACCACATCTACTCCTCATAATGGTACGGTGTAGAATGGAGATTCTAAATTAAAGTCTTGAATTTGCAATTTGACCTTCTGGCATTTCCCTACCTTCTCAATCTTCTTACCACTGGCCACCATTACCTTCATATTGGGCATGGGAAATGTAAATATGTTGAGTCTTTTGGCCATGGTTAAATCTAAAAAATTGTGGGTGTTGTAGGTGTCGAGGAGAACCATTACGTTGTTATTCTTAATATATCCTTTTAGTTTTAATGTCTGAGGTTGTGATATACTTGTCATAGCTGATAATGATTCCTACAGAATGATTTCATCATCTAGTTCTAGAGAGAACTCTGGGGTGTCTACATACCATTCATCATTGTTAGAGTCATTAGTTTCTTCACAGTTATACAGATTCTTTGTCTCTTTTCCTTTAGCGCACCTATGCTTAGGGTCCCACTTCTCGCCGCAACGTTTGCACTTTTCCTTTCTCATCCTTTGTATTTCCATGTTAGATTTTTCTCCTTCACGAAGATGGGGTGGGACATATTTTGTGTTATCTATATTTTCAGATTGAGGAAATCTTCGTCTCAAATATACTCTTTCCGGTTTTGACCAAAATAATTTTCTAATTTCTTTTCAGTAGCTTTTGCTTTTTGTCTTGCTAGTTCTATCGATGTAATGTCGTGAAGCTCGAGCTCTACTTGTATATGGGTTTTAAGTCCCAAAATGAAAGACTGGACTAAATGATTTTCTGACAATCCAGGTACTTGTGTCGCTAAGGTCTCCCATTCTTGAGTGTACTCATCCACGTCTCCTTTTTGGCACAATTTGATGAATGTTGAGAAGAACTCTTCTTCCTTGATACCTTGGAATATTTTAAAAAACACATCCTTAAATTTCCTCCAACTAATAGCAAGCGTCATCTTTTTCCACCAAATATACCAATTATATGCTTCTCCTTCCATTTTCATGGAAGCGTGCTTAATTTTTTCGTCATCACTGTCAATGTCGTAAATCTCAAAATATTCTTCAGCTTTATTAAGCCATGCAACACTACATTTTTCGTTACCATCGAACTTAGGTAGCTCGATTTTTTCTCTTCGTTGATATGATGCTAACGGTGGAACGAAAAAAGGATTTTTATTATTGAATTCATTCCAGAGCTGCTTATTTTGGAAATTTTCATTACTATCTTCTTGATGGTTTGGGGATGATGTTTTGTGAGACTCAGTTTTTTCATGATGATCTTCTGAATTCCCTAAATCGGCTGAATTGTCCTGTTGATTATGTCCATTATTCGAGAATAGTTGTTCTTGCATATTTAGCTTGTCGCAAATGGCATTTAGCTTCTGCATTTCTTTGTTATGTTTGTCTGTGGACTCACTATGATTTTTCTAAATTTGTCTTTCTATCTGATTTGTCATGTCTTGAAGTTTTTTGATGTCATTGGAATGTCCCTTAACCTTATCCTCAAGATCGAGTAATTTTTTAGTGAATTCATCGGAATTATTGATCTTACTCTCAATATCGATCAATCTTTTGTTGAAATCGGCCATCGACATTGATGAAGACATTGAGCAAGTTTGAGGTGGTGTATATTTATCTGCTAGTATCCCTTTTTTTCTCTAAATTAAATTAAATAAAATCTAATTAAAAAATTTATATAAAAATTAATTAAATTTTATATATGATTTAATTAAATTTATTTAATTTATATCGTCAATACATAAATAAGGTAAAAAATTCGCAGATTAAATAATTTATATGACAACTATAGGGGTTTTATAGTTATGATATAATTTTAAATTAAATTATGTAATTTAGATGGTCAACGACAATAATCAAGAGTCACAACGCTGGATGACTACCCAATGAAAGTGTGGTTTTTAAGTGGAATGCTGGCAGAGGAAGCCACTATGTCAAAGAAATGTCGGCGGAAGATTGAGGATATCGCAGGTGTAATGGGTAGCGGTGTTGGCGGTTGTTTGGACGTGGGGCAGTATGGGGATAAAGTACATCGCAGTGTGGGGACAGAGATTAATGGCGGCAGCAGATGGGGAGACGACGGTGAAAGGCAATGGGCAAAAAGAAGCAGTAGCATGGAGAGGCGGGGGAAAAGAGAGGGAACAGGGATGACGATGGCAACAGATGGAGTAAAGACAACAACGGACGGGGAGACGACAGCGATAAATGAATGGGTGGCTGAAAACAGATGCAGAAGGGGAAGATGGTGGGGAAAAAGTAGCAGACAACAAATTCAATGGCGATGGAGGGCTGTACGGACATCGAAATTGATCACACAGATCCTGAAGAGCGACTCTTCGATACCAATGGAGTATAAAAACTCATATTAACAGGAAATGTATATATTTATTATGATAAAAGATGAGATGATTACAATGGGGAATGAACAAGGCTTTAAATACAACCTTATGGTGTCCCTTGGTGAAGGGGCATTATCTTTGATCATGCCCTTTTACTTAAATAAACCTAAGACAACCTAGGACAATTAAATTAAATAATAATTAATAAGTTTTACATAACATTCATGTACGCTCTCATTCATGGATGCTTGGCTTGGTATTCCCCTTTTAATTGTTGTTGGGTGTGTGTTATATTCTTTCCACGACTAAGCATGCGCAAGGGGGTAAGAGGGAGGGCGATAGCCCCCCCTTTGCGCTGGGCGCAACGGGGGAGGTCACAGGGGGGGCGGTAGCCCCCCTTGTCGGGGTCCGGGGCAGCGCCCCGGCGAAAATTTTTGGTCCTTAATTTTCGGCGGGTAGTCTGCGTCCATGGTTTTGTGCATGGTTTTGCACATGGTATTGGGGTACGATGGTTTTCGGCCCCTGGTATTTTTGTAGATCCGGTCAAGGGAACTACGGTTATGTTCTAATCTAGAGTTTATGGATTGGGGTTTATGTATGCTTCGGCATGTATATACATGTGTGTTGTAACACTAAAAGGAATATAATGAAAAATCAAGCTGGTCGTCCCGATTTGGGATCCAGGGGAAAATCTCTGTGTTTATCTGTTTTATGCTCTCGCTATTGTTTATTTTCTGTTATAAGATTCGTGTGTAGATAATTTCTGTTCAGGGTTAAAACCTACAATTTTTCTATCACAAGTTTGGAGTCGCCATATACTAAAATTATTCTTGCGCCCAAATTTTTCAAGATCTTGAGACCGGTGATCAATGCTTCATATTCTGCCTCATTATTAGAACAATCAAAATCCAATTTGTATGAACATAATCTAACATTCTTGGGAAACTTACTAGGTTGATGAAGAGGGCCACGAATCCAAATTCCGATGCCTGCCCCATCTTTCCCCAAGGCACCATCAAAATCCATGGTCCATAGACCATTTTCATCATCCAAGTGTTGGAATTCTGATTTCTATTCCGTCTCAACTTTCTGGTCCATTTCTTGATTCTGATCTAAACTTTCCTTTGCCTTATCTGATGAATACTCTGAATCATTTGGTATATTCTCTTTTCCCTTCTCTAAAATTGTTTTGATACAATTAGAAATCTCTGAAATATCTTCTACTTCTACAAGCTGACTATATACATCATTCAAGACGCTATCATTGAAAAGAATAAAATATTCTAAATCTATATGTACAACATTAATTGGATGATTATTAGGCTTCTCTTTCTTGGTTATCATGTACTTCATATTCATTTCTTGGTACATATTTACCAATAGCCCAAAAACTGGGATGGTGGCATAAGAGAAGTCTAGTTGCAAAGTGCCTCTCAACTTCACTCCCCAAGATCTAGATAGCAACATACCAAACCGTGGTGGTATATCAACCACCACCACCACATCCATCAAGACATTATTTGATGGAATTTTTTCAAGGGAAACTATTAAATCCTTAATAAGATCTAGACAACAAACTCTACCCGAATCAAAGGAATACAAGTCATGGTAAGGACGAGCGATATCTAGGCCCAATTTCTCCATAATTTCTTTCGGCATAAAATTGCGGGAAGCTCCAGAGTCAAGCATGGAATTGTGAAGGATTTGTTGGTGGATTATCAGACTCAAATCGAATGGGGGAGCTTCATTATCCTCTAATTGACCATCTATTGCTGGACCAAAGATAAGTTCAGGTTGGTCATCTTCGACATTAAGTATATCAGATGAAGGATCTAATTTTAACATTTTGGCTATATGATACTGATACTGAATGTTCTTGAAAGTTTTAGTTAAAGGTATTGACACTTTTAATTTGGAAATTTCAGTTTCTAAGCTGAAAGGAATGGATTTGTCTTCCTCTTTAATGATGTATCTTTTTTCTGCATGATCCTTTGATGTAGTTTCTTTCCTTTGGATTTTTTTTTATTTACCTAGTGAGCTTGTTGATGGTTGTTTATCCTTTCTCTAACTTGTAGCTGTAGGTTATTTTCCTTTATTCTGATTACCTTGAGAATTTTTTTTCGATTGAGTATCTTTTTGTTGAGATGCCTGCTTCTGAATAGGAGTTATTGGGACATATCTACCCCTAAATGTGTATTGCCTCTGCTGTGAGCTAAGGGCATTCAATTATCCTCAATTAAAATCATCAAATTCAGCCTCCAACTGATGATCCTAGGCTAGAATATAGTCTTCATCCTTGGGCACATCCATCTTCTCGACATAATCTTCATTTTCTGTCAAAAATATGGGTTGGCCATCAGCTGTAAAAAGTGATTTTATTCAAAAATATGATCTTCTTCTTCTTCCTCACCTCCTTGAGCATAATTTTGCTGCAAGGGTGTCTGAATCTGTTGTGGTTGTGCTAGTTGCTCAAGTTCCCTCTGTTCTCTTTGCTTAATTCTGAATTAAGGCTGCTGATGTTGTCCTCTGAAGTTAGGATCTCTAACTTGTGGTTCTGGCTATCTTTCAATAATGGACATCCTGTCAAACATCCTTTATAATGTTCTTATCAAGGTGTCAAGTTTTACATCTGAGGATGAGGATGCTTCTTCTTTGATATTTACTCTCCTCTCACCCTTAATTTTTGACTTCTTAATGGACAAATTAGCTTCTACACTAATTGAATTTTTCTGCATGTATTCTAATGTAGCAAGATTCCTTTCTCGCGACTGATAGACCATGTCTAGATCAAAAAAATTTGGGTAATGCAATAGGGCCAACCCTAGAGGAGGTTTGATATCATTGGGAATGGAATTGTATACTCTGTTGAATCAGGCAGTGAAGTCTTGTACTGATTCATTTGTTTTCCTTTTCAGAATATTGTATTAAAAAAGGATTTGTAATGGATTCTTATTTACCTCCCATCGAGCTATGAAGGCATCTATCAACTGGTTTTAAGTGGCTATGTAATTTTCATTTAATGATCTGAACCATACTTTAACTTCTTCTGAAAATCTCTGAACTATGATTCTCATTCTAGCATCGTCTTCATCTACTTCTTCCACATCAATAAAATCATTGACATTAACTAAGTGTTGTTTTGCAATGATTGAAGAATTTTCATAAAAGATGGGAGTCTCCGACCATAACCTTGTGGTAAGGCATGGAGTTTACCTGGTAAGGTAAGGGGTGCAAATCTAGCCATAATTATTTTTGAATGAAATACATGAGTGACAATATGAGGATTTTGTTGAATAGATATTGAAGTAGATGGTGCAGATGAGGAAGTAACAGCTGACCATGATTGTGTCAGGATAGGAATTAAATCTTGTTGATATTGGATTATGGATTTTTCTAACTAGTATTGAAATTGGTTTGTAAAAATTTCAAGCCTATAGAATTGACTCCAGACTTTAGTGTCAAAGTCTGATTCAGACTTAGTTTCTTCAAAGGGTAAATTTTCTTCAAGTTTTAAAGAACTAAGATCTCACTCAGATAATGATTTTACCTCAAAAAGCCTTAATGGGTCAAAGACCATATCAGATATTGAGGTTTCAGACTTAGATCGAAACAAATATAGCTCAAATTTTAAATCAGAAGGTATGTCTTCGAGAGATATAACTTTTGCAGGCAACGAAGAAGATCTTACCAATGGAATTGGATTTGACTGAATTTATGTATCTTGATATATGTGCTTCCGAACAAGCCTCTCTGGATCTTCGACTCGATCAACTGGGTGAGGATCAATATTTTATCTAGTGTTTCTCTTCGAAGCTAGAATGTTCACTATTCAACAACTTGGTTCTCTGCAACTTTTTCAGATCAGCCTAAACGAAACCTTAGAATTATCATCCAGAGGCCAAGAAATTAAAGGCCTAATGGTAAAACCAGGGAAGATATCTCATTTTCTTCCCTATTATGGTCAAAAATATGTTATCATTCCACTGGATCTCCGAGGATGAGAAGAGACCAGCAAAGGTAACCGCAAACCAATCTTTTGCCAATTAGCTAGCCCTACTAGGTAAGAGAGGGCTCTCTCCAATGGATCTCAGCCAATATGACTGGATCAATGAGATATTAGGCTAGGTATAGTAGCACAAGGGTTTGATTGATTGAATTTTGAGGTCCTGGATGGTGAATAGGTCAGGGAATAAAATTAGGTCAAGGCAAACAAGGATCATAATTGCAAGGATATAATGGAGTAAGGTAGGTAAACAGTTCAACACAAAAGGATATATGATGAAATATTTTAGACTACTAGGGTTTGAGAAAAGAGCATAAGAGATATGAATTATTTTCTACTAGAAGAAGATGAAACAAACTATAATTATCCCTCCAAAACAGTGGATAAACTTAATGAATTCTGTTTTTTAGTCTAAGGAAATAATTACATTTATAAATGGAATGAATATGAACCACAATACATTCACACATTTTCATAACACAAGAAGAAAAAATGTAAAATCATTTACCACTTGAATTCCATCAAAATAGCTGCAACTCAGTCTGTTATTACTAGCCAAAAGTTTGATTACAAAAAGTGTTCCAAGATCAATCCAACAACATCCAACCCTTGCTATGAGAAAAAAGTGAATAATATAGATCAAAACTGATTCTCCCTAGCTCAGGGGTTGAATCCATGACTTGAGGAACTGATCCACAAAGTGCTCAATTAGAAACCCAAAGACTAGGGAGGTCAACAAAGTCATCCCTAAATTTGGTAAAACTGATTCATTTATCCAAAATCCCACCTTTACCCAATGTATCTACCCTCTAGAAACTATTTAGGACATAATTACATTTACAAGGATGAATTACATCAGTAAAAACTCATAAATTCTATCAGAAACTGAGAAAAACACAAAAAACAAGAAAATATCAGGCAACTGGCAAATGCGCGGTACCTGAAGCAAAAGTGTAGTGCCTGAAGCATAAGCCCAATGCCAACTTCAAGGTGAGTTTTAGAGGCCTTCCTGAAGTCCAAATTGGGATCATGATAGCTCATTGGAAAGTTGTTCCTGTGAAATTTTCGAAAATTCCCTCAAGTGTTGAAAATGTTTAAGTTAAGGCCCTCAAAAGTCAAATCTCCCAATATTGTTCAAAAGCACAGCGCCAACCTTAAAAATGAGGCAGAAAGGTGATTTTTTTGGTGTTTTGGCCATTTCTCCTTGTCATAATGTCTAATTTTGGTATGCTAATAGTCAAAATTTGATTTAGAAGGCCTTATGAATATAATGTTGTTGGCCATTTTTTATTCGGAGGCTCCTAGAAAAAGTGCAATGCCCTAGGCATTGTGCTTTAGACAGGTGGATTGTGCTAGAAACCTGTCAAAATTTGTGAAAATGCCAAAAATTAAAAAAAATTATGCTAAAACCTTCAAAATGGGTAGATGAAGTGCTAATGATGTGACTCAAGTAATCAATGAAGTATCAGCAAGGATCTCAAGTTTATCTTCCTCCTTTTTCTTGATTAGGGTTTGCTTGTATTTGTCCTTCAATTGCTTAAGCTTGATGTTGTAGATCTTGTTTCTAGTGATGTACCTATTGGACATGTGTTTGAGAATCTCATTGTATTTGTTTGCCTTATATAGGAGCTTCTCAAGGTGGAGGTTTAACTTGTATAACCATAACTGTCTTTCATATTCAACTTCCTTGGCAACCCTTTCCTCAAAACTAAGTTTCTACACCTCATGTGTTTCCTGCTCTAGAGCTCTCTTAATACCTCTTGTTTTTAGTCTTGAATTGATTTTTTGAGTATCACCATGAATAGAACCATTAGGTGCCATCATTTCCTTACCCTTGATGTCTTGTACATTTTCCTTTAGTAGCTTTAGCTCCATGAGTACTTGCTCATATTTCAGCTGCTTGTTCTCCTGTTTAAGGAATGATATGAAAAATTGAGCTCTATCCATGTTGTCCTGCAATTATTTGATCATGGCATCCTTCTCTTTGATGATCATATTTGAGGCCTCATGATCATATTGATAATCCAAATCCATCAACTCAAAGTATTTTTCTTCCCCATGAAGGTCTTCCTCTTCATCGACACCTATCTCTTCCTGCTGCTCATCCTGATGTACCTGTTTTGTTGATGAAGAAGGCAAGGCCCCTTCCACAATCTATGGAGAAAACACTTGCATAGGTCCCCTCTGGTAGGTTTTGAAATTTTTTGTTTCTTTGACTTCTTTGATATCTTTGACCTCTTTGACTGTACCCTTGCTAGATGACCATGTTTGTCTTTAAGACACTGATACTGGTGGTGGAATTGGTCTAGAAAGCTGAATTGGTGGAGTATTGAATACATCATTCTCAATGAGGATCTCCCATTAAACGTTTAGCTGATTGAGATGGCGAAGGACACTTATTTTTATTAGAGAGTGAAGAAAGAGGTTGTTCATATGATGTTCATACTCTTTGTTCTGCACTATGTATGACATTTTATCAATACTATTGTACCAATAGTGAGGGATGTTGAATAAGTTCACCCTAGTGAAATGCATGAGCAGTCTTATGTGATAGGCATATCGTCTGGAGAATATACCCTCACAAGTGAAATATTTCATGATGATCTTCATCATGGGATAAAATCTGTCAAGTAGGTGGCTGAAAGGAAAGACTTTCGTTTTGTCATTTTTGTACCTTGGCTTGAGAAATGGTTCATAATGATGGGCATCTACATTTTTGGCCTTAAACCATTTTTCACCCACATTGGGTATCCCTATGGCTGAAAAAATGATATTTGTGGAGATGGTGAAGGTTAATCCTGTAATGTTCACTTGGCTATCTTTGAGGTTAAAGATGGAAACTCTGGTCAAATCAGGGTGATGTTGTACTCTCTGGACTATTTCATAGAAGTCAAAACAACCCACATGTTTGAAGCAATTGACTGTCATGAGTGAGGCCAAAAATTCTCTATTGTTGAATGGTTCAAGCCTCAAAATCCTCCCTCCTTTGTGTTGTCTCCTCTCCTCTTCTATGTTCATCTCCTCTTCCATAATATCTCTTTCGTCCTCCATAGTATTTGTCTTTTTTTGAAACCCTAGGGAAGGGGAAAGGAAAGGGAAAGGAGTAGGATATTAAGTTTAGGGAGTTTGGGGTTAGTGTAGGAAAATTTATGGAATTGGGAAAGGGAGTTAGGGAGCTTAGGGAAGTGGTGGGGGATAGAAAAACTTAGGGAGATAGAGTATGGAATTTGATTATAGGGATATGGTGGGACTGCATAGGAAAATGAAGTCTAGGATTAAGGTTTTAGGAAATGGGATTTGTGGATAAGGGGAGTGATTTTAGAGTGTGGTAAGGAAAAATAAGGTATAGGGGAAACCACCTTGGCTTGCAATGGTGAAAAATAGAGTTTCTTAGATCCAAACTTGAAATGGTAAAAGAGGAGGGTTTACACCATGAATTCAAAACTATAAACTAAAAGGATGGTTTAGAGAGGTGTAACCTACTGTAAATTGAGCAAAGAAACCCTTGTTTGATGACTGGATCACCTGCAATGAATATTTGAAGCTGTGGGAGAAAGATGGCAAAAGAGCAGCACCTTAAGGCGAAGCACAACGCCTTAAGCAGGAGTGCATCGCCCTCTCTATCAAAAGCGTGACACCTTAAGGAGAAGTGCAACAACTTCCAAAAAACTCGAATTTATCGCTCAAAATTTTATTTTTGACTTGGGATTTTGAGAACTCAATGCATGAGGATGCAAATGAGTGTCTTTTTGGTCTTTTATGGCCCTTTATACTTAGTGAATTTTCATAAATTGGCTTTGGGACCCACATTTTCTTTTGAAATCAACTTTGAAATTGCACTTTACCTTTTGAACCTAATCTTTGGATTTGATCTTTTTGATGGATTTTGAACACTATGACTTTTAGAACATTGACTAATTTGGTTGATTGGAACCTTGAGTATGCAGTTGTCTTGGAACCATGAGAACTTATTACATATTAAGAAACATAAAATTACATATTGAATTGAAAATAATTTACAAACCAAAATTTCATAATAAAATGTGTTTATTGTCACTCTCTTACTTGTCGATCTTTTATGCATGCATATGGTGATTTGATGGACCTTGAAAACCCTAAAGCCTAATGAAGACTCTGACTGAATGAACTTCATGATGAAAGAATTAAATGATGATGACAACTCATGACTGATGTACACTCAGCAAAGTGGTGAAATGAGCCAGCAAGTAATGAAATTTCCGAAAAAAGTGAAGCTTGTTGTAAATATGCACCAAGTGACCAAATTTTTGCATGATGACCTAATGGAATGATTTTTTTTTTTTAAATGGGACCCTTAACATGACTTGAAAGATTTTATTTGATCACTGGTGGAAGGATGAAAATACTAACACTAACAGGAGTGTTAATCCTGGACGGCCCCGATGGTAAAGAACACGTAATTTATTACGCTATTAAAAACTTATCAGGCCCCGTGTTAAGGTAAGAGCCTGAAGAGAAGACTGCCCTAGAATTAGTACACGCAGTCCAAAAAATTCTCCACTACATTATCTTAAAGACTACAAGAATCATCGCAGATATCAACCCCATGAGATATCTGCTCACCCATTGTTTGATGAACCATAAATACACTCGTTGGATATTTATATTGCAAGAGTTCGACTTACAGTTTAGATCCCCCAAACGAAAGAAGGCTTTAATTCTAGCTAAGATCATCGCTAACCTCCTAAGTCTGACCAAAGGATCACCAGTCAACGATTCACTACCAGACGAGCATCTCTTCCTAGTGAAAACTAACGACCCTTGGTACGAAGATATTCTCTTATTCCTACGAACCCAAAATTTCAAACCAAAGCTCACTCGTAACGACCACAGGCGCATATGCCACCAGCCCCCCCGAGCTAACATCATAGTGATTAGCACCTCATAACGCCCAAAGGAGGCTTCACACATTTACACCTCCAAAAAAATAAAATTTTCAGTTCTGATAGGTATGCCCTCTCTTATCTTTTTTTCATCTAGCACATTTGTCAATATATTTGAATGAAAAAGATGCTTTCACTTGGGGTATTGGTTCTAGGTCTTACACAATATGACAAAACACATGTTTCCCCAGTCACTGAAGGTTCTAGAGCAGGTATCATTCTACCTACAGCATGATAGAGTCCCAAAGAAGTTTTATTTATCCTGACATCATTTCTCCACAAACCATAGGTTCCAAACACCCAACCATGTTTATCACCTCCCCACCATGCACATGATAAACATTCTCTTTGGTCGATAGAGCCTCCCCCTCCATGGTGTCCATCACTCAAGTAGATCATGCATCAAAACATATGATGCCATGGACATAACACCCAAGTCCAGGAAGCACTTCATGATCATTCATCCATCATCCATCAAGTCAAGTTTTTCCATATCATGATAAAACCCCTTTCCCAGACTACCATTTTCGTAAGCAGATTGAACATGCACCACTGTGTCTCACATTTTGCCTACCATCCCTCCATAATCATAGCCCATCTACGATATTTTCCATCCGATTCACCACCCTCTCACCTAGACTAACGAATGGGGCCCCCACCCTTAGCAAAAAAACCTTCCTCACATCATCTGTGAGTGACCATTTTCATGTTTTTCAAGGCACCTATCTTTGTGATTTTACAATCCAAACCCATTTTATATTCTTTTTGCAAGTGTACAATGTTTTTTAGGAGAAAATCCCCTACCCATCCATCCAATTTTTGTCCCATGGCAGCAATCCCTAATCACCCTTGGTCGGAGCTTCACACCTTTCACACAAAGCCATCGCGACATTCATAACCAACATATACCCACCCTGGACGTCCTAATGACTCTAGGGCTTTCCTCGTCAGAAATTGTTATGACTACCGCTGAATTTCTTTTTCAAGCTCTGACCTTGGGCCATGAACTCCCATCATCAATTTTCAGCCATTTCTCACCATCATGCCTATGTTAACCTATCATATCAGAGACCTTGGTTCCTTGCATCAGTATTTCTCTCGATCGTTTGAGGCTTCCTTCTTGTCGAATTCAACAAAAATTCTCCAAAAAGGAAGCAATACCTTGGATGGATCCTCACCTCAATAGGGGAATACTCGGATGGCACTATGGGAATCAACATTTCCCATTGATGTCATCTATCATCCTGACATTCGACTACACACAAGCTTTCATGTCAATATTGTATTGTACTTCAAAACCATTGCACTTTGCCAAAATTCATCGAAGACCCATGCCATTATAAGCATCTCTTTCAGCAATGCTTACACGGGAAGGTCCCAGCCATACATCCATGCATACAATGAGTATTTATTCTAAAATATGCCATACCAATATTATGCATGTGGGCACTAAATTCAACCTATTGTCAAAGAAAAAACACCCTGAGGGCTTCAGCAATCTTCATCATCAACCAAATCAGTAGATCACTACCATATAAGTGACACAGATAGAACCTCTATCTTTCAGATAGGCTTTAACTAGCTAAATAATCACGAGCATGGAACATTCCCACCTCATAGAAATATTTTATTTATTGTATTATGCTATCTCTTGCAAGTTTCCAATAGAACATGGTCCCTCTTTTACTCACAGTAAGGGGTCTCCAACCTTAGGTTGCACGCATGTTACTCTCTCTCTCTCAACATGGGTTATACATAACATAAACTATAATGTATTTCGGCTATACAGCTCCTCATAGACCTCACACATTAGGGGGGAAATGTTATCATTGGAAAATCGGACAAGAAGAATACAACATGAAATTTCAAGTAGAAGGATTTGCAAGGTGGAAAAACATTATAGAATCTAGAAAATTTAACTTTCTCTAATGTCAAGAGGTAAATTAATCAAATTTCACATAGAAGACACTGGCACAATGTACTCCATGTGCCCTTGTCTTCAATAGTTGCGTAGGTCTCCGCAAATTTCCATCAATAAGCCGTGCAGTCCTAGGTATGGCAGAAGGTCACCATCTGGGACCACTTTTCACACTTCAGAAAGAAGATTATCCACTTGAGGTTTCCCAAGCACAACTGCCTAGAGCCACCTTGAGACCTCAAGTGAGCACACAATGGAATCAACCACCACTCTTGGGTCACTATCCACAATTGTACCAAGAGAGGGAAGAAGATTTGAATTTTTCCTATAAAATACCAACATGAGAAGAAAAATTTAGAACACATTGTTATGCTAGCCAAATTTCCCATGAGAAAAATAATAGTGTGTTGTCCAAGCAACAAGAGAGTGAAGGGATTCATTTTTTGTCCATCCAACATCTCAATCCAAAACGAGAAGTGCATTAGTTGTCCATTATCCAATCACTCATTCGAGGAGAAGAGAGACGCCTGCAAACAACTTAAGGGGATAGCCCTCCTTGCTTTGTGTATTAGAGCTCCATAGCTCTAAGGACTCACTGCGAGTGTTTTAGCGTTCTACCTCTTTTTTACCACCAGTGGCTAAAAGGGGATTCGTTCTCCATTGATATTATTAGTTCATTTACTCAATATTGAGTTTGTGTTATATGTGTATTTGTTGTTTCTTGTTTTCTCCTCTTTTTGTAGTATGCTATGTTTTATAACTAGTTTTCTACATGTTATGATGCTTCACTAACCATCTAAAATACCCATTTTTTCCCTGTGACACTACTTGTATGCTAGCAGACACTGCTACCAAGCACTGGTGTTTTTCGTACCAAACACACCAACACAAATACTATTACCAACATCCCAAACTGTTTGTGCCTCCTAAGCACTATAGATCTGAGGCCTACCTCCCTAGTATAATGGAAAATCCTTCTTATTATGATCTTTGCCACATATCGAGCATTGCAACTGTGCTCTATCATCGCCTCTAATCTGTTGCTCTCCAGGCTATGATACATGTCCCTTCTCAATTGCATTTAACATATGGTAAGGAGAAACATTTTCTTTCTCAACTGCATCTAGAGGTCTTCCCCGCTTCGGTGGCCATTTCCATTTTACTTTATCATTCCCTTTCAAGTCACAGTTAGGCTCATATTTTTTCTTTTACTACTCATAGTAATTCTTCAATCTCCATATGGCTTCCTCTAATGATATAGGCTCATCAAAATAAATTCGATATCTATATTCTACTGGAAATCCACTAATGAATCTCTGAATCTTAGCATTTTCCTCTGTGATATATGTCACATACCTCAAAAACTCCAATAATATGCTAGTATACTCATCATCTATCATATAATCCATTTGTAGCTCATAAAACACCTTCTCTCTATCATCATATTACCTCTCTGATAAGTACTTATTCTTGAAGATCCCCTCGAAATCATCCCAAATCAAGTATTCTTCATGAATTCCCTTGACATTCTTCACATCTCTCCACCATATATCTACTTTCCCTTTAAGACTAAAGGTGGCTATCTTGGCTTTCATATTCTCTGAATAGTTGTGCAATCTAAAGAATTTCTTCATCCCAAGCAACCATGCCTATGCAAATTCTGACTTATTCATATCTCCATCAAATGTAGGAGGCTTCACTTTCTTGAACTCTTTAAGAAAATAACTCCTCCTCCTATAACGATGTTGACGATCATGATTGTAATGATGTCTCCTTGATGAATAAATAGAATGATGCACATACATACTAGTCTTCATGTTAGGTGTTTCCAATGACTTGCCACCTCTGACTGTGTCCCCTCTATCCAATTTGTATCTAGACCGAGATCTGCTACCATATATTCCATTTTCTTTCTCGTCTTTCTCTTGAATGATTCTCAACTTCCCCTGTTTATGAAAATCTGACAAGCTCTAAATAATTGTTGCATTAACATCTACTTGTTTCTCCTGAGCCCTTGCAAGTCTTTCTTAAGCTTCAACCAACCTATCATTGTTTGCTTTGAAACTTCTAATTTCTGCCCTCAATATTCTCAATTTATCTGCTATACTAGGAGAATACTCTTCTCCTTTCTACCCAACTGATCTGTAGGGAGATTCACTGGAATTGTAGTCTACCATTTTTCTTTCCATATTTTATTCTCTTCTTCCTACAAGTGTACCACATCAGATAAACCAAATAGATACCAAAATCAAATCCATAACTTACTGATGTTCAGGGGAGGATTATCTCATCTGCAATATTAGTCCACATTAGCATGTACATGTATAATCATAAACATATCCATGTAATAACACAACATCACAACAACATCATGCATGACCATACCAACTATATACCATGACCCCATGCATGACAACAAAAAATTTAAAAACATCAGAATTTACCCAAGGAGAGCGAAACCACGCTTTGATACCAACATGTGGTATCTGATACGACCCAAAGAGAGTGAAAATTGATCTAATACTACCATGTGGTATCATATACGACCCAAAGAGAGAGAAACTTTCTCTCATATCACCCTATAACGCCTCCTCCCACATTTACCCATTTTGACAAGCTTGCCCTAGGTAAATATGAGTTGAGGGTCACTATGGTAAGACTCAACCTCCTATGTGAACTTAAGGAATGGAGTCAAAAACTTAATACCTTACTGACTTCCTTCAGGTGCCACAAGACCTATAGGAGTAACCAAACCCCTCCAACTTTCCATCCCCTAAGACAACTCACTTTTCCTCGAGCTAGAGCCCCAGTCACTCCCTTGCTAAGGCCTCCATGTGACTATGGGTTCTAAGTCACGCTCATAAGCATGCCTCCATGAGACTATGGACTTTTATGCTCAGTTCTATTGTAATATCCCAAAATGGAGAATGCAGTAATACTAAAATACAAGAACTGCAGCAAAGTAAACAATAAATCTAAATACACATCAGAATGCAAGAATAGCTGAGCCATTTTATTAATATGGAGGTGGATAAACCAGTACAATAGTGCTCAAAATATGAGACACTCAAGCCAAAGAGCTGGCCTAGAATAACCTTGAAATGATCCCACAAGAGGGACTTCTGGACTGCTAGAAGGAAAATTGCATTGTCCCTATTTTAAAATGTCATGGAAGCAACTGCCAGAAAATTGAAAGCTATATCTAGGCAGTTCTGGAGCTCTGATGATTTTGAAAATAGAGATCTAGGCTCGATGATGGATACCCAAGATAACTCAGAAAGGATTTTCCATATCTATGAATCTAAGAAAATCACCCTCTTAGGGCTTGCACTATGTAGCTGTCAAGTATGTAGATCTGCTGCATGAATTGAAGATATGATGGCTAAAATGATGTCCAATAAGCTCTATGAAATAAGGGCTGATCTCTTCACTAGATCCTTGGGCTAAAATCTCAAGATCTAGCTCCTCCAATATCCTCCAATGAATGTGGTTGTTGATCACTCAAAAACTTCAGGAAACTACATTGTCAAGGAGGGAGAGGCTCAAGCCTACTACTAGATATGTCAAATCAGCTCATGAATGATGGAAACAATGAAATCAAAGTGAGGAGATGGTCCCTCATAGGATTTCCAGCTGAAATGCTGAAAAATCCCTTCCTCTAATGGATCTACAAGACTCGACTGTGAAATACTTGAGGGGTATGATGTTGCATGGATGTAAAACACAATGGCTTGAATTCTGGATATAGATTTGTTTCTCCTGAAAGGTTGAAGGTGAAGAAAAAAGTGAAGGATGAATCCTCCACAAGTTTCCTAGCTATAATGCTAGAAACAACCTCCTAGAGATGCCACCAATGCCTGATGAGGAATAAATCCCAATAGAAACCTTCCCATAGTACGCACTTGAAGTCCCCCATGGGTAAGGGTGGGATTTATGCTCAGAAACACCATGTGCTAAACAATACTGTAGAGTTAGCTAAACAACATAAGCATGCATAGAAATGTCCTAAGACAGATCCAGATCTAAACAGATCAAAGAAATGAAAATACAAGACTCAAATTTGCCTTCTATTGTGCCTTCCATAGCCTAGGCCCACCTCATAAATGCGTTGTACATGTGGAAATAAGTCTTCATGATTGACTGCGTTGTCTCTCCATGTCCTCCACCATGTCTACATGTGATGATCATCCTCTCCATCATGTGTGCATTAAATGCACTAATTCATCCATCATGTGTGCATTAGATGCACCACTTCCTTCACTAACTTATCATAAGTGCTTTATGATTTTACTTTGAATGCACTATGATCTTAGTTGGCCTCCTCCAAGATCCTCATGATTCTACATTTAAGATCCATGATGTCCACTCTCTCTTCATTTAAGAAGCTACTCCACTACTCCATGATTTAGATCTAGATCTAAAATATCCACATACACACATAAAAAGTGGATTTTATTCATATATGGGGTTTGTGGGTCCCTCCACCCTCTTATTTACTTAAATTAATTAAGTTTATTAATAAATCTAATATTCCAATAAAAAAACGAAAATTTTGGAATATTACAGTCCTCCCTGCCAAAATGTTTCTTGACCCCAATCAACTGCCAAAGTAGATGCTAGAGAAATTTGTCCCCCTGCAAATGGCATCCAAAAAAGGAAGGTCTCCCTATTTTCTACAATGAGTTATGCATGGACAACACCAAAGTTGCCTCTCTAGAATGTCTAGAGTGACCTCTAACTACGTAGCTAGATGTCCCTCCTCAATAATTAAGCTCCAAGTGATAACCATAAGTTGTCCAACATCCTCCACAATACATGAGATACATAAAGATAGGTGGTTCCTTCCATAAAAGGAAACTTCAAATCACAAAGTATTCCTCCATCCCATGTTACATGAAGTAGAAAGAGGCTCTCCATGCCACCATCTTTAGCCTTGTTGGCCTTGTCGGATCCAAACATCATCCCAACATTGTGGAAAAGAGGAAGTAGAGGCATATGAGTAGACAAAGATGTCATACCATATTATCCCAATAGTAACCACTGCAAAAATGCTCCCTACTGCCACACCACACAATCAAAATACCAAGTGGGTTGGTCATATCCCCTCAAGAGAAGCCACCGCAACAATGTATCTTGTTGCCCCACCACATCATGATTAAACCAATTATGGTTTCCATACTCTCTGAGTAAGATCCATCAGAGGAATGCTTCTTGCCACCATCCTCCATCATTATCACGCAAATAAGGGGAGTATGTCAAACCAAAATCTCCCAAGAGTAAGCATAGCAACAAGATCTCTTGCTACCTCTTCACATCATCATCTGAATCATGGAGCGAAAATACCATACTAAATGACATGTGTAATTTCATATCAGCCCAATACAAACAAAATCCATCATTACACAACATGAGAGTATTATGCCATATTAAAAACTATACAAAACTCATAAACATGGGAGATGTTATGTGATGGCAAAAATCTCTCAAGGGAAACCAAGGTAAACATGCCTTCTTTTGCTGCATTCTGTTATTGATATACAAGGCATGAATGAAATAAATATCAGCCATTGGGTAGTAACCATACTCACACAAGAGTAGCCAACGCAATTATTCCTCCTCCTTCATTACATCAATTTTTTTCAAGGCATGGGTCTTGAAAATATGTGTTGTTGGGTAGTAACCATACTCACCCAAGAGCAACCAGTGCAAGCAATCTTCTTGTTGGCCTGTATCATAGTTCTGCAAGTGGTTTTGCATCCCTTGCTCCACATCAACAAGCATTCATCCCAATGTAGATGATGGATCTCATTATGAAAAAACTTAGTATCCTCCCATTGTAGGACACCAACCTCCTCAAATTTTTGAAGAACTTTGCACTCCATGATATTTTGAAGTGCACCTCCAATGAGATCTCTCCATGAGATCCTCTTCTCATCAATGGCCCTCCAAAACCAATAAGGTTATGGATTTGCTGCAGGTAGAAGTTTCTCCTTGATCTATGAGGGGCTCATTGAGAAAGAGTCATCTTGAAAGGGGAAAAGATTTCCCACCTCAAGATGTCTACCACCTATCATATTTTTCTCCATGGCTTCATGAGTGAAGTTTCCATTGGATTGCTCCCATAAAGGATGGGTCCTCTTCTCATCATTGTTGCTCATAAAAAATGTTGTTTATCTCCATGTTGGTGCATCTACTATCCCATGGCAAGGCATAATGCTTTACTCATGTCACTGCATTGTATTGAATAGGATCATGCTTATCCCATCTTCTAAAACTCCACATTTCAACTCAAAGGGTTGAATGTAGCTCACAAATGATGAAATGGGATAGCTCTTCATATCTTCCTTGATCAGATCAAGGGTCCTCTGCATAGTGATAGGTTGCTACTTCAAATCATCATGTTTTTATAATCCTTGTCATGCAGTGGCCCTGATGGCATGTTCCCATAAGTTTCAATAAGAGGTATAAAAACAATATGAGATGACAGTGGATGCATACCTTGGATCAACTGATGTGTGGGAACCTCTTGCAAGACCACAAGAGTTCCTCCAACTGGGACAATGGTCTCTCCAACTGCTGGTAAGAGTGATGGCTGATCTTCTATCAATGTACTAGCGCTAGAATCTACCTCCTCTTCCTCATGAACCTCCTGAATCATGCATGGAACTCTATATGTCAAGAGCTTAGGACTATCTTGCACAGATGCAAGTGTCTCTCCTCTGGATACAAGTACTTATGCAGCTGGTGGTGAATGTATTGACTCTTTGTCCATAGTGACAAGAATGACACTCTCCCTTGATTCCTCAGGAAATGTCTCTGGTTTTCTTCGATAAAAATTCTTCCTTAACCTTTAAAAGAAATCTAAATATTCAGTCACTTTTTCATGCTCCATGTGATCGAACCACCTTTTATTGGCTTCACCTTGAAGATGAAGTGCTGCAATCAGAACAACCTCTTTTTCAGCTACATGATGTAACCTAAAAAATGCATCTAACTCTTTCCTCCAAACCTTTGTAGTGCTTGAGGAAGATCCATAAAATGTAGGCAAATAGAATCTATTATGCCTCTTTCTTCTATTGCTATTGTAGGATCTTATTTCTTCTTTGAGTTTAAAGAATTTTTGGAGATTTAGATTCTCCCTGAATTCTCTAGACTGTTCCTTGTACTATTATAGAGATACACTGAGAGTCTCATTAGTCTCAAGTTCCATATTTCTTCTTGCTTCATTTCTATACAATTCACCTTCTTCAAATAAAGTGGGCATAATGGATCTTTGTGGAGATCTATGCTTCTCCAATCTTCTTTGTTACTGATAGGAAGTGTTGGGACTTTCCTCATCCAACCTTCTTCTTGGATCTTTTCTTTTCCTTTCTCTCTTCATTTGATTGAAATCCTTGGAGAGATATTGCAGTGATCTAAAGAGGGGAGTGGCAAAACTACAATCCTCCTTCATGATATATATCTTCTATCTATTTCTTTTTTTGATGCAAAATATGAAGTGTCCACAAGCTGAGCCAAAGATCATGCTCTGATACCACTGTAATATCCCAAATGGGAGAATGAATTAATACTGAAACACAATATAATAACTTTAGCAAAGTAAACAATAAATCTAAATACACATCAAAATGCACAAAATAACTAAGCCATTTTATTAATATGGAGGTGGATAAACCAGTACAATAGTGCTCAAAATATGAGACATTCAAGCCAAAGAGATGGCCTAGAATTAACTTGAAATGATCCCACAAGAGGGACTTCTGGACTGCTAGAAGGAAAATTGCATTGTCCCTATTTTAAAATGTTGTGGAAGCAACTGCCAGAAAATTGAAAGTTATATCTAGGCAGTTCTGGAGCTCTGATGATGTTGAAAATAGAGATCCAGGCTCGATGATGGATACCCAAGATAACCCAGAAAGGATTTTCCATATCTATATATCTAATAAAATCACCCTCTTAAGGCTTGCACTATGTAGCTGCTGGGTATGCAGATATGTTGCATGAACTGAAGATATGATGGCTGCAATGATGTACAATCAGCTCTATGCAAGAAAGTTTGATCCCTTCACTATATCCTTGGGCTAAAATCTCAAGATCTAGCTCCTCCAATATCCTCCAATGAATGTGGCTACTGATCACTCAACAGCTTCACGAAATTGGGTTGTCAAGGAGGGAGAGGCTCAGGCCTACTACTAGATATGTCAAATCAGCTCCTGAATGATGGAAAAAATGAAACCAAAGTGAGGAAATGGTCCCTCATAGAATTTCTAGCTAAAATTCTGAAAACTCGCTTCCTCCAATGGATCTACAAGACTGGACTGCGTAATCCTTGAGGGGACTGCTGCTGCATGGAGGTAAAACACAATGGCCTAAATGCCAGATATAGATATTCTGCTCCTGAAAGGCTGAATGTGAAGAACAAAGTGAAGGATGAATCCTCCACTAGTTTCCTTGCTGGAATGCTAGAAACAACCTCCTAGAAATGGCACTAATGCCTGATGAGGAATAAAGCCCAATAGAAACCTTCCCAGAGTAGGCACTTGAAGTCCCCTATGGGTAAGGGTGGGATTTCCACTTAGAAACACCCTGTGCTAAACAACACTGCAGATTTAGCTAAAAAACATAAGCATGCATAGAAATTTCCTAAGACAGATCCAGATTTAAATAGATCAAAGAAATGAAAATCCAAGACTCAAATATGCCTTCTATTGTGCCTTCACCTTCATTACATAGATTTTTAGCCTTCTACAACCTAGGCCCACCTCATAACTGTGCTATACATGTGGATATAAGTCTCCAAGATTGAATCTGATGTCTCTCCATGTCCTCCATCATGTATACATGTGATGATCACCCTCTCCATCATGTGTGCATTAAATGCACTACTTCCTCCATCATGTGTGCATTAGATGCACCACTTCCTCCACCGAATTATCATAAGTGCTTTATGATCTTACTTTTAATGCACTATGGTCTTAGTTGAACTCCTTTAAGATCCTCATGATTCTACATTTAAGATCCATGATCTCCACTCTTCCTTCATTTAAGAAGTTTCTCCACTACTCCATGATTTAGATCTAGATCTAAAATATCCACATACTCACATCAAAAGTGGATTTTATTCATATATGGGGTTTGTGTGTCCCTCCACCCTCTTATTTACTTAATTAATTAAGTTTATTAAGAACCCTAATATTCCAATAAACAGATGAAAATTTTGGAATATTACATCTATGCCAACAAATCCAAATTTTTTTCCACCTTTTTAGGGCCAGGACTTAGGTCTCTTCCCGAAACTAAATGGAACCTACAGAGTTGATAAATAACATAGAAAAAATGCTTGTAAACCAAAAACTGAAACCAGTTCTTGACCTTACCATGCCCAGACAGGACTGGCATTTTTTCAAACACTTGGTGAATATAAAACCTGCAGGTCATAAATGCAAGTATGAACATAAGAAACTGAAAACCTATTTGAGCATTAAAAATAAGGGTCACAACCTTCTCACATTAACTATCATAACACCAATTAGGTATTGAATTCACTATTCATTTAGTTACAAGTGAAAACATGAAAAGGTCCATTACTAATATCTTTCATATAACCATGCTTATCACCAACATATAACCAGATAAATAAAAATAATAGAACAACTAAACCCACATAATAACTATTACAATTCCTCATCAAAATCAAGAGAAACTTTTCTTTTATTAAACATAGGAAAATATCGACCGGGTTCAAGACTTCCGTGTTCCTCCTAACCATAGATTCGATGAACCAAATATTTATTTTTTCCTGGAACCCTTGTGCCATATTCAAAGCATGAATGTGGGATATCATGGGATAATCCAATCAAAACATAACCAAGGGAATCTAGAGGTTAAACCACCCACACCCTCACCATACGATGATCTCACCTAAGCCAGTGCCGAGATCACAAAATTGAACTGATATTGGATGCCTCAAAATTTATTCACCAATACCTTGGAGGAATTTTCCCTTCTCCACCCTTAAGCTTTACCGTGTATCCCTCCATTACCAGTCAAGGGATTCCCAGGACTTTGGAAATTTTCCTAAGACCACCTCACCCAGATCAAAAATCTTTCAACAATCCAAAGCTCAAAACCGAGAACAATCCCATCATACCATGGCTATTGGGAAATGGAAAGGCTAGGCTAAACTCCATTTTCGAAACCTGAAAAAATCCAAGCCATTGACATCAAAAGAACCAAATACCAACATGCACATACAATTCATGTCAAAACTATGTAGGAAATCATACATGCAACATGTTACCTGCAAATATTCCCATTGAAGTTGCTTGCTCCTTGCGTTCCTTTGCTTTCTTTGTCCTTTGCTTTTCCTTTCCTTTTCTTGTCCTTCCTTTTCTTGATTACTTTCTCTCTCCTCTTTTTGCTCTTCTCCTCTCCGAGACTAATTCTAAAATTGAACTGAAAAAAGGCTGACAAAATCTAACAACTGATTCTCTGAGGTCTTTTTATTGATGATACCTCTAATTCTTTCAATTTTACAGTATTTTCCTTCATTTTCCTCCTCACATACAACTTGTGACCTTTCACCTTCCTTTTCTACTAATTTCCGTTATTTTCATAAATAATGTGCCAAAATACCTTTTTGCCTTTCCAAATCCTTAGCCATTGCCTTTGAAAATTTCCTTTAGCCATAAACACAACAAGTGATGCCCACTAGGATATTTTTCCCAACATTTAGCTTGAAATAAGCATCCCTTAATCGTGGTCTTTGTAGAGCCTCAAAACTACCTCAATTTTGACACTCCTCTCACTCATTTTTCCTTATTTTTGTCACCACCATTATCTCAAACAAGGGTTAAACTAAAAATTTTGACTTGGTAAAGTATTTATATGACCTATTTTTAATATTTTCAACTTTTCCTTATTATTAGATCAAAATCTGCATTAGCTACAAAATTAATGCAATTCTGCAGCTGATTGATGTTTTTGTAGCTGCTACCACAATTAGATATGTTCTAAGGTATTAATGGAGCAGAAAAATAATCCCATTCTATCCATATTTCCCAAATCAAGCAATAAATCGCCTACATATGCGGTCAAAGGAATGGTTAAATAGGTGTTGAATCAAGCGAGTGAGGAGTCTGAAGCCATCACGCTTCACGATTTTCTCTGCCATGTAGAAAATTTTGAAGTAGCGAAATTCTACTTTCTATTTTAGAGTTTGAGATAGAATTTTCTAGTTCTAATAGGCGTAAAAGCCTCAAGACAGTTAATGACATGCTTTAATAAATACCATGCTAGTAATTGTATTGACAGTGTGAATTATTGCCTGCATGTAATCTCATTAAAACTCTGTTTTGTTTCCTATTTCAATGAAGAAGTTTTCTGAAGTTTCAATGTGTAGTTAGTAATGATTAGACTTGAAGCCATCTATTGTGGAGGGTGTTAGCACTCCTTAGTTTCCCAAGGTTGGGAAAGGAAACTACTAAGGTAATCATAGAACAAATTTTGACTTGGTAGCTAGCCCTACCAAATCAGAGAGAGCTCTCTCTAAAATTAAACTCACAGCCAATGGAAGTGACTGGAGAATATCATATTTTTAGGCTAGGTATTTTGCACAGTAGGGTTTTGATTTAGGTTTTTTTGGATAAAGAGCACTAGGTTTAGGAACTAGGCCAATTATTTCAAAAGATCAGTTGTAGTCATAAAATGAGTCAAGATAGATGCAATCAGAGACACAAATAGATATGTCATTGTAGTATGGTGATGAGGAAATCATATAGAAGGAGATAAGTTAGAATACATGCATGAATTCACTTGTTTAGAGGATACAAACACTTATATGATAATCTCAAATAAAACAAAGAATTTCAAATAATGATTTTTTCTTAACACTTAAGAGATTAACAAAAAAAGAATATAGATGTCTGCTAGAAACATCTAACAATCAAATGAATAAGAAATATTGAGGAAAACAATGTCACTAACCAAAACACATGAATCCCACAAAAATAGCTACAAATGTATATTAATTCTACCAAAATCAGGTACACCGGCTCCAAATGTGTCAACTTCAAGTATCCAACCCTTGATTAGACTTTTTTTTGAGTACATATAGAAGACAAACAATATTTCCCCTATAAGGGGTAGAATCCTGATCTGTAGCAACTAATTCATGGACATATCTTATCTTTGCCAAATCCTAGGGAAGCTAGAAACAACTTTCCCCTTTTATCTAAATTGATTGACCTTATCTCTCAAAACATTGATTACAAGATTATTTTACAATATTAATCATTAAAAAAAATGTTGACATAATATAAACTCATGAAATAACTATTTACATCAACCTAGTTTGACTTTTAACCTTTTCATGCAGTAAAAATTCTTCATACACAAAAATGCATCAAATATGGTAGAAACGAAACAAATGTTAGGCTTGAAAAATTGATGGGTTGGATGGCATTTTGAGTGATGCTAATGACCTGTGAGGAAACCTTGAGATGTATACTACACCTTTGAGCCTTTAAACCATGAAAAAACAAAATTTTGACCTCTCCAAACTTGGTTCCAAAAGTGACTATCCAGAAGTGCAACAATAGTGCTAGAAAGAGGGCAATGAGGTGTAAAAAAGGCACATTTTGATCATTTTCTGCAATTTTATCACTCCTCAAGTATCCTTAGGTAATTTTCTAGTATCCATATGCCATAATCTATCCAAACATGCTTGAAAATTTGGATTCTGACCTTCTAAGGAAAAGTGTAGCAAATATTTGCTGCGTTTCTGTAGGATACTTTTTCATGTATGTACAAAAACTCAAAATTTCAAAACATTGTCTCCTTTTTCTTTGATTTTCGTCTTGCCTTAATACCACCACTGGTGCATCAACCAATAGGTCTAGGTTTTTCTTCATTTTGAGTCTCCTTAGATTCTTTTTAGTTTTCTCTTCATTTTTTTCACCCTAACCTTGCAGACCATGTTCCTAGCATAATAGTGTCTTACTAGATTTCTTTGAAGTTTGGTATCCCTTTTTTCTTTGTGCAATAGCTTCTCTAAGTATTCATTTACTCTCCCAAGCCAATACTCCTTTTTCTTCTCAATTTAAACACCTATGGAGTCATATATGGCATTCTAGGCTTGAAGAGGAGACGGATCTTCTAAATTATATTATTTTCTAGCCATTTCCCTTGTCTTAGGTCTCTTAGGTTGCATTTGAATGTTATTTTCTTCCGGCTGCTCTACATCAATGATGGCTTTCCCTTTATCTTCTGCTTTCAAAACACCTACTTTGCTTACTAATGGAAGGTCTTCCTGTGACTTTATCTGCTGCATTAGAGTCTGTTTCAACTGTCTATTCTCCTGTTGTAGGAAAACCACCATGAAATTGGATTTGGCTAGGTCATCCTCCAGCTCTCTAATATGTACATATTTCTCTTTGATTATGTCATCTGTTGTCTTATTTCCATGATGTTATTCTAGGTCAGCCATTTCAAATTCTAGAGGTACCTCTTCTTCATTTTGCAAGGGTGAGTCATCTCTGATAAAAGGTGATACCTCTCTCATGGTATCAGCCTAACTGCTTCTTCACTAAAAATCTGCTTAGGTAACCTTTTTTCCTCAAACCTAGTTTTAGGTTTATATCTAGGCATTTCTTTCTCCGGTTCAGGGAAAAAAACCAATTTCTTACCTTTTTTATCTGACTTTGAGATATTTGCTTTAAATTGATATTTTGTTACCAATGGCATGCTTGATGATTCAGCTCCCTATGGTTTGGAGGATGATGAAGGAGTTATTTTACTTTTAAATTGGCTTGAGACAGTTAGGAGAGTAGTTGTCTTCAGGAAACTTTCCCATGACATGTTGATTTTTTCTAGTTGGTGAAGGACTATAATTTTCACTGGGACATGATAAAAGAGGCTAGCTTGATGATCTTTACCTTTGGACTACACTTTTTCTTCCATCTTCACCAAGCTTTCGAAAATATTGTTAGGTTGGTTTAGAGGCTTCTTAGAAGTGAAGTGCATAAGTAACCTAATGTGATATTGGTAAATCCTGCTAAACCTGCCTTCAAAAGTGAAGTACTTCTAGATGGTATTCATTAAAGGGTTTTAATTATCTAATAACTTCCTGCTAGGGAACATGTGAGAAGGAGAATCCTTGTACTATGGCTTCAAAAACATTTTGTAGTGCTCTAGATTGAAGTCCATTCCTTTAACCAGATTTCACCTTGATTAGGCATGGTTGTTGCTTTAGCTATGATCTCTTCTGAAATTGGAAATTTTATCCCTGCTATAGTGGTTTGATCCTTCTTGAAGTTCATGGAAAAAGGTTAGTTAAATCATGATGGTAGCCCAACTCTTTCACTTTTTGACAAAATCCTAGGCAGCCTGATTGCTCAAATGAATTTTTGATGAATTATGATGAGTTAATCTCTTGCATATGAGCTAGCTCATACCTAGATATATCTCCTCCCTTATAATTCTTCCTATCACTGGTCTTCACCATGTTCCCTTTTTTGGCTTCATTTTTAATAGAAAATCTAATCTCAAACAAGGAAAGGGGATGGTGTTTGATAGCAAAATAGAGCTAAAAGCGTAGCAACTTGGGGGAAGGGAATAAAGGGAAAGGGAGGTAGGAAAATTTCTGAGAAAAATATGGGGGGTAGGGATATATATGTTAGGAAGATAATGGAGGTTTATTTTATCAAAATGAGCAAGAAAAAATGGATGAAAATCGAAAAATACAGACTTAGGGAAAAACCGCAATGGAAAGCTAGGTTTTTGGGGAAAATGGTGAAATGAGATAAATTTAGTGAGGGTAATGGTGGGAAATGTTTAACTAGGGTAATTAAGGATATATTAAATTAGAAACAAGGATATTCCTTTTCAAAAGAAGCTATAGATCATGAAATGAAAAACGTAGCAAAAACACAGTAGAAACCCTAGGAATGGATTTTCAATTGATTTCTGAGGAAAAAGACTGCAAAGAGGGTTTATGAAGCTTGATTTACTTGTTTAAAGAAACTCTAAAGAACTTGGAATTAAAATGAAACCTATTCTTCCTCCTTTTTATCTCTCCAAGTGAAAAATGCAACACCTTTCTACACAAATGCAACAAGAAAATGGAAAAGGGCAATAGTGGAAAATGTCGAGTTTATGATGACTATCGAAGATTTAAAAGAGGTAAAAGGGAGATCTAGAGCTTTCTGGAAGGATATAATGAGATTTTGAAGTGTCTTATGTAATGTTCCAAAATTTGCACATAGCAATTTAGAACATTAGATTTTGCTACTTCCACCTAGGAGAGGAATAAATGGGTAAGGAGGCCCATGGAAAATATAATTATGAATAAATTCCACTTTAGTAAGGAAGAATATCACCTTAGGAGTTGGTTTTAAACTTCCAAGTTTGAACAAGGACAAATTGGATGAGGACATAGTTAATTTTGACTAAGTCAACATGCATTCTTGAGGAGGAAGAGATCACCTAAGTAAACCAGTTCAATGTGAATAAGGATCAGCCTAAGACACACATATGTAAAATAGATTGAAGATCCCTAGCGTGAAAGAGGAATTGGAGGTGGATTATTTGACCAAGTCAACAACGCAGCCACAAGATGAGGGAAGCAAGCTAGGGCAACGCAGTTTTGAAAGAGGAAGCTTCATGAAGAAGTCACCTCAACATTGTGTGGGGCTCGGGGTGGGGAGGCTCACCAAAGATAAAAGGAAGGCATAGCATCAGAGGGTTATCATTCATGTATTCATCTATTTTTTTCTTGAGACCACTTGCATGCATCAGCTGTTTAGCCAGAGTTGCTGCATTGCTTAGTGCAAGGAATTCCTATGCGGGAATTCCATCCTCTCTTTAGATCAACTTGCTTAAGGGACCAAGAGGGAAGGATTAGAGATTCATTTCTATATTTTGCTTAATTCCATTCATCCACGTTCAGCCACATTGCAGTCTCCTTCAGTAAATTTCATCTTTTATGTAGGAGCAGCAGCAGTAGAGCTGCATCCTTTGATTGTATGCTAATCTTTGAGGAGGAGGTGCTTATTTCCCTCCGGGAGCTCCAATAAGAAGGCGTAAGGCCATTATCTATATTATTCAGCATTTATATGTCATATTCATTCATGTTTAATACAATTTTGTAGTGAACTGCGTTATTTTCTGCAGTGCTGCTTTGTACATGCATTTTGCCGGAAACCTTGTCGGGTGCCTTGTTTCTACTGTATAAGTGATTAAACCTCCATTTATTTGTTGTGTGATTAATATAAATTGTATATCAGACCTCTTTCTTTATTTTATGTAGAAACCCTCATGAAAATTACACTCTCACAGTATTCAAAATTTTTTGTTTAGTAAAGTCATGGGAAATTAGTGTTTTCTAGCCTAGTCGGGAAAGGAGGAGTTGTTTAATATAGATAGAAGCATTATGTTGAGCTGAAATTAAAATAATAGGTCCCTCATGAACTAATATATCATATCCAGCCGTTTCCACTACTTATTTTTATGCTCATTTTTGAAAACAACATTTTTAGGGCATAAAATCCCCTTTTTCCCCACTTTCCGAATCATGAAACAAAGTGCAAGTTGCTGTTGTAGCTAAAAATTATTTCTATGTATTTCTTATATATTTTTTAAGCTTATTCATAATAACATGACCGTTATACAACTTATTTATTTCTAAGTTCCAGATTTGGAACATTACAGTGGTATCAGAGCATGATCTCTGGCACAACTTGTGAGATCAAGCTATCAGAGGAGCAAAGAGGAAAAGCAGAGATCAAAATTATGGAGAGGATGATATTACTCTCATCCATTTTCAGATCTAAGAAGAAATAATCAGAGAAATGCATTGAAAATTCAAGAGGGTTTCAAGGAGGAGAGAATTGCAGTGAGACCTCTAGAAGGTTTCAAGAAGCAGAAGAAGATGCAGCCACTTCCTGTTCTTATAGAGGAAGTGAAGAGCAAGGAGACAACTTAGAGCATGAAATCCTGAGTGGTTATTTGGTGGAATACAAGTGCCAACCTAGGGCTTTCAAAGAGACCCTAGATTTCCTCAGTTTATTCAACTGAAAGAAGAGAGGAGACCTTGCAAAAAGGGAGATATTAAAGGCAATAGATTTCTATTGTCTAGATTTGATGGGTCAACTACAACAAGATCTTGGGAAAAAAAGCTTGAGGAATTCTTCCTACTTCATCCAGTGGTAGAGAGGGAGGCAAAAAAAGTTGCAGTGATGCACCTGGAGGGTGAAGCCAATGCTTGGTGGTGCAGTCACTTAAGCCACACAAGAGTGGCTTCCTTTTCCGAATTCACTCAAGAGCTGATCAAAACCTTTGATGAAGAAATATCAGAGAAGAGTAGGCCCACACCACCATGGGAGGAGGCAAGTACCAATGCTGTCATTGCCTTGAGAGAGCAGCCTTCTACACCAGTAGTTGGAGCAGCCATTACATGGAAGGAAGAAGTCCTTGCAGCACTACAAGAGGTTCCCACATCTCATCAAGGTATGGGAAGATTTACACTTTTACTTATTGCAGAAAATCCTTCTAAAATTTTTGGAAATATGTATTCATATGGCCCAGGATCAAACATTGTTGCTGGGATAGAGCAACAATATTGCATTGCGATGTGCAGACTTGAATGGTTCAAGAAAAAAATGAACCATCATTCTCTTGGACCCTTGTTGAGTTGCACTCAACCCTTGAGGTTGAAGTGTGATATTTTGGAGGGAATCATGAACCTTGAGATGGAGTGTGAGACAGATTGTACACCATGGAGGAGTTATACATCGTTTTCAAGAGATAGCAGTAAGAGGGTTTTGCCTTCTTCACATTTGGATCCTTATGGATTCAATATGATTGTAGACATGAGATCTTCTCTAAGAGATCTCCAAGGAGATGCCTTTCAGCACTTCATGAGGGGCAAAGAAAAGAAACTGTTTGTGGAGGATGGTAGATCTCATTGGAGAAATACCAAGATGCAGAATGATGAGAATCATCCACAAGGAGTTGAGTGGATGTGGATGGGATGCAAGAGGCTTGTAAACCACTTGCAAGTCTATGACACTGGGCAACAAGAGGCAATGTTGTGTTGGCTACTCTTGAGAGAGTTTGGTCAACCTATGACATGTCCTTTTCCATGGGGTGAGAAGATGAAGGAAGATTGGCAGGATACTTTCATCATGGGGCAGCAAGGAGTGTGGATGCATTATGATGATATGGTCATTTTGTTTTCACTGCATCAGTTGTATGATGGAGGTATGATGAGTCAGCAAAGTCATTTGTTTCTTTGGAGGATTGAGAGAGAGCATGGGCAGAGTTGCTCTCACATTTTGCATGATGTTGCAATGGGAGGAGATGGAAACATTATGAGAGGAGTCTTTGACATAGAACATGTCATAAAATGTATTCATGAGTTGGTAGGAGCCTATTTTCATAGGCCAGCAGCGCTGTCACTTTGGGGCATGAGCTTGTTGATGGAGTGTTCCCAGGATCACTTCATATTTGATGCACTTGGTGGGCATAGAGGAGGTGAGATTGATAGAGTGGTGGATGGACTCATTGGTTGCTGTGGTATGCTCTCCTTGACTTGGATGTCCAAACATAAGAAGGAGGATTTTCATGGGGCATTTGATTCACTCCTCTTCAAATTGATATGCCATACCACTATGGAGGATTCATATATGGATCTTGTCACCATCTTGCTTCCATCACATGGTAAGAACTTTGTTGTTGCACTTATTGATTGTTCATCACTATATTTGTATACTCTTACCATGTTCTTGCATTGCATTTCTCTACAAAGGGGCAAGTTTTTATTTGGGCTCCATGGTCCATCTTTGCCCAGCTAATATGATGGAGAAAGCCATCTAATGTATGATCCAGGGCAAGTACATGGTTGCTTCTTATGTTATCAATTGAAATATTCATCCATCTACTATTTACTAGTGGTGTGATGACTTATACATCAAGCCATTGGTCAATAGAAAACTTTCCATACCATTTTTTGAAGCTACAGTGGGGAAGACTGCGCTGTAACCACTTGGCAGACTATTGGTGCACTCCAGCACGACACAGAACATTTAGCCTTCCTATTATTATGATGCTAATCATGATCCTATTTGTTGATGTTATTCTTTCCTATATGGGGAGCATGATTGGAGGAGGAACACATGGAGTGGGTGTGTTCTTGGGGGAGGAGCATCCCCGCACTTTTTGCATTACATGCTCTAAGGGGGGTATGGGAAGAGACATGGCCTCTACAGAAAAATATTTCTCTCTTTATGAGGAGGACCATGAGATGGATGGAGTGACATATGATGATGGTTTCTTATCCATCATGTATGAGATAGTTTGGACCAGCTTGATGCACAACGCTGGGAGAGGGACCTTTGGAGGTATAGCTTCCTTCTTACCATTTGAGGGCAACATGATAGCAGCCCAATATCAAAAAATCATTTACACTTGTCTTAAGTGGAGAGGAAATTAGCATGGGGTAGGCTACTATGTCTACCATGATCAGAATTTCAGCCCACCTACTTTGTCGGTGCTTCAGGTGGAGGATGATTTTCATGAGTTACCATTTTGGAGGGTGACTCATTTTGTTTGGTTGATAGCTTGGGGAGGAGATATTCAAATGGGGATGGTGAGTCCCAATCTATATCAGCCCCCATGTTTCAAGAGGATATTCAAACATCCCATTGTTGCTTCCATGGATGTTCTATAGTTACATAATGTCGACTATTTAGATAGCTTACACACTTGGGACAGGCAACTTGGAGATATATTGATGATATAGCACCTTGATCCTTGGAGGATTGCATCATATGAGGTTTCTACATGGAAGGAGAGGATACTCTTTAGTATTATCCTTGCAGTTTCTTGGAGACAAGTAACATTTGGGAGGGGAGGACTGTAATGTTCCAAAATTTGCACATAGCAATTTGGAACATTAGATTTTGCTACTTCCACCTAGGAGAGGAATAAATGGGTAATGAGGCCCATGGAAAATACAATTATGAATAAATTCCACCTTATTAAGGAAGGATATCACCTTAGGAGTTGGTTTTACACTTCCAAGTGTGAACAAGGACAAATTGGATGAGGACATAGTCAAGTTTGACTAAGTCAACATGCATTCTTGAGGAGGAAGAGATCACCTAAGTAAACCAGTTCAATGTGAACAAGGATCAGCCTAAGACACACATATGTAAACTAGATTGAATATCCCTAGTGTGAAAGAAGCATTGGAGGTGGATTAGTTGACCAAGTCAACAGTGCAACCACAAGAGGAGGGAAGCAAGCTAGGGCAGCGCAGCTTTGAAAGAGGAAGCTTCATGAAGAAGTCACCTCAACATTGTGTGGGGTCCAGGGTGAGGAGGCTCACCAAAGATAAAAGGAAGGCATAGCATCAGATGGATATCATTCATGTATTCAGCTATTTTTTTCTTGAGACCAGTTGCATGCTTCAGTTGTTTAGCCGGAGTTGCTGCACTGCTTAGTGCAAGGAATTCCTGTGTGGGAATTCCATCCTCTCTTTAGATCAACTTGCTTAAGGGATCAAGAGGGAAGGATTAGAGCTTCATTTCTGTATTTGGCTTAAGGCCATTCATCCAAATTCAGCCACAATGCATTCTCCTTCAATAAACTGCATCTTTTATGCAAGAGTAGTAGCAGTAGAGCTGCATCCTTTAATTGTATGCTAATCTTTGAGGAGGAGGTGCGTATTTCCCTTCGGGAGCTCCAATAAGAAGGCCTAAGGCCATTCTATATATTATTCAGCATTTATATGTCATATTAAATCATTTTTAATACAATTTTGTAGCGAAATGCATTATTTTCTGCAGTGTTGCTTTGTACATGCATTTTGTCGAAAACCTTGCCGGGTGCCTTGATTCTACTGTATAAGTGATTAAAAATTCATTTCTTTACTGTGTGATTAATATAATTTGTATATCATACCTATTTATTCATTTTATATAGAAACCCTCATGAAAATTACGCTCTCACAGTATTCAGAAATTTCTGTTTAGTAAAGTCATGGGAAATGAGTGTTTTCTAGCCTAGTCGGGAAAGGAGGAGTTGTTTAATATATATAGAAGCATTATTTTGAGCTGAAATTCGAATAATAGGTCCCTCATGACCTAATATATCATATCCAGCCATTTCCCTTTCTTATTGTTACGCTCATTTATGAAAACAACCTTTTTACGGCATAAAATACCCTTTTTCCCCACTTTCCGGATCATGAAACAAAGTGAAAGTTGCTGATGTAGCTAAAAATGATGTATATGTGTTTATTATATATATTTTAATATTATTCATCATAAAAGGACCGTTATAAATCTTATTCATTGCTGAGTTCCAGATTTGGAACATTACATCTTGATGCTCATTTATAACAATAAAATATAATTTTGGGTCATAGTGAAATGATGACATAATGTGTACTTTGAAATAGTGGTTGATGATGTAATTGGTACTGAATAAAATATTCTTCAATAGGAATTGTTACATCTCCATGTGATTTAGATGTACTTTGATTCTCTTTGAAACACTTTATTTTCCTAATTTCTAACTCCCATAATTGTTGGCTCGGAGGTTAAGGTTTGCCAAAAAACCCCTATACTACTGACCCTTTCGGCAGTGACATACTTGCGTAGGCCAAATTCACGCCCGAAGCAGTATGAGAGGGTGTTGGAATCAGGTTTCCACACCCTGAGAGAGAGAGTAGGTAAGTCAAGCAGATCTATGTTCCCAGCTTATCAAGCTCGCATTTAACAGATCTAGTTAGAGGCTTATACAACAGATCACAGATCTAGTAATTACCTTCACAGCCACATGCGTAATACCAATCTATCAACACAACAACTATAATCGCAACAATTAATAGATCATAGATTCATATAAAAGAAACAAATATACTTTCGCAATTATCAAACAGATACTTTTGCAGCTTAATCATACAACCCTAGTTCGCATTAATCATAGCAAAACAGATCCAGATAACATCACATATCTGTTAGAAAAATTATATATTATAGAGAAATGTGACACATAAAATATGCAGAAAACACAAGCACACAAAACACATAAAACCAAAGAGACACAGATATATGTGGTTCACCCAGTTTGGGCTACGTCCACCTTGAATAGCCAGTCCTTCCTTTCTATTATCCAAAAAATGAAGAGACACAACCTACAGTAGATCCGCTATAATATCCTTTGTTCTCTCTCACAGTCTCCCTATCAGTTTCTTGCTCTGAGAATACACATACAATACACAGCTGCAATACAATGCCTTCATACAAGAGATGGGTTGCCTTATAGGGGAAAAAAATCCTAAACTAAACATAACTTCTACCGTCAGATCATCCGCCCAATGAACAACCTAGATTGACTAGAAATTGCTATACTTTTACAAGGCATTTTTACATCAGTTTTTAGCTTCAGAGGCGCTGCCCCCAAAACCCCTCGCTAGGGGGGGGGCTCCATAAAGTCGCAGTCGCCGCCCCCCTCGGACCCCCCTGGTAGTGTTTAATTATGGGTGGCATTGCTGCCCCATTAAGGTATAGGGTTCCAACACTGTGATACAAAATAAACAAGATAATCAGGCTCCACACCCAACAATCTTCCACTTGGAGACTGATTGTAGCAACTCCACTGCTGCTTCATTTGCTGGACAATGACTCCTATTTGGACCTGGCTATTTCTCATCTTCATAATCATCCTTGAAGACCAATTGAAACTGAGCATAATCTCAGTTTCTCCCTGGTTACAAATTTTGTTAGCATATCTGCAGGATTTTGGCTAGTGTGTATCTTTTCTAGCTTCAACTGTCCATCTTCCAATACTGACCATATGAAATGGTACTTGAGCTGTATGTGTTTAGTCCTGGAATGAAATGTTTAGTTCTTTACAAGATGAATGGAACTTTGGCTATCACTATATAACGTGCCCATATCATGCTTCTTACCCAATTCATCCATAAACCTTTGTAACCAAATCACTTCTTTACTAGCCTCTGTAGCAGCAACATATTCTACTTCTGTTGTTGAAAGTGAAACAACACTTTGGATTTTTGGATCCCAACTGACAGATGTTCCACCTATAGTAAATACATATCCTGTAGTGCTCCTCCTGTTATCTCTATGACCTTCCATATCTGCATCAACATATCCCTGTAGAGCAATGTTTGAACCACCAAAGCATAATGCTTGATTTGTGGTACCTCTCAAATATCTGAGAATCCATTTCACTACCATCCAATTTTCTTTTCCTGGATTGTTCATGTACCTACTTACAACTCCCACTACATGTGCAATATCAGGCCTTGTGCTTACCATTGCATACATTAAGCTTCTAACTGCTGATGCATATGGAACTTTAGATATATAGTCCATTTCTTCTTGGGTCTTGGGGCACATCTCCTTACTAAGTTTGAAATGGCTAGCAAAATGTGTACTAACTAGTTTTGCATTCTGCATATTAAATCTTTTCAACACCTTTTGTATGTACTCATTCTGAGATAGTGTTAATTTGTGATTTTTCCTGTCTCTAATTATTCTCATACCAAGGATTTGTTTTGCAGCTTCCAAATCCTTCATTGCAAATGGATTTGACAATTTTCTTTTGAGCACATTTATTTCCTGCATGTTAGACCCTGCAACAAGCATGTCATCTACATAAAATAACAATATAATATAGCTCCCATCATTTTTCTTTTTCAGATACACACAATGATCAGAGTGACATCTAGAATAACCTTGTTCAGACATAAACCTGTCAAATTTTAGATACCACTTCCTTGGAGCCCGTTTTAAGCCATACAAGCTCTTCTTTAACCTGCACACTATTTTTTCTTTCCCTTTGACCTCATATCCTTCTGGTTTCTCCATATAGATATCTTCCTCGAAATCTCCATGGAGAAATTTTGTCTTTACATCCAACTGTTCAAGATGTAAATCTTCCACTTCTACAAGACTTAAAATAGTTCTGATTGAAATCATCTTAACAACAGGAGAAAATATTTCATCAAAATCAATACCTTTCTTTTGTGCAAACCCCTTCACCGCAAGTCTAGCTTTGTACCTTTGTTTTCCTCCATCTTCTTCCTTCGGCCTGTAAACCCATTTATTTTGCAATGTAGTCCTGCAGGCAACCTGAATAAGTCCCAAGTTTGGTTATGCATTAAGGAGTCCATATATTCTTTCATGGCTAGCTCCCACTTCTTCCTAGTTTCAACATGCATTGCTTCTTCATAACATTCGGATTCACTAGAATCAGTCAAAAATAAATAATATAATGAAGGAGAGTATCATTTAGGGGGTCTACTTATCCATGTAGATCTTCTGACACCACTTTTAGGTGTTTGAGGTGCTTGTTGCTGTTGTGGTGGTTGTTGTTGTTGTCATTGTTGATTATTATTATTTTAGGGCACCTTTACTTTTTATGTGATCTCATCAAGAACTGTGTATTCTTTATTTTCTTTTTCTTGTTTATTTTCCTGCAACTGAATATTATACAAGACCTTTTCATTGAATATTACATATTTTCTCCTAATGATTTTGTGATTTTCATAATCATATAAGCGATAACCAAAATCATTAACACCATATCCAATAAAGGTACATTTCTTTGATTTGGCCTCAAGCTTTGTTCTATTTTCTTTATTAATATGGGAAAAGGCCTCACAACCAAAAGGCTTTAAAAAGGAGTAGTTTTTCTTTAAGAGTCCATGTTTTGGAATACCACCATCCAAGGAAATTGAAGGCCCTCTGTTTATTAGATAAACAAAAGTATATATAGCATCTGCCCAAAATTGTAAAGGCAATCCTGCATGCAATCTCATTCACCTTGCACGCACCATGATTGTTCTGTTCATCCTTTCTGACACACCATTTTCTTGTGGTGTTCTTGGAACTGTCTTCTCTCTGCGAATTCCATGCTCTGAACAGTACCTATCAAACTCTTTGCTGCAATATTTGCCTCCATTGTCGGATCTGGGACACTTCAACTTCTTTCTTGTCTCAATCTCAACCAAAGCTTTCCATTTCTTGAAAGTATCAAATACATCAGATTTATTTTGAATACAATAAATCCAATTATTTCTAGTTGCATCATCAATAAAAGTAACATAATAACGAGATCCACTGAGAGATGATACCTAAGAAAGTCCCCATACATCTGTATGCACAAGCTCTAATTTTTCACTCTTCTTTTCTTTCCCAAGTCTAAGAAATCTGACTCTCTTATGTTTTCCATAAATGCAATTCTCATAGAAATCCAAGTCAACTTTCTTCAAACCCGACAACAAATTTCTTGAGTGAAGAATCTTCATCCCCTTCTCACTCATGTGTCCGAGCCTATGATGCCATAATTCCGCATCTACTCCTTTGGAAGTTAAAGCATTAATAGAGTTAGAAATATCATTGCATAAATACAATGTACCAACCTTTTTGCCTTTTGCTATTACCAGAGCTCCTTTGGTGACCTTCCAAGTTTTATCTATGAAAGTTGTCACACAACCTTCATTGCTTAACTGACCTGTTGAAATCATATTTTTCTTTGATCTGGAACATGCCTTACCTCCTTTAATAGCCATTGGTTTCCATTCTGTTGTTTTACAAGAACTTTACCCATTCCAAAAATTTTACATGGTTTATCATCAACCAAACAAACTTGTCCAAAATATCCTTGAACATAGTCATGAAAATATTTCTTATCATGTGTGGCATGGAATGAGGCCCCTGAATCTACCACCTAGGAAGCAATAACATTTTTGAAAGAAATAATCAAAGCATCTTGTAACAGATCACCTGTCACATTTGCTTCATGGTTGTTTTCTTGCTGTGCGTCTCCTTCTACAGTCTTTCTTCAGATGTCCTTTCTTTCTGCATTTCCAACACACTATCCCCGATTTGGAATTAGATATGCCTTTCCTTGATTTACTGCGATATCCTAAGCTCTTTCCTCTTTCCATTTTTCTTCCCCTATACTATGCACTCAAAAAATTTCCCGATGTCTCACCATAGCTTTTCTGTCACATTTCCTCGCTAAGGATAGCACCGAAAACCTCATCAAACTTTAAAGTACTAGATCCAGATACAGAGTTACTAATGGCCATAACTAAACCATTCCATATTTTTGGAAATGAGCACAGAAATAAAAGAGCCCTAACTTCATCATCAAAGTTTACCCCTACATAACTTAACTGACAGGTAACTGTATTAAAATCGTGTTAGATCTAAGAATTTTGTGATCCATAATATAGATGTGATTAATCCTAATGATGTGATTAATCCGAAAGTTCTTTTATCTGTATAAAACCATTTAAATGGTCTGCAACAAATCCACCTTCCGACATCTTCATATTAAATAAACTTTTCATAAGAAATACCTTGTTTGAGGCTGAGGGTTTTTCATATAATTTTTCCAACGCCTTAATCAAACCCTCTGTTGTTGTTTCCTTCGAAATATTGAAGGCTACGGATGCCGCGAGGCACAACTATATTGTTCTGAGTGCCTTTCTATCGAGAATATCCCATTCTATGTCTGTCATAGTCGTCGAATTCTTTGTTTTTCCGCTCAATGGTAGGTACAGATCTTTCTAATACAGATAATATTCCATCTGCATCTTCCACGGTGGGAAGTTTTGCCTGTTAAATTTATCGACCCTAAACTTACCATCTTCCGCCATTGCTCCCACTTGAACCAGGAACCCTTATTTCCTGCGAGTTTATCAGCCAAATAGACCTTTGGCTCTGATACCAGTTGTTAGAAAAATTATATAGTACAGAGCAATGCGACACATAAAATATGTGGAAAACACAAGCACACAAAACACATAAAACTAGAGAGACATAGATATACTTGGTTCACCTATTTTGGGCTATGTCCACCCCAAACAGCCAGTCGTTCCTTTCTATTATCCAGCAAAATGAAGAGACACAACCTACAGCAAATCTGTTGTAATATCCTCTGTTTTCTCTCACAGTATCCTTATCTGTTTCTCTCTCTGAGAATACACATACAGTACACAACCGACATAAAATTCCCTCATACAAGCAAGGGGTTTCCTTCTAGGGAAAAAAACCCTAAACTAAACATAACTTCTACCGTCAGATCATCTACCTAATGAACGGCCTAGATTGACTAGAAATTACTATACTTTAACAAGGCAATTTTACATGTGTTTTTAGCTTCAGGGGCACTACCCCAAAAACCCCCAGCTGGGGGGGGCTCCATAAAGTTGCAACCGCCCCCCCTGGACACCCCAAGCAGCGTTTAATTATGGGTGGAGTTGCTGCCCCATTAAGGTACAGGTTCCAACACAGTGATACAAAATAAACAAGATAATCATGCTCCACACCTAACAATATCAACAGTACTTCACATATATATTAATACCAAAATATTCTTACAATCCCAAAATATTTCCTGCGCACATAGCCAGCAGGGTTCACACACAACAGGACTAAGGAGCTCCACGCACATAGCCAGTAGGAGTCCTTCCCCAAACAACCCAAAAAAAGATCTACAAATTAGTGTTTAATATCAATCTCAGTTCTTTCCTACCTTAGACTCAAAAAGGTTCAACTATTTATACCGATTTAGCCTACGCATCCAATGGTCCGAAAACCATGGTTTGCGGACTCTTGGTCTACCCTTGACCCATTACAATGCCTTGGGAGCTTTGACCCACCCCAAAACCCTTGCATTAGACTAAGTAATAAAAAAAATATACAAAAACAGACAAAATTCGCAGCTTTAGGAGACCCTGTTCCAACAGTCCCCCAACACAATCTTGTGACTCGTCCCGAGTCACTATGATAGTGGGGTCTCCACCTGTACCCGCAGTAGTTTGATTGCTTCAGCCAATGGAGGGAACACACCTTCACTCTGAGTTGTAGCATTTTTTCCAATATCAACCAATTTCTGCGAAATCGGAACTTTCGTTGCGGCTGTGACACTCTCCAGAGTTTGCTTTAGCTGCTTAACAGCAACATCAACATCCTGTGAGAGCTTGAGGGCTTCATCAACCCAAGGCTTCAAGTGGTCACCAAGGACCTTCTTCTTATGTTGGAGCTCATCCATATAATTTTGGAGGGTGTGGCTGGTTCGCAGCCGTGCCAAGCGTTGAGTAGGAACCAAAGTGGGCAGGGTGGCTTCTATCTATTCGAAATCTTATTCCTTCTACTGCAGGTCCTGTTTTATTTTCCATAGGATTGGGTCATGTTGGACCTTGGTACATATCTACATGGTTGTTTCCAGTAATTGGGTGCCATATGTGATCTGCCCTATAATGACGTTCGTAGCTATGGTAACCAATGTAGCTCGCTAGGCTCATACCTCCGAAAGCGTTTCAGGTTGCAACTTAGCCTGCAGATCTACGATTTGCTGCTCCATTTGTGTCTTGACCAACTGAACTTTCATCTTGGAGGCCTTCAATGTTGCGACCAACCCTTCAATCTTAGCCTAGGGGATGGTTGTGGCCAGAATTTCTACTGGAACATCTACGCAGAGTTGGTGAATCAATTTTTCAAGCTCTGTTTGCTTCGTGGTGGTGAGGCACACTTCACCGTTCTTTGCATCGATTGTCTGTTCAGCCACACCGAGCTGTTGGTGCACTTGTTGGTCCCGATGGTGAATTTCTTGAAATAAGGAGGTGTGGAGACCCTGCAATGCCTCATGTGGTAGCTTCACTAAATTCAGCTGGACTTTTTTACTGGCCTGGACTTGAATTCCCAAGTCAAGTGGACTGATCACAAGGGTTGCACCTGGTACAAAACAGAGGAGGCTTTGTTCTGTGACTAGCACTGCACTGTTGGTTGTCGAGGGCATGCGGACTTGAATCACACTGGTCTGCAGTGTATCCATTTTCAACTGGAGGGCATGAAGCTCGGCCTAAAGAGTGTGGATCGTAGCTTTATGTTGTTCCTCTAAGGTTACCCATTGATCTTCTGTGGCCAAAGTGACCACGTTAGCAATTTATTCAAGGTCCATGTCGGTCAGCGTGACTGTCTCATCTCGTTTCACCTGCTACAAGCACTACTTATTTCAGGGTCCTTTGACAGGCTCACTTGTTCACTTCGTGCCTCGGGGGGAGGCAGGTCCTCCCGCATCCAATCCTTTTGTACCTAGGTCCAGTGGTGAATCTAGCTACGTCTCTGCTTCTGCGTCCCTCTCAGTGGTCTGTGTCTGTTGCGTATCCTTTTGTTCTATTGTGCTCGTGTCCTTCCCGATGCTCTTGCTTGCGCCTCCAGTATCCTTGATGACTACAAGTGGGATTAATTTTGGTGTGCTAGTTCCTTCGGTGCCTTTCATGCTAGTTTTGAAGCCAATCTTCCAGTTAGGGGGCTAGATCACAATGACATTGTCAATTTCTTCATCTGCCACCATATAAGGGAGAAAATTCCAGGCTTTATCCTTGCATGCTCTGATTTGGACGTTATGCATGGTGATCTGGAATGCTGCAATCCCCTTGTAACTGTCATACACGACTGGGGACAACTATGGTTGGGAGTCAATGACTATAGCCAAGCTACTCTGAAAGAGGACCCATAACACTTGGTTGTCCTTGAGATGCTATGGATCCTTAGAATCCCATAAGTGTGCATAACGCGCCCCTTCGCACATGTCTGGGGTAAGCTCAGGGAGGACTAACTCTGCAGTGGCTTCCCCGGAAACCAACGCTATGAGGAATAGCAACCAGGAATAACAAAAGGCACGACCCTACTCCTGGGACTCAGACATTTTCCAGAAACTCGTTACACAAATACTAGGCCCAATTAAAGCATACCCCTTTCCCACATTGGCCCACTAACTGAATTACGTATGCTGGGCAGAGGTGACCTGACATTTTCTCATCATCTTGCACGAAAACAACATGGTACCCAACTACGTGCCTTGGTCGCTGATGGATTTTATTATAAAGCCTCGAGTATTTCGCTCCACATGGTAGGTTTTGTGCACATACTCAGCAGTTTCCCCCTCATAATTTTTTCCCACACGCTCTAGAGGGTTTGGTCCATTCATGGGAAGGCTAGTAATTCTATGAACCAGCATAGCATCGATGGGGATCATGTCCTAGATGCACATGCAGCCATCATGAATTAGGGCGAGCAAATTTCGGGCTAGCCGGTTTGTGACGTTGTAGTGACCAAAGTGTGGCATCCTTAGCAAGTTCAGGAGTCTGGACCCAGCCAATCCACGCACCCAACGCTGGGGAAAAATTTTGATCCCATCATCTTTCTGAATCGTGTCAAGGTATAACTTAGGCGCCAACTCAGGGAAGGCCTCTAAACTGGCCAAGTCGTGATCGTCAAAATTGATCTCATGGACCTTCCTAAAAGGTTCACCAATGATGGGGACCTTCCCAGGGTCAGCGACATCTGCAAATAAGTGATCATGTCATCAAAGTTCTTCGGTGTGTGCGTCAAGGTCCTGTGTAGCCAAATGAAGGGAGGTAACCAGTTGATCGGGTCGGTAGGCTGGGCCTCCTCCTGAGCAACACGCGCCTTGGGCATAGCCCTCAGGTATTTTACGTTGCGTAGGGAAGTACGGGGCTTCCCTCTAGCCCATTTCGTGGGTTTTGGGGGTTTCCCTGAGCATTCTACCTTTTCCTTTCCCTTATTTGTGACTAGCGTGGAGAAAACTTCTTCAGCCTCATGTTACATAGGTAAATCCTCTTTACGGACAGAGACAATCCCTCTAGCCCTATGGTGGGTCTAGAAACAAAGGGACGCGCTAAAGTGTTGCTTCCTATTTAATGAATGAACAAGAGACATGGTAGATCGACCTACCTCGAATCCAATGCTGTCATCATTGCGGAAAGAGTAGTAGCCTCTCACTCCTGCCTTGGAAAATCACAACCTGTTCGTTGTTATGCCCAGATACTTGCACATAGAAAAAGAAACAAGAACAACATACGACATCATAGTTTCACTCATAACTATTAACTAGTCAAAGATGGCTAAAGCTATCGCATTACACAAACATCATAACACAATAGTGGAACCAAAAAGTAGTCATGTATATATAAGTATAAGGAAGAGGTACAACCGATGCTTTGAGGTACAACTTGGTACTTCAGCTCTTTGGGCATACCGAACCTCAGTTAAGCGTACAACTGGGTTCACTCCTTTCCAATTGGTTTATGGCCTAGAATCTACTCTCCCAATTGAATTTTAAATACCTTCGCTGAAGTTACTTGTTGAATTACTACTAAATACTTCGAGGGAGGAAGAATGTCTCCTTTATTTAGAAAGACTGGATGAAACCCACTGCTTTGCTACTTTGGTTATCGAAGCACAGAAAAAGTGGGTCAAGGCTCATTTTGACCAATCAGTTTCCCCTCGTTCTTTAGTTGAAGGAGATCTCATCCTCCTATATGACCAAGCTCATGATAAACTGGGGGCAGGAAAATTTCAACCTATGTGGCATGGTCCCTACATCATTAAACGTTTATTTCAGAATGGGGCCTATGAGCTTATTGACTACGAAGGTCATCCTCTTGAACAACCCAAAAATGGGTTGTATCTCAAAAAATATTATGCATGAGTCATCCATGTGTAATAGGTGTACATAGGTGTCATTTTCATTTTTTTTACATATTTTGGTTTGATGCACTTTGTGAGCATTTTCTTGCTTATTGGGTCTTCCTTATGGTGCAGATGTCTATTACCACTTATTTTAGTTTCGCGGATGGTGCTTCTTGCAGTACCAGGAATTTGTCTTCGACAGCCTGGGTAATTTATGATCCTACTGGTGAGTTGATAGATCTGCAAGGTATTTGTCTAGGATGAGCTAGAAACAATGTCGTTGAATATAGCATTGTTATTGAGCTATTAACCAAAGCAATCAACCTCAACATATGCACATTGCTTGTAAATTTAGATTCACAACTTGTCGTTCTGCAACTCAATAGTCATTATTCAGTTAGAAATCTGCACATTCTGAGATTTCATTTACGTATTCGTTTGTTAGAAAGAAATTTTGATTTTATTACATATCAACATATTCCTAGATGAATGAATACATTAACTGATACAGTGGCTAACATTGTATTAGATAGACATTTGCGTAATTTGTAAAATCATCATCACATGTAAAAGATCCACGTCGGAAAATAGATGTATATATATATATATATATATATATATATATATATATATATATATATATATATATATATATATATATCACATGTTTGCAGTTGTGTGCATCATAATTTAAAAAAATATATGTGTGCTTTTGTTACATCCTGAGACATCACATCTTCAAAATATGCAGATGAAAATAAAACCTAGGTGTCTAATCATCATGGTGCTCATGATAACATGTCATTTCCCATACAAGCCACCTCAGCAAGTGGTGAATTTAGATGGGCACCCCTACAGTATGTCTCTGGTAGGCGCATGGAACATTTTCAAATTATGCATAGTCCGAGACTCCTCGGGTGATTCCCTCTAGATTACACACTATCTCATCTTCCTCGCCACCCTCGCCTTGAGGGTTGAAATCGTGACGGATTTTCCTCTCTATCGATGACATGCATGCGGGTCTCTCTAGGCCAACATCTGAAAACACATGGATTTAATGTTAGAACACACATAGATATAAAAAAATCATAATACTCATGAAACTTAAAAAATGAGTCTCACCCAAATCTTCATCCCAATCCTCTCCCTCTGGGAGTGGGAGGTCCAGATCTTCAGTGAAATCTGTACCAGAGTAGGTTCGGTCCTCCATGAAAATTAGTTGTCGGCGGAGCCAATCAAAGAATTCTGATCTCCAGGACATCTGTTTACTGCCCCCTTCCCTTGGCATCAAAGTTGCCCATCAGGCCATCCATGGTTATCTCGCTAGTGGTGTCGGGACTATGACCTCCTGTCGCTGGAAAATGGGTAGTCATTCCAAGAAGAATGATACCAGAATAGATCCATAACCAAATTTCTTCAATTTGGTCTTCTTGCATTTTGTTATTTGGTGTTTCATTTTTATTGTCATGGCCTCTGCCCAGTTGTAGATGGTCGGTGCCAAGCAGTCTACAACAAGAAGCAACTGTGTCTTTGTTGCTTCGTGTAGTGCTTGTGATCCCACAGCTCGAGTGATGGTGTGTAGCACTACTCTGAGTGTAAATTCTGGGATAGTCTGGATATCAACTTTCCCACTGCCTGATCCTTTCTGTGATCCTAGACATACCCTGTCTATCACCATGGTCATGTTTTCCATGCAGGGCCGAGTGCCGGTTAGGATTGGTGCCACTCCCCTCCGCGATAATCCTGTTATGAAATAGACGTCAGAGACTTCAATCTCAATTTCTTGATCCTGAAGGATGAAATTCTCTTGATTTTCGTCCCATATGCTGATCAGATACTGCAATAACTCTGGTTGGGCTCGGAGGCATGGCATTAGGAATAATTTTTTCAGACCACAATTTCTGAGAGCTTCCATGATTCTCTCATTTTCCATGGCAATCTCGTCTTCTTCGCTATGTTCCTGTTCTTTCCATTCTATGACCATTTTGCCTCTTTCTACCTGCAAACACATTCATATGACTAGTATTAGCCATTTTTGAACCTTAAATTTGTGAATAATTGGGGTATTTGATTAACATTTTACATGAAAATGGTTTACACCATTGACGCGACTATTTTCCAAATAGTCACGCCAATGGGCGCACCCTAGTGTAGAAAATTGGGCAGTTAGCATGACTTTGTGCCCGAAACCCGCGCCGACCACTATGCCCTAATATTAACATTTCCTCCCCAAAATTCAAAATTGGAAATTGCAGATAGTTAGAAATGAATTAAAATGACAAGAGGGATCTCGGCTCTTACCTAGAACTGATGGATTCAAGATTTGTCTACTGGATTGACCGCTATCGTCGCCGCAAGATTGCACAGTGAAATGGGTAACTATTTCTCCACAAGAGGTAAAAAGTGAAAAGTAATTATTTTTACCATTTTTGGCATTTTATAACTTTTCACAACCCTAATTAGGTTTTAAGGAATATTTTTCGATTATTTTATTATATTATTTTTGAGAAATGGGTTTTACACGTGTCTCTTGTGCAGCAACAAGTTTTGATGCGACAGTGATGAAGTAATGAGTTATATTTTATACCTTTTCGTACTCGGTAAAAACATGAAAAAGTCACTACTGGAGTCATCTTTCAGCTCTTTTATGACTCTCTAAAATTGAAAATATTGCTGAGATTCTTGTCATTTTGAACTCGTTAAATGGCTGCGAAATGATATCCACCTAGTAAAATTTTAACCCTTTTTTGGGTTGGGATGGATTATTTACGAAAAAGGAATACCTTAACCTATCTTGACTAAGAGGTTCTCGTAGACATATTTTTCTACCTTTTCGGATATGTGAGACTATCTATGAAAAGGGCCATGATGGAGTTTTCTTTTCTGCTTTTTTTTCAAACTCTCTAAACATGGAAATATGCTGAGTTCTCCCTTTGTCAGACTCGTTAAACACTAATGAAATTGGATTTCATTGCCATGACGTTACTCGAGTTCCTCCTTCCTAGGGCTCATAAAATGTACTAGGATGGATTTTTCCGAAGGAAAAACTTATAGCACAAGCATATGCTATCGCCTTCATGCTTGTTTTGAAAAATAATTGGGGTACTCTCCAGAAATGTTGGGGGAAAAATAGAACCAAGTTTTAGTTATGTTGGCAGTATGTCGCTCTTTAACATGGCACCTGTCTGCATTTGTGTCGGGTTGGGGACATCTCATTTTGTCATTTTTGTCTCTATGGGTTTGGGTAATCTCTTTTGACCTCTCATCTGCTCTTTGCCATGTCATCATGACTTTAGATCCTTTGATGTCAAATACTGCCAAATCCAGTGCCATGCTGCTGATATGTTCAAGAGAAGTTTTCCTCTGCAGTTTTCAATCGCCCTCTGATTCTCTGTTGGTCTTGATTCACTATTATCATGTTCCTATCTCTCGTATCGATGATGCAGGAAAAATTATGGCCCACCTTTGATCAGGTCACTTCCTGTCGACTCCAACTCATTATCCAGGAATTTGATCGAGAGACTCTATTCTGGTACCTTGGAGCCTGCATGCCTTAATGGCAGGATTTTCACATTCGACACAAGGTCCACATCATTGGCCTTCGATTGAGTGATTCTGTAGATGTTCAACACCAGATCACTGTTCACATCCCATGGATTGTACCAGTTGTAACTTGAGAGCCATTGTCATTATTGGTGGTTTCTCTCGTGCCTGTTAACAACTTTCATCATTAGCTGGTAATCAGGTGATTTTCTTGCATGTTCGACTTCAGCTCATATATTTGCATGCCTGAAATTGTACTTTTTCAGGTCAAGATGGAGCGCAAGACCCTGGATTTTGTTTGATAAAGTCTAGGCTGTGGATTTTGGTGGATTGTTATAACTTATTTCATGAATATTTTGATTGGATGGCTATGACCATACCTGAGTCTATTTGTTGATCCTTATTGCTGGATGGTTGTGTCCATACCTCAGATCTCAGTTTTGATATATACTCTATTATGGATGGCTGCACCCGTGCCACATGCTCATGTATCAGAGATATCAGTTGTATTTGTAATTGCAGGTTTTCCAACAGAGGTGTTTGGTTCGAATTCGTTCTCATAAATCATTTTTCCCCTCCCTCTCCCTTGGACCTCATGCTTTAGGGGGCATCTGTTACACAACATTTTTTCGTTGTCCCTACAATCCCCATCTCGCCCATTGGAGGGTCGTTTTTGTGACCAATAAGCAATGTCATGCCTTGAAAAAACCATCACTACATTCCTTTGCATGAGAGTAACATTCCTCTTGCTGATAATTCCCTAAGCAAGACTATAAAAACCATTGTTTTTGCCTTGGCGTGAGTAGCAAGTTACACTCCCATGCCGAGATGGAAAATTAACACTGAGCCCGCACCAGTTGGCGCTCTATCCTAGTTAAGCACCCACGCCAAGATGTTTATGGAATGTTTTTTAAAAATAGAGGCGAAGGTTCTATTCCAACCACCTCGAGGATGAGTCATTGGGAGTGGTTGAACTGAAACAACCACGAACTCCCTCCTTTAGTTAGTAGTTTCCACCTCCCTTGGAACTCTCCTAAAGGATAGGACTCCCTCTCACCTTTGTAGGGATCCCAACCTCCTCCTTTTCCTCTATAAAAGAAGTTATCTCTCTGAGTACAAGCTAGCTGAACTTGGAGAGTTGATACTATAGTTGAATGACTAGAGAAGATAGATAGAAGGAATTATGTTGAGGAGAGCTTCAATCCAAGCCCTCATCTCATCCGAATCCCTTGACAAGTACTGAGACATGCTTCAGCTGATCCCCGCTGGAGGATACTGCGACATCAAAGCATCGGTTGTACCTCTTCCTTCTACTTATATATACATGACTACTATTTGGTTCCACTATTGTTTTAAGATGTTTGTATAATGTGATAGCTTTAGCTCTCTTTAACTGGTTAATAGTTATGAGAGAAACTATGATGTCATATGTTGTTTTTGTTTCTTGTTCTATGTGCAGGTATCCGGGTGTAACAACGAACGGATTGTGATTTGCCAAGGCAGGAGCAAGATGCTACTACTCTTTCTGCAACGACGACAGCATTGGATTCCAGGTAGGTTAATCTACCATGTCTCTTTTTCATTCATTAACTAGGAAGCAACAATTTAACATGTCCCTTTGTTTCTAGACCCACCCTATGGCTAGAGGGATCGCCTCTGTCCGTAGAGAGGATTTACCTACGTAACACCTCGGACTCAATCTCCACCACTTCCTTGGTTCCTTGTCCCACCGACGTCACTCATTCTGAAGGTTTAGCAAGATTCATGGTCGTCATCCTAGCACGAAAGAAAAACTTGAGATTGCTACTTTTAGAGGGAGTAGGTTGCTCAGACATGAAAGAGATGCTATAAGCACATAAATTCTTACAACACAAATTCAGCAAGGATAAACATGCCAAGTAAAAGCTATTCAAGCGATACAGAACCCTTGTCTGATATAGCCTGCCCGTTTTATATCTTTGGCGATCACCCAATGATAGGGTAAAATTCACTTGGAACTTACCATCAAGTAAATGGTAAAAAATCTCCAGAAATCGCCTCATTAAATGTCAGCCGCTCGCTCCTTCCAATGGTAATTTTTTCTTTTTACCCAATTTGACTATTCCAACGGCTATTTTTCGCACCCTTAGTGCACTCAGCGTACCCCTAAACTTCCAGCGCACCCCTACGCTTTGAGACCTGCATTCCCAGCGCACTTGTTGCGTTTTGAGTTTATTCCTTCTAAATCTATTCCCACATCTTTGGAGCACTCCCCTAAGCTTCCAATCCTGCGGCTTCCTCCTGCGTGGAGCATGATACCTATTGTGATTACCTTCCTTGGTGAGGCTATCCCACTTCATACAGCTACTCCAGCTATATAGTCATTTGATCTGATATGGCTTGAGTTGACTGCCATTGATATAGCCAGGTAGCATATCACCGTGTAGGGTAGCTAATCGCACATCTCTACCATCCGTGATTTCCTTAACTATATAGGGCCCAAGCCAGTGCTCTCGGAACTTCCATGGGTGTTTCACAAACAACCTATCATATAGCAGTACTAATTCATCCTCTGCAAAGGTATTTTTATGAATATGTCGATCATGCCAGGCCTTATCACGTGCCTTCTAAACCTACTGATGGAAGTTGGTGATGAAGCGGTCTTCCTCCAAAGCCATGAGCTGTGCTAACCGCTCCTCCATGATATAAGATTGCCATATTTGTGAAGGTTGCGATGCGCAAGCTAGGAACAATATATTCCATGGGCATAACGGCCTCCTTACCATAGACCATCCTAAATGGTGTTTTCCATGTCAACTTCTTACAGGTGGTTTGGTAAGCCCATAGAACAGATGGAATGTGCATGTCCCAGTGGCTGTGGTCAGCATTACAGACCTTGGTCAGTGCATGGTCCAAGACCTTATTAAAATATTCGACTGCATCGTTTTCCTGAGGATGATATGGAGTGCTTTTCGCGTGATGGATCCGAAATTCTTTCGTCAAGGCTTGTATGGTTTCATTGAAAAAGTACGTACCTCTATTGCTCATCAGGATTTTTGGACATCCAAACCTGGTCAAAATCTGCTCAAATATGAAGTGCACAACGGTATCTATAGTTCAGTCCTTCACTTCTTGTTCCTAGACCCACCTAGTTACATATTCAGTAGTAGTTATAACGTAACGCACACCTATCTTCTTTCTGGGCGGGTTGATAGATCCTACAAAATTGATGGCCCACTTGTCAAATGCTTGTAGGGCCATTTGCAGTTGGAGGTGCATTTCATCCCTGTGGGATGGCCTTCCAATGCATTGGCATGCATCGCATGACTTAAAATAGTTGTGAGAGTCACTATGCAGGGTAGGCCACCATAATCCAGCTCTTAAGACCTTCCACGCTATGGCATTCCCTGCATAGTGACCTCGTACCACCCCATTGTGGGCTTTTGCCAAGATAGCATGCTACTCATGTTCCAAAACGTACCTTCATAGCACTTCATTTTCTCCCATATTATAGAGGTGACCGGCGATGATGGTAAAATCCGTAGCGTGGGTTACCAATTCTTTCTTCTATTGCACCGAATACCCCGTGGGTGCCATGCCTTTAGTCAGGAACTGAATAATGTCAGCGAAGCGCACTTTGAATACCTTAATAGAAAATAGTTGCGCATTAGGAAATCCTTCCTCCAGGTTAGTTGGTTCCTCACCAGTCTCAATTTGGGACAAGTGATCGAGCCCAACATTCAACCTCCCTAGTTTGACAATGATTTCAAAGTCGTACTCCTGGAACAAAAGAAGCCATCAACAGATTCCCCCCCCCCCAATATAGGCTTATTCATTAGGTAATTCAAAGCCAAATGATCTATAAAAAAATTTAAGTGTCCCCCTAACAAGTAATGTTGATACTCTATAATTCATAGACCATGGCCAATCCCTCCCGCTCTGTGGTGTCATATTTTCGCTCCACACCCGAGAGTTTTCGACTAGCGAATGCAATTGGGTGAACAATGTCTCCCTCACCAGGCTACGTAAGGACTTCTCCTAGGGCAATTCCGAAAGCATCAACATGGACATGACATACCTTCACCCAATCAGGGAAAATAAGGATAAGTGCAGAGACCATATTTTCCTTAAGTAGCTCAAAGCTCTTTTGAAACTTGTCATCCCAAAAGAATGAAACATCCTTCTTAAGAAGTTTTTCTAGAGGAGCTGTGATCAGTGCGTATCCCTGAATGAAATTTTTGTAATAGCCCGCATGTCTGAGGATCGAACACAACTGATTCTCAGTCGTAGGGACTACTAGATTGATGATCACTGCAACTTTCACAGGGTCCACCATTAGCCCTTGTCGGCAAACTATATGTCCAAGAAAGATTCTAAAGGGTACGCAGAAGATACACTTCTTGATATTCAGGTAAATCTGGTGCTTCCAATAGGCATCCAACATCATGTGCAGGTTTCAAACATGCATCTTTACTAAGCCAAAGATAGTCCAATCATCAAAGTATACCTCTAGAAATTTATGAATGAACTCTTTGAATACTGAGACTACTACCCGTGAGAAGATGGTGGGAGCAATTTTTAGTCCAAAAGGCATGACCGTATACTGAAAGGATCCCAATTCAGTGTAAAATTTAGTTTTTCTGCAATCTTCAGGTGCGAGTCTAATTTGATGGTACCCTGAGAACCCATCAGTGAATGAATACGCCTCCTGGCCTCCTATGTTATCCAGGATCTCATCGAATAATGGTGTCGGGAAAGGATCGTGTACGCATGCATCATTCAGATTGTGAAAATCCACACAGATGTGGATTTCCCCCTTCGTCTTCTTTTCCTGAACCACCATAGGACTCACCCAGTCCGACTGTTTGACCAGTTCAATGATACCTGTGGTGAGAATTTTATCGATTTCTTCCCTAACCTTCTGCTTATACTCAGGGTTTAGCTGATAAGGGAATTTCTTTACAAGGCGCGCATCTGGTTTTAGTGTGATGCGCATAACCCCTAAGTCCCCCATGATCCCCTTAAGCTCTGAAAACTTTGTCGAAAAAAATTCTTGATACTCCATGAGCAGTTCCGCAACCTTGCCTACTGTCTCATCATCCCAGTAATATCCAATTTTAGCGAAATTGGGTTGCTCTTCCATGCCAATATTAACCTCTCGCAACTTCAGAGGCTTCGCGACATCCACAGTGTGTAGCAGAGGTCCTACAACTGCATGCTCCCCTTCTGATTCTGGGATTGAGACATTGTGCGGGTATTCATTACATTCTTCTATGGTGATATTGTGGAAGTTAAAAATATCCTGCATCTGTGCTTCCCATGTTGGTATCCCCACTATTGTGTAGGGGCTGGATTCACCAAATACAAAGGTATTTATATCCTGCAAAGCTTAGTCAAGCACCTCCGATCCTCCTGTTAACCCGAATGTCCCCAAAAGTTTGTCCTTTAAGGTTTCCCAATGGTTGGTGTGTTGATGTAGCTCCGCATCTAAATACCATGTAGTGGGAATTGGTCCCAAGGCATGAATAAACAAGTGAACCCATTCTTATGTAGGGTGATCCCACCATTTTTCCATGTAGGCAAACAAATGTTTGTGTGGATCTCCTAGGCCAAGAAATATCTTTACGCGTACATTGGCCAAAGGCTCGAACTGTAGGATCATCATATCCAAACATTCCTCCCAATCGTGGAATGCCCCCTTATGCGTGTCCCACCATCTTGCAGGTGTTGCATGCATAGCTAGGTTAACGGCCCATAGCCTCCGTTCTCTTGGAACCTCAGCTTCAAATGTTCGCAAAAATTATTTTATACTACCAGAACCATCAAATTAGGGTAGTTCTCTTACCTCTGAGGATATGTAATGGAAGTCCCTTGTGATTCGTAGGCAGCGCAGCGTAGAGACATCATGCAGCCGATTTTTCCAATTTTCCATTTCTTCGTCGGAGTTAGAAAAGCATTCGCTATCCTTTTCCCAACAAAGCACACCATCGGCCGTAGGATTTATCCAGTCTTCGTCCCTCGCAGTTAAATTATAGATGTGATCCACCTCTTCTTCCTCACATACTATTTATGTATACCTTTCTCCTTTTGTGGGATCTAGCGGTACTACCACCTGTGTTCCTTCACTTTCAAGCACCATGCTTCTCCTTTTCAAATTGATAATACTACCCATATCTATGGCCCAGTCCAATCCTAGGAGCGCAAAATAGGGGTCCACATCTTCTACAATCCGAATGACCTCGAAGTAAATCCAAAACTTAACCCCTATGATATCTACCACGATCTTTGTAATCTACCCAACGGTATGATATTCTGCTGATTATCCATGCGCAGCTGGATACTAGAACATTCTAACTTAGGTTCTCCCATTCATTGTCAAGTTTGATTAGGTAGTACATTCACATCTGAGCCTAGGTCTAGAATAACCTGATCCATCTCATAGTCACCAATCTATTCGGATAACTGCATCTCGCTACCATTGCGTCTCTTATGCTTATATAGTTTGTGTACATTGTTAATTTCCATAGCTGGGGTTGTTCTTTCTAAGTAGCTGTCTATAAAAGCTTGGAGATTTTGTATAGCCCTTTGGTTACACAACAGCTTCATACATGCCTGCAGGAATGGTTTGACCTCATAATCTGCTCTGAGGTTCACGGGGGCTTGAGCAGTAGATTTTGTAGCCTTAGCAAAGTCTTGGTGAGCTGTGAAAAAAGTTTCTTTTTCCTTCTGTAAGTCCAAACCTTCTTGTTTAATGGTTGCTTTTTGGATAAGAGGCTCTACCTAAACTTTCTCCGTAGCTCCTCTGGTGGCCATGTCGTTGCATGTTATAACATTAACACTCGATCATTCATCTTTAGGTTCCACCTTGACCCTTTGTACATTCTGCGTAGGTGTCTGGTGCTTCTCCTGCATCTTGGCTATCAGGATCGGGAAATCTTGAATCACATGATCCAACTATCTACAGTATATGCAAGATTGTCTCGCAGGGTTCATGCAATCCCTTGCAAAGTGCCCTATTTCCCCATAGTTATACCAAATCATTTGTCCTCTCCCCCTACCTACGCTTCCACCTCGGCCCCCTCCCCTACCCCTAGCTGGGGAGCCACCCAACCTGGAGGGGGATCTTGGTGAAGAGGGATTTGATTGTACCCTATATATGTTTCCGTTGTCTATCATCAGATTAAACTCTGGAAATTCTACTCATCATGACCTACAGATCTGCAAAACCTGCACCATTGTTTCTTTATATCTGGGACATACGCGGCAAGGCAGGGGCAGTGGTTGGTATCGTGCAGCCCAGTAGTGCGATAATCATTTCACCGCAACACCGCCCCACTTGGCCCTGTAGCTTCCCTAGGATGCAACCGGCTGGGTCTCCCGACCTACACGTAGTCTGCTAACAGAGGACTATTATCTTTAGTGTGGCCATTCACCCTACATCGTATGCACCATATTTCAGGCCCATCCTCTATTCCTCGCTCCTTCCACAGATTCTGGATCTCCATGTGCATTTCTTCTAGCTGGCCTTGTATTTGTTGTACTCCTAACTGGGTATCATCCCTTGGTGCAGCTTCCAGCTTCATAGCAATCTCCAAGGCCTTCTCCTGTGACTCAATGGCTTGATTTCCCATTGGCACGCATAGGTGGGGCAGAAACATATCAATGACCATTCCGTGTGTTGTATGTCATCATATAGAAATCCTCCTTCTTGAATTACCTTCTTTAACCATTGGTCAGCCTCCCATACAGACTCGCTCAGTCCTTGCTTGAAATATTTCAGATCTTTCACTATCTGAGAGTAGGACTTAGGCTTCTTAAACTTTTGTTTCAAGGCATTCTTAATCTCTTCAATGGTCGCATCCACATGCTGGTTGATGTATCCCATATACCAGTCCAAGGTTCTCCCCTCAAAGGCAAGGGATAGTTGCGCTCTTTTCACAGCATCATTGGCCACATTCTACGCAACCCATACCGATCCTGCGACAAACCAAAACCGATCTATATCTTCATCCCCTACACTGTTGAATGTGGGTAGCTTCATGTGCGAGGCCATATCGTCTTCTGGCGGTGGTGGAGGTGAGTTCTTACCCTTATGAGGGTTCGATGGTGGCGTTGATGGAGATCTATGTGCAGCATAATTTCTTACTGGACTATAGATAGATCAATCTCCTTCTTGATTAGTTCTGTAATATTTACCACTGCATGTTGTACCGTCAGTTTGATAAAATCTCATTCACTCTGTATGACTACACAAAATTCTCTTTTCTCACAATAAGATCTTAATCAGTGATGGTAGAGTCTTTAGAAAATTCCCCCGAAACCCTCGAAGAATATTCATTCCGCCTCAGAGTAGGACAAAAATTGATCAATTTCAAATTCCATCACAAACCCGCCTATCACACTGTCCACCCAGTGATCTATCATGCAAGTGATGGTGTTATCAGTATTTTCCAAATGTTGAATCAGCTCTGGGGTCCACTACGTGACCCGTTCTTCCTTCCAACACTTCTGGAAATCTACGAGCCTTGCGAGCCACTCATGAAGCTCGATCAAAAATTTCACAAATAAAATTTCATCGATCTCTATGAAAATGTACTTATTCTTCCACTTCTCTGTGGTTAGCTTTGCATTGTGATTCTCTCTTACTGTGAATTCCTAAATTTTCTTTTCGAACCACTCGTCGATCTATTTCTTCTCAGGTCTCCAATGTGTTCTTGGAATTACTTGATCTCTCTCTCAAAATGATCCCAGTCCTGACAATGGAACCATTTTTTGGCTCGAGGGGTCCTGACCCAGGTTCGGAGGTTAAGATTTTCCAACAAACCCCTATACTACTGGCCCTTTTGGTAGTGACTTGCTTGCACAGGCCAAAGTATCACCCGAAGCAATATGGGAGGGTGTTGGAACCAGGTTTCTACACCCTAAGAGAGAGAGTAGGTAAGTAAAGCAGATCTACATTCCCATCTTATCAATTTAACAGATCTAGTTACCGGCTTATATAACAGATCACAGATCTAGTAATTACCTTCACATCCATGTGCGTAATACCAATCTATCAGCACAACAACTATAATCACAAAAATTAGCAAATCATAGATTCATATAACATAAACAAATATTCTTTTGTAGTTACCAAACAGATACTTTCGCAGCTTAATCATACAACCCAAGTTCTCATTAGTCATAGAAAAACAAATCCAGATAACATCAGATATCAACAGTACTTCGCATATATATTAATGCCAAAATATTCTTACAATCCCAAAATACCACCTACGCACATAGCCAATGGGGTCTGTACACAACAGGATTGAGGAGCTCCGCACACACAGCTAGTAGGAGTCCTTCCCCAAACAACCCAACAACAGATCTAACAATTTGTGCTTAACATCAATCTCAATTCTTTCCTACCTTAGACTCAAAAAGGTTCATCTATTTATACTGATTTAGCCTACGCATCCAATGGTCTGCAAACCATGGTTTACGGACTCTTGTTCTACCCTTGACCCATTAAAATTCCTTCGGGGCTTTGACCCACCCCAAAACCCCTGCGCTAGACTAAATAATACAAAAAATATACAAAAACAGACAAAATTCGCAGCTTCAGGAGACCGTGTTCCAACAATAATGAAACATTTTTATGACCGTAATGGATGAAAAGAATCTCTTTTTTAGAATGATGACTGTGATAATGATGAACATCATATGCATATTCTAGACCATGATTTAGAATTTTAGTTCCAGAAGTATGACTTTTTATGACTCTATGACTTAAATTATGACCAACTAACTCATTTGATGACTTATGACAGGAAATGATGACAATAACCATGATGGTTTTTTGTGACCTTGAATAAGTGAAGGGAGTAGCAATGACACCTAGACAATGAATTAGAACCATTTGAAAATCAAGAGACATGTCAAAGTTTATTTGAAAATATAGCAATTTCACTTAAAACTCTAACAACAGTGAAAAGAGTAAATGTGATCACTATGACTATAGAACTCTAACATTGGCTCCAACGAGGATGGAATATACTTTAGGAGGCGTCAAGAACATTGTAGACCAAGTAGCCTTATTCATTGGGCAATGGAGTCACATAAAAAAAAACTGGAAACTCAAATGAGTGACTAACTAAACTGAGAAAAACAAAAAATGACTTGACTTGACTCAAAAACTGACTTGACTTTTCAACTTTTAAAAAGAAAATAGTAGTTGATCAGAGAAGCCTTATGGCCTTCTCTTCAGGCTTCAAACTTCTTTGGAAACTCCTTAACACTTTGGCAGCAAAAATTTAATTCATAATGGAAATGAAACCTTTTCTTCAGGATCAGGTAATATTGCATTTGAGGAGTCTACCATTCATCAGTCCTCCAGCTTGAGTTTCTTTGTCTTTCTTTGGATTGCTAGTAGAAGTTTCATTACCTTTTCCCTTATGAGTAACACTAGGTCCTTTTTCCTTATTTTGATTTGTGGAGGTCATCTCTTTGTTATGAACATCTGCTTGAGAATTTTCCCTTTTTCTGATTGAAGTTATGGGCACATTTCTATTTCTCGGACTTTATTTCCTTTGCACTTGGCTAAGGGCATTTGATAACCTCTTTGATAATCCTCTATCTGTAATGCCAACAAATCATCATTAGAAGGAACATAATGCTAATCATAAGGTACATAAGTTTCTTCAGAAAATTCAACCTTCTTAGTCAAGAAAATGGGTTGCTAATCTTTCTCAAAAAATTGATTTTCCTCTGAGATATTTTCCTCCTCATCAGGTCCCTGTGTATAATTTTGTTGAAAAGGAGTACAGATCTGCTGTTGGCCTTTTTTATCTTCACCTATCTACTCCCTTTTTTTAATGTTGTTGACCTCTGAAGTTGGGATTTCTGATTGGAGGTTACGATTGTCTATCTGTGATGGTCATCTTGTCCACCATTCTCCATTGTCTTAATCAAAGTTTCAATTTTACCCTCAGATGAAGTGGATGGCTCCTCCTTTATGGTAACCCTATTTTCTGATTTCATCTTTTACCTTTTGATAAGTATATTTTCCTCAACATTTACTGCATTATTTTGTATGTCTTCAAGGGTGGAAGAATTTCTCTCCCTTAATTTGTAGGCCATATCTGGATCAAAAGCATCCAGATAATGAAGAAGTGCCAGGCTAGTAGTAGGCCTGAAAATTTCCAGGATAGAGTCATATATCCTATTAAACCTAGTTGTGAAATATTGCATAGATTCATTAGTATTTCTCTTCAATAAATTATACTCGGACAAAATTTGGAGAGGGTTAATTTTTCTCTTCCCACTTTTCTAGGAATAGATCTATTAACTGTTGTGGATTGGCTACATAATTGGTTGTTAAGGAACGGAACCATTTCTTGAATTCCACTGAAAAAATATGTGTTATAATGTGCATTTTGGCATCATCATTATCAATTTCCTCAAAATCAATAAAGTCGTTCACTTTATCTATATTTTTCTTAGTCGTGACCTCTGTTGTGCCATAAAACAAAGGCAATATATTACCATAATTTTGAGGCAAAGCAGTAAGTTGGGGTGCTAAATCAAAGGAGAAAATCATTCCATGACTAATGCAGAAGGTTGTATGGAAGTCACAACAGGAGGTGTGATGGAGGAGATGATTTTAGAGGAAGTGATGGATTGACAGTAGAGGATGATGGAGAAGCTCAATGAGGAGACGTAACAGTAGATGTAGAAGAAAATAAAGTCTCTTGCTGGTACTATATATAGGGCTTTTCAAAGGTTATTTGGAGCTGATCAACCAAGCTTTGAATTATATAGAAACCTGACCAGACCCTACTATCAAGCTCAGCAGATGGAAAATATGATTCAAAATTAATGGGATAAAAAATTGCTTTTGAGAGGAAAGATTTTGACTTAGACTTGGATAAAGAAAAATCAAATTTGAGATCAAAAGATAAATATTCAAGAGAAACCAAATTTGTGGGAAAATATGTGGATCTTACCAGTGGAGGTGTACCTTTTTCAACTTCTTGAGACGGTGACCTCTACTTTCTCAATAGTCTTTTAGGGTCATCAACTACTGGTGGAGGATTGGGATCAGGATTAGACCTTGTATGCCTTTTGGGAGCCAATTTTCTTCTCAATTTGCACTCTAGCTCAAAATGATTGAATCATCCTTCTTTGATTGTTAACACCTGACACGCACAAGTCTAGACTTCAACGAACTGTAATAAATATCCCCAGGGAATATTTGACACTCATTCTCTGGCAACACTGCCAAAATGTTAGCACTCCTTAGTTTCCCAAGGCCGAGAAAGTAAACTACTGAGGTAACCACAGACCAAATTTTGACTTAGTAGCTAGCCCTACCAAATCAGAGAGCGTTGTCTCTAAAATCACTACAAGAAAAAGGTCCTTAAAAAACCATCACTGTAAGTGTATATAGTGATGGTCCTTTATGGTCCGTCACCAAAGACATTTTCAATGACACTTTTGGTGAGGGTGGTTAAAGGCCCATCACTAATTCTCTCTTTGGTGACACTTCTAGTGACGAACTTTTAATGACCCTCACCAATGCTCTTTTTGTTACTTTGGTGATGGTCAAAAAATGTCCGTCATCATTGATCATTAAAAAATTGTCACTGTAAGTGTATATAGTGATGGTCCTTTATGGTCTGTCACCAAAGACATTTCACTTTTGGTGAGGGTCGTTAAAGGCCCATCACTAATTCTCTCTTTGGTGACACTTCTAGTGATGAACTTTTAATGACCCTCACCAATGCTCTTTTTGTTACTTTTGGTGACGGTCAAAAAATGCCCGTCATCATTGATCATTCCAATGAGTTTTTGATGATGCTATGTGCCTATTAATATTTTTTTGTCAAAAGATAATGATTTAATACAATTATTATGGAGTATTTTTTATAATATGTCCAAGGCCATAGTGGTTAGGGTCAGTCAATTTTTGTAGAAGTAATTAGTGTGTATCATTTCCCTCAAGTAATGACTATTCGAATAGAGATTTCCTATGAGTCAACACATGATTCATATCTATTAAGTTTATTATGTAGCAAATTCCCTTTAGATAAAGTTCCACTATTGTGTGTAGGAAATATATTATTTAATACATAATCAAGCTTTGACAATTCTATTAATGAGAAAGACCTAACAATCCTCAACAATCAGGGCACACCTTAAATTAATGCTTTGGCACACACTAACATTTCTTAGCACCCCACATGTCTTGGAACATATTTGTACCTAGAACATATTGTGATGACACTGACGCCCAAGCACATGGTGGCATGCGCTAGCACAACATGGAACTCTCCTAGCATGTGTTGGCATACCGCATATAGTCCCTAGCATGCCCTGGAACACCTTGGTTGAATGCATTAACATACATTAGCACTTGGTACACAATGCCACTTGGCATGTATTGGGACCTATTATTAGTGTGCCTAGCATGCCCCTTTTCAAAAAGATAAAGTCCTGACTTATAAACCCTCTTAATATTGGTTCTTCCTTTTGTTGCCTTGACACATATTGACATACCCTGGTACCCTGCGCCACAATATCCTTAGCACCTAGCATGTATTGGCATATCTTGGCACTATTAATTGGCACATGATATAATTAGCACACCCTGGAACTCCCAAGCACACTTTGGGAATTCTTGACATGCCTTGATATTCCCTAGCATGCCTTACCAATTCTTAGCATGCCTTGTCACTCCCTCCTTGGCATGACAACTAACACTCATTAACACTAGTCTCTGGCACACGTTCCTCATATTCATTAGCTTCCATGAATTTTTACCTAGTGCTCCCTTAATGTTTTTTCCTAGTAATCCTTAACACTCATCAACATGCATTATCACTCTCTAGCACACCTTAGCACTCTTCAACATTTCCTTCCACTTCATAACATGCATAACACTAGTCCCTGACACATATTGGCGCTTGGCACGTGTTGGCGCTTGGAAAGTATTAGCATGTATGGAATATGTTGAGATGCCTTAGTATGATTTGGCATGGTTTAATGCACCCACACTAGTTAGATTTTCTACATGGTATCAGAGAAGGAATTTTTTGGACGACGTGTTTGCAGAGAATATCTGAAGATTTTGGTGTAAAATTTTCAAAAAAAAATAGAATATTTGGAATCCTTGTGAAAATCTACCCAAATGGAAAAAAAAAAATCGGTCAAATCAGAGCTCAGATGAGGGAGATATCATCGATTTAAAATCAATTCTTTTTAGAAACTTTTTGTAACGTCGAGACAACTACATTATGCGCGAGTCAAGAACCTATATGTACTTGAGGTACCAGATACATGCAAAGCTTTGAGGAGAAAGGCAGAAGTTATAGACTTGGTGGTTTAGAGGGAGCATAAATTACCTCTCAACATGCATTCTCATGAGAAGCAATCTCAGAAGGTTGTGGAGTAGCTGCCACAATTGGAGAAGTAGAGAGGAGACCGAGTGGAAGCATCCACTCAAGCAGAGGCCACCATGAGGGGGAAATTTTGAGCCAGATAGGAAGAGGGAGCAACCATACCCTGAGGTGTAAGGTGGGGTGATGTGTAGACATAATCCCAAGATAAGAAATTTGGGCAAGGTCCATTGAGATGGCGTGTCTCATGGATCAAACCTGGCTACGAGGAGCCCACAGTACAACAATAGTAGGAAGGATCAATTAGATTGATGTTGTCAGATGTCAACAAGACAGAAATCAGAGTGACAGATGTCAAATACTAGAGCACAAATCAAAGTTAGCAACAGTTCAAAGGGCACGGATGTAGATGTCAGCAGCAGTGTAGAGAATCCACTACTAGACATGTGCAGTAGCTAGTAGCAGCCAGAAGACTCTGATGACAGATGAATTATACTGATTCAGTTGTTCGGAGGCTATTCAGTTTCAGGATTTGCAGGTGCAAACAACACTAGAGAAGTGTAGCATGCAGAACATTCCAAAGGTACCGGATGGGGATTGATTGAATTCCTTTCTTGTTGAGAGGGAGTGTTGAAATTTGCAACAAGAAAGAGTGAAATTGGCAAATAGAAAGGACAAAAAAAAATGCACCCACACCGGTGAGGAATTTTGATGTACCAGGAGTGAGGAATGTGAGGCGTCTAATTTATTTTTCCCTTAAATAAATTGGACAATAAGTTGTAATTTCGTCTCATAACAACTTGTGTCAGTTAACTAATTCATGATGATTGAGTTAGCTCAAGAAATTCGATTGAAGGTGACCGAGGTGGATATTTGTGGCCACCCGCCTATTCCACTTGGGCCCTCGCCATTGTCTCTTTCAGTTTTTCAGTTTCCTTAATTATAGCACAATTTACTATTTTTGTCAATTTTTCAGGTCCTGAACTTCCAGAGCCATTTTGAGGCCCCAAACAACATTTTTTGGGCATGAAAGGTTTGGAAATTTCATATAAATTGCATTAGTTGTTGTAGTCCTCGGAGAGATCTTTCTAACGAGGTATCATGTGCATCAAACGAATATCTTATGACCCTGGGAAGTTGGCTGCCCAACTAACCCCAATGGGGCCCATAAACTCTTGGTGTTACATCTCCTCGGGTTAGGGTTTTGGTTGTTTGGGGTTTTATCTTATTTTTAAATGATAAAAAGACCCTTCATCCTTATTGTAACACAGTTCAAAGGAACATAACTATCAGTTGTATTTATAGAAAATTTCCCATGTGCGATTATAAAGTCATGGGATGCCATGATGGATTGCGCAATCAAGGAAGGTTGATTTAATTTCTTAATTAATATGGAGATAATTCCATAGGAATTGCGTGAGCAAGGCAGGCTAAAGGAAGACTGAGAATTGGCTAAGTATTAGACCAATTTTGCCTAGATTAGCAGGAGATAATTGGCAGAGTGTTGGAGAATCTCAAGAGAGATTAAGCATTGTATTGTTTCATGATTCCTTGACTTAATACACAATAGAGATAGATGTGTTTTGAGCAGTTGATTTCCCCAGATACATCTTTTGTTGTGTGATTGATAATTTCTTTCTCTTACTTATATGTGATTGTGCGATCGTGTTTGTAGGAAGGATTCAATATCTTGTTTTAGTACATTACAAGATCAGATTGAATCCCGTTGGTTAGATTTTATACATGAAATAGAAGAGAGTATTGATATGGTCTTGTCTTGTGGTGGTTATAAAGATAAACACAAATGGAGGATGGCTTGCACTGTAATTTAGAGAAAAAAAAAAGTAGAAGCAGGCGTAATATTGACTGAGCTAACCCTAGTTTGAGGGTTGACATTGAGATCTGAAGTTCATGTCAAGATTCAGTCAAAGAAATGCCCAAAATCTATGGATCCATGTGAGCTAGGTTGAGTCTCTTATGGAGGCAAGAGTCGTGGTTTTTTCTATGGTTGGATAGGGTTTGTTCTACAACAATTAGAAGTACATAAGTATAGTGCCCTAGTTACCTAGCATGTTTAGTTCATAAGGTATGCTCTTAAGACTGTGAAAAAATTGCGTAGAAGAAGAGTAGTTGTGACCCTTAAAGCGAGGCTTATTTCTGAAATATAGACCGCAGATCTGGAAGATGGCTTGCAGATTCAATATGTGTGGAGATAGCAGATCCAAAGGAGGGTGGAACCTGAGCAGAAGATTGAGCATGCAGAAGAAATGTGCCATGTGAAGAATGGATTGACATGTTGAGGAGTTGATTTGGTGGACTATCCATGGATTTTTAGACAGATATCTGAAGCAACCTATAAAAAAATAGTCAATGGACTATTAGTGGTTGATTTGTGACCCTAGTTTAGTCATCTACAGATTGTTAGAAGGATGATAAGAGGAGCATTTCAGATTTATTCATAGATTGGACAACAAAGATCAAATTGTCGATACACAAGAACAATGATTTTTAGAGGACTCAAACCATTGTTATGTGGAAGATTTGAAGAGCCCTAGATGAAGAAAATATTGTGAGCCCTAGATCAGTAAAAATAATTGACTATGGTTGGGCAGATTGATGCTAGTCCAAGTATAGTTGGAGGGTTGTTAGGTGACTGTCAAAGAAGAACCCTAACTCTTGTACTTGTGAAGGTCAACAAGATTGGTAGAAGGGCAGGTGTATAGGGCCTAAGGATGTGCATAATTTGAAAGACTAAAGTAGCAGTCAAGTGGGCCAACCAACTAGCCCTATTTCACTATATTGTAGAGGATCAATTCAGTGAGAAGAAGGGCAACCTCCATAGCCCTAGACTTCTCATCATGGAGCCGTAGTATGGAAAAAGTGGGCATACCAAAGAGTTGTTCACAAATGGATTTGTGAACAACTTGTTACCACTCAAAATAGTAGTGGACCTAAAAGGGGTTCCTAAGAGGGAGACAACTAGGACAAGGGAAACGGTGGAGGCTTAGCCCATTGTCACCACAGCTAAGGCTCCTTGCTCTTCACGAAATTTCACCGATGGGAGGAGTCTTGGTAGTTTAGGAAGTCACTCATATATTATAGGTCAATGAATAGGTGGGAAGTGACCCTATAATCCCTTTCCCTAAGATAGAATATAGAATGGGACATGCTTGCCTTTTAAGCAAGGGACCTGATCTTATAGGGAGAGAGGAGGGGGATTGAAGGGTTGAGGGAGAAGAATAAGACTTATAAAGGAAGTTACCAATCCCTAAAATCCTTTGGGAACTTGGATTCCCAAATGGTCCTTGATGAAAGGCCTTTGACACCAAATGGGACCACATGGGGCCAAGTGGACCCAACCTAGGTTCGGGGATGGAATTTAGCAACCAATGATGTTCCTATCTTGGACAATGTGAGGGAAAAGGATTAGGCAATATTTTTTACTTCGATGGGTCAAATTGATCCTACTAGGCTCTAGCCTTGGGAAAACCTATGCAAAACTTGATCCTAGAGCTAGGGCTTGAGGTATTTGAAGATTCCATCATTGGAATTGGCCCAAATTACGAGGAGAGTGAAGGCACCCACCAATGTCGGTGCCTCTAGGAGATCAAAGTTTTCCTCTGGCTATATTCTTGGGAAATTGATGCCCTAGGTGACCTAATGGGGCTAGACCTAGGGAAAAATGGAAAATTGTGAAAAAGGGGGGGGGGGGTAGGGGAAATCATCACCCTTCTTGAGGTACTAGTGAATAATTCACTTGGGGATATGGAGTCAGGGGTGATAATGAACAATAATTCAGTTTCTTGATCATGGAGGCCCAGAAAGTCAACTTCGTCCAATGTTAGAGAAAAACAAAAAGTGACCTTCAAGCATTTATACTTCATACAAGTGGTGCAAATTTATTGAGATAAAATTATTTCTAAGATATTTCATTCATCCAACAATGGCCCATACATTAAATAAGATAAATAGACACATAATTTCACATTTCCATCATGCAGCAATTAACCCTAGTTATAGTGAAATTCAATAGTATGCAACAACAACAAGAATAGCATTAAATTTTCACTCACAATGTTAGAGAGTATATCCAACCAGCTTCACATTTTCAAAAGCAAATCTCCAAGATAAAAATAGCCCAAATCCATACATCAAAATGCATCCATCATCCAAAATAGTCCTCCAAGGAAAAAAGTGAAGTTCTTCAAAGATAGAGAGATCCCAAATCAAGTGATGATACAAATGAATCCAATTAACTCCGAGAGATCCCAAATCAAGTGATGATACAAATGAATCCAACTAACTCCTATTTATACATTGATTAGGAGTTCATCGAATTAGCTTATGGGCCTACATTAGCCCCTAAACATAAAATATTATGCAAGTAACCCTAAATTTTGGTGACAATCCCACCAAACTATCTCATACATGGAATAATAAGCCTCATAAGAGGTTAACTGATGTCTTAGGGCCTTCTAGGAGGCATACTGGGGTCCATGAGTGCCATAATGATGCATGGGGCCCATCAAAAGTGTTGGACAAGGGGGTGGCCCCTTGTTCTCCAAACATTAAACTTGTGGTGCTCTCATTAAACTTGTGCACTGAAAGGGTTGTGTGTGGCTACCATCAACAAGTAGGTCAAGTGTTGTCTTGTTCATGATAGATTGGTTGTCAAAGGATTAACACCAATCCTTAGTTTTATTCCTTGTATCAGTGTGATTGTAAAGGGTCATGATCCATGGTACAAGAGCTCTAGCCTGTTGTATTGTAGTTTGTAATATAATGAAGAAGGGTTTGCACACTAACACTCCTTGACATGCCCTGGCACTCTAGCATACCTTGGAATTTCCTAACATGTAACCTTGCTACTCCCTCCTTATCACACCTGAAACTCATGACACTCCCTATCAGACACTCTTATTCATTCATTACCAGGCATTTTGAACTAGTTCTCCCTTGTGTTTCCATGGCACTCCCTAGAACGCATTGACACACCCTAGCATTTGGCACATCCTAGCATGTCGCCCTAGCACCCTAGCATTCCTTGGCACTAACTTACATACCTTTAAAATCCCTCTTTAGCACACCTATAACTCGTTGATACTCCCTGTCACACACTCTTATTCATTCATTTCCATGCATTTGACACTAGTGCTCCCTTATTTTTTCTTGGCACTCCCAAACACTCCGCCCTGGCATGCATTGGCACACCCTGGCACCTGGCACATCTTGGCACGTTTCCCTGGCCTCTAGCATGCCTTAACACTGCCTAGCATGCCTTGATGTCACTCCCTCCTTAGCACACCTGAAACTCACTGACACTTCCTGTCACAAACTCTTATTCATTCATTTTTAAATATAGTTTTATCTATTATGTTATGATGAACTATCTAGTGGAATATCCATGATAGTTTACGAATCACCCCAACATATATCCTTTATGCAAGTCATATGATGATATTTATTCACACTTATTTATCTCTAGTTGTCCCAACACAGTGCAGGTCATCACCACCACCCTTACAAAATTGAACATGATAGGCTCGTGGTCCTATCTAAGCTTGGAAGAAAAATTCAAAACTTAGATACACAACATATGGAAGATTATTATTATTAAGGTTTCCCATGCTTTCTAATCAATAATATCTAGTGGGATTGGAACAACAACACATTTTGTTCACGATAAATATCCATGATAGTTTATGAATCACCCCAACATATATCCTTTATGCAAGTCATATGATGATATTTCTTCACGCTTATTTATATCTTGTCCCGACACAGTGCAGGTCATCACCACCACCCTTGCAAAATTGAACATGATAGGCCTGTGGTCCTATCTAAGCTTGGAAGAAAATTTCAAAACTTAGTTACACAACATCATGGAAGATTATTAAAAGGGTTTCCCATGCATTCTAATCAAAAATATCTAGTGGGATTGGAATAGCAACAGATTTGTTCACAAGAAATATCAATGATAGTTTACGAATCACCCCAACATCTATCCTTTATGCAAGTCATATGATGATATTTCTTCACACTTATTTATCTCTTGTCCCAACACAATGCAAGTCATCACCACCACCCTTGCAAAATTGAACATGATAGGCTCATGGTCCTATCTAAGCTTGGAAGAAAATTTCAAAACTTAGTTACACAACATCATGGAAGATTATTAAAAAGGTTTCCCATGCATTCTAATCAACAATATCTAGTGGGATTGGAACAACAACACATTTTGTTCATGACAAATATCCATGATAGTTTACAAATCAGCCCAACATCTATCCTTTAGGTAATTCATTTGATGATATTTCTTCACACTTATTTATCTCCTCTCCCAACACAGTGCAGGTCATGATCACCACCACCCTTGCAAAATTGAACATGATAGGCTTGTGGTCCTATCTAAAACTTGGAAGAAAATTTCAAAACTTAGTTACTCAATATCATGGAAGATTATTATAAAGGTTTCCCATGCATTCTAATCAGCCATGTCTGGTGGGATTGGACCAACAACACATTTTTTTCACGAGAAATTCTAACAAAGATCACAATTGAATTGATAAAAAATAGTGTTTAGAAGACAAGATTCATCCTAAACCACAAAAATAATGGATTCTGGTAATTTCTCCACTCCCTCTTGGATGCCCTTGTGACTTCTTTGATGGTGTTGCACAAGTTATCCCACCTAGCTGCAAAGTGGGTGTGGTACTCTTCCTCTCCCAGTCTTATAGCGAGAAAGTAAGGTATACCCAAAGTTAAGGCTCCAACAACTGATTTTATTCCATTGCTCTTTGTGCACTTCTGGAAATTACATCCATCAAAAGAGTCAAATCCCGATAGATCATGGGGGATTAAAAAATCATGATCAATTGGGTCAATAATTCATGATAGAAAATATCTACCTACATCCCATCCTACAGGATATCATAGATCCCCCCAACTATTTGGACTAGCTATCTTTCACACACATTCTCCAGGAGCTAAACACCACAACACACAAGCTTTCAAAATAATCTCTCAAAATTCCCATCGATACATTTGTGATACTAGATTCCATCGATAGTATGGAGTATGACCAAACGATTATTCATGTCTAAGCTCGAAAAACAACCCAATGTAGATTGATGCATGCACATTCCAATCATGACAATCAATTTCTACATCTTCTCAAAAGAGAAAACAAGTAAATTTTTTCTTTGTTCACTGTACAACATAAACACCAATTTCACCCACAATGTTAAGATAAGTTGAATGATATGACCGAAAAGGTGGGAGGAGTATTTTGTGGTGTATTGAACAGGACTAGGGGACACACATGTAGCATGGATTATTATAAGTGGGATTTCCAAGCATTATTTAATAAGATCTATAATCCACACATTAGAGAATGAGAAGGGGGATTAAGACCTAATTTCATAGGGGCTAGGGGGCCTGGAGGGAAGGTAACAAGAGGAATTGAAAGAGGAACCCCCGATAGTGGTGATAAGGGGATTAGGGGCCCCATTATCACAACGAATAAGCCATTAACCCATAACCACTAAATTCCCTATCCCTTAACCCCGGAGCCATAATCTCTTAACCCTACACTCATAACTCATAAGCCATCAACCCCTTGATGCATTAAACCTTAAGCCATTAAATCCTAACGTAGAATCTATGAGCCCCCTAAGCACTAACCCCTTATTCTCTTAACTCATGACCCTTAAACCTTAATCCATAACCCCTAAACACCTTAAAACCCAACCCCTTAACCCCTAACACCTAAATCCCTTAATTATTAAGCCCTTAACCCCTAAATCCCTTTCCCCCCAAGCCCTTGGCCCTTAACTCTTAACCCTTGAAGCCCTTCACCACTTAGTATCCAAGGCAAAAAACAACACATCAAAACAACAAAATAACCTCTTAGGAGAATCCTTCACCTCTAACTAAGAATATTGGTACCATTTGATTTTTAGAGAACTAGGTGTTGGTCTCGAGGGTGTGTGTTTGTGGGTAATGCCATTATTAACATGTATACCAAATGTAGAACAACTGGATAATTTTCAAAACCTCAATAAGAATTGCTCACAATATCTACACTTCATGTTGACATGGAGCTTGCAGTGCTCTCCCACATAAGGAGTTGGCAATGAATAGATCACTCACAATGACGCAACCTCTTCAACCCTAATGCAGAAGGAGCTAACCCTTGATACAAATATTTTGTTTGCTAAAAAAACACAATTGTGTCAATGTAGAATACTATACACATTAAGAGAAAATAAAATGATATTATCCACATCAATGCTTGAAATAGCCTCACGTTTGCCATGAGTGGTGAGCCAAGGGGTGAATGTAGGGCACTATTAAAGTTACATCATGTTTAAATTTCTTTTACATCACGAGTTTGTTCTCCATTAGGGTTGATGCATCATCACAAGGGAGCATAACACCTTTTTGTGGGGGAGCGATTAAAGTTGTAACATGATCAAGTGACATACCCCTCCAATGTAAATGACATCATTATATGTCTGTGTCAAGTTGTTAAAGAGGTTATTTATAAACAATAAATTTAGTACTTGAACTTCATCTTTTCATGGCCTTGACACTAAGATGGATTTGTACTAGGAACACTTCATGAAAATAAGAGGAGACCTTATTTTTAAACCCTCATACACACTAGAGCACTAGATGTTTCCCTTCAGATCCCCCTTGGTGGTTTCAAAGTGGGTTTACATTAGTGTCAAGTTGAAACTAATGACATCAAGATATTCCTCTTCTCAATAACATATTCTAGCTTTGCCATATACACAACATTGGGTTAGAGGATCACCTCATATGTAGATGCTCTATTTATTATGAATTCAAGGGATGTTCTATTTTCTTTTATCAAGATTTAGATGGTTTTTATCTACTTTATTTCAATACATGTATAAATATTTTTATGAGGGAGGTCCTTGGATTTAGATCTTTATATAAGACCTTATGTGGCCTTCCCCTTTTGAACTTTTCCAAGGGGTCACCTCCTTCCATTTTGCCTTGCCTACTTAGGGCCAAAATTGACAAGCCAATATTCAAACTTCTTCAACTATCAAATTGGTGGGGCCTCATACCTCTTATTGAACCCCTTAATCAGACATTATTTCTCCAAAGAGACTGTTGAGGATTTCCCATTGCAAATCACAGGTTGGATGTCATAGGACCTGTTACCCCACTTTCTATATGAGTTTTTAGAGGATAATTTTAAATTTTGATTGACATATCAACCATTGTGATTCTTGTGACATTAATAATTTTCCAATTAAGATATACGAATGACTGTATAATTGGTTTGACGGCACCTTACCTTGGCCATCTAGGACACCAGGTGTAGGAAGATGTTGCTTTAGCGATCACTTTAACTTGATATATATGATCCATGTATATATCTCTAATATGTATTATTTTTATTGTGGTCACTTAAAAACTCTATTCTAACTCTTAAATGTTTTAGCCATAATTCCTATGCTAAATTATTTCATAGTATTTTATAATTTTACTCATAAAAATATGTCACCTTAATAATTTAAATATATAATAGTGATTTAAGTAATTACTACACATCCTATTTTATTATACCCTTATTTCCCTTGGTCAAATTTTAATTGCATAATTTCATAGAATATTCATTCATTTTAATTACGATGTCCCGCCCTATGATTCCCGCTAGTAGGAAATCAATTATTTAATTCATAAAACTATGTAAACTACTCTGTTTCAATTTTATCACCGTGCTTTCATGTCGGGTTTTTGATCTATTAGTTGTGCAATTTCATTGAACGAGCTTCAAGCTCTTTTTATGCACAAGCTTAACCCAACTCGACCCTGACATCAAATGACAAGAAAAATAATGTATGATGAATCACTTGGCAAGCAGATTACATGGTCATGATATGGTGGCCCACTGTTGATGACGCTCTCAGAATCACCCATCTGGACGATTTTTTGAAGGGGGATCGCAATTCCTTCTATGGGGGATTTTTTATTCTTCCATGGATCTGGTTCCTCAATTGCTTTTAATTTTGGCCTCTCCTCATACATCGCTCTTGTTACCTTAAAGTTTGACCAGGTATGTACACACTTTCTCTAAATCCTCCTGAATGAAAATGTAATTCAATTTTTTAGGGTATATGAAATTGCAATGATTTCTGTTTGCTACTCTTCGAAAATGAATCTAAATGAATGTCGTATAAACTCAAGATTTCGATCTTTACTATTTATTGAGGCACCTCTTCTGATAGCGGTAGAACTGTTCCAAAGTGCCATGCACTTTTTCTCCAAGCAGTTCTTCAATATTGAAAGCTTCAAATGTGTTGTAGTTTCTTTTTCCGTAGAATCCCTATTGCTTCTTCTCAGACTGACATGGTATCGTGCATATTGCACGATGGAAAGGAGACCATAGAAGTTCCATAAAGGAGCTGATATAACCAAGCATCTCTGCTGTGCAGACTTATATTTCAGATCTTTCAAACTTCCAAGTTCGTTACCTTTGAGAGACGCAGGACTTATGTGACTGACATGAATCTAGTTGAACCTCTGCTCTGAACGAAGATTAATTCTGTTAAACAAAATGAAAACATCTCCACAGCTTGATTCCAAAAGCTATATTGCTTACGAATGTAACCCAAAAAAGTCTATACTCAGTGTGTACCCACTGTAACTAAAAGAAACTTTAACAGGTTGGCTAAGAAGTGTATGAGATGATGTGGATTGAGCATATCAAGGGTATCATACAGAGGCATATATTCTGTATAGATGCATTTTTATGCTATTATCCACAATAATGATGAGCCTTGATGATTCATTGTCATATGACTCCTTTGCTAGCCTCCTTTTGTATGGAGAAGATTGTCAACATACAATCTATGGCCATGAATTTTCCACCACTTAGATTGGAAGCAAGCCTTATCATCAGAAATTCCAAAAACTTTGACAGAATGCCATGACTGATTTGAACAGCAATGCATATCTCAATTCTTCTTTCAAGGCTGACTGAACGTATGTATATTAATAATGGTCTTCCTGAAAATATGATGTCATGCCAATTGAAAACTATATTGAAGAGGGATAGGAGGACACACTTACTGCAGAGTATATCATTACTCAGAGTCATAATAGGAGTAAATATAGACCAGCTTACATGCCTGAGATGATGTTTATAATATCCCGAACCTATACCCTGATTTCCATAACTTGTATATATATATGGTGCAGCCATACTTTTCACGTGTTGAGAACTTGAGATTGCAAAGGGAGAACCATACAAGATGTTCACATAGACTGTGGGGCTGTTTCAATTGAGATTAAACTAGTAGGAACCAAGATATAGGAACCAAGATATAAGAGATTGAGTAATGCCTTCTTCAGAGGAACTGAGCTAACTGAGTGATACCATATATGATACTGCACTAGGACAGAGATTTCCCTGTCATAGTGATAATTCTTAGAGGATGAGATCCATTCAAGGATCACAGAGAAACACGGCCTGTTGATGATATGATTTTTCCAAACAATTACTTTAACCCTTCAAGCAGGGAACCATAGTGGCAAGACCTTATCACAGAGGATTTCTATCTTCAAAACGAATTATTCTTAAAGGCACACTAAAAGAGTCAAACTAAAGAGAATACTGAACTGCTGATACAAACAGTGATCATAGTGATCATGCCCAGAAGACCTAGGATTTGGTATCCATGTGTTATGCCCAGGACTGTGACTTTATGGTCGTGAAACTCTGCTTCAAATATAATGAAGATACAGTCTGAATGGGACTGATAAATAATCCTTGGAAAATGTATTACTGGAACATACCTTGATGACTTTCAACTTTCGCTCATGATATTTGAGTTGCTCTTGGATTGGAGCCCATGTCCACTGATTAGGGCTAGCAGAAGGCCTTAAGAAAATACCACAGATTTGACATTCTTGATCCCTAACACAGAGGGATAGAGGTACCAATGAAATTATTCAGATGCTTCTGAGTGATTGCAATCTCTTTGAGCTTGGGATTGTTCTTTCTTGTGCTTTGATTCCATGTTAATTTTGGAAACATGTTCTTTTCTTAGGATATTTACTTCATTCAATCATGAGCCCATTAATCCATTATCAATTACATTAAACAATATATGACAGTAACTAACGAAAGTGTTGAGAATTAGGTAGGGCAAGAGTTAACGAAAATTCTCATACATGATAGTTGTTTGAGTTACTTCTTACTTATCATCTTCATTCATTATTATGATTACGTTTAAAACATCAAACAACCATAAAAAACAATAACATCAGTGACACAATAGTTAGGCTCTAAGCCAGTGCTAAAACCCTCCTCTTGAGGGGAAAACCCACAAATCTCTTCTTATAGATTCTTCACCTGATGACTACAATGACCATGACAAACCTTGACCTAAACTGCCTCTCCTAGACCAAGACACAATCATCCTCCTTTGTAGCACCATGTAGCACCGTGTAGCATATTCCATCACCGAGACCTTCTACTGAACATCATATTTGTACTAATAATCACCATGACTGTATCATGGTTGAGCTGGCCTTCTTTTACGCTGTGTATATCTTTCACTGTAACAATGTCTTCTCTCTGCACTCCTTGCAGAGACCTTTATCACGCTGTAGAACTTAACCAATATTTTAAGACCCAAGACAAAGATATACTAAAGCGCTTTTATGTTCGCTAAATAGTATTCCTTCTTCACATCATATCACAGACCTTAACTATGCCTTTTTCTCCATATGCACTGAAGTAGAATCCAAACTGTGATAAGTATTCGAACTGTGGAACCTATCCAAAAGCTTCAGAAGATATTTGAGTTGTATACTTAGAGGTCTCCGCATTGATTTCTTCAGTTGTGACCGCACACCATATGTGTGTGTGTGTGTGTGTGTGTGTGTATATATATAGGGCACATCCCCTTGAGCAAGCCGACCATATAGCTGTGAGTGAGGCCAACTAGATAATGTTTATCTCAGCATTGATGAGGTACTTCATTTCTTGCATTTTGAGGCTTGTCTTTCATCATTGCATTGAGGACTGTTGTGAGATTCTTTCACAAGATCTTGGAGCATATAGCTAGAGTAGATTTGACACTTAACTCAAACCTAATGAACATCAAGAAGAATTCCATCTACTTAATAAAATATTTCTCATGAAACCCATGAAGCAAGTACACCAAAAATACACTTTATTATCTTTTTCTTCTTCTTTTCATAAATACATAATTACATAGCCAACATGAAGACCGACCTAGTTACACTTTTCAACAGAAAGAACATTAATGAGAAATGCTGAAGACAAGCCAAGACAGAAGAACAAGAGAATATGGCACAAGCGAGGGAAAAACCCCAAAATGGGGAAAACCCTTGAAAAATTCTTCTTATTATTCAAATAAAATGTACAACAGAGAGAGAGAGAGAGAGAGAGAGAGAGAGAGAGAGAGAGAGAGAGAGCTGATAGAAACATTATTGACTTGCCAAGGTGATGATTAGTATCACTGTTCAAATGCCAAAGACATGATTTAGAATTCTGCCTGTAAACATCAACAATCTTATTCTGTCCAGATTAGTGGTCAAATGTAGTCAAAGCTTTTCCTCAGTGCTGACCTACTTTAGATATGAACTGAGTTCTGGTTAGGGTATGATATGATACATTTGGTTGAATCAAGAGATTGGATTCTCGGTTCCTCCAATTGTGGTGAGTTCGTTCTACAGAGGGAATTTGCACAAGGTTCACCACGTTCTTGGGTGATGGCCCATCCCCAACCCTGCATCTCCCTTTTCCACTTCAAAATACTTCTAGACAAGAAAAAATAGGTGTTCAATAGGCTATATGTTCAAGATTCCATGGAGGAAGATTAAGGTAAAGGCATGGGAAACAATGGCTTCACCAAAGAAGATGACGACATGTGCCTTTCCAATTCAAAAATTAGAAAAGAAGTAGATAAGAGAGCAAGAATACATTGATTACGACAAGGAAATCAAATCTCCTAAGATCGTAGGTGGTCACCAGCCAGATTCTCTAGCACAGATGGATTGTGATGATCCGGTCATCCCTAAAAATTCCAGAGACCCAAAACGGGCTTGGGATTTGCCTCAAAAAGGGCCCGGGATTTGCCTGGACCCATATTCCCAAGAGTGTCAAAGCAAATAAATTGGATCTTGAAGAGATGACCATGCATTTAGACGAGTAGGATTAAGGCTCTGTTCTAGAGGAGAAGCTTCTAGAGGCTACTAAATCCACTCAAGAGGTAGCTAACAAAATTTTATTTTTATTGTTTAATTATAGGAATCGTTGCAAGAAACATTCCCATGAGGGACTTCTATTGGCTTAGGTGACGGGTCTGAATGGTAAATATTCTGCCAAAATGGTCTACGGCTTTCGTGTTATGCCATTTGGGTGGCACGGACCATAGTGACAATGAAACCTAGTGGTTGGGATAAACTCTTCTGACCTCACTAGTGAACCAATCTTACCTTGGGTGTCCTAGGTTGATCAATTAGGCTTAATAGCATTCTCATTTGCTCACTATTTTAACTGTTTCTTTGTTTTCGATCCTTCTTTCTTTGCCTTTTCTCATAATTGTAATTCCTTGCTGCCCTATTAAAATTTTATGGTTACTAGTGGAGTGTATTTTTTCTTTTGGTGTCATTAATATAGAATGTTGTAAACACATATTTCTTTTCATATGTGAATTTTATTTAGCATGAAACAAGTGGAAAATAAACATTAAAATGGATTTTGCCCTGTGTGGCTTGACCTTTCAGGCATGGGAAAAGTAGATAAAGGATTATATTGAATATAGTTGATGTTGTTTTTGTGATTGATGTTCTCAAGTTGAATGAAATGTATAGATTGAAAGATGGCATCATAGATCAAATCAAAATGGGATCTCAAAAGCTAAAAGAAAAGTTGATAGACTCAACCTAGAAAGTGGAGAAATCAGGCAAGAGTGTAAGATTTTGACCAAGATTCAATTAAAGCTATGCAAAACTGTGTTAATAGTGAATTCACCAAGGTTTTTTCTCCCAACGTAGGATCATGCTTGAGATAGAATCACCATAGGAGAGTTCTTAGGAATCCATTCTTGAAATTCTCTTAACTTGCTTGTACCCACACCATAGAGAATTCTAGGATGATGTTCCTTCCATGGAGCACTCTTTGATGCTCCATAGACATAAAATGATGCCACACTTAGGTTCTTGCCTAGTCTGAAGGTAGAACCTGAATTGATCCCAAATCAAGTAGATAAACACCATGCATCCTAGCATAGGGAGTATGATAGTATGTGATGTGTCCATCGGTAGTGCTACGGTCCCTAACCACTTTTCCCAAATCATTGGCCATATGAGAGGTACTTCCCATGTGTCCCGGACTACATGGGTACGATGTTGCAGGAACACCAATAGGGAAAGAATATATCACATCCTACACGCAATAACATAGGGATAGGAGAATCCACATCCCACAAACACACATCACAATCATATGTAGGGAAATGATGAACCGCATCTTACAAACACATATCAAAACCATATGTAGGGAAAGGATGAACCACCTCCTAAACGGATGCAAAACACCAAGTGTAGGGAAAGGACGAACCACCTCCTACATGCATGCAAAAACACCGAGTGCATGCAAAACAACAATAGTAGGAAGAAATCTACACGTGGAGAAAGGACGAACCACATCCCATCGACATGTCAACTATCAATTGTAGGGAATGAGCATCCTACATATGGGGAAAGGATGAACCACGTCCCACCGACATTTCAACAAATGCCTATATGCATCTCTCATTGGGGTATCCACAGGAGAAGGTGAACCACTCATCCTGCTCATATGCCATAGGAGAAGGTGAACCACTCATTTTATGCATATGTCACCAGTAGTAGGGGAAGGTGAACCACTCACCCTACACACATGTCAACCATCATGGGGTATCACAGGGGAAGGTGAACCACTCACCTTGTACACAACGCACCACTAGGGGAAGGTGAACCACTCACCCTATGGTCTCTCATAGATCAATAAGTACCCCAAGCCCCCAGGAACTCCTAGAGCTCAATCTTCAGCTAAGAATCCCTTCATATAGGGAATGGTGCCAAGCTTCTTTCTGAAAATCAAAACTAAATCAATGGGAGCTTAATAGCTCCATACAGCAGCCTGCAAACATATTGACTTACAGCAGAGATCTAGTCAACATTTAGGAATCCTTAGCTTCTTCTACATATAGATAGAGAAGATATTTGACTGATCTTACTCCCTCTTACACAGGGAGATCATAGCCTATATTTTTCTTTCCAGGGTGCATAGTGTCCATCAGACAATCTATGAGATCTGACCACTCAAACATGCAATAAAACAAAAGTGTCCTCTGCTTAACCTTATACAGTGGTATGTGAAATATTCTTTTGCAATATATAATGATAGTGAGCACAAATGGCTTACTGCAATAGAGTGGCTTCATAGAAATTCATGCTTGCTGTTTCATACATTCAGCTGTAATGGTGCTTCCAGAGAACAGACATCAGCCTTTGATTTGTGATACAAAGAAATAAAGATGGTCACCAAGAGATATAGTAATTTTCCTTTTATTAGACCAATAGTGAACTTTAGATCATACTTGATCTTTAATGAGCAGCTATCCAATATATATGTATGAGGTTTATCCTTAAATTGTATTAAAGCCTTTGTATCAAGGCATACATGAGCTATCCAATATATTTGTGTGAGGCTTATCCTTAAATTGTCTTAAAGCCTTTATATCAAGGCATACATCAGAGTTGACTATGACTGGGTTCAATAGCTACTATGTTTTGTGCTTAAGGACAAATCTAGGTCTTCCATTAAATCCCTCTTATTTGGACAAATGTTATCGATAGCTGAGCTCAATCATCATAGCTCCCTCTAAAGCCTTGCATTGGTAATCATCATGAGCTACCCAGATTAGAGATGAGACTTACATGATTTAATTGCATGGGACAATAGAGTGGCTTCATAGAAATTCATGCTTGTTGTTTTATACATTCAGCTGCAATGGTGCTTCCAGAGAACAGACATCAGTCTTTGATTTGTGATACAAAGAAATGAAGATGGTCACCAGGAGATATAGTATTTTTCCTTTTATTAGACCAATAATGAACTTCAGATCATACTTTATCTTTAATGAGCATCTATCCAATATATGTGTATGAGGCTTATCCTTAAATTGTCTTAAAGCCTTTGTATCAAGGCATACATCAACTATCCAATATATATGTATGAGGCTTATCCTTAAATTGTCTTAAAGCCTTTGTATGAAGGCATACATCAGAGTTGACTATGAATGGGTTCAACAACTACTTTGTTTTGTGCTTAAGGACAAATCTAGGTCTTCCATTAAATCCCTCTTATTTGGACAAATGTTATCGATAGCTGAGCCCAATCATCATAGCTCCCTCTGAAGCCTTGCATTGGTAATCATCATGAGCTACCTAGATTAGATATGAGACTTACATGAGGTAATTGCATGAGACAATAGAGTGGCTTCATAGAAATTCATGCTTCATAGACCGGCCATGGTCTACCATGATAGGCCTAGAACACCCTAATACAAAAACTCACATGACCTATGAGCTTTGACTTGTATCCTTGGGCTTACGGTGGCGTTATGCAAAGTGAAGAAATGTCTGTATGTACCCTTGTTGAAATGAGGGGTAATAGTTCCACATGCATCTAAATGGATTAGATCAAGAACCTTTCTTCATTTATGCTAATTTCCTAGGAAAGTGTTCTTCACATGCTTGCTAAGTACAAAACCCTTGCACACTCTAGTTTTTTTCAATCTTGAATTTTGGCAATCCTTGCACCATATCCTTGAATATAGGAAGTGCAACATAGATTAGGTGACCAAATTGCTTGTGCCATAGCTTGCACAACTTGTCATTGTCATGCACTAAAGCATCATGTTTTATTGGATCGACATGCAGCTTGCAAAGGCGACATTCTTGCACTCCTTTGGCAAAAAATCGACCATGTTCATGGTTGCCATCTCTAAAGATGATTTCTTGATCATTAATCTCAACCACACCCTTCATATCTATCATTTATGAAATTGAAAGAATATTTTTAGTCAAACCATGATCATACTAAACATCGTGTAACTCTAGAACAAGACTTGAAGACATGCGAAAGGGGACATCCCATTCCGATAATTGGATAAGTGGTATCATTGCTAATGCAACTTTTTCCCATCCTCTGATTCTTGAAGTTTGTAGAAAGCCTTCTTGTTGAAGGTCACGCATTTGGAGGCTCCATTGTCAACATACCACCCTACCCCATAAATGGTGTTAGTAGAAAGACGCAAAACCATGGAGAAAGTGGTCTTAAGCTTGGATGATAACTCATCCCCTTTGGCTGAAGCTTCTACACTCCTAACAAATTGCTTTTGTTGTTGATTGTCTCTCTTCTTCTCAAAACATTGATATTTATAGTGGCCCATCTTGTAGCACTTGAAGCATTTCACATGACTCAAGTCTTTCTTCTATTGATTTGAAGAACATGATTCTTCCTTCTCACCCTTTTGATCCCTCCCAGATTCTGCTTTCTTACCACCTCTACCCACCTTACGGATGAGAGCTAGGCTTTGAGTTTGGAACTCCTCCACTTTGGTTGCAACTGTCCCTTTTTGGATGAAGCCATCATAAAGCTTTTCGAGTAGTTTTCATGAGCACAGACACCTTGCACACAGGCTTCCCAGGGTGTAGATAACCATTTTGTGCTATATGCATTAACTCCTCATCCTAAATCTTCATCTTGAGAAGAAAGAACTAATCTTTCACCATGCATCCTACTTACCCTGGGAACTCTGTCCTCTCAGAATATACAAAATCATGCAATGCATCTTACCCACATTGAGATCTTCACCCTCCTAATATATATCGTGCATGAACCTCCTTGCATTGGGATCTGTGCCTTTGCAATCTGAAATATGCATGGGCCTTGCTTGTGCCTATTAACGACTAATGTGTCCTCATTAATACACCTTCCTCATCAAGAACAAAACAATTCTGCACAAGGATCTAAGCTGGCGAGGATCTGCTGATCACATTGCTACTGAAGAGAATGACTTGGAGTAACAAGGTGAAACTAACACTATGCACATTATTTTGGGTTATAATGACATATTTACCTAGTCTACTGTCAGCCTTCAAAGATGGCTGGTCAGATAGAAGATTAAAAATTTGGGTATCATGCACCATTGTGTTTTCATAAAAGTGAGGCTTTTAATGGTGACCTCATGCAATGCGGAGCTCATCATTTAGTTATTCTAGTGTTTGATACTGCATTAGGGCTAAAACCAACAAAATGGATACTATAAATTGGCAAAATCAGACTTCATTTGCCACAATTTGAATTCCTGATAGTTAGTGTTTGATGGATGACCTTATGTGAGTTGCAATTGTAAGAGTGGTCATCAGACTATTGCTAATGGCGAAAAAGATTCCATCAGTCGGACATATTAGACTAGTTCTGCAGCTCTGATTCCAATAACTAGTTTTGATGAGTATATGTATATAAAACTTGCAGCCCTTGAATAATTGCAGTCCTTGAATACCCTCAAAGAAAATATGCAAGATGTGAGAAACATTAGAGAAGCACAGCACTAGGGGGGATATGGAATTACTATTTGTACTTTGTAATCTGACAAGTGCTCTTATGTGAATCTTATGGAATCTAATTGATTGTCATTGGTACTTGGTAGGCTCATACTTACATTAGCGATGTTATTTCCTTGGAGCATTAGGTTGATATGGCACTGTAGGAGGGCCTGGAAGATGTCGTCTGCAAATTTCTTCGCTGGAATACATGTTTTTACAATGTGTTCTTTTGTTGGAACTTGATACTTGCTTAAATTTCCGCAAACATATGGAGGGGGTTGGCCCTAGAGGCTTTAGTATGATTTTTGTTATAGACTGCCCTTTTTTATTGTTCCTTGATGCATGCATAATCTTGTAGTGACCACTGTAGATGTTTATGATATTGGAGTATTAGGTCATATCATGATTGTTAATAATTAAAGAAAAATAACTTTCTACTTATATTGGAGCCAAGGGCCTAAATAAACCATTCGGCGTGCAGGTTGTTGGATGTAAAGGCTTCATTTAATGGAAAAGGAAAGCACGTACTGTTTATGGTATTTGAATATGCAGATTCTGATCTCAAAAAACACATTGATGCACACCGCCAATGCAATACCAAGATGTCTCCAAGGTGTATTCAGGTTTGATTTCAATTCTACAGACAAGCCTATTTAGTTCTGATAACACACAAGTGATGAGGGACAGAATTGGAGTGACATGGTTTTTCTCTCATGTTTTATGTTGAGTGAGTGCAGAGCTATATGTTCCAATTATGTAAGGGTATTGCCTATTGTCACAGCCACGGGGTGCTTCACAGGTTCTTTCTCTTTAGATCAATTCCAGTTTCATCCTCTAGTTGTTCAACTTAGAAAATGCATGATTTCTTATTCTACATGTATATGTGTCTGACAGGGATCTGAAGCCACAGAATATTTTGGTAGATCAAAAAATGGGGTTGCTGAAAATTGCAGATCTTGGACTTGGAAGAGCTTGCACAGTACCTATTAAGAGCTATACTTTTGAGGTGTGCTTGCCTTTATGCTATTGTCTGCATATTTTTCATGATAGAGATTACAGTCATAAAAAGTTCTATTGGAAAGCATGCACATATTCACAACTCTGTAGGGTCATGCCCATTTTATGCATAATGCGTGCCCTTGACATATGCACTCTATGCTTCTCTATGCATAGTCCAACATAAAGTAGAACATATTTCTTAATTTTTAATAGTTACATTAAGCATAATATAAGTAGGTGTTTGAACTCTCTGAACCTTTCATTTTCAGGTTGTTATTCTTTGGTACAGAGCTCCTGAAGTGTTGTTGGGTGCCAAGCGCTATTCTATGGCATTAGACGTATGGTCTCTTGGTTGCATATTTGGTATGATATTATTCAATATGCAAATTTTTTATATCAAAAATTAGTTACAGTGTTTGATAGCATGGGAATTATTAGAGATTGTTCTTTGGTCCAGCTGAACTATGTAATCTACAAGCACTTTTTGCTGGAGATTCTCAAATACAGCAGCTTATAAACATATTCAGGTAAGAGCCCAAAGAGTGGCAGGGGAAATTTTGCTCACATCTAAGTAGAGCTCCCAAATATTCATATGATGATTTATGCTTGAAGTATTATCCAGGAAATAGCTTTGGCCAATTAGCAATTCCTTCATATTGGGAGTCTTGGAATAGAAAAACATTTCTACTCAAAATAACAATTTTCCTCTGGTCTATACATGCAAATGCAAGCAGGTTGCTGGGAACTCCTAACGAACAACTATGGCCAGGTGTGACTCAGCTTAGCGACTGGCATGATTTTCCTTAATGGAGGCCTCAAGATCTTTCTAAAGTCGTTTTCAATTTGGATCCAAATGGTGTCGATCTTCTTTCCGTGAGTTTCAAGTTACTTTGATCTTACATTCATTTAATTTCATTTTTGGTCAAAAATGGTTTTATCATCTAAAGATAACATTTACATTTCCCTTTTGAATCTCTTGTTATAGATATTAATGCCTTTAACCGCTTATGCATTCACTCTCAAGAGATTTTGGATGAAGTAGCTCTTGAAAGTCAGCAAAATATTCATCCTTGAAAACATTGCACATGTGCAGAAAATGTTGCAGTATGATCCTGCAAAGAGGATCTCGGCAAAAGAAGCACTAGACTATCCATACTTCGACAGTTTAGACAAATCACAGTTTTGACATCAGTTTTTGTCAAAAACCTACATCCATATTATGATTGGAGAATACTATGATGGTGCCTTCCCCGAGGGAAAACTTATAGATCAAGGTGCTTTTAAAGACATCTTGGCTCCATTCATCCTCCACTCTATTCCATGTGATGGTTTGGTGGTCCAATACACCAAGTTATAATTAATGAGGGGCATAACTGTTGTAGTTCATGAATACTTCAAACAACACCCCAAGCTCTGGCACTTTGCAATCCTATACTTTACTTTCCCAAGCATACAACTAGGAAAAGGAATTCCTCTAAGCATACTAGTAACTTTTTGATGGCCAACATCAAATTCCACATGCAGGTTGCAACCACATGAAAAGAGCTTTAGTGAATAGCTTCATTTTAACATTAATCAGCCCCCAACCTCTAATTATTATTCTATTGAACATGTTGACAACATTTCAAGGTTCTGTTATATTTAACCATGCTTTATATACACCACCTTTCTCATCACATAATGTAGCCAATACAACCAATCCATTCAATGATAGACAACCTGTCCTCACAATCAAATAGTTTGAAACAATTAATTTGTATTAATATTATTAATTGCCCTACACTTGAGCTTCATAAAGTTAGAACAATAAGAAACCTTCACCCTCCCTAAAGCTCTTGACCAAACTTTGCATCACTGCTTTGAAGTGAAAGGATATCTATATTAAGTTCACAGCATTGCTGAATTAATGTTACAAAAATGCCCCTTGTTACATGAATCATTGCAGGGGTTTTTTCTAGCATTGACTCAGACTCAATTGATTATTACCAAATTTGGCCTTACGAGTAGTTCCTAATATAACTTCAGACAGATACAACCATATCATTTTTCCCATATAATTATGATATGGACCAAAAAATCCTCTAGATCTGTCTTCAACAATAAAAACGAAATTGTATCTGTTTGAATGGAAGGAGACAAAAATAAATAGTCCATGCGAAAAATTTTGTCTTCTTTTAATAGTGGATTCAGTTCACTATTGATGTCTAAATCAAACCTGTTATCAATGGAATCATTAGCTAATTGACTACACCCTGGAGATAGTCATTCCCAACAATTGATAAGCAGTAGCACTCTTGCATCTAAAAAAATGTACAATGCAAGCCGTCATTCTAGCCACACAACTGTCTGTGAAAAATGAAATGATGGCATAGCTATATGAAAAAAATTGATGATATTAAACCATTACCAAGGGTCAGGGTTTTAGAAGAGAGTTAAAGAAATAAATGCAGATTTTTTGCCTCATATCCCTATACTTGTGCAGCATGCTAGAGTCTTTAGAGTCTCTCGACATCCACATGTCACCATCTCATAGAATTGTTTTCGGAATCTCTCTGATTGGTATTTGTCTTGTGCATCATTCCCTATATGCCCCAAATTTATCTGATCTCCATTTCACTAGATTTCTATTGAAATTTCTCTTCCTTGATATTGTCCTTAGAAAAAAAATTCCAAAGCTGCTTCACCATCCCCATTAAGCACGCAACATGAAACAATAGTGTTCAAGGTTAGAAAACCATGTATTGACATTTCATCAGACACTTACATTCAATACCCAAGCTCCCACCAATTGATTTTTGTTGTGGGTTGATGGGGATGAAAACCCACATTTATTCTTGCTTACAACACCCATTATTTTTTTTGTACCAGGACACCAATTTCATAGATGAATACTCACATGTTTTGCTATTCATCTCGCATATAAGAGAGATTTTCCCTTTCCTGTGCATTGGCATACACAGAAATATTATTATACAACCCACTTCGAAGAGCCATTAACTGATGCAACTATGAAGAACCTTTCAATATTTTGGCTTCTTGATTTCTCAAAGAACCTAAATTTATCAAGGATTACATTATCAACTTTTAGTTTTTAGGATGTTTTCAAAGGGCTATGGTTGATTATAAATCTATGCTGGGAATTTAAGTGAAATATTCTAAACACTAAAATTCCTAGATGACTACTTCTATAGAACTATGCACCAGAGAACACACACCATACATTCTGAATTCCTTTAAATTGAGGTAGCAAGTTTTAATTTTCTAAATCTATGTCCCAAAATTGGTTTGTCAGTAGTGTAAAAGTGAAATGTTAATGTGGAAACCAATAATTCCTTTAAAAGGTTCTGTCAAACTGTCTAGCTTCCATAAATTGAAACCAACGAGGAGTCCTTCGTTAATCTGATAGCGGGTAAAATACTTGATCATGGACCGTAGTTTTATGGAGATAATTACAATTACAGCCCACAAGGGGTATGTATGACATATGAGATCCTATAGTCAAGTAAAATGAATACAACAAAACCCACACCATGGCTCAAAGAAACTTATCAGTATGTCTCAAATAAACTAATCAGTATGTGTGGATGGATCAAGAGAACATGAGCTCAATCATCTTGATGTCAAAAATCAATTAAGACTTAGGTGCATAGTCTTGCAGTCACCCTAGTAACTGAAGTACAACCACCAATTTTCATAGCTCTACTAAGGTAAGGAGACAAGTTGCAACTACTAGCTCAGTGAGTAAGAATTACAATGGTCTTAGTCATCCTGGTCAGGTGGCAACTATCTTGGATGTACAACAATTTGTGATTAAGAAAAAATTGCAACAAACATATTAATTTAGTAGATCGTACATTGTCCAAAATATTCTATAGTATTTAAAACTGCCAACTATAAGTCAGCATACTAATGGAGTGAACCACCTCTTAACATCAGTTTTTTTATCTAAGCTGCACTGAAAATAGGCAATAAGTAGCACTAGTTCAATTTTTTGGAAAATTTGCAGACCTTCACAATAATGGTACTTGAATTCACATAAACAAAGGCCCACTTACCAGCTCATATGAGCCTTAATTAACACATGAATATTTGGTTTCTTTTCCATCTACCATAGTAACCAAGAAGCTGTAGTAACCATAGACTCCAGAATCCTAGAACTCCCAAATTTCAATTATTTATTACTGGCAGTTTGGTGATTTAGCAAAATGCATTAATGCTATAACATTTTGTTGTTATTTCCTTGAATAGTGGTCTCATTTGGCTGGAGTTTTAGTTCCTGGTGTAAGCTACTACAGCTAATGCGTACTTGAGATCCACAATCCCTAGTTTTTGATAATTCATTTTCATAACTACATGCGTTGTTTCTGCAAGCCATTGAATTATTGAGCCTAATCACCTAATATATTATCTAGATAGGTGTGTAACTATGCCAATCATTTCTACAAAGCCTTTAGAAGGTATTCTTATCTATTGCAATATAATGAACATGCCCAACTTGTGCTAGCAGTTAATTACTTTGTATGCCTTTAGCCGTGGTGCCTATTTTGGCAACAACAATTTAAGTTTCACAAAAGTTTCCTTCAATACATCAACTCAGCAAATCAAACATCTTCCACAGTTTGCTGCAGTACTCAAAACTAGGAATGTAGCACAAGATACCTCAAAGCTATGAACTTCTAGTGGCTGCCATAGTAATGGAATAGACCACCTATTTCTACCAGATTCTATTAAGACACAAGAAATGGACAAGAATCAACAATGGTGGTGAAAAGTTTCCAACCATCATGAGGGTGATATTAAAAAACAACGAACAAAGATATTTTAAGAAGGGAAACGAGGTATTATGAGCCTTTACTACATGCATTTTGGTATTCTGCACCATCTGCATTAGACATAAAAATTCACAACATGATTATGTGATTTGTTATGATACTAAAGTGAAGTAGTAGTTACAAAATCCCAGAACTCCAAAATGCATGTATTTTACCAAAAAATTTATTTTATTAACCTTAATATAGCTCCTTAGTTTTCTTAGGCTGGAGTGGTCACTTGGGTCTAAAGTCCACTAGCGTTTTTTACTAGAATTCATTTATGCACTGTTGGTTTAAAGTAGGTGAACTTAGTGACCCTGACCAAGTTCTCCATCTTTATGGAGTATCTGACAGGTTTTCTCATTCCATGAACCAATCCCCAAGCCTTTTGAAGGCACTCTTCTCTAATGCAATATATTGAATATGCCAACATGTCCCAGAATTGGTTAACCTGATGTAGTTACCCTTCTTTCTGGAGTATCTGACAGGTTTTCTCACTTTGTTAATCAATCCCCAATACTTTTGAAGACACTTGTCTCTAATGCAATATATTGAATATGCCAACATGTCCCATAATTAGTTCACTGTTTTGTATGCCTCAACTGTGGCTCATGTTCGCAGGACATCAATTGCTTTAGTTTTGGACTGTATGACATCTCAGCATGGTTAGGTCAATTCTCAGCGTAGTTATATAATTCTCTATTCTTTATGGCATGCATATTTATCGAGTGGCTACCATTCTTTTCTGCTCCAACACAGTTGAAGAATGCAAGAAAATTAGCAGCGTTTAGTGTAGGTCATCCATTATTTTTGTTGTCGAAACATCTCTTATATTTACGAAAAAGTATTTACAAACAGTAAATGAAAAGGTGGAAGTGTATATACAATGTATCTTATATCAGTATCCCCTTCTGTAAGACTAGAAAAGCAGAAATAAAGTCTGTATAGGTTACCGAATATAAATATTGAGCATCTCTTATCAATAATTCACCCTCAATTAATAGCTAGTCGTGTACCTCATTACACGACACGGAGAAAAAAGTAGACAGATTACTAATTTTTTCCTTAAAAACAAACTTACAGATAATCTTCCTAGGGAAATCATAGCAGAGACGCTCAATCACTACCAAATCCCAATGAAGGAAGAGTTGACCAGATAGCTACAATTTCCAAACAAGGTTGCACACTAGTGAGCCCGGCATTGAAGGAGAACTAAATAGTGGTCCTGATTATCTTTCCAAATAGATTAGAAATGGTGTAATTTGTGTGCTCACTTGTCTTCTAGATCAACCGACACCCCATCTTGCATTGAGAGTTGGAGTTAATAGATTCTGCTAAAGCAACAAAGGTTAAAGCCTTTGTGGTTGACACTACTGTAACGACTGACCAAAGATCCACCCTGGATCCCTGCAAAATAGCCTCCATGTCGCAATGTTATTTTTCAACATGTTGGGCGAGGGATGAGCCCCCCCCATCCTTTTGGAATATTGTACTTTCCACCATACTTTGACCACAGGTATGATTGCATGATCTGCTCTAGATGCTAAAATTGAGTCTTACTAGGCAACCAACAATTGCTAGTTTAAAGTTTAATTCTTTAAAGGGTGCTAGCTCAATGGAAGAGCACCTGCTTCACAAGCAGGAGGTTGGTGGTTCGATTCCATCGTGCCCTGATATTAATAGGGAATGACAACGATCAGTTTTTGGTGACGAATTCTCTTTTGACCATCACCAATGAGCTTATGATGACATTTTTCGATCCTCACCAAAATATGAAATGGTGACGGTTAACGAACGCCACCATATATACGCATTAATAGTGATGACCATGAAAGGTCCATCACCATAAATCGTTGTTGTTGATATGAAATGGTGAGGGTCAATGTTTGTCATTATAGTCATTATTTGTGACGAACCTTGATGTCACCAATGAGCTTATCATGACATTTTTTGACCCTCACCAAATATGAAATGGTGACGGTCAATGAACGTCGCCATATATATGCACCAATAGTGACGGTCATGAAGGGTCCATCAAAAAAAATCGTTGTTGTCCATATGAAATGGTGACGGTCATCATCCGTCATTATAGTCGATATTTAAATGACGGATGTTGAATGTCAAGAACATACTTTATTGTATACCTTTGGTGACGTTCGATTTTTTAAATCACGAACTGGCTTGTCCATCACCATTGCTCGTAGCAAATGGTGGCGGTCGCAATCGTCATTATAAATCATTATTGGTGATGGACATGAATTGTCACCACAACACCTATACTTTCAGCGACGCCACCTTTGGTGACGTTCAGTTTTTGGTGACGAAGGCTCTTTTGACCCTCACCAATGAGCTTATGGTGACCATTTTCGCCCCTCACCAATGTGCTTTTTTCTTGTAGTGTTGTAAGAGTACACATAAAATATTGCAATTTTCCTTTATACGAGTCTATAATTCAAATTTTCTCATTAATGGTTTATAAACTGAGGCTAGCTGCTTGTAAGTTTGTCTTTTGACATGGCACATTGCAGCAGAGATTTACTATTTATAGATGACTTATATTTCCAAATGAAAAAGGATGCTTAGCTCAACATGTTTTTTTGTTGGTCAAACTAAAGTAAATATTTTACTTCAAAGTTCAGTGTTTTACAATAATTTAGTAGAGCTCTAGCATTAGGACCTCACCTACTTGAGCAAAGAGCTAGTTACTTTCTGGGCTCTCTGATTATGAAAATGGCTATGGATTCTTGTTTACATTCTCAGCCAAGACGAATATTTATAGGAATGATATAGATTCTGTGTGATATCAGAGCCAAAGTGGAGATGCTTGTCAATCTTATCTAGGGAGGGAAAATCCTATCTCCATGATGCACTATTCTCTATATTCATGTTTATTGATTAGTAATGGAACATCATGATTGAAATTTGAAAGTTAAATGAAGGCTTTCAGTCCTTATATGTATAGAATTTAAATGGAGACAAAGAACTAAAAGGAAAATTGCAATCTTTTATGTGTACTCTTACAAGGACTTGAAATGAGAAATGTAAATTCAAGTCTGTAATTCAAATTTGTAGATGAGTTGTGGATAACTCTCTATGGGCTATTGGACCTTTTTGTCATTTTAGATAGAATGAAAGAGAGAAATACTATTACTAAATGTTTTCCAATTTAATATTTGTCAATTACAACAGGTTCATATGACATTGAAATGGTTTGGGCCAAGATTTAGATGAAAATTTGCGTAGCAATTGCATAAAGGGGCATGATGCCATAGCTACACCAGAACTGAACTAGTATCCCACAGTCAGTAGCAAGGCAATCTAATTTCAGTCAGCTCAAGATAGCTTTGTAGCTTTTATGCATCTCTAATAAGTATCTACTTAATTCTGCAATATATTTGTCTCATTTTCTTCAATGTCTTCAGCAACTTGTTTGCAGAGGTGTTTGATTATATAGTTTCTTCCAATGTGTCTACCCTATTGGTAGATATTTTTGTATTCATATATACTAGAGGCATATGTATGTTATGGAATGACAGAAATGTTATTCTGAAATAGTGTTGAAATGTAAAATACTGAAAGATGTTAAGAAGCGAATTTATTTAGGCACGGGACAAGACAAATTGGTTCACTTCATAACTTTACACCAATTCATGAAGCAAATAGGGAATTAATGCTACTTGACCATTTTTTGATGACCTTTTCCAGGGATTCAAAATTCTGGACAAGTTTAGTTGAAATGGATAATTGTGACCACTTTTGTCAAGTTTCCAAATAAGTTGAGAAGTCTCTGATATGGGTCTAGAAACAACATCCTTTATACGAGTGGTTTATATGAGAAAATAAGTCCTTGTAAGAGTACACATAAAAGATTGCAATTTTCCTTTATACGAGTTTGTAATTCAAATTTTCTCATTAATGGTTTATAAACTAAGGCTAGCTGCTTGTAAGTCTGTCTTTTGGCATGGCACATTGTAGCAGAGATTCACTGTTTACAGATGACTTATATTTCCAAATGAAAAAGGATGCTTAGCTCAACATGTTTTCTTGTTGGTCAAACTAAAGTAAATATTTTACTTAAAATTTCAGTGTTTTACAATAATTTAGTAGAGCTCTAGCATTAGGACCTCACCTACTAACAAAACAAGAGGCAATGTGGATGAATGTCGCTAGTGGAAATGGTCTTAAGCACCCCCACAAATACACCAACAATTTGAGGGCAAGTATCAACTTGGATTCTAGGTATTGATTTCTGACTTCAATGAAAGGTTTGCAAAATAAAAGGAACAACAATGTCTACAGGTTTAACAACAACTGGGCTTAAAGCCACTGCCATTTTCAAGCATATTGGTAAGTACTCCGAGCATTACTCTTTCGTAGCTTTGCTTGACTGCAGAAACCTTGTTGGATACAACTTGTATAATCATATTTTTGGTACAAATTGCCAATTTTGTATATACGTTCATTTGTTTTGAATCATTGTTGGGTCTGCTTCATAGCTTTTATTTCCAAGTTTTTTATACAATGTTCAAAGATATAAGGTGCATTATAATTCTGATTGAGATATACTATGATCGATGGTAAAGTGCTTAAATGGACAAGGCAAAAAAATGGATTTGTAACCCAGGAACATTTCCTCTTTACTTCCACTATTGAGATTATCTTGCATATAGTAAAGATGAAGTTATACAACTAGAAATACAAGTTGCTTACATGCTTGTTAATGAGAAAAAAATTATGAGCAAGATGTACTAATTTTTGCGCTAATTTTACACAATAATGGGTGTTAGATATTGCACTGGCCAATAATAGAAATTTTACATGAAATAAAGGGGCATGGTTGCACTGGTTACTCTTCGGTGAGTATGGTTACCACCCAATAGCCCATAATTTTCTGATTCATGCCTTGTGTATCAATGTTAGAATGCAGCAAAAGAAGGCATGTTCATTTTTGTTACACTTGAGAGAGATTGGCCACCACATGACATCTCCTATGTTTATGTGTTTTGTATTGGGTAAAGCTTGGCATGATGCTCTCATGATGTGCATTGATGATGTTTCTTTGTATTGGGCTAATGTGACATTCCATATTTCCATTAGTATGTTTTTGCTCCATGATGCACATGAGGAGGAGAGAAAACATCAAGATCTCTTGTTGCTTTGGTTACTTTTGGGGGAGTTTGGCTTGTCCATCTTACATGGAGGAGATGGAGGATGGCGGCAAAGGGCCTTCGGTGGTTACTATTAGGAGAATATGGTTTGAAATATTTGCCTACCCATATAACTCCTTTCCTTATTCTTTTGCATAGTTTTGGAATGATGCTTGCATCCAACAAGGCTAACAGGGCTAAGGATGAGAGCATTTCAATGCTCAATAAAATTCATAAAGTGTGGGATGGAGTGATGTATTGTGAGATGGAGATTTTACTTTGTGGAAAGAGCCACTTTATTTTATGTATCTCATGTATTGATGATGATGTTGGACATCATATGGTTGTCACTTGGTGCTTCATGATGGCAGGAGGGCATCTAACTACATAGTTGGAGGTCATTCTATGCTCTCTTGAGATAAAACCTTGGAACCAAACATGTATGACACATTGCAGTTGTAGGTTTTAACCCTGAACATAAATTATCTACACACAAACCTTATAAAAAAAAAAAAACAATAGTGAGAGAATAAAACATAAAACACATAAACACATAAATTTTCCCCTGGATTCCAAATCGGGACGGCCAGCTTGATATTTCATTATATTCCTTTTAGTGTTACAACACATATATATACATGCCGAAGCATACATAAACCCAAATCAATTAACCCTGGATTAGAACATAACCGGGGGCCAAAAACCATCGTACCCCAAAACCATGTGCAAACTCATGCACAAAACATGGGTGGGTCCGCCTATGAGTGGTATCGCATACCAAATTTGTTTTGCCGGGCGCCGCCGGACTCCCGACAGCTACCGCCCCGTGACCCCCTTGCTGCGCCCGGCGCAACGTACAATGTGTGGGGCTAGTCTTGGAAAGAATATAACACATACCCAACATTCTCCCACTTGTTGTTTTCTTTCCACAGGGGGCCACAAGAGAGCTTAGTCATTGGGCCAATTCTTCAACACCCATTGTTTCTCTACACCAAGAGAACTTTTGAGTGCTCACAGACTTCGTCAATGCATCTGCAACATTCTTCAGAGTGTCCACCTTTACCAGCAACACCCTTTTAGCCTCAATCATATCTCTAACAAAGTGATATTAAACATCAATGTGCTTTGTCTTTGAATGATAAGCAGGGTTCTTAGCCAAGAAAATTGCACTTTGGCTATCACAGTCTATCCTTATAGCTTGCTGTACCAACCCCATACTTGAACACAATCTCTGCAACCAAATTGCTTCCTTGCTTGCATGAGTGGCCGCTATGTATTCTGCCTCTGTAGTTGAAAGAGCCACTATAGACTGTCTTTTACTCATCCAACTGACTGCGCCTCCAAATAGGCTAAACACATACCCACTTGTAGATCTTATTTGGTCCAGATCTCCAGCCCAGTCTACATCAACAAAACCATGAATGTCCAACATTCTTTCCAATCCTGGTCTTCCCTGGTAGCACAAGCCATAATCACTAGTGCCACGTAAATATCTGAAAACCCGCTTCACTGTTGTCCAATGCTCCTTCCCCGGGTTTGACATAAACCTGCTCAATACTCCCACTGCATGTGCAATGTCTGGTCTAGTACAGACCATTGCATACATCAGGCTACCCACTGCACTTGCATATGGAACACGGGACATATCCTCCTCTTCTTCTTGTGTCTTGGGACACTGTTCAGCAGAAAGCTTTGCACCTACATGAATAGGAACACTCACCGGTTTACTATCCTGCATATTGAACCTCTGCAATATAGTCTTGACATACTTCCTCTGGTTTAACCAGAGCTTCCTCTTTGCCCGATATCTCTTAATTTCCATGCCCAAAATATAGTTTGCAGCACCCAGATCCTTCATGTCGAATTTGGAGAACAGTTGGGTCTTCAAATCTTGGATAATTTCTTTGTCATTTCCAATCAACAACATACCATCCACATACAAGACCAAATAAATAACACGGTCACCAATTAATTTAAAATAAACACAGTGATCCTCCTTGCTTCTGGTGAAGCCAAGTCCCCGTATATAGGTATCAAATTTCTGATACCACATCCTTGGTGACTGTTTTAACCCATACAGAGACTTCTTCAACCTGCATACCAGTTCTTTCTTACCCTTCACCATAAAGCCTTCATGTTGCTTCATGTAGATCTCCTCTTCTAGATCCCCGTGAAGAAATGTTGTCTTCACATCCATCTATTCTATCTCAAAATAAAATGCAGCAGCAACAGATAAAAGTAATCTAATAGAAGTAACTTTGGCAACATGAGAAAAAATATCACCAAAATCAATTCCCGGCACCTGGGAATAACCTTTGGCTACCAACCGAGCTTTGTATTTCTCCACCTTTCCTTCTACATTCATCTTCTTCTTAAACACCCATTTGCTCCCGATGGGCTTCCTTCCAGCCGACAACTCCACCAAATCCCATGCCTCATTTTTATGCAAGGATTCCATTTCATCAACCATGGCCTCCTTCTAGAGTTTTCCATCCTCTGAATCTACTGCCTCCCTGACAGTTCTGGGATCATCATCAGTTATAGTTAAGGCAAAACCTGAATAGAAAGAAGATGGACTATACCTTTCTGGTTGCCTTCTTTCCCGAACTGATCTTCTTAAAGCTGGAGTTTGTGGCTCATCATCTTCTGAGTCTTCTTCTGTTGTAGAGTCTGATTCATCCTCCTTTAGCTCAAACTATATCTTCTCAGGTTCCTTTGGTAGGACTTCATGTTTAACAACATCTTTCACTTCTCTAAACACCACAGCTCGGCTGTACACAACCTTCCTTGTTTCTGGGTTCCAAAGCTTGTATCCCTTTAAACCATCCTTATACCCAATAAAGATGCACCTTTCAGATTTATTATCCAACTTGGTCCTTTTCTCCTTTGGAACATGTACATATGCATCACATCTAAATACCCTTAGATGTGAAAGAGAGGGTTTCTTACCAGTCCATACCTCATGTGGGGTCTTATCCTCTAATGCTGATGAAGGTGATCTGTTAACTAAGTAACATGCAGTCTCCACTGCCTCTGCCCAGAATTCTTGTCCTAACCCGGTACCACTGAGCATGCTTCTTGCCTTTTCCATCAGTGTTCTATTCATTCTTTCTGCAACTCCATTTTGCCGAGGTGTGTATGGAGTAGTCTTCTGCCGTGCTATACCACACTTCTTACAGAACTCTTCAAATTCCTTCTTGCAGAACTCCCCACCATTATCTGTCCTTAGTGCCTTTATCTTCTTCTCTGTCTGGTTTTCCACCAGAGCCTTAAATTCTTTAAATTTGTCAAAGACTTCAGATTTCTTCCTCAAGAAATATATCCATGTATTCCTTGAGAAGTCATCTATGAATGAAACATAGTACACAGACTTTCCCAGTGATGGAACTAACACAAGTCCAAACACATCACTGTGCACAAGTTCTAATATCTTGTTCGCCCTCTTAGCACCAGAAGGAAAACTCACCCGATTCTGCTTCCCATATACACAATGTTCACAGAAATCGAAATCCAGAGAGCAATTAGACATACCTTCTACCATACCATTTATATGCAGTATCCGAAGGCCCTTCTCTCTAATATGTCCAAGCCTTTGATGCCATAGCATGGTCTTTTCTCCAGAGACAGCTAGGCTTTCCGCTCCACTTTCAGGAACCATAGAACTGTTACACCCATCAATAATAGTGCTACCTTGTAGCTTGTACAGAGTTCCAGTCCGAACTCCCCGCATTAATACCAGTGCTCCCCGAACCATCTTGCATGCATCTTTCTCGAACACTGTTTTTACACCTGCATCATCCATCTTGCTTACAGAAATCAGATTTCTGGCCAATGTAGGAATATGCAGAACACCAGGAAGTGTTCTAATCCTTCCACCTTGTAGCTTTAGCTTGACCTTTCCACGTCCGACGATTCTGGCCTTCCTATCATCCCCTAGGAAGACATCACCATCATATTTCTCATACTCGCAGAACCACTCCCTATGGGGAGTGAAGTGAAAGGATGCACCTGAGTCAATCAACCATGACTCATGATCTACATGTGTATTTGAAGAAGAAGCTAAATACACATCCCCACCTTCATCTGAGGTGGTTTTTGCCTCTGCAGAAGGAGCATCATCAGATCCCTTTCCTTTCTCAGGAGCTTTAGATCTGCACTCCTTTTTGTAGTGCCCTTCCTTTCCGCATTTCCAACATACCTTTACAAAATTTCCAGGAGATTTAGATCTCCCTCTAGATTTGGATCTCCCACTCGAAACCTTATTCTTGTTTCTGTTTTGGGACCTTCCTCGTACAGATAAGGCATCTCCATTCTGGCCCTCCATATTTCTCCGTCTCATTTCCTCCAACAAGAAGGCTGAGACAATGTCATCAAAATTAAAAGTAGTTGTATTGCTACCTATTGCAATAACCAGACTGTCCCACGAATCTGGTAGAGAACACAACAAACTGATGCACTTATCTTCATCTGATATTTTAATATCAACAGATGACAGCTGACTTACCACAGTATTGAAGGCGTTCAGATGCTTTGTCACCGAGTCACAGATGACAACTTACTTATCACAGTATTGAAGGCATTCAGATGCTATGTCACCGAGTCTCCATCCTTCATCCTCAGGTTATACAGCTTTTTCCACAGGAACAACTTAGATTGGTACAAAGTCCCAAGTTTTTCCCACAAATTCTTCGCCGTAGCTTCCCCAAATACATTCAACAATACTGAATCTGAGACACACAACCGTATTGTGCTCTTAGCCTTCCGATCCAGTTTCTTCCAATCTTCATCTGACATTGTCGTTGGTTTAGTACCTGGATCTACCGTGATCCACTGATATTTATCCACCAGCAGATCCTCCATCTTGAGCTTCCACAACTCAAAACTCTGACCATTAAATTTCTCGATCTCTATCTTTCCGCCGCTCTCCATCTTCTTTCATCGCAAGAATTGATCCCACAGATCTCCCACTGAATAGGGTCTACCTCAGGCCCGAGCAAAAAACCCTCAGCAACAAAGGCATCCCCTTGAAGCCGAAACAACTCTGATACCAAATGTAGGTTTTAACCCTGAATAGAAATTATCTACACATGAATCTTATAACAGAAAATAAAAAATAGCGAGAGCATAAAACATAAAACAGATAAACACAGAGATTTTTCCCTGGATCCCAAATCGGGATGACCAGCTTGATTTTTCATTATGTTCCTTGTAGTGTTACAACACATATATATACATGCCAAAGCATACATAAAACCCAATCCATTAACCCTGGATTAGAACATAACTGTAGTTCCCTTGACCGGATCTACAAAATACCAGGGGCCGAAAACCATCGTACCCCAAAACCATGTGCAAAATCATGCACAAAACATGGGTGGGTCGGCCTATGAGTGGGACCGCACACCAAACAAATTTTCACTGGGGCGCTACCCCGGACCCCAACAGTGGGAGCTGCCCCCCCTTGTGACCCCCCTGCTGCACCCGGCACAACGTACAACACGTGGGGCTAGTCGTGGAAAGAATATAACACATACCCAAAAAAATTTCCACATCATATTTGGAATATTATAGTCCCTGATTTTCTTAATGAATTAAGTAAATAAAATGGTGGATGGAAGCACAATCCTCAATATGAATAAATATCCACCTTGTGTGTGTGAATGTGGATTAATTAAGTGTAGATCTACATAATAAGGTAGTTGAGAAACTACTAATATGAATGAAATTGGAGAACCTATCACATTAATGAGATAGATCATGAAGGTTGATTCAGTCAACTAAGATCTTGAAGATTTCAAACAAAAGATCATGAGACACTCATGAAAAAGTTATGGAGGATGATGTGTAAACAAAGTACACTTGATGGAGAAGTTGTACATTGCACCTAGACATGATGGTTGATTTGGTCAAACAACATAGTCCAACTTAGAGGATCTTGTCCACATACACTTCTTAGTCTAGATGAGGGCCAAGGATTGGGAAGGCTCAAATGTTATATAAAGAAGATGAAGGCAAGGATGAGGGCATGCTGATTATTCTTGATGTAAAGATCTTTTCAGATATGGAATTGTCATGTGACATTCCATTGCTTTCTTGGGTTGTTTAGCAGAGTTTGCAAGTGTTGTTTAGCACAGGATGTTACTAGTCAAAAATCCCACCTCTTTCTTATGGCAACTCTAGAAATATTTTTTTACTTCATTCTACATTAGGATTTAAGTACCACATCTCTTTTCCTACTTTTTGCAGAACATTCATATTCAGAACTTGCATATTTCTAAAGATCAGTTTGGAAGCAGGAAATTGTCTTCAGTAATTCAACTGGAGAACTGTTGAAGGATTATTCCTATCACCTTGGGCTTAAATATTAGCTTCCCAGAGCTTCATTGTAGATCAGGAATTAGGCAAAAATTTATTGACCTCTCAGCAGCAGTACTTCCTTCAGGAATTATGCTGTCTACCTTGCAGATCAAAAGGGAGGAAGGAAGTTTCTAGTATTTCAGTTAGAAATCATGTGAGGGATCATTCCCTCACATTTACATTAGTCTTACCATCATGCTGGAGTTTATTGTAGCATTTTTTAGCAGGTACAAGGCCTCTCTTTCCCTCAGAGCATAGTTTCTAGAGGCAGTTGTATTGCAATAGCTGCAATCGTCATTGGAGGATTTAGAAGCTAGATCCAGAGCTTCTAGGTCATAGATCTGAAGAAGGGATCTGACCTTCAACCATAGATCTGATCTGATAACATATTTCAGCCATCTATTTGTCAGATCTAGCTTCAGATCTACATTTCCCTGCAGATCAAGGATCAAATCCTAGGGAGGTGATTTTCCAAAGTTACAGATCTGGAAAATCCTTTCTGGGTTATCTTGGGAATCCATCACATTGGCCAGATCTTGAATCTTGGAATCATCTAAGCTTCAATTTTGAGTAGATATACATTTTCCTTTTCATCCTGCAACTATATGTTCATATTTTACTGAAAGGACAGCGCAGTATTTTCTTTAGTGCCTCTCCAATTACGTTGTACCTATTGCAGCATGTTTTCTGAGTGATTCTAGACCCACCTTTTGGCTAGATCTACTCACATTTTGTACATGGTGTAACTAATTCTTCTCCAATATAATAAAATGGCTCAGCTTCTCTGTTAATTCTAATGTTTCCTTAAGATTTATTGTTTATCTTGCAATAAGTTCTTATATTGTGTTAAGTATTACTGCATTCTCCCTTTTGGGATATTACAGTGGTATCAAAGCATGATCTTTGGCTTAGCTTGTGGACACTTCATCTTTTGCATCTAAAGAAGAAGTGGATAGATGAGATCTATCATGGAGGAAGAAAATTTTGCCACTTATTTCTGTAGATCTATGCAAGATCTCTCTAAGGAGGTCTATCAAATGAAAGAGGAAAGGTAGAAAGAAGGTCCAAGAAGAATATGTGATGAGGAAGGTCCTAGCACTTCCTATCAGCAAAGAAGAAAACTGGAAAATATTAGATCTCCTCGTAGATCTACTATGCCCAATTTCTTTGAAGAAGGTGAAGGGTGTAGAAATGAAGTTAGGAATGCACCTTAGACTCATGAGACTCTCAGTCGATATCTTGAAGAGTACAAAGCACAATCTAGAGCATTTAAGGAGAATCTAACTCTCATACAATTCTTCAAAATCAAAGAAGAAAGAGGATCCTATAGCAGCAATAGAAGAAAAAGGCATAATAGATTCTATTTGCCTACATTTGATGAACCTTCCTCAAGCACTGATAAGGCTTGGAGGAGAGAGTTAGATGCATTTTTCAGACTACATCCTGTAGCTGAAGGAGAGGCTGTCTAAATTGCAAAACTTTATCTTTTAGATGCAGCAAATGATTGGTGGTTTGGTCACATGGAGCATGCAAGGGTGACTAAATGTTCATATCTCTTTCATAAGTTGAGGAAGAATTTTGATGTGGAGAAGACAAATATGTGCTACAAAGAGACATTTCCTAAGAAGGGGGTTGTCAATCTTGTCACTCTAGGCAATAAGTCACTACATTCACCACCAGCTGCAGAAGTACTTGCATCCAGAGAAGAGACTCTTGAATATTTGCAATATATTCTTGAGCTCTTAACATACAAATTCCCATGCATGATTCAAGAGATACATGAGGGGGAGGAGGATAATTCCAATGCTAGTACACTTGGAGAAGAGTATCCATCACTCTTACTAACAGTTGGAGGCACTATTGCCCCGGTTGGATGAACTCTTGTGTTTTGTCAAAAGGTTCCCACATATTATTTGATCCAAGGTATGCATACACATTCATCACCTATTGTTTAAGTAGATATGATTGAAACTTATGGGGACATGCCATCAGGGCCAATGCATAATCAAGGGTTAGAACATAGTGCTGATTTGAAGCAACAACATGTCACAGTGCAGAGGACCCTTGATCTAATCAAGGAGGAGATGAAAAGCTATCCCAGTTTTTCATGGATGAACTACATTCAACCTCTTGAGTGGAAGTGTAGATTTTTAGAAGAAGGGATGAGCATAATCCTTTGTACAATGAATAGTTATGAGATCAGTATTGTATATTTCTTTGAGACAGTTAATGTATTAAATTGCAGATCTACAACATTGTCACTTAGAAGCAGTGATAATGACGAGGCCCCATTATTCTTGGAGCATTCTGAAGGTAGCTTCACTCATGAAGCAATGGAGATAAAGATGATAAGTGGTAGACATCTTGAGATGAGAAACCTTTTCTCATTTCTAGATCATGGAAAATTTTAGGGGCTAATATTCGCAGGTGGGCTAATATTCCATACTTTTTCCAAAAAAAATATTCATCAATTTCCATTTTTCTAAAAATTAATTCATCCAAATTTTATAGTGTAAAATTATTTTACCTTAAAATTTTCCAATATTATATATTGTATAATATCAAATAATTACAAATCTGAAAATTTTTACAAAAAATGTCATCAAAAATTTTAAAATTTGGATATTAGGGACTGGTAAAATTTGCCAAAGTTTCTAAACTTTAAGATAAACTTCCACCCTTAAAATTTTCCCTATTCTAGATGACCCTTTCTCAATGAGCATATCACAGCTCAAAGAGAAACTTCTACCTACAACAGATCTAGAACCTCATTGGTTTTAGAAGGCCATGGATGAGAAGAAGGTCTCATTAAGAGGTCTCATTGGAGGTGCACTTCAACATTTCATGGAGTGCAAAGTTCTTCATCAGTTTGGGGAAGATGGTATTCTACAAAGGGAGGATACCATGATTATGCAGCACATCACCCATCTTCCATATTGGGGTGAGTGGATGAGGAAGATAAGCAAGGGGTTTCATGACCACTTGCAGATTTATATGGGCCAGCAAGCTTGGTTATGTTGGTTTCCCTTGGGAGGTTCTTGTCACTACCCAAAGGCTCCTATTTCTTTGATCCATGCCTTGAGGAACACGTATGAGATGAAGAAGGAGGCATGGATGTGTTGGATGCTCTTGGGTGAGTATGTTACCACCCAATAGCTCATAATTTCCCGATTCATGCCTTCTATATCAATGATAGAATGCAAAAAAATAAGGAATGTTCATTTTGGTTTCACTTAAGAGAGATTGGCCACCACATGACATCTCCTATGTCTATGTGTTTTGTCTGGGGTAAATCTTGGCATGATGCTCTTATGATGTGCATTAATGATGTTTCTTTGTATTTCAATGATGTGACATCCCACATGTCCATTAGTATGTTTTTGCTTCATGATGCACATGAGGAGGAGAGAAGATAGCAAGATCTCTTGTTGCTTTGGTTTCTTTTGGGGAGTTTGGCTTGTCCATCTTACATGGAGGAGATGGAGGATGGCAGCAAAGGGCCTTACTCCGATGGTTTCTCTTAGGAGAATATGGTTTAACATATTTGTCTACCCATATAGCTCCTTTCCTTCTTCTTTTGCACAACTTTGGAATGATGCTTGGATCCAACAAGGTCAACAAGGCTAAGGATGAGAGCATAATAATTCTCAATCAAATTCATGAAACAAGGGATGGAGAGATGTCTTGTGTGATGGAGCTTTTCTTTACTAGAAAGAGGTACTTTATTTTATGTATCTCATGTATTGATGATGATGTTGGACATCATATGGTTGCCACTTGGTACTTCATGATGGAAGGAGGGCATCTATCCATACAGTTAGAAGTCATTCTATATGTTTTTGAAGGAAAACTTTGGAACCAAACATGCATAACCCATTGCAGAAAATGGAGGAAGCCTTCCTTATGTGGATGCCATTTGGAGGGTAAAAGATGGCTTTGCATCTACTTTTGGACTTTCTTGAGGACAAGCAACATTTTTCCGGCGGTGACTGTAATATTCCCAAATTTCCACATCATATTTGGAATATTAGAGTCCTTGATTTTCATAATGAATTAAGTAAATAAAAGGGTGTAGGGACCCAAAACCCTCAATATGAATAAATATCCACCTTGTCTATATGAAAATTGCAGATTTATGAAGATCAATTTGGAAGGAGGAAGTTGTCTTCAGTACTTCAGCTGGAGAACTGGTGAGGGATTATTCCTATCACCTTAGGCTTAAATATTAGCTTCCTAGTGCTTCATTGCAGATCAGGAATTAGGAAAAAATTTATTGACCTCTCAGTAGCAGTATTTCCTTCAGGAATTACGCTATCTATCTTGCAGATCAAAAGGGAGGAAGTAAGTTTCTAGTATTTCAGCTAGCAATCTTGTGAGGGATCATTCCCTCACATTGCCATCAGTCTTACCATCATCCTAGAGTTTATTGCAGCATTTTTCAGTAGGCATAAGGCCTCTCTTTCGCTCATAGCATAGTTTCTAGAGGCAATTGTTTTGCAACAACTACAATCATCATTGGAGAATTGAGAAGCTAGATCTAGAGCTTCTAGCTCATAGATATGAAGAAGGGATCATCCCTTCAAGCATAGATCTAATATAATAACATATTTCAGCTATCTATTTGTCATATCTAGCTTTAGATCTGTATTTTCTAGCAGATCAAGGATCAAATCCTAGGGAGGTGATTTTCCAAAGTTACAGATCTAGAAATTCCTTTCTGGGTTATGTTGGGAATCCATCACATTGGCCAGATCTTGAATCTTGGCATCATCTAAGCTTCAGTTTTGAGTAGATCTGCATTTTCCTTTTCAGACCGCAACCATATGTTCATATTATGCTGAAGAGACAATGTAGTATTTGCTTCAGTGCCTCTCCAGTTACATTGTACCTATTGCAACATGCTTTCTGAGTGATTCTAGACCCACTTTTTAGCTAGATCTACTCACATTTTGTACATGGTGTAACTGATTCTTCTCCAATATAATAAAATGGCTTAGCTTCTCTGCAAATTCTGATGTTGCCTTAAGATTTATTATTTATCTTGTTGTAACTTCTTATATTGTGTTAAGTATTACTGCATTCTCCCTTTTGGGAGATTACGCATGGGCGTAGGGTAAAGTGGGATGCGGGGCCCGTATTTTAATTATTAAAGGTTAAGGGCCTTGATTATAAGGTTTTGGGGCATATGGAAATGGAAAGGGTGGAGGTATAGTTTCATATGGGGAGGGGATAAAGGATAGCGAAAGGTTGGGGTTTTATGGGTGTGAGGAGCTGGGGCTTAAAAAAGAGATTAGGGCCTAAATTTTTGCAAAAAAAGCCAATTTTAAGCCTAGAAAATGCTTTTATGCACAATTTTAAGGACCTGATAGGTTTTAGACTTAGCTTTAAAACAATGTAAAAGGAAGCTTTTACATTTTTTAATTATTTTTAGAAGAAAAATGATGAATGAAGGGGTTTTTTGAGGGTTTTGAGGAAGGGAGAAAATGGTTTTTTCAGAGGAAAAAGGTCATGAACGAGGGTGAAGGTGAGGTGATGAAATGAGGCAAATAGGCCAAATGAGGAAAATCCCTTTTTGTAGCAGTGGGGTAAACTTTAGGAGGCAGAGAGAGGAGAAGATTAGTGAAGAATTTTGACTTAGGATAATGAAGGCATTGAGATTTCCAGAACTCACAATATTTATCAAATCCTGTTTCTAGAAATCTAGGATCATAATTTATTCATATTTTAATATCAGAAAATTTACTGATGAATAACATTAGCAACCATTCATCCCAATGTGGATGATGGATCTCATTCTACAAAAACTTGGCATCCTCCCTTTGTAGGACACCAAACTCCTCAAACTATTGAAGAATTTTTCACTCCATGATATTTTTAAGTGCGCCAATAATGAGATCTCTCCATGAGATCCTTTTCTCATCAATGGCTCTCCAAAACCAAGAAGGTTCTTGATCTACTATAAGTAGAAATTTCTCTTCGAGCTGTGAGATGATCATTGAGAAAGAGTCATATTGAAAGGGGAAAATTTTTCCCATCTCAAGATGTCTACCATCTATCATCTTCTTCTCCATTTCTTCATGAATGAAGTTGCCATTTGATTGTTGCCATAAGTAATGGGTCCTCTTCTTCTCATTGCTACTTATTAATATTATTGCAGATCTGCAAGGTGATACATGTGCTATCTCAAAGCAAGGCACAATGCTGAACTCATAGCCAATCATTATACATAGGATCATGCTCATCCTATTTTCTAAAACTCCACATTTCAACTCAAAGGGTTGAATGTATTTCATCAATGAAAAACTAGGATGGTTCCTAATCTCTTCCTTGATTAGATCAAGGATCCTCTATGAAGTGATATGATGCTGCTCCAAATCAACATGTTGTTCTAACCCTTGGTCATGTAATATCCCTGATGGCATGTCCCCATAAGCTTGAATAAGAGGTATTGAAAAAATATGAGATTAAAGTGGTGGCATACCTTGGATCAACTGATGCATGGGAACCTCTTGCAAGACCAAAAGATTTCTGCCAAATGGGACAATGGTGTCTCCAACTGCTAGTAATAATGATGGATACATCTCTACGAGTGTACAGGCACTGGTATTTCTCCCCTCATCATCATGCATCTCATCAATCATGCATGGGGCTGTTGACGGGAAAATATGTCCGGCCAACAGTAGGGGATCTCCCCGGTAGAAAGTCCCAATTAGACTTTGAACCGTTTGGAATAGGGATCCCGTCCGGGGTGTGGGTCCAGCTACCGCTTAAATGACTTTCTCTTCGGTCTCGAAGAACCTGATTGAATCTGCAGACATACACTTATTCTCATGGTACAGAATACATGACTGATGTATCAAACCGATATATAACACTGTGCGTATCAAGGTAATGAACAAAATGCATACGCCCGGGAAGTGTCGTTAGCAACACATCTATGGGGTAATGCATGCAAGATAATCTGACCACTAAAGAAACAGTTCTTTGTGGCAAGGATATCCCTTAACTTTCCGAAAGATGCAATGAAATGTTAATAAAATAGTTCATTAACATTCATTATAAGAACAAATGGTAAACTTGAGCACCATCAAGCACAATCACAGATAGCTATGAAGTACGAACGATACTATTAAGAAAACAACTTCATTAATCATACGATATTCTGAAACTATACGCAGAATACACACAGTTTTGTCACAGCTTAACACATCATCCAACAAAGGGGTTTTTACAAGTATCCGTATTACATAAGTGCAAGAGTATGACCCTTCAATTACAATGCAATATTTCTCTTCAGTCCACAAAAGAGAAGCCCCCTAACTATGTGCCCCGCAGGGGTATTTATAGATTCAAGAAACGCCCTTTAGGCTTTCCGACGCTTCGACTTCCCGACGGTTCAGCTTCCCTGCGACCTTGGCCGAACATGCGACCTGCGACTTGCGGAGTTATTGCGACCTGCAACTCAGATGCCGGTGCGACCTGCGACCTGGGCGTATGCGCGACCTGCGACCTGGGGACGGTCGCGACCTGCGATTGAAAAAAAACTTAGCTATGGAGGTGGCCGACTAATTGAGAGGTCTGGAGCGTCAATTTTATTCCCCTTGAGGAAATCTCGCCAGGTCTGGTAATCTGCTGCTATAGGGGAGACTAGAGGGGTTTCCTCTTTTAATCGGTGCATACATTCCAGGGCATTTGGTATCAGAGTTTCCTTCTTCTGGGAGATCTGGATTGAGAGGGAGGCAAGCTTGGTATAGATTTGTACTGGAGTGACAAGCAACCGATTTAGGTTCTCTTGTGACGCCTCAAATTCTGGTTCGGCAGCAGCTTGTCTCACAGGTTGCAGAAAAGACTGAATTTCCTGATCTACTTGCTCCCAGTCTTTAGTTTCGTCCAGTGCCCCCAACGATGGAATGTGATGAAGAGCATTCATGGAGTCTATACCACTGATCAGGTGATTATATGTAGACATCACTTTGTCCAAATCTTTGGCCAGCTTGTCTTTGGACTGCATCTTCATCCGGATTTGTACTTTGGCGTCTTGTGTGTGACTCCAATCCTTCCTAGGCACATTTTCGGGAGCTTGATGGTACTGCGCTGTCCAGTTTATCATTCTGTCCAAAGCTACCGAGGCCTCCTTGAGCTGCTCATGCTTCTCTTTGGTTTCCGCTTGTGCCTCTACCAATGGGGCCACTGTTTGTTTTAGGGTGAACATTTCTCTATATACTTGCCTCATGGTCATTTCCAATACATCACATTCTCTCATGACTGCCAGTGGGAATTCATTGACTTGGGAAGGCTTACTTTGGAGCTGTCGCACTTCACTCTCCAGTACTGATTTCTCCTGTTCCGCTGCTTTTAGCCTGTTTTGTAGGGAAATAGTCTCCCTGCTCATTCTAGTGACATTTTCCTCCGTAGCCGCGGCAAAAGCGGTACCTGCTGATGCTATCATTACAAGGTTAGTCCTTGTATCCAGGACTATGTCCTTTTCAGTGGTGACCGTAGATATGGCGGGATGGATTTGCGCCAAGGATTTTCTTTTCTCTTGCCGCATTTTGAAGGAGAATTGGTCAAATGTCAATCTAGTCAGGTCGAAGACCTCTTCTTCTTGTTCTCCGGGAAAATCGTCACCAGAGAGGATACTTCTCGTGCCACTCGGAGGAATCTCCAGGGGAGATATGTCGATGTCCTCTATTATTTCATCCTCTTCATCCCGTCTTTGTTCTTTTCCTTCCTTCTGTTGCCGGCGCTCGGCTTCCGCCTTGTCATGTTCCTCCTTCTTTCTGCGCTCTGTCTCTACCTCTGCTTCTCTTTCAGCTTTTCTTTTTCGTTCTGCTGCGGCAGCTTGGTCTGCCTTCTTTTGACGTTCGACTTTGTCAAGTTCTTCCTTAACTGCTTGTTCTGCCGCCGCTTGTGCTTCCTTTTCCTGTCTTTCCTTTTCCTCGGCCTGTTTCCTTTTCCGCTCTGTCTTTGCATCTTTTCTACATTTCTCTTCATCCTCCTTCATTTTCTTTTCCTCTTCCTTCTTGGCCTGGGCCTCTACTCCTCTTAGCTGATCCAAGGTGTCAGGTCCTGTACCGGTCCGGGTTTTCTTATCTCGAGAGGAAGAAGAGCCTCCCAGTTTATGGCTCCTGTCTTCTAAATTTTGGTGATCCTCTTCTTCTCGGTCAGAGTCAATCCCCGGAGCTAGTTTCCTGTCTGCGTTGTACCAGTTTCTTTTCTCGTCCTCTGCCGGGCGTTCCACATGCTGATAGCTCCATTTAAATTTGGCCCTCTTACAGTGCTCAGGAACTATCTTGACTGGGTCATATGTTCGGTGCTCCAGATTTCTAAAGTGATAAACTTTTATCCCTTCCCCTTTAGCCCCTACTTCTCTGAAGTCCTTGACTGTATAAGCACCTATGGTGAGGGGTAGAGCGGGCCAAGGTTTCTTCTTTCCTTTGGAAAGGACACTGGAGAAACCCGAGGTCATCTGGAAACATACCTCCTGCATAAGCACCTTATCGGTAATAAACCTAGGCAGAGCATGTGGTGCTTTGAGTGTGCCAAATACTCGGATGATTGTATATTTAGCGAATGGAAACCAGTGTGCCACCTGACCTAGTGTCTCCATCGCTCGCCAAGACATGCAGGGGGTGTCTTGACCAAATAGCTTCCCGTAAAGGGCGGGAATGAATATCTGAGAGATTTGCTCAATATCTGACTTGTACCTGGATTCCCAGAATACCTTGGTCTGCAAATGGATTGCTTGGGTCTGCGCGGAGTTGTAGTTATGTGGCCATCCCTCAAAATGCAGCTGGGTACAGACAGCATCTAATAGATACGAAGCCATATAAAACTCCGACGGCGTTCCTTCATCTGGGGCTAAAGCTGAAGCCAAATTCGTTTGCATTGAGCCCATTAACATACCAGCCCAATTGAAACGGGTGTCGTACACCGTTACATATTCCATTATAGTTGCCCATGCGTCGTTGAAAGTGGTGGCGTCCGAACGTCCGTACAATCTGCAAAGCATGGCGGCCACTAGTTTATACACTTTCCTCAGACCGGCCACCGGGTACTCCTGGTCTTTCTTGACTTTAAATTTGTCTGGTTCCGCCCACCATTTCCTGATTGTATCAACCACAGGTACTTCATGGGCAGAAGCCCATCTCGGGGTGAAGTTTTCGTCAGGTTGGGGCAGCGAGTAGTAGACCTGGGCTTCTGAGCCCTCCAATGTTGCGAAAGCTTTACCTTCGCTATCTCAGATTACGAACCTCCGGGGATCCGTTTTCTGTATGATCCAGTCTAATATTTATGGGCACAGGAAGTGTTGAGCCTCAAAATTGTGCTTTCCTTCACCTCATTTTACCTCATTTTCCCTTTTCCATTTCTATCTTAGACCCAATTGATCAATAAATATAGTTAAAATTACTTCTAGAATGATTTACATGACTGACTTGTTAAATTTTGTGATTTTTTCCATTGTTAAGCATTTTGACCAGAACTAGCTGTAGAATGCAGACATTCCGTAGCTAACCGGCGATTCTGTAGCTGCCTTCATGTTTGAGTATGTTCCAGGTGGCCTCTTGAGAAAAACCGCATATGAGCATGATCCACGTCATGTCTATATGGTTCGTTGCTCATCATGGAGGAAGAAATGAATTCTGGGTATGGTTTTGAACATGGGGAACACATTTAGGAAGGAAGACTTCTATTAGGACTGTCTCAGTCCAGATGTCTCTTCTTCTTCACATAGCCACTTCAAAGAATCCTAACGTGATTTGGATAAGGAAAGACAGTGTTCCTGAATTATTGTAATTATTGTTACGTGCATTTGCTTTATAAACTCTTGGGAGACCGAGAGCTATGGGGGAGATTTTATGTTAGATTTGCTGCTAGATTTTGTTTAAACTCTGTGTTACATTCCTGAAAACGCAGAGTGTTATGTTCAAACTATTGCATCGTTAATGGAGCAGACAAAGTTATTTTGAAGGCGTGATTTAATTTGGAGTTGAATTCCGTCAAGTGGTAGAGGGTCCCTGCCTCTTGCACGGATTTATTTTGCGTAAATTAGATAAGTTTTCCTAGCTTCCTTTATGTTTTGCATTTGAATTGGTAGTTGTTTTTTTAGCTACTGTAGTCGTATTCATTCTAGCTCTTCCACAAGAAGACACTCTTCCAACAGATTAAAACGATGAATGTTGAATGACTATAGTATTGTAGGATTAGGAGTTGAATTTATAGTTGTTTTAACTAGCTACTGTAGTTATATTCATTCTAGCTCTTCCACAAGAAGACACTCTCCCAACAGATTATAATGATGAATGATGAATAGCTATAGTACTGTAGGATTTAGTTGTAGTTTTTGTTATTCACTATCACAGTTACACTTGTTCTAATCACTCTTCCACAAGAAGAAACTCTTCCAAGAAATTCTTAAGAAGTTCAAGACATGACCGTGATAATGAATGATTTAGTTGTGTGTTTGTACTAAGTATCATCTCTGTTCTTGATCTTAAACGCTTGCCCAAGACATCATAATGACGAGTAGGGTATGGATGTGATAACTTAGTTTTTCATTTGTTTTCAGTCCATTTGCTTACAATTGCACTCAATTACACAGTCAGAATTGTTCTACCCCTTCCAAAAGAAGGAACTCTTCCAAAATATCACTAATGATGAACAAACAGATTGTGTAACTTCATAGAATAATGCATGTTAGTATAGTTAGAATGCTCCGGAGTTTCATTGCATTTAATTCATGTTCAGTTACTTTGTTTCAAGTTTGATGATGACTTATAGTCCAGCATTGTTCTAGATTAGTGGCATCTTAGGTTCATTCTTAGATTAACTCATTGCACTTGCACTTCATATTCAAATTGTCTTCCATTGCACAATAAATTACTTCAGTTGTTAGGATTAACAAGACAGCCTTCATTATTCACAAACTTCTTCCTGTTCTAAAATTCCTAATTGATCTATAACCATATGAACATAAGATAACACCATTCTAAGGCCTGAAGTATCTCTGCAATTTCCTCATCATTTTATAAACAGAGCTCTTCCTCAAAAGACTACTTTAGAAAGAAATCAAAAACTCTTTGAGTAAAGGTTCTGTGATATTCAATTAAATTGCAGAATAGAACTAAGAATTAGTCATAGAATAAAAGAGCTTAGAACAAAATGTTGCATCATGGTAAGATTAGTGTTTAACTGTTTAGTTAGAGGATTTGCATATTAATGATCATTTCTCAAGTTTAGTTTGTGTCATTTGCCTAAAAAGTCATTATCAAGCTTTTTCTTTTATTTAGTCATAGTTCAGATTCTGCTTCAGTGTTTCCAATTGCATTTACCATTCCATACATTAGGCTTAACTCTGTTTTGACCACCAACTCCTTTCCATTAGTTTTCTAGACATTTCCATTGTGAACATAAAAATCACCAAAAGACCAAAAACATCATAAATCATCACAAAAGACCAAAAACATTACAAAACACCACACACAACGCATTAGGAAACAAGCACCTAGGTACATATGGTACACTTCACTTCAGCAGTTTACAAATCCTGGTTGACAATTAAATGAGCTCAGCTTAGGAGACTAGATTGAGACCAAACATTTTGGCGCCGTTGCCGGGGAAGTGAAAACTAGGTAACCTTTGTTTCTTAGCATCCAAAAACAATTTTATGCGTAGGGAGAGAGATTCAAGGGGAAGATTTATAAGCAGCAGAAGCAGAAGTTTGATTTCTAGAACACCACTTGTTTCATCTAGACCTAGAACTAGTACACCTTCAACTCAAACCCATCTTCCATCCTTTACTGATCCTGGACTTCTAGAAGATCTAAGGTCACCTATTCCATTAGAGAAACCTTCCACTTCATCCATTGAACCTGCCATAGAAGAGGATCCAAAAACTTTTTTTGAGGATACAAACCTTTCTACTTCCACAGGAGAGTCAACCATGGCAGAAGAAGGAGGAGGAGGAGTTGTTAATGGAGAACACACATTATTTGGAGGAGGTAGAGGTAGAGGTAGAGGAGAAGGAGGTAGAGGTGCAGATGGAGGAAGAGGTAGAATAGGAAGCTCTTTTGGGTTCTCTATACTTGATGAAGAAACCAATACAACCATGAAAAACATTTCACCTTCTGTCCTTCCGAACTTCTATGGACTTAAAACTGAGGATCCTGAAACTTTCTTATTCGAATTTGAAGTACTGTGTAGGACTTATGACTACCTTCAAGATGCCCAAAAATTGAAATTATTTCCTTCAAATCTGAAAGGAGCATCATTGAAGTGGTTTATGAGCTTAAGCAGTAGTTCCATTAGGACATGGGAAGACATGAAACAAGCATTTCTAGAGAGATACTTGGATTATTGTATGCCGGTTAATCATAAGGAAGAAGTGTTCAAGATGTTATTCCATACATTAGGCTTAACTCTGTTTTGACCACCAACCCCTTTTTATTAGTTTTCTAGACATTTCCATTGTGAACATAAAAATCATCACAAAAGACCAAAAACATCACAAAACACTACACACAACGCATTAGGAAACAAGCACCTAGGTACATATGGTACACTTCACTTCAGCAGTTTACAAATCCTGGTTAACAATTAAATGAGCTCAGTTTAGGAGGCTAGATTGAGACCCAACACTCTGATACCAAATGTTGTGAAAACAACTCTAAAAATAGAAGAAAAGAGATATCAACACCTTATAAATAAGCCACTTGGAGGGGGCAACCTCCAATACATTACATGAATGAACAATTCTTGGATGATACAAATGAAGAAACCTGCTTTCTATATATAGGAGTCCATGGGGCCACAATGTAATCCTAGCCGACCTAAAAATAATAATGTAAGGGCACAATAATAACAATATTGGGGTTACAGGGGTACAACAATAAAAATAAGGGGGGCTACACTAACATAATAAGGGACTACACTATTAATATATGGACTTAACACTAGTCCCTTGCACCAGTAGTCATTTTGATTAGTTTATACTTCCTTCTTATCGACTACTACAACCATTTTCCAAGAAGGAGGTAGTACCTTGGATGACTCCTCATCTCAATACTATCATCCCCAGATGGAACTATGGGAATCATCATTGCCCATTGATGCCATCGATCCTCTTGAAATTTGACTTCAAGATAATATTTCATGTCAATATGGTATCATACTTCATAACCGTTCCACTATGTTAGAATCTGCTAAAGACCTGTGACTTGATAAGCATCTCTTTCAACAATGATTACATGGGAAGGTCCCAAACAGTCAAATACCCATGCATAAAATTAGAAAATGTTCTAAAAAAATGTGCCATACCAAAATTTTTCATGTGGACACCACATACAACTTTATTTCAAATAAAAACACCGCTGGGGGTGTCAGAAACTATCATCATCAACCATCAGCAATAAACTACCAAAAGTGGCATTAAAATAACCATTATCTATCATATAATCTTAACTAGTCGAAACATCACGAGCATGGGACATGCCCACCTCGTATACATATTTTATTCAATATATCTCTTGCAGGTTTCCAACAGAGCATGGTGTCTTTTTTACTCAAGAAAAGGAGTCTCCCAACTCTGTTCCAAAGCAAGTTACTCTCTCTCTCTCTCAAAAGGATCACACAAAAAAGAAACCATAATGTATTTCAGTTATAAAATTCTTCCTAGACCTCATACAGTAGGGGGAAATTGTTAACACTGGAAAATAATACGTGAAAAAGACATTCAAAATGTTAAGCAGAAGGTACAAATAAAGTTTTCTAGAGGAGAAATACATTAGGAAGAGCCAAAAAAATTAATTCTTCCTAAGGTCAAAGGAAAAATTTATGGACCGTGCACACGAAAGAACACTTTTTGCACACAGTGCAGCTTTTTCTTCGATAATCGCGCATTCGTGGGGATGAAAGAATGTTACCATCCCAGACCACTTGGCACCCTTGTTTAAACATATTCTCACCAAGTACAGTCATCTTTGAGCCACCTTGAGGATTTAATTTAGCACATAAAGGAATCATACCTCCACTCTTGTGTCACCATCCATCTTGGGCCAAGAGAAGGAGGGAGAATTTGAAACTGGTCTATGAAAGCCATCCTTTAGAATAAGAATCAGAGACACATTGTTATGCTAGACAAATTTCTCCATAGAAAATCAGCTTCTGTAGTCTAGTAGCAAAGGCATTGGAAGGAATTAATTGTTGGCCACCCAACATCTCAGTCCAAGAGAGAGGATTTCACGACATGTTCTTCAACCTACCATCCTTTCAGAGGGAAGAAAATCTTGCTGAAAAATTGAGGAAAAGAGACCTCCTTTTCTTGGATATTTGAGCTCCATAGCTCAAAGGATCCACTACAAGAAATTTATCATTATATCTTCTATTACCACCAGAACCTAATAAATGGAGAAGCTCTCCATTTTGAGTTATTAGTGTGTTTGCATGTTGTTTTCTTTTGTTTTTTTTTTATATTTTTTATATAGTATGCTATGTTTCCTCTCTAGCCTAGCTTATTACATGTTGAACTTGTTCCACTAATGTTTAACAAACCATTTTTATATGTGACTCCTACGTATGTAAGCAGTCAGCCTACTAATAAAAGTGTATTTCATATGCCCATGCACCTAATACACTACCACACCCACACTACATTAATCATGAGAGCATACTGATACTTGACAAAAGAGTCACAAACTATGCTACTATATAGCTATCCCACTTTCTTTTCTAGTATTCACATTGTTGTGTTTGATTATAGTATGTTTTTCTTTTATTTTTATTGGAATAATGTTCAAGGTATTTGAAAACCATTGTCTCCTCAAAGTTGTAGGATATTTTGTACAATTTGTTAAATAATATGAACATGTATTTGTAGTAAATAACTCAAAATCAAGCTAAGGCCATCCATGAAATCACTCCTACACATTACAACAATTTGAAATATGAAAAATACCAAAAATATCTTTTATGTCATGGGATTTATTATATGAATGAAATGTTCATTATTATGCAAAAATGATGTAGTATCTACATATCCTTTTTTTTAACTTAATTAGTATTGTAGCTAGTCATTAGATATTTTTAAAAGGTTTCTAGTATTAAAATTTTTAGAATGTTTTTTATTGTAAAATATTGTATCCAATAGTAAGAAAGGAAAGCTATGACCTATGAGTTTCTATTTGGTTCTCATTCGTATTTTTTCTTATTAGTTTAACATGGTATGAAAGAAGGCATAATAATATTCACAAGGTGGATACGTAGATAATGAAGGAGGAGATCTGAGGGCATGAATATGAGGGTAGATCTAAGTCTAAGAAGAGAATATATGTGATTGGCAAGGAGAACCCTAATTTCATGATTAGTGTTTAACAAGACGAGGGCCAAGTTTTGAGAGTGTGAAGACTTGTAAATATATTGAATGAGATATTTCTTTGATATATCATTCCTAGGAAAGACTAAATCTCATAAGAAATGTTAAACTTATGGAAATCATAACCATGAGCTTGAACTAGAAAAGCACTTAATCAATTTGTTTAGATTTTCTATGTTAGTCCTAAAATTTTCTAGAAAGTTATCTAAATTGTCAAATCGTGTATCAAATAGTAAGAAAGGTATGCCATGTCCCATGAGTTTCTAATTGGTTCTCATTCCTATTATAGTATATGATTTTTTGGAATGGTATTTTATGATCTTTGATGCACATACACTCAATTAACCTATTGCAGAGTCAGTGGAGTCTGACTTCAGGAAATTGTGGTAGACGTGCAATCGATATTATTGAAGATTGATGTGGTTTTTTCCAAGTGTGATAAAACCAAACAGCATCATTTTATTACAAATATAGTTCAAATCATGATGATTTGTTCTTTAGTAGATAGATAACCATGTAAAATAAATTTAATTTGGTTTATTGCTAGGATTTTTTTAAAGTTCTTTATGATCGTATTACAGAGTTTAAAAATAAAAAGAAACAAAAATCTCTCTTGGCATTATTAGTTTTGGTGAGATTAATTAATCATGTGAACCGTGAAAGTTGGTATTTAAGCCTTTTTCAATGTTAAAGATATATTCTCTAGATCGATGGTTATATGTACGTCTTTTACAGGTAATATAAGGAAACATAGACAAATTCTTGTTGGCAAGAACTATGAGTTCTAGTTTATGAGAATGGATGTGTTCGTTCAAGTATACAAATATTCAGAACTAGTGGAGAATGATTTTTTAGAGCCTAATTAAGAAATTATGTTGGACATCTCTAATGCAAAGAAAAATCAACTCGAAAAAATGAGAAAAAGAAGAGAAAAAAGCCAGCTTTTTCTTCTAGAGTTTAGTAGATGACTAAATTTTTCACAAGATAATGGGAGCATCCAGTGTAGAACACCCCTTTAGATATAGCATATTATACTAGTTAGAAAATGCAGATATTAAAGGTAAAATTTAATACATTAAAGATGAAGGTGATAGATATCATTGACTAGTTCATGACCAGAGTGATGGGAGTTGTAAATCAGCTCAGAAATTATGGAAATATGATTCAAGATCATAGAATTATGGAAGAAGGTTCTCATTATCCTACCTAAGAAGTTTGAAATGGTTTTAATTTCCATATAGGTGTTCAAATATCTGTCCAAATTAATATAAAATGAGCTAATGTGAAATATTTTTCCCCATAAATGAAGAACCATCGTGGAAGGGGAGTCCATAGAACACACCTTCAAGGCTTCAGAAACCATTAGTAAAGGAAACGATTGAGTTGAAATAGCTATATATATCATTAATGAGAAGAAATATCTACACCATAATAGTTAAGAAAATAAAATCATCCTAGTTGCTTTCAAAATTAGAGGGGGAGAGGCACTAAGATCGAAAAACAAGTCCAAGGTGCATTATTATTCTTGTAAATATTATGAACATGGATGTAGAAATAAACAATAAAAAATGAACAGGGGAAAATTATATGTCTCCAATACAAACAAGGGGCATATGAGTCAATGTTCATATCATGTCAAACCACTAAAAAGGATTACAAAAAGGATCCTTGATTGTTGGTTACAGGTTGCAATAACCATATGATAGGTAAAAAATAGTTTCTTTTGAGAATTTAAAGCTATATTCATATTGAAATTACTTTACTATATGATTATCATGTCAAATCCATGGTCAAAGGTGTTGTGTCTATACTCACTAATAATATATATATATATATATATTGATGATGTATTCTATGTATTAAATTGTAGAGATAATTTGTTAAGTATTGCATAGTTGAGTGAACATCCTTATGATGCTAGATTAGAGGACTCCACATGCACAATTTTAGATAAGAAACCTAGTAGAAAACTTGTTGCAATGGTCCAAATGACCAAGATTATAATTATTACATTAAATATAGCAAGTGCAAATCTCCCACATTCATATGTACAAAATGTCTCTAGCATATTTGATACTTGGTTGTGGCATATTAAGGATGGTGACCTACCTATTGGGAGTTTTATTCTCTTGTAAAAATTATCAATAGTTAAGGTGTTCCCCATAAAGGAATTCCCATATCAAATGAGGAAAACAACACTTGTGAAAGTTTCAATCTTGGAAAGCATAAAAAAGCAAGTTTCCTAGAAGCCTCATATAGAGCTAGGGAACATCTATAACTTTTCCACTCAAATATATGTGGACCCATGAAAACTCAATCCATTAGTGGGAGTTATTACTTTCTAATATTTGTTATTGATTTTAGTAGGAAATTTTTGGTCCATTTTCTCCACAAAAAAAAAAAATAGAGACATTCACAAAAAAAATTAGAGACATTCACAATGTTTACAGAATTTAAGATTTACCAAAAAAGCAAAGTAGAAAATATGTCAAAGTAATCAGATCGAATATAAAAGGAGAGTATGAATCACAAAAGGTAGAAAATTTGTGTAGAAAATAGGATATTATAAATAATTTTTCCACTATATATACTTCATACGAGATGGAGTGGTTGAATGGAAAATATGACCATTACGAACATGATAAGTGGGATGCTCAAAGATAGAAATCTTCCAAATGATTCTTCGGTTGGGTATATTACTCATTCAATCTACATATTAAACATATCTATAATATACCCATCCCTAGATATAGACTTATAATATCCCCATCCCTAGATATAGACTTCGTGGATTTACTAATACAGAACTTATGATTAATTAATATGTTTATGTAATGTTCCTAAAAAAGACTTATAATATCCCCATCCCTAGATATAGACTTCGTGGATTTACTAATACAGAACTTATGATTAATTAATATGTTTATGTAATTCGAGTAGTTTCCATCAAAAATCAGTTACGTTTTTGAGTGGTTACAAACCACAATAGGAATTACCTTATCATTTTGTCTCATTTTTTTCTTGGTCGATATTGTTGGTGGATAAATATTTCTTGTATATTAGGTGAAGAAACAAGCTCCATGGATAGGGATTATGCACCGTATTTTTTTATTATTAGAATTGGATGCTCCTCCTACAATTCGACAGAGAAAGGCCTTATCTCCCCATTGAAAACAATGTTTGCAACATTTAGAAATTTTGCATATTCTATCAACATGAAGCTAAAAATCCAAACTATGTCGATCAAGGAATTTCAGTTGTCGAAAAAAAATGGCTTCTTCTAATTCAAGGACAAAGCAATGGGCTTGACTTGGTTAAGGCACACATTGTGATAACTATGGCTCAATTGTAATAATTCCTTGTTGATCACAAAGACTTACATTCCATGAAGTCAAATATTAAGTTACAAAACCTTGGAGTTTTCATAGTGATAAGTGTGTGCCACTACAAGGAATTTTTTTTATTTTCACATGATTTCTCAATCACGGAGTGTTACATAGCATCTTGTCACTATCCCTGCAACCCCTATCCCGCACATTCAAGGCTCATTTCTATGAAAAAAATAAAGTGTCATGCCTTACAAATATCATCATTTCATCCCTTTCCATGAGGACAACATTCCTTCTGTTGCCCATTTCCTGAACAGACCACTAAAAACACTTGTTTTTGCATTGGCGTTGGTAGCCCATTATGCCCTCGCATCGATGAGGAACATTAACACTTCCCCCCATGCTAGCTGGTGCTCTGTCTTAGTTAGTTTCCCGTGCCAATATTTTTATGGAAATTATTTTAAAAATAGAGGTGAAGTTTCAATCATAACAACTTCATCGATGAGTCATGGGAAGTGGTTCGACTGAATAACTACGGCCTTCCTCCTTTGGCCTTTTGTTTCCACCTTTTTGGGAAACCTCCCAAGGGATAAGGCCTCCCTTCTGCCATAGTAAGGATCCCAGCCTCCTCTTCCTCTATAAATATATCTCATCCTACATTGATGAAGCTAGTTGAGCTGAACTAAAGAAGAAGAAACGCTGGAGAGATTTCTATTCAAGATAGAATGGAACATTCCCTTATTGAGAGAGCTTAGGCTTGTGCCTTCATCCCATCCAAATTCCATGACATTCGTCGAGAGGTGCTTCAACTGAACCCCACTGAAGGAGGATGTGACGTCAAGGCATGGTTGTAACTCTTTCTTCTATTAATACATATGTATAAATATTGTCTAGTTCCCATATCACACTGATGTGTTTTATTAATGCAATATGCTTAACCCTCCTTGACTGGTTAGTAATTATGAATGAGATTGTTGTTTTGTATGATACTCTTGTTTATTGATTTTGTGCAGGTATCCAAGCATCGTTGTGAAAGGATCGTGACTCGCCGAAACAGGAATCGAGAGGCCACCACTGCAACAACTACGATGACAACATTGGACTCTAGGTAGGTTGATCTACCATGTGTATTTCATTCAGTAATTACGAGCATACACTCTAGTTTTTCATTTTGTTGCTAGAACCACTCCAATGCTAGAGGGATCATCTCTATCCACAGAGAGGATTTACCTACATAACAAATTGGCCACTCCACTGGGATAACCTATTGTACAACAACAATAGCCATACATTTAGTATGGCCAAAAATTTGTGCAACAAGGACAACCCTACGGTCCTGCTCTGAGTCAACATGGTCACCAGGGATAACCTAGTCCATCTCCACCATCAGGCCAACCTCTTCCACAAGGGAAACCTGGTGGCTCTCATTATCTAGGCCAACCTATTATGCAGGGGCAGCTTGCTCAATCAGCTCAGCAGCTGGTTCAACTTGTTCAACAACCAATTCAATCTGTTCAATAGCCTATTCAACCTGCTCAACAGTTGGTTCAACCTATTTATCTAATTCAATAGGGTCCACCTGTTCAGCAGCCTACTCAACCTGCTTATTAGGGTCCACATTCTCGACCCCAAGGTGGTTATTACCCCTCAGGTAAATATCAACCGGTATATAGTGTGCCCCAAGGTTTCAATTTTTACCCTCAAAATCCATCTCAGTTGGTGTATAATTAACCTCAAGGCCATGCTTACATTCCACAATAGAATCCTTGCGTTTCTCAACAAAGACCTCAATGGTATGCTCAGAATCAGTATCTTGGTCCTCAACCCCAATATCTGTAGAATTATCAGGCTTATAACCCCTATGGTCAGAATCCTTTGGGACAAAATATATGGGGGAAAAATTTCTCATAGGCTGGGTGGAACGTTAACACTGATCCTTATCAGAGACCTCCAATTCCTTTTAATCCTCAATTACCTTTTCTCGCTACATTTGAACTGCCTGATGTGTCAAAATTAACGAACGATCCAATTATTCATAACCCGTATTGGCCTCCAGTTCTGACTAAGATTCCTGGTGATTGTCCTAAGTTTGAGGGTAAGTCTGGATAAGACCCCAAAGTGCATGTTATGACATACCATTTGTGGTGTTCCTCTAACTATTGGGTTGAGAATTCCATTCGACTCCGTATTTTCCAACGGACTCTTACTGGTGCCACTGCAAAGTGGTAAATTGAGCTATATCGTGACATCTTTCAATATTTCAACTCCCTCTCCATGGCATTCCTTACACATTTTTAGTCACTGGATCGTTATGAAACCGAGACACACCTCCTCACATCATTGAAACTGGACCGAGCTACTCATATCTCAGATCATATTCATGAATGGAGACATCATCGTCATTTGATCAAGCTTGATATTCCTGATCAACTTCTAACTGATTGGTTCACAACCTCCTTTGTCAATCAGATTGTGAAAGACATTGCTATGGGGGCATGTGTAACTGAGGGATAGGCCATTTCTCATGCCCAGTATCTTGATCTTGTGTACTCTTAGTTTGGCACATTGTACGATATCTTGTCTGATGCCCTTTGACCTGGAACTTCTAAAGAACCAGTGACCCCATCCTTCGATGGTATTATTGGTTCCATGCCTCAGACTTCTCAAAATTATTCTCCTTCAAATTTTGGGAAGAAAAGGTCTAATTCTTCAAATAATGCTGCTTCTCAGCCCACTCTGAATCCTGGTAAAACCTTGGAAATCAATTTCGTTCAGGAAAATTTGGCTAACAAAACTTCCAAGGGGAAGAAGAAGGGTAAAGGTAAGGCTAAAGTCGATACCCTGAAACCAGATTCATCCAAAAAATCATGTTGATGATGGTTCACAACATAAGCCAAAGTACCCGTGTTTGATCTATGACGAAGAGAACTACACCAAGGACTGTCGTCGACGAGACGAAGTAATTAGATTGCTCAAAGGCACTTAGGGAACTATAACTATTTTTAAAGAAACTTTCCCATCTCAGCAGACCCAGATGGTAAAGCAACCTCAGTCTTCTACCCCATTTGGCTATCATGGGTTCATGATGAATGATTCTATGTCCATTTCTATTGCTACTGGATCAAAAGATTATACCAAATCACATCAGGCAGTGGGGAAAGAGATCTTTAATGGTCCTCCTCCTCTGCTTGCTTCTGGCCCTATTTATATTGAAAGGCCCAGTACTGAGCCCGTTGTACGACCACCTTCAAAATGTGTAATCCAGAAATCTTCTTACAATCCAAATTCCCATGCCTCTCAACATTACACTATTGTTGAGGATTTGGCTCAGGCACCATCTATGATGTCTACTCTAGAAGTACTTTAGAGTTGTCCGTCTCAATGGAAGGATTTTTTATCTGCAATTGGCGGGGTTGATCCTACTAATACTAGCCTTCTCACTTTTGATTTAGAGAATTCCGTTCCATGACTTCCGCATCAGATTGCACTCATTATACATGTTGTCATTAATGGTCTCGATATCCATCGAGTGGTTGTGGATGAAGGTGCATCAACGTGCATCATGTCATATTCTTGATGGTAATCCATTGTTTCTCCGGCCTTGAATTCATCACCAAATTCCCTTGAAGCATTTGATGGAACAGAATCAAAACCTTTGGGTGTTCTCGCTAGTTTTCCGATTACCTTGAAAGGGAAGACAATCAATGTTGAGGTAGAATTAGTTGATGCAAAGCTCAATTACAATATTCTCCTCGGTTGTAGTTGGGCTCACACTATGTTTTGTGTTCCATCCACTCTCTTTCATGTCCTAAAATTACTGCACGAAGGAAAGATTGTTACTGTTGATCAATTGTCATTCTTCACTTCTTCTTTTGAGAAAAATGTTTCATATGTGGATAAGATCCCTATTCCCTACGAGAGAATTGGGCCAGGTCTCTTCAAAGATCCTATCCTCATGGGTATTTTTCCTCTTCCTCCACCTAACAATGTTCAGATCAATATGATCTCTTGGTTTGATGACCCATGGATTATTCCTTCACCTGAACAGATCGATTCTTTTGGAGATTTGATTCCTTTAAGTCCGATTGAGATTGAGTATTGTGAACTTCTTATGGCTTCGAATCCTCTGCCTTCTGATCATGATACTTTGAGCATGTCTGTCAACACATATTCTCAATCCCCTTGGCTCGGTGATTCGGATTCATCCGATCCCTTGAGAGAGATTTTTCTTTCCGATGAAGCCATCATGGATACTATGTCTCTCGAGGATTTTCCATGGAATGATGGTCATCATCATTCCTCGTTCATGCCTGGCCTCAGGACCATGTCTACGTGTCTTGAGAGGTTTGCATCTCAGGTTCCTTCTCCTCTGCTTCAAACACCTATTCTGACACATGAAGTGTTTTCGGAGGGTAACTTGAGTAACATTACACAAACAATGCCTACTGACATTGTTGTCAAACCGGGAATTATCAAGAACATCCATCTCAGAGTCACCTATTCTTCGTATGAAGTTCATGTTTATACTAGCCTTTACCTCTAGTTTCGTAACTTCTTTGCATGGTCCTACAAAGAAATTCCTGGCACTATTCCTAGAATCATGGTCTATGAAATTCCTACCTACCCTAGTTCGAAGCCTGTTCCTGAGCACCTTAATCCTATGCATCCAAAGAAATTTGTTGCCATTAACCATGAAGTTGAAAAACTTCTCAATGCTAGTTTCATCTACCTGATTCCCATGACAGAATGGGTGTCCAACATTGTCCCTGTAGATAAGAAACAAGAAACCATTCGATTCTGTGTTGATTATCGTGACATCAATCGGGCCTGCCCCAAGGATAATTATCCTACTCCCTTTATTGATCAGATCATTGATGAATGTGCTAGGAGTGATATATTTTCCTTTATGGATGGATTTTCTGGTTATAACCATATTAAAATTCTCCCGACTGATCAACATAAGATCGCTTTCATTTGTCCTTGGGGTACTTTCGTGTATAAGAAGCTTCCTTTCAGCTTAAATAATGTTGGGGCCATGTTTCCACGAGCGATGTCATATGATTTTCAAGATATTAAGCACATCGCTCAACCTTATCTAGATGACCTTCCGGCTCATTCATCTAAGCGTAAGGATCATCCTGATCATCTTCGTCAAATATTTCTTCATTGTCGACGCTACAATATACGGCTCAATCCACACAAATTTGTTTTCTGCATTGATTTTGGTAGAATTTTAGGCCTTATCATGTCCAAATATGAGATCTGCCTTGATCCACTCAAATTCGAGGTTATTATTAATCTCCCCTCTCCATATTCATTACATTAGCTGCATAGTCTGTAGGGGAAAGCTAATTTTTTATGGCGTTTATACCTAACTATGCCGAAGTAGCTAAAGGATTCATGCGATTATTAAAGTAGGGTGTCCCTTTCTTTTGGGATGAGGTCACCCAGAATTCTTTTGATGCTTTGAAGAAATTTCTTGTCAACGCTCCTCTGTTACATCCTCCAAACTATCCTTGTGATTTTTCCCTCTATTCAGTTGCCGCTTTCAGCACAATTGTTGTGGTTCTTGTTCAAGACAAAGGTGACAGTGACGAGCATGTTATTTACTACCTCTCTCATAACCTTCTCGATATTGAAACAAATTATGCTCATGTCAAGAAGTTAGCATTAGCTGCAATTCAAGCAGTTCAATGTTTTCGTCATTATATTCTATTGCGTACTGTGACTGTGATTTTACAATGCAACCCTATGACCTACATATTGTCTCAACAATTGCTGTGGGGAAAATACTCAAAGTGGATTGTTATCCTCCAAGAGTTTGATTTGGTGTTTAATACTGCCAAGTCAAATAAATCACTTGTCTTTTTTGATTTGATCTTCTCCCTTCCCTTTGATTCTTCTCCCTCTAGTTCTGAACAACGCATTCTAGACGATATGCTTTTTCTGATCTCTACCCTTGATCCTTGGTATGGTGATATCAACATATATCTTCATAATTCTACTTTTAGATCTGAGTTGACGAAGGATGCTTGCTGACGCATTTGTCATCAGTCGCAACCTTATCGTATAGTCATAGATACACTCTACCGTGTCAGAGTGGATTCCATTCTTCGTCGATGTTTTACCCTCGAGGAGGATGAGAAAGTTATAAATGACTACCATAGTGGTGCCTATGGAATTCACATGTATGGTTATTCCACTGCACAAAATATTCTTCGTGCTGGGTATTTCTGGTCCTCTATGTTCAAGGATTTCATTGTTGATGTCTGTAAATGTCAGGATTGCCAAATCTACCAGCACAAGATGCGTGCACCGCCTACACATCTCCACCCTGTCATTACCATCGGTCCCTTTGCGCAGTGGGGCATTGATTTTATGACGTTTAACCCTCACTCGACTAGGGGGCATGCTTATATTATCGTAGCTATTGACTATTTCACCGAATGGTTTGAAGTAATGCCTACACTTTCCGCCGACGGTAAGACAACAGCTCAGTTCATATTAAATCACATCATTTCTAGGTTTGGTGTCCCTCAAGCCATCGTTACCAATCATGGTTCCCATTTTCGACATTATATGGTGGAAACGTTGACCTCCAGGTTGGGCTTGCATCACGACAGCTCAACGCTATACTATACTGAGGCCAATGGCCAAGTTGTAGCTGTTAAATTTTTTTTTATTCACTATGCTTCAACGTATGATTCGGATCCGCAAATCCAATTGGCATCTCATGTTATTTTTGGCTCTCTAGGCATACCGAACCTCAGTTAACGATGCGACCAGATTCACTCCATTCCAACTTGTTTACAGTCTAGAAGTTATTGTTCCGATTGAGTGTGAAATACCTTCGCTTAAATTAACTGTTGAATTACTGCTCAACACTTCCCCTGAAGAAGAACGTCTCCTCTAATTAGAGAGGCTGGTTTAAACTTGTTGTTTTTCTGCTTTGGTCATTGAAGCATAGAAGAAGCGAGTCAAAGCCCATTTTGACCAGTCAGTTTCTCTTTGCTCCTTTGTAGAAGGATACCTCGTCCTCCTATACGATCAAGCTCATGATAAGCTAGGGGAAAGAAAATTTAAACCCGTGTGACATGGGCCTTATATCATTAAACAAGTTTTGAAAAGCACGACCTATGAGCTCATTTATTATGAAGGTCATCCTTTACATCAACCCAGAAATGGGTTGTATCTCAAGAAGTATTATGCATGAATCATTCATGCATGTTTTGTGTACATAAGTTTTTTTTTTTTCATTTTTGTACATTCTTTGGCTTGGTGTGTTTTGCGAGGGTTTTCCTACTTATTGGGCCGTTGCTTATTGTGCAGATGTCCATTACCCCTTATGTTGGTTTCACGGATGGTGCTTCCCGCAGTACCCAGAATTTGTCTTTGGCAACCTGGGTGATTTATGATCCTGCGGGTGAGTTGATAGACATGCAAGATATTTGTCTATGACGAACTACAAACAATGTCGCTGAATATAGTTTTGTCACTGAACTGTTAACCGAGGCAATTACCCTCGGAATTAGTGAATTGGTTGTAAATCTAGAGTCACAACTTGTTGTTCTTCAACTTAATGGGTGTTATTCAGTTAGAAACCCACACATTTTAATATTATATTTATCTTTTTGTTTGCTGGAAATACATTTTGATTATATCACGTATCAAAATATTCCTAGACAAATGAATGCATTGACTGATAAAATGGCTAACATTGTATTACATAGACATTTTTGTAATCTATAAAATCATCATCACATGAGAGACTCATATCAAATAGGAAAATAGATGTATATATATACCGAAATTTTCCATCAGTGTGCACCATAAATTTCAAAAATATGTGTGTTTCTGTTACATCTTGAGACACCATGTCTCACAACAAAATGCAGAAATAAAATCGTAGGTGTTTAGTCAACATGATGATCATGATAGCATGTCACTGCCTGGACAAGCCGCCTCAGAAAGTGGTGAACTCGGTGTTTGTTCAATTTAGTGTGTCCTAAATTGCTGCATTTAATTTGTCAATCCGGGAATCGTAAGCTGATGAAGTGCGGCGCACTATATGTGCAAGATAACCTATTTCTTAAATTTTGTCGTTTTTGGTCTTTCTAAAGTGAAATGGAAATTATAAAATGAAGACAAGTTTGGTTATATTTGTTCAAGGAAGTGATATCCCCTATAATGATTTACCAACTTGAAACTTTAAAAGCAAAATGAAAATTACAATGACAAGACTTGAAAGAAAGTAAAAGTGTACTGCTGAAATGAAAAGGTGCTACTAATCTAATGAATCAAAACAATAAACTAGTGAACATGAAAACCAAATTATTCTTGCTGCCAACTAAACACAAAAAAAAACTATGCTTAAGGAAATTTGAAATTGCAACAAAATAAATCTAAATCAGATTACATCAATTCATTTTCTGACCCTTCATCATTAGACCAGCTATGACTTTCGGAAGTAATCATAAACAACTTGTGTAACTGATATTTAATTTGTAGAAAGTAAACTAATACTAAACCATACACCCATGATTCAATCCCTCGCCATCAGTCCAGCTGTGGCTTTCGGAGGCAACTGAAGATGTCATACATGATTTAATATATCTAAATTTGCAAAAAAGAAACTAATACTAAACTACACATTTCATAATGCAGTCCCTCACCATCAGTCCAGCTGTGGCTTTCGGAGGCAACTGAAGACGCTATGAGCAGCTTAATATATCTAAATTTGCAGAAAAGAAACTAATACTAAACTACACATTTTATAATGCAGTCCCTCACCATCAGTCCAGCTGTGGCTTTCGGAGGCAACTGAAGATGCTATGAGCAGCTTAATATATCTAAATTTAACTACTGAATCAGATAAGCAAAACTGAAATGTACAAAGCAAGACTGAAGTTAAACAAAAGCTATGAAAAGAAAACTAGCAGTAGAACAATGTTAGTTTCATGTCATTAGTAAAAATACTATGAAAATGCCCGGGCTGTCTACCTAAAACCTGCACAAGAAAACTGATCAGTGATTAACAATCATAAAAACATGAAAGACAGAAATGAAATGGAAATTATGGAAATGTATAAACAGAAATGAAACAACTGCAAAATATGAACATATGATGGATTATGATACAATGACTTTTAAAAGAAATGAAAGGAGAAATATATACATTAATACACAGAACCTTAGCTGAGCAGGGGCCCTCTACACAGCCTTGGTAACGATCCTCAAACACGAATTAAGTTGAAAAACACAGTCTTCTCATATTAAAAAGTGGTTCATTACAGAATGGTAGTGTTACAGCTTCAAAGGCAGCGTAATCACTACAAAGCAAACATAACAGAGTACGAACATCAACTATCAACTAACAACTGTCAACTAACTACTGTGCGTATGCAAACGCTCTATATATAACAATAAACTGTAACTGTCTCCTAAAGTTCATGATAACAGAGAGCACGTAGACCACTTCGTCCACGGATATAGGAGTATGGCCGTGTTGGAAAGTGGATCTATGGAAGGTGGATGCTTGAATTCAACTCCAGAGCTCTGCACAGATGTCGATTTAACCTCCGCAAGCTTAGAAACGGCCGTATGGATGTTTATTTGCCACGAACCAGAGTCCGGCCGACATGAAACTCCATAGTTGACTTCCACGTGGACGGCTTTGACCGCGGCTTCTTTGGACGAGTTTGCTTGAACCAGTAGGACACGAACCATGTCCACGTCATTCCTAGCCTGCCCCTGTGGCTCGTTTCCCTTGTAGACACCTGTAGCATATAGTTCCACAAAATAGCTGCGGAAAGTTGCAGCAGCTGCGGAAAGTGGCAAGATTCCGCAGCTGTATGAACAAAATCTAGATCAAATAGAAAACACAAAAACATAATTAAAAACCATGTTAGATACCCTTTTCACATGATATTGACAATTTTGGGAGGTTTAGGTGAGTGAAAAAGGTATGGAAAAGTGTATGGAAAAGATGCAAATTTGGGACTCAACATACCCCCACTGTGAAGGTGTTGCATGTCCTCATGCAACCAAAATTTTGATACTCTTTGTTCAGTTCATGTGCCTCGATACTTCAGCCAGCACATCCAACCCCCTTCTCTTCTTCTTTGGTACTGCCATCATTCTGGGTTTCTTCATTAAGCACCTAAATTTGATATTCACAAGTGCTCTACTCAATTTTTGGCATTTCCTTTTTAATTTCTTATTCTTCTTTTGCCAAATACCCAAATGTAACATAGTATTATCATGGATGATCTTGTCCAGTTTGCCTTGCTCTTTCAGTGTTTCATTTTCATTTTTGATATGTCGATTTAAAAGCTCAAGCTCAAAAATTTCCTGTTTTAATGACTGAACTAAATCATCCTGCAATGTATGAGGTTGAATGGAAGAGGTACTTGGACCTGTGGCTGCCTTCTCCAAGGATTCTATATAGTCATATACCTCCTGCTGTTTGGGATCTACTTCCGGTGTCTTTTCATTGGGCTGTCCCCAAAATGCTGCAAGGGAGAATTATGTTCATAATCTGGCCGAGGAGGACTTACATCAATATTTTGCTGAGAATAAGATGGAGTATGCTCATTGTCTGATTGGGAGTGAAAGGAGTCAGGTTCACTAACTGACTGAAATGGACTATGGTCAGTTGGAGACTGTTCAGATGTCTCCTCACCCAAATCAATGAAATGAGGACCATTAATTTGTGTTTTTCTCAATTTTCCCTTAAGCCTGCTGCTTCTCCTCACATGCTGTGGTACACTACCCTTTTGTTCTTGTTTTCCTGTCTCTGCCTTCTTGGATATAGATGACCGTTTTTGAAGAAAAACTAATCTTTCAGATAGTATTTGGTGATCTTCTTCTTCTTCAGAAGGAGTTTTATGGACAACCTCAATAATTTCTTTCCCTTTTGGTATTATTGGCTTCTTAGCTTTAATTTCCTTCTTCTTCCTTTTTACCAATCTCTCTTCCCTATCAGTTTTTTTCATAGTAGTAGTAGAAGTATTTTGGATTTCATCTACTGTTCTTTTCCTTCTACTTCTTTTTGTTGTGCTAGCTACGGGAATTTCCTGTGTAGGAGCAACTTGGGTTTCAACATTCATTTTCTTTCTTCTACTCCTTCTAATTGAACTACCTTCAGGAATTTCCTGAGGTTCTTCAAAGAAGTTTCTAACTAGGAATTGTTCCCATGTATCTTTTCTTTCCTTTAGCTCCTTTTCAATCAAAATTTTTATAAGGCCGTGGTGATAAAGATGAGGCTCTACATCTCCCAAGTGTTTTTGAACAGTCACAGCCATTTTCTTTAAGCTATTGAATAGAAAATAAGGAAGATTGAGAGTTTGGTTTTCAAGAAAATTCATCAATAGCCTAGTATGGTACATGTACATAGAGCCAAAACGGCCTTCACATGTAATAAATTTCTGAACAATTAGTAGTAAAGTGGCCCATTCTTCTTTAATTGCATGCACAGGGATTCCTCTTTTAAAAACAGTGATATCCATACCTTGATTCCGTAGGATTGTTCTCCATGCCTCATCACTGATACTTTTATTTTTGAACCAACGTTCTCCTTCCCGAAGAAGCTCTGTGGCTGTTGCTATTGATGCTTCATTGACCAAAAACTTGAGGTCTCCAACTTCTGCTTCCGAGCCATCAAATGATCTTGCAAACGCTTTTGTAACTTCTCTGTGGTAACCCCTGAATTTCTGAATAAAACGCAGCCATTTAGCTTTTCTCAACATCTCTTTTGCTTGTGGATATCCCTCTATAAATTTCGGTCCTTCCGGCTCTGCCCTTAATAATTTTCCCATTTCACTTCTCTGTGCTTCACAAGTTTGCCTCTGTGAGGGTTTAAGTGGAAATGGAACAATGGAATACACAGGATCGAGCACAATACTGTGGGGATGTTATCATAAAATGAGAATGAGTACCATAAACATAATGGAGTAAGACTGTGGGTAGATATACGGGAGTGAGAGTGAGCAAAAGGAACGAAATGGAGTGAAACAGGGAGTGAGAATGAGTAGAGTGGGGTTTTGTAAACACGACAGAGACACGACAAAAGAGGTTAACAAAGTATAATCCATTTGGCCGCATTTTGAATTTTGGTGGCTGTGTAATAAATATAAACACGTTTCAATAAACGGTTATGAAGTTATGCGGCTTGTAAGAGTCCTTTGTCAACTCAAATACGTATCATTATCTCCGGTGGGATATTAGAACATGAGTGAAAATCGGAATTTCAATGATGAAACCGTTTGTGAATAAATGCAAGAGGATAACATAGAGATCGTGGAAGGTTACGGGACTGTCAATATAATCATTGCGCATTATGGGTAGAGCTCATAGTTTAAAATTATATAAAAATGTGTTTTTCGATACTATTTGAAATAAACTTTATTCATACCTTTGGAATCCTTGCTTTTGCCCTTGGTCTTCAACTGATTGATCTCCATTGGTGTCTTGAATGTTCCATTGATCCTCTCTCCTGCATTTTATTTCATAATTGTGGAAATAACATCTAACTGTACATTCTCTTTGAAAGCAGAGTAGTAGCTGCGGAATCTGCTTCTGGCTGCGGAAACTGGAGTCAGCTGCGGAAACAGATGTCAGCTGCGGAAACTGACACAGCTATTACTTGGCTAAAATAGAAATGAACAAATGACAAATGACCAGGTGGAAATGGTCATAAAAAAGATTTTTATTGATGGAATGGATGAAATGAAGTGGAATGAAGTGAAATGAAATGAAATGAAATGGAATGAAGTGAAATGAAATGGAGTGGGTGGTGAAATGAAATGAGATGAAAGAGAGATTTTTTTGGAAAATATAGAGTGTCAGGTGTCCCTGATTTTCACTCCATATTTTCTGTATAAGACTGCCAATCAATGATTGGTTTTCAGGCTTATACCATTTTTTTTTCTTTTTTTCTTTTTAACTTGAAAAACAAAAGCTAGGCTGGTGGAGAAGAAGAATTCTTCTGTACCAGCCTGATTGCAGAACTTTCTTGAAACAACTTGACAAAATCCTCTTTAGAGAGTGGTTTATGATAAACTTTCAATCTATGGCCATTCACAATAAGAGGAGTTTGAAACTCATCAATGGTCTTGATTCTTACAGCTCCATTGCTGAAGATCTTGTCAATCTCATATGGCCCAAGCCAATGAGTCTGAAATTTCCCTTGAAAATATTTAAACTTGGAGTCAAATAACAATGCCCAATCTCCTTCTTGAAACTTCTTTTCTTTGATATATTTTTCATGCCACTTAGTTCTTTGATATTGAACTAGATCAGTTCTTAGAATTGCTTCTTGTCTGATCTCATCTAGCTCATTCAATCGCTCCATTCTATGCTTTTGGGCTTCTGATAAGTCCATCCCCAACTGAACTGCTATCTTGAAGGTCTTGACTTGGAATTCAATGGGGAGCAAGACTTCTTTCCCATAAACAAGTTCATAGGGAGAATGTCCTGTTGTATTCTTCCATGTAGTTCTGTAGGCCCACAAGGCTTCTGGAAGCCTTTCTGCCCAATCTCTTCTATGTAGATGAACAGTTTTGGTGATGATACTTTCAAGAACTTTGTTTGTGGACTCCACTTGACCATTTGCTTGTGGATGGTAAGGAGTAGATCTTCTGTGCTTGATTTTGTATTCTTCCATTAACTTCTCCACCAAATTTGATGTGAATTGGCTCCCCTGATCTGTTACAATTTCTCTTGGAACACCAAAGTGAGTAAAAATATCCTCATAAAGAAAATTAACAACTAAATTTTCAGTAGCAGATACTAATGCTTTAGCTTCTACCCATTTAGTAACATAATCAGTGCAAACCAATATATACTTCTTTTGCTTAGATGGTGGATTAATAGGTCCAATGAAATCTAAAGCCCATTTTTCAAAGGGTTCAATGAGTACCTGTGTTCGCAATGGCATTTCATTTGAAAGGGTAGGTTTCCCTACTCTTTGGCAGCTGTCACACCTTTTGACATATTGTTTTGCATCTTTGAAGAGGGAAGGCCAATAATATCCTAAAGAAAGGATTTTATAGGCCATCCTTTTGTCTGCAAAGTGTCCGCCGCATGGTTCATCATGACATGCCTTAAGAATATCAGGCATTTCATCTTCCCCGACACATCTTCTGATCACAAGATCTGGCCCTGTTTTAAACAATTCGTTAGAAATCCATGAATATTTTGAACTCTCCTGAATAATTTTTCGTTTTTCACTTGGAAATAAATGTGAAGGTAGTTTCCCTGTAACCAAATAGTTAGCAATATCTGCATACCAAGGGGTCTTAATAGTTACCGCAAACAAATATTCATCAGGAAACTTATCTTCTACAGGAGAATCTTCTTTAGTATTTTGAATTCTAGACAAGAAATCAGCTACTGTATTCTGTTTTCCTGGTCTATCCAACACAATAATATTGAATTCTTGCAAAAGTAAAAGCCATCTTGTCACTCTGCCATTAGTAACAGGTTTTTTCATTAAATATCTAATTGCAGAATGGTCAGTATGAATAAAAGTTTCATAGCCTGTTATGTAATGTCTAAACTTATTAATTGCATGAACAACAGCTAAAAACTCTTTTTCAGTCACAGTATAGTTCAACTCTGTGGAAGTCAAATTTTTACTGGTATAATAAATGGCATAAGGAACTAAATCTTTTTGACCCAACACAGCTCCTAGAGCTGTATCTGAAGCATCCGTAGAAATATGGAAAGGGAGTTTCCAATTTGGTCCTCTCAAGATAGGTACTTCAGATATTCTTGTTTTCAAAGTTTCAAAGGCTGATTGACAATCAGGATCCCATTTAAATTCACAGTCTTTTGTAAGCAATTTGAAGAGTGGAGATGATATTTTAGTGAAGTTTTCTATAAATCTTCTATAGTAACCAGTAAATCCTAGAAAACTTCTAACATCTCTTTGACAATTTGGAATAGGTAACTTAGAGATGACTTCAACTTTTGATCTATCAACCTTAATCCCATCTCCCGAAATATGATGTCCTAAAACAATCCCTTCAGTAAACATCATAAAGCATTTTTCATGGCTTAATGAAATGTTTGTTTCTTTACATCTTATGAGAACTTTTTCCAAATTTTCTAATGCCTCTTCAAATGAATTACCATAAACTGTAAAATCATCCATATAAACCTCTACACAATCATGAATTAGATCAGAAAAAATTCCTAGTACTGCTCTTTGGAATGTTGCTTGTGCATTACATAACCCAAAAGGAAGCACTCGGTAGGCAAAAGTTCCCCATGGACAAGTAAATGTGGTCTTATCTTGATCTTCAGGTGCTACCTGAATTTGATTGTAACCACTAAAACCATCCAAAAATGAAAAGTACTTTTTACCTGCTAATGTATCTAATACCTGATCAATAAAAGGCAAAGGAAAGTGATCCTTCAAAGTTGCTTTGTTCAATTCCCTGTAATCAATGCATACTCTCCATTTACCATTCTTTTTAGGTACTATAACCAAAGGAGAAACCCATCGGCTATCTGAAATTGGATAAATGAGGTTTACATTGAGAAGTTTTTGGAGCTCTTCTTTCACTATCTCCCTAAGATTTGGATTCATCCTTCTTTGAGGTTGTCTGATTGGTCTACTGTTTTCCTCAATATAGATATGATGGATGCAAGTCTTAGGATCAATACCCTTCATGTCAGTATACACCCATGCAAATGCAGTAGAATGTTTTTGCAAGATTCTGGTTAGTTCTTCTTGTTGTGACTTCTCCAGATGTTTATTGATATTCAATGTCTTTTCTGGAAAAATCTCAATAGTAGAATTACCAAATTCTTCCATAGAGTAAAGAGACATTTGTCTTGATGATAAATATTCTATGTCGGATTCCAACTGAAATTGTGTGGGGTCATATTCTGAAGTTATCTCAAAATTTTCTAATGTGTTCAGAATTTGACTATCCTCACTAATTTTAGAGATGGTAAAGACAGGTTGTATAGTGTTCTCATCATCGACCCATTCATTATCTCCTATTTCTGTAATTGCTCTTGCGGGAGGATACAAATTGAATTTCTTTGTCGAATTACCATTAGAAATGTACATGTCTCCAGATATACAACTAATAAAAGTATCAGCTGTGGCCAGCCAAGGTCTTCCTAAGATAATTGGATGTCCTCCTAGATTACTTTTGGGAGTCAAAATCATAAAGTCTACTGGATATTCCCAAGAATCTAAGGAGACTGAAATATCTTCTAATACACCATCTGGTTTAATAACCGATCGATCTGCAAGTTGCAATAAAGTAGGTGTAAAAAGAAGGTTAGGAAGTTTTAACTGTTCCATAGTCTGTCTACTCATAATGTTGATAGCAGCCCCTAAGTCAATCAATGTGTTTGGAATTTCTGTCCCATTTATATGTGTCTTAACAATTGGACTTCCTGGATCTACATACTTATGCATGGTAATTTTTCCCATCATAATGTCTACAATCTTTCCTACCAGGTGGATTCTTCTTGTGTCCTTTAACTTCCTTCCTGGTCTTTTAAAACTCAACTCCTTTATGGTTTTTGCTAGAATAGGAATTTATCGAATGGCTTGTAGCAATGGAATCTTGATACAAACATTCTTCAATTCATCTAAAAAGTCATAGTTAGGCAACAAGATTTGTTTTTCCACCCCCTTATCAATTTGTAGTCTTTCCGGAAAAGGAGGTGTAGATGAAGATACAGGTTGCTCAACTATAGGAGTTGAGGATGTTAGCTTTTCTTTTTCTTTTTGAATTTTTGAATTTTGAAGAGATTCTTCCTCAGAACCCTTATTAACTTGAAGAGAGTCCTCTTCAGAGGTATCTTGCTCTTGAATGTCTATAGAAGGTTTTTCTAAAACTCTACCAGATCTGAGTTGTACATCGTTGAGAGGAACAATCATATAGGTAGGAAATTGTTGTCCTTCTACCATATAAGTAGTTGGAGGATTCTTATTGTTAGGATTTGGCAATGGCTGAGCTGGAAGTTGATTTGTCTTCTGTTGGTATGGGAGCATGAGTTGAGGATTTGTATTTTGTTGAGAAGTTTGTTGTTGTGGAAATGGCAATGAAAGTTGTGGATTTGGGCTTGGAAATTGTGGAGCTTGTTGATTTTGAAAAGATGGAGGATATTGATAAAATTGAGCAAATCTCCCATAAGGATTTTGCATTCCTTGTACCCATGGCTGATATGAATTTTGATGTTGGGGCCAAGGTTGTTGCCAAGGAGTCCAATTTGGTGGGGTTTGAAGATTCATAGGGTTATTAAACCCTTGAGATTGTTGTCCCCGCCAAGGTCTCCTTGCGACAAAACAGAGAGAATCTACTGAATTTGGATTTTCTTGAAAAACAACTTTGAGTCCAGGGATTGAAGGACAATCCTTGATCTCATGATTTTCTGAGAAAATCATACATGTTTCTACAACTTTTGCATCCAAGGGACATTCCCTTAAAGCATGTTTCTTTCTACATTTCGGACAAAAGATGGCTAAAGCATATGTTTCTGCTTTCTGCTTGTTTTGGATTTTAAGGGTGTCTAGTTGTTCACTAAGGCTCCCTAAGATATCAGTTTTGAACTCATCAAGCATATTACCAATCTCTGCCCTACTTACTGATCCAGTTGCAGATTTGTTAGCCCTAATAAGAGAAGAATCCCTAGGCCCTTTTCCAGTTTTAGATTTTCCTCTTGAGAGATGGATACATAGTTCTGTTATATCACGAAATGGAAGGTGAGATATGTCTCCTTTCCCCATCATGTTTAAAATGTCTATCCATTCATCTCTAATGGCTTTTAATAGGAGGGCTTTCAAGGTTTCATTATCTAATTTGCTCATCTTTGCTCTTTTCAAGTTGTATTGAAATCTTTCAATTAAGTCTTCCAAATTTTCATCTTCTTTTTGCATCATTTTGAATACCTCATCCTTGTGATTGGTGGGCATACAATAGTCCAAGTATCTGTCCAAAAATGTTTGTTTCATATAATTCCAAGTCCTAATAGATTGAGTGGCTAATCCCATGAACCATTTCAAAGCAGATCCCTTCAATGTTGAAGGAAACAGTTTGAGTTTTTGAGAATCTTCCATATAGTCATAAGTTCGGCACACTACTTCAAACTCAAACAGAAATGTTTCAGGATCCTCACTTCGCAATCCATAAAAGTTAGGGAGAACAAATGGTGAGATATTTTTCATTGTTGCATGAGTTTCCTCATCAACTATAGGGAATCCAAGCAAATTGTCCCTATTTCTACCATCATTTCCTTCACCATTGTTATCTCCATTATCTCCTCCTCTTCTACCTCCACCTCTATTAATTACTTCCTCTGCCATGATAGTTTCTTTAGAGTCCTTATAGTCCTCTAGTTCTTCTACCAAGGAAGGATGAGAGAAAGTCTCTTTGTTTTCTAAATGGGTTTTAGTAGGTGGTATAGGAGAATCCTCTAATTCAGCTGTTCCTTGACTTCCAAAAATCTTAAGGCTAGGGTAGATGGTGGTGAATCTGGTCTATGCCTTGAAGAAGATGGAGTTATGAAAATCAAACTCTTGGCTTTAGCTATAAACCTTCCCCTAGAATCTCTTGCTCTATGCATGTCATTTTTTATTTTTTTTTTAAAAGTTGGGCTAATAATTCTCTTTCTGATCTTCCAGATCACACTAGGTGCAAGAAGAGAGCATACTTAAGAAATTACTAAACCAATAACTCTCTTTTCTGATCCTCCAGATCACACTAGGTGCAAGAGGAGAGCATACTTCAAGAAGTTATCAAGTTTTCCCTTCTTTTATGATTTTATGTTTTTTTTTTTTAAGAAATTGGATACCTAGTTACACTTCCCCGGCAACGGCGCCAAAATGTTTGGTCAATTTAGTGTGTCCTAAATTGCTGCATTTAATTTGTCAATCCGGGAATCGTAAGCTGATGAAGTGCGGCGCACTATATGTGCAAGATAACCTATTTCTTAACTTTTGTCGCTTTTGGTCTTTCTAAGGTGAAATGGAAATTCTAAAATGAAAACAAGTTTGGTTATATTTGTTCAAGGAAGTGATATCCCCTATAATGATTTACCAACTTGAAACTTTAAAAGCAAATTGGAAATTACAATGACAAGACTTGAAAGAAAGTAAAAGTGTACTGCTGAAATGAAAAGGTGCTGCTAATCTAATGAATCAAAACAGTAAACTAGTGAACATGAAAACCAAACTATTCTTGCTGCCAACTAAACACAAAAGAAACTATGCTTAAGGAAATTTGAAATTGCAACAAAATAAATCTAAATCAGATTACATCAATTCATTTTCCGACCCTTCATCATTAGACCAGCTATGACTTTCGGAAGTAATCATAAACAACTTGTGTAACTGATATTTAATTTGCAGAAAATAAACTAATACTAAACCATACACTCATGATTCAATCCCTCGCCATCAGTCCAGCTGTGGCTTTCGGAGGCAACTGAAGATGTCATATATGATTTAATATATCTAAATTTGGAGAAAAGAAACTAATACTAAACTACACATTTCATAATGCAGTCCCTCACCATCAGTCCAGCTGTGGCTTTCGGAGGCAACTGAAGATGCTATGAGTAGCTTAATATATCTAAATTTGCAGAAAAGAAACTAATACTAAACTACACATTTCATAATGCAGTCCCTCACCATCAGTCCAGCTGTGGCTTTCGGAGGCAACTGAAGACGCTATGAGCAGCTTAGTATATCTAAATTTAACTACTGAATCAGATAAGCAACGCTGAAATGTACAAAGCAAGACTGAAGTTAAACAAAAGCTATGAAAAGCAAACTAGCAGCAGAACAATGTTAGTTTCATGTCATTAGTCAAAATGCTATGAAAAGTCTATAAAAATGCCCGGGCTGTCTACCCAAAACCTGCACAAGAAAACTGATCAGTGATTAACAATCATAAAAACATGAAAGACAGAAATGAAATGGAAATTATGGAAATGTATAAACAGAAATGAAACAACTGCAAAATATGAACATATGATGGATTATGATACAATGACTTTTAAAAGAAATGAAATGAGAAATATATACATTAATACACAGAACCTTAGCTGAGCAGGGGCCCTCTACACAGCCTTGGTAATGATCCTCAAACACGAATTAAGTTGAAAAACACAGTCTTCTCATATTAAAAAGTGGTTCATTACAGAATGGTAGTGTTACGGCTTCAAAGGCAGCGTAATCACTACAAAGCAAACATAACAGAGTACGAACATCAACTATCAACTAACAACTAACTTTTTGTGCGTATGCAGACGCTCTATATAAAACAATAAACTGTAACTGTCTCCTGAAGTTTATGATAGCAGAGAGCACGTAGACCACTACGGCCATGGATATAGGAGTATGGCCGTGTTGGAAAGTGAATCTACGGAAGGTGGATGCTTGAATTCAACTCCAGAACTCTGCACAGATGTCGACTAACCTCCGCAAGCTTAGAAACGGCCGTATGGATGTTTAAATGCCACGAAACAGAGTCCAGCCGACATGAAACTCCATAGTTGACTTCCATGTGGATGTCTTTGACCGCGGCTTCTTTGGACGAGTTTGCTTGAACCAATAGGACACGAACCATGTCCTCGTCATTCCTAGCCTGCCCATGTGGCTCGTTTCCTTTGTAGACACCTGTAGCATATAGTTCCACAAAATAGCTGCGGAAAGTTGCAGCAGCTGCGGAAAGTGGCAAGTTTTCGCAGCTGTATGAAAAAAATCTAGATCAAATAGAAAACACAAAAACATAATTAAAAACCATGTTAGATACCCTTTTGCACATGATATTGACAATTTTGGGAGGTTTAGGTGAGTGAAAAAGGTACGGAAAAGTGTATGGAAAAGAGGCAAATTCGGGACTCAACACCTACCTGCACACAGGATATTATAACCCACCACGCTCCGCGAGTCTCGACCTCAAGACCTCGGCTCTGATACCACTGTAATATTCCTTTTTCTGAAATTTTTGAAATATGGTCCTTAAGGACACTGTATAAGGAATCATATGTAAAAACAAGCTGAAAGTGGGCTTGGATCCCCTATTTAACTCATCAAAAACTTCTCTTCTAGAAGTGGAGCCCAAAGAAATAACTCTAGATGGGTTATTCAGATCTCCCCAAACTAGATCCCTTAAAGAATGCTCAAAGAGAGAGCCTACAGCAACATATGAGCATAATCATGAAACTCTGCAAAAATTTACATATCAACATATGGAATATAATACATCCATCATGTTTATTTATAAATCAGCTACAATATAGAGAAGGATGTTGAGGGGCAAGCCACTCAAGCTACCGGAATAAATCTCCAATGATCAAACTATGAAATACATGAGTTGTTGCAACTGCACAAAATGCCGGAGAGCAGTGACAACACTGTATATATTATGGTAGTTGCTACAATAGATACATATACATGAAATATGGCTGAAATATATAAATAAATTCCAAATAATAGAAGAATGGGCTCCAATACAAGATTTCTAGCCAATCTAGGAGAGATTGCTAGAAATGCTTGAAAATGTACAATGTGACAATTTGACTTGTCACTGCAACTGAATCAAAATATAAAATGAGGTTGTAGCAGATCAAAAATAATTATTCCCTCCTCTGATAGTGTATCTAAGCAAAAGGCTGATCCCTATACTCAGAAACACTCCTCCTAATGAGCTCAAACAACCCTCCCAAAAACTGCTAGCCAAAATAACGCAAATCAAGCTGGAAACTGCACTGTGAGGGAAGATGGATGGTTGGCCTGATGCTAATGATATGAAAATAAGCCTGGGAGTCCTCATCATTGATCCTCCAATGAATAGCTGAGCCCTCCACTAAAAAACAAGCCAAGGAACAACTCAAGAGATCCTCTGTTGCTGCACCCTACAACACAAAATTATCCTGCTATAGGAATAACGATGTGAGTGAAGGAGGTAGCTTTGGCCAAACGCTGAAATGAGGAAATGCATCTCTAGAACCTCTCCTTCCCTGAGGATGAGGTAGGGACTCCCGACCGGGAACACCCTAGTGCTATGCAGCACTGCACTCTTGCTAAGCAGCAAGAGGAACGAAGTCTCAACAGACTAAGCAAAATAATAATCAAGCACGAAGAACAATGGCTCTCCTCCTCTCCTTATATAGCAAGTGCTCCTCTCCATCATGGGTCCCATCCACATGTGCCTTCCAACTCATGCATGTGATCCTCCTCTAAAACTATGCAATCCATCAAGGAGATACATTGTATCTAGACAATGCATGTGGACTTGGTCAAAATGTCTAGATCAAGCATGATCCAGTCCTATTCACACCATGTGGTGCTCAATTTAGATGTTTTATTCTTCCTCCTTCACATGAGGAGTGTGTATTCTTCCTTATCAAGGATTAGGGGTCCTTCTTACCCATTTTGTTTAATTAAATAAAATATTGCTAACTATAATGTTCCTTTTAGCTTGAGGCTAAAAATTGGGAACATTACAGTTTCGTAGCCCTATCATTTGGTATCCTCTCGAAGGTTACCAGGCCATATATGAATTTCTTGAAGGAGAGGAAAGGACTTCTTTTGCATTGTTAGCTCAACATCATGGTCTTAGACCAATATTTGATGCCCCTTCTCCAGCCTACTCTTTAACTGCACTCCATCAGAATTACTTATTTTCATAAGGACATGAAACAAAGTAAGTAGGGGAGTATGTTGGGTTACGAAATGGGTATGTATTTGCTAGTAAGTTCATCCTCTTTATCCTTAATTCTTATATTTTTCATGTCTTAATGCGCTAATATATTAAGGAATTATGGTAAGAAATGAGGAATGATTGCAGTTGTAATTTAACTAACGTTCACCCTTCTTCATGCAGGAAAATGGACAAGGAATGATTGTTGTTCCCTGCTGTTGGCATAGTCGAATCCGACAAGCAAAGAAAGGAATGATTCAGTTGTAAACAAGGCTAATAAAGAATCAGTGAGATCATCGCAGAATAGAGGAGATATCTTAAAGATAGAAATTGGTTGTGAATCCCTCAGGTTCGGGAGATCCTGAGGGATCGCATTTACTATTTAATTTTTACCCTTTCTGCCTATAAAAGGAAATGACTGTAGGAAGAAGGGGGATGTCTATTGTTTTTCCAAATTGTAAGCTTAATTTCAGATTGCATAGTTACAGAATGAAATTACATTGTAATGCTACTCAAGTTCGATGATTAATTGAAGTTTTTGTTTTCATTCGCAACATCTGAAGTAATATAGTAGTGCCTGCTGGTGGCTAAGGGCCCGTCTTCCAGTGGAATTCACTGCTTCATCTGTGTTATACATTTTTTATTATCGAAAGTGTGATGGTTTGATAGTATTATCACTTTCTGTGATTTTATTTCCTTTACTGTTCATTATTTTTCTGTGTTAACCGAATAGTTTTGTTTTATATAATTTATAGTATTGTTGTCTATTTAGTTTACTTCTGCTTTCAGATTGATTTTTCTTAGGTAAATATTCTACTCAATGTGATCAACTGTAATGAGTATTAACTACTGCTGTTAGGCTCTCATATTGATATCATTTTTGTTTTACTGAAGAATGCATTTGATTTAGATTAAATTAGTTTCAAAGAGAATATTTATCACTACTGTACTCTTCACTGATATTGTTGTTACTTGAAATGCTATAGGAATTGATTTCATTAGAGGATTGAGTTTTCAGTTAATTTCAATTATAATTTACTTGTTGCATATTTTTACTCTTGTATTAAAATATCTATACTGCAATCTATAAAACATTGCTCTCTAATTTAAATAGTAGCCGCATACTCTGTACACTCTTGAAATAGAAGGACTTGCCCAAATTGATAATTAATGTGAGGATAACTAGGAGTTTAAAAAACACCTTTTATCACCCAACACCAAACACTCGGCGATGTTGATTTTCGATTTTCCGCCCAAGCCAAATAGATTGATTGCTATGCCAACTCAATAGGGTTTGGTGGTAAAACATCATCCAACATAGAAATATCAGAAACACCCGTACTCTCCCTTAAGTTAGATAGAGTGGAAGAGATCATGTAGCAGGTCTCTATACTTGCAATTTCTACTGACATCACAGGCGGCGGTAATGCAAAGGTTCCCATAAGAGTGGAATCCTTTAAGAGTCCTACACCAATGTTCTAAATTTCTAGTTGGGGTAAGTGAACAAACGGAACGCTTCCAATTACCTACGAGGCGGAGGCAAAGAAAGATAATTGATTAATGACTATGATTGTACCTTTATGTGGAAAGGAAATCATTCTAAAGTATGTAGAAACAATGGTAGTCATTGCATATACCCATGGTCTTCCAAGTAAAATATTATAGTCAAGGGGTCCGTCAACAACCTCAACATCGATACTTATTTTTTTTCCCCCTAATTCAACATGCAGGTTATTGATAATACCACAAGGTTTATATGTTATTCCATCAAAAGCCTTCAACATCATTGATGATTGTGATAATCGCGGCGAGCCAAGTGAATTCCAACTGTTTAGAGACATTATGCATGTATATGCTCCCTCATCAATAATAGTGCGATGAACAAGGTAATTGAGAACATTTACTTGGATGGAGAATGCCAATTCCGCTAATAGCTGCGGCACATAGCCCGTATGATTAAAGATGACAAGATTAGAATTAGTTGGATAAATTCCACCAATGGCCAACAATAAAGCTTGCTTCTAGGAGGGACAATTTTGTAATACCTAAAGAGTAGACATAGCTGAAGGGGATTGAGCCAAATATTCAACTATATTATAATTGTGCGTAGCTCTTAATCGAGGATTATATGTCGATTTATGAATTACTCCCTTCGGTGGCTTAATATTCAATTCAGGAATAACAGTAGGTGGTACTGATTCAGTAGATGGATTTTTTGTCAAGGTAGTAGGTTGATAAATGGTCGGACTACCATAGTCTTTATTTTGCATCGACACCAAAATATCTTGTGAAGGTTTTGTAGTGGATAACATTAACACTTGCGAACTAGGAGCTGGATCCGTAGCAACCAAATTAGTGTTTGGATTTGAAAATGGATCTGTCAACATAGTTGATGCACTGGAAGTCCTGATGATTTTTGAGACTTCAGAACGGTGAGGAAAATCCCTAACAAAATTTTCATCATTACAGCTTATGCATGGATAACGAGGTTTCCGTGGTCCTGACGGTTGATAAGATGATCGTTCCTGCAGGTTAGAAGTTTGTTTTTTCTTTGATTTCCCCTTTTTCTTACTTCCTAGTTGCTTTTCACTTTGCCTTTGTCAAATGACACGGAATCAATTTCAGAAGTAGGAGCAGGATCAGATGTAGTCGTGTAGTGTTTGTTTGCAATGCCTATCAATCTGTCTCCAGCTTGAGAGTCCTTTATTTGAGGAGGAACATTGAAATTAGATCGCAACGCATTAGTAATTTTTTCATAGAGCGTGCCAGACTGAGTGTAAATCAAGTCTAAATACTGGGCACGAGCGATGACTTTATCTTCTGTGACGATGCCACCTGTTGTCACTCCTAGAGACAGCCTAGAGTTGTAATAGACCAGTGCCTAGGACATCTTAGCATAGCAAGGAGCGTATGATATAATGTATGAAGTTGTCAACTTCAGCTCACATGCTATCTCCTGTAAACAGGGAAATAAATTAGAATGGGACCAAGACCCTCAGAAACTGACACAGGAAAAGAGATACTGCAGAGGCAAGATGTAGAACTCTGATACAAAAGCAATAGAAAATTCAGAGATAGTTTACTGCAAAGCGGGCCAGTTCAAGTAATATGTCACAGATACCAATTATCAGAAGGTGTATGTAATGAAAGAAATGTAGAGGAGATATTAGTTAACATTGAGTTGATACCTAGATATACAATACCACCATGAATGGGCTTACCAATCTAAGAATCCATACATGATAATAGAATTTTAAAAGCACCCTCCAAAAGCAACTAATATAGCAAAAATACGGTTTAGATAAATAATGGAAAAGAATATCATGCATGACCCATATTTAAATCACTTGACTGATCTGAGCATGGGCATCAACTAGGATGAATCCATACCAAAAATCAGTGAGCCACTCGCATTCCAAAACATGATACAGGAAGGATGGAGGAAATGAAATGATATATTAAACAACACATAAGAGAAAATGTTGCACGCTGTGAAATACCAAAGACCAAAATCCTCTTTAACAGATAGAACTCCTCCTCACTGAGACCCTATGCGCTCTGAGCCTTCATACAAGAGCTTTACAAAATGTATAGAAAAAGCCTTTCATTGCATAATTTTCTGATAAAATCTAGAACCCTAAACAACTCATTCTCCTAGAGTTTTATAGGAGAAACCAAAAACCTAACAAAGAGGTAGGTGATACGTATTTAATTGTCTCATTAAAACAGGATGGCAGAGACGTGCATGCTCATACTACTTGATGACTTTGTGGTGATGCACGTACTTTGTACCCTGTGTTCTGAAATAAATGCTCTGGGTGAAAATATCTTCGGGTGATGATATAGGGGTAACCATATTAACATTATGTCCTTTTCTGAAGGTAAATTCTACTAAAAAGAAACCTGGAGGGTGTTGTTTCTAGTGCATTGTACTCTCTGCCTTCAAATCCTTGAATGGAAATTTAAAATCTTGAATGTTGAATGTTGAAATCTTAGATCCTCCGCTGATACTTTTGCCACAACATTAATATCTCTGATTGCGCAATCTGTGTTTTGAATTATTCTGGAGGGTTTGATAGATTTTACCCCTGCTTCTTTAATGAATGTCGTGTCGCAGCAATTACCCAGGACTTTCTTCATAAATTTGTCTTCTGAGCAACGGTCCTTTCTTGTGCCCTCGGCTTCTATAATGAAGGCTGTGAATAATGGCAATTTTCCGTCGCCATGAACCTGCAAAACCCACAAACACGTCAAGAAACAAATGCATGGGGACGGAGATGCAATGGAGATGACTGTGTAACAGAGCGACGTGATGAAATGGCAGAAGTATGCAGAGTGGCGATGAAAATACAGTGGAATAATGGTCAATGAGCTGGGCAGAGGTTTATAACTTGAAACAAATGAATTTTGACTTATAACTGGGATATATAACGGGAAGATAAAACACGCGACGCACACATGGAGCGAGTGATGGGTGGACGTACGAAAGACTATGTGGAAAGGATGACGTGGAATGCTGACTGTGGGGGCCGGTCAAAAGTGAGGATGAATAAACCCTAACCATCCAATCTCAGGAGGGGATCGATGGTTGAAAGAGTGACGGAGGTGAGAGACAGTGGGCCAGGGGTACGATTTCCCCTTGTTATCATTCGTGCAGCTTGGAAGAGCGATCACCATAGGATGAGGACCTCCAGATCGGGTGGATGTGATGAATATCGCTGTGTGACCTTGGTCAAACATTAACGCGTGATGGAGGGCGGTATTCGGGCCGTACGTGAGGACACGCGTCACACGGTGTATGGAATCACTCCAAAATAGAAAATACTGCATGCCCTTTAAAGGCAGTGCGATGAATACAACTAGTTTTGAACAGTGTTTTTGGGTGCGGGGACGACAAAGGCGGGAGAGCTGCGGTACGTTGATCTATGGTTTGATCGGATGGCTCAAAATGCACCCAATAGCCTTATGTGGTGAACGCCTTCAGGGCTAGCATTTGGTTTCGACTTCCAGTCACATGGGAGAGAAGGTGGAGAGGGCTTGAATGAAAGGGGCTACGGCCTGATATCTTTTCGATTGCGGGGTTTTTTTCGGCCTTTTAGTGCATTTTGGTTTCAAAGGAGGGGAACGATAGATGGAAAATGGATTTCTCAGGAAAAACCAAGGGGGTTCGCAATTTTTTAAAGGGGATTGATTTCCAAAATTTATCAGGGGCTGATATGATCAACATTGGCTCCACCTGGGGATGGCATGCTCATCCCTGAGCGTGTCGAGGACTTCGCAGACCACTTGATCATTTTCTTGTGCAGACTCTGCTCTTGAATCCTTCTGTTGTTCACTTCATATTTTACCATGACACCCACATTATTCAAACAAAATGAAATAGAAAATAAATGTACAATAGAATACAACAGGCTCTCTCAGCCTGAATCAGAATTGGAAGTAGGGTTTAAGAAATTGACCATTCACAGGGGCGTCAAGAAAGTCACCCTGTAAATTCTCCAATATAAAAGTATTGTTGTCCCCTTTATCCATAATTTTTAAAGGACCAAACTAGAGCAGATCAAATTTACCATGCTTTCCTTTTTTAGCTCTTCGGATATCCCATCTGAGCACCAAATCACCAATCTGCAGTTTCTTGTCCTTAGCATGCTGATCAAAAATGTGTTTCATTTTCTCTTGATATTCTATTAACCTCTGATTCACCCGGCCCCGTGTTTCTTCTAATTCCACCAGTTGATTGATTCTCCTGATCATATCATTAGGTTCCTCCTGGCTTTCTTGCATGAAGCGGGCCACTGGTAAAGCCAGTTGTACAGGAAAAACTGTTTCTCATCCATACACCAATTCATAGGGAGATTTCCCAGTTGCTCTCTTACTGGTGATTCTATTAGCCCACAGAGAAAATTTCAATTGGGAATCCCAATTTTTCTGATTTTCATTGATAGTCTTCTTCAAGGCCCTCACCATAGTTTTATTTGAAGACTCTGCCAAGCCATTTCCTTGTGGATAGTAAGCTATAGAGTGACTCGGTACGATATTGTATTGCTGGCAGAAATTCCTAAATTTTGCAGACTTGAATGCCTGTGCATTATCAGTCACTATTCTAGTAGGACAGCCAAACCTGGATATGATGTTTTCTTCCATGAACTTTATGATCACAGTATCTGTAGCGTTCCTTGCAAGTATGGCTTCCACCCATTTAGTGAAATAATATGTGGCTGTTAATATCCATTTATGTTGTCCACTCGATGGAGGATGTATTTCACCTATAAAATCAATACCCCATTGTTTGAATGGTTCATCTACATGCACTGGAATCATGGGAAATGGTGCTGATTTTTGTTTCTCAGCAAATTTCTGACATTTATCGCATGCTCTTACTTTGGCAAAAACATCTCCAAAAAGCTTTGGCCAATAGAAGCCAGCTTTCAGAATTTTATGAGTTGTGGCCCTCCAGCTGTAATTACCTCCACAGATCCCTTCATGAAATTCTGCTATAATACTCTCGACGTCATTCTCTATGAGACACGGGAGAAGGATACCCAAGGGATCTCGCCAATATAACTGGCCATTGGCAACTATATACTTCTGTGATTTTAATCTTAATGTTTTGTACTTAGCTTTATCACAGCTTGGTGGGCAACTAGGTATGAGGAGATATTCTACTATCTCTTTGTACCACTGACTGGTGAGGTATTTTATATGTGTTTCTAGAGTAGCTACTCCTATCATTCTTCTTTCTCTTCAGATTCCTCACCTGCTATAATGGACAAATTTATGCCCAGAGCTTGATAGTTTGATTCAGATAACATTTTATCAAGCCCCTGTCCTTTGATCAGCTTAGTAGGGCAGATGTCTAAGTCATATTCCTATATTTTAGTGATCCACTTACCCCTTTTTCCTTCACTATCCCCCTTAATAAGAATATCTTTTACAGTAGCTGCAGGCACAAATGCAGTGATGTGGGACTGTAAGATATATACACGGAATGCTTTGAGGGATTTCACTAGGGTGTATGCTTGCTTTTCCAATATGTTGTATTTTAATTCTGCATCACGGAGCACCTGACTGAAAGAGGAAATAGGCTGCTCATACCCTTCCTCATTTTTCTAGAATAAAACTCCTGCTATTGTATGAGGTGATGCAAAAGAAAAAATCATGAAAGGTTTATCATAATCTGGTCCAGCCAGCACAAGGGCTTCTGTAAAAGCATTTTTTATTTTGGTAAATGCCTCTCGTGATTCCTGGGACCATTTAACTTCATTATTCTTCTTCAGCATGTTCGTTATGTGTCTAACTATTTCAGCATAGTTAGGAATAAACCTTCTCAAGAAATTAATGCGCCCTACGAATACTTGTACCTCTTTTTTATTTCTGGGAAAAGAAATACCATTTATAATCTCTACCCTCTTAGGATCTATCTTTACCCCATCCTTAGTCACGATATGTCCCAACAGCTTTCCCTATTCTAATGCAAATAAAGAATTTTGAGGATTTAGAGAGAGACCATACCTTCTGCATTTCTCAAAATTTCTACACAGATGCTCAATGTGCTCATTACCGTTTTTTGAAAATGCAGTGATATCATCAAGGTAGACTACCAGAAATTTATCTTGCTCCCCAACAAAATCAATGTCCATTGCCCTCTGAAAAGTGGCCCCTGCATTAATCAATCCAAAAGGCATCCTGGAATACATAAATGTACCCCATGGTGTGGTGAAAGCAGTCTTCTTTTGGTCTTCTGGAAGTACAGCCACTTGATTATAACCAGAGAATCCATCCATCATTGACATTCTGGAAGCTCCAACCACCCTCTACAATATGTGATCCATCTTAGGCAGTGGATAATTATCCTTTAAGGATGCTCTATTTAAATTTCTAAAATCCACACACAGCCTTATTTCTCCATTATTTTTTCATACAGGGACAAGGTTTGCCACCCATTCAAGTACCTCAATGGTACAATTATTTTGGCCTTCAACAACTTCTTAATCTCCTTCTCAATAGAAGGAAGCAGCAGGGGATTGATTTGTCTGAGCTTCTGCTTATGGGGCTTTTCATCCATCTTCAGTGGAATTTTGTGCTACATAATACTGATATCAAAAGTTTTCAAGTCCTAATAGGACCATGCAAACACATCTTTGTAAGACTAAAATAATTTCTGATATAGATTTTTATATTCTCCAGGGATCTTCCTGGACAGTTTAACAATTTTGGAGTCAGCCTCAGTACCCAAATTCAGGTCTTCTACCTAATTCTCTTCTACCACTTTACTTGGCTGTAGTGGGACATCATTCTTGTCAAATAATCTCTCTAGAGGCACCATCCCTTTAGGTATAATGTTTCCCTTCAACTGCAACACTTTATTTCCTGCCATTTTCTCCTCCCAATTTCTTTCTGAAGTGTTTTCAAACTCAACCTCCTCTTCATCAACATCAATCTCCATATTGGAGAATTCTCCCACTATTTCCAAGAATCTCTTCATTTTTTCTTCATCCTCAAATACCTGCTAGTGCTTGATGTTATCTGGGATTGAAGGTCGATAACGCACCTCAACTTCATATCTTAAAAGAGGGTTCTGAGGTGGTCGAAATGTACTAGCAGCCACAGCAAGGGAATCAGCCATCCTATTCTTTTCTCGGGGCATGAACTGGATATTGAATGCTAATAAGAAGTTTTATACCATGTCCCAAACTTCATTCCTATAAGCCCTTAGCCTTGGATGTTTAGTCTGACACTAATTCCTCACTTTCTTGACCACCAGTTCTGAGTCTCCCAAAACTTTTAAGCTTTGTATGTTCATACTTTTGGCTGTTTGCAATCCTAGCAGAAGTGCTTCATATTCAACCACATTTTTGGTGGCTTCATATTCTAGTTTGAAAGACAGTGGGATCCATTTTCCTATAGGAGAAATCAATAGCACTCCAGCCCCATTACCTTCTCTTTAATTTGCTCCATCAAAATGAAGTGTCCAAATTCCTGCTTCATGGCTCTCTGTGAGTTTTTCAGTCTTAATCTGATAGAAGGATGGTTCATGAGCATAATCTTGATTTTCTTCCAGCATCAAGCATGAAAAATCTCCTTCCTTACTGTAGACTGGTGAATTTACAGAATTGTCAGCTTTAGTCACCATCCTGACAAATCTAGTCTCTCTGTACAACCTCCTCTCTTGGCCACCAAAAATCGGGATTGTGGCATATGCTAAATCCATCTTGAGTGATCCACCGATTTTTGTTCCCCAGGACCTTGACAGCAACATACCAAAACGAGCTGGGATGTCAACCACCACGATGTCCACTACCACACTTTTTGTTAGGATTTGGGCCAAATTGACCACCAAATCCTTGATCATCCCCAAGCATTTAACTCTTTTGGAGTCAAATGAATAGAGGTCCTTATATGGGCGTGTGATTTGTAATCCTAGTTGTTCCATTACTAATAGAGGCATAAGATTGTGGGAAGCTCCAAAATCTAGCATACAGTTATGTAGTAGCAGGTCATGAATCACTAGAGACACATAGAAGGGAGGAGTAGAGGGATCTAACTCCTCAACATGTGGGTAAAAACTACCATGGGTCTTTCTTCTTGAAGGTTGAGACTATCTGGGATGATTGGTGCTTCTGGAGGGAGCATGAAAGAGGTGAATTGAGATTGATATGCTGGCTGTTTCAACAGTTCAGTCAAGGGGACTAGGATTTTGACCTTTTCAAGTTCCTTTTGCAGACTGAAAACAGGAGAAGACTTTTCTATTACAACTTCTTTTGACTCCTTATTTTCGGCTGGGGGCTTGACTTCTTTAGACATAGACTTGACATTAGGGGGAATGACTACTTTTGAAGAGGAAGGGATTTTATCATTAGACTACAAAGGCTTGTTTAGAGGGCCCTTACCTTTGTCTGTGACTTTCTACACTGACAATTCCTTCTGAGCAGGTGCTTCCATCTGGGGAGGCTCTTCTTCTTGATCTTGAGTACGAGTCCTCTTCCTAGAAGATCTGAGAGCATATCTTCTATTGAAATTTTCTTGCATGAAATCATCAAATTTTTTACAATAATGATCAAATTTTGCTTCTTCTGTGTCTTTGGTCTTTTCTTCTTCCTGCAATGATCATTCCTCTTCTTCCCTATCTGAGAAAGCAAGATTTGCATCCTCCAGTCTGTAGGCAGCATCTTCAGTGGAGTCATCTACTGGACCTTCCAAATACAATGGGTGTGGTACCTGATCCTGTTGTTCTTTTGATTCCCTTGGCAATATTTGAAGGGGTGGTCTTCGATACTGAGGATTGTAACCTCTGTTTGGAGCATTCTAGAAATTCTTGAAGGCTGTGTTCTTGGCTTATAATTCAATATTTACCATTTTCTTAATCAATTTGTTCATTTCTTCCATTTTTTCATTGGCTGAGTCTCTGTCTTAGTTAGAGGTAGATGCCTCTTCTTTGCCCCTTCTTCTGGTATCTTGTTCAGTTCTTGCTTTTGATTTTCCAGTGGAGGAAAAGTTTGCTTCCAACTCTAGTGCATCTACCTGAGCATCATCCAGAGTAGCAGGCTTTCTTTCTCTAAGAGAGAAACCAAATTCTGAATCAAAGGCTACTACAAAAACAACTTTAGCAGCAGTTTGATGGGGTTTCATATCAGCAGGGAGACTCAGATACAATTTATTAAATTTCTTGATAAATTCTGACACTGCTTCATTGTGTCTTTTCTTTAGCGTATTGAACTCAATGAGACAATTTCCATGATCCTTCTTCTCTCCCCATTTCCTGAGAAAAGTGTCTTCCATGTTATCCCAAGTGGTAATAGAACGGCCAGCCAATCTCTTAAACCATTTTCGAACTTCACCATCAAGATATTACACAAACAATCTTAAGACCACATCTAAATGTTCAACATTAAAGTTCTCTACAAAGGAGCAGAAATTCTCAAGATGTTTTTGAGCATCAATCTCATTTTCCCCATTGAATCTGGGCAAGATCTTCAAATAATCCTGGGGCATATCATTCAACACTTGGGGTAATGCCAGGGGAGCATATTTATTCATCAAGAAGGCCGGAACATTGTCCATTGGAGGAGGTGGGGGTAGTGCATTAGTTTGATGAGCAAGAGGAGGAGGAGGAAGCGGAGTATGAATAATAATAGGAATATACTCAACTGCAACTTGAGGGGTTGAGGGGAATAAGGGTTTGTTAACAGCAAATACTTCAGTAAATTCCTTGACCTCTTCGACCTCAGGAGTAGGATGAAACTGTTTTTATTTCTGATTCCCTCCCGGGGTGGATTATCTGAGTAATATTTGGGATTTTCCTCAGTGTAGCAGGGATTTTCTACTTGGACCTCTTGAGAGGAAGAGGATGGATAGTCTTCCTGAGAGAATTCTTGAATCTCAGAATGGACTGATTTTCTTTCCCTCCAATTTCTTCTATGTATAATCTTTTCAGGGTCAGACACTGAAGGTGTCTTTGGCTTAGACGTATCTGACCTCAAGTGTGGCTTACAAGGAGCTAGGACTGCAAATAGATTTATCAAATAAAAAAACATGGAGTCGCCAAGGTGAGGGATCTACAACTCTCAACTCTACATACTCACCTGCTTAGAGAGTGAATAAAATTTTGTTGAGGCCCAGGGATTTTAATTTTCTCAACTTCAATCCCCGGCAATGGCGTGAGAAAGATGTTGTCACTCCTAGAGACAGCCTAGAGTTGTAATAGACTGGTGCCTAGGACATCTTAACATAGCAAGAAGCGTATGATATAATGTATGAAGTTTTCAACTTTAGCTCACATGCTATCTCCTGTAAACAGGGAAATAAACTATAATGGGACCAAGACCCTCAGAAACTGACATAGGAAAAGAGATACTGCAGAGGCAAGATGTAGAACTCTGATACAAAACCAACAGACAATTCAGAGACAGTTTACTGCAAAGCGAGCCAGTTCAAGTAATATGTCACAGATACCAATTATCATAAGGTGTATGTAATGAAATAAATGTAGAGGATATATTAGCTAACATTGAGCTGATACCCAGATATACAATACCACCATGAATGGGCTTACCAATCTAAGAATCCATACATGATAATAGCATTTTAAAAGCACCCTACCAAAGAAAATAATATAGCAGAAATACGGTTTAGCTGAATAATGGAACAGAATATCATGCATGAGCCATATTTAAAGCGCTTGACTGATCCGAGCATGGGCATCAACTAGGATGAATCCATAGCAAAAATCAGTGAGCCACTCGCATTCCAAAACATGATACAGGAAGGATGGAGGAAATGAAATGATATATTAAACAACACATAAGAGAAAAGGTTATACACTGTGAAATACCAAAGACCATAATCCTCTTTAATAGATAGAACTCCTCCTCACTGAGACCCTATGGGCTCTGAGCCTTCATACAAGAGCTTTACAAAATGTATAGAAAAATCCTTTCACTGCATAATTTTCTGATAAAATCTAGAACCCTAAACAACTCGTTCTCCTAGAGTTTTATAGGAGAAACCAAAAACCTAACAAAGAGGTAGGTGATAGGTATTTAATTGTCTCATTAAAACAAGATGGTGGAGACGTGCATGCTCATACTGCTTGATGACTTTGTGGTGATGCACGTACTCTGTAGCCTGTGTTCTGAAATAAATGCTCTGGGTGAAAATCTCTTCGAGAACACGATATAGGGGTAACCATATTAACATTCTTTCATTTTTTGAAGGTAAATTCTACTGAAATGAAACCTGGAGGGTGTTTTTTCTAGTGCATTGTACTCTCTGCCTTCAAATCCCTGAATGGAAATTTAAAATCTTGAATGCTGAATGTTGAAATGTTAGATCCTCCACTGATACTTTTGCCACAACATTAATATCTCTGATTGCGCAATCTGTGTTTTGAATGATTCTGGAGGGTTTGATAGATTTTACCCCTGCTTCTTTAATGAATGTCATGTCGCAGCAATTACCCAGGACTTTATTCATAAATTTTGCTTCTGAGTAACTGTCCTTTCTTGCCCCCTCGGCTTCTGTAATGAAGGCTATGAATAATGGAAATTTTCTGTCGACATGAATCTGCAAAACCCATAAACACGTCAAGAAAAAAATGCATGGGGACGGAGATGCAATGGAGATGACTGTGTGACAGAGCGACGTGATGAAATGGTGGAAGTATGCAGAGTGGTGATGAAAATACAGTGGAATAATGGTGAATGAGCTGGGCAGAGGCTTATAACTTGAAACAAATGAATTTTGACTTATAACTGTGATATATAACGAGAAGAGAAAACACATGACGCACACATGGAGCGAGTGATGGGTGGACGTACGAAAGACTATGTGGAAAGGATGACGTGGAGCGCTGACTGTGGGGGCCGGTCAAAAGTGAGGATGAATAAACCCTGACCGTCCGATCTCAAGAGGGGATCGATGGTTGAAAGAGCGACGGAGGCGAGAGGCAATGGGCCAGGGGTATGATTTCCCCTTGTTATCATTCGTGCAGCTTGGAAGAGCGATCACCATTGGATGAGGACCTCCAAATCGAGTGGATGTGATGAATATCATTGCGTGACCTTGGTCGAAAATTAACGTGCGGTGGAGGGCGGTATTCGGGCTGTACGCGAGGACTCACGTCACACGGTGTATGGAATCACTCCAAAATAGAAAATACTGCCTGCCCTTTAAAGTTGGTGTGATGAATACAACTGGTTTTGAACAATGTTTTTGGGCATAGGGACCACAAAGGTGGGAGAGCTGTGGTACGTTGATCTATGGTTTGATCGGACGGCTCAGAATGCACCCGATAGCCTTATGCGGTGAACGCCTTCAGGGCTAGCATTTGGTTTCGGCTTCCAGTCACATGGGAGAGAAGGTGGAGAGGGCTTGAATGAAAGGGGCTACGGCTTGATATCTTTTTGATTGCGGGGTTTTTTCGGCCTTTTAGTGCATTTTGGTTTCAAAGGAGGGGAACGATAGATGGAAAATGGATTTCTCAGGCAAAACCAAGGGGGTTCACAACGTTTTAAAGGGGATTGATTGCCAAAATTTATCAGGGGCTGATATGATCAACACCACCTTTAGCCACATCCTTAGTTATAGATGGTAACAGGGACTTAATGAACCATTCAGCAAGAATTTGATCAGGAACAAATGTCTTAACCATTCGTCAATGGCGATGCCACTCATGAATATGATCTGAAATGTGAGTAGCATTAGTCTATTTGAAGTTGGTAAAGAGTTCCGTTCTAGTTTCGTATCTGATCGGTAACTAGAAATGGGTCAAAAAGACAGTAGCTAAGGCAGTGAAATTGTCAAAAGAAGCTCTAGGTAATTCAATGTACCATTTAGCAGCTAAACCTGTAAGCATACGCTGGAAAATACATAGTCGAACAGAATCATCATTCAAGGAATTTGATGAACACCATAAATGATAAGTCATGACATGAGTCGACGGATCTTCTCCAGGGTTTCCAATTAATTTAGGAATATTGGAGGGTAATTTATGAGGTATCACTGGCCACCAAGGAGCATAATTGATAAGATCATTGGTTAACCGATTTAAATCTGGTAATTCCAAGGTTGAATAAAAGGCAACTGTCTATTAAGGTCAGGTTGAGCATAGCCAGGGTACGATGGAATTGCTTGGGCAACAGGTCTTTGAGCACCAGCATATGGAATCTGCTTCTAGTAACCCAGATAGTGGTTGTTTTTCATAGCAAATGCTTAAGAATTCTGTTGACCAAAACCTAGATATGATACTTGTTGAAATGAAGTTTGAGGAATTTGCGCCTGTGGCTGACAAGGGGTCTGTCCACCAAAATTAGAACCCAAATTAGTATAAGTTGGATTCGGTTGATATGCATAACCAGGTTACGTTTGTGACACCCCATAAAATGGTACACCATCTTGTAAATAAATAATTCTTGATACAGGCTGTTGTAAATTAACCAAAGGATTTTGAGTATGTGGACCCAACATTTGATGATATTGAGTTGAAGAACTCGCCTGATAAGGTTGATGTACAATATTTTTATTCTGTAACAGGGGTGTAGATGTATTAACAAGTGGTAATGAAGTGGGTGTAACAGGTTGAACCAATTGATATGATTGTACAACCGTTTGTGGTTGGATAGGCAGAGTGGGCTGCCATTGAAAAACATTCATTTCAACATTATTTTGACCAAAATCTGACTATGTACTGTCATATTGGGTGACCAAAGGTTGCCCCCCAGCATAAGGAGGATAATAAGACGGAAAATATTGTCCCCGAATGCTAGGAGTCCAGTTGATATGGTACTTAAAGGAATTGACCCATAAGGACCGACTTGATATTGCCTTGATGATGGATGTAATGATTCAAGTCATTCATTACTAATGATAGGACTACCATTTAAAACACTAGATGATGAAATTGGCAAATACCATGAACGTGAGACACACCAGAGAAAGTGCCAGATAATAATTTGTAACCTGTTGGGACCGAAGGGCCACCGTGAAAATATGACTCTGGTGAGGTTGTGAACATCGACGGAATAGCGAGGGTAGGAGATGACGTAATTGGAATAGCAGACCCAACCAAAGATGCGGGTTCAGACATGGTTTTTTGAACAAATGTATACCCTCTAAAATTGACGGGAGATTGAATGGCAATAGGATTAACAAAAGCAGATGGAAACAATTGAGGAAAAGACTGGTACAAGTAAAGGTCTCCCCCAAAGTGGGTTTGAATTAAAGGTTTATCAGGTTGTGGGATTTCTTCAATCGCGATTAAACCAGGAGGAATAACTTCACCGTCATGCCCAAAATATATTTCAGATGGTTGACTGTGCGATATGGGAGTTTCAATAGCTATAGAACTTTGTGGGATGACCAAGGTAGGAACAACTTCCGGTTGTTCGACTTTAGGATTCAGATGTTCTGGCAAAGAAGAGATAGGATCTGGATCAATTTTTGATTGAACAACGTCGGGTCCAGGAGGTATGGTCTCAACGATTGAATGGATTGTCACCACAGGTAGCTGTGAAGACTCTGTTTCAACAACAGTAGATGAACCGGGATGTGTAGAAACAATTTGAGCTAACTCTGGGTTAAAATATGATGTTTCGCCAGAGGTACGAATTGTACTTGATTCGACAGATCGTGATCGCCTTCGCCTACCAGAAATAACTTCCGGTGGTAAAGGTGGTTTTAAAGCTAATCTACGTGAATGACGGCGGATAGGATTGTGTTATTCCATGATTACTAATTTATTTTATCCAAAAAAAATAAACAAAAAAAGGGTAATGTTAGGAAAAAATGTTTACCAAGAAACTGTGAACTGTAAAATACTTCCTGGCGAACCAAGAAGTACGGGTAGGTAATCTCCCCGAATGTTGTGTTCGGTATATCACAATTTCAAGGCAGCCAAATCGGTTCACTATGGATGGATAGCACCTAAAAGTTGTCCTCCCAAATATACCAGAAGGTACATGGAGGCCCAAGTCCGTATTAGCACTGTCTGATGCGAAACTGCACAGTGGAGCACCCCTTTATACTTATCGTACTGTAACACCGCCCGATATACCTGAAAGTACGTGGACGAGCTACGATATACTTATGTACGTGGAGTGAGGTATCACACTCGGAATGTATCATAGATAAGTTAATGATAGCTGTTATGTTTTACGACGCTGGAACATGTCTCTAGCCTAGACCTTCTAAATGTTATCGTTAATGTTCCAAAGCATTGTTAAGTAAATTGAGATTTATTTTATGTTGATCTTGCTTAACAATTTTCCTTTCAGGTTCACCACAATGATGTGTATGAAATTCCTAAAATGCAAGCTAAGAATGATAAACAAACTTTCACTTTTAGTTTTTTCAATGAAGAACCTAGCTACTAAGGGAAGAGAGCAAATAATTTGAGAGAAAAAAAATCAATGAACAAAAACAAAATCAATGAATCTCAAACTAAATTTAGATTTCCTAATGTTCCTTTTGCAAAACACACAATTTCCTACATGCAAATGAATTTTTTTCTTTTCATTTTCTTTAATGTTATGAATGCAGAAAAGAAACTAGGTGCACTGGATCAACAATTCAAATGCTTTTTACTTTCAAGAAATGAAGAATACAAACGAAAATTTCTCTTTTGAAAGAAAAACGAGGATTTCAACAACAATTTCTCCTATCAAGGAAATGTTGGGTGTCGAGCCTAATTATCTTGTTTAATTTGTACCACAACATTGGACCCTTGTACCTTAAAAGGGGTGGAAACGTCGCCCATAATTAATCGCTGCTGTGGGGGTGTCCAGGGGGGGGGGGGGGGCAGCGCTTTTTGGAGCCCCCCCTTGGCGGGGGTTTTCGGGGGTAGCGCCCCCGAAGCTAAAAACAAATGTAAAATTGCCCTGTAAAAGTATAGTAATTTCTAGTCAATCTGGGTTGTTCATTAGGCAAATGATCTGACGGTAGAAGTTATGTTTATATTAGGGTTTTTTTCCCTAGAAGGAAACCCCTCGCTTTTATGAGGGCATTGTATTGCGGCTGTGCATTGTATGTATATTCTCGAAGAGAGAAACAGAGAGGGAGACTGTGAGAGAGAACAGAGGATATTACAACAGATCTGTTGTAGGTTTTGTCTCTTCATTTTTGCTGGATAATAGAAAGGAAGGATTGGCTGTTCGGGGTGGACATAGCCCAAACTGGGTGAACCACATATATCTGTGTCTCTCTAGTTTTATGTGTTTTTGTGTGCTTTTACTTTCCACATATTTTATGTGTTGCATTGCTCTATAATATTTAATTTTCTAACAGGAAATGAATATTTTACGACAATTTCCTATTTTGAAAGCAAATTATTCTTAATGCGACCATGAAAAATACTTTTAAATCAAATTTTCAATGGTAAAGAAAAAAAAATTTAAGACAACATAAACAAATTTTTGTCAAAGGAGAAGAAGTATATAGAGTTACTGGTCAATTGAACATCAAAATTTTCAGAACACAGCAGCAAAAAAAACTGAAGCAAGTTACAAATTCAAATTCAAGGGAATTTGGTCACTTTCAGGAGCCAACGCAGTCTCCAAGGGGAGACAGTGCTTTGCAATGCAGGCTTGGATGGGAGACAGTGCTCTATAAAGCACTATGTCGTGTCTAAGGGTGCATTGGGCGCAGTAGAAAAGGAAAAATTCTACTGTTTAACTCACTATCTTTGCAAATTAAGCTCTGAAAAAGTATAATATTTATGTGAAACAGCTACTGGGTGGATTTAGAAAGAAAATCAGAGACTAAAACACCTAGAACTAAGAGAAACTCCCCCCAGCAGAGTCTCCAGTTTGTTGGGCCAGAATTTTAATCTACAGATAAATTACGCTTCCCTAGAGAGGTGCTAGTCTAGAACAGCAGGTGAAAGACTATAATACCATTTCTCCTAACTCAGAATAGATACATAGAGAGGATTGGAGGCTTACTTGTTCATTCTCTTCCAAATATCTCCTTCTGTCGCTTCCACTGCAGCTTCAAATTCAAGATGTTTGTTGGCTGAATACTTCCTACAAGAAAGAACATTGAAACGGCAGAAGATGTAAAAATATATATATCTATTCAAGCTATTTAGCTAAATTAGTAAAGCATAAACCATATACATCAACTGAGATCTTGCAATATGGAAAATCAAAGCCAATACAGATGCATATAGGGAAAAATAAGCAGTACTCTTTATTGATGATAGAAGGAGAGGTTACAACCTAGTGACTGATTTGAAGTGACCTTCCAGCAGAGTTCCCAAGCCTCATTACAGTATAAATCTCTCCAGCAGTAGCTTCACAAATCAAACTCTCAATTGAAAATTCTCTAGCATTTCTCTACTCAAATTCTTCCTCCTCAAACACTTAGATCTGTGTTCAATTTATAGATGAACTGTAGGTTGTTTTTCAATCAATAGCTTTCTAAAAATAGGAAAGACATGTTTCCAGTCATGTAGATTTCAAATGGACACTTGGATCCGAAGCTTGACACATGTAAACCCTTCTAGAAGGCACTCGCCAAGTGGAGATTCCATAACAATGATAATTTCGCTCCCAATGTGACCAACGCACCTTTGAATGTCGGGAAGTGCTTTGCAGAGCAACCTTGCATGGGGCTACCTACATATGCAATGCACTTAGGCCCCTTAGAGCCTGCGTTGGTGAGATCTCATATGTTAAATATTAAGATTCAAACCATGGAAACCTTTGCTTGATGAAAGTCTTGTTTGATTTGTCTTGTATTCTGCCTTAGAGAATATAGCAACTGAAATGATAGGGAATGATAGACCCTTGATCATCGATCCTCGAGATGATGCCCAGTTAACCAGGTCATTGGGAATGGTGCCCAAATTGACCTATAACAAGTGATGTTCAACCATGAGGTGGAATCATTGGTTGATTTTGAGGTGGTTTTGAATTTGGAATCCCTGGTTTGGTTTTTTTGGTTTATTCCATGAGATCCCACATTCATGCTTGGAATATGGAACGGGGGTGATTAAAAGAAAGAGATATTTGGTTCATCCCAATCTATGGTTCGGTGGTACGTGGAAGTCTCGGACCCGGTTGCATTTTTCATATGTTAATAAGAGTTTTTTTCTCTCATATGTATTATGCGTAAATGTGCTTGTTATTATGTGATCTTAATGGATGTTTTATCATTGTTATATTGTTGGTGATATGTTGGTTATAAGCATGGTTTTATGACATATCTTAGTCATGGCTCTCATTATGTTTTGTTTAGTACATGAATGAACAAAGAATGTATGACCTAATAGATGGTAATGAAACTAGTATCAGAGAACAGCAGTCCTTCTTGGAGATTCTCAGATAATTATGAAGTCCATGTGTTTAGAAGTGTTTATATGACCTATATATTACATGTTAATCATTTTTTTGACGAAATGTATGTCATGGCTAGGCCTTATCGGATCATGTCCTTATTCAATTTTTGCATTAGAGGCCTTTTCATGATGTTATTTATCATTTTTGGAAGTTTCATGAAGTTTTGGGTAGTGGCCCGAGTCCTGGCCCTGAAAAAGTGGCCCAAAATCCGGGGTCTCTGACACAAAATTGACTAAAAAAGGTTTAATTTGCATGGATTCCTCGTTGTGCATAAAAATGGATGGCTTCAGTCACATGGAGGACTTGTCATCAGTGTGATTAGGGCTCCAGTTCAACAAAACAACAATTTGTCTCAAGGGTTGAGCACCTGGAAGGGTTGGTTGGTTCCTGCAGGTCCTGTAGCATATGAGGAAGGTCAAATTGGTATTATCTCGTCAACTCCACTTCCTTAACTATACTTTGGAATTTGAATCATATCATAGTAACTCTTCATCACATGTTTACCTTGATGAACTAGTTATCATGTGTAAGTGTGAGAGGAGGGTGTTACATCTATGCACCAATGTTTACGACCCTCAATGAATTTAGAGACCTAGTATTTAGAGACCCTTCACGGTATTTTTTCAACCACAAATTGGATCCTAGCTAGGGATTCAATATGATTATTTCTCTGGAAGAAAAGAAAGGAGGATCTAGGAAACTGGATAGGGACTCTAAAATTTTTTAGAATATAATTGATATAATGAAGTTGGTGGACGTAGAGAATACAAATGGCATGTACACATGGAGAAAAAAGGGGGGGACACATGGTGGCTTTGAGGCTAAATAGATTTTTAGTCTCAAAGGAGTTGATCCTACAAGGAATTACCCTAGATACCAACATCTTATATAGTAGCGGCTCAGACCATTGGCCAGTAACATTGATTTCCCATATTATGGGAACTCCAAAAAATAGACCCTTCTATTTTGAAGGCTTCTGGCTCAACCACCCCAATTTTGTAAACAAAATGAATCAATGTTGGCAGGAATCAAGAGTCATGAGAGGCTCCAATGTTTAGGCTATAGCAGAATATGAAACTAATCAAAGAGAAAATTAAATTGTGGAACAAACATGAGTCTTGTATTATTTTCCAAGTAAAAAAAAAATATATAAGTAAAAATAGAATATATTCAAATATATGTAGTGGAGGAAGGCTTCATATAGGAAAATAAAAATAAGGATTTCTCCCTACAACAGGAATGGGAAGAAAGATGTAAATAATAAGAGAAATTATGGAGATAGAAATCAAGGGTGTTGTGGCTTCAAGACGAGGAAAAGAACGCTCATTAGACGAAATTTTGGCCTAAAATTTCCCATTAAATTTTCACATACAAAATATTTAAACCAATCAAAATCCTTTAAATTTAAAAAGAGGTACATATGAATATTTTGGAGGGAAAAAAAAAACTATTTTTAATTGTATACATTTGTTGGATGTTGAATTAAATTATGCATCCAACAAGTACCCATTATGCATACTTTTGAAAAGAGTCAAGACCCAAATTGATAAAAGTTGAAGATACTTTAAAAAAATGTGTTCAACAAACTTTTTTAATGTATCTTCAATTTTTATCAATGTGGGTCTTCTCAAAAGTATGCATAATGGGTACTTGTTGGATGCATAATTTAATTCAACATCCAATGAGTGTCTAAACTTGAAATTTGAGTAAACCTAAAAGAATTTAAGCCAAAAATATGTTTTAAAAAAAAATATTGTATTCCTTTCCCTCCAAAATTCATCTCTAACTTTTTTATTTTCCTATTACTTTTTTATTTTTCCTTAGGAGGCCAATTTTAGGCTGAAATTTCCTCTGATGAAAATATTTCACCATACCATGATATCTCTCAAAATTCACAACAAGATTTTAGGATGAAAAACAAGGAAGGGAATGTATTCCACTCCCATCAGGAAATCGAGCAAACTTCAGTCGAGCATCTCCAGGATATCACAAAGGAACCACCAGGAGATAGATCAGAGACCATAAGGAAAATCCTAATGAATATTCCCAAAATAATCACAAAGGAGTAGAATCGAAGGCAAACAATCAACAAGAAGCATACATTCAAGAAAGAAAACTATACAAACTACTAAAGTCGGGTTTGAGAGAAGTACCCACAGGTCCTACGTTTGATGTTGATCCCATAGGGTGCAAACCCTATGCTTCCTCCAAAGAAATCAGACCTGTAACAAAATTCATAGAAGCATATAGATAGCAAGTAGTTCAAATAATGTGCATAATATGTTGAGAATGCAGCAAGATGATGGAGCTTAGTGAAATGAAGTCGCCTTCACTAAGTGGGCCCGCAGGCAAATTCTGGCGCAAAGTCTATTTTTAGACTATGTCTATTTTTAGACATACGGAGCATAATTTGGGAATTCTACTTGGAGATTCTTAAAGTATGCGACATGTCAGTAAAAATATATGAGACCCTAATTTTTAGGACCCAGGCTATTTTTAGACTGATCTCCTAAAAAATATGGAAGTCAAATATTATTTACCCTTAATAATATTTTGACTATAAACAGCAGTTTACTCTCTTGGCGCACTTCAGTTTGAGTCATGGAGGTGGCTCATGCAACCGACACAAGGAATCACGTGGTTCCTAGGGTTTGATGGCATCTTGCATGGTTGGCTTCAGTTAGACTTCAGTGGCAGGAGTTTTGGAGGAGTTAACTGGACAAGTAGTGGAGTTGTGTTCTGTTTGTTTTAGTTGAACTAGTTGGGATTAGTTAACTAACTAATCAACTAGATATGAGTGGAGTAAATTAAATAATATTTAATTTACTAAATATTAACTCATTAGTCAACTCAAGAACACTTCAGTTCACCACAGTGCATGATCAGTTCAGTGAAGACCAGTGAAAGAGATAGATGAAAGGGTAGAGTTAGCTATCAGTTGTAACTATACTGTTGCTATTTGCAACACATAGATAGGTGGAGTAAGCTATGAGTATTGCAAAGTTTAGGCTGGTGGTTTATCTATATAAGGAGGCCATCACCTAGCATTAAACAACGCAATCAAGGTTGGCTATCAAGTGGCTAAGGATTGGAGCAAGTGATTTGCTAGATCTAGCTTGATAGTGTGTAGCATGGGAGGTAGTGCATGAGAGCTTGTGAAGAGTTTTCGTACTATGATTGTTACATGATTTCTCCATTATAATATACACAATAGCTGCGGGGTTTTCAGCTATAGGCTTTCCCCATACATACTGAGTTAATGTGTGATTGATTTGATGTGCGATTGCTTCTATATTATTTCCGCATGTGACAATTAATTGTAGAAGAAGGTTATGTGTTATGCATGCAATCTGAAATTGATGTATGATCGGGTTAATCTTCATTGAATAAGTGATTTATTCAGCTAATTTCTACATGGTATCAAAGCAAAGTTAATTGTCGAAGTCTATTACGGTGATTGCAAACTTATTTCCTCGGACAGAGTCTGCATGCGGGCCAGGTAGCCTCCGGAATATTCATCCTTCTTTGTAAGGTGAAAGATCTGGTGAATGCCCTTTGCAGTCAATCTCCGATTTGGAAATAATTTGTTTTCAAGTATAGATCGGAAGCGATAGAGCTTTGAGTTTGGAATTCGAATTTTGCAGAAGGTTGATTTTCTTGGTGCCGGTGTTGAAAGATGTCTTCTTTCAATGGATTGCGACTCGAATATGCTCTTGAAGGCAGTTCGAACTATGTTGCATGGAAGGATCGAATGGAAGCAGTGTTAGAAGATAATGGTCTGAAGGAGTTCGTGGATGCGGATGTCCCAAAGCCCACCGATGCAGCTTTGGTCGATGCATGGCAAAAGAAGATCGCGAAATGTCGAAGGATCCTGTTGGAGGGCGTCAAGGATCATATTGTATCCAGCCTTCATGGTAAGGCTACTCCATATTTAATGTGGAAAGCTTGGACGGATCTATTCCAGAGTAAGAGTGACCAAAGGAAGCTGGCGCTCAAAGATAAGCTCAGGAACATCAAGATGGAGAAGGGCGACAGCATCGCCAAATACCTCATGAAGTTCACTCAGTGCAGAGATGAGCTGGGAAGTGTGGGGGTGGCTGTCAAAGTTTCACTGATTGCATGCTTAGTTTCAAGTATGCTGGGATTGGTGTGGTTCTTGGACAGCGGTGCGTCATTTCATATGACGGGAGATCGGGAGTTGTTCTCAGATCTGGAGGACAAGGATTTGGGTATGCACATCGAGATGGGCGATGACTGTAGATACAGTGCGACTGGTATCGGTACCGTATCCTTTCAGAGGGAGTCTGGTAAACCCTTTGTCTTAAAGGATGTCATGCATGTACCTGGATTGAAGAAGAACCTGATTTCAGTAGCGATGTTGGAGGATAAGGGTTATGTTGTGGTCTTCAGCGAAGGGAAAGCCTTCCTGCGCAGTAAGACTACTGGAGAGACCCGGAAGATAGGGGTTCGAACTCAGAACCTTTATCAGTTGCAGGTAGATGACTGCGCAGCTATGGCATGCAAGGCCGGAGATGTGGTGAGCCGGGATGATGAGGGCGAACTATGGCACAGGAGATTGGGCCATCTTCACCATGGAGCTTTGAAGATTCTGCAGCAGATTTCTACTGGACTTCCTAAGGGCACCCTTGCGCAGTCAGATCAGTGCAAGGGGTGTACTTTAGGGAAGTATGTGAAAGCCACCTTTCACGAGAAGGATAGTCGCTCCACGACGATCCTTGAGAGAGTTCACATAGACGTGTGTGGTCCTTTCTCAGTTGCTTCGACAGCAAAGCACAGGTATTATGTGATCTTTGTTGATGATTTCTCTCGAAAGTGCTGGATCTTCTTCATGCAGAAGAAGAGCGATACATTCGCGAAGTTCCGTGAGTTTAAAGCACTGGTCGAGAAGGAGTCGGGGAAGAAGGTGATTGCTCTAAGGAGTGATAACGGTGGTGAATTCATCTCGGCTGAATTCAAGGAGTTCGGCAGCGCAGAAGGGATTCGGAGAGAGCTCATCGCACCCCATAACCCACAGCAGAACGGGGTGGCTGAGCGGAAGAACAGAACGATCGTGGGTGCTGCACGGGCGATGTTGCATGATCAGGGCCTACCCCTTCACTTGTGGGCTGAGGCATGCAATACAGCAGCGTATGTGCAGAACCGTTGTCCTCACAAGGTTCTTGGCATGAGTACACCGGAGGAGGCTTATTCTGGCAAGAGGCCTGATATTTCCCATTTGCGGATTTTTGGTTCTCCTGTCTACATGCATGTGACGAAGGATGCAAGAAGGAAGCTAGATCCAACTGCTGAGGTTGGAATATTTGTGGGGTACACTGATACACCTCACAACTATCGGGTGTATGTGCCAGATAGTCGCAAGACTGTTGTGCGACGGGATATAAAATTTCAAGAGGAGAAAGCCATGCAGTGTTCGCTTGAGAGGGAGCTACACTTGCATGCAGATGAGGAGCTGTTAGTTCCTAAGGAGGAGCTTCCGGATGTGGATCAGCCACAAGAGGAGGTTCAGAAGGTGGAAGAAACCACCCAGGCAGCGCCAACCATCAGAGGGCGCATGCGCACTACAGAAGCTGAGCGATTGGCTCGGGATGCAGAGAAGGTTGTAGGACCACCTACAGCACAGCGCAGACAGAGACAGTCACCGGATCGGTACACTGGATACATGGCTCTTGTGAGTCAATGTGTTGTGACGGAGCCATCCTCTTTTGAGGAAGCAGTGGAGGAACCCGCATGGGTTGATGCCATGATCGAAGAATATGATTCGATCGTCAGGAACAGTGCATGGGAGATTGTCCCAAGACCGGTTGGGAAATCAGTGGTGGGTTCGCGATGGATCTACAAGGTGAAGCAGGCGGCTGACGGGAGTGTGGAGAAGTACAAGACGAGATTTGTCGCCCGTGGCTTCTCACAGATCGAGGGGATCGACTATGAGGAGACTTTTGCACCTGTCGCAAGGTACTCTTCCATACGGACGATCCTTGCTCTCTCAGCGCAGATGGGGTGGCACATTCATCAGATGGATGTGAAGACTGCGCTCCTCAATGGAGTTATTGAGGAAGAGGTGTACATAGAGCAGCCTGAAGGTTTTGAGATCTTCAGCAGTGAGTCGCATGTGTGCCGACTCAAGAGAGCACTGTACGGGCTGAAGCAAGCACCTCGTGCTTGGTACACTCGGATAGACAGCTACTTCACCGGGCTTGGATTCTCCAAGAGTGAGGCGGATCCAAACCTGCACCAGATTGTGGTGGAGGGGAAGCTGTTGATCATCGTACTGTATGTAGATGATCTGATTTTGACTGGCGACGAGCAGTTGATACTTTCATGCAAGGAGGATCTTGCACGAGAGTTTGAGATGAAGGACCTGGGCATCCTTCATTATTTCCCGGGATTGGAGATTTGGCAGCGCAGTGGAGGACTGTTTGTTTCTCAGGGCAAGTATGCCCGGGAGATTCTGGAGAGGTTCAACATGCAAGGCTGCAAGCCTGTTGATACCCCTCTTCCCGGAGGTTGGAGGAAGGGAGATGCTACTTCGGAGGAGGTAGTGGATGCCACTGTCTATCGACAGTTGGTGGGGTCGTTGATGTATCTGGTCAATACTCGACCCGATATATGCTATGGAGTTAACCAGCTTTCGCAAGCTATGGTTAAGCCTACCAAGCTCTTTAGCCTACCAAGCTCTTTTGGAAGGCGGGCAAGCATGTATTGCGCTATATCAGAGGCACATCGGGATATGGTCTATGGTACAGACAGGAGGATGGAGTGAAGCTTTCTGGTTTCACTGATGCAGATTGGGCGGGGAGCCCAACGGACCGGAGAAACGCCGAAGGAGTTTGACGTGGGTCGTGACGGTTTCTGAGTACCGACGGGCGGAAATCCGTGGCACTCCCGGTTGAGGCGAGTACATGGCGGCTAGCTTGGGCGCATGGGTATTTGGATGAGGAAGATCCTTGCAGGTTTGTTCAGGTTGCATTTGGAGCCTACAGTGATCTACTGTGATAACCAGAGCTGCATCAAGCTCTCGGCTAATCCAGTTTTTCATGATAGGTCTAAACATATCGACATCAGGTACCATCACATCAGAGATTGTGTTCAGCGGAGGATCATGATGCTTTCATATGTTCCCACGGAGGATCAGGATGCCGACATCCTGACGAAGGCGCTCACCAGGAGCAAGTTCGAATTCCACAGAGGCAGGATAGGGATTGCAGATAATCCATATCTTGCTGAGAGGGAGTGTTGAGACTGCAGCAAGATGATGGAGCTTAGTGAAATGAAGTCGCCTTCACTAAGTGGGCCCGCAGGCAAATTCTGGCGCAAAGTCTATTTTTAGACTATGTCTATTTTTAGACATACGGAGCATAATTTGGGAATTCTACTTGGAGATTCTTGAAGTATGCGACATGTCGGTAAAAATAGATGAGACCCTATTTTTAGGACCCGGGCTATTTTTAGACTGATCTCCTAAAAATATGGAAGTCAAATATTATTTACCCTTAATAATATTTTGACTATAAACAGCAGTTTACTCTCTTGGCGCACTTCAGTTTGAGTCATGGAGGTGGCTCATGCAACTGACACAAGGAATCACGTGGTTCCTAGGGTTTGATGGCATCTTGCATGGTTTACTTCAGTTAGACTTCAGTGGCAGAAGTTTTGGAGGAGTTAACGGGACAAATAGTGGAGTTGTGTTCTATTTATTTTAGTTGAACTAGTTGGGATTAGTTAAACTAACTAATCAACTAGATATGAGTGGAGTAAATTAAATAATATTTAATTTACTAAATATTAACTCATTAGTCAACTCAAGAACACTTCAGTTCACTACAGTGCATGATCAGTTCAGTGGAGACCAGTGGAAGAGGTAGATGAAAGGGTGAGTAAAGTTATCAGTTGGTAGATTTGTTTTGCATGAGTTTTGCATTACACTTGGAGGAATTGTCCATGACAATTACGCAATCAAGGGAAGGGGATTCGAACCTTGAACCTCTTCATATACAGGCCATGATTGCGCAATAGAGGCAAGGCAATTGGCGGGGAGTTTTGAACCTCGGACTTGTTCAAAACTGAGTCAGATTGTGAGTAACTTCATGAGAGAGTACTGAGTACTTGTGAGGAGTATTGTACTTGTTTGGTTACTTGATTTCTCCATTATAATATACACAATAGCTGCGGGGTTTTCAGCTATAGGCTTTCCCCATACATACTGAGTTAATGTGTGATTGAATTGATGTGAGATTGCTTATGTTATTTCCGCATGTGACAATTAATTGTAGAAGAAGGTTATGTGTTATGTATGCAATTCGAAATTGATATATGACCAGGTTAATCTTCAGTGAATAAGTGATTTATTCAGCTAATTTCTACATTCACATCAGAGATTCTAAAGGCTCTGGTTGCTAGGGTACTAAGAACCCCAAGCTTCTGAGCCGGGAAATGATGAGAACTAGCATGCAAATATTGTTCAGTATGGGTCTTCTTTCTAAAAACTTGATGAGAGAAGGAACCATCATCATTTCTCGAAAGAAGGACATCCAGAAAGGGCAGGCTACCATCAACTTCGAATTCCATGGTAAACTTAATGAATTCAGATTGATCATTAAGATGCTGGAAGAAAAGGTCTAATTTCTCTTTACCATGGGGCCACAATACACAGGTGTCATCAACAAACCTTTTCCAAAGCTTTGGTTGAAAAAGGGAAGAGGAAAGGGCCCTCGATTCAAAGTGTTCCATGAAAATATTAGCAACAACAGGGGAAAGGGGGGAACCCATGGCCACACCACACGTCTGTTCAAAGAAAACACCCTCGAAACTAAAGAAGGTCGAGGTAAGACAAATCTCCACAAGATGAGCAGTATCAGGATCCGTGATATGAGAGATGACATCAATGGCTTCCTTAATGGGAATGCAATTATATAATGATACAACATCAAAACTCACAAACATATCATCTGGATCCAACTTAATGTCTTTCAATTCATTAAGTAACTCTAATAAGAATGTGAATAGGATATTAATTAAGGTAAGACTATCTTTTAAGAGAAATGGACTCGATACAAGTGATACATGTGATACAAAACATAATAATAATATACATATATATATATATATATATATATATATATATATATATATATATATATTATGGACTAAGGTACTACATATGGCATTAATGTACAATTTTCCTTAACACAACTTTCAAGGGACATATATGAAGGCAATTACAAATTTGGGGCAGAGTTGCATAAAGACAGAAGAAATATATAATGGTAAGGTGCAAACTATATAGTAATAACCAAGACTATATAAGATAAAGAATGGAAACAAAGGATGGCCATTCATTATATGAAGGGATATAATTAAGTACTCTATTAAAGAACTCTATCAAAGAGGAAGATTAGACCAAATATGAAAATTTTATACTCTGAGAAATTAAAAGTATAAATAGGTGAAAATAATGAAGGAAGATTATATAGTTAATTAAGGTCTATGACCTTAGCATAAAACATAAAATTTGCAGGGTTTAAATTTAAGATAAGAAAACCATGGCTTGGGTTTATTAAACACAAATATTCAAATATATTGTTTATAGAAACATTAGGTAGTTACTGAGTGAATAGAAGGTTGTTGATCTAGTAAGAAGAATAAGTCCAATTCAATCCTTCTAGATGTTTTTTAGATCATTATAGGTACAAAGTAACCAACTATTTCTTTGATTAATACTTAAAACCAATACATAACGAAAAGTCAGAAACTAGAATAAAATCTAGGAGAATGAATTTATAAAAGAAAAGGGTAATTAAGACAAGAATATAGAACATATTATTTACATAAACAATGGAGGGCATTTCGAATTGTGCTACGCCTGCAATATCCATTGACAAAAATTTAATTATTATAAATCCTCAGAGATTGGAATGAAATATATAGTTTCAAATATAAGAAATAGGGAAGGTGAGTTAGAGCTCAATCTTGTAAAGTTTGTATGAAAAATCTTGAATATAACCTAGGGTTTCATAATTGATAACCCAAGTTAAGTGTGAAAACATAAATATCCATCAATCACATTCTTCTATGATATAAGAAGCTAGACTCATATAAAAAACTGAACAAAATGAAATGGTAATTAATATCAAATTTACAAAGAATTGGGGGCATGAATATGCCATAGTATGCATCAATTTGTAACAGGAGATTAGGGTTTTTAAATGATAACAACCCCATATATCAAAATAGCAATTTCTTTGTAAAAAAAATGAAAAATGGGTGTATTATTGAGAATTACCCTCGAATTCATGAGCCCAAAATCCCTGCAGTGGTAGTTGGAGTTCACATTTGTGTCATACATTAGTAAAAAATGATGAAATTAATGATCAGGCGACTAAAAATGTTAGTGACCGCAATTATTTCAAGTGAATTACTACTAAATTTGTGCAATTTTAAGTGACTGAATTGAAAGTGGCTAACTTAAATGACTAATTTAGTATAGGAATAAAATTGTAATGTCCCTAATTTTTTGCTTTTAAATTTAGACAGTCAAATACTTTAAGGGTCAAGTGGAACCAAGGGAGAACACTTATTGTGGATATATTTTATTAATTTAAATTAATAAAATGAAAGTGGAACACCTTCCTTATGAATCTTAGGAAGGCCATAAATCCTCGGGGTAAGGGGATTACTTTCAATAAGCTTTTTACTAAGGGAGCCAACAGTGCTACTGGATTTTATTGCTAGAGCAACAACTTTAGACACTTTTTTAAGGGGATTTTTGTCAAGCTTCTTGTATCTACCGCTATTTTGAAGGTGATCCAACATCTTATTCCAATAATCATCCTTGTTTAAAATAATCGTAGCACCTCCCTTATCAGCTTTAAGAACGCCAATCTCCCTGTTATTGTTTAAGGATTTTAGAGCCTCAAAGTCATGCTTGCTAATGTTGCTCTTAGGAGGCTTAGCTTTTCTAAGGATCACAGAACAGTCTTGCCTAATGATGTCTTTAGTAGCATCAGGAAAATCTCTAATCCCGTATTCTATATCACAAATGATGTCATGAATAGGAATTTTTTTAGGAGCAAGAGAAAAGTTAAGGCCCCTCTCCTATAAACTATAGACATGACGATCAAAAGAAAAAGAAGAAAGATTTATAACAGTCCTCTTTAAAGGAGAATTGGTATTAATGTTATTTATAATATTATTACTACTAAGAATGCTATTATTATTGCTATTATTAATATTATTATTGTTAATAAACTCAATACTATTATTATTACTATCATGGTTCCTCCTAATCATATTATTACTATTACTACTCTTAATAATATTACTATTATTATTGTTAATGTTATGATTATTGTTAATAATATTATCAATATTATTATTGTTAATAATGTCAATATTATTATTAATTATGTCATGGTTACTTTTAATAATATTATCAGTATTATTATCATTAATAATATCAAATGTTATTAATACCTTTAACATATATTACAATTAATATTAAAATTATTATTAGAAATTTTATTATTATTAAGCGGATCGTTGTTAATATTTATATCCTAAGCGTTATCTTTACTAGTAAGAACAATATTTAAAGGGTTTTCTTTATTACTAACACCATCTAATGCAGGTCTGCCAGGAATAAAAATCGATGGATCCTGGCAAGACGGTAAGAACGAGGAAACAGAAGGAGAATCAATAAAATCCAAGCGTAAATCAAAGAGGCAAGGATCAGAATGATGAACCTGGTCGGTCGATGAAGAACTGGATTTATCTACAACGGATCTTTGCAAACTGGAGGAACGTAACACGTTTTCATTCATCCCAGATAAAGAAAGCCACGTAGAGTCTAAACCACGCATCTCATCTTTGAGAGAGGTACCTTGATTCTTTGGGTTCAGTTCCGCCAGAGAACTCGACTTTTCAGTTGTAGAACTCAACCTCCCTTGACAATTGAATTCCTCCGTCGTAGTAGAACTCGACACCGTTAGATAATTGAACTCCTCCGCCACATGCGCTGCCTCATCAATAGTCAAATTCCCAGACGAGGAATTCATATTCTCATCGCTCGAGGGAGCAATCCTAGCCGATAAAGAAGTAATAGAAGTTGACGATGATCGATCGGAATCCAGAAATAAGGACCGTAAAGCACTAACCTGACACCTATTAAATTTGTTGTTAGATAGGTACCTTCCCTCATTAACGCAGGATGAATCCTTAGAAAGCTTGAGGAATTTTGCACAAAGCTTCTTATTGTATAATCCCTCCCAGCGCTGGGCTTTTAACGCAGAGCGGGCCTTCACTACCCTCCAAACATCAGCCAGAATTAAATACGACAACTCTAGATGAGAAGATAGCAGCCTCCGAGAAAAGAAATCGAGATCCATTCTAACCCTTGAAATCTCAGATCTAATGATGCCAAGACTGGATGAAAGAAAAACTCGTTCATTTCTGGAATTATTTAGGGATGTTTAATCTTGACGAATGATGGAACGGATGAGGAGTCTCTACATATCTTTAAAAAGGTTAGATCAAATTTCATCTTAGATACCCGCAAACGTGCCCTTTCAAAATGATGAACTTTAAGTGCCAAGGCCCTACCGAGCATGGTTTCCATATTAGGAATTTGGCTTCTGTGATCCATAAAATATGTGTAAAAAAAATTTCGGTGAAAATCACATAGGATAAATTTGTGTCGACGCGTTTCGAACAAGCCAGTGTGGTTCATCATTAGGACAAGATGAGAAATCTGATCAGGAAACCAGTTTAAGTAGAATAAGATTGCTCCAACTAGCCGTTGGAAAAATGACTAGTTTGACTAGAATAGGAAAATTATTATTATTATTATTATTATTTATTTATTTATTTTAATTTTGATTATGTTTTTATTATAAATTCTATATAAATAAAATATAAAATCAAATCAAATAAATAAATAAGTAATAATAATAATAATAATAATAATAATTAATCAAATAATTTAATATTACTAAAGAGGTAAGATTTAAAAAATAAAAAATAAAAAATATAAAAAAATATAAAAAAATATAAAAAATAAAAATAAAAATATAAAAATATAAAAAATAAAAATAAAAATAAATAAATAAAATTGAAAAAAAATAAAAATAAAAATAAATAATATATATATATATATATATTATTTATTTTTCTCTCTCTCTCTCTCTCTCTCTCTCTCTCTCTATATATATATATATATATATATATATATATATATAAATAAATAATAAAATAAAATAAAGACAAAACAAAAATCCTAATCAAAACCAAATAAGAAAAATAAAAGGAGCACACCTGGAAAGAGGAATCAAGATCGACTAAGAGTGAAGTGCAAGAATCCAGCATTTGCTAACATTCCACCCATCATCCCTATTAAGGTTAACCGACCTCTTTTCTATTTCCAAGACTTCCCTTAACTTTCGGTGGTGGAAGTGGTCAATAGTTGCAATAACCTTAGTATCTTCAATACAAATATGGTGATTTGTTTTTTCAGCATGCTCTGCCAAGGCAGAGGACCGAGATCTACCATGTCTAAGGTTAGCGACATGTTCATGAATTCTTTGGTTAATAGATCGACTAGTTTCACCATTGTAAGGGGTCCCACATGAACATGGAATCAAATAAACACCCTTACCATCCATCGGGAAAATCTGGTCTTTAACCGATCTAAGAGAACCACGGATGGTGCAGAGAGGCTTGAAAGTTGAAGAGACATTATGTTTCTTCAATATCCTTGCGATTTTATCAGTAGTACCTTGGATAAAACGAAGGTGAACTCTAGATAACCGATCATAGGGATCTTTCTTAACCTTTGAACCTTTCACAGCTTTTTGAAAAGCTCTAAGACACTGAGCCCTTCTATAACCGTTCTTACAGAAGACATTAAGGAGATGCGATTTTTCACCTTCAAGGTGGTTCACATCAGAGATTCTAAAGGCTCTGGTTGCTAGGGTACTAAGAACCCCGAGCTTCTGAGACGGGAAATGATGAGAACTAGCATGCAAATATTGTTCAGTATGGGTCTTCTTTCTAAAAACTTGATGAGAGAAGGAACCATCATCATTTCTCGAAAGAAGGACATCCAGAAAGGGCAGGCTACCATCAACTTCGAATTCCATGGTAAACTTAATGAAGTCAGATTGATCATTAAGATGCTGGAAGAAAAGGTCTAATTTCTCTTTACCATGTGGCCACAATACACATGTGTCATCAACAAACCTTTTCCAAAGCTTCGATTGAAAAAGGGAAGAGGAAAGGGCCCTCGATTCAAAGTGTTCCATGAAAATATTAGCAACAACAGGGGAAAGGGGGGAACCCATGGCCACACCACAGGTCTGTTCAAAGAAAACACCCTCGAAACTAAAGAAGGTCGAGGTAAGAAAAATCTCCACAAGATGAGCAGTATCAGGATCCGTGATACGAGAGATGACATCAATGGCTTCCTTAATGGGAATGCAAGTATATAATGATACAACATCAAAATTCACAAACCTATCATCTAGATCCAACTTAATGTCTTTCAATTCATTAATGAAGGAGGAAGAATCTTTGACAAAGGAGTTGGTGCGACCCACAAGGGGCTTCAACTTACTAGCTAAAAATTTAGCAAGCAGATAAGTCAGACCACCTATGGTGTTGACAATGGGGAAGAGGGAAACACCTTCCTTATGAATCTTAGGAAGACCATAAATCCTCGGGGTAAGGGGATTACTTTCAATAAGCTTTTTACTAAGGGAGCCAACAGTGCTACTGGATTTTATCACCAGAGCAACAGCTTTAGACACTTTTTTAAGGGGATTTTTGTCAAGCTTCTTGTATCTACCGCTATTTTGAAGGTGATCCAACATCTTATTCTGATAATCATCCTTCTTTGAAATAACTGTAGCACCTCCCTTATCAGCTTTAAGAACGACAATCTCCTGGTTATTGTTTAAGGATTTTAGAGCCTCAATCTCATGCTTGCTAATGTTTCTCTTAGGAGGCTTAGCTTTTCTAAGGATCATAGAACAGTCTTGCCTAATGATGTCTTTAGTAGCATCAGGCAAATCTCTAATCCCGTATTCTATATCACAAATGATGTCATGAATAGGAATTTTTTAGAGCAAGAGTAAAATTTATACCTCTTTTCCAATAAACTATAGACATGATTTATCAAAAAGAAAAGAAGATTTATAATACTTTAAAGGAGAATTGGTATTAATGTTATTTATAATATTATTACTACTAAGAATGCTATTATTATTTCTATTATTAATATTATTATTGTTAATAAACTCAATACTATTATTATTACTATCATGGTTCTACCAGGAACGAGAGATCCGTGGCACTCATTTCAGCAGAGGCTGAGTACATGGCAGCTAGTTTGGCTGCATGCGAGGCTATTTGGATGAGGAAGGTCCTCGCAGGATTGTTCAGGTTGCATTTGGAGCCTACAGTGATCTACTGTGATAACCAGAGTTGCATTAAACTCTCCACTAATCCAGTATTTCATGATAGGTCCAAACACATCGACATCAGGTACCATCATATCAGAGATTGTGTTCAGCGGAGAATCATGATGCTTTCATATGTTCCCACGGAGGATCGGGATGCCGACATCCTGACGAAGGCGCTCACCAGGAGCAAGTTCGAATTCCACAGAGGCAGGATAGGGATTGCAGATAATCCATATCTTGCTGAGAGGGAGTGTTGAGAATGCAGCAAGATGATGGAGCTTAGTGAAATGAAGTCGCCTTCACTAAGTGGGCCCTCAGGCAAATTCTGGCGCAAAGTCTATTTTTAGACTATGTCTATTTTTAGACATACGGAGCATAATTTGGGAATTCTACTTGGAGATTCTTGATGGATGCGACATGTCGGTAAAAATAGATGAGACCCTATTTTTTAGGACCCAGACTTTTTTAGGCGTCCTAAAAATATGGAAGTCAAATATTATTTACCCTTAATAATATTTTGACTATAAATGGTTACTCTCTTGGCGCACTGGAAGTTTGAGTCATGGAGGTGGCTCATGCCATGACACAAGGAATCACGTGGTTCCTAGGGTTTGATGGCATCTTGCATGGTTGACAGGTTAGACTTGATGCGAGAAGTTTGGAGGAGTTAGCAGGACCGTGGTGGAGTTGTGTTACTTGTTTGTTTTGAACAGACTGGTTGATTAAGTTAACTAACTAATCAACTAGATATGAGTGGAGTAAATTAAATAATATTTAATTTACTAAATATTAACTATTTCATCTCTACGTGAACACTTCCCAGTTCACTCACAGTGCATGATCGGTTCGGTGGAGACCAGTGGAAGAGGTAGATGAAAGGGTGAGTGTCTTCCTCAGTTTGGTAGATTTGTTTTGCATGAGTTTTGCATTACACTTGGAGGAATTGTCCATGACAATTACGCAATCAAGGGAAGGGGATTCGAACCTTGAACCTCTTCATAGACAGGCCATGATTGCGCAATAGAGGCAAGGCAATTGGCGGGGAGTTTTGAACCTCAGACTTGTTCAAAACTGAGTCAGATTGTGAGTAACTTCATGAGAGAGTACTGAGTACTTGTGAGGAGTATTGTACTTGTTTGGTTACTTGATTTCTCCATTATAATATACACAATAGCTGCGGGGTTTTCAGCTATAGGCTTTCCCCATACATGCGAGTTAATGTGTGATTGAATTGATGTGAGATTGCAAAAAAAAGTTATTTCCGCATGTGACAATTGTAGAAGAAGGTTATGTGTTATGCATGCAATTCGAAATTGATGTATGATCGGGTTAATCTTCA